>OX465565.1:19031082-20372082 GCA_950022955.1 Xestia ashworthii | reverse complement strand
TAGGCATTCAGCCGAAGTGCGGCCTAATCTCTCTGAGCTATCCTAGACCTGCTTACGCTGTGAACTTTATAGACGCTTTTATCTCTCTGCCGATCTGTGCTTTTACTCATTCTTATTTCTTGTGACTTTAACATCGGTGTGCATGTGCTTTCAAGACATTATAAGCTGACTACGATATCTACCTGAAGACTTTCATTCCATCACCCCTGTTCACATATATAAGGAAGTATCAACGACGAAAAGGTAGGATTTACCCATATTATTCCTACATTGGTGACCCCGACTAAGAACAGCAAAACTTAATATACTTCAGATCGCAAATAAGGCGAATATATTGCAAACATGGCGGACGGTAAACAGCCAGCAAGTCGCAAGTCATCTACCGAACGTACCGAAATGCGTGTTTCCACTGATTTATCGGATGTGTCGACAGAAATTTGTCGGGTAGCTGTTCGCATACCACCCTTTTGGCCTGATGAGCCAGAAATATGGTTCGCACAAGTAGAGGGACAGTTTTCAATTGCGAATATTACTTCAGACACGACGAAGTTTCATTACGTCATCGGACAATTGGAACCACAGTACGCAAAGGAGGTAAAAGACATAATAGTGAATCCACCAGCGACGGAAAAATACCAGAAGATTAAAGGCGAACTCATAAAGCGACTCAGTTCATCCCATGAAAAGAAGGTAAACCAGCTGTTGATCCACGAGGAGCTTGGCGACCGCAAGCCCTCGCAATTTCTAAGGCACCTTCAGAATTTAGCAGGATCCAATGTGCCAGAGAACTTTATTAAATCCATTTGGACCAATCGCCTGCCTGAAAACATACAGACAGTCATGGCGGCACAGACCACTCTATCTCTGGAAGAGCTTGCGGACATAGCCGACAGAATCAAGGACATAACGACCCCCTCAGGCAGCGTCGCTTCAACCAGTGCGAACCCTCAAGTCCTAGAAGTGTTAGCAAAAGAACTTGTGGAGCTTCGGAAAGAAGTAAACGCGCTCTCCAGCGGAAACCGTCAATCACGCTCCAGAGAGCGAGGACCTAGACACACCCGTTCATCATCGAAACGTTCAGACTCGAACTACAAGAAATTCCCAGTATGCTGGTACCATTTCAAGTTCGGCAGCAAAGCGAAAACATGTACTTTTCCTTGCGATTATAAGGCGGAAAACTCGACGGGCCGTCGCTAATGGCGACTGACGACTGCCCCAGCTCCGGTCGCCTTTTTGTTACCGACAGGAGAACTAAAGTACGGTTCTTGGTCGATACTGGTAGCGACCTCTGTGTATTTCCTCGGACCATGCTACGTGTACGACGTGCCAGCACCAACTACCAACTCTTCGCGGCTAACGGGACGGCTATCCCAACTTACGGTTATCAGCATTTTAATCTTAACTTAGGGCTTCGAAGGGACTTCGGGTGGAACTTTGTGGTAGCCGACGTAACTAAACCGATAATCGGAGTAGATTTTCTCTCATTTTATAATCTTGTAGTCGATTGCCGTAATCAGCGTTTAGTGGACAATGTAACAACTTGTACAGCGACAGTTTCATTAGAACATACATTAGATAGCATACATTCTGTAAAGGTCATGACTGGCGAAACCGCGTATCATAAATTGCTCGAGGAATTCCCAGAGATTACTAAGCCACCCGGTACACACCGTGATATTGCTCATAACACAGTCCATCATATACGCACCACACCGGGCCCTCCACTGTCATGCACCCCCCGTCGCCTAGCCCCAGATAAGCTTAGAACCGCCAAGCAAGAATTCGAGGCAATGTTAGCCAACGGGACGGCCCGACCTTCGGAAAGCCCTTGGGCGTCCCCGTTACACTTAGCCCCAAAAAAAGACAATGGCTGGCGGCCCTGTGGCGACTATAGAAGACTCAACGCCCGTACTATACCTGATTGTTATCCCATCAGGCACATACAGGATTTCGCACACAGCATTACAGGATGTACTATTTTCTCGAAAATAGATCTGGTTAAAGCCTATAACCAGATCCCCGTCAACCCGGATGATATACCTAAGACCGCGATCACCACACCGTTTGGAATGTTTGAATTTCCGTATATGACGTTTGGTCTAAGAAACGCGGGTCAAACATTCCAGCGGTTTGTAGACGAAATGACGCGCGGCCTCGATTTTTGCTATACGTATCTCGACGATTTCTTAGTGTACAGCAAGGATGAAACCCTCCACAAGGAACACCTAAGACAGTTATTTACCAGAATGAAAACGTATGGTATGGTGATTAATAACGCAAAATGCGTTTTTGGAGCGCGAGAAGTAAACTTCTTGGGATACACCATTTCAGAAAAAGGAACAAAGCCCTTACCAGAAAAAGTACAAGTCATTCGAGATTACCCAGCACCAAAAAATATACGGGAGCTTAGAAGGTTTTTGGGCATGATAAACTTCTACAGACGTTTCGTGCCCGAAGCTGCCCGAATACAAGCCCCACTAAACTCTTTGTTATCAGGAGCAGTAAAAGGATCAACCCCAGTCAACTTAGCAGGAGACGCCCTTAAGGCTTTAGAACACTGCAAAGAAAGCCTGTCAAACGCAACCCTATTAGCTCATCCAGATTGCCAGGCCAAAATGGGACTAGTGACAGACGCATCGGATTTAGCCATGGGTGCCGTGTTGCAACAACACAAAGGCGGTCACTGGCAACCACTCGCATTTTTCTCCCGAAAATTAAACAACGCTCAACAAAAATACTCTCCATATGATAGAGAGCTGCTGGCAATCTATGAAGCGGTGAGACATTTTCGACATATGCTCGAAGCAAGAAATTTCACCATCTACACTGACCACAAACCAATCAGCTTTGCTTTCCATGAAAGGAAAAATAACTGCTCGCCACGTCAGTATAGATATCTGGACTACATATCGCAGTTCACGACCGATATCCGCCACATTTCCGGAAAGGATAATGTGGTCGCAGATAGCTTGTCGCGGATAGATGAACTGCAGGAACCAGTAGCTCATGAAACTCTTGCTAAAACTCAAGAGTTAGACACGGAGCTGTCGGAGTTCCTCAATTCAACGTCATCACTTAGGCTAGAAAAAATTAAAGTACCAGGTAGCAACGTAAGCGTGTACTGTGATGTCAGTACGTCAACTGCCAGGCCTTTCATACCACGGGCTTTGCGAAAACAAGTGTTTGACAGTCTACACTCATTAAGTCATCCTGGAGCAAACGCAACCGCAAAACTAGTTGCGGAACGGTTCGTTTGGCCAGGGGTCAGAAAAGACTGCCGGGAGTGGACCAGATCTTGCATCTCATGTCAACGAGCCAAGGTGAGTCGACATGTATCAGCACCATTAAGTACCTACACATTGCCACGCACTAGATTTAGACAAATACATATCGACTTGATTGGTCCCCTACCCATTTCGCAAGGTTATCGATACTGCTTAACAGCCATCGACCGATTCACTCGATGGCCAGAAGTAATGCCGATTACTGACATTACGGCCGAGACTGTTGGCAAAGCCTTGCTGCATGGCTGGGTATCTAGGTTCGGCAGCCCAACAGATATTGTAACAGATCGTGGACGCCAATTCGAATCTACCCTGTTTCAATACCTGGGCAAAATAGTTGGATTCCGTCATCGACGAACCACAGCGTACCACCCAGCATGCAATGGACTCATAGAACGTTTTCATCGACACTTGAAGGCGTCTATTGTGTGCCATGCAAACGAAAACTGGGTTGAGGCTCTGCCCTTGGTCTTGCTTGGCATTCGTAGCGCTTTCAAGGATGACTTACAAACGTCTTCGGCCGAGTTAGTCTATGGCGAGCCATTGAGGCTGCCAGGTGAATTTTTAGAGCAAACAACGAGCGGCACTAGTGACATGACAGACTTCACAGCGCGGCTTCGCAATATAGCTCAAAAGCTGCAACCAGTGCCGACATCGCGCCACGGGAAACATAAAGTCTTTGTTTACCAAGACCTAAGTACATGCGACTACGCATTTCTTAGAGAAGACGCATCACATAGTTCCTTGACCCCAGCATACACAGGCCCACATAAAATAAAAGAACGAGGCGAAAAGGTCTTTAAACTGATGGTAAAAGGCAAAGAGGTAACAGTCTCCATCGATCGCCTCAAACCAGCATATATACTTGCCGAAAAAGGAACTGAACCAAACGGCCCCGTACTGCCTACTTCAAATAATTCTGATCAAGGGGTACGTGACACCACCAGGACAACTAGTTCCGGACGTGTGGTAAGATTCCCGGATTATTATCGCCCCTAACCAGGTCTCTAGGGGGGAGTGATGTAGCGGCACTAACATATTTTTTATCATTACATACATATACATACATACACACATACATATACTATTTACGCAGATATAAAAAACACACTCATATTCATTTAAATGATTGGACACATTATATTTAATATGTATTTAAACTACACCGGACGGGCTCAGTGGAAACGTACCTCTCGAGAAACCTGTTTCGACGCACGCCGGCCGCCCGGCGCGCGCGCGCACCGCGCACCGCCTCACCAGTCCTGATCTGTTCTCGACGCGAGCGCACGCCGCTTAAAACTGTTACCGTTCTGCTTATACCCGCTTACCGTAATGCGCGATAGTGAATAGGCATTCAGCCGAAGTGCGGCCTAATCTCTCTGAGCTATCCTAGACCTGCTTACGCTGTGAACTTTATAGACGCTTTTATCTCTCTGCCGATCTGTGCTTTTACTCATTCTTATTTCTTGTGACTTTAACATCGGTGTGCATGTGCTTTCAAGACATTATAAGCTGACTACGATATCTACCTGAAGACTTTCATTCCATCACCCCTGTTCACATATATAAGGAAGTATCAACGACGAAAAGGTAGGATTTACCCATATTATTCCTACACATGATTGTTATGATTGCGTTACAGAAGGAATAGAGGAAAAAACATCTTCTCAAAGACGTTCATTCATGTTGAATCGCAAGGATTACTTGAATACGATATTTCGTCGATCACGTTGTCCTTCCATTGATTGGTCACGTTTCGTTGAAATATCTTGGACATTTTCGGCCCAATATTAAGTTACATCGATAAACTTTCTTGACCTTAAGCGAAACGAAAATGGGTTCAGTTAGAGTTACTTGGAAATAAGTGAACCCGTAAATATCCAGTTGATTGATGAATAATTAGTTGGAAGATCAGTTGGTAATAAATTCTCCGAAATAAATTTACTTATTTTATTTGTATACCGTTGTTAAAAAAATATTTCTTAATGAAATTAATATTTTACTTTGAAGAGACATAAATCAACGAGGATTGCTTTTCAAATCTATACTAATATTACAAAGCTGAAGAGTTTGTTAGGTTGAACGCGAATCGCAGGAACTACTGGTTGGAATTGAAAAATTCTATTTTTTTTGCGTAGTCCAATTGAAGAGGAAGGATATCGGCTATATAACGTCACTCTAAAAATGTTGCAAACACTGGGAAAATTTATTCCCTTTGTAAGCTTTTACTCTGTTATGTGACGCAGACGAAGTTGCGTGGGTAAGCTTGTAAAAAATATAATTTGTTAAATACAGCCCAATTAATTAGGTATTCATCTGAAATAAGTTAGTTTCACAATTTTTTTCAAAAATGCAAATTAAGAAAAAGAAACGGTCTAAATTGAAATGATAGAGAGTAAAAGTAATAGTACATTGTAATACAAGGGGCTAAAATGACCCATTATAGACGAGGTAGTAATAGGAACCGAGTCATAATTCAAATAAATAATACTTACAGAAAAATTCATAAAATTTCGCGCCTATGCCTTTTTTTATTTCTTCTGTAGCTGGAATGCAACGCACACATCCTGCCAAAGAGTTCGGCGTTCGGCGAGTTTGGTTCCATTTTTAAAATTAAATGTTTTGTTTTTTAATGGAACAGTAATAAATCAATTCTTTAGGAATTATGAACAAAACCTGTGCGTTTTCGAACACCGACGGATGAATAGAGGTAGAAGTAAATAGGTTTAATGATGTTTTGAATTCACATGCTTAGTGCACACAATGTTCTAAATTCAAATTTACTTTACCCTCAAGACGATAAAAACGGCTTTTGCACTCAGATATTGAAGAGCAAAAATACTCTTTCCGAGATGGGGGATAAAAAAGTATTTTAGCCAGTTAAACACAATTAAGTAAAGTTTTTATCTTAGATGACAATGAACATAAACATCACGCCCGTAATCCCTGAAGGATAAGTAGAGATTTACCTAATGGTACACCCACGTTCCGCCGGTTATTTTGAAGTCCTATGTAATAGGGGCGACCCTTTTGACATCATCATCATCATTAAATGATGATGATGATGTCAAAAGGGCCTTTGATGGGTAGATGTCACATGTCTTCGAATTTTTGGTTCTAGGACATGCCAAATGATCAAAACGGTGATGAAATATATTACACAAAGTAATGCGCCTGCCTGGGTTCGAAGCCACCACTGTTTTTTTAATTTTTATTTTTTTTATCTATTTTCGAGTTTCGTTTCTTTTAATTTTTATTTTTTTATCTATTTAATTTTTATTTGTTAGTTTAAAATACTGATAATTTTGATGTGTTTTGTCCTGTGCGGGCTAATAATGCTTTTTCATTTCTCATGCTCTAAAAGTACGCCATTATAGCCCTACGATGCGGGATTAAAGTGACCGTTTATTCCCTAGGGAGTAAAAAGTAATTTAAAAATGGAACGATCTTTTACTCTGAAACATGGTCACAAAAGAGTAACTTATGAAAGGTTTTATTTAAATTTCGAATTGGCTTGCAAATAGAAAGTTTTAATAAATAAATAAATAACTCTTCAACGCGAGAAAAAATTATGGTAGAAAAGTATGTGCAATGCCTCTCTCTGCCTCTGTTGCTAGCCGCTGCAGTAATGTAGGTAGGTACTAATTATCTGTGGAGTGTGGATCATCTTCATTGCGAAAATTTTGAGAGTTTGTGTTGTGTTTTAAATTGTTAATCTCTGTGACTGACCTGATAGAAGAAAAAACTGACCGCTCAGTTCAGAATTTTTGTCGAGTGTAAATTTGTTCGGTTTTAAATGACTATTTTTCTCGCACTCGAAGTGAAAAGTACAGTTTGCACCTCGAGACTAAACGCCAATTTAATATACCCTCGCTTTCATTGCCTCCCTCGCAAGCTCGGGAGTCAAACCACCTCGGGTATATAATGGCTTCCTTTAGTCCCTCGTTATAAAATATACTATTTTTTCTTTCTTTCTTTCACTAGGCCACCGCTACTCCATTGACATCAACCGGGCACCAATCCAAACTCTGTTGCTGCTACTGAGAATTACAGAAAAGTAATTACATTCTTACCTAGCGTAAAGTCTTCGGTGATCTCCCGGGCTATGAACGGCACGCTAGGATACAGCCTCAGGGTTTCCTTGATGACAGCCTCCAGATACTTCATATCAGCCAGGTCAGACATAGTCGGGGTACGAGCAGAATCACCCAAGATCTTCTGCAATTCTTCGTATATTCTATCCTGTTAGGAAAAAAGAAAAGGATAGATATAAAATCGTTTACAAAGTGGTGTTTTTTTTCTGCAGTGGTGGTTCTTTAGTCAACTGATCCTACACGGGTGGGATCGTACGACTATTTTGGCCTTCAGGGTTTATGATGTGGAAGGCACATCATTCTGAGCCGTTCCACATAAAAAAAAAAACATCGGTTATTTAAAAAAATATCCTGAACTTAGAAGGTAGAGGTGTCGAAGGTATGTTCTATCGAAATAGGAATCCGCTGAACAAGTGCATATCGAAGAAGGAATCCGTCGAAGTCCGTCCAAGCAATGAGTAGTCGAACTATTCTTATTCGAAATTGAGACCGTGCCGAAATAATTAACTGTTGACGTTCAGGAAGACACTAAAAAAAATACTAGATTTTTTCCTTTCTACCCTATATAAATATACGTAAGATTTGTTTAGATCTAATCAAAACACAGTAACAGCCACAATTCCATAAAGAGCACGATAAATTCCTCGAAAAGGCCTAAAGATTTTTCGTTTGCGTATCGCTAAAATGTACGACAGCAATAAGGCGAGAGGCAACCCAAACGTTACACAAGATTAGATTTACAAAGCCGCTGTGAAAATCTTCAAGTTTAGGTATAAAAAGTTCTTGAAAGAAAATGCTCGAAACTTTTCCCTTCCAAGGAGATTTTAATCTCGTCGTAACTTGTGCTTCCCTGGTAAGCTTGGATTAACAGATAGCGTACTACTTATTCAGGGGTATTTAGGCGTAATAGAGCTTTTTGGTTGATCTTCCCGTTGGTTGCTTTTTTTATTTAATTTTTAAACGCTGGGGTGACGTTTTGGACTCGTGCCTGACTGATTAGCCAGAGAAGGTCTAACACTGGGAGAATTTGGAAAATAATAGGGGAGACATTTGCCCAGCAGTGGGACAAAAAAAAAGGCTACTTAAGAAAATGTTGTGTTAGGTATGTTCCATTGATGTAGAGGGTGGACCAGTAAAAAGAGTGCTCAGGCTTAATTTCGTGTAAGTGGGGTGAAGGAGGCGCGTATGTGCTCTCATTTGATAGGTTTCTAACCGAATAGCGACTGAATGCACCGCTGCGCGCGCGGCCGCTTCTCCCGAGGCGCGGTGTTTCGCGTGCCCACCATATTGTTTTAGTTTAATGTTAAGTATGTTATTGTTTGGATTACAATAATAATCTGAATTAATAATTTCAGGGCTTTGTGAAAAGCCACTGACTACGCTTGGGGTGACCAAGCGAAGTGATTTACAACTTTTCATGTCCTAATATACATGCGTACATTCGTTGTAGTCGTATCGTTGCTCCATGTAAAATACTGATACTCAGCTGCATCCGGTAAGATTTAGAAGCCGATCCCCACATAGTTGGGAGAAGGTTAGGCACAAGATGCCCTATGCATTCATTTACATTTTCCATTCATACGTTTTATATTTCATGAGACTACGCGATGTAATTAGTAGAATATTCGCGGTTAGTATTTAACATAGTGTTTACACTATGTTAAATAGTAACCAACAGTCAACTTTTTATTTTGTCACCTGCTAATTACCACTTTAGGTATTCTTAAAGAGTTAATTCAATGCAGAACAATATTCACCATAAAAAGCTACAAAAGTGAACAGGAAAATGTATTAAAAGTCTTATATACAAAATACCTATTTATTTAGGTATACCCACATCATGAAGACATGACGGCAAACATGCTAGGACTGACGCCACCAAACGACGTGTCACATGAGCTTAACTAGTATTTAATTAAGATAAGTTAAGACACGTAATGCGAGCTTCCTATGCGAGGGTTAGTGACCTACGACTTATGTAGCAATCAATTAACTTTCCGAGTAAGTTAGGGGTGCTACACACATGCTCCAGAAAAGTCGCTTTGAGTATGCCGAGCCGACCTGAACATGATGCAGCGATGGTGGAAGCCATTCATATGTTTAGTCATTTTTTTCTGATGAAAAATCATCAAATAACCTTCCCTCTCGCTCTGGGTTCGCTGGCGGAAGGGAGGGTTAGAGTTCTGAGTAAAATCCCTTTGTGTTTCAGGGCCGCGGTACCTACCTTGCGGACTCAACGATATGTGTAGTCCTGCAGGTTATATTAAGATAGGCCATATGTGTAGTATTGTTGGGTCTGCAAGGACTGATGCCCAAAATGCGTGTCTTTGACGCCTAAGGCTCTTACGGCGCGTCTAAGTGCACGACCTTTGACATATCTAGCAATCAATTTTCTCAAAGTCAGTCTTTCTTAGTTTCTGGGATTAAGAGCTTGGCTAATAATAGCCTTTAAGGTAGATTTTTGAGGAACTGATTATTTATTATTAAGATCTCATGTAAAATGTACCAAAAATCACACCAATAAATGAATTTGAATTTGAAATAATAAATCCATAATAATAGTTCAAGGTATTGAAAACGCGGAAGTTTGTAAAGCTTCCGTAAGAAAACAAAGAATTCTAGGAATAAAGGTAAAAGATAATTTCTAGGAAACTCCATAATTTAACACGTACAGGGCTCGAATCAGCTAGTAATAAATGTCAACTCTTAAACACTAGACATGACAACTCTAAATCGCGGTTTGCTAAGCGATTGATGTACTAAACGCGGCGCAGTCAGATTTTTTGGTAAAATCCGCCCTCATCACGGAGATTTTGCGTTTATTGCTATACAGATGAAGGCCAAATCTCGTCAAATCTCGTCTCTAGTAGATATCAGTTTTTTATTTAATTGTAAAAGCAACGTTATGTGACATCTATGTCACATCTAATCTATCTTCTTATCTTATCTTATCTTATCTTATCTTATCTTATCTTATCTTATATATATATATATATATATATTATATATACTTATAATAAATCTGTAGAGAGGTCAATTCTGTACATGAAATATATTTACAAAATAACTATCGGGGGGTGATTAGTGATCGATACTGATGCCAAAAATGCAATCAGTAAAATTTTTGTCTGTCTGTCTGTCTGTCTGTCTGTCTGTATGTTATTTATAGAAAAAAAAACTACTCGACGGATTTTAACGAAACTTGGTACAATTATTCTACATACTCCTGAGCAGGTAATAGTATACTTTTCATCACGCTACCATTAATAGGAGCAGAGCAGTGAAAGGAAATGTTGGGAAAACGGGAGAAGTTACTTGGTTTTTTTAGCTTCCGTCGCGTGTGCAGCCTTAATGGTTAAAGCTACATAGAAATCATGTATAACGGAAATATTCCACATAAAAAAAATAATATAAAAAATATCCCAAGACAGCATATGTCTATCTTTTATAGTTGACTCACAATAACACGTGTAACTCCCGATAGCTTAGCAGTTCGGAGAATAAATGTGAATGTAAGTTTGTTTGTTGCGCTTTCACGCGACAACTACTGAACGGATTTGGATGAAATTTTGCACACAGATAGTTTATAACCTGGATTAAAACATAGGATACTTTTTATCCCGGCAGTAAGATTCCATGGGACAATAATCAAACTTCACGCGGGCGAAGCCGCTGGCAGAAGCTAGTAAGATAATAAATAAAAACGAAAATCTTTAATAACCCATTCTGCAGCTGTTTTGTAAAAAATCACTCCATGGACACTTTTTTAAATCAAAATATTGTTACATAGTTTTGGTTACATCATTCATGTTGAGATGGTATATTATGTGAGAACAATGTAGCAAGATGTGCTCGTTAAGTGTCCATAGCAAAACCAAAACAAAATACAACTCAAAAACAAAATAATTAATTCAAATAAACCATGGCGACTAAGAGATGACCAGTCACAACTGACAGCGCCCGTTCACGCACATGACGCATATCCAAGTTCTACAAAGCGGCCATTAATGGATAAAGCTCGGGATAAGTAACCTTTGTAGTTTTCTCAAACTTAGCTTGGCCTTTCCCCAACTATTTATTAATTTGGTACACCAACAGCAATAAATATTAAGAATTAATGTGAAACAATGAAAATAACATTAAAGTGTGGAACTATATTTGAGTCGGCTACCATACTAACCGAATGAAGCTTAATCATCTGACCTATATATATATGACCTATATATATGACCTATGTATATATTTCTCAAAACATTATGGTCAAAGAAAAAAAATAACAGATACCTGAACCTCCTCGTGATCTGCTATTAACATCAGTCCAAGAACAATTGCCATTGCTGTGGTGTCGTGGCCCTGAAAATACAAAACCAAATTAAAAAAAAATATATATATACATATTTCAAACCAATTCCGGTTAGCAATATTGTAATTCTCCAATTTCTCTAAAAACCGAAATTGAATATACAAAATTTTGTAAATAAATTAGGATCTTCAGCGAAACGGACATTTAAAATGCTTGAACTCTGTTCACGAATTGATTTACAAAATCCAAGTAGGTACCTGGAAACACTCTTTTCACTTAATTCTATTTAAGTTTGATGATTTTATTGTGAAAGCTGGTTGCGGAAAGTTTTCTAGAAAAGTATAAAAAAACAAACTAATCCAAAAACATTGTTTTAATAGTAACTGGAATTTCGTTAATTATACAGCGTTCATAAAGGGAATTTTAAAATACATGTTTTTTTATTTAGTTAAAAATAAACAGAAATGAAGAGAACCAAGGTCACCGAGACGTAGCCCGAAGAATTGCTAAACTTAAGTGGCAGTGGGCAGAGCACATTGCTCGCAGAACGGATGGCCGATGGGGCCGAAAAGTTCTGGAGTGGCGACCGCGAACCGGAAGACGATGCGTTGGGAGACCTCCCACTAGGTGGACCGATGACCTGGTGAAGGTTGGGAATCCGGTGGATGCGAGTCGCAAGGGACCGGTCAATGTGGCGACACTTGGGGGAGGCCTATGTCCAGCAGTGGACGTCTTTCGGCTGAGATGATGATGATGATGATGAAAAATAAACTTACGCTAACTGTGACTTAAATAAAAAGAGATGGAATTGCTAAATTCTATAGGTACTGATAAAATGTAAGAATTTTTTTTTTTTTTTTTTTAGGATGGGAAATCATCAAATGACTTCTCCCACTCTGGGCGGTGCGGGAGGTAGTGTCAGACTCTTACTGACTAAAACCCATCCATGTTCCTTCCTCGCCCTTTACGTTCCGGGGCCGCGGTATCTCTTTCGAACAGTCCCGCAACCCCGGCAGCGAAGCCTGCCGGGGTTGCGGGCCCCTCTCTGCTGCTGACATCTCTTTGAGGCGCGCGTGGAACACGAACGCGTCGTCGACACGGCCTGTCGTCACTAGACGGACGGACGGCTAGCTAGCCCATAGCTAACCGTCCACAGGCCCGCAATAAAAAAAAAAAAAATGTAAGCCTTCAATTAAAGTCCATGCTATTTTTATCCCCCGACGCTAAAACGACGGGGTGTTGTATGTTTGTCGTTTGTGTGTGTGTGTGTGTCATCGTAACTCCCAAACGGTTGAAACGATAAACCGATGAACCGATTTTGATTTTATTTTTATTTTTTGTTTGAAAGGTGAATTAGTCGGGAGTGTTCTTAGCTATGTTTGATGAAAATCAGTCCAAGATGACCGCCGCGCCGCCACAAAATGGCGGATTACATAATTTTTTCACAACTCCCTCAACCGAGTATCAAATGAGGAATACTAACTAATGAAATGATATGAGAAAAGTGGTGTGATGATTTGTATCTAGGAACTAACAAATTTTTTTTTTTTTATATTTATTTTTTGGTTTTTATTTTTTTTTATTTGATTTTACTTTTTTTCTTCTGCAGCTCTATCAACACAAGTCCTTTTTTTACTATTAAAAGTTAGAGAAGATATGAAAACTTACCTCAAACATAAATGTATTAACTTCTTCTCTTATTCCTTCTAAGTCTATTTCTCCTTTATTCTCTGCTTCGAGCAGCAGATCAAGCATAGCATATCTCTTCTTACCACCAACAGAAATATCATCTTCAGTAAAATCACTCTGTCCAGGTTTCCAATTCTTCTTCCTCTCCATTATGACGTCATCAGCGAAGGAATGGACTTTTTTGAGACACTTCTCAAACCTTTTACCGATTGGAAACTTTCGGAACATGTATTCATTGTGAAGCCATACTCTGGTTAGGCGGCCTAGTAGGAGGTTTCCAATTTCCAAAATGGCGGATTTGTATTCCAAAGTCTTTGAGGACTTGTCAGCGTCGAGTTGGGTTCCCATGGCGGTTTCTGGAAAGATTTACGTTATTAAGCACATATTTGGGTGTATTAAGCGAAAAAGACATCATGCGCCTCTTTCGGCTCTGACGACGTGGCTGGGCTAGAGTTTTTACATGGTCACTAGTGTCAATTCTGCTGTGCACAAACTAAACTTAATTTAGGCTATTGCTATCTTTTACTAACAAACAGGGCGAGAAAAGGACGGCTATAGCTATGAACTAAGTTAGAGATGTCAAACTAGTTTATGCCTTGCGCTTCACCGTGTTATTAGTCGACATGTTTTTACGTGCTAATCTGAAGTGTTCCCTAATAGTGTATAACGTGGTAAGTACGCTCCTTTAGAATATAAATATACATTTTAGCTACTTTTTATCTGGCGACCTTTATATCGGGATGGTAGGTACCGGCTTAGCTCAAATCCCCCGCCATGTTTTGCTCGGATAAGGCTGCGTTTCCACCAAAGATGTGCGAGGATGCATAATGATAACGAGGGATGTTTTTTGCGGAATCAATAGAATCCCTTCATTTAGGAAAGCTCTCGTGGCTAAATAATAACAGCCGCTGGAATACATCTTTAGGTTAAGACGTGCTTGCCTAGGTTGGTCTGTGGATGGGTGACCACCCATCACAAATCGAGTTTCCTCCGTGCCTCGGAAAGCACTGATGGATGTGTTACGAGGGATGTGTGCGAAGGATGTGTGCTATAGTTGCTGCCAGTTAATGTCGCAACATCGGTCATTGACCCGCCTACATTTATTAAAGTTCTTAACTTTGAAGTCCAAAAATAAGCCTGTTCGACTCTTGTATCGTCATCTATTTATTTGTTTATTTATTTATTTAACAATTTATGTACACACTAAATATAGAGAACAAGAAAGGAACAAGAAAAAAAAAGATAATAAAAAATTGTTTTTAAAGAAACCGATACATGGTTCATTTGTTTCGGTTAGTAGCAGTACTAGTACGAGGATATTAGGGAAAGGGCAATGACCGCTATTGGGACGGACGCGAGCGAAAAAATAGAAGTTAGCATGAAATGAGCCCCTACACATCTTCGCACCGCCCAGCTACCTCGCACATCTGTGGTGGAAACACTGGCTAACGTGGCTTAATAACGCATTTACCGATTCTGAGAAGCATCTTTAAAAGATTTATGATTATATCGTAAGCATTGAAGCGAATAATTTCTTGACAGTTTCTTAGAAAATGCCATTTAAGGATTTCTGATCTGTTAGAGCGGTTTCGCACTACGTCTGATCCGAGTCCGATCAGAAAAGTACACTACAATACATAATTGGATGATCTAGTGCGTAAACTACCGTAGAAATAGTTCTACGAATACTCCGGACCGGGTTCGGATTCGGATCGAACGTAGTGCGAAAGCGCTCTTACGGTGGTTCAACGAAGGAGTGACTCGACACAAAATTAGGTATGGAGCTCTTGAAGATTACCCCATATCCAATCAAAATCAAAATATTTTATTTCACATGGGTAGGCCCATGTGAAATGGGCCATGGGCACTGGCACTTATAGCACTTATTTTGGGCATGGGCATTTATAAAACGTTGTAAAAAGGTGCACGCGGTGCAGGTTCGGGTTGATCGTTTCCACGGAGAAGAACCGGCAAGAAACTCCATGGTAACTCTTTTCAAATCATTTGGTATTACAATATTATCCTGCCTGGCCTGACAAGCCTAAAGTACGAGAAATTCAATTTTTATTACGTTTTTTTTGTCATTTGTAAGTCAGTTGTTGTTGTCACTTTTTCATGAAATAGTCATTCAATCAGGTTACATGAACTTAGAGGGTTGTATTAATGATTTTTATAATTATAATAATTCTGTAACTACATACAGGTTACAGAAACGAATCATATTTTAATCAACTTACAACCTGTTACTGACCAGCAATTTGCAAGAAAACGTGACGTGGTTTGAATTTTGCGGGTTACCGTGGAGTTTTCACCTTAAACCACTTCTTACCACAAATAGTGAACAGCGTATAGTCACTGACGACCGGCAGTAGGTTCACCTCCGTACCCTCGAGGTCCTTGATCTTCTCCACCAGACCTCTGCTTCTTTCCTTCATCACCACAGCGAAACTCTTCAGGATGTTGAAGTGGAAGGTAGGGGTCAGGATCTTGCGACGTCTGTGCCATTTTGCACCTGGAGCAGAAAAGGCAATTTTAAAATTAAAAAATACTAAACTAATTGGTTTGTATTGTTCTCAGTACTTTTGGTAAATCGTGGTTGTTTCCTGCGTATTACTTACGAGTATAAGCGCAGATTTTTAAGAATTGCCTCGCTGTGGCTGAGGTATACAACGTGTAACAGAAAGGGTATGGTCATATGAAAGGGTGTGCTACAGACCATCAAACTGAACAACTTTCTCTATGGGACCACCAACGTAATCGCGAAAAAAATTCAAATACCTACTCGACCAAATGTATGAAATAGCTGATTATTTTTTTACGATTAGGTTCGATGGTGGTCCCATAGAGAAAGTTGTTCAGTTTGATTGTCTATAGCACACCCTTTCATATAACTGTAACCTTTTTGTTACACGTTGTATACAGGGTGTAAACCACCTCATCACGAAGCCGTCAACCAAGCATTATATATTATTATTATTATCTAATCCATTATATATTATTATTATTATCTAATCCATTATATATTATTATTATTATCTCTTATATATTATTATCATTATATATTATAGTAGTGACTCTACGCAAAAAATATTGCTGGGAAACGACTTTTTTTTTGGGGTTAAAAATCATATTTGCTGGCAGAACTCAATGTAACGCACTTAAATATTGTGCTAATGGATGGATTGAATTTTAAAGGGGTTGTGGAGGTGTTACAAGTCAAAATCTGACAGAAAAAACTGATATTAAAAAATAAACTTGTCAAAAAGTTGGAACTTTGACCCCCGATATCTTCGTAACTAGAAGGTTCCCAGGTATGACGTAGAACAAAAAAATGATCGCAATGACGAGGTGAACAAGTAGTTTTCAGATTCGATAAGAGGTGTTTTACACCCTTTATGTATGTCACCGTAAAATTGTCAAACACGTGAGATTGTAATCTCTCTAGCGAGATTGTAAACTCTTGAAATATTGTCAACTGAACATACTGCTTACAATATAACGCATTATTTTTCGGTAGATTTTGTAAGCTATCGAAGTGAAACCGTAATATTGTGAAATGCATGCGACGGAAGTATCTCTGCCCCCATAATCGGGACTTGGGGCACCCCCACGTTAGGTTAGTTAGGTTCCTTTAAATCCTGCAGACAGGAATCGACTACACTTTTTAGGGGAATATAAAGTGTTTTGAGGTTTGGTTATATTAATCAGTACTTCTCAGGAGTGGTACAATATGTTTTCATGAGAGTGGTACCATGAGGCAAGGGGGTCTCCTCCTTCCCTCCCCCTCCTCCACACCGCGTGAGTTGACTTCCATCGCATACATTTCACAATGTTACGGTTTCATTTCGATAGATTACGACTC
Organism: Xestia ashworthii; assembly: GCA_950022955.1. NCBI lineage: Eukaryota > Metazoa > Arthropoda > Insecta > Lepidoptera > Noctuidae > Xestia > Xestia ashworthii. The sequence continues at coordinate 20,354,850 of OX465565.1, read as the reverse complement.
GAATGGCGTAGTGGTAGTGAGGCTACCTTACGTTCTTGGGTCCTGGGTTCGAATCCCGGTGAGCGCAAATGTTTGTGTGATGAGCATGGACATTTGTATCCGAGTCATGGATGTTTAAATGTATAATAAGTATGTATTTACAAACAAAAAAGTATATATGTAGTATATCAACTATCTGGTGTCCACTACACAAGCCTTGCTTAGTGTGGCACTAGGTGGCGCTGTGTGTTAATGTCCAGCGATATTGTATTTATTTATTTATTACAATGTACCGACAAATAATGCGTTCGAGAGTTTACAATGTCTCTAGTTTTATAAAAATCTAACGGTTTTTACAATGTGACGCTGACTTTTGTTTATTTATTTATTTTATTTATTTATAGCAACCTCCGATACCCGTTGATAAGTTATTGAAAATGGCCGGTAGACACACGAATGATACCTGGCAAGCGTGGTGATCAATACTCGTGCCTTCTCTGTATGAGAAGCAACCTTTCTGTTATTATTATAAAGCGGTCGTATGACACTAGACAAACCGACTTGTTACCAAGAATTATCTGGTATATCGGTCGTAAATACTGAATGTCTTTGTCTCCCAAAGATTGACTGGTACAAAATATGGCATTAAGTCCGCCTTAGTACTCTGTGCTTTAAGCGTTAAATCTATACTAATTATAAAGCTGAAGAGTTTGTTTGTTTGGTTGGTTAAACGTGCTAATGTCAGGAACTACTTATTGAAATAAAAAAAAAAACTTTTTGTGTTAGATAGTCTATTTATCGAGGAAGGTTATAGGCTATTTAGACTTTCTGTGAAGGCCGACCGAATTGGTCTAACGCCATTGTTTAACTATTGTGTCTACTTCGCAAACAGTTGAAGGTTTATCATCACGCTACGACCAATATGAGCGGAAAATAAATGAGAAATGTTGCAAAAACAGGGTTTTTTAGGGTTCCGTTGCCAAGTGGCAAAAAACGGAACCCTTATACATTCGTCATGTCTGTCTGTCTGTCTGTCCGTCCGTATGTCACAGCCTCTTTTATCCGAAACTATAAGAACTATGCTGTTGAAACTTGGTAAGTAGATGTATAATTCTGTGAACCGCTTAAGATTTTCACACGAAAATAGAAAAAAAAACAATCAATTTTTGGGATTCCTCATACTTTGAACTGAACTCAAAAAAAAAATAAACGTCAAACCCATACGTGTGAGGTATTTATAAATAGGTCTTCATAAATGATATTGAGGTTTCTAAGATCATTTTTTCCTAAACTGAATAGTTTGCGCGAGAGACACTTCCAAAGTGGTAAAATGTGTGTCCCCCCTGTAACTTCTAAAATAAGAGAATGACAAAACTAAAAAAAATATATGATGTACATTACCATGTAAACTTCCACTGAAAATTGGTTTGAACGAGATCCAGTAAGTAGTTTTTTTTTAATACGTCATAAATCGTAAAATCGTAACTTTTGCATTATGTTACTTGCTGCTACGGAACCCTTCATGGGCGAGTCTGACTCGCACTTGGCCGCTTTTTTTTTAAGCTTTTCCTCTCGTATGTGATGCGGACGAAGTTGCGTGAGTCAACAAGTAACAAAAAAACAAAACAGTTATTCATGCGTATACGTAGTAATATCAGAGAGTTCTGTGGTAGCGTGACAGGGTATTACCACATTCACCATTCGTGGATTCAATTAGGATTTTAATTGAACACACATTTCAGACAAGGTGAGTTATTAAACCGCGCTGTAACGAGTTTTATAAGCTGCGGTTTTCCGTGACAAACTATACGCTTGTATTTAATTTTATGGAGGGGTAGGCAAGGTTGTGACAATTAACTGACACGTTATTTCAATTTGGTGGGTTATAATAGGCTTGTTTCCACCATCAATAAATTGCAAATCTATTTAGTCCGTCAGTTAGACTATTAGAAAATAATGGACACGTATTTTTTGTTTTTGTAAATCAACGAATATTGACAAAGATAAAACGCATCAAAACTCGGGAGTGGGAGCTCGTGACGTCTGTACTCACTAAGAATCATACCGAACAGTGACGTATTGGGAATTTTAAAAGCGTCGTATCTTCGTCAATTTTGTTTTATGTGACAAAAGAAAAAATTACATTTTTTCAGTTAACAAGCATATTGTTACAATCAAAACTGTTAATCAGTCAAAACCACTTTTGACTGGTGTCAGTCAGAACCCATATGAAGTTAAAATGCGTTTTTGGCATTAATATTATGTTGTTTAGAACACCTCAATTGTAATTAGGTACTTAGTCCTAGAATTACATGATGTTTTTCAAAGGGTCACACAAAAATCCTAACAACCTAATAAGTTTATAGGTGAATGTAAATTTTTGTAAAAAAAAATAGTTTTCACCGGTGAAAAATAGGTAGTTTTGACTACTTTTCACCAGTCAAAAGTAGTTTTGACTGATACACAGTTTTGAATGTGACATTTAATCATTTCATGCAACTCTAGAGATATGAAAGTCGTGATTTGGGCATACCAATCTGCACACAACTAAAAATCCACCAGCTAAGTTAAACTAACTTAGATTAGCTCTAGGTTTGAAATCAACTCTAATATTTCCTAGATTCAGTTTACCTAAATTCTAAATCTACGAGTAGTTTAGGTAAAGCACACATACAACACACTTTATATCGGACGGAACTTGATTAAAATTCGCGTAAAGTACATTGGATCCAGTAAGGAGTTAATTCCATCAGGGATATTTAACGGCTTTCGAAATAGGCCAGTTTATTAAACCGTATAACTATAGGATGTAGTTGTAGATGTACCAATTGCATACAGGGTGTAAACCACCTCATCACAAAGCCGTTAACCAAGCATTCTGTACATCAAACTAAGTAATTTTACGCAAAAATTATTGCTGGGCACAACTTTTTTTTTGAGGTTATAAATCATGTTTTGTGGTAGAACTCAATGCAACGCACTTAAAACATTGTGCTGATGGATGGATTGAATAGTACGGGGGTCGTGGAGGTGTTAAAAGTTAAAGTCTTCCAAAAAAAACTTGTATTGAAAAAAAAAACTATGTCAAAAGTTGTAACTTTGACCCCCCATATCTCCGTAACTAGAAAGTTCCCAGGTATGGTGTAGAACAAAAAACTGATCGCAATGATGGGGAGAACAAGTGCCTTTCGGCTTCGTGAAGAGGTGTTTTACACCCTTTATACTATGAAACTACAGTTGCAGCCAGTTAGATCACGGTAGGTACGAACCAAAACTGATGAACCATGTGTCGCTTTTCATTAGAAAAAATGTTGAAGATTACGATGGATAACGATTCAAGACATGAACAGGCTTGTTTTTGGATTTCAAAGTTAAGAACTTCAATAAATGTAGAGGAGTCAATGACCGCTTTTGCGATCTTAAGGGGCCGGCAGAGCATGCGTTTTTCATTCAAACGAAATACCAAAATAATTTGAAAATCAAACATATTCTTAAGGTAGTGTGTATATTATTTCGATTGTACTATAGAATATCTATGTTCCCAAATAATTATTTTAAAGGACAATGATATAAGTCAGTAGTATCAGTGATCAATAAAAGAAACGCCTAAACATTATTGCACTTTTGTAATTTGAACAGCCAGCTCAAAGCCGAGCATTGAAAAGCCACTATTGTACTCATTTTAGTGAAAATTTCATAAAATGGCATTTGCAATGTACGTAATGTGTGTAATGTAATGGCGTACTTCAAATAATTGAAATCTTGTCTTACCAGAACTCAGTAGCAGTCCTGTGCCGAGCCAAGCTTCGAGGAAGGTGTACGGTTTGCTCTTCTTTATGTTTCGGGAGTGAGACAACACGACCTGCGAACAAAATAATAACATACAAGTACTTACGTGATTAAATCCGTGATTTTCTTTTTTTTCTACGCGAGAACTAAGCCTTACGTTTTTAGGGCCCTGGGTTCGAATCCCGGTATAGGGGGCAAATGTTTGTGTGATGAGCATATGGGTTTTTGTATCCGAGTGATAGATGTTTATATGTATAATAAGTAAGTATTTACAAACAAAAAGTATATATGTAGTATAAGCTGATGCTCTCATGCTGTCTCCCTCGCACACGGGTCAGTTTATAAAAAGCGCTGCAGTGCGCCGTAGAGCTCATGGATCGGCCAGTGGTCCAGTTCGGTCGTGCCTAGTGACAACCAGCGCCACCACCGGATCAGTGAGGAGACTTCGCCAGATATCACTCAAGTTGAGGGTACTTGGCGAAAGTCTCCGCTCGCGCGGATCGCACATCTACCCTCTTTCCCTGTGTTCGTACGAGTGCCCAGCGCTGGTGCGAGCACAGGGGGAGCTACTTGCTGCCCGGTGCAGGCGCACCGCAGCGATCGCGAGCCCACGTCCCAGCACTGAAGCCCGCCCCAGCAGAGAAGCCCATCAACATGGATGTTTTCGAGAGGTTCCCCGACGACTACATCGTCTACGAGGTGGACCTCTGGACGCTGGAGCGGACGGTGTCGATGCCGAATATCGGCATCGTGCTGTCCGACCCAGAACCGTCCGGACCCCCCCTTCCTCGATCGGAGGAGGGGAAAGCGTCCGGCGGGAGGAAGAAGAGAAAGAAGAAGAAGACCGCCGCCAAGGAGAAGAGGGAGGAAGAGGAAGCGAGACGGAGCGCAGCTGACGTTGCGTTCGTCCCGTCGATGACGTCGGCGCCTGCGCGTGTTGCGCCGATGCCCCCGCCGAGCCGACCGCACGCTGTTCCCGTGCGCCCGACCTCGTTCCGTCCAGTCCCGATGGAGATCCCGGGCCCCCCTGCTGCCGCGAAGTCGGGACGTGCGTCGCATGCGCGCGCCGTTGCGCCCGCACGCGAAGCTATACCCGGCTCCGAACCGCGGGTGCAGAGCGCCACGATCCCGTGGCGCGCGCCCACGCCCCTGACGCCACCTTCGCGCACTCCCACACCGCAGCCGCGCACGTTCGTGACTGCCCCCGACGTCTTGGCACTTGCGCCGACACCTATGAGGCCCGCCGTGCAACCGCACGCCGCCACTTTTGCGCGACCTTCCGCGTCGACCGCCCTCTCGGGGGCCGAGTCCGCGATGAGGTCCGACGCCTACAACTCGCCGGCGCCCCCTCGTGCCTCGGCCTTTGACTCCCCGGCCGGATGGCCGGCATGCTCGCCGAGATTCGGCTCGAGCATGTCGCTCGAGTCCGTGAGGTCGGACGAGTCTGGGCCGAGTGCATCAGGGAGGCGCACCCCCATGATGTCGCCGTCGCCGTCGCGTGGCCTGGGTCACGAACATCGGTCGGAGCCTCGGCCCCAACGACGCCGCCGCAGCACGGACGAGTCCGAGGAGGATGCGAAGCGTTACTGCCTCGACCCGCCGCAGCAGCGCGAGAGCGCGCCGCCGCGGGGGGGGCGGGACGCCGCCGGGTCGCCTACCTTTGCGGAGGCCACCCGCCGCACGCCTCCTCCCCCACCAACCAAGACGACACCGAACTCCAAGACGCAGCGAGGGGTGAGTAACACTAATGTTTCTCCCCCACAGCCGTCGGCCCCCCGGGCCGGAGATTCTTCGGCCACCGAGCGGCCTAATCCGAAGCCGCAGAAGCGGCCTAGGTATCCTCCGCTGGTGGTGGAAAGGCTGCCAGGATGGGCCACTCATTTCAGGGCCCTCAAGGAGAAGCTGGGCCACCCCCCCAGCGCCAGACCATTTGGCGCTGGAATTCGATTCACTCCGGAGAGTGATGTCGAATTTAGGGTGGTCCAGAGCTACTTGGTGGGCCTGGATAAGGAGGATGGCACTTCATGGTTTGCCTACTCACTGCAGGCGGAGCGCAGCTGCAAGGTGGCCATCAGGGGGCTGCCTGTGGACACCAGGCCACAAGAAATTGAGGAGGAGCTCCGCGCGTTGGGGTACGAGCCGGAGTACGTTCGCCATATCAAGGCGAGCCAGGGACGACCCGGCTGCGTATTCCACGCCGTACTTAAGAGGACGCCTGAGGTACGCAGGATCTTCGACACTTCCGTGTTTTTAAACATGAGAGGTGTCAAGATAGAAGCCTGGCGGGGCAAGCGTGGGCCCGCCCAGTGTCACCGGTGCCAGAAATGGAGGCACTCGTCACACAACTGCCACCGACCGCTCGCCTGTGTCCGCTGCGGTGAGGGGCACTCTGCGCGGGACTGCCCCCGACCACGTGACGAACCAGCCACGTGCGTCAACTGCGGGGGCGATCATCCCGCCAACAACATTAAGTGTCCTTCATTCCAGGCAGAGATAAGGGCTAACAGGCGAGTGGGCACAGCCGCCGCCATTACCGTCTCTCGGCGACCGGCAACGGTTACCGAGGGGCCAATAGACATGGCCTCCACCGAGGCCCAGGGCCAGTCGCTCATGGCGGCGGCCAACGGGCCCACCAACAGGGGAGAAGCTCCCCCCTCCTCGAAGCGGCGGAGGGGTAAGAAGAGGAAGCGAGGGGGCAAGGGTAATGTACCCCCGCCCCCCACCGCACCTGAGGATGACCTTCCGGGCGACCTGCCTTTCCTGGCGCGGGCTGCTACACCGGACGACATCCGAATGAAGCCTGCCCCAGAGAAGTCTGCGGGGCCGACAGCTGGCGCCGGCGTGGCGCGGCCCGCGGCCCCAAGAAGAATAACCGAAGCACGTGCCGAGAGTGGCACCTCCACTGCCGGCCTACTTGCCGGCCCTGCAGCCATCAACAAGGACTTCACAGCCCGCGCCATCCACCTGCTGATGGACTTGATTAAGGCCATCAGGCAGGGCCAGAGCGTCGAGCTCGTTGTCCTGGACGGCCTGGCCTCGCTGCTCAAGCTGTATCAAGGCTAGGCCGGGCAGGACAGGGATTTCCTGCGGCCCTGCAAGGCATGGTCGCCCCCCCCTCCGCCGCCTCTTCACCGGATTGGACCCAGGTAAGCTGTTTCCTCGGTTACACGCGGCTTACCTGCACAATATGACTCCACACACATTACTCTCACCCAGCTGCGTGACGTGGGCCAAGTTAATATGGGCACGGCACGTAGCAAGACCACTCATGCATCTCTCTACACACATGTAGACACGCGTTGTCGCGGCCCTGGGCCTGCGATACACGCACACATGGGTGGTGTTACACATCACAATACCACCCACACACACACGCCGGTTCCTTAGTCCGTACCACTGCCGGCTAGCTCTGGTTAGTGGGGCGGGCGGGAACCACACATCCACTGTAGGTGCGCTGTAAGTCGGCACCTCTGTCGCTGGTTGTCCCCCGCCGGGCCTCCTCCGGGTAACCGGAGGTCTCACCGCCAGGGGACGGACCGCTGGGGTGCTGTGAAGAGAACAGCGCTGAACAACAGCGCTGTAGCGCACTTACAGTTACAACACAGCAATCACACACATGAACGCATGTTGTTACATGCGCCCACCAAGACCTGGGACAGTGTCCCACCAAGATACGGGTCCCGCAGTAGCGGGCCCAGGTATGGCTTCCGCGGCCAGGGGGCGATGCCCCGTTACCGCCTGCCGCGCCCCCTTACGGGGGCGCAGCGAATGCTATGCACTGCACTGTAGAGCTCATTTTGCTCGTGGCGCTCGGGACAGACGGTCGTGAGGATATCAGTTTTGGTCGACTCCAGGAGTATTGCGTGAGCCATCTTATTTTTCCTAAATTCTAATTGTTTATCGTTTTAATTTGTGTTTCAAGTGCTCTTTTGATTTTTGTGTAATTCTTGGTGAATTTCTTTTTGTTTAAAAATCTGTGATTAAAGTTCTAGGTTAAGACTGATTGTTTTTTTTAAGAATATTTCCACTCTGACTCTAAAAGTAGTATATCAACTATCTGGTGTCCACGACACAAGCCTTGCTTAGATGGCGCTGTGTGTTAATGTCCAGCGATATTTATTATTGATCATTATTTTATTTATTAAGTACCTAACTTTTAAAAATTACTGCAAGGAAACAACTTTTTGTTTGGGGTACTTACAAATTAATCATGTTTTGTGGTAGAACTCAATGTAACGCACTTAAAACATTGTGCTGATGGATGGATTGAATAGTACGGGGGTCGTGATTGCGGTTTACGATTTATGACGTATTAAAAAAAACTACTTACTAGATCTCGTTCAAACCAATTTTCGGTGGAAGTTTACATGGTAATGAACATCATACTCGTATATTTATTTTAGTTTTATCATTCTCTTATTTTAGAAGTTACAGAAGGCGGGACACGCATTTTACCACTTTGGAAGTGTTTCTCGCGCAAACTATACAGTTTAGGAAAAAATGATCTTTGAAACCTCAATATCATTTTTGAAGACCTATCCATAGATAACCCACACGTTAAGGGTTCGATGAAAAAAAATATTTTGGGTTTCAATTCTAACCCCCAAAATTTATTGTTTTTTTCTATTTTTGTGTGAAAATGTTAATACAGTTCACAGAATACATCTACTTACCAAGTTTCAACCGCATAGTTCTTATTGATTCGGAAAAAAAGTGGCTGTGACATACGGACGGACAGACAGACAGACATGACGAATCCATAAGGGTTCCGTTTTTTGCCATGGGGCTACGGAACCCTAAAATGATCGCAATGGCGGGAAGAAGTGCCTTTCGGCTTCGCTAAGTGTGTTTGTATATACACCCTTTATTACTATTTGGTTTGTCTGTATGAAGCGTTGTGGTTTGTCTATCTGTCAGTTACATGCCGTAATCGTCGTCTATCTCTGGCTACACACGATGTTAGGCTTTCACAAATAAAAAAAGTGTTTTCCAATATCACACAACAGTCGTTGTCATTCGAGCGCCAAAAGATTCTTACATCTACTATGATATAATGCAGCTTAGTTATTTGAACGCGAGGCAATAGCTGGCACTAGCGTCGCGATATTGTTTTTGAAGTGGAAAAATCTATGGCGCGTTGAGCACTTTTTGAGTGAACAAAAAACATTAAATTTGCGTGACCGTCACGTACGCTTTTCTCACTGCTACGAATACGAGAGCAACAATCACTTCTACAGGCAAAAATACTGTCCCGCTTTTTTTTTTTTTTCAATACAATTTCCACAGACAATTTCACAAGTGACAACACCGGTCAACGTCATTCGAGCGCCAAGAAAACTTTGCTATGCTATGTTTTTGTTTTACTTAATTTACATAATGATGGAAACAAAACTTTCTTATTTAATTGGAGTAATTCAAACTTCTGAAATGTATTCTTAGAACACAATTATGTAGCGGTGTGCATTATTTGCATTTAGATAGCATTGCAAAATAGAATAGACTCGCCTGGCAAATTCTACAACAAAATTATATATCCACTGAATATATTACGTAGACATTCAATTAAATTGTACACAATCTTATACAGCTGCATGTAAATTGATTTTCTCATAACCGAATGATTTTTAAAAATAATTATGAAACAAAATCGGTCTATTTGTCTGTCTGCTATGTTTTCACGTCTAAACCATTGAAGCGATCGTCATGAAATTTGCCAGATAGGTAACCCGGGACCCAAGAAAGGAAATTGACTACTTATCATTTTGGATCGCAGACGAACAACAGTTCGTTTTAAACAGGAATGAATACCCAAATTAAACTTAAAAGTATATTAAATTAAAAAAATAAAAAAACCTCGCCACAGGTCATTTACTAGTCAAGTCAGGGGAAATCTGATACCCATATTGAGGGAGTTGTGAAAAAAAGTAATTCACCATTTTGTGGGGGCGGCCATCTTGGATTTGAAATTTATTAATTGTATAGTATTCTACTAGTCAAGCCCTTTCATTTGATACCCATGTTGAGGGAGTTGTTGAATAAATATTTAATCCGACGTTTTGTGGCGGCGGCCATCTTGGACAGATTTTTTTCAAACATAGCTAAAAACACTCCCGACTTAATCACCTTTCAAACAAAAAAAACGAAATCAAAATCGGTTCATCCGTTTGGGCGCTACGATGCCACAGACAGACACACACACACACACAGACACGCAAACTTCGTTCCGTATTTACCATCGTTGTAGTTTGTTCGGCACAATTCAAGCAAACCCGATGACTGGTTCTTTCCGGAACATGATCATATTCTTGCCTTTATCTCAATGTATTCAGAGTCAGCGAAGCGTATCTTTTTCCATACTTCTCCATTTAGTTTTCATCTCATGACCACTCACCTCCTTTCTAGCCATATCATCTTTTTCAAAGACCATTCATAATTTCTCTGGTCTTCCTCTTCTTTTATAGCCATCCAAATTCATACGAACACTATGTTTAAATTATGATCCAAGCTTGATTTAATTTTCTTTTCATTCTTCTTATCGTCTTCCGCGTACCGAAAGACGTTGCGTTGCAAGGCCTCCCGCTGGGTGGACAGATGACCTGGTTAAGGCTGCGGGAATCCGCTGGATGGGAACCGCACGGGACCGGTCAATGTGGTGACACTTGGGGGAGGCCTATGTCCAGCAGTGGACGTCTTTCAGCTTAAATGACGATGATGATGATCCAATCTGCGTAGAAACCCCAAACCTTTTTTTTTAGTCTTGACTGTCCCACTCCTGGGTAAAGGCATTAAAATGAATGAATTCCCCATTATTTTTCTTTCTTTCTTTCATTTCTTCCACTTCTCTCTATGCTTCGCTACTCTAGCCATTCGAGGCGTCCCGCCATCAACAAAACAAACTCCAAACGTAATAAAGAATGAAATACACATACTGGTATATCTGAAATCTCCAATATTTCATCGCACATCAAATTCGTGTTGCTGTGACATCAAAGTTTCTTTCTGTGGATAAAACGGTAGCACGTGCCGAATTCATTGTAGAAATACTTCCCCATTTTATCAGTTTTATTTTGTCGCAACAAAAGAATACATTACAAAACGGATTTAATTTACTCCCATCAATCCAGGTGCAAGATTTATTTTAACGTAAAACATTTTTATTAACCCCCGACGCAAAAACGACGGGGTGTTATAAGTTTGACGTGTCTGTGGCATCGTAGCTCCCGAACAGATGAACCGATTTTGATTTTTGTTGTTTTGTTTGAATGGTGAATTAGTCGGGAGCGTTTTTAGTGATGTTTGATAAAAATCAGTCCAAGATGGCCGCCGCCACAAATTGACAGAATATATTTTTGTTTAATAACTCCCTCAGTATGGGTATCAAATGAAAAGGCTTGACTAGTAGAATACATAAATCGCTATCGCTATCGCTATCATAAATTACAAATCCAAGATGGCCGCCACCACAAAATGGTGAATTACATTTTTTTTTCACAACTCCCTGAATATGGGTGTTCAATGAAAGGGCTTGACTACTAGAATAATGTACACTATATTGAACGGGATTAAGGAATATTGTATTATTTAAGGCATTTCGTTACGTGACGATTTCTACTCAAAGTCTTATTGCCTTGAGTTACGGTCGATGAAAGTTTGTTTTGACTGTACAGGTATATAGTATGACTATAATTTACGTAGTTTCAATTATTTTTCAGGATGTGCGTTAACTATTTTACATGTTGTTTACCTCAACGTCCTTCACGTTCGAAATGTGCAGAATCCGTCTCTTCATTATCTTTATGACGTAGCGGTCGCCAAACTCCTTCTTGTACTGACGCATTTTCAGGAATAAGTCACCTGAAACAAATGAAATAAGAGATTAAAGATGATGTATATTATGTCAGCGTCACATTGTAAAAACCGGTCGTTTGTAATATAACTAGCGAGATTGTAAACTCTCGAAAGATTGTCAAACGAACATACTGCTCACAATATGACGCATTATTTTTGTCATTTACGTGTGCAAAAAATAAAATAGAGCACTGTTGCTTATTGCCTGAATTACACGAAACCTGTGTTTCAGGCTAGAAGGTGCATAATAAGCTACTTAAAACAAATAAATTAACATAAAAAAGAGAAGTACAAAAATGATCTCAATTACGCGAGGAACAAGTGCCTTTCGGCTTCATTAAGAGGTATTTTACATCCTGAATAATCTCGGGTTATGGGTTAGGGTCGGAATCCACCAAAACGGAGATCAAATATTACACTTCCCAGGAGAATTAATGTTAAAGTGATCACTCAATTAAATGTTAATGGACAACTTTGAGAGGATTACTGTTAATAAAATGTGTCGGATATTTGATTAAAAGATTTGTAAGATAGAGATTTTGTGGAAAAAAAAGAAATTTGTCGTGTAATTTAACAAAATACATGATTGAAAATCATCGATGTGCCATCATAGAATTGCAATTTAACCAGTTTATTGAAATGTTTACATGGTTTTCACTACAAGTTTTGTTCATTTTCTGGACTCCAAACCTTTTAGATTAATCAAACTGTACACTTTTTATGCTATTAATAGTATGATATTTAATCAAAAATAAATTAATAAAAAAACATTTGTTTTTATAGTAAAATTATTCTAGTCGTATTTGGTAAAAAAGTTACGACACTGCGTCGACTTGCAGACACAAAGTTACTAAATTTATAATATGGTGTCTCTCACTTCTTAGCTTGTTGAAAACTCAACGCAATGTGTATAACCTCCTGAGTCCGCCATATTTTTTTCTCACCATGTCTAAAAGGCCGACTGTCCTTTAGAAAGAACAAAATGGAAGAATGCCTTAAGTCCTGAGACTTTATTTTGTAATTACAGTGTTACCACTGCATATCATGATTTTTGCCAGAACATAAGTTTTTTGCAAGATTTTTTTATTTTTTTTAATATGTGTTACTTCGACCAGCCATTTGTTCTTTAAAAAGTACTTCCGGTCATTGTACACAAAAGTAGGAATTGAAAATTGTTCGTCTTAAAGGACTTTCGGATGTGATAGGATATAGACTATCATAATAAATACAGTAAAACGCGGTTCTGTTTATGCTCAAAAATCAAATTATATATTTTTTTAATAAGTTTTTAACAATTGTGACAAATTATTACACATTGACTTATAACATTAAAAAAACTTTAGCAGTACACTTTGGCAAAAGTTACTTAAAATCAAAATTAGATAAAGAAGAATCAGATGTTCTTAACAAAAAATAAACAAAAAGTAGATATGTACTCAAATTATTAACAAAATGTTTTAAAATAAGAGAAAATTATTGATACATGACTGCTACTATTACAATTTCTTACATCAACATGAACACAATAGCAGCACCTTGATATACTAATCACAATAATTGGTAACAAAAAATCAGACAGCTAGCTCAGCAAGTTATAAGTTATGGATACTTCTAATTAACAAATATGTTTCCTTATGAAAAGAGATCACGATATTAAACAATCAACTCATCAACAATAATAAAATATCTCAGCCTAATCTCTCTCATGGAAGATTTAAAACAGTTTCTTTTTGTTGTCAGACATAAATTCAATTTGCACCCAATACATTTAACTGAGGTCTTCTTGGTACAGCCTTGATTCCTGCAGCGATGTTGAACACTAGACATTTCGGGAAATGGTCGATTCCATGCTTTCTTGTTGCTTTTGAGGGTAGTGGTACAATAGGCGGTAGCCCAACGGTCACATTTGTTTAAGTTTCTGGAATACCGTCATCATCAAATGATAAATCTCTGTAAACATTATCATCAATGAGCTTTTCAGCAATTCGCATAATTATTTTGCATTCCTCCTTGGTCAAATTAAGACTTCTTCCTGGCCTTTCTATAGCTGTTTGGTTTGATTTTGTCACTATATGTTCTATTATGTTGTCATCAACATACTCTTCAAAATAATCAAATATGTAGTCCGATTTACATCTTGCGGCAAATATGACATCTCCCGGAGTTGGGGTATAGGTGCGGTAAGGTTACCCCTGTTCCTGTAACGTGCTGTCGCCACGGGTACGTACACCACGACGACCTCTAATCCCTCTTACTCGAACACCCCCTCTTGTTCGAACTCCTGTAGTCACTACTTCCGTGTCAGAATTGCTACTTTCATCGGATGAAGAGTTAATATGTATTAGTTTATTTCATCTTATCTGTAATATATGTGTATTTGTATGTATACTATTTATGTATTTCGATTTGTTAACAAAATTGTATTTTTCTCATTGATTTTTATACTCTATCACAATGCTGTCTTATTTGACCCAAAGGTTGACTGGTAGAGAATGTCTTGTGGTATTAAGTCCGCCTACTCTTGTACATGAAGTTTAAATAAATAAATAAATGTATCGCTAATTTGGTTTTCTGTTAAATCTGAAATGATAAAATACACGGGTGTTAATATATTAATTAAAAAAAATTAATTTTCCTACTATTTATGAATTTTAAAACAGTAATAATATTAATATTTTAATTTACCCCGAAATGGTATTAACCTTACGTGAGTGGCAACAAAAAGATGTGAATTAGGTGGTAGCATTAAACTATTGCTACAAAAGCCGAAAGTACTTTCAAAAGAACACAAAATGACTGGCTATTATTGTAGCAAAGACCGAAATACCTTTTAAAAGAACATTTTTTCAAAAGCATAATAAACACGAGTTCTTGACACTTTTTCGTAAAAATTAGTGAGAACAACAAAATATAACATATTAGCAATTTAAAAACGTATCTCAATACAAAATTGAGCAATAGATTAATAAGATATTCAAAGATTAACTTACCTCTACTCCGTCGGCCTTCCATTTTCAACCACGCACGAATGAAATGAAATGAAATAAAGTGAATGATTGTTCATTTTGTTATTGGCTCATTTGATTCTCGAACATTTAAGCATCTGAATTTTGATTGGTCAAAGAAATCAAATACAGCTGGGCCAACACTACAAGCGAAAAGCTCAAATGTGTGTTAAAAAGGACATTCGGTTTTTATACTAGCGACCAGGAAAAAATGTCAGGACTTAGTGACGTATAATAATTTGTCCTTTATAAAGACCACGGGGACTCAGGAGGAATGAAGTCGACACAAATCCGTACATATTGTGTTGACTCATCGACTACAAAGAGTTACTGAAACACGTTCCGGTCCAACTTTGTAGACACTTTTACGACACATATTAACTGAAACGCACACAGTCGCATTGTTTCGAAACAATTAGGGAGCTTTGTCAATTTGTTACTGATACAAATATTTTTGCGACCAAAACATGCTATCTGGGTGTAGTCACTTAGTTTGTAAGTTTATGCCCCGGCTGGAGACCTTACACTCAAGTCACCCACATGATAGTCGCAGACGACAACCTCTTTACGTTGAACAGCGAGATGCCATTCCAAAATAAATTAAAATAAAATTAGGGACTGCGCTACAATAAACACGTTCTTAAGCGTAGATATTCGCTATTACGATGACTTATTAGATATTTCTACAAGCAAATATCTCATAAATAAGAATAATTCAAGACCTTATGTCTTTGCAAATACGAGCTATTTTACCTACGAATATGCAATAAAGTGAAAATCGATACTTCACCGTCGATATAACAATTAATAACGATTATTTGGATTTGAAAAAAATGACTTTAGATTTATTTAGAAGATACCCAACTAAAAGTCTACACCAGATGAGTGACCTGCTTTCTGTTAGAAAACTATACATCTCTTACACAGTCCTAAAAAAACATAAGACACTTCCTTATAATGCAAACATATACTATCAAGGAGACGGAAAGACATAATTGCTCAAATCCCACAAACTAAATCAATATTCGCTGCTATACAATACAACAAACGTTCTGCTCAGCTTTATAATAATAGGGTAAACAAGGAGATATACACTAAACATGAATGTAAAAAAATGATAAAACTGGATAAAATTGAGGCACTCCTACAACACATTGTTTAATTCACCCATTTCTGTCTAGACACACACTCACCTACACACACACGCACAAAACACACACAACCCCCCCGAAACCCCCCATCCCCATCCCCATACACAATCAAGTGAATAATGTAAAAATGTAATGTAATGTATCTGTATTCTGTTCTATTGCAAAATTATCTAGCTATGAAGGAGCGGAGTCTCCTAATACAGGCTTTTTCTTTGCTTAAAAGGACAATCATCAACTTTTGTTGTTTTGGTTATGAAATAAATAATTTTTTTTTTTTTTTTTTTCAAATCCAATTTCAGCACGCCTTATACGGTAGGTAAGTGGATTAGTAACATTCGGTTTTTTAATTGAAAATATAACGCTGAGAACTTTTCAAACTCTACTCCAGATTGGGATAAGGTAATTGATTCATTTTAAATTAATTTCTTACGGAAAAACCCGAATAGATTTCTGTTGCGTTTGTTATTTGGTTTTCGCGAGCTTGAGTTAACAAATTCTCATCTTAAAATTCACCATTGCACTGTCTAATGATGGCACCGCTCCAACCCAGCAATTAACTTGCCATTCAAATTAGCCTAGCGCATTAAATCGTGTGTAGCATAGCCTATTTTATAATGTCCATATGAAAAAGCTTACGGCGGGCGGTCAACGCGCTTGCCGCTACCATACGACTCGACTCGCGGGCCACTCGGCGTCCGCGCGCGGTCCGCGCGCCTCAAGCGAGCGGACCGCGTGCATACAGCGGGCCGTCCGCGCGCTGGCTGCCCGCGGTTGCCCGCAAAACAACGTACACTCACATATTTAGTTAGAGAGCCCACTACACTGAACCTAGTTCGATAAGACTCCCAGATTATATAATAATTATGGTCACGTTAATACTTGACGTATTTAACTTTAACCTCATTTTCGTTATCAGCCACACCCAAAACCATAAAAACGACACCAATGATGAAAAATAAGATAATTATGCTTTAAATTCTAAGCAGTATGTTCGGTTGACAATCCTCCGAGAGTTTTTTTCTTTCATTTTCCGTCATGGGTGTCGTTTATAGCTTGTATGAACTTTTACAGACCGCTACCCACACAGCTGATTGTTGTTTTCGTACTTTTGACAATTTAAACAATCATTTTGTTAAATTTTATCCGGCGTACTATAACTTTATTACGTATTTCTTTTACAAGTTCATGTGAGCGGCAGACACATAATCGTTCCACCATGCAGCTGATATTTTTAAGCTCAGTATGATGTAAACTATTTAAGAAAAAAAATTGCGTACTATGACTGTTTTTTTTTTCACCACCTCCGTAACCTCCCAATCCCACATCCACCTCGGCTGACGCTGGGTAAACAGTGACGTCACAGCGCGCTATTGCCATACAAAATCTATGAGAGAACCGCGTTTTGACAGCTCTTCAAAAGTATGTCAATTCATGAATGTGTCATCAACCCTATTGTTGACCGCGAATTCCGGAACGGCCTAGAGCAGGGGTTCCCAAACTTATTTAGTCTAATGCCCATTTTGAGAAAAAAATGTTTTAGCGCCCCCATTTTTTCACCTACTTAAAAACTACTGTAACTTCAAATTAAACTAATTGTTTTTAGCTATATTAGTGAAGATTAAACATTCACTATAAACGACACTTTTACTATACCCCGCAAGAGTTAACTTGAGCGCAGTAGGTACTAGGTAGTACACAACGGCGCTCAGGTGTCAAGTTAACTATTTGCTGTGCCCTGACAGGGGTTTTGTTAACACCATGTTTTACCTTGTGGAACGCAAATAAATGAATATGAATAACTCTTACGGGCTACACCTGCCAATGAGAATGATTATTGAAACGCAACTTTATGGTATTCAGACAGACTAAAGTATATAATAATATGAAACTAATATTAATATTAGTTGATGTTCACAAGTTGTAGTCGAGAGTCGAGAGATCAGTCGGTGTCTAAGAGTCCTCCTAGATGAAATTGCAAGTCACCCCCTAAGCCTCTACACAACGCCCCCATTTTTTTTCCGGGACTCTTACTGCCCCCCTTTATGCCTGCAGAGCCCACAAGGGGGCGTTATCGCCCACTTTGGTAAAATGCTGATCTAGAGGGTAAATAATAATTATATCATAGTCTCATACATTTCAATACCAAGAACTATATTCTTGGTATCTGTTATTCAGTTGTCTATTGTAATTTGAAAAACCGCGCATGATCACTTTCTTTCCGTGTCCTGATACGTTCATAGCACCGTCCCATACCGTGTCATGAACGTATCAGGCATGCCATTACCAGCTGACATTATGTTACGGTGTAGTGGGAAGACTCTTTTATGATCGGTTTTCAGTGCACTACATGATATGCATCATCAAAAAGAATCGTATTAATTTCCTTGCATTATTTGAGAAATAGTATATTGTTACCCTAGGGGCGAAAGTAGCTTATTTAGTCCCGAGACGGGGTTTGGCGCACGAACGCAGTGAGGGTGCCAATAGTTCGAGGGACTAAATAAGTCTTTAACCCGAGGTAAACTGGT
This sequence comes from Xestia ashworthii, assembly GCA_950022955.1. Lineage (NCBI taxonomy): Eukaryota > Metazoa > Arthropoda > Insecta > Lepidoptera > Noctuidae > Xestia > Xestia ashworthii. The sequence continues at coordinate 20,336,550 of OX465565.1, read as the reverse complement.
GGTGCTTTTTAAATCAAAATTGATGAAGATATGACGCTTTTAAAATTCCCAATACGTCACGCCTAGGTATAATTTTTAGCTAGTTCTGACGTCACGAGCCCCCACTCCCGACTTTTGATGCGTTTTATCTTTGTCAATATTAATTGATTTACAAAAACAAAAAATACGTGTCTTAACTTAATAGAATTGTAAATTTCTACGCCTATTTCAGAAATATGACTCTACTAGTCCAGTCCTTTCATTTGATACCCATATTGAGTGAGATGTGAAAAAAAAATTAAATCACCATTTTGTGGTGGCGGTCATCTTGATTTGAAATTTATTATAGCGTGTAGTATTCTTCTAATCAAGCCCTTTCATTTGATACCCATATTGAGGGAGTTGTTGAATAAATATGTAATCCGCCATTTTGTGGCGGCGGCCATCTTTGACAATTTTTTATCAAACATAGCTAAGAACACTCCCGACTAATTCCCCTTTCAAACAAAAGAAACAAAAACAAAATCGGTTCATCTGTTCGGGTGCTACGATGCCACAGACAGACACACACACACACACGTAAAACTTATGACACACCGTCGTTTTTCGTCGGAGGTTAATGAAGTCTGTCATAATACTGCAACCAACATTGTATTCCCAGAAGTATCATTGTCGTAGCACTTTCCTCTCGTAGCGTGCTACGCCGTAGCTCGTGGCTTATAAGCTCCGCTTCGACGTAGTTCGTAGCTTATAAGCTACGCTTCGCAGTGCCTTAGTGTGGCTTATTGCATATATTTACCCTTTCATATAGTTAAAACACATCATCCATCTTGGTTATTATATTTCCCAATTGAAAACGTCTTATTACTACGTAAGAAAAACTTTCACCGAGAACGTTCTCGAAAACGGCTTTAAATCACAGGTTTTAGATTTTTAACGGTTTTTAATTTCGATGAAAATTGCAATATGTGCGTTTACGGGGGGAAAAATCGATCGAACTAGGTCTCATAACTGGAAAAAATCGTTTTCTTTATTTTCACCCGAACAGAGCTCTTCTGCCTGATCTTCTAAAAGTACGGTATAACAAAATAGAGAGATCTTTGCAGATACAGGGTGTAAACAGACTCATCACGAAGCCATCAACCAAGCATTCTGTATAATAATTGTTGCTGGGAAACGACTTTTCTACTAGGGTGAAAAATAAGGTTTTACGTTAAGACTCAATGTAACGCACTCAAACCACTATGCTGATGGAAGCATTCAATAGTATGAGTGGTTTAGTCGTGAAAAGGTATCAAATAAACAAACTTACTTTCTTTGCATTGTTTATATTCCTCAAACATTACAATATCTTTGAACTAAATTAGGTAAGAGCTTCTAAATAATAATATATTAAAGGTATAATGAATTATTTAGAAACTTTAATCGTTTTAATGGAAACATTATAAGTGCCTCATGAGTAGGTTTTCATTCTGACCTGAATATAATATTAATTGGTGAAAAACTTGAATACCTACCAATTTATTATTTCTTCTAAATCTAAAACATATGATAATATTCTTAATTAATTATACTAGTTACGTTTTGTGGAAACCTTTTGGCTAGTAAGAGAGTACCTATGTCTATATTATGTGAGAGTGTACTATAGGTAGATAGTAGGTGTAGTACCTATTGTACTGTACAAAGGGCTGGTGTCCGAGACTCCACGTCAAAGCGCATATTTTGCGTATGGGCTCTAATCTACCACGTGGGCCCAGTGCGGATTGGTAGATGTCACATGTCTTCGAATTTTGGGTTCCAGAACATGCCGGTTTCCTCACGTTGCAGCGATGTTTTATCCTTCACCGTTTTTTGAGAGCAGTGGTGATGAAATAAATTACACAAAGCAATGCACCTGCCTGGGTTCGAACCCACTACTTACAGTTCGTAAGTCGGGGCCGCCACCATTGGGCCACCGCTACTCTCAAGGTGAAGTACCTAATTCTGAATTTAAATACCTACTAAACTCATCAGCTCGATGGTATATTGTGAGCAAGCGGGACTGCTGAGAATGAGGTCCTGGGTTTGGTTCCCGGGTCGGGCAAATTGTTATTAGGTTTTTACATAACGAATTTCTCTCTCGCTTTTCTTTACGTAACTGGGTTTACTATTAAGTACACTTCTGCCTAACCCTTCAGGAATCATTAACAGAATTTTACATGTAAATAAATGAATGATGATGATAATGTATAATCTAAATGTTGTGTGTGTGAGTTAAGGAGATAGAAAACACAAGTGGTGCGGTACATCGCAAAACAGGTCATTGACCGCTAATCACACCGAAGATTAAAAAAAATAAAAAAATAAAACAAAACCTTAAAACAGTTTTTCAGAATCACGAGTAGAATCAATTGAACCACGTTTTAATAAAGGTCACATTTTTCAAAAAATCTTAATTGAAATATTGCCCTGTCTATTTATGAATAGGTCAAGCCATCACGTGCGCAAACCCGCCAAAATAGGTAAACAAACAAACACAAAGGGTTGTCGTCCAATTTAAATTTTCTCATACGCGGAATAACAACAGTTCTTGCCAGTAAATCTAATTGTCAGTAAAACTAACACAGCACATAAAACCTTTTATTTTTTTTAACGTTTTGTTTTCTCTGAGAATTAGGTCAATTGAATTGAAAATCATTTGGGGAGTCAGAGATTTTGCGCATTTGACGTTACACGTTGTAGAAAAGTATTCATATTCATTTATTTGCGTATATACTTTATTTTTGTTATTTAAGTATGTATGGAGGACGCGCGAGTTCATGGAGGGAGGCTTTTGCTCAGGAGTGGGACAGAGCAGGCTACCAAAAAAAAAAATGTACTTACGTGGTGATATCTTCAAAAATTCTAAGGCACATCCTATGATTGGATGACGCGGCGGTCCAGGCAACTTATCCAGAGTATTCTCTTCGTCAGCTAAGAGTCTCCATAACACGAGGGTGATGAGACCCAGCAATCCCAATGTTAGCAGCATTTTGTTAGCAATTCAATACCTTTGGTGTACCCTTCAAGTTGATTGTGTAGGTATTGCGGAGCGTCTGAAAATAATGGACAAAGGAATCATAATTAGATAGGTGCTTGATGTAATTTACTGCCGGAATATAAAGATAGGCTATTTGCCACAACAAATAGTATATATAGAAGGTACACTTGCAAAAATGAATTTAATCTACGTATAAAGTTATACAACGTGTAACAGAAAGGGTATAGTCATATGAAAGGGTGTGCTACAGACCATCAAACTGAACAACTTTCTCTATGGGACCACCATCGTAATCGTAAAAAAATAATCAGCTGTTTCATACATTTTGGTCGAGTAGGTATTGGAATTTAGAACGGGGCCGTTGAAAATTTTTTCGCGATTACGATGGTGGTCCCAAAGAAAAAGTTGTTCAGTTTGATGTTGTGTAGCACACCCTTTCATATGACTATACCCTTTCTGTTACACGTTGTATATGTAACATACTTTAAGGTCATTATCAATCTCTTGCCCTTATCCCCATTCATTTGTGGTCGGCGCAGCATGTCTTCTTCTTCCATACTCCTCTATTTTTCGTCATCTCATCAGACACTTCTTTTCTTACCATATCATTCTATAAACAGTCCATCCATCGTTTCTTTGGTCTTCCTCTACTCTTATCCACATTTATACTAAAAACTTTCCTCACGACATTTTTCTCATTCCACCGCATCACATACCCATACAACGACAACCAATTACCACACAACTTTTCAGAAAGAAAGAAAAAGCATTTATTAGCCCGACAGGACAAAATGTTAAAAAAAATGGTTAAATTGTGATTATAACACTAGTATTAAGTAAACACAGTGGAAAAAAAAACAAAATCATAAAAAAAAACAAGTAAAACAAAATATAAACCACCACTAGCGTCACTTTCAGGCTTCCACTTATGTACTTATTTCTTATTTATTCCATTCAAGTAACACCACAATTCACCCTTAGCATTTTCATCTCAGCCACATGTAAATGCCTTTCATTCATCCCTTTTGTGGCCAACATCCTGATCCATACAAGACAGCAGATCTAACCATTGTTTTTATAAATCTTCCTCTTAAGTTTAAGTGGAATGAGGGAGTCGCAGGTTGTTTCCGTGACCTAGCGCCATTTCTTTTATCCCGTACGATTCTTTTCGCCATCGCCTTGTACTTTGCCATTTAGTACTCCAAGACTGGAGAGACCGCACATGCAGTCGCATAAAAAAAAACGCAGAACATGTACTCAGTTTTAAGGTAGGTATTATTTGACATTAGCAGTAGAACATTAATAGTTTTCACTTAAAACGTATTAAGCATTTGAAAGCTCTAAAAACTTTTTTGCAAAAAAATAAAACCGACTTAAAAAAAAAACCAAAAACGTGAAAAATAACTTTAGCTTCTGAAGTCGGTGACGTTTGTTTGATTGATTTAATTTTTTTGTCACCGACTTCAGAAGCTAAAGTTATTTTTCACGTTTTTGGTTTTTTTTTAAAAAGTTTTCATTTTTCACTTTTTAGTGGTTCACATATGTGCTTGGTACACATGGAAAGTGCATACCGTTACAATTACAACATGCCCAAACACGACTAGGATACATTGTCTCATTATGGAGTTCCGTGACTCTTGGCTTCATCATCAGATCCGATGGTAGAATGGTTCAAGTCTTATCAAATGCAAATGCTTCACTTGTTGTAGAAAATACCAAAATTGCTGTACGTTATCCTATTTAACATACCTAACTGTCGAAATATGGGTATACTGTACACATCTGCGTACCCCCTCAGAGCATACAGGCGTGATGTTATGTTATGATGTTGTGTAAACAATAAACATCCAAGTGATTGCAGCAATCACGACAGATTTGCTGTCTATTATTGAAGAGTTCCGTTCCATATCTCCGAAGTTCGTGATCAGATCATGACAATATTTCTATGGGACCAACTTGGAAGTATACCCTTTCAAACAAAAAAAAAATTTTTCAAATCAGTTCAGGCGTCTTCGAGTAATCGGTGAACATACATAAAAAAAAAAAAAAAAAAATACATACAGTCGAATAGAGAACCTCCTCCTTTTTGGAAGTCGGTTAAAAAGGGCAATATGAGTTGTGCCTAAACCACAGTTTATTTTATACATTTGGTAACACCTGTATTTTAAACAAATCATTTATTTGTAAAGTGAATGCAATCGTTCTCGCACTTTGGGTGCGGTAGAGTCACATTTAGTTTATTAGAGATCGCAGTGCGGACCTCAAGGTCAAATAAATTAGGTAGCGAAACAGTTGGAGCTACCCTTCTAACAAATAAATGATAGCGTGGCGTTTGAGAGAGGAGAGTGGAAGAAAAAAATCGTGATGCGCCGATCCCAAGTAACATGGGACAAGGGCAGGAAGATGATCTCATCATCATCATCATCATCATTTCAGCCGGAAGACGTACACTGCTGGACATAGGCCTCACACAAGTGTCGCCACATTGACCGGTCCCGTGCGGCTCGCATCTAGCGGATTCCCGCAACCTTCACCAGGTCATCGGTCCACCTAGTGGGAGGTCTTCCAATGCATCGAGGAAGATGATCTGCTTGAAGCTAACCTTCTCAACTAGTTTGTGGTACTATTGATCGCCATTGATTGAATTGCTAACAGAAAACGTCTCAATTTCCCCCAAATGATTGTTTATTAATTGAAACGGAGAGAACGTTGTTAAAGATATTTTATTTATGAAGACTAAATGAGTCTCTATTATATAGGTATTGAATCCATCCACGCACCATATAAGTGTTATCCTTCCAAAAAGGTCAGCACACAACACACGTGTATGGCAGTGATGTATAAATAATCAGCCTATAACGTAACGGTCCCACTGTTGGGACACAGGCTTCCGACTTTTGGTGGACGTGGAACATGTCTATGATCCACCACCTAGGCCCAATTATTATTGAGGTTGGTGAATTCCACATAATAAATAAATATAATAAAGTTACAATCAGTGAGCGGTTACATTGTAGGAAAGCCGACGGTTTTCGTGCCGTGCCGTGCCACCAGTGTGCGCCGGACCTAACTCGTTATCGAAGCAAAAAGTAAATCAAGTATAAACAATAAGATAATTATTTATTTAGATACAAATATTACAAATTCTATAGAAATTCTTACCTTGAGAATAAATACTACTTTTGGCATTGGCAAGGTTAAATTATACTAGACAAATTCTGATAAATAATTCAGAATAGATCAGATACTATTTAAACATACCTTGTTCACCTTCACAAACAATTTACGTTATAAAACCAGATATAGGAACTTAATTAAAACTGAATAATTAAAATAATTTGTATTATTCACTTCCATTCGAATCTGTTACAAAGATTTTCAGTTTAAAAAAGGCTAGTCTTAGGTACTACCTAATCCTACTCACACTAATATGATTAGAATTAGGATGTGTGAATGGATGTAACCAAGATTTTGCAACAATATTTTGATTGAAAAGAGTGGCCATGGAGTTTCTTGCCCATTCTTCTCCATAGAAATTTATGCTATGGAATGTGCAACTACAGTACTTTCTCAAGTTATAATGCCTTGTGACTGTGACTGCAGCTCAGCGTTTCTGTTGTTTTTTTTTGACATTCAAAAGTACCGTAATGGTCTAACTAAAATAACTACGTGAACATGTTTGTAACTCAGTCACGCAATAACTACTAAACGGTTTTGCATGAAATTTAGTACACATATAGTTTATCGCCTGAATTAACACATAGGATACTTTTTATCTCGGTACTATATTCCCGTGGGACAATTATTGAACTTCACACGGGAGAAGCCGCAGATATATGCTAGTCTAAAATACAACTCCTACAAGCAATCATTTAGGAATTGAAAGAGTAAAACTAAAATAATATTCTTCGTCACAATTGATTAGGTTAAAAAAGGTTAGATGGGCTCGTTTGTATTGTTAGCTGTGAGTCACCCAAGCACAGTGAAATAAAATAGAGGTAAAGTACAGGCCTACTACCTGGTTGGTCTAGTGGTTGCAAACATGAGGCTGCGGAGAGGTTGAGAGAGATGGAGACCACTCTCCCGACCCGCAGCAGACGAACCGGGCGTCGGCGGAGGGCGGACAACGCCCTCTTCCGGCCCCCCTGAACGGGTCCAGAGGGACGGCGGCCGAGGCGGTGGCGCGTAGTGTTCCGCGCGCGCCCCTATACGACGTCGCGGGAGAAGTACACCTCACTCCCCCCGCAGACCAGAGGAGGCCCGCCGAAGGCGGGCCGGAACCAGCCGGGGATCGTGGAAGGCGCACTAGTTCCCATGATCCCCGTGCAAGTGTGGGAAGGGAACACCGGGGTGGTTTTTAGTCAGTACGAGTCTGACAGACCCCTCCGCTCTCCCCAGCGCGGAGGACATCCATTGAGGATTTTCCAACCCGGCAACAAACAAACAAACTTGAGGTTGTGGTTCGATTCCCGTTACCTCATGCAAACCAATAAACTAAAATCACTAATGACATTGATCGTGATCAGAATCACCTAAACTTCATTTAAAACTTGTAACTGTCATATTTACTATTGACACTGACATATTTCAAACGTGACACTGACAGCTGTCACCTAAACGTGGTTTTGTTAAGATGATCGCAATAATTTCACCAATGATTTGATGATGACACCAATGAAATTCACAAAGGATGAAGTTCACCTTCTTTGGAATGAATGGAAAATCAAACTGGTATCACAATTATAATTATTGTAATACCTTTACACACAAATTAATTTTAAATAGAGTACGTTGTTATTCGATCTACTCAAATATCTAATTGCGCGGGCATCAATTAAATTCAAGTCAATTTAATATTATAAATTAACGAGTTTACGTAAAAACAACAATTTGGGTCAAAGCAGAGCTTATCTACTAATGTTCTATTAATGTTTATTTATATTGTGACTCGTATTGTGTAGAATAGAATAGAATAGAATAGAATTTTATTTTGCAAATATGGGTAATACATAATAGTTCTTAAGATTACATTAAGCTCAGCCACATTTTACCAATCGGCATGCAAACATTTGAAATTATTAATGTCACTTATTTTGATCCATTTTAAAATTTACTATTATAATATTTTTAAATCCTCTACTTAATTAAAAACATATTTTAGTGTTAAAAGGAAAATATAAATTAGTATCATTAAATTACTCATGTCAACGACCATACAGCCTATAGACGCCTAATACACGATCTAACGCACGAAAACTATTCTGTCAACTCGCTGAGGTACGAGGTACGCGAGGGGGACGGGGTACTGCTTTCTGATTGGCCAATTCAAGGTCATTGCATTTCACTAGGTATGGGACAGTTTTAAATCAAACAAGAAAGTATCGATATTTTTTAACTGTAGACATGATAAAATATGTTTTACATACTTTACTTGCATTAAATTACCTTCTTTATTCTAATTACGATTGAAGCATGTATGTTAAATATCTGAACTTATATGAACTTAGTAGGCGGCGACGCTTTTTCATAGGGATAAAACAATCTTCGGTAAAATGACGTGAACATATTAATAAATAAATAAATGTTGTAATTTTTAATTATTAAAAATATATTTTTTGCATAAATAAATAGTTATAGGTTTTATTTTTTGCTTTATCGACAACAGAGGTGGTCGTACGATTTGGAACATCACTAATTATGTTAACGTAACATCGAGGAAAAGAGATAGCGAAAAAAGTACTTTTGAAAGAAAGGGACGCAATCATAAAAGACATCAAGTATGACCAGTATAAGATGAACTCCGATAAATATTGTCAGAAAATTAATCTTATTTAGATTATGGAACTTTTAAATTACCGATGAAATGTGATACCGTCTTTCAGAAAACTGGAAGTCCGGCTTTCTTTATCACACCAACTTATTATACACGAGGCCATATTATGTCTATTTTCTCGATTTTTTAAAGGAGTAATGCGGAAGTGTTTGCGGCTCACAGGAGTGGTCGAAACTAATTCGAACTCGGTGAGTGACGACGGTTATAAGATTTATAGCCCTAATGTGTTAACAGACATCGGTCGCCTGTTATTAGGAGTCTAGAGGCTGTATGGTCGTTGACTCATGTCATTACTAATACAAATATCATACTATTATCATCATTATATTTTTTTTTTCCCGTTGCCCCCACCACCCGTGTCCCTAATGGTGGGGCCAGGGGGAATAGATTTAAATAACTTAAAATGGTCCCGTTGGCCCCACCGCACCTTCCTTGCTGGTGGGGCTAGCGGGAATTGTTAAAATATTTCCCGCCCCGCCGTATTTCTGAGTTAAAAGTTACGTTAGTAAGTCAGTAACACTTCAACTAGGTAACTTATCTGTGCAGGCGGGAAATCCCAGAACTAAAAAAATGTACCAAGTTTGACACATCAATGCACTTTTCCTTGACAAGCAACGCCAAGTAGAACTGCACACTTAACGTGGTCATACTATACTTCATTTAGTTCTAAATATAGCTTTCGCGTAAAATAACACTGGTTACTATTATTTGGTTTCTTATTGTAATAAAGATATTTAATTTACAATGTTGCAAAGATAACAACTAGAGTTCGGGCAGACATGGATATTTCTGCCGAAAACTGAAAACAAAATGACTATCCAACAAAACTATTACATATTTTACGTCTCATTCAATCTCTGAGACCAAAAATATGGAAAATATTAAGTAACATTCCTATGCATACTGAAATTATTTCTAAACTCAGTCAATTAACATTACTTATACAGGGTGTAAACCACCTCATCACAAAACCGTTAACCAAGCATTCTGTACATCAAACTAAGTAACTTTACGCAAAAAATATTGCTGGGAAACAACTTTTTTTTTGAGGTAATAAATCATGTTTTGTGGTAGAACTCAATGTAATGCTGATGGATGGATTGAATATTATGGGTTAAAAGTTAAAATTTTGCAATAAAACTCTTATTTAAAAAAAAAACTTGTACTTTAAAAAAAACTTCGTCAAAAAGTTGTAACTTTGACCCCCCATATTATCTCCGTAACTAGAAGGTTCCCAGGTATGGTGTAGAACAAAAAAATGATCGCATTGATGAGAAGAACAACTGTCTTTCGGCTTCGTGAAGAGGTGTTTTACACCCGTTATAGTTAACAATCACTAATTAATTGGAATGACGCGATGTACCGGCGAAATGTAAGACACATCTCTGTTCACCCACTTGGAGAAAACAACGGAATATAATATGAATAAAGTCAATTAAAACATTATTTGTTGTAGTAACTACAAAACTATCACGAAATATATTCATTGGTATCAGTATTAAGCAAGCATTTTCGCGCACAAATATTTTAATCAAAATAGAAATCTGACTAACCTCAACTTTGCACCCAAGTTTGGTCGTGGTCACGAGATGACTGACCGAAGTTTAATTTTCTCCACGGTATTATATGTATAGTGGATTTACCAACTTTGTATCATAGAGACCAAAGTCCATACGTAGTCAATGTTCTCTGGCCTCAAATTGAGGATACTAACTGGACTTTGACCGTTATAAATTATACGGTGTATGTATACAACGCTAGATAAAACCCAGCCAGTCCAAAGTTCACTTTCGAAGAGCATGTTTAATCGTCGTGAGGTAAGTAAAGTGCGAGACCAAAGTCCAAAGTCCACTGGCCGCTTTAGGAAAAAAAAATTGACTTTCACCCGTTTATGATGTGAATAAAGCCGATACAACCCAATTAAAAGAATCACATCGTATCAAACTGACCGTGCTAAAAACCAATAAAAAATTGTTTGAAGATGATTGATTCTGCCAAAAAAAAATTGAGTTGGATAGTACGAGTATGAGACTATTTAATTGCCGATTAGACCGCGCCGTCACAGAACAATGCCGTCACGTGTCATGCACGGAGTATTTTGTGTTGGTCGATGACCAAACAGTCTAGTAGGCATAAGTCTATCCAATAGAAAAAATATTGGGTTGTTTCCGAGTATGATGACCATTCTAAACCAGTTATCTGGGGTATGTATAAACGGTCTAGTGGGCATGTCATTCCGTGTCATGTTTATTTCTCCTTCAAACTCAGATTGATGTGTTAACATGTTGTTTTAGTGAATTCGCAAGGGTATTACTATTTATATTATGCTACAAGTAAAATAATAATAATTTATCTGATTTTTTTTGTACTACGTTTTTGTTAGTAATTGTATAATGTTTTTGTGTTTTTAATTTTAATAATGTTGTTAGTTTTATAGTATAGAATAATATGTTTCTTTTTTGTAATTTGGTTATAAGTATACAGTTTAGGTTAATAGTATAAGTTCTTAGCTGTCGCATTAGGGTGAACCCTGTAAAGATAGTTTAAGCTGTTTTAAATAAATAAATAAAAATAAATAAATAAATTTCTGGCACGTTCATATCACGTAAGTCATGGTATGGTAAGGTGTTGTGGGCAGACACCTTTTCACGGTAACTTTAAAGGTCCTGCTCCATTGACCTCAAGATTTCACGCGTCACTACGGGCCGTGGGGTTTTGGGTAAATTGTTATTGGGTGTCTCAAAGCACTAAGCCAGTGGTCCCGCACCCGATCCCTCTGGATTTCCGTCTCATCGGACTATGAGGGTGAGGGAAGAGAGTGAACCTGTGTCTGTGAATACACTTGTGCACTATTATATCACTTGTGCCGATGACTGGTCTCTATTTAGGCGTGAATTATACAGAAACGGCATAAGGTGGAAGCGAAGCGCAAGCGCAACGTAGGTGTAGAATGGATAACGAACAGAAATAGGACCGATGACCTGGTGAAGGTTGCGGGAATCCATTGGATGCGAGTCGTACGGGAGCGGTCAATGTGGCGATACTTGGGGGAGGCCTATGTCCAGCAGTGGACGTCTTTCGGCTCAAATGATGATGATAATGATGATCCCCGTAATATTCAATCCATCCACCAGCACAATATTTTGAGTGCGTTACATTGAGTTCTACCACAATGCATGATTTTTCACCTCAAAAAAAAAGTCCATTCGATTTGATGTGCAGAATGCTTCGTGATGAGGTTGTTTACACCCTGTTTAATATCGTATTCTATACCCTTCTTTATAAAGGGTTCCGCCTTCCGTAACTGATTGATAAGACATCGCAACTTAAACAACATGACGACAGATTTTCCAAGAAATATTCCATTCAGATTGTAGAGATTAAGATGCTACTTAGAAAGCAATGTTCGTGTTAACATAGTCATACATAACTTTACACCTCGTTCATGGAAGGGTGAGACAGAGGTGTCTACCTGTAGCAGGTTAAATACTTCCACAGATAAAATGTATATGCTCGTGGCAAAATAATAACAGATGCTCGGGTCGATCTTTAGGTTAAGCCGTGCTTGCCTAGGTTGGTCTGTGGATGGGTGACCACACTTACATACCGAGTTTTCTCTCCGTGCCTCGGAAAGCACGTTAAGCTGTTGGTCCCGGCTGTCATTTGTCCATCTTTGACAGTCGTTACCTAGGTAGTCAGTGGTTCGAAAAGTCTGACAACCAGTCTTAGCAAGTGGTATCGTATTTCCCAATATTAACTGGGTTATGGAGGTCAGATAGGCAGTCGCTCCATGTAAAATACTGGTATTCAGCTGCATCCGGTTAGACTGGAAGCCGACCCCAACATAGTTGGTAAAAAGGCTGGGCAGATGATGATGATGATAAAATGTATGATAGACAAGATTTTGTCTGCTGCTTCGCCCGCATGGAAGTCGAAAAACCACGAAAATCTACAACCTTCCCGGATATGGTGCATCCACACCGCAGTTACTTTTGTAGAGCAAAGTTTCCAAGTGTTTATTATATTATGTTTCCGTATTAGTGTATTATGTTAAGTAATGTTACCTAACTAACATTGTTACAGTTAAGATGATAATAGCGGTCATTGGCCCTTTCCCTAATATCTCTTCGTTTGAAAAAAAAAAAAATGAAATTAAACTTGTTTGCATGTGTGCACTTACAATCATATGGTACTCTAATAATTTCATAATTTTATTTTAGTTTAATTTAATGTAATAATTTAGTATAAGTACTAAATTATTACATACTTTTCATATAATCTTTATTATTTTTTTTGTTAAAATAATTTGTATGTCAATTGGCACTACCTAATTTTTAAGATCTTGTTGTAATTGTTATCTATGTTTACGAATAAATGATTCTGGTTCTGATTCTGAACCAATAAAAACGAGCCATGTATCGTTTTTCATTAGAAATAATGTTAAAGATCACGATAGATGACGATTCAAGACTTGAGCAGGCTTATTTTTGGATTTCAAAGATAAGAACTTCAATAAATGTAGGTCAATGACCGCTATTAGCAACTAATAGTAACCGCAACATGCGGTGTGGATACTGTGGAGGCATCATAATATACAGGTTGTAAACCACCTCATCACGAAGCCACACCATCTGTACATCAAACTTTACGCAAAAATTACTGCTGGATAACAACTTTTTTTTTGGGGTGAAATATCATGTTTTGTGGGAGAACATAATGTAACACACTTAAAACATTGTGCTGGTGGGTGGATTGAATGGAACGGGGATCGTAGAGGTGTTTAAAGTAAAAATCTGTCAATAAAAACATTTATGAAATATAAACTTGTCAAAAATTTGGAACTTTGACCCTCAATATCTCCGTAACTAGGAAGTTCCTAGGTATGACCTAGAACAAAAAATTGATCGTATTGACGGGAAGAACAAGTGCCTTTTGGCTTCGTTAAGAGGTTTTTTACACCCAGGGCGAGCTTATTGTCATCAACTGGGCACAAATCCAGACTTCGTGGTGGCTACTGAGAAACTTCTGACGTAAAAACCTAATATTACTTTGCCCGACCCGGGATTACAACCCAGGACATCAAGCTCAGCAGTCGCGCAAGAATAACAAGAGACTGGACGTGTATAACAATACTGTATCATATTACACACACATGTATTGTACGAGGTACACAATGGCCTTGACTTCCTCTGCGGTGCGCGAATGTTACATTAAACTAATTAAAACTTCCGGTTGTATGTATACAGGATGTAAACAACCTCATCACGAAGCCATCAACCAAGCATTCTGTACACATCAAACTAAGTAACTTAATGCAAAAAATTTTGCTGGGTAACAACTTTTTTTTGGGGTGACAAATCATGTTTTGATGTAAAACTCAATGTAACGCATTCAAAACATTTTACTGATGGATGGATTGAATAGTACGAGGGTTGTAGAGGTGTTCTAAGTAAAAATCTTACAGTAAAAAATGTGTTTAATAAAAAACTTGTCAAAAAGTTGTAACTTTGACCCCCAATATCTCCTTAACTAGAAGGTTCCCAGCAAGTACTATAAAACCACCTATGGTTCCCAGGTATGGCGTAGAACAAAAAAATTATGGCAAAGACGGGGAGAACAAGTGCCTTTCGGCTTCGTTAAGAGGTGTTTTACACCCTTTATACGGGAGTAGATAGTCTGCAGTGAGCGAGTAAAAGCTGCTTTTCCGAGACAGGCTGCAGACCGCAAACTGCAAGCGACACCACTTGTTTCTATGAATCTCTACGTCGCTGCACACCGCGGCAATATTGCCGCGCTCGGAATTAATTTCATAGATTTTCATAGAAACACGTGATTTCGCTTGCAGTTTGCGGTCTGCAGCCCATCTTGGAAAGGCACCTTAAGGTGAAAGCGTCAGGTTAGCTCGCGAAGTTCATAAAGTTCGAGGAACGAATTTTTCAAGGTCAAAGTCGTTCCTCGACCTTTGTGAACTTGGAGGGTTGTATTGATGATTTAGATGATTATAAATGTTCTGTAACTACACACATCTTACAGTCGCGAACGATATTTTAATTACCATACAACCTAACACCGGCCTGCAAATTGCAAAAAAACGTAAGAAAATTTTAATTTCGCGGGCTACTCTGGATCATCAGCCTTAATGAGGTCCCATCGGCCATAACGACGCGCGGCGACGTTCGTATTAATTCGGGAATATGAAGGTTACTGAAGGTCTCTTCTGGTTTAACTTTTCACAGTCCCCACCACATCAAGTTTAAATATTTTAAACCATAACATATTAAAGGTTACGTTCAAAATCGAATGAGGTTTGACATTTTGTGGTTACTTAATGCGACTGTACAAAGTTTGGCTAGCCTTAATCAGAGATCCCCTAATAAACAGCACTCTGTATCTAGGAGCTCCAGCGAACCTTAACAACCATAAAATCTATGTATTTATAAAACTTATATTGTCACTTACGTATGGGACATGTTCCGTGATTGTTTAGGGAGAAGTTAAGTATATTACAAAGCGAACAGGGCGCTCGCGGTCGCTGGTAGATAAAATGTATGCCAGTCTGGAATGAAATATTACAAAGTGTCGCGCGCCCTCTGTCCGCTTTGTATAAGGGGGCGGCGGAGCATGCGTCTTTCATACAAACGTAATACCAAAATAATTTGTAAATCAAACATTCATACGGTAGTGTGTATTTATTTCGATTGGATTACAGAAGATCTAGGTTCCCAAATATATATTTTGAATGGACACTGATTTAAACTAGAGTTATGAGGAATTTAAAATTTCTGTAAGTAGAGAACTTGAGAAATTTTCTCATAACTCTTGTTTAAATCAGTTTCCATTCAAAATACATATTTGGGAACCTAGATATTCTGTAATCCGATCGAAATAAATACACACTACCTTAAGAATATGTTTGATTTACAAATTATTTTGGTATTACGATTGTATGAAATACGCATGCTCCGAAGGCCCCTTATGCTCCCGATATTTCGATGCTGTTACAAGCGCCATGGATCGCGGGTTGACTATGAATTTATGCCGCTAGGAAACAATGCTTCTGTGACCCCGTTTCAGTGTATGTACACACCCACACTCTTCAATCTTAATTGAAAGCAAACAATGAGATATATTTCAGCCTCTACGAAAACAAGGAAATTTGCAGCTTTGTACGCGTGTAGTAAATTATGGTGAGCAAAATTGGTTAGCAACGCTTTACGGCTTTAGTGATAGTACTACGTGTTATTTAGGAAATTCAATGACAATTGTCTCTGGGATGTATCATTTATGTGGAAATCCAGGTAAACTATCTGTGTGCCAAATTTCATCCAAATCCGGTCAGCAGTTTTTGAGTAAAAGAGTAACAAACATTCAGACATTCAAATATTCTCACAAACTTTCGCATTTATAATATACAGTATTAAATACTATATTTATAGGAAGTAAGACTGCATTATAGAATCCAGATGGCATTGTCAAATCCGACTAAGCCCACGCACCAAAAAAGGTTTGTCTCCACTGATCACAGTATCAGATCACGTTTGCCACGGATCACGGCGAGTTGTATCCACTGATACCGTTATCCGTTTCCCTCGTTATCGTGTTACCCACTGATCACGATATCCGTAAAAATACCACACAGCAATACTCGTATAACACTTTATCGACAACTGCAACGACAAAATCCTCGGGCGGAAATTGTTGACACTTTCCATTTCATTCCCAAATAGAAAACTGACTGGTAGAGAATGCCTTGTGGCATTAAGTCCGCCTATGTACCACTCTTGTACATGAAGTTTAAATAAATAAATAAATAAAAACACGCGGGGCAGGGCAGCATTTGAGGACTGCCGATAGAAGTGAAAACTTTTTTTCTGAGGTTATAAATCATGTTTTGTGGTAGAACTCAATGTAACGCACTTAAAACATTGTGCTGATGGATGGATTGAATAGTACGGGGGTCGTGGAGGGGTTAAAAGTCAAAGTCTTAAAAAAAAAAACTTGTCAAAAAGTTGTAATACCCCCCATATCTCCGTAACTAGAAGGTTCCCAGGTATGGTGAAGAACAAAAAAATGATCGCAATGATGGGGAGAACAAGTGCCTTTCGGCTTCGTGAAGAGGTGTTTTACACCCTTTATTATAGCTGAGTGTGCGGTCACGCGAAAATTAGTATACCTAGAAAATATATAGTAATATGCCTAGCTATAAAAATATTAATATATATTATAGCTAAGTCTGTGACGGGCTAGAGTCTATAATTTTAGTGACTTATGGACTCCCGCATAGAACCAACTGAAAGCAAGCTATAAACAAAACTCATTTATATGATACGAAAGTGTAGCAACTTATAGCAACAATAATAGCTTATGCCGCGGCTTCTCCCGTGTGAAGTTCGATAATTGTCCCACAGGATCATACTACCGGGATATTAAGTATCCTATCTGTTAATCCAGGTTATAAACTATCTATGTGCTAAGTTTCATTCAAATCCGATTAAATAGTTTGTGAAAAAATTACTTACAAAAAACAAAAATCCTCACAAACTTTCGCTCTCATGGTATTAAAAAAGTAATAACAAATTACTATTAATATCTAGGACATTACTCACATCTTCATCGACTGTTGTCTCAGCGAACTTATCAGGGAGAGATAGGAACAATAATAACAAACCACACATGTGGTGATAGGTACGCCTCTTACTGAGACACACACTACTGATTTATTATTTGTCCATCACTTAGGCAACACACGTCATATTTCACATATTATTTATCATTAAACAAGTCAACCACCCCTTGCTTTACACGTTTTTCACGACAACAAAAAAAAACCTTTAGGTATCAGAATAAATCTCTCTAATTCTCTATTGTCTATGGTGACAAATTCTGCATCAAAAACTGTTGACAAGTTTACAAGAACAAGTGGTCACACAGACTGACACGGAAAACGAAATTATGTTTAAATATCGAAAAATAATAATAAACTAACACTTCGTTTGAACGCAGACACCCGCGAGTTACAACACACTGAGAAGATAATTTTTCATCGAAGTAAAACCAATCGCACGTAATGAAGCAAAGTTTATAAAACATTGACGTACGTTCATTGATGGCGGAACGAGATAAAAACAAACACTACATAGGACATAAGTGGCAATGTATAAATACAACACGAAGTAACGAGTCCAAGTCAAGGTTGCCGACTTCTCATATTATTATAATTTTTTGCCGCATAATTATCGATGTTTCTGTTCATTGGAACTGGTAAAAAGACTTGTTTTATAACGTTGTAAATTATGATAAAATCTTTGTGTCTTTGCAAAGAGTTTTATTAACATTAATTCGCGTTTGTCTCCAATATACATCCGTACAATAATTGTACATGTATAATTCGATAGATGGCGTTGTAAGTCCTTAGCTCGTGCCACTCATACGCATTTCCCAATTATCTCGGTACATCCGATGTTGAGTACTTATTAACTGTAATTTGACGCTTGGCTGAATTGAATTTTGGTCTTTATTCAGTTATTAAAGATCAGTAGATAAGATATACCTACCTTGGTACGAGTACATCACGCCGTCTGCGACTCATCAAGCTAGAAGCACTTGACCTCGCTTTGTATGAGCTTCCTGTACAATGAGAGATCAGTTTAATTTAGTTTACATAGTCTGATTGGACGTACAATTAAATCAGTCTTAGGAGATAAACTGTCACTTCACTTATAGTTATTTTATCCCTGGCATTATCTTTATTCTAGCTAAAACTCGGTTTATGGCGTCAATGACTTCTGTAACAATAAAAGTCCTAACGTAACAACGAAATGTTCGAAAACTAGCACTTTCGTTGCCGACACGTGTCGTGATATTTTCGTGTTATCACTGCTTTTTAACACCCGACGCAAAAACGACGGAGTGTTATAAGTTTGACGTGTGTGTGTGTGAGTGTGTCTGTCTGTGGCATCATAACGCCCGAACGGATGAACCGATTTGGATTTTGTTTTTTTTTTTGTTTGAAAAGTGAATTAGTCGGGAGTGTTCTTAACTATGTTTGATGAAAATCAATCCAAGATGGCCGCCGCCACAAAATGGCGGATTACATATTTATTCAACAAATTCCTCAATATGGGTATCAAATGAAAGGGCTTGACTAATAGAATGAGTACTATACACTATGATACATTAAAAATCCAAGAATACGAATTTCACAATATTACGGTTTCAATCCAATAGATTGTAATCTAACGAAAAACAATGCGTTAAATTGTAAGCAGTATGTTTGTTGAACAATCTTTCGAGAGTTTACAATCTCGCTAGATAGATTACAATCTAACGGGTTTTACAATTTTACGACAACATATACATAGTTTAGTTGGACGTGAGCGTACTATAATATAATCTTAATCTATACATCTATACATATAATAAAATCGTTGAGACCAAAAAATCTGTACATTGAAGATTTTAAAAAAAAAATCGACTAGGGTGACTTAAAATAAGTAACTGAACATATAAAAACCATTTTTAAAATTTTTGTTTGTTTGTTTGTTTGTTTGTTTGTTTGTTTGTTTGAACGCGCATCACGTAAAAACTGCTGGACGGATTTTGATGAAAACTTCACGAATCTATTTATATAAACTCAGAATAACATTTAGGCTATAGAAATTATGGAAAATTTTGGAAAAAAGGGGTGAAAAGGGGGGGTAAAGTTTGTATGAAAAAAAAATTTTAGATTGTTCTAGAATCATGAAACTCAGAATAAATACTTATTATTAAAAATAAAGAAATACCTGTTTCAGCATTTTTTACAAAATTTATCCAGAGACGTAAAAAAGAGGGTTTTGTGTTTAAAATTAATTAACTTCATACACCTATAGAATAAAATCCTATGAAGTGTAAACCTTTAAAAGTTGCTACATATACTTCAAATCTAATGCAGATAAATATAATTTCTCAATTTCCTTGAAATTTGATTTTTGAGGTGAATATTGAATACGCACAAAATAGCAATTTAATGACTGACAATTTGGCTTTAGTGACTCATGGATCAACGCACAGCCTAAACCGCTGGTCGTAGAGACCTGAAACTAGCAGGGTGTGTTCTTTATATGATGTAGGCATCCGGTATAGAAGAATTTTCCAACATTGAACCCCTAAGGGGGTAAAAAAGGGGGACAAAGTTTGTAAGAGACAACGTGATTCCTTGGTCCAATCTACTTGAAAATTTGCATAAACCTTTTTAACAGAATTGATGGAAGACGTGTTTCGTATTTTATTGAATTGAACCCCTAACGGGGTTAAAAAAGGGTAAACAATTAAAAGGTTGAACTCACATGAAACCTTGGTGCTAATACTCTAAAATTGGAATGTCTATAATGTTCCCACTGCTGGGACACGGCCTCCTCTCAATGAGAGGGAATGGGCTATAATCTACCACGCGGGCCCAGTGCGGATTGGTACGCTCATGGGACGTAGAGTTAGAAATTTGAAATAGAAGATTAAAATATTTTGGTACCAAAATTGTCACCAAAGGTATGTCAATGAAGATGGAAGGCAGTTGGCCTTGCAACAGATGCCGCAAGAGTTTACAACAGCTTTATCGTGTTTAGGGCGCTTTCAATTTAGACGTTTCGTGTCGCGCCGCGCCGCTGCGGTGCTAAAGCAGTGCGTTTGTTGTAAGACTCGAAACGTGTAAATTGAAAGCATTAGGATCATTTCATGCAACTTCATGAGAACCTTTAACCTAACTAGAGTGCGACTTTCATCGATAATCTGACGATGGAGATGAAAGATAGTAGCGAGAAGTCCTCAAAAGTTTACAGCAGCTATATCGTGTTCGGCTCATGTAATAATGCACTCCGATGAGAACTTTAGACCTGGCAGGAGTATGACAGCTGCAGCTATATCGTGTCCCGGCCTATTGCGTGCACCTTGATGAGAACTTTCGACCTAGCTGGAGTATGACTGTCATCAAGTGTCTAAGGAAGCAATTTATGTAAATGATAATAATATAAATTTTATTTCAGATCAAATACAATCTATTTATGTATTAACCTATTGATAGTAAAAAAAAAGTAAAAATAAGAAACACACTTTATACAAAATAGATACGAGTTACACCTATGTGTGCAGCCGTCTCCAGTGAGCCAGCATGGGCAAGCTTTCGAGGGAAGCCGTTATTTGGAAAATCATAAGAGAATATATTATGAGCGATTAATGCAAAGATTTCCGAGAAATTAAATTGTTACCTACTTGAATCTACACTAATATAATAGAGCTGAAGAGTTTGTTTGTTTGGTTGAACGCGCTAATTTCAGGAAATGGTGGTTCGAATTAAAAACATATTTTAGTGTTGGACAGCCTGTTTATCAAGGAAGGCATCAACATCAATGAAAAATTTCCCAAAAACAAAGATTCATTCCTTTTTCTTTGCTTCCGTTGCAAGCACTGCATAACGCGGTTAAAGTTACACAGCAATCACGTACGAAGGAATTGTTCCTCTTAAGCATTTAAAAAAAAAGTCCGCGATAGCATATGTCTAAGGTTGACTCACACTTTCTCTAACCCTCACTCGCAGACGAAGTTGCGCGGGTCAGCTAGTCTCTTATAATCGTCTTATGAAACTATAGTTAAGTACTGCAGTAGTTATTTTATCGCTGGAATTATCTCCAGTCTCCAGTCGACAAACAAACAAGTCTGCTATAGCGGAGCATGTAATAGACTCAGGACCCAACCACTGGATGGAGTTACACAACCCAAAAATCCTTGCCAATGAGAAGCACTACTATAAGAGAACGGTTCGGGAAGCGATTGAGATCAAGAAGTACCCTAATTTCAATCGCGAAGACGGCTTCAAACTCTCTTGAGCTTGGAATCCTGTGATCACTAAGTGTACTCGTCAAGTGAAATCGCCTCAATATACGGACACGGTTAGTGTAGTGTGCTATCCTAGTGTGAACCGGCCCTAATTAACATTTATGAAGATCAAGTGAGGGTAGTTGAATAAACACCTTCACTTTGCTGTGGCGGTACCTCCAACACTTCAGTCTCCCCGCGACCACGGCTGGTGCAATCCGGTCGAAACGTCGGGCTTAAATTAAAGGTAAATTCGCGATAAATACCCGTTTCCATATGTTTTATAATATCTCCAGTCTAGTCAAAATGAGGTTGCTCATATCAGGTGCAATGTAAAGTAACTACATACGAGTATATATAGGACAATAACATCCTTGACTTAGTATAAGAGGTTACAACTTACAATACGCGCCATGATAGGCATCGCCCATATCGGCGTTAAGTCTGTAAGTTTTAAATGGGACTAGAAAAAAAAATTACAGACTCACGTAGATTGTAAGATATTTAAAACTTCTTACGTTTCCAATGATGGAGCACAGTCGTAGTTTAAAATATTATTAAAGAAACCAAACAAATAATTAATGTAAATAAGAGCGCGGACCACCACGTCTGCGGCAGAAAGGCATTTAAAAAAAAAAACAAAAATGGGACATGTTCAGGCTGGATCAGGACAGATGGGACAGAATCATCACACAGTGGGGTGCCTGAGTACGGGCATCGTCACCGAGACAGGATCAATAAATGCTGGCATCACGATTCGGACTCATTTCTGACTGATTGTACAGAGGAGGCAAAACACCGGGAAAGTTGGAATAGGAAAGGCCCTTGCCCAACACACAGAATAGGCTACAAAAAAAAATATATATGAGAGGACTCTACACTGCCGAGCATACACCTCACACAAGCTGCACAACAACCTCAAGTCCTCAGTTCCCAACTTTAGGAATAGCCTTCATGTCCACGTCTTGACAGTCAGATCAACACAACGATTCCAATCAGAATTGTTTCATATTGTTCCCCTACCCGGGAACGCTCTCAAGAAGCTGCACTATGCAATCACGTACGCAAACACCAAGCTAGCGAGGTATTCTGTTTGAGGCAACTTCAGATAGGTATTTAATTATCGGCCAGCAGCTAAAATGCCACCCAAATAATACCCTATAGCAGACAGTGACATACTGATTATTTAGGCCCAATTTCTATAACTTAGGTTAGTGTAACTGTCAGTTAATATGCCTACTTTCGTAGCTATCGGCGTTTCTTTAAATAAAGTTAGCTTGAAATATCCTATCCGCGTCACGTCGCTGTCACTTTATTCCATAGAGATATATATAGCTCAATGCTTTATTCATAGTAAAATCAAAGAAAGAATTCCTGTGACGTTTTGCTTCTAACCATCGACAAGCAAAATGTCAAACATACAGAGAGAGCAACCTACCGATACCGAACAGTAAGTTATTGAAAATGGCCATTAATTAGTCAGTTCTAATGGCATTAAAATTAATTTACAACAAATAAATGAAATAGCATCCGGCTGTCTTTGTGACCTTGCCAAAAAAAACGCAAGAACGAGTGAAGCGAGCTATACAATTGGAGCACCCTGACTTGTGTTGAGGTTACATTCTTAAACGTTTGAATCACAACGATCAAATCACACAGAAAGTGATTTTTTAACAAAACGAATGCAAGAGCTTGAGAATCTAACATTCGCCTTCAAGCAATCAGTCGTGTATCTTGTATCAGACGTATCTATTACACAGAATCCACAAATGCATCACAAGGAAAATCAATATGAGTTGTTAAACTAACATCTGTATGTGATGTGCAATAACCTTTGAGACGCTGCTAGTTAAAGGCTTTAACCACCTTCATTTTCCAGTTGCACGCTGCTGGTTAAAGCCTTTAACCAGTCGCATTTTCAAATACCCGCCTTCAAAAAATGCATTAAAACTCGACTGTACTTACTATGGCCATGCATTTATGGTCTCCACTACATTCTCAACAATATTTCCCAACTCTATAATAATTATCTGTGCCCAAATGCATCGACAAACGTCAAAATAAAATAAAAAACTTTAGTGTAAACAAATCCGGCCATTTTTTTCCGTGTTGCGCCGGCGCCGTTTCGTATTTAAATTGTTTTCTTATCGAAATAGTCGTATTTTAGTATAGTATTATACATCAAAATGAAGGTGAAGAACCGTGCTACAATATAGTGGCTAAGCAATTTAGTTTCGGAATCTCAAAGTTGCAGTAATTTTCCTGTGAAAAAGTGATAGGTATGTATACCTAACGTGCTGTATGTAAACATTGAATATATAATTTTATGTGATTAAAACGTGTATATTATCCGAGAAATATCAATAGCGAGGTGTGAATGATACAAGATAATAATGGCCGCTCACAATAAAGCAATAAAATTAAAGTATAATACCATGTTAAGCGTCACTTGCAATGAAGTCACGTACACTAGAATGCAATTTAAGGTGGAGTTCGATGACCTAAGCTTGTGCATGTTTACATTTCCAAGTTGTTTGTAAGTAGGCCTAAAAAGGATCTTCTTGGTCACCACCGCGTTTCAGGTTCAGTTTTTTTTAATCATCATCTGCCTAGCCTTTCCCCAACTATGTTGGGGTCGGCTTCCAGTCTAACTGGATGCAGCTGAATATTTTACATGGAGCGACTGCCTATCTGACCTCCAAAACCCAGTTAGGTAATACGATGTCCCTTGGTAAGACTGGATGTCAGACTTTTTGGGCCACGGACTGACTAGAAACCGAAATGACGGCCGGGCCCAACTTAACGTGCTATCCGAGGCAGGGAGGAAACTCGGTATGTGAGGGTGGTCACCCATCCACAGACCAACCTAGGCAAGCACGGTTTAAACTAAAGATCGACCGACCCGTTTGATGTTGTAATGAACAATGATAATAAATGGTTATGTTAGTTTTAATCTTCGCAAGAATACTTGACGATTTCCGACTGTTTGCACAAAAACGATTTTTCGACACTAGAATAGCGACGCACCCCTACTTAGCATGGCGCCACCTATCTAATCCAACCATACACGTTCACAAAATGTCATTTAAATCGGTTGAGTGGTTTCGGAGATTAGCGTCTACGAACATAGTGACACGTCATCATCATCATCATCATCATCATCAGCCTATTAATGGGCTATAATCTAACACGAGGACCCAGCGCGGATACCAATCCGCGCTGGGTCCTCGTGTTAGATTATAGCATGACATGGGACATCTACCAAGATGTCTCATGTCTTCGAATTTTTGGTTCTAGGACATGCCGGTTTCCTCACGAAGTTTTTCTTCACGTTTTTGAGAGCAGGGTGATGAAATAAATTACAAAAAGTAATGCGCCGGCCTGGTTTCGAACCCGTGTACGTTAGTCGGGGCCGCCACGGCTCTGGGCCACCGCTGTACCGCACACGTAATTGTTATATATTAGGATAATTATACGCTATTGCACATAAAAATCACACCGACTACACCTGCTTCAAACACGCGGTAAGCAGCCAAACAAACTATTCCCTAACTTCTGTCGCACACTGCAAACACGTTGCTTGTTCAAAACGTGCTCATTCATAATAAGCACTCGTGTACTAATGAGAACTGAACAGTGAACAGTCACAGTTAGCAAACTGTTTAAATGTTAGCTAATGAGATCAAAAACTACGTGTTACTCCGTCTAGCAACGTGCGACGTGTTGTGAACTCCTACGGTATTGTTATAGCAACTACTTTGTGATATCAACCTACAGTCAATTTGTTGTAATACTTACCTAGATGTTCTCATATAGCGCGTATACAAATCACCGCTACGACGCAACTGAAAAGTCTGCATCACGATATTAAAATATAATATAAAATATAAATATAAAAAGCTTTATTGTTCAAAAGAGCATTACACAGGTTGAAATATCACTAGCCTCCACACTAGGATAATATTATCATAATAATTATCCGCAAATTAAGCAGGGTGGAAACTTTCAGCGGGGCAGCAACTGGGAACTACCTTATCCGATGCAGCTACTCCAAAATGGTCTTTGGAGACTATCCTTAATTTTTCGTGAAATTTTGAACCTCATTCACAGGTTTTCAAAAAAATTTAAGTACCTATACAGTAAGCAAGAAATTGGCAATTTTACACAATTTTTTTATTGACGCCAATCTTTCTAATACCTGATCAAAAACTTCTATTGGACCAACGATTGTAATAACTATTTTTGCTATTGCAAAAATATAGCAATCAGTCGCTGTGCAGCAAAAGGTTGCCGCGTATTATTTTAAAGAAACAGTAATATTTGCTTGACAATAATATTAAGCACACTACATAGATATTCACTAACGTAAAGATAGACAAATGAAACCCGATTAATATAAACCGTTGCTAATTATTTCACGAAAAGCATTGAAAAAAAATGTTTACAATGTTCCAAACAAAATCTTACGAGTCCCACGAGAGTGCCGCGAAAACAATCGTTAATACTTATTTCTTCAAATAATATAGCAAAGAAAATGTTACATTAAAGTAATGTCCCTTTTATATCATCATAATTGCGTTAAAATATGGAAATGCCCTCGGGATTCACGAACCTTTCGGGGTCTAAATAACAAAGTTCTATTGTACCTAATTGATATTTCCGAAAGCCCCGCGATATTGAAATGAAACATTATCTATGCGGGACCGAAATAGCCAGCTTGAACAGGTTCCATTAAATTTATTGTTTGGGGTAAATTGATTAAAGAATTGCTTGGGGATGAAATAAAATTGATAAGAAAAAACTTTAACATACTTCTATTATGGCTACTTACAAAAATACGATCTTTTTTTCGTTTCGACGATTCCCATTTTAATTTATTTAAATTGGTTTCGACCAGAACTCAACCACGTCGACGCCGTTGGTGATGGCTTCGGACAGATCCCTTAAAGTGCAGGTGGAGTTACACAAAGAACAGGTCAGGAGGTGGGCCATGGTTTGAGACGAGGCTCCGCAGTCGCACTCAGCTATATCGAAATACCATCGGACCAAGTTGAACCTGCAGCGGCCCACCTGGCTTCTAAGTCGGTTTAGAGCCTTCCAGGCGGACCATGGCAGTTGGTGACGCGTTGGTAGCTTTTCTGCAGGCTTACCATAGTGAGCCGGAGGGGGATGTTTAAAGAGCCTCAGCTAAAATGCTATGAAAAATATTTAGTTTTAATACCGCTAGACAAAAATATCCAGGTCTGAAAGCAGGACACAAATCCCACCGTCATGCATATGCACATGCACATATGGGCCCACCCTCCCGCCCTCATGCATATGCACACATACAAAACAAGTGAGAAATAATTAGTATGCCATGCAACCAAACCTTTACTCGACACGTGTTTCGCCCCTCCACGGGGCATCCTCAGGAGTTGTTGACTCGTCGAGCGATCCAACTCGAATCAGTCAGTCAGTTGGAACGCTCGACGAGTCAACAACTCCTGAGGATGCCCCGTGGAGGGGCGAAACACGTGTCGAGTAAAGGTTTGGTTGCATGGCATGCTAATTATTTCTCACTTGTTTTGTATGTGTGCATATGCATGAGGGCGGGAGGGTGGGCCCATATGTGCATGTGCATATGCATGACGGTGGGATTTGTGTCCTGCTTTCAGACCTGGATATTTTTGTCTAGCGGTATTAAAACTAAATATTTTTCATAGCATTTAATGCCATGGATTTCCGCAAAGTAACGCCTGATTCCATAACTTAGAGCCTCAGCTTTTTGCGGGCTTCACCAACCTTAGTGTGGTCGAATGGTGGAATATTCGACCTAAGGAAGCTGTTCCGACTCTTCCGCCTGGCTCGCGACATCTCCGCATTGTTAAGAGGGTGGCGTTTGCTTGTCTCTTGTATATGTCACCGTAAAATTGTCAAACACGTTAGATTGTAATCTCTCTGGCGAGGTTGTAAACTCTCGAAATATTGTCAACTAAACATACTGCTTACAATATAATGCATTATCTTAGGTTGATTGTAATCTATCGAAGTGAAACCGTAATATTGTGAAATGCTTGCAACGGAAGTATCTCTGCTGCCCCCATAATCGGGACTTGGGGCACCCCCACGTTAGGTTGTAGCGAGGCTCCGTCGATTACGCTTTTTAGCGCTACGCTTTTTGTATAAAGGGTTTTGAGGTTAGGTTATATTAATCGGTATTTCTCAGGAATGGTACATTATCTTTTCATGAGAGTGGTAACATTGGGCAAGGGGGGTCCCTCCTTCCCTCCCTCTCCTCCACACCACGCGAGTTGACTTCCATCGCATGCATTTTACACTATTACTATTGAAAATTAATGCGTTTTATTGTAAGCGGTATGTTCGTTTGAAAATATTTCGAGAGTTTACAATCTCTCTAGTCATTTTACAATCTCTCTAGTCATTTTACAATCTAACGTGTTTGACAATTTTACGGTGACATATACATTTTTCGGAGGAGCAGGCAACCTCTCTTTGAACTTCAGGGGGAGCTACTCCTGCAACCGGTATAAGGCAGCTAGAGGACTTGGATTTACGCAGTCAGTGATGTTTCGTAAGTGCTAGGTACCTACATCTATCTCTCGGTTAAAAATACCATAAATTAAAATGTTAATACTCGAAGCAATAAGATATTTGGCTACTTCTAAAAAAAACAATCAGTCAGAGGATAATTTAAATTTGTAATTGAAATTGAAGAAAACTAAATCTAATTGACACTGAAAAATAATAACTTGTCATCGGAGGAGAATTGTTTAAAAAAATAATTTAATAGATAATAATCTCACAGATTCGCAAAATATAAAAACCGAAACCTTTTCTGTCTGTGACAGTTTATTATTCTAGATTTCTAGGGTTCCGTAAATCAAAACAATAAACTCATTGGAATACATTTTTCCATCCATCCACGCAAAATTTCGCATTTATATAATAGCAGTTAGACGAGAAAAGAGACATGGTGCTAGACAACTGGGCCTATCCCGGTTGCAAACGTCCCATTATGCCCAAACAAGCCTTCTTGTTTCCTTCTGTCTCCTGCTGATGTGGAGAAAAGTAAAATCACGGTATTTTCCTACTCCTCCGCTATATTTTCTGTTTAATTTCGTTGCGGGATCCAAGACACTTAAATTCATTCTCTGGGACTTCGTCGAGTTTCAATGTCTCGGCGCTTTTCTGGTGGTCGCCACTGTTGATTCTGGCTTTCAGGAGTTACAGTGGTTTGGGAATAGAGTGGCGGGCTTGTCCCAAAAAAAAAAGACACGATGTATTCTATTCTACTAAAAGGGAAACAACCTAATTTATTATAGCTCCCAATAAAGAATAGAACTGTAAGTTACACCAAACGTTTTATACTTACACGCGCCTCACGACATGACGACACATCGACACCCACAGATATAGATAGACCTAGATAACGCAAGAGCAACTACTTCGCGTGCGTAGTTTACGATCAAATATACGATAAAAGATCGTAAGTGGCCAATTTCGCGCTCAGTTTACATCGGTGTATAGCGCTAATCGGACGTTAGTTTTGAAATTATGGCAAAGGTATTCAAAAACTAGCACGTCGACGGCGGCGTCTTTGAATCGATTTGATTTTTCCAGCACTAAATAGTGCTTGTCACAATAGGTAGTCAAAAAATGGCACGCTTGGTTTTCATACAGATCGTGATACTTGCGTTATCTAGGTCTATCTATATCTGTGACGACACCCTTGGGAATACTATAAGTAAGTAACTGAGTACCAGTTACTTAGTTTCTTTCTTATCGAAATAAAAATACTGACGAGTTATTGACACAGGTATCTATCTATCTTTGGTTCAGTCTTTTTTTAACTGACTTACGACCATTTTCAATAACTTACTAACAGATTTTACAATTAGCCAGTGGCCCAAAAAGTCTGACAACCAGTCTTACCAAGGGTAACCGTATTACCCAGTAGTAACTGGGTTGTGGAGGTCAGATAGGAAAAATACTGGTATTCAGCTGCATCCAGTTAGACTGGAAGTCGACCCCAACATAGTTGAGAAAAGGCTATGTAAAGCACTCTAAACATAGTGCTGATGAATGGATTGATAGCACGGGTGTTATGGAGTTGTAAAAAGTTGAAAAAGTTGTAAAACATGCACATAATTAAAATAAAACTTTTTTGAAAGTAAGAACTCTGATTCCAATATCTCCGTAACTAGAAGGATCCCAGGTATGGTCTAGAAAAAAAAACACAATGACGGGGAGAACAAGTGCCTTTCGGCATCGTTAAGGGTGTATTTATACCCTTTATAATATTAGAAACACCTCATCTCTGTCCTGACACATGAGGTCGACGATGGAACCAGCTAACCCAAAAGAAACCTACTAAGCGACTTAAAATGAGGTTACTACAATTTTCTCCATATGTGTGAAACAACTAATAACAATTTAAAAAACGTTGCGTTAATATCGTGCGTATTGGTTCGACCTACGCGGGCCTTTAGCCTTTTCTCAACTATGTTGGGGTTTGCTTCCAGACTAACCGGATGGAGCTGAATACCAGTATTTTACATGGAGCGACTGCCTATCTGACCTCCACAACCCAGTTAATACTGGGTGGCACTGCACAAGTCCGAGGCCATGTGCTTTCATGGGCCTCGGAATGCGCCATTGTCGGGATCCCCACTGACGGTGGGAGGGGTATCCAT
The DNA here is from genome assembly GCA_950022955.1 of Xestia ashworthii. Classification (NCBI taxonomy): domain Eukaryota; kingdom Metazoa; phylum Arthropoda; class Insecta; order Lepidoptera; family Noctuidae; genus Xestia; species Xestia ashworthii. The sequence continues at coordinate 20,306,174 of OX465565.1, read as the reverse complement.
CGGCGTCGAGTCGACGTTGAAGTAACTAGGACTGGTCCTCGACAGCCGGTGGAACTTCGTGGAGTATTTCCGACGTTTGGCCCCCAAACTGGAACGGGCTGGGGCTGCCTTCAGGCGACTCCTGCCCAACCTAGGGGGGCCGAACGCCTCCTCCTGTCGTAGGCTCTACGCGGGAGTCGTGGCGGAAGGCGAGAGGGAGAGAGCCTCTCGCCCCAGCCGCCGCGGGAGACGCACCGAGCGTCGGGGGCCACGCGGTGGCTACCGGCCACCGTAGACGCGGGCCTGAGCCCGCGGCTCTTAAGTTCTACATCTTGGATAATACTTGTATTTCATACGGTGTCTGAGTTTTCCTAGTATATTCGTCTCGCAATGAATCACATGCATGCAATGTGATTATTCAAGTAGCAAGTCACGGATGATGGTAGTTCGAGTTCCTTTCAACATACATGGTTAATTTTCAATAACAGTCCAAACGTTCAGAGATGGTTTAGAATCGATGATATTTTCGATATAATTTAAAAAAACCAAGGCAATTTTGTTTTTTATTTTGAACAAGATTTTACCCCGGCCACCACTAATGTTCACCGAAAAGATAACAGTCTGATTATCTAAAAACAGCTGTCACTGTCACATGTTTCCATACAAAAATGTGTTTTAAACAGCTGTTTTTAGGTAATTAGTGTAATTTTTTTGAAGAAAATTTTCTTCGGTAACATCGGTACATTTTGACCGTTTAGGTATTTGGTGCTATTTTGTAGGAAACAGCAGGTATTTTTTAATAGCGACGAATAATTAATATGTGGGTTGTTTTTGGTTGGTTTTAGCTTTTAGCTTCTTCGTAGCGTAAAAAAAACAGTGCAAAATACTGTTTATTCTTTGTATTCTGAGTTTTTAGGTTTCTATATTTAGATTCGAAACTTTAAAATTTCCCTCGCATTCCGGACTGAGTTAAAACTCCGGATTTGTCCGGCAAATTCCGGACAAAAGATAACCATATTCATAGCTGTGTACTGTTACTGAAGCTCGATTTGTCATATTAACGGCCGGATAGGAAGTTACTGCCGATATGTGCCATTCTAGATAAATGAACGCCAAAGCGCCATTTACTGTGAAACACGTGTGGTACCTACCTATTAGCTTTTGAAACGGAAATCATAAATGCAATCACCATCCTAATTTCAGTAGGTAGGTAATCCTAAATTGGAACGCGAAGCTCTAAATTATCGAGACACGGATTGGTTGTCCATAAATACCTACTCAACATCAATGAATAAGTATTTATGTGGACATTTTGAAAACGACACCGGTAAGTATAGCTGGATGTTTTAGATTTATCATAATTATTTAATGACAAACATACAAAAGATGTTGCGTTGGAAGAACTCCCACTAGGTGGACCAACGACCTGGTGAAGGTTGCGGGAATCCGCTAGATGCGAGACGCACGGGACCGGTCAATGTGGCGACACTTGGGGGAGGCTCTAGCAGTGGACGTCTTTCGGCTGAAAATCATTTCAGCCGAAAGACGTCTGCTAGAGCAGATATGTTTCATCATCGTCTTCATCAGATGATGATGATGAAACATATAAAAGAAGCTCGTGGCAAAATAATACAGCCGCTCGGGTCAATCCTCGAGGATATCCAGCGCTTGCCAAAGTCAATCTATGGATGGCTGACCACCCCTAACATTCCGAAACCTTCCTCCGTACCTCGGAAAGCATGTTAAGTCATTGGTCACGTCGTGTCCGATGTTTGACAGTTGTTACAGATAATAGTCAGGCACGAAAGTCTCACAACCAGTCTTACCAAGGGGTAACGTATTACCCAGTGCTAACTGGCTTGTGGAGGTCAGCTATCAAGCTTAGTCAGTGTTGTCGATTGCTTGATATTTGCTTACAAATTCTAGCGGCGACTCTCCATATTTATAACAACTACAACAATATAAAATTTATTATAAAATAACAACATTTTACATAATAATACGTCATAATGTATAATATACACAAAGAGAGCATGTAAGTTTAGTTAAACGAATCGAACATGAACACGTATTCACACGTATATTATAACTCATCTTACATGCTCTCTTTGTCTCTCAAACGAATCGAACATGAACACGTATTATGTTATATTATAACATAATACGTGTTCATGTTCGATTCGTTTAACTAAACTTACATGCTCTCTGTGTTCACGATTAGTAGTAAAGTAACGTATACTCGTGTACGCTATACGTATATACTCTAAAACAAATTACAAAGGAAGAAGAAGGAAATCAAGCTGATTCCGAAGTATTGGATTTTAGGCCAACGTCAGTAGCGAGCTGAACCAACTGGGCTGCAGCAGGACTGTAGAGCAGAGTGGCAACATGTAAGTTGTTTCAGTGAGATGAAATGTTACACTGGATTGGATAAGTTCATGCATAATTTTCATGTGTTATAAATTAATTTACCTAATTTCAACAGATTTGGAGTGTGTGGTTGACAAAAATGAAAAAAAGGCAAGAAAAGCGAAGGATTCCATCAGGGCTACTAGTGGAGGACCGGCAGGGGCAGATCTCAATGACAATCAACGCATGTTATCCAGAAACATGTACTAAATATGCGGTTTCAATTTAGTGATACATAATCGCCACTCTTTTTTGTTTAGGTTTAAGGAGAAAATAAAAATTTTAACATTAAAGAAATAAAATGTTTCATGTAAGTACATATATATATATAGGACACAAAACCTTTCGGTGTTTGGAGATAAATCCTTCATCTAACCGAGGATTTAGCTTATCCACCAAATAAAGTACTCCCGATCTAGGAGTCTTTTTTTAAATTTGTCCTCTGCCATTTGGAATGGGTTGGATTGGTCTCGTAGTCTTTCCAATTGAATCCTCTCTTGATAGTTTCCAAAACATAATTATTTCTTATTAGTTAGTACACTAAACCTGGAAGTGGCTTTGATTATGAGAAATGGATGTATCCACTTGTTTTCAAACTATTAATGTAGCAAGCGCATTAGATGTTCAGTACGCAAATCCCTTGTAAGTTTTCATGAATGCATTTCGTATTGTAACATAACACTAAATTTACCTTTTTGCCGAATCGACAACGGCTGCAATCACATAAACTTCCATACTGAACTCAAAAACATCCAAACTTTCAAGAATAACGAGAGAAATGTTCTTTGTAAATTTTAGTTCATGACAACTAATTTTATTCCACACCTTGTTAATCTCGACTAAAGATAGTCTATCAAAATTTTAGGTGAAAACGTCAATTTCAGAATAGCAAAATTGCCATTTTCACTAAATTGTATAACTTAGTGACGTCAAACTATAATTTATTTAAGTTATGTCATTTTAGTAAATTTCAGAATGTGAAACGTCGCTAGACACGAATAAACTAAATTTTAGTGATTTTTAGTCTAGCTTAGAGAAATTTGTGACAAGAGAATCGCCACCAAAGTTAAAAAATATAAAAATTCTATAATAATATTATAAAAATATTTGTATAATGCAAATTAACCGAGCCCTCACTATCACTTTTCCCTCTCATAGAAAGGAGGCCTGTGTCCCAGCAGTGGGAACATTAATAGGCTGATGATGATGATGATGACGATGAGTTAACTGAGCTATCAAGTCAGTATCACAAGTCAACGAAGTAGCAAGTGAAGTGCTAGTAAGTTATAATAGTTAGTTAGTTAGTGCTAATAAGTCGTGTTAGTTACACAATTTATAACTCAAGAACGGCTGAACCGATTTGGCTGAAAATTGGTGGAGAGGTAGCTTAGAACCGGGAGACGGACATAGGGTACTTTTTTTTTGTTTTTTTTTTTATTTTATTTTTTCGTCGGTAGGTATTGGGTAGGTAGGGGTAGGTGGTATGTAGGTAGTGGGTAGTTGGAAGGTAGGTTGTAGGTAGGTAGTAGGTAGGTAGTGGGTAGGTGGTAGATAGTAGGTCAATTCGAATTAAATATTCATAGTTGACAGGACAACGTCTGTCGGGTCGGCTAGTATGTAATAAGGAGTTGAGGAGAGGATGTTGGCGAAAGTCCAGTCGAAGCGTAAAAAAATCTGCAAATATTAAGCACAGACAACAAAAATAAATTGCTTCATATTGCAGAAAAACTTTTGAGATATATGAACTGTGCCATTACATCAAGCCTAATGGAACTATCGAACTTCTTTTAGAAGGTATCAAAGAAAAGTTGTCAGAGTTCACTCTACAGGACTTCTATATTATATTGATAGGTGAGGAAGACTTTAAAATAACAAATAAATATTTTGATAGCATTTTACTAATTAGGCTAATTTTGCAAGACGTCTCGGACATTAATATAATTATTGGCACCCGACGTAAAAATTCTACACAAAAAACTACCTATATAATTCAAGAGTGGAAACCTTTAATAATTTACTATATCTAAATACTATTACTCATGGAAACGTGTATTTTCTAGACAGCAACATGAACTTAAAGTATGAAGACACTATGTTCAACAAACGCACGGGTGTAATTAATTATTCTAGAATACAATCGATTTTTAAGGATATCTTCAAAATGACTATTGACATACAATCATCAAACACTGACTTTTACCAACCTGACAACTAAATGAAGACAGTAACTGGATCAGAAGACACGGGACAGTTTTTTCTTCCATCGTATTATGTAATGCATCAAAACATTGCTGGATTGTTAAAACAAATCAGACTTTTTAACTGTACAATTAGAAAATATGGTAAATCAAGGGACAACTGTAGATGTACTTTGTTTAACAGAACATTTCATAACATCTGGCCATGAGAGTTTATTGCACATTCCGAATTTCCACCTAGCCGCTCTGTTTTCACGAAGCACTAATCGGGGAGGAACTTGTATACTTGTAAGGGCACCAGTACAGGGAACTACCAGATGTTGCTAAACAGTCTGTATCAGGCGTGTTTGAGATTTGTGCTATAGAACTAACATCCTATTCAATTATTGTTATAAGTGTGCATAGAGCACCAAAATATAATTACGTATTAAAAAAAAGTTTGTGCATTATCGAATAAAAGAGTTGTTTTGTGTGGCGATCTTAACATTAATGTACTGTTAAGAAATAAGATTACTCTCGATCTGGAACACTTCCTAGTTAACTTTAACTTGACTCTAGCTCTAAACCAGCCTACAAGGCCTCATAGTAAAACGTGTATTGATAACTTTGCACATAATCTAAGAAAAGGTTGGGAAAAGGAAATATCATATTCTCGGATCACACAGCACAAATACTTAAAATACCTGTTAATAAAATGTATCGCTTAAAATTTTGGAATACGGTAAAAAAAAATACTCTGTGAATCTTGATAAAATCACGTATACAAAATTTATCTTCCAATGAAGTCTATGAAAGTAATGATGTTAAATAATAAATCTGCCTATGCACTCTTTCCATTGGCTAGAAAAGTAAATATAGCCGCGTTACTTGTTGCCTATCATGGGCTAGTAGCCTCACTCTTACGATACGGAATTACTTTTTGGGGTAATTCTTTGGATAAAGGATTATTATTCAAGGCACAAAAAAGCCATGTGTGGTCTGAAAACCAATGACAGCTGTACACCGTACTTTAAATCATTAAAAATACCGGCGTTATACATACTAGAACTTTAATATTTAACATTTGTATGGCCGAAATGCCGAATATAGTGAAACCCCTAGATATTAAGAACTTATGTGAACTACCTATATTCTTGCAAATAAATGCATCATTCATTCATTCATAGCAATTAGTTTCTTTGTTAAAACGAATCCGAAATAGCTTAAAACAGATTTTGAATGTTATCAATTGTTACCACAACACAATTGTTGTTGTGGTTGTGGTTGACTTTTTTCAAAAGTTAGGCAACATTACCTTACATATACCAACACGTCAACATAATTATATCAACAATAAATAACACTTGGAAACGAAAATTTTTACTAAAAGTATGTACCTACAGTGTGGAAGCTGCACCAAAAGGGACAACTCAATTTAGACTATTGACGAACAAAAATATAAAAGGTGTCGAAGCCGAAAAGCACTTGTTCTCCTCGTTATTACGATTGTTTTTTTTGTTCTACACAATATCTGAAAACCTTCTAGTTACAGAGAAATTGGGTGTCAAAGTTACAACTTTTTGACAAGTTTTTTTTTTTTTAATACTAGTTTTATTGCATGAGATTTTTTATTTAAACACCCCATACTATTCAATCCATCCATCGGCACAATGTTTAGAGTGCGTTACATTGAGTTCTACCACAACACATGATTTTTCACCCCAAAAAAAAGTTATATTACTTAGTTTGATGTACAGAATGCTTGGTTGACGGCTTCGTGATGAGGTGGTTTACACCCTGTATAGAGGCTTGCACTTGACGTTTAGTGGTTAAGTGGTTAGTCATAGTCATCAATGTCACCATCGCCAACCGCGACATACAAATATTGTAGTACCTATCAGAGAGAATTCATGATTTCATTGTGTGAATTCATGTTGAGGTAATTACACCTGGAGTTCGGGACACGATTCCAGGCTCAGTGGCGTCTTCCGAAAAAATCTTGTTGGAAATTCCAATAACATTTAGCCCGATCTGGGAATCGAACCCAGGATGTTATGATCAGTAGTCGCGCTTGCAACTATCAGAAACTCTTTCGTGAATTACTTAAGGTTTATTTTTGTCAATATGGTTAGAATTTCCTCATAATATTTCATCAACCAACCAACTTGAGTCACAACAAAAAATTACCTACAATCAAAAACACCATAGTCATTGTTATTGTAACTTCTGTGTTTTTTTCGTCAGATTCAGACTCAAACGGGTTCCAGGTAGACCTATTATATGGCGAAAAAAGTTCTATACGTATATATGTATAAGTATTAGCTTTTATCAATCCGTGTTACTGTTCAACTCAGTTGAGGCGCGAATACGCACTCAGGCGCACGCCTGTGTAGAATTGAGTTTCTAATCCGCGAATTGAAGTATATTGTGTTAAGTGTAGTGCTAAATTCAATTTACGACTTCAATGATCGACTTCTCGGACTATAATTGGAGTAAGTGGGTGTTTTTGATTTATTCAAATTACTTTAGAACTCTATTGTAATAGTGTTATTTGATGTTCGTGTAGCTGGTTGAACGAGAAGAGAATTTATTTTGATTTAACAAAGCCTTTTTTTATTGACTAGCTCAGGTTTGTGGCTTCGTTTGGGTCAAAGAGACAACTTATGACACGATTATATTGTTTTAGCTAGTAATGTATTATAAATAGTTTTATTAGCAGAGATCGGAATAGATAGAGTTTATTTGTTGTAAGACCTGGAACTTAAAATTTCTCTGGAATTGCCGGAATGAGTTTTAAGTAACGATGTCGTAAAGATGTCAAATAAAGAATTAATGAAAAATTTAAATTAGTGATAGAATTTTTAAATTCTGATACTTGTTGTTTCGGACCTCCAGTATGTGGATCTATTGTTTACTTTTTAGGGGATATCATTTACCTACTCTCGTATCTAGAAACAACAAAGTGATTACTTAAGATAAAGTCATTAATAAAGATACGATTTTTATTCTGGGGTTTAGTTACTGTTTGAAGTTGGAACTGTCAAATTTTTGAATTCTTAACATTTCTCTTTGGCGGTTCTTCCTTCGGTAAAATGTTTCTCTATTGCATTCAAATTTTTGCACAAATTATTACTTTTATTCAACTTTAACTTGACTGGGTATGGGTGTAAGGGTTCAGTTTATTATTGATATTCATTCAGACTTATTAGAGCTTGAAATTGCTTTTGAATTTAGAACCTGTTTATCTAGTTGAACCTAAACATGGCCGCAGGAACCTATAAAACAAAAAAAGAATAAAGTGAATTGCAGATTTGCCGTTTACTGAATTAGTTTTTTTTTGCTTTAGAAATTAGCGTTGTGAGGATATTAATTTCAGTGTTTGAAAATTCAAAAAGGAGACTGTAAATGGTTTAATTAAAATAAATATTTTGAGTTAGAATTTTAATCGTCAAGTTTGATTACCTTTGAAAGAAAATTCTATTACTTTTTTTTTATAATTCAATAAATAATTTAAAGGATTGTATGGATTCTAGTGATTTATTAATCTCCTTCTGCATTACTCTTGCGTGCGCAATCAATCATTCAAAATAAAATTACATTTGAACTTTTTAACAAAAAACAATAAATCTTGTTAGCTAGTACATGATACTTGAATAAATAATCTAAGAACTTTCAATACACCGTATACAAAGCCAACAAGATTTTTCAAGGGCTTCTGAACTTTGTACATATACTCAAGTATATTATAAAGATGGTTACATAACATAAGCCCTGTTAACCTCAAAGGGGTAGGCAGATGTGCACCTCGTCAGTGCATCTAGTTACAACAAACTGTCAATTTTTAGATTTTGAACTTAATCAGCTACTTTTTATGGTTAAAAATCATTTGGAGATTACTTGGACAAATCCTGCCCCAATTGAACAAAAATAAAAGAATTACAAATAATTATAATGAAAAAGTTAAGAATTTTTGAAAATTATAAACGTACGATACCAGATTTTGAATAGAACCCAAAATAAAAAGTATTTTATTTTTTATTTCACTCGAAAAGTGGAATGTGCCCCTCAACGTTGCCATACAATATTAACAAAGAAAAGAACGGGGAAAAAATAAACTCATACCCGGCCTAAAATGTAAAATAACCGTAACTTACCATTACTTAAAAGGTAATTATTAGTCTTTCTTTCTTTCTTCTTTCTAATTAATCATTATTTTTCATCAAATTAATAATTTAGTTTCCAAAGTGCATAATTGAGTATACTGTCAACACTAACAACACTAACTTTATTAGGCGATTCGGAGCAAAAAAAAGTGTTTTAAATAAAACCGAATGAAGTTTAAACATGGGTAGGTAAATATTTTAAATAACACTGGTAACCTTATCTCACAGTCAGTGTCAATTTGATTGACATAAATGTATGTTGTTATTTATTTGTTTTGTGCCTGACTTACTGTGCATTCCGAGATACGATATAATCACTCACAGCGCTCACAGCAATATTTTGCGTTCCGTTTTAGTTTTCACGAATATGATAGCTAAGATCTGTCATTATGTCATTTGACAGCGCTCACGGTGATATTTCTTTGGGGCATGGTCGGTGTAATCGCCAGATATCGCGCTCACGGAAACTCGGAACGGGTTTATGGACGCTCATAGCGTTTACAGTTTATCTCGGAACGCACTGTTAAATCTCTTTGTGGGAAGCAAATAGATTACATACCTGTTTTTTCCCATTGTTACAAACATGATGTAGGAAATAGGGACCGAGCATATCACCATCAACTGAGAACATATCCACTGGCTTCTACTTAGACATTCCTGGAAAACAGCAAACATATTAGAAACATAGTGTAACGCTTCAGTATTTTAATGATCAACGCCACACCATGCCACGCCATTTGGAGCCAATGACAGTGAATGGCCAAAAAATATAATTTTTAAAGAGCACATCACACACCACACATCCTTCCGCATAATGAAAATGCTAATATTTTGCTACGGAGTTATATAAAACGGTGTATCTCCTAAGATATGCATTGAAATCAAATTACGTATCCAAGAGCAATTATGTTCAAAATTAAATACATGTGATTAACAATGTATTTATTTGGATAAGGATAAATTACCATGTTTAAAAAACAGCTTCTCTCGACAGCCTTACGTCTTCATCCTTAGACACTCGATGAGATGACAGTCATACGCCAGCTAGGTATGCAGTTCTCATCAAGGTGCATGAAATGAGCCGCGACACGATATAGCTGCTGAAAAGTTTTGCGGACCTCTTACAACTGCTTACCATTTCAAATTTCGAACTTTACGTCCCTACGCTATGTGTGTGTCCTTAAGTGCACAACCTCTCTAAAGCTGGTTTCAAACTACGCTATACTATTCTGCTATTATATTCAGTATAGCAAAGCAGTACCTAATGCTATACTACACAGCACGGCGTTCACATTACGCGATGTTATCGCAAGCATTTATAGTATATAGCAAGCTCAGAAAGACAAACATTAGAATTAAGAACGGGATATTTACCATGTTTATTGTTTGTTTTGAGTTTCCGATATTTCGGCACTGTTACAAGCGCCATGGTCACGGATGAACTGAAGTTATTGCGGGTGGATGTTTATGTTCCCGTTCTTAATTCTAATGTTTGTGTTAGTGACCATGTCAGTCTAAAAACTCATATAGCTCAGAAAGAGTTCAAATAAGTGGGGAAAACATTCACTTGCGGGACGGCCGGGGGTGAGGGAGGAGGAAGAGGGTGGCGCGTGATATAGCATAGCATGATCTCAACATATCGCACCATTGTATAGCATATAGTAAGCTAATAATATATACTACATATTATTAGCTTACTATATGCTACACGTTCACACTATACTATACTATATATTATATAGTATAGTATAGTGTGAACGTGTCCATAACAAATGTATGGCGAGCGATATTGTTGTGCTATGATGAGCTACTATAATAATATATTAAAGGGTGTAAAACACCTCTTCACGAAGCCGAAAAGCACTTGTTCTCCCCGTCATTGCGATCATTCGAATGCGAATCACAATGTTTTAAGTGCGTTACATTGAGTTCTACGACAAAACATAATTTTTCACCCCAAAACCAAAAATGGTTTCCCAGCAATATTTTTTGCGTAAAGTTACTTATTTTGATGTACAGAAGGCTTGGTTGATGGCTTCGTGATGCGGTGGTTTACACCCTGTATACTATATGCTATTATATTATAGCGTAGTCTGCAAGCCACTTAAAGCTTAGAAACCTTCAAATGCGGTAATAATATAGTACGGTAACTTTCGAGACATCCCAATTTTAAAGAGTATTTGCAATTTTGCACTAAATTTGTACACGAGTTTAAACTTTTTTTAATGAAATTGTATTGAGTTTTCAAACATGTATCAAAATAACATGTAGTTTATATCAAAAGCACTAAGGAGATCGATATCAAATTCGAAACAAATCACCGCCAAAATAACTTTCTACCCCTTTTTAACCCCGTTATGGGATGAATTTAAATGAAATAAGAAACAAGTCTATCAATTCTGTTAATATTGTTGATTGCAAAATTTGAAGTAGATTGGACCAAGGAATCACGTTTTCAGAAAAAACCTCCCCCCCCCCCTTTTCATTCCCTTTGGGGGTAGAATTTCAGAAAATATTTTCTTATCGTATGCCTAAGTCATACAAAGAATACACCCTCCAAGTTTCAGGTCACTACGATCTGTGGTTTAGGCTGTGCGTTGATCCATCAGACAGTCCTTCAGGACAAGCATTTTTTATTTATAGATTGTATGATTTCTACTAGTTAGTAATATATTTGTAACTTTTCCGGCGATATGTCTTACGTACATTCGTATAATCTACCTATTTTCTTCGAAGTATTATTTTATTTGTAATATACATGGTGGAAACGGTTAACGGGGAAGGGGAGCTACCTTAACCGCTGAAGCTACACGAAAATGGTCTTAGGAATATTCACCCTGTATATTCTCAACTACTTATACCGAGGAAAGCCGACTTTGAGTTCCGCTGTTTTGTGCGTATTCACCTGAAAAATCAAATTTCATCAAAACTGAGAAATCGTATTTACCTGTATTAGATTTGAAGTATAAATAGCAACTTTAAAAGGTTTACACTTGATTGGTTTTTATTGTATAGGTGTATGAAGTTAATTAATTTTAAACACAACATCGTCGTCGCAGTGTACCTACGTCGATCTATCGGGGTCATTGCCATGACCTAGTTACAAGTGCGGAAATCATGAAGTGTTTACAATAATTTATTGTTTAGATGTTAAACTCACCTTACAACAAAACAATGGCTTCACAGTCTATTAAGATAAAAACTGACCTGGAAAAGCGGTTATATGACTGTTACATCCAGGAGAAAACAGACAGAGAAAACCTGCAACTTATGGTACGTAATCTGAGTGATACCATTAATACCTTGCAAGAACAAGTACAAACCCTTCAAGGAGAATTAAATTGCCTGAAGAAAAAAATTAAAATAAAGAACCCTTAGAAAAACAGGAAAGCGAGAAAACCATATTTGTCCAGCGTACAAAAAGTGACGTTGAATATTGCACGGACGAGGAAGAACTCGCTAAAGAGACTGAGTGGATTAGGGCCAAGAGCAGGAAGAAGAGGAAGCTTAATACCTCCCTCTCTCCAAAACAACAACCCGAAACAAGCGCCCAACAAGAAAAACCAGTGAAAAATGCGAAAGAGACTTCAAAAAAGTGCCTCCGCCACCGCCAATCATAGTAGATGGAGTTAAAAACTACCAAACGTTTTACGACTCGCTAACTGAAACAATTACAGCTAAATCATTTACCCCAAAAATGATGAATGGGTATTGTGTGAAAGTTAACGCCAAAACAGAAGACTCTTATAGAGTAATTGCAAGGTTTTTAACAGAAAAAGACTACCATTGGCATTCGTACGAGAATAAGCAAGCTAGACCAATTAGAGTTGTAGTGAAAAAATTACATTCTTCTTGCCAACCTGATCGAATTAAAGACGATCTAACAACGCAAGGACTGAAAATAGAAAAAGTAGACAACAAATTGAACTGGAAGAGAGAAATTCAGGAGAAGAGAACCACTACACATGTTTTTTTTTATCATTTAATAATGACGAAGATGTCAACAAAATCTATGGCATAAAGTACATTTTAGGGTGTAAAATGGAAATACACCCACTTAAAAATCCCAAACTTATTCCCCAATGCAAGAGCAGATGCCAGGCATATGGACATACTCATAAATACTGCAGAAAAGAGCCAAGGTGTAAAATGCACTGGCAAGCATCTTACAGCCAACTGTACTAAATCTCCCGAGGAGAAGCCAAAATGTGTTCACTGTGATCTACCTCACCCTGCCAATTATATGGGATGTGAAGTAGCTTAACAAATTCAAGTTATGAAACATAAAAATATTAAAAACAAACTTGCGGTACCAACTACCCAACAGTCTTTTCCGTTACCAAAACCTTACAAACAGGCACAGAAAGCAAGTGTCCAGTCAACTGCAAAACCCATGCAAGTAACCAACGCTGGTTCCTATGCCGAAGCTGCAAAACAAGGATCTTAAAGTCTCATTCACAAGACAAGAGATAAGATAAGACTAATCAGATCTTAAAGTCTCATTTGACAAGAGATTAGAGAAATTAGAATCCAGCACTAAAATAGCTGTTTTAAATAATCAAAAATGAATAACACCCTTAAAATAATATCTTGGAACTCTAATGGGCTCCTCAAACATCAAAATGAGTTGCAGGCGGTCCTGACACAGAAAATATAGACATGTGTTTGGTCTCCGAAACGCACTTCACTAAGCAATCTTTTGTCAAATTTAGAGGATACATGGTATATAATTCGCTCCACCCTGACAACTGTGCCAGAGGAGGGAGTGCGGTTATAATCAAAGAGAACATTAGTCACTACGTGCAGTGTAAATGTGAACAAGACATCCAAGCAGTATTTGTTAAAACCAAATTTTGTCAAATTTCCATTGCAGCCGTATACTGTCCTCCACGGCACATGATAAGAAAAGAGCGAAATTTACATCTCTTTGAACTATTAGGCCAGAGGTTTATCCTAGGCGGCGATTTTAATGCTAAGCATACACATTGGGGATCAAGACTTACCACAACTAAGGGAAGGCAGCTCTTAAGCGCAGTCAAAGATACACATTCCGAAGTTATGAGCACAGGTAAACCAACGTATTGGCCCACTGACCACCAGAAAATACCGGATCTTATAGATTTTCTTATATGTAAAAATATATCCGCCAATTACGCCAGTTTGGAGGAAGGTTTTCATATGAATTCGGACCACTCTTCAATTAAACTAATGGTTAGTCAAAAAATCATATTCAAACAAAGCCACTTAACATTGGTTAATAAATTAACAGATTGGCAAAGTTTTGCCCCTGATCTAGATAATAGAATAGACCTTAAAACTTCTATAAAAAAGCAAGATCAGCTTGACTCAGAAGTAAACAAAAATACATTGTTAACATCCAACAATGTGCGTGGAACAACACACCGCAATTAAAACGTTAATACAAGGGATTTATCTATCCTAAGGAAAATGTGGATTTACTATCTCAGAAAAGGAAACAAAGGAAGCAGTGGCAGCAAACAAGGTGCCCACGAGATAAAACATCATTAAATAACCTAACTAAACGATTAAAGGGGAAAATTCTACAATTTGAGGATGAATCTCTGAATGCCAACCTTCTGCAGCTAACCAATGACAAATCAACGGATTACTCCCTTTGGAAGAAGACAAGAAATCTAAAAACGCCGATTACACAAATACCGCCCATCAGAACTAGTGACGGAAAATGGGCCATAAATAATGACCAAAAAGCGTTAAGGTTTGCTCAACACTTAGAAGAAACTTTTCAACCCAATGAAAGCTCGATAGAAATAATTGAGAATGAAAATGTATCCCAAAACCAAAGAATTAAGCTTGTGACACCAGCAGAAGTAATGAGAGAAATTCAAAATAACATTAGCTCAAAAAAGTCTCTGGGTTACGTTACGATCTCATTACAGGTGAAATTTTTTAAAACCCCACCCGCGCAAATCCATAGTAAAGCTGACCAAGCTTATCAATGCTGCATTTATATTAAAACATGTACCTGAGTCATGGAAGGTTGCATTGGAGAGCTCATGTCAGAAAGAAAAGACAGGAACTCGATATACGATATAAAAGTATGTATTGGTTACTCGGAAGGAAATCTTGTCTATCAATACATAATAAAATAACCCTATACAAGCATATTCTGAAGCCAATCTGGACGTATGACATCCAACTTTGGGGCTGTACTAAACAAAGCAACGTCAAAATAATCAAGCAATTCCAAAATAAAGTACTTAGGGATGCTGTCAATGCACCCGGGTACATAAGAAATGACGACCTTCATCGTGACCTTAAAATGGAATTCGTCACCACCATTAGCCAAAAATTTGCTGAAGCCCACGAACACAGACTCCATCGACAAGTGAATGTTGAGGCAATCCTGCTGCTAGACAACACAGACTAAAGTGCGTAGGCTAAAAAGAACTAAACCTTTTGAATTAGTGTAGTGTACAAAGTGAATGAGTTATAGTAACAATGTTGTGCTATACATAATAACACATGAACATGTGTTTTATAAATTATATTAGACTCTAAGAAAGTGCTACGGACTTGTGTAAAAGTGTAAATGAACACTATTCTTAGTTTTAACATATTCTATCACGTAACATATTAAGTTAGAGTTAAATTACTTATTAGTCTTTTAGGCTAGATCGTAATAAATTATTACGAATTTTGTTCTTAGTAATAAAGCACAAAAAAAAAGAAAAAAAAACAAACTTTAACCTTCCAAAATTTTCCATAATTTCTGTAGCCTCAATGTTATTCTGAATATATTTAAATAGATTTGTGAACTTTTCATCAAAATCCGTTCTGTAGTTTTTACGTGATGCGCGGCAAACAAAAAAAATGGTTTTATAATAAAAATAATAATAATCATTTTATTTTCAGGCAAATAAGGCCCATAGATAAAATACATAAACACAGTAACAGTTACTTATTTGAAGTTACCCTGGTCGGGTTTTTTTTTTTATCTTCAATGTACAGATTTTTTGATCTCAACGATTTTATTATATGTAGGTATAGATAACCATTGTGATTATTGCCCACCCGTTTCAATAGGTAGGTACATCTCGCGACACAAGATTCTCGTTTGATTTTTTTCATTAATGTCTCTAGTGCTGAGTTCTCGACCAGATTGAACCGACTATTATGAAATGATTGAATATCACGGTTGAGCGGTCTGAAGGCCGAATCAATTACACATGTTTGTAAACAATATTGGTGAGATGCTCGTACTTGTGGTTACATTGATAACCAAGAATTATGTTTGGTGCGCCACTTCATCGCGTGTGTAACGTTTTTAGTCAAGTATCCTATAGTATCTAGTATGCACCCATGAATACAATACATTAGTATTACATTTAGCAAATATCGAAATAGTGTTTATTTTTATTATTGTAGTTAAATATTAAATCGATTATTATTTTGTATCGAATCGAAATGGACTTCACTATGACCATACTTTGTAGGAAATTTTCGATATTTTAAGGTAAAATGAACCCATTCGAATCTGGACGGCTGAACTAAACACTTATCCGAATGAAATCCGTTTACATCTTAGTAATCATCATTTCATTTGAGAGATAAAGCATAGATTCTTTACGTGATGAACTTTTGACTAAGCGCTGACGCCAGTTGTCAGTGTTTTAAGGTCCATTTAAGGTCCAAGGTAACGGTCAAACCGTTACCTTGGACCTTAAATGGACCTAAAAAGAGCTGTCACTGTGACATGTTTCAATACAAAAATGTGTTTTAAACAGCTGTTTTAGATAATCAGACTGTCATCTTTTTATGAACATGGACCTAAGTCCCATGAAATAAGGGGCGAAGCTATTGCCATCAACCGGGCACAAGTCCGTGATTGCTACTCAGAAATTCTTGATGGAAAAACTCAATAACATTTTGCCCGATCGGGGAATCGTACCCAGGCTCATGCTCAGCGGTCGGCTCGGTAGTAATTTGTAGTCATGCAGAAAAATCAATCCGCTAATGAAATCTAATTCTGCTTTAAGTAAATCAAACATTTGCATTGTTCCATTTGGTAACTAATTGGCCAATTAAATTGGTTTCATTGTATTATGAACCAACAATAGGCTAGTTTCCACCATCAATAAATTGCAAATCTATTCAGTCCGTCAGGGAAAATAATAGATACGTATTTTTTGTTTTTGAAAATTAATGGATACTGACAAAGATAAAACGCATCAAAACTCGGGAGTGGGGGCTCGTGACGTCAGTACTCACTAAAAATGATACCAAACAGTGACGTATTGAGAATTTTAAAAGTGTCGTATCTCCGTCAATTTTGGTTTATGTAACAAAAGAAAAAATACGGCTGAAATATTTTTTGATTATCTAATTGACGGACTAATTAGATTTTTTCAGTTAACAAGCCTATTGAATGACAATGTAATAGAGGAATTTTTTGGAGCGTTATGCGTTATGGTAATTGTTGTTTCTACTGAAACAGAAAATGTAGGTATGTTACGAAAAATATTGTTCAAATTATGAGGGGCATTTTTGAAGCATTAACTAGAAAAGAAAAGTATTTTGGTTACTTTGTTTGCCTTTCAAATTAAGCTTGATTCACGCTAGACCTTGTCGGATTCGAGCCGAGTGTCGACCGTGCAATTTTGTATCGGGGTGCTTCACGGGAGTCCCGAACTTAAATGTTGTTTTTTTTACGGCCGCTTAGTAAAGAGGCTAGGCGGTTAACTGACCGGCTAACTAAACCATTTGGCTGCGACAGACACACTCGCGCTTCCGAGCCGCTACCGAGCAACGGACAATGGATTGTGACCCGGCACGGTCTAGCGTGCCAGGTGTTTTATTTTGGCCCCAGATAAACTATACACTAAGTAAGTCCAACGGTCCAACGTGGTTCAATTATATTATTTTTATACTCGAGATTTGTTTTTTTTTTATTTCAGCAAAGAGTCGCATGTAACTTTAGGACCCAATATATTTTTTGGAATGTTTAAATCGTGTTTATAATAGAATATCACAAATATTTAATTTTATTTATAAAATTATCAATTGCTTTTATCAAGAAATGAACATAAAGTTATAATTTTTTTTTTTTTATATTAGTTTGTTTTGCGAGTTGACCTTCGCCTTACATAGCATGTTTGATAACGTCATTCTCAGAATATCACTTATCCGAATGTGTGAGTAAGATATTGACAAAGATTGAAGTTATCTCATCATTAGATTATGAGAAATACAAATATTTTACGTCTTTATGGCCCAAATTCCCAAAAGAGATGTTAAAAAAGAGAATTATGTTTTTCTCTCTCGTACCTCTAAAAGAAAAAGAAAAAAACGTAATCTTTATAGGTTCAGTTTGTTGCCCATCTGTCAAAACCTTTAACTCGGGAACGCGGGGAAGTATCGTGTTGAAATTAAAAACATTTAATTAAATCTTCGGTCCCTTAAAGTTACGAAAAAATCAAGCTTCTAAGTTACCTTGAAAAAAAAAAGATAAGGGCGTTTATATCGCAAAAAAACGTATTTCGAAACTCTCAAAGGAATCAAAATTCGTAGAGTAAGTAGTATATTGCCGGGGTTGCGGGACTGTTCGAAAGAGATACCGCGGCCCCGGAACATAAAGGGCGAGGAAGGAACATGGATGGGTTTTAGTCAGTAAGAGTCTGACACTCCCTCCCGCTCCGCCCAGAGTGGGAGAAGCCATTTGATGATTTCCCATCCTAAAAAAAAAAAAAAACAGTAGTATATAAATTTTGATTCCCTTTTGGCCGAGAACTATGAAAAGCAAGTAATTTCTTCGTATACTGCGAATACAGGGAAAAATCTGAAAATAATACATTTGTAATTAAATTAAGTCTTTATTTAAAGTATGCCATCCGTCTGTCAAGAGCGTTTATCTCGGGAACGCGTGGAGGTACATTTTGGCTTTAGGAGCTCGTGACTAAATAATAACAGCCGTTCGGGCCGATCCTTAGGTTAAGCCGTGCTTGCCTAGGTTGGTCTATGAATGGGTGACCACCCTTACATAACTAGTTTGAAAAATAACAATAATTTGAACTATAAACATACTAGGTACATAACAACTATAACATTTACACATACACATTAAAATACAAAAATGTTGGTAGTATTTTATTTTTAGTACTTGTAGCAACCCTACCGATTGAGCGATAAGCAGCGAGACGGCGAATAACATAGGCACAATTTAGATCGAGCGCGCCCAGTTTAGGTATTAAAAATAGGCTTTCATCAAGATCAAAGGAGTGCAACTTCTGTACGCTATTAGTAGGTACTATAATCTATTCTGTGGTATAATATAGGCACGAATTATTCGTGGGAAGTTAATAGGTACCACGATAGCTTAGTTGCAACTGGTTATTGACAGTTATAAATAAGACATCTAGATTCACAATGAAGCCACTTGTGGGTTTGACGCAGAATCTGCACAGAGCAAAGAGCGGTTTTATTTTAAACCATTGTGATAAAACGCACTCTCATTATGATTATGATTTTGCGAAGTGTACACTTTGCGGCAAGTGCATTTTCTGCGTCAAACCCATTGTACCTAAGGGTTATGATAATGATTAATTTGGTGTCATCTAGTGTTAGAGTAAACGAGTTTTAGATAATATGCTTTCCTGCACGTAGTGTAACATCACGCCTGTAATACCTAAAGGGTTAGACAGAGGTGTATCTAATAGTACGACCGCATTTCGCCAGTTATGTTTAAGTCCCATGGAACAGGAGGCGCGTCTATTGCCATCAACCCGACACAAATTCAGATTCCGTGGCGGCTACTGAAAAATAGGCTTGTGTCCTAAAAAAATCTAATTAGTCCGTCAGTTAGATTATAAAAAAAAAAATTTTTTCTTTTGTTACATAAACCAAAATTGACGAAGATACGACGCTTTTAAAATTCGCAATACGTCACGCCGTGCTATAGTTTTTAGTGCGTTGCGACGTCACGAGCCCCCACTCCCGAGTTTTGATGCGTTTTATCTTTGTCAGTACTCAGTGATTTACAAAAACAAAAAATACGTGTCCATTATTTTCCAATACTCTAACTGACGGACTAATTAGTTTTGCAATTTATTGTTGGTGAAAACTAGCCTATTCTTGACGGGAACAAACAATAACACATTTACCTGGGAATTTAACTCAGGACTGCTTCAGCAGTCGCGCTTCACCAACGAGCCAATGACTTTCTATTACCAAGATATCATCATCATAATCAGCTTCCTGTTCTTGTCCCATGTTGCTTTTGGCAGCGAACCCAATCTACACATCAATTTCGTTTACCGAAATACCAAACCGCTTTGAACTGTGTCGCATATGCCACCACTTCCCACCGCAGTTTCTATGGAAATTTTTCATTTTCATTCATTCATTCATTCGTGGCTCGAACAATGAGTCGCCGATTGGCTACTAGTAAATATACTCGTACAATTGTTTAATTACCATACTAATAAATAAATTAGTTTATGAGTTGTGACACAAGAGTGTACTGTGGTTTTCATAATAATTGTAAGTAGAAAATTATAATTTAAATTCTGTTAATTTGTGATAAAAGTATTTTTATTGTTATGAGCATGAGATGCAAAGGAATGAGGAAACTTTAAGAAATGGTACTGACAATAGGGAGTGAGCCAAAAAAGGGATGGGTAGGTTGTATGAACGATGTGTGCCTTCCATATGACATACTATAGGGCCAATAGGCTTGTTAACTGAAAAAATCGAATTAGTCCGTCACTTAGATTATCAAAAAATATTTGACCCGTATTTTTTCTTTTGTCACATAAACCAAAATTGACGAAGATACGACGCTTTTAAAATTCCCAATACGTCACTGTTCGGTAGTGAGTTGATACCGAACAGTGACGTCACGAGCCCCCACTCCGAGTTTTGATGCGTTTTATCTTTGTCATTATTCGTTGATTTACAAAAACAAAAAATACGTGTCCATTATTTTCCAATACTCTAATTGACGGACTAAATAGATTTGCAATTTATTGATGGTGGAAACAAGCCTATTTAGTGGATCACATTGGCACTTCACCAAAATACAACAACGTAACCTTGTAACGGCTGGCATGCATTATCTATTTTTTAGCAGTTAGACCTGCACATTTGCTTATTTTTTTTGCGTAATAATGGCAAAAAAAGGTAACCTTTACTTAGAACTGACAGATGTCAAATGTGATCTATTAAATTGGTCCTACTGTAACAGTTTACACGACACATATACAAGCTATTAAGTGAACATAAGAATCAATAGTGTTCTCCTTTAACAAGTGGTTAATGCCTAACCTAGTGTATTGTTTAATTAAATTATCACTTTCTTTGGTGAAGGAAACATTGTGAGGAAACTGGAATGCCTGAGAAATATTTCTTGACGGCATTTAAAGGCAAGTCGCCCATGAGACCTGCCGGGGCTGCGGGACTATTGGAAAGAGATACCGCGGCCCCGGAACATAAAGGGCGAGGAAGGACCATGGATGGGTTTTTAGTCAGTAAAAGTCAAACACTCCTCCCGCTCCGCCCAGAGTGGGAGAAGACAAAATTGGAATTTAAAAAACACGTTCTGCGTTATTTTTAAAATTACACGAAAAAAGTATAAATATTATGTTTTCAATGGCTTACTTTCGATTACTAATGATAATACCTTCCATATGTTTGTAGTCAGTATCAGTAAAATATTGTCATTTATGAGAGTATTATGATAAGCACGTTATCAAAACAATACCAGTAGATATAATAGGCTAGTTTCCACCATCGATAAATTGAAAATCTATTTAGTCCGTCAGTTAGAGTATTTGTAAATAATGGACACGTACTTTTGTTTTTGTAAATCAATGAATATTGACAAAAATATATAACGCTTCAAAACTCGGGGGTGGGGGGGGCTCGTGACGTCAGAACGCACTAAATAAATTATGCCACGGGGTGACGTATTGAGAATTTTAAAGCGTTGTATCTTCGTCAGTTTTGGTTTACGTAACTAAAGAAAAAATACGGGTCAAATATTTTTTGGTAATCTAACTGACGGACTAATTAGATTTTTTCATTTCACAAGTCTATTGGGTGGGTGTTACATAAAAGCAAAGTTATCGGTACCGTCAATATTTTTTTTTTCGGATGGGTAATCATCAAATGACTTCTCCCACTCTGGGCGGAGCGGGAGGAAGTGTCAGACTTTTACTGACAAAAACCCATCCATGTTCCTTCCTCGCCTTTTATGTTCCGGGGCCACGGTATCTCTTTCGAACAGTCCCGCAACCGCGGAAATATCTCAAATTTAAAAATAACCAAGTAGGTAGACGAGGGAGGCCAAGTTCAAGTTCGATGATTTATTGGATTATATTATCATAAACTTACCAAACCAGTTTAAGTATTTAACATTTTTGATGAAAAACACATTTAGTTAATACCGATATGTTTTATATTTATTGACATCATGTGATTTATTTGAAATATTGTATCGAAGCATTGTTAAATTTGGTTAAAGACATTTTTAAAACCAATAAAATAAATGGACATCGCATTTTTTTTAATCACGTCGAGTTGCAAGTAGAGTGTAGCTTAGATTACTCTTTCACGCAAAAACCTCTGACCGGATCTGGATGTAATTGGCACACAGGTAGCTTATAACCTGGATTAACACATAGGATACTTTTTATTCCGGTAGTTCGATCACGTGGGATATTACCGAACTACACGCGGGCGAAGCTGCGGACATAAGCTAATTTTTAAATTAAACAAAAATTATTAAATAAATAGTAATAAAACATCACGCTTGTAATACTTGAAGGGTTGGGTAGATATGTACCAAATAGTACCTACAGAAAAGTTATGTTTACGTCCCATGCAATAACTGGTGAACTTATTGCCATCAAAATACAGGATGTAAACAACCTGATCACGAAGCCGTCAACCAAGCATTTTGTATATCAAACTAAGTTACGCAAAAATTTTTGAAGGGAAACGACTTTTGTTTGGGGTGAAATCATGTTTTGTGGTAGAACTCAAATGTAACGCACTTAAAGTCGTAAAGCTTTGTGTTGATGGATGAATTAAATAATACGGGGGTCGTAGATGTGTAAAGTAAAAATCTATTTTTTTTTTAGTTTTGTCATTCTCTTATTTTAGAAGTTACATGGGGGGGGACATTTTACCACTTTGGAAGTATCTCTCGCGCAAACTATTCAGTATAGAAAAACATGATATTAGAAACCTCAATATCATTTGAATACCTATCCATAGATACCCAATACGTATGGGTTTGATGAAAAAAAAAAAAAAATTCAGTTCCAAGTATGGGGAACCCCCAAAGTTTATTGTTTTTTTTTTCTATTTTTGTGTGAAAATCTTAATGCGGTTCACGGAATACATCTCCTTACCCAGCATAGTTCTTATAGTTTCGAAAAAAAATGGCTGTGACATACCGACGGACAGACAGACAGATATGACGAATCCATAAGGGTTCCGTTTTTTTGCCATTTTGCTACGGAACCCTAAAAATGATATCAATGACGAGGAGAACAAGTGCCTTATTTAAGAGGTGTTTTACACCCTTAATATTATCGTATCAAACAATTTAATTATATGCAGGTAACAAATATGTCAGTTTAACGTTTGCAAGCAATACCTACCCGTATTATCTACTAGCTGACCCACGCAACTTCGCCTGCGTCACATATAAAAGAGAAAAGTCCACGAAATAAATAAATAATCCCCTTTTTTGCAACAATTTTCATTTATGCTCCGCTCCTATTGCTTATAGCGTGATGTTAAATAGCCTATAACCTTCCTCAATAAATGGACTAGAGTATCCAAAACAAAACAATTTTTAAATTTCAATCAGCAGTTGCTGAGATTAGCGCGTTCAAGCAAACAAACCCTTCAGCTTTATAAGTTATAGCTTTATAAGCTTTATAGTAACTGAAACCCTAGCACGAACGAACGACGTAAATGTAGCAAAAATTTGAACGAATCGTAAACACATTTACGAGTATGTATGTAAACAAGTGACAAAACCCCGACACGTGGTCATAATTTCAAGGTTATTTGTTTCTTTCAAATCAAATGAAATCATTTATTTGTCAGAACATGGTTGGTATGTATAAAACATGGTCTGTATAGATTGTGTCATCACATTCTACCACGTGGGCGTACAAATGTTAACATATTAGTGGTGATCAATTATTTAATATTTTTTATAATTATAGGGTTAGTTAGGGGTAAGTATGGTTTTACGTTTATAAGTATATTTTAATTTTTTTTATTTTATTTTTCAATTTAGTATTTAAATAGTTTATTTCAACCACTGCTCTCAAAACGGTGGAGGTGACCTGTGTGGCCTGTCCTAGAACCAAAAATTCCAAGACATGTGACATTTACCAATCCGCACTGCAGGGCCCGCGTTGTGGACTATAGGTAACCCATTCCCTCTCATTGATAAAAAGCCGTGTCCCAGCAGTGGGAACATTATAAGCTGATGTTGAGGATGATGAAAAAAAATCACTTGCCATGGCCGTCTCTGTTTGCGTAGGCCTTAACGCGACCGAAGCCGCGGGCAAGAACTTGTCAACAATCATTCAGAATACTGATGGCATGAGAGGCTTACACAAGTATCCCTTGACGCGTGGATTTCTGCGATAAAAGGATTGGAGTAAACAAATATTAAACGATCAAAGAAGCTTATATCGGTATCATAAAGTACTTGTCTGTCAAATATTGTCATGTATCGTTGCGAAGGCCGGGCGTGTTGGTTTCCGTGAGCTACTCAATAAAAACCTCAAAAAACACATTATAAGATTCCAAAATGTATTGTGCTCCGCACAGGCAACCGTTCAGAGGAGGAAGTGAGACGTCTATCTAGAAAACTTAAGACTAGACAACATAGAGTTTATAATGGGACATACAAACTCCTTTTTTTTTTTTTAGGATGGGTAATCATCAAATGACTTCTCCCACTCTGGGCGGAGCGGGAGGGAGTGTCAGACTCTTACTGACTAAAACCCATCCATGTTCCTTCCTCGCCCTTTATGTTCCGGGGCCGCGGTATCTCTTTCGAACAGTCCCGCAACCCCGGCAGGCTCCGGCCCTTGCGGGGCCCCTCTCTTCTGCTGACATGTCTTTGAGGCGCGCGTGGAACACGAACGCGCCGTCGACACGGCCTGTCGTCACTAGACGGACGGACGGCTAGCTAGCCCATAGCTAACCGTCCACAGGCCCGCATCTACGGTGGCCGGTAGCCACCACGTGGCCCCCGACGCCCAGTGCGTCTCCCGCGGCGGCCGGGAAGAGAGGCTCTCTCCCTCTCTCGTTCCGCCACCTCCTTCGCTAGCATGACTGCTTCGCAGAAGGAGGTGACGGCTTCCCATTCCGTCTCGCTCCGGACCATGGATTGAACCAGGGCCGGACGCGAGAGGTCGCCGCCGCCGATCGCCGCTACGAGGACACGGCGGTGCTCCGCCCACGCAGGGCAGACCTCCACCGTGTGCTCCACCGTGTCCTCCGGTCGATCCTCGCAGTGGAGACACCCGGGCGTTTCCTCCCGCCCGATTCGGTGCAGGTACCTCCCGAAACATCCATGTCCGGTGAGGACCTGCGTCAGGCGGAAGGTGAGGACGCCGTGGCGCCTCTCTAGCCACTCCTCAAAGAGGGGACTTACCGCCACTATCGTGGCGTGCCCTGCACCGGGTTGCGACAGTCGCTCTCTCCATGTCGCCATGAGATCGCGCCGGAGGTCAGTCCGCTGAGCGGCAATTTGCCGCGGCAGCGGAGTTTCCCCCCGGCGTAGTACCTCCACGCGCCATTCGTGTAGGCGCGCGAGGACTATCGCCTCCAGATCCCATGGCGGCAATCCGGCAAGCAGGCCCGCCGCCTCGCGGGACCCACGGACCATCCTTACGGCCACCACTTTTTGGGGCGCGTTCAGATAATGAGCGGCACGCCGCTTCAAGGAATGCGCCCACACTGGGGCCCCGTAAAGGGCCATGGACCGCACGACCCCCGCATAGAGCCTGCGGCAGGAGGCGTTTGGCCCCCAAGGTTGGGCAGGAGCCGCCTGAAGGCAGCCCCGTTCCAGCCTGGGGGCCAAACGTCGGAAGTGCTCCACGAAGTTCCACCGGCTGTCGAGGACGAGTCCTAGGTACTTCAACGTCGACTCGACGCCGATGGATACCCCTCCTACCGTCAGTGTGGATCTCGACGGTGGCGCATTCCGAGGCCCATGAAAGCACATGGCCTCGGACTTGTGCAGTGCCACCTCGAGACCCAGTTGCCGGATCCTCTCAACGACTATCGCAACCCCGCGTGTCATAACTTCGGCCGCCGCCTCGTGCGACCTCCCCTGTGCCAGCACCAGGGTGTCGTCTGCGTAGCAAACGACGCTGACACCACTAGGGAGGTCGGGTCCTGTCCGTCAGGTAGTCCCCGATCACACGACGGAGGTAGGTCGGCACCCGGTGATACCGGAGTGCCTCCCTGATGCAGCTCCAGGGCAGGGAGTTGAAGGCGTTGGCGATGTCGAGAGACATCGCAAAGACGACCCCGCCCCGGGATATCGCATCCCCCGTCGTGAGGGCTCTCACGCGCATGATGGCGTCCACAGTGGAGCGCCCCCTGCGGAAACCAAATTGGTTCTCCGCAAGATTCGGCCCCATCCCCCCTCAAGGTGCTCGGCGAGGTGGTTTGCAATTACTCTCTCAAAGAGCTTGCCCACCTCGTCGAGCAGCACAATGGGCCGAAATGCGGACGGAGAGTCCGCAGGGCGCCCCGGCTTCTGGATGAGGACCAGTTTCCCCGTCTTCCAACTAAGCGGGAACTGGCCTCTCTCCAAGCATGCGCTTAAGAGCCCTTTTAGTCGGGGCCCAAGAGCCTCCGCATCCGAGGCCAGGACCCAGGCTTTGCCAGGCAAGCCATCGGGTCCCGGGGTGATATTTTTGACCTTGAGCCTCCCTACCGCCACTCTCAGGTCTACCCCAGTCACTTCCGGAGTGTCGTCGTCGTCATATGGGTCCTCTTCCGGGACCGCAGGTGGCGGAGCCATAGGCGGGGGCGGATGTTCCCCCCGCGAGGGGAACAGAGCGCTCACCACGTCCTCCACGAGCTCTGGCCGGAGACTCTGCGTCAGCGGGGGGGCCCAGGTGCGGAGTTTATTCCGCACCATCTTGTAAGGGCGCCCCCACGGATCTCTGTCGAAAGTCTCCAGCATCTCCAAGCGGGCCAGTTCCCTGGCCCGCAGGACAGCCTCCCGGAGGGCGGTCTTCGCCGCTCTGTATCCCTCATACAGCTCCACCTCAATGGCTGCCGCATCCGGCGGGCGGATGCGGAGCCTGCGATGCCTGGCGTACAGGCGCCGCGCATCAACGCACGCCTCGCGCAGAGATGTTATTTCGCGCGACCACAGACAAACTCCTTGAAGTATATTTCCAACAGGGCGTTTTGAGGGATTGTTTCTTGAACTTTGACGTTCAGCTTAGCTTTATTTGAGTTTTGTTTGTTGATGCTGGAAATTTCTGTTCCGGTATTACGTAGATCCTGTTCCTGGATTCCTCGCAGATCGAATTAGTGGGTTGGTAACTGGGATGATTGTTTGGGTTTCATATCAGGTTTAGGTGGAAGTACGCAGTATGCAGTGTTGACATCTGCACATTTATAATGAGCCTATTGAAAAAAAAAAATGAAGTGAAAACTTCTTTAGGTACGTTGAGCAGTCTTGGGTTTACAAAAATTATGAAACTCGCGTGACCGTCACCTAATGCTTCGTAGCTCTCGTAGCCGATCTGCTACGACGTAGTACCACTTAGGCGTTCGCGGGGCATAACCTGTAGCAGATATAGATCACTGATCATGGACCGTTCATTGAAAAGATAACGGTCTGATTATCTAAAAACAGCTGTTTAAAAATATTTTGTAGGATAACATATCCCTTGAACAGCTGTTTTCGGTGAACATGGACCTTAGTTTTCACTTTTATCGGCAGACTCCAAAAACTGCACCGCACGTTTTTTTAATGTGTAATTACGCAAGTAAACGCTTTTAATAAGCGTTTTTAGAGGCCAGAGGTACTAAATATTTGATGTTAGGTATCACGGCGCGTTCGTGTTCCACGCGCGCCTCAAAGAGATGTCAGCAGAAGAGAGGCGCCTGCAAGGGCCGAAGCCTGCCGGGGTTGCGGGATTGTTCGAAAGAGATACCGCGGCCCCGGAACATAAAGGGCGGGCGCTCTAAGTAGCTTTAAATCAAAGATAGAAATATATTTACAGTCTGTTTGTATTGTCCACAGGTATTCTTCAATAAAGCAACATGTTGTTTGAAGTATTTATAGTGGGGGCCGTGGCCCTGGTGATATGGCTGCTATTCTTCAAGGAAGATGAGAACCCTCTGGATCAACTCCCTGGACCTCCTCGGAAACCAATCATAGGAAACTCTTGGGAACTGTTTCAGTCGCCACCTGGTAAGCACTGTTATCTTTGTAGTCACATCACTACATATTATAAAACAAAATCCTCCGCCGCGTCTGTCTGTTTGTTCGCGATAAACTCAAAAGGTACTGCTCCGATTTTCATGCTGTTTTCACCAATGGATAGAGTGGTTCTCGAGGAAATCATCAGCTAGTATAACATAACATAACGCCTGTAATCCTCTAAGGGCTAAGTAGAGGTGTATCTAATAGTACACCCTTTCGTCAGTTTGGTTTGAGTCCCATGTTATTGGGTGCGAACCTATTGCCATCAATCGGGCACACAACCAGATTCCGTGGCTGCTCCTAATTCCTAATAGAAAAATCCAATTGCTTGACCTGGGCATCCGACCCAAGATCTCATGTTTTGCAATCTCGTTAGTGATCGTAAAACCATTCTTTGAGGTCCGGTCTACTCTAAGGGACCCAACAAAATGTTCTCGGATAAAATACTATTATGTTCTTCTAATCCTGAACATGGTGTCATCAATTCATCATACTTCTGCCCTGATCCCAATTTATTTGTGGTCGACACAGCATGTGTAATATAGTATAAAGGATATAAGAAACCCCTTAGCGAACCCGAAAGGCACTTGTTCTCCCCGTCATTGCGACATTTTTTTTGTTCTACACCATACCTGGGAACCTTTTTGTTACAGATATATTAGGGGCCACGACCCCTGTATTATTCAATCCATCCATCAGCACAATGTTTTGAGTGCGTCTTATTGAGTTCGACCACAAAACATAATTATTCACCCCAAAAAAAAAGTTTATCAGCAATAAGTTTTGCGTAAAGTTATTTAGTTTGATGTACAGAATGCTCGATTGACGGCTTCGTGATGAGGTGGTTTACACCCTGTATTGTATCAAATCTCTTCATCCATTTTTTCCTGATACACATACTTTTAAATATTTTGGAATAAATTCAAATTTTATACTTAATAACGAAAATCCTAAACCAACATTTAAAAAAAAATGTCTTTATTAATGTAAAAAACTAATTTAACTTTATTAAGATTAATATAGGTAGGTGTACATTATTTACAATTTGCTACAATTAACTAAACTAACTAACTTAAACTAAAAACTTACAAAATGGCGTCAAAAAACTCCTCCTCTACGCTGTCAACTGGTAATGTCCCCAAGAGACTGGCAGCGTTACCACGCTGAATGGCAACGCTAAGCCTTTGACCAAGGTAAAAGTTAGCCCTAGGGTCACGGGAAGTGTCAACTAAGCGTTTTGAAAATTCCTTGAAAAGGCTGTGAGCACTCGGACCCCACGGTCCTAGAGTTTCAACCCCAAACGGTTCGAAAATATAGTCACCAATAAGGTTACTATATTTACGCCGCTTGAGGTTCTCCGCAGCCGCAGCGGCAGCCCCTGCACAGCACGATGAACTAGGAAGATGGGAAGGAGCAAGAGTATCGACACATGTGGCGTCCCACACTAGAGGCCTACCCATCTTCCATGGAAACAAAGACATACCGTCTGGTCTCTTGCCATCGTCGCGTGCCAAACCATTGGGTTCTAATAAAGCTGGAACATAGGTCAACAGCTGATTAGGTATAAGTAGCATAATTAATAATAGTCTAGAACCATCTAGACTAGATGAAACAAAAAATATATTTTCTTAGATTTTATAATTCGTAAATTAATGTTGGCGCGGGGTTACAAAGTGGTGTTCGGAGCTCAAAGGATTAGTTTCTAAAACTTCATAATGTTAACAGATTGTCATGAAAGAAAATGTTGATGTTTCGTTAGTTTTTGTTATTTATAGCTTTTTCTTACTTTTTTTGTTTAACAGTTGAGTTTACTTCCACTGAAAAACATTTCAAAACATTTTTTTGATAGTGTTGGCGACGGAAACTTTATTTATTCATAAACTAACTTATGCCACCGGCTTCGCCCACGTGAAGTGTTATAATTGTCTCATGAAAACATACTACTGGAATAAAAAGTATCTTTTGTGTTGTTCCATGTTATAAACTATTTGTGTGCTAAATTTCATCCAAATCCGATAAGTAGTTTCGATAAGAGAGTAACAAACACACACATACAAATTGTCAAATATGATTATTGATTAATTACATATGAACTTCTTTTTTCAGACAAGCTCCTGGACGTCCTAGTGGACTACACACACAAATATGGCGACCGCTACGTGTTTAAAGTGATGAGTCAGAGAGTCCTGCATCTTTCCGGACCCGCTGATATCGAGGTGCGTACAATCATCATCATCATCATCATCTGCCTAGCCGCTTTTTCAACTAAGATGGTGTTGGGTTCCAGCCTTACCAGGAAGAGTTCCCCGCTCGGGTCAATCTTTAGGTTAAGCCGTGCTTTCCTAGGTTGGTCTGTGGATGATTGACCACCCTTACATACCGAGTTTCCTCCAAACCTCGAAAAGCACGTGAAGCCGTTGGTTCCGGCTGGCATTTGTAGATCTTTGACAGTCTCAGTGAAAAGCACAACGTACTAGCAAGTAATCAGTACGGATTCAAAAAACGAGTATCTACTGAAGATGCAGTTCTAGACCTAACTGAACTTGTAGCAAGGAAATTAGATAAGCAACACAAATGCTTGGGTCTTTTCCTCGACTTAACAAAAGCGTTTGATACAGTCTCTGTACCCACCCTTCTATCCAAGTTGCATAGCATCGGCATACGAGGCATTGTTCATGATCTCTTCAAGAGTTACTTGATAGACCGGAAAATCTGTGTGAAAATAGGATCACATATTAGTGCTGATGAGATAATGTCATACGGAGTCACGCAGGGTAGTGTTCTTGGCCCAACGCTTTTCCTAATCTACATCAATGACTTATGCACTCTTAATCTAAAATCAGCTAAAATATTTACTTATGCCGATGATGCGGCCATTATAGTTCACGGAAATAACTGGGCCCAGGTGAAAAACAATGCTGAAGAATCCCTGAAAATAGTCATGGAATGGCTTCACAAAAATCTCCTTACCCTGAACCTACAAAAATCATAATTTACCTTAAAGAGCGACCCGTACAGCTATGATATTATTTAGATGATCATCCATCTACGTACCGAGACGCATCGGGCGTCGGGGGCCACGTGGTGGCTACCGGCCACCGTAGACGCGGGCCTGTGGACGGCTAGCT
Source organism: Xestia ashworthii (assembly GCA_950022955.1). Classification (NCBI taxonomy): domain Eukaryota; kingdom Metazoa; phylum Arthropoda; class Insecta; order Lepidoptera; family Noctuidae; genus Xestia; species Xestia ashworthii. The sequence continues at coordinate 20,274,850 of OX465565.1, read as the reverse complement.
ATGGGCTAGCTAGCCGTCCGTCCGTCTAATGACGACAGGCCGTGGCGACGGCGCGTTCGTGTTCCACGTGTGCCTCAAAGAGATGTAAGAGATGTCAGCACATTGAAGGGGCCCGTAAGGGCCGAAGCCTGCCGGGGTTGCGGGCCTATTCGATAGATATACCGCGGCCCCGGAACATAAAGGGCGAGGAAGGAACATGGATGGGTTTTAGTCAATAAAAGTCTGACACTCCCTCCCGCTCCGCCCAGAGTGGGAGAAATTATTTGATGATTTCCCACCCTAAAAAAAAAAAGGGTGTGTGGCATCTAAATCATAAAAAAACCTTAAGTTAGTAATAATGTGGCCTACCACTGGGTTCAGTAAAATCCACGTCTTCATTAATTGCGCCTAAATTATCAGGCAACGTAAATTAAGCTTTATTGAAACGTTAAATCGTTGATACCACCCCTATTCTTCATTGAGACTGACAGACTAATCTAACATATCGACAGAGTAACTCTGAAATGCCCTAACAGCCATTTAGAGCGCAGTTCGAAATGCAATGTTCAACGAAGCGCTTCAGGCTGAGACTACAACAGCGTGCGGAACGTTCCTCACGGTATTTCAGCGAAGTATTGTATCGAAGTAACACTGGTTTACCATAACAGACAGTTTAATTTTAGGCGTGTTTGTGTAAGTCAAGAAATAACAGTGTACTACGAGTAAGTTAGTTTGAAAACTGTACTAACAGCATGGCCAACAGAATAGACAGTCCAATGATGTGGCACTGGATGACCACCCATCGTGCGTCATTTCGATATTTAAAATGAAATTCTCATTTTATACTGTATGTGTATCTTTTCATTTTATGTATGTTTTTGTGTTCTATTATGTGTGTGTTTTATGTATGTACGGTAAAAATTGTAATGTTTTAAATATGGACTCGATGGTCTGAAACAAATTTTATTATTATTATTATAGAGGAAAAAAATCAAAATTACAATGATATTTCGGAAAGGTTGCTCCAAATCAACATGCATTCGGCCATCCATCCGGTCCATTATCCGTTATTGCTGTTTCGGCCCTAAATTAACATATTTCTTACGTGCTTCTCGTTTATGGAAGCACACTCATCTTTTAGACAAAATTGATCTGATCATCAGAAATTCTTTATCATCCATTTTAAATGTGGCCTTGGACGACCGAGCCTGGATCCAAGCTACACTTCCCATTTGTATGGGAGGGCTCGGCGTCCGCAAAATTTCTTGTATTAGTTTACCGGCTTATATCGGTTCATGACACTGAGAAATTAATCAGGAAAATCCTGGCTTCCACACTGGTTGATTTTGATGTGCCGTGCTTCGCCCAGGCTATAAACGCTTGGAAACTCGCTTGCCTGAATTCTGAAGAACCCGACTACCCATTTTCCCAGAGACGGTGGGACGAGCCGCTCTGCAGAGTAGTTCAGATCAATCTACTGAACACGTCTGCTACTACTGCTGAGCGTGCGCGCCTGCTGGCTGTGGGTGAATGGGAGTCGGGTCTTTGGCTTCACGCACTACCGTCGTCGAACACAGCCTAGGCACGTTGCTCAACGACACCACTTTCCGCCTCGCTGTTACTCTTCACCTAGGCGCTCCATGTTGTTCTCCTCACAGCTGTCACTGTGGTGAAGTTATCAACAGCCTCGGACACTACGGCCTGTCATGCAGCCGAAGTGCGGGCCGATTTGCGCGGCACGCGAACTTGAATGACATCATTACCGTCGGTGTTCCAGCTTTATTAGTACCCAATGGTTTGGCACGCGACGATGGCGAGAGACCGGACGGCATGTCTTTGTTTCCATGGAAGATGGGTAGGCCTCTAGTGTAGGACGCAACATGTGTCGATACTCTTGCGCCTTCCCATCTTCGTAGTTCATCGTGCTGTGCAGGGGCTGCCGCTGCGGCTGCGGAGAACCTCAAGCGGCGTAAATATAATAACCTTATTGGGAACTATATTTTCGAGCCGTTTGGGGTTGAAACTCTAGGACCGTGGGGTTCGAGTGCTCACAGCCTTTTCAAGGAAATTTCGAAACGCTTAGTTGACACTTCCCGTGACCCTAGGGCTGGCTTTTACCTCGGCCAAAGGTTTAGCGTTGCCATTCAGCGTGGTAACGCTGCCAGTCTCTTGCGGACTATACCAGTTGACAGCGCAGAGGAAGAGTTTTTTGACGCCATTTTTTAAGTTTTTAGTTTAAGTTAGTTAGTTTAGTTAATTTTAGTAAATTGTAAATAATGTACAAATAATACATAGGCCTAGATGGGCACTTATAAAACGTCGAAAAGGGTGCCCGGTTCGTGTTGGTCGATTCCATGGAGCATGAACCGGCAAGAAATTCCATGGTTACTCTTTTCGGAAGAACTCCTCAACGGTTAATAGCACGGACGCGATACTTGGGGTACGCGTGTAATGTTGCGTGGGTGTCCCATAGATATACCTCAGCCTAATCCTTCGGGGAATTCAGGGGCAATATTTTGTAATGATGTTCGGTAACCTACATACACTGAAGGTTAATTTATTGACATAGATATTTGATGTACTCGTATGACAAGACGTAGGTGGTACAGCAATAGTTTAATAAACGATCAGACATATGTAATGAAATATTATTATTTGCGAAGGGCCGAGTTTTTGCGCTTCATTATTTACGTAATTTCTAACCTGGCAACCTCGTACTGCAATGGAGCAATTTACTGCTGTCACAAGTTCACAACTTGTCAAAAAATCGAATTCAAATTCTTTATTGTGGGATATTGGCTTTACATTGGAATTTCTGATCTCTCTGTGTCCACCGTGCCAGCCTTTTTTTTCTTTTTTTTAGGATGGGAAATCATCAAATGACTTCTCCCACTCAGGGCGGAGCGGGAGGGAGTGTCAGACTTTTACTGACTAAAACCCATCCATGTTCCTTCCTCGCCCTTTACGTTCCGGGGCCGCGGTATCTCTTTCGAATAGGCCCGCAACCCCGGCAGGCTTCGGCCCTTGCGGGCCCCTCTCTCATGCTGACATCTCTTTGAGGCGCGCGTGGAACACGAACGCGCCGTCGACACGGCCTGTCGTCACTAGACGGACGGACGGCTAGCTAGCCCATAGCTTACCGTCCACAGGCCCGCATCTACGGTGGCCGGTAGCCACCACGTGGCCCCCGACGCCCGGTGCGTCTCCCGCGGCGGCCGGGACCGTGCTAGCCTAGCGATGACTTGGGGAAGGAGCATTCTGTTTTTTTTTTTTATTGGCATTGTGTCAATAGACATGTCGCTAAACCAATGCCGGAGATTGTCATATTATTTTGGGAATTAATTGATTGTACTTATTGTATTTTCATCGAATTTTTAATGAATTTTAATTTGTGTGATTAATTGTATGTATGGCAATGGGTTCATACATTTTTCCCATTGTCCTTCCTTACCTGAATAAATGATTTTATGATTATTACAAGCGAAGTGTGCTAATAGCTCTACTTACAACTATACAAAACCGTTGAGACCAAAAAATATATATTACTTATGGAAAATTTTGGAAACAGGGGGTGAAAAGGGGGGGTAAAGTTTGTATGAAAACAAAAAACAGATTGTTCTAGAATCGTGAAACTCAGAGTAAATACTTATTATTAAAAATAAAGGAATACCAGTTTCAGCATTTAAAAAAAAATCTCATCCAGAGACGTAGAAAAGAGGGTTTTGTGTTTAAAATTAATTAACTTCATACACCTATACATAGAATAAAATCCAATGAAGTGTAAATCTTTAAAAGTTGCTACATATACTTCAAATCTAATACAGGTAAATATAATTTCTCAGTTTCCTTGAAATTTGATTTCTGAGGTGAATATTGAATACACACAAAATAGCGATTTAATGACTGACGATTTAGCTCATGGATCAACGCACAACAAACCGCTGATCGTAGAGACCTGAAACTAGCAGGTCGTGTTTTTTATATGATGTAGGCATCCGATATGAAAGAATTTTCCAAGATTGTACCCCTAAGAGGGTAAAACAGGGGGGCAAGTATGAGACAACGTGATTCCTTGGTCCAATCTAATTGAAAATTTGCATAAACCTTTTAACAGAATTGATGGAAGACGTGTTTCGTATTTTATTGAAATTAACCCCTGACGGGGTTAAAAAAAGGTAGTCAATAATTTTGGCCATGGCAGTGATTTGCTTCGAAGTTGGTAACAATACTCAGAGCTTTTGATTTAAACCAATGTAATTGTTGGTAAGTCTTAAAGATGCTTTATTTTCTATTTAATTTTTGTTCCATTAAAATTCGTCCAGAATTTTTTGCAAGAAAGAGCAACAACCATCTATTCATACTCACTGTATGCTACGTGACGTCATGATCTTTATGATGTATGCTAAAGCAACACGTTTGTTTCAGGTGGTACTGGCCCACTCGAAGAACATCAAGAAGAGTGTTCCCTACCAATTCCTGAAGGACTGGCTGGGTAATGGACTGCTACTCAGCACAGGTAATAATATCAATGACATCGTAGCTCGAATAACACTGAAAGAGAGATGGCGGTATCGATAATCTATCATATACCATATATACCATTTTTAAAAGAAGATCTATTTGAGTGGCAGTATTTCTAAAGGTAAACTCTCTTTTAGCGTCTACGTCACTGCAGGAAGTGACGTAGACGCTAATAGGTAGTAAAGAACCCGGATGTCCGATATCTTTATCATTTAAAACAAGGCCTGAAGCGTTTTAATCTGTTTGGGCAGGTTCTTTGAGTTACAAAGCTTTCAACGTTCGGCCTTTTTTAGGCACCGGTCCTTCTGCTGGCGATTCGCGAGAAGCGACTAGCGAGCGACTAGAAACAAGCATCGAGTGTGTAGTTCATATAGTTTTGTTGATGGTTTGGTATGCGTATACATCGAGTGAGTGTCAAGCGAGCGTCGCTGAGCGAGTCTTTTCTTTTACCATTTTAGTCACAGGTACATACTTGTAGAGGATGAATTATAGCTGGTGTGTGTGATCAGTCAGTGATCAAAAATTAATCTAATACGTTGAAAATAGTCTTAAGGAAGCCTGATGGCATTTGTTTTCCCCGTAATTACGATAATTTTCTTTTACCTGGGAGCCTTTTAGTTACGAAGCCCAATTATTACAACTGTTTTTTTTAATTCTTATCTATTAATTTATTTATTTTTTCTCTTCAATGAGGTGGGAGTGTGGGACGGATGCCTTACCGAAGGGTCGTTTTAGACTTTTTCAGGAAGTACGCTCGTGTTACTGTGTACAAAAGGTTGTTATGTACTGAAAGAACCCGCTTGGACCCCTGTCAAACAAAGTAAATAAGTGCTTGAACCTTTATGCATGCATAGGGTGTAACAACGTCAACCAAGCATTCTGTACATCGTACTAAGTAACTTTACGCAAAAAATATTGCAGGGACACGAAATATTTTAGGGTTCAAATATCATGTTTTGTGGTAGAACTCAATGTAACGCATTCAAAACATTGACTCCATTGGGATGGAGATTTTTACTTTAAACACCTCTACGACCCCGTACTATGAATAGTACGGGGTCGTAGAGGTGTTTAAAGTAACAATCTTACATTTAAAACTTATATTTAAAAAAGAAAAAACTTGTCAAATAGGTGGAACTGTAAAAATGGTGCTGAACAATAAAAAGGATCGCAATGACGGGGAGAACAAGTGTCTGTTGGCTTCGTTAAAAGGTTTTTAGGGTTCCGTAGCCAAATGGCAAAAACGGAACCCTTATAGATTCGTCATGTCTGTCTGTCTGTCGGTATGTCTGTCTGTCTGTCTGTCCGTCCGTACGTCACAGCAACTTTTTTCCGAAACTATAAGAACTATGCTGTTGAAACTTGGTAAGTAGATGTATTCTGTGAACCGCATTAAGATTTTCACACAAAAATAAAAAAAAACAATAAATTTTGGGGGTTCCCCATACTTGGAACTGAAAGTCAAAAATTTTTTTTTTCATCAACCCCATACGTGTGGGGTATCTATGGATAGGTATTAAAAAATGATATTGAGGTTTCTAATATAATTTTTTTCTACACTGAATAGTTTGCGCGAGAGACACTTCCAAAGTGGTAAAATGTGTGTCCCCCATGTAACTTCTAAAATAAGAGAATGAAAAAACTAAAAAAATATATGTGATGTACATTACCATGTAAACTTCCACCGAAAATTGGTTTGAACGAGATCTAGTAAGTAGTTTTTTTTTTAATACGTCATAAATTGTAAACAGCAATTTACCTTCATTCAATCTGCTACGGAACCCTTCATGGGCGAGTCCGACTCGCACTTGGCCCCTTTTTTACACCTTTTATGCATTTCTGTGTTGGACCGTGACCGCCGTACATTTGCTCAGTACATAATTGGTTACGATTTGAATTTTGTACGAGGTTTGCTGCCACTTACTTCCCTTAATTAGTCATCAAGTCAGAATGAAAAGCTTTTGTACCAAGGCGCGGTAAATCGTTACGTAATTTGTACGAGCCAATAATGCTCATACAGCAAAAGTACGTTTCTGCGCACGTAATGAATTACGCTAAACGTACTTTATTAATTATATTATAACATAAATTCAGTCGTCACTAAAACTCAGCCACAAGCGGGTCGATCAATAATAATATTGCATCAAGTGCGGCTCAGATAACTAAACATACGTAACTTAAACGTAATTAAACTATTGAACAGAACAGTGGTTTGGTGTGAACTAACTACCTTCCTACAACAACTACCGGGTATCTGTCAACGACTAGAAAACCCCAACATCTTTTTGGTCCTTCGAGCCGGATCACGCGGCATACCACCTCGTACGTCGTCGTGTCTCCTCATCAGCAGAGTGCTTAGCGTGGTATATCCCAGTTACGTTAGCAAATCGGTGTTATTGGCTTCCCACAAGCGGGTCTCACCAGTAACATTGAGACGTTGCACATAACGTAAAGGAGGGTGAGCTACACTGAGCGCCTGTAACTAACGAACCAGCAGAGAAGACGTCTACTGCTACAACTAAACAATCGGCGGAGATTATATCTACTGCTTTAACTACAACTAAGCAATCGGCGGAGATTGCATCTACTGCTTCAACTACAACTTAACAATCGGCGGAGATTCTATCTACTGCTTCAACTACAACTAAACGATCGGCGGAGATTACATCTACTGCTTTAACTAAGAAAGAATCAGCGGGGATCACATCCTGCGGTTACTTCAGCTCCGAAAACTTCGTGAGTACTTATTATCTACACGCCAACCACGCGCAGCCACAAGGCAAAAACAATGTCCACAGAAGACTACCCTGAATTTGCGGAACTTATAACGAAACAGCAAAACAGCTACGAGAGAATCAAAACTCTACAAACCAACTACAAAAAGGATGCTGTGAGTAGAAAAACCACAGACTACCTAAACAAGCGCATCGAAGCTTTACAATCCTTGTGGGATGAGTTTCGATCAAATCACGAAACTTTGAAAAAATATGAATCTGCCCAAAGAGACCATGACTACTTTAGGCAAGACATATTTATCATCACTAGAAGCATGTTTGACGAAACAATGCAATCTATGAATCAACTACGAAACAAGTTGATAAGCGAACCTGGATTTTCGGGTACATCAAAACCGAAAATACTAGAAACTGCCGGAACACCGCAATTTGATACAACTGGAGTACACCAACAAATCGGGGATGAAACGGACAAGCACCTATCAACTCTGTTACGTAATCAATTGTGTAACTTCAACGCTTTTAAGCGAGCGGTCTCCAAAACTAACCTGGACGACATGAAAGAGAAGTGGCAACTCCAAGATCAAGTCAATATACTACGATCTAAATGGGAATCCATCGACAAGATTCATTGGGAACTAAGCTACTTACTGCAAGGGAACGACAAGGACTATGAAGCAAAATTCGACCATTGGGAGCAAGTCTACGACAACCTAAAGGAAGAGCTAAATAGAAAAATCTTTGAGACATCCCATTATGAAAAAACAACACCGCGTATGGAATTACCGGAGTTCAACGGAACTTTCAACAACTGGATCTCCTTTAGAGATTTATTCTTTGAGATGATTCATAACAATCCAACGCTGAACAAAACGCAGAAAATGAAGTTCCTAAAGTCTACATTAAAAGGCGAAGCGGAAAAGTTAATCAAGCACCTTCCTGTGAGTGCTGAGAATTATGACTCATGCCTGAATATTATTCAGCATCGCTACGACAACAAGCGGTTACTTTTCACGTCCTACATAGAAACACTTCTCAATCAAGCGTCCATCGAAAAACCAAACTCAACTAACATGAAGAAGCTGTATGACACAACAAAAGAGTGTTTAAACGGCCTAGAAAACATAGACGTTAATATTCCAGTATGGGGTCCACTTATCGTCTATTTACTATCCTCCAAACTGGATGATATTACGTACGCTGACTACATAAAAACCATGAAACATGCAAGAGAGCTTCCAGACTTAGAAGAGTTTATGGAGTTCCTGGAATTGCAGTTCATAACTCAAGAAACATCCCGTAACAAAAAGAATGGCGGGAAACAAAACTACTCATCAGATAACCAACATAAAAGTTATAACAACAACAAGTCAACGAACTTTAAAGGCACAGAAAAGTGGACAAAAACCTTCCATGCAACTCTGAGGAAATGTCCACTGTGTAAAAACGAACATACGCTGATGCAGTGTCCTACATTTATGGACATGGATGTCGCAACGCGTAACAAAACAACAAGAAATCTGAACTTGTGCAAAAATTGTTTGTTTAGTCACGGCGGAAATAAATGCAACTCAATGAAAAAATGCCGCACGTGTAACTACAAACATCACTCCCTTCTCCATGATGATAATCTGAAGGGGCAACAATCAACGCCAACCACATCAACGGTGGCTGAACGAACATCTAATCACATTAATGGTGAACAAGAGATACTCTTAACGACTCTTCAATTACGGGTCAAGAACAAGGAAGGAGATTACGTCATCCTTCGGGCGTTACTGGATCAAGGCTCTCAAGTAAGCTTGGTCACAGAAAATGCTGCTCAACGGTTGAACTTACCCCGAAATAAAATGAACGCTGCGGTCACTGGCGTTGGTACTATAATGGGGAAAAGTAAAGGGATGATAAAATTGGAATGCAAGTCTATCCACTCTGATTATACATTCCTAACAGAAGCGTTAGTGATGAGTAAACTCATCAACAATTTGCCAAACTCAACGATCAACACAGAGAATTGGACACATCTTCACAATATCGAGTTAGCTGATCCAGACTACAACATCCCTGGACCCATCGATCTACTGCTTGGAGCAGATGTTTACTCCGACGTGATCCTTGGAGGAATAATTAAGCATAACAATGGTTCGCCAGTAGCACAACAGACTCAGTTGGGCTGGATATTGTGCGGAGCTACAAAGCAGTTTAACTGTCTAGTAACGCTAACTGAGCTAGACAATCTTACAAAATTTTGGGAAATAGAAGATATCCCTTCGGAAACCGTAAACACTACGGAAAACGAATTCTGTGAAAAATATTACACAGAAACAACCGAACGATTAAGCAACGGGCGTTATGTAGTGAAAATGCCAATGCATTCTAACTACGAACAAAACCTGGGTAACTCGAAACCTCAAGCTACAGCACAATTTCTTCATTTAGAAAAGAAAATGGCGAAGCAAGAACACTTCGCTAAACTATACAAAGACTTAATTCGAGAATACATCGATTTGGGTCACATGAAACCGGTGACAGAATCGGAAAGTCGAGTACAACTACAAGCCTACCTACCACACCACGGCGTAGTAAGGGAGTGCTCATCAACAACGAAACTACGAGCTGTTTTTAACGCATCAATGAAAACAGACTCCGGGTACAGCCTAAACGATTTGATGGAAAAAGGGCCAAATCTACAAAAGGACATACTATCCCTGGTCATAAAATGGCGGAGCTATAAATATGTCCTAACGGCGGACATTGAGAAAATGTACCGTCAAATCCTTATTCATCAAGATCAACGATGTCTTCAAAGAATCATTTGGAGAGAATCCAAGAGAGAACCACTGAGAGCTATGCAACTATGTACCCTAACATACGGGACCAAAGTCGCACCATTTATAGCGATGCGGACTCTCCAACAGCTGGCCAAAGATGAAGGCAACGCTTTACCTCTAGCCCAAAAGGCGCTACTTAACGAGTTTTATATGGATGACGCCATCACGGGACATCATACCATAGAATCAACAAAGCTACTACAAAGAGAGCTAAGCGAACTACTGAAGAAAGGTGGTTTTGTTTTACGAAAATGGTCCACAAACGAACCATCTATTCTCAATGACCTACAAAAGAAAGAGAAAAGTAACAATAACGAATTTAACTTCAAACAACAAGAGTTCAGCAAAACACTGGGGCTCGCATGGAATGACGCAAGCGACACATTCCATTTTATTAGCGAAGCACCTAACGACAGCAAAAATGCATCATATACAAAACGCAGGCTATTGTCGGAAATAAGCAAGATCTACGATCCACTCGGTTGGTTGGCTCCAATAACACTGCAAGCAAAACTGCTTTTCCAAAAACTATGGAATGATAGCTGCCAGAACTTAGGCTGGGATGAAACTGTACCGGATTCCATAGAAAAGGAATGGAGGCAAATAAAATCCGACCTGCCAAACATAAAATTCATAAGTTTACCAAGATGGATAAAAAATGAAAACAATACTACGATCGAATTGCAAGCCTTCTGTGACGCGAGCGAGAAAGCCTACGCATGCGTTATCTACAGCCGAACTACGTCATCCAGTGGCGCTAACGAAACAACACTACTCGCAGCAAAAACTAAGGTGGCACCAATCAAGAAGAAAACTACAATACCGAGATTGGAATTATGCGCCGCAGTTTTGCTAGCGAAACTCCTAAAAAGGATAACAAAAATCCTTGAAGATTACGATCTACGGATTACCTGCTGGACCGACTGTAAGGTCGTTTTAGCATGGCTTCAGGGGAATCAAACTAAATACGAAAAGTATGTAACCAATAGAACAACACAAATATTAAACATCGTGCCTGCGATCAACTGGGGTTACGTGAAAACAAACGAAAACCCCGCCGACTGTGCAACAAGAGGACTCCCACCATCCAAATTGGTCAACTATTCCCTGTGGTGGGAAGGCCCTAAATGGCTTAGGGAGCAAGAAACACAAGCTCTTGACTCTAAACTAACTTATAGCACAAACGAGGGCTTCCTAACAAACTGTTATACGACTAATAGTACGGAACCCACGTCGATAAAAAATGAATTAATAAACTCATTACTTGAACGACATAGCAACATAAATCGTATTACAAGAATATTGACTTTAGTGATACGTTTCGCTGATGCATTACGAAACAAAAGAAGGTCAACTGAGTGCCATGAACTGAACTTGCACGAACAAAACAACGCACTATTTATAATTATTAAATCAGTGCAACGGGATTATTTCGAAAATGAGATAAATTCTCTAAACAAAGGTGAAAAACTGGCCAACAGAAGCACCATTTTGAAACTTAATCCATTCTTGGACTCTAATGGAGTTTTACGTGTTGGAGGACGCCTAGACCACTCAAACTTGCCAGTGGAAACAAAACACCCCATTCTTTTACCAGGAGAGGGAAGACTAACCCAACTTATTGTTGAAAAGGCGCATCAACGAACTTTACACGGTGGAGCAAGATTAACGCTAGCTAACACTAGAAACACTTACTGGATAATCAGCGGCAATCGAACCGTCAAGAAAATGCTGCGACAATGCATTCGATGCCGTCGATACGCAACAACTCGAAGTGAACAGTTGATGGGCAACCTTCCTAAAGAAAGAATCACTCCATCGAGGCCGTTTTCGCATACCGGCGTCGACTTTACAGGCCATGTGGATGTAAAGATAAACAAAGGCCGCGGGATAAAAACCTGCAAAGGCTACATAGCCATATTCATATGTATGTGCACAAAAGCAGTACATATCGAACTTGTTTCAGACCTATCAACGGAAACTTTCATTGCAGCACTAAGAAGAATGTGCGCCCGAAGAGGCACCCCAAAACATATTTACTCGGATAACGGAACCAACTTTGTCGGAGCCGCAAGAGTTTTAAAAGAAGAGTTCCAACTATTTAAAACACTGCAATCGTCAGAGTTCTTTAAGGAGATAAACGACCTTCAAATCGAGTGGCACTTCAACGCTCCATCCTGGCCATCAGCTGGAGGCTTATGGGAAGCTGCGGTACGTTCCATGAAAGCACACCTGAAAAGGGTGATCGGACAACAAAAGCTTACCTACGAACAATTTGCAACACTTCTCACACAAATCGAAGCGTGCATGAATAGCCGACCACTGTGTCCATTATCAGAAGATATTGAAGATCTGGAATACCTCACTCCTGGTCACTTTCTCACGGGGGGTCCAACTCTAACACTACCACTCAATGAACCTGAAGAAAACAAAACGATAGACATCAGAAACAACTGGAAACTCATTGAGCTCATGCGCCGACACTATTGGGATCGCTGGTCGAAAGAATACCTTCATTCACTACAAAACCGAAATAAATGGCAACAACCTAAAGAAAACATACAGAAGGGGCAGCTAGTTCTCGTCAAGGAAAGTAATCTATCCTCAAGCAGATGGGCTATGGGACGAGTAGTAGAACTGCACCCGGGCAGCGACAACTTAGTACGAGTAGTCACGCTTAAAACACAAAATGGGGTACTTAAAAGACCCATAACTAAACTCGCCCCGTTACCTATAAACGAGGTACGCGGAAGCGCTGATACACAAGAAGTGAGTCCAGAAACGGGCCACGACGAGCCAAAGAAAGGCACTAATAAAAGTCGAAAAGGGGTAAACAGCCTGCTCATGATGTTACTAGTAGCATTTACAACGCTATCATGTGGACTAGCAGCACCCCTGCAACATTTTAAAATAACTCGGTTAACTGAAAACCAACCAGTATACTTTGACCCCATCGGGAATATCCAACTCATCCACGACGAATGGAAACTTCTGATATACTATAACCTGACAACATTCTGGCAAAGTACGACAAAGGTGGAGGAGTTCGTAAATCATTTAGGCCAACTATGCGACACGATGCCTAACGAACCCTGTCACGCTACGTCACAACAACTCAAGTTCGAAATGAACCAGCTGAACGAATATAACATATTGTTGCGGTCTCAACATCAACAGCGGAGGCGACGTGGATACGTCAATGGCGTAGGAAATCTTGCACGAGCCCTGTTTGGTGTCCTTGATAGCGATTTCGCCGAAAAATACGCTCAGGACATAGAAAAAATCAAAACAAACGAACAATATTTATTACAACTAATACGAAAACAGACACTAATCATCGAGGCAGAAAACAACGTCATCAAGAAAAATGAAGACTTTGTAAAGACGCAACTGGAAATAATCCAACAATTCATGAACGAAACGAAATACAATACGGCTGTGATAGAAAACAGATTTCAACTAATGAAAACCATGAATGATGTCAATGCTGGGGCATTGACAGCTAGTTTACTTATCTCAGTACTGAGAAGAAACCAAGAAATGCTCTTAAGTGCATTGACAGATATCTACAGAGGCCATCTCGACATGAAATTATTCACACCGGAGCAGCTATCTGAACAACTCAATTACATCGCCGGAATCATACCGAAAAGATTAACGTTACCTATCAAACACAGCAACGGGTCGAACATAAAAAATATTTACAGAATTATTTATGTTAAAGCCCGGCTCACCGAACAGTACTTGCTCTTCGAACTGCATATCCCGTTACTAAGCGATGACGAGTACACACTGTATCGCAATATAGCTATTCCTCGATGGGAAACGGCTGAACAATGTCAGGTGATACAGATAGCAACACAATATATTGGAGTCAACTTCATCAAGAGTACCTACATACAGATGGAAGAGGTTGATCTTCAGCAGTGTACCACAATGACGGCGGATAATCATATCTGCTACGCCTCTACAACGATCAACAACTTGCATGGAGCCACGGCATCATGCGAAGCTAAAATTCTTAGTCAAAATGTAAATAACATTACATGTGATTGGGTATCACAACAATGCGCTGACCAATGGATAAAATTACAGAGACCGAACATATGGCTGTATAATTGCATCAATGAGTGCACGATTCGCATTGTCTGCGAAAATCGAATTACAACAACCATTGTAACAAAAGCAGGGCTCCTTGCCCTAGGTCAGGACTGCATACTTCAGCACAAAGATAACACAATTTATTCACATAACGTTTTTAGTAGCAGTACCAACATTGGAATGACCTTGGCGGTACCTACTATTGACTCACCGAATGATATGTGGAATACATTCAAAAACACAAAGATTGTGCTACCGAAATTAAACTTATCTAATGACCACAAATTATTAGATGACCAGATAACCGCACAAAAGGGAAGAGAGAGCCTGCCTAACGACCTAAGTGTCCACGACATCGGCAACTACGCTGTAAGCTCTTTGCTGGTGGGAGGAATCGTCGCCGCTATAACAGTTTGGCGAATAAGAAGATATCTTCAGAACATGAGGAGCGATACTGCAGCCAACGCGAACAAAACTCAAGAAAGGACAGAAGATATAGAACTAAAGGAGATTCCTGCCTACGCCAAAATACGAGGTGGACAAACGGAAAACTACCGGCCACCGCTACCAGCAATTGGAACAAGATTTAAACTATGATTAATTAATTAAGAATTATATTATGTCTTGCTTATTGTTTTGATTGCTAACATGACATGTATACTATTTAACTTGTAACTCAAGTTTGGTAATCTGAGTCCGTACATATTTTTCCCTCGGGAGCATGTACGAGCCAATAATGCTCATACAGCAAAAGTACGTTTCTGCGCACGTAATGAATTACGCTAAACGTACTTTATTAATTATATTATAACATAAATTCAGTCGTCACTAAAACTCAGCCACAAGCGGGTCGATCAATAATAATATTGCATCAAGTGCGGCTCAGATAACTAAACATACGTAACTTAAACGTAATTAAACTATTGAACAGAACAGTGGTTTGGTGTGAACTAACTACCTTCCTACAACAACTACCGGGTATCTGTCAACGACTAGAAAACCCCAACATAATTATTATGTTTCTTGGCTATTTAAGTTTTTATCACCCTTTTTAGAGCGCGTAAAAAGCCTTCAAAATTCTTATTGGTGTATTAAACAGTGCATAAAGTTATGTGTACACGTGTTTCCCCATCATCATGATAAGTCGTGATTTTTATCTAAATCCCTTGTTCGAACCACACGTAATTCAAGAACAACTGACAGCAATACTGATTAGCGTACCTATGTATGGTCGAACAAGCTATTCGGTTTACATTTTTACAACGTAATTTGTGGGTTAAACTGTAAACCAAATAGCTTGTTCGACCGTACGTCTTATCTCTTAAACTAATAACGTTTCTAGATCTAGACCTCCGAGTGCTTTGTGTTAGCTAAGTGGTGTGTGGATTAACCGGCGATGCGAGAGCTAAGCCGATAAAGCCGCATCTTTGATGTGTTAGATGACGATAGGCGTGTATGTGGTATAGGCAAGACCATCTACACGCTAAAGGCTTAGCCAAGGAGTGTGACTAACTTTATAGGATTTATTACAAGCTTTCGAAAATGTAAATGGTGAATGGACAGGGTCAGTGGAAATTCGCAAAATTATATTAGCGGTGCTTTTTTCGATGCATATGAACACAATTGTACTGAACAGCTGATTTATCCTCGCCATTTTGGTTTGTTCCGTCAGTATATTATGTTGTTTATTAGTAGTCAATTATTAATCCCTCAACCGATTTTTTTAACAAGTTATAAACTTTACTTGATTTCGATACTTTCCGAATAGGATATAATTTTTTATATGTTGTTAATTTAGAAATATAAAAAATCTTGGCACATAACAATGTTCGTTGAAGTACATCAGAATGAATTCTGGTTTTAATGAATACTTATTAGACTAACACTAAAAATAACTAGGTCTTTGGTACGAAAACAGGTATTTAAAAAAAATATTAAAGACGATACAGTGCGTCGAAAACTAGTGTGACGTCATTGTGGGTACATTTTTTACCATCAAGTGACGTCACAAGCCCCCACTCATAATCTTTGATGCATTTTATCCTCGTCATTTGTTATTAATTTGATGAAACAAAAAACACGAATGAAATATTTTTCGATAATCTAACTAATGACTAAACATAAATTCATTTTTTTTTAGTGAGGAACATCCCCTACCCCCGAAATTAACCTGAAATTCCCGGAGAATGAAACCAAGACGCTTCATTTTCGTATATTACGTTTACGATATAGTCAAAACAGTATACGTGTTCATCTTGTTCTTCGTTTTCCAGTGCCTCTTTAATTTACCGAAGACCAACTCCGTATATTTCTCCTTTACGAGGTGGAAAGTCAGCATAACTTGTAACTCCGGTTTTTAACTACCTATCTTCACGCTGTGTCCACATTCACCATATCTTCTTCCCCACCAGGTACTGACTGGCACAAGCGCCGCAAGATTCTCACCCCGACCTTCCACTTCAACATCCTGAAGAATTTCGCGCTGGTCATGGAGGAGAATACCCAGGGCATGGTGAAGATGCTCAAGGAGAAAAAGGGAGAAGATGTCAGCCTGATGCCCATGATCAGCGACTTTACGCTGTTTACTATCTGTGGTATGTTCTTGAAAAAGTAGTCATGTGTTGACCAAAAAAAAACAAAATCTTTTTGATAATAAAGTGCCAAATATTGTTATACAAAATTTAATCAGCCTATAATGTTCCCACTGCTGGGACATAGCTAGGCCTCCTCCTTGTGAAGCAAGCGGGTCGTAACGTTTACACCACGTGGGCCCAGTTCGGGTTGTTTGAGTTCGAACCCCTGACTGCCCTAGATGTGAGTCGATATCACTATAACACCTGCTTTTGGTCTCATGAACAGAGTTGAAAAAGCGGAAGTTTTTTTTTATGAAAATATTACATCAATAAAAATCATCAACTGGGCCATATTTGATGACGAAAGGTCTAGAATGACTTTTTCAAGGTCAAAATCGTTCCTAGAACGTTATGCACTAGAGAGTTGTTTGATGATTTTGATGACTATATTGACTATAATTCTGTAACTACATACGTCTTACAGTCGCAAACAATATTTTAATCAACATACAACCAAGCAACTGGCTTGCAAATTGCAAAAAAACGTAAGAAAATTTGAATTTCGCAGGCTATCAAGCGTTAAGTGTACCAACTTCTTCCAACTGATACTTACTTAAGGCGCTTAGACGAGCTAAATTAGCAACTTCTCTATTTGTGGTGGTTCAAACTTCGTTTGAAATGCTGTTAGAATAAAGTTCTAATCAGCTTGCACTACAAAGTGGTTGTTACGTCAGCCACTGCGGGCCAAATAGCGCGAAATAAGTGGTTTCGATCAATTTACAAAAAAAAACTATTGATTGGATTAAAAAACTAAAACAGAATCATGCTAATATAGGTATTGCTTGTAGAATTATTTGCCAAAAAAAATCAGAATGATCGCATGCATATTAGTATGTTTTTTATTGTTTGAAAGATATTTTTAGAGGTAAGTTCGTGATTTCTTTTTATCGAGCCAAATTAATTGTATTATGTTTTCAAAACAGTATCATGCTAGCATATATCCTGAAGAATATCATATATTTTTCTGGTCTTGTTTATAGCAGTGAATCGTATACTTTTAGTAATTATAAAACTCGCGTTTAGCTCGTGTAATCGCCTTAACAACTATTTGCAAAAATATAACAATAATTTAAACATTAAAGTTTGACATGAAGGACACAAGAAGGAAATATTCATGTTTCCGCAAAGTGACTCTTATATTTTACATTTAAAATGTCACATACAAGATGGCACGTCTTGATTGTTAAATTGTACGTTAATTAAGATCACGAGCAAGGTCGCGACAATACTGACGCAAACAATATACACTTTGAGAACTAAAGTGCCTTGAAACACTCCTTTTCTTCTGAAAGTACTTAGTTTGTCTTCCAGTTACAAAGTAGAACAACGTAGGTACTATTAGGTACCTACTATGATACGATATTAGAGAACATTCAACAAAGGAATTGCTTTGTTAGGTTTTCATTTACGGAAACATTACATTTGCTTCTTATATGACAGTTTACATGACCTAAGTTTCACCTAATTTATTTTTGAAATACATTATGTCAAAGTTGCAATAAGGAACATGCAAGAAATACAAAACTCTTTTTGTTTATTTATAAGTGCCTTGTATTGGCTCATAAAAACATTGTTTTACACTTGTTTAGGTTTCATATTTTTTTTTTAACAATTTATTGTTCTAAGTAGCATGTTTTTTGGTGAAACGGGAACGCACTCTCAAAACGCATCGTCCTCCATAACGCCGGTATTTGAGGTCTTTGTGTTATAGAACACTTTTGTTTGAAAGGTACTTAAAGTTTTTATTACAATAATGTTATTGCAATTTTTGCTTGAATATAGCACATACAGGTATGTGCTGTGTGTAGGTCTACAATCAGTAAAATTATTTTATTAAGGCCAAAAAAAATGATGGAATGAAGGCAGATTGAGGTAAAGAACGTCACATCATAGCCGCGACAGTCAGGGACGTTTGAACTGGGGGTCTAAAATGGCAACTCTAGCAGAACATTAAATGAATCACGTTAAAAAAATTTAATTCTAAAAGTGGACTTTACGGTCATTACAATAAAGTCCATTTTAGATATTTAATTTTTAAAGGTGATTCGGATTA
The DNA here is from genome assembly GCA_950022955.1 of Xestia ashworthii. NCBI lineage: Eukaryota > Metazoa > Arthropoda > Insecta > Lepidoptera > Noctuidae > Xestia > Xestia ashworthii. Next base: position 20,255,997 of record OX465565.1, on the reverse strand, counting down.
TTTTCTGCTAAAGCGGCCATTTTAGGCCCGCAGTATGTCGTAGAAATTGCAGGAGTTTAACATTATTTTTAAACGACAATCAGTTGGTAAACTTAATTAGTGCTTAGCTACTGGTATTTTATTGATTTAAGAGAAGAAAAACAAACATAATATTTGTTATTATTCCATGAGAAAATCGTTCTGAAGCTTGTTATGGTGTGCTGTATATGTCACCGTAAAATTGTCAAAATACGTTATATTACAATATAACGTGTATCTCTCTAGCGATATTGTAATGTCTCGAATTATTGTCAACTGAACATACGGAAGTATCCCTTGCCCCCATAAACGGGACTTGGGGCACCCCCCAGTTAGGTTAGTTAGGTTCCTTTAAACCCTGCACTCGGAAATAGGGGCCCCGCGAAGCGGGGCTCCGTCTACTACGCTTTTTAGGGGAATATGAAGTGTTTTAAGGTTAGGTTATATTAATCGATATTTCTCAGGAATGGTACAGTATCTTTTCCTGAGAGTGGTACCACTGTGCAAGGAGGACCCCTCCTTCTCTCCACACCGCGTGAGTTGACTACCATCGCATGCATTACACGAAAAATAATGCGTTTTATTGTAAGCAGTATGTTCATTTGACAATAATTCGAGACTTTACAATATCGCTAGTGATATTACAATATAACGTATTTGACAATTTTACGGTGACATATACATGTTATGTGAAAATGAAAAAATGAAAAAAAAAAAATGAAAAAGCGTTTATTCGTTGAAAACTCCTGTTACAAAAAATGTACATACCTATAATTATGTACCGATGTTAATGAAAAATATGCTGTCTCAGACCTAAGTCAATGTCAAACTGATATTCCCACTACAATGTAGTGGTCAATTGTTTTTATTTTTACAAAGCAGTGTAAAGCCATACATTGTACAAATTACGCCAATCAACGCGACCTGTCCTTTAGACTCTAATAAACGTATAATCACTGCAGTGATCTCATCATTCCCTATAATTACGTTTTATTTGCAGCACTACTTTGTAACCATTATTTTTTTGCATTTCATAAACGTTCCTCAATCATTGTAATTTGAACCTTACGTCTGATGATGAATGAATGATACATTTATTTGCCGGATTATTGGTATTTTACTTACGTTCTTAATATCTATATTCGGCATTTCGGCAACATACTCGTATTAAGGTTTTACATCTTGGTATACTCATAAGTATTAGAAATTAGCACTTACATAAAAATACTCATCACAATTAAAATTAAAATTCCAAAGCAATCAATGAAATTAAATATAATTCGATTCATTTCAAATAATAATTTATACATGAGTAATAGCGATCAATAATAGTTATGTCATGTCAAATTAAAATAGTATTTGATTATCCAAAAAGAAAAGAAAAATAACATTACAATAGCGATGTCGAATTATGTCGTGTCAATAAAAATAAAAAATTGCAAGAATACAATCATGACATATTTCAATATCATTTTAATAATGGCAATAATTATAGATATGTCATAACAATTATAGTATGTCAGTTTTACATTTTACTCTCAAAATATTCAAATATTCGTTTTGTTGGAATAAAAACATATCTCACACAACCAGTTATGTAGCTTTTTATTAAATTCTAGATCTGTAGCACTTCTAAATTCTTTAGCTAAGTGATTATATATTTTCATCGTCATAGTATAACAATTTTTGTCGCATACTCTAGTCTATTACGCAGGACCAGTAGTGGCTTTTGTGCTATTTTCCTCTTTGTCAATGTCATCACGTCAATGTCATAAAAGCCAGTTAGTTATTTGCAACTGCAGTTTCTGCTTATCATCTGATGGACATGATTGCAGGTTTGAGTCAGGTAGCTCGTATCTGAGAATTTCTGAGATCGTCTGGTTGTGTTTTGCATTCAAAATCAAGTAAGGTCGATGACCTGAATATCTATCAAAAACTGCAAAGACGCTGCTTGAAATAAAATAACAAATTCATCATCATCATTCATCATATTAATGTTCCCATTGCCGGGACACAGGTCTCTTCTATGAGATGGAATAATCCACCGGCGGGCCCAGTGTGGATAGGTAGATGTCACAAATTTTCGGTTTTAGGCTAGGACATATTTTAATTCTTATCTGTATGTTGATGAAGATGCAAGGTTTATCAATAGCGACCCGTTGCGATTTCATTAATTTAATATGAATTTAGACACGGAAACCTCCTGGAACACATCCGAAAATGAGTGAAACTGCTTTGAAATCCGTTGCGAGGTTTAGTAGAACAAGTCAGCCATAAATGTATGAGTTATTAAGGTAAAACTGAACTAGCGATATACGAAGTGAAAGATATTACTTACTTATATCAGCAACACTTCTTCTATCCTATCGAACGACTTATTTTTACTTTTACCCACGTTAACACCGTTAAAAGAACGCTAGCAGAGCTTCGATAAGCACTTGTACTAAAAGCTCATTAAAAATCTACTTGCATACTTCTATCGATAGTGCATCCACACCGCAGTTACTTTTTGTGGAACAAACAATGTGCAACACGGTAACATTGGTGCCGATTCTCTTGTCACCAATTTCTCTAAACTAGACTAAAAATCACTAAAATTTAGTTTATTCCTGTCAAACGACGTTTCCCATTCTGAAATCGATTAAAATGACATAACTTAAATAAATTATAGTTTGACAGCACTAAGTTATTCAATTTAGTGAAAATGGCAATTTCGCCATTCTGAAATTGACGTTTTTCACCTAAAACTTTGATTGTCAAACTAAATCAGACTATTTTTAATCGAGATTAAAAAGGTGTGGAATAAAATTAGTTGTCATGAAACTAAAATTTACAAAGCAGATTTCTCTCGTTTTTCTTGAAAGTTTGGATGTGTTTGAGTTCAGAATGGAAGTTTATGTGATTGCAGCCGTTGTCGATTCGGCAGAAAGGTAAATTTAGTGTTATTTTATTATGATACAATACGAAATGCATTCATGAAAACTTACAAGGGATTTGCGCACTAAACATCTAATGCACATGCTACATTAATAGTTTGAAAAGAAGTGGATACTTACACTTCTCATAATCAAAGCCACTTCCAGGTTTTGTGTAATAACTAATAAGAAATAACTATGTTTTAGAAACTATCAAGAGAGGATTCAATTGGAAAGATAACAAGACCAATCCAACCCATTCCTAATGGCAGAGAAGAAATTCAATAAAAAGACACCTAGATCGGGAGCACTTTATTTGGTGGATTAGCTGAATCCTCATTTGGATGAAGGATTTATCCCTAAACACCTTAAGGTTAGAACGGTTTTGTGTCCTATATATAGGTAGGTATGTATGCAGTAATTCTCTTGCTAAAACAAGTTAGCAAGAATTATAGCTGGCTTTTATTATATTTATGGGTGATACATTATACCTAGTCATTACCTATTAAAGAAATGAGTTAGTACATGAGGAAAGATCTCAGTGGCTTCTCGGAAGGTCACTGGTAAACTTTATACCTACTGGGTATGTCTATTAACTAAGTACATATAAAGTTTTATTTATTTTAGGAACGGATACCCACTACAGTCATGGCTCATGACTCCCATTATGGTGCCAACTACTGAAGCAGAGGCTCCATATATTGAGTGCCACTCAAGGGCAGGAAATTTGGTGGAAATGTGTAATTATTAAAATTTATTCTGGCATGTTGCACCCTGTACAATTGGAAACATTTGATTGTAAGTGTTTGATTTGATTTTCATGTAATTCTTCTGTTTTATTTGTTTGCAAAATAAGAAATCTAATTAAGTGTATCTTTGCAGATGAAGAAGATATCAATGTCACCGAGGATAGCGAGCAGAGTGCTATTGCGGAGGATACCTGCACAGATTTCCTTGCTGAAGCGTGGGAAATTCGGCAATCACTTGTCAATAAAATTCTTTTAATTAAATGAAACATTTTATTTCTTTATTGTTAAAATCTTTATTTTCTCCTTAAACCTTAACAAAAAAGAGTAGCGATTATGAATCACAAAATTGAAACCGCATATTTAGTACATGTTTCTGGATAACATGCGTTGAATGTCATTGAGATCTGCCCCTGCCGGTCCTCCACTAGTAGCCCTGATGGAATCCCTTGCCTTTCTTGCCTTTGTTTTCACTTTTGTCACCCACACACTCCAAATCTGTTGAAATTAAATTAGTTTAGAACACATGAAAATTATGCATGTACTTATACAATCCAGTATAACATTTCATCTCACTGAAACAACTTACATTGTTGCCACTGCTCTACAGTCCTGCTGCAGCCCAATTTGTTCAGCTCGCTACTGACATTGGCCTAAAATCCAATACTTTGGGATCATCTTGATTTTCTTCTTGTTCTTTGTATTTTGCTTTAGAGTATATACTAGTATAGTGTACACAAGCATACGTTACTTTACTACTACTCGTGAATACAGAGATTAGTTAAACGAATCGAACATCAAAGAGTATTTATTTATTAATTATGATAACCGACCACCAAATTACTAATATTATTGACATATGACATCTGACATGACAAACAAAACGAAGATAGGGCTTTCCTTCCAAACGCCGACGAAAATACCGGTTATTTTCAACTACAAAACCGAACATTAGTTTTTTTAAGATCAAATTTTTATTTGTTAACTAGCTGTAATAAACTGAAATAAATAACAGGACAAATCATGCTACCTTATATTTTTTGAAATACGGTAGTTTTGTCGATTATAACAAAATTATAGGTTTTAATCATATTGAAAACCGAAAATTTTCGCCAAAATTCTAAATCATTTCCGATTTCCAACCTTAGCAGGTTTACTTTGGTCACAGATATTAAAAACTGAAAAATTAATATTTAACAACAATAATGTTTTACGTCGTTATTATACTCCCTGTACTCCATTAATGATTACTGATAAACAATTTTAAATAATTATTTGATTTTACTCGGGTTTTTTTTTGCAATTCAGATCATTTCGTTCACTTTCATTCAGTTTTTATTTTAATCTCCGATAAATCTTAGTCTATGGTCTATTCAAATTAGCGACTGTCAAACTCGATTTTAATTGTGTCAAATCTAAAACTAAGTTTAGAGAATCTTGTAATCAGAATAACTTACCGACACCAACTAACTAAAATTAAGAAATTTTAGTTTTAGTTTAAGTTAGTTCGGTGTACAAGAGAATCGGCACCATTAGGTAACAATCTGTAATTGTTGTGGCCACTTAAATTGATACTATTTGTTGAATGTTATCATCGCGTCCATACCACGACTACGATTATACGCTCGCAGCTCGAATATGCCGTCTCTATTTGGAACCCGTTTTATAAGAAGTATATAGATATGATAGAGAAGGTCCAGCGAAATTTCTTCGCTCCATGTACTATATAGGTGTTACAAAAGGTGCTCGTCCTACTCACAATTACTAAACAAATATAACATGTTATCATTAGAATCTAGGCGAAAATTTCTAGAAGCCAACGTACTACATGGTGTTGTTCATAATTACTTCGATTCCATTGATCTCACGAGTAAGTTGTGTTATGTGGTCCCCTGCACTGTGAATAAGCGTAGTGTCCGTGCAGGTACATTGTTTGCAGTAAATACCTATCGGACTAATTCAGGATTGCGTTGTTGCCCTATTCGTCGTATGGTGGAATCCTTTAATAGCAGCTTCATTGATATTGATATTTTTGTATGTTCCAAATCGAAATTTAAGTCCAATTTTTTTTAAATTCTATCCAATGCTAATAAGAAATAGTGACAGTCCTTTATTATTATTAATTTAATTTATGTCAACCATTTTAATTATTTATATTAATGAATTGTATGAATTTGTAATTGTACTGTGATGTGATGTAAATTTCCTTATTTTACATAATTTCAATAATAACAACGAATATTCCCAATAATAACGAATAATCCCAAATTAATATATTTTTTAATTTCAATTAGTTTTTTTTATTTTAGTTTTTGTTGTATTTATTTAATAATCTGTTTTTTTTTTTCTTTTTTATTTCAATTTATATCTGAGTAATGCTAAATCTAGTGGCACTTTTTACCTTATCCTAATTTTTTAACATGCGGATAATGTAGTGGGCTGCAATATTGTTAATACTTCATATGTACATATATTATTGTTATTTGTAGACGTTATATATTGTAGCTGTTTATTGTCCCATAATAAATAAGTAAAATAAATTGTTGGAGATTGATCTACCGTCTCGCATTCCTTATATTAATCCGAATTGGTTTCTTCGAAAACATTCTCACTATAATCAATGTTTATTTTCTGAACGTCTGTGTTACGAGTAGTTTAATTGATAGGCTATTTGCTATCTATGTATTGATAGCTTACTTAGTATATCAAACACTACTTTACTTATACTTTGATTGTTCTCGCTACAAGGTTGAAAGAACATTCACAAAAAACTGCTGCTCCAAAGTGTTGGATGAAAATATTGGATGGAAAAATCCTCCAATTTCCCGTTTCTAACTACTTACAAGTCATTGCAAAGGCAATTAATGAAGGTTTTGAACCCCAAGGGTTCCAATACAAAGTTGAAGTTTACTTCCCTTTATTACGTAAATCGATTCAGCAGCAACTTGAAAAAAGTAATCAGGGTTCCGTGTACCGCGACGGTCCCTTTCAAAGAGGAGAACAGCCTCGCACAAATTTTTTGACCTTTCCATGCATACCTATATTCCTTTTACATCACCAGAGACGGCGATGGGGACCAAGCTGGATGATGACCAAACATCAGCTACCCTGGACTATAAGAACGCTATCCTCAACATTGGGATACAAATGCTAAGTCGGATCACGAGAATTTGGATGCACAACGAGCTGATATACAAAAATTCTCCTCAAGGGAAAGAGTTCGCCAAGACCCTGTCCGTAGCTCGGTCGTTTGCTGATGAAGTTATCATGGATAGAAAAGCTCAAAGAGCTCTGAATAAGGGATCTGAGGAAGCTGAGGTGTCTGATATTGGAACTAAGAGGAGGATGGCTATGCTGGACCTGTTGCTGGAGGCAGAGGAGAAAGGGGAGATCGATATGGAAGGCATCCGGGATGAAGTCAATACGTTTATGTTTGAGGTAGGTTACCATAGTGCTCCAGGGCGGATGAAACTAATGAAACTGAACGCCATCAGTACATTTGAACTGCGTTTAAGAGCTGTCTTGCTGTGGAAAATTTATTCGGGCAGCTCTTGATCGCGGTTTACTTGCGCCTTGCGCTGATTGCGGTCAGTTCATTACCCAGTTCACTATCAGAGTGCTTATTAATAGTTTTGTCGTGAATGAAATAGTTGAAAATCAAACCGATTTATTTATGAGGAAGGTGATTTATTACGTGAATTATTTAATTTCCTGTTTTTGATCCGAAATCAAAAACAGGAAAACAAGGTTACAAAATAACAAGTGACTTAACCCTGGAATATTTTGACCTCGCATATTATTTTTATTTATTCTACAAAATAACTATTTTCCGTAAAGAAAAAAAATATGTGTTGGTTTATTTGTCAGGTTCTTTAGAACATTCCAAATAACAAAATGTTAAGGGATCTGAGAAACCATTAATTAGCTTACAGCAAAGTTTTGTTCCAGAAAAAACTACACCTCTTAGCAGTAAGATTGATAACTATTTCTTCGTTTTTACTATCAAACAAAATGAGCGATGAAACTGATTTTTTACTCTCTATCTTCAGTGACAAAAACTCCGAAGATATAAAGAATATCGATATGTGAAATTGTGAACACGACAAAAGAAAAATAAGCTTGATAAAATATACATAAGTACATTTTTTGGGTTACCGACCGTAGGACCGCGTGTAACTACTAGAAATAGAAAGCGCTTAAAACAGCCACTCGGGTCGATATTTAAACCTAAACAGCGCTTGCCTAGGTTGGTATGTGGATGGGTTACATACCAATCACCCATTGCATACCTCTGCGGCTGTTATTCATTTGTAGATCTTTGACCTTCGTTATTTTATTCAATGGCCCGAAAGTCTGATAGCCAGTAAGGGGTATGGTATCGTTACGAAGTCCTAACTGGGTTGTGGAGACCAGATAGGCAGTCGCTCCATGTAAAATACTATTATTCAGCTGATTCCGGTAAGGCTGGAAGCCGACCCCAATATAGTTGGGAAAGGGCTAGACAGAAGATTACTAGTCAAAGTTTCCTCAAAATTAACAAAAAATGTAGACCAATATTTTAAGTAGGTCGTTGAACACAATTTTGATTATCACTATTTTAGCTTATGCCCGCGGCTTCCCGCGTGGAATTCGGTGATTGTTCTTTAAGGACGGGACTAAGGAGAATGAAACATCTCAGATGCTGAGTAAATACTGATTATATTTGGTGTGTAAATAATAGGTTTTATAGTGTACTTACACAGATAGAATATAATATACTTATCTACTACATCACAGTTCAAAGGGATTGTACCACCGGGATTAAATGTATCCTATGTGTTTAAGGGGGTAGCGTCAGGGTAGCCCGTGAAATTCAAATTTTCTTTTTATTTCCTATTTTGCAGGCCAGCAGTGGTAGGTTGTATCTTGATGAAAATATCCATCAAAATTCACATAAGTCGAGGAACGATTTTTTCAAGGTCAAAGTCGTTCCAAGACTTATGTGAGCTTGGAGGGTTGTATTGATGATTTCGATTATGATAATTCTGTAACTACATACGTCTTACAGTTGCAAACGATATTTTCATCAACATACGGACACTGTTAGTGTAGTGTGCTGTCCTAGTGTGAACCGGCCCTAATTAACAGTTATGAAGATGAGTGAGGGTAGTTGAATAAACGCCTTCAATTTGCTGTCGCGGTACCTCCAATACTTCAGTCTCCCCGCGACCACGGCTGGTGCAATCCGGTCGAAACGTCGGGATTAAATTAAAGGTAAATTCGCGATAAATACCCGTATGTCATATGTTTTATAATGCTGATCGTGAAAGTTTAAAAAAGACAACCTACCACTGGCCTGCAAAATAGAAAATAAAAAGAAAAATTGAATTTCACGGGCTACACTTATATGAATTTCCTCGACTTACATGAATTTTGATGGTTATAATACTGTAACTACATACGTTTTACAGTCGCGATCGATATCTTCAACTTCATACAACCTACCAATGGCCTGTAAATTCCAAAAAATCGTAAGAAAATTTGAATTTCGCGGGCTACCCTGACGCTTTCACCATAACCAGGTTATAAACTATCTGTTTGCCAAACCCGTAGTAGTTTTTGCGTAAAAGATTAACAAACGTGTAGACATCTTCACAAACTTGTGTTTATCGATACCTCACATTTCTACAGAATATTACTAGCTAAGTTAATTTGACCCCACAGTTGCAGAAATAAAGAGTGTTTTGTTTTCAGGGTCACGACACGACAGCTATAGCTATCACCTTCGGTCTGATGCTGCTGGCTGATCACGAAGATGTTCAGGTAAGTCCTTTAATCTATTTTGTTCCCCGTTCATGAGCGCGGGCGATGCGACTTGTGATGACCGAACTGCACTTGTTTCACTTTTTTCCTTTGCGGGCGTACCGTCTCGTTGACTAATGGTATGCTATAAGCAGTTGGTTTTTTCCGTAGTGGCTGCCGCAAAACGCATGTCGTTATGGGCGGTCACTGTGGCCAGGCCCGGCAGTCTCGACAGAGATAACGACAAAATCGTTAACTTTCGATTGCTAATTACTAACGAACAAATTCGGTGGCAATAATGATGCCTGCCGGTAATGAAAGTCTCTACATCCTTGATGCGTTTCTCGTAAGCATAATTATTGCAACCGAATTAATCCGTTAGTAATTAGCAACCGAAAGTTAACGATTTTGTCGTTATCTCTGTCGTGGCTGGGCCGGAGTCCGATAGAGATAACGACTTTCGATCGCTGATTTGATTATTAACGAATAAATTCAAAACACTTTTAAAGAAATAAAATAAAAGAATATAAAATATTTGTGTCATGAATTATTACGAGACTATGATTTAATTTTCTTTTTCCGCGCTTTGCTTTCGCCAGGTTGAAGGAGAAGCAAAGGTATGAAGCCGTTAAACAGCCTAATATAATTTATTTTTCATTTATTTATTTTTGAATTTAAAACACAAATAAATGTTAATTTGTTTATAAAAGTAAATATTAGTTTAAATAATCATGTTTATCTATGATATTGAATTTATAAACACAATTTGAATATTCAAAAAATGGTTACAAAGAAAGTCGTTGATCGCTTTTCCGAAATTATAACATTGAACCAATTTGGACTAAGTATATGTATAGTTATCTGTGGCAATCTTGCTTTCCACACACGTGTGGAAAAAATAGCAAAAACGCACGTGTGTGAAATACACTGCATTTTGAACCTAATCGTAGTGCGAAAAGAACCAGTTTTCGAAGAAGTGTATTAAAAACTGCGTAAAATTTCACACACGTGCGTTTTTGATATTTTTTTAAAATTGCCACAGATAACTAGGTATACTTAGTCCAAATTGGTTCAATGCGTATAGTCAGAGGTGAATGTTTTATTTTTTATTAATTTCGGCAAAGCGATATACGTCTTTACCGCGTAAACATTTTTTGAATATCAAATTGTGTTTATAAATTCAATATCATAGATAAACATGATTATTTAAAACTAATATTTATTTTTATAAACAAATTAATATTTATTTGTGTTCTAAATTCAAAAACATATTAAAAAACTATTTTTTATATTAGGCTGTATAACGGCTTCATACCTTTGCTTCTCCTTCAACCTGGCGAAAGCATAGCGCGGAAAAAAAATTAAATCATATTCTAGTTATAATTCATGACACGATGGAAGCGCGGGAAACGTTAAACTTGGCGGACGCGTCCTTTTCGAATTTGTGATAAATTACTTTTAAAATACGGTAAAATAGGATCAGTAGTCTTAGTTTTAGTGCTCTATTTTCTTTAATTTATAATTTTGTAGTTTTTTTCTTCGGTAGTGGTAAGTTTTTACTCAAATTTATTGTTGAAGCCGTGTAATGAACGACCCGCCAGACCCGGGGGACTTTGTTCCCCCGGCAGGCAATTTTGTTACCATTAGCAATGAGTCCGGCATGGATACTGATGGGTCGTCATCGGCTCGTCATCGGCTCGTCACCGGAAATGAAGCCGCGTACATGTGTGCAAACACTGTAATAAACGCCGTCGCACCCGAAATAACCGCGGTTCCGAGTCGCCGGGTTGTGGTTGCACGGAATCTACAAGTCCTACAACTACTTTAACAGAACCTATTAGCTCCGTCGTAACACCAACCATTGCTGCTGATGTTCATGCTCCATCCGTAGTTGTTCCCGCGCAAATCGGTCGTAAAACATACGACAAAACCGACAGTGCACCATACACTGTTCATTTACAGAGGAAAACTATTTCCCCTGATGATAGTACTACATTGCACCCAATCACATTTGGCAAGTTCCTTAAACACAACGCCTTTCAAAATATTATAAATGGTAGCGTCAAAAAAATTGGGCGCAATAAAATTTCACTTTCATTTTCTAATTTTCTGGATGCAAATTCTTTTATTTCACATAGCAGTCTGGAAACATATAACTACAAAGCTTTTATACCCACTTTTAACGTAACTAGAATGGGCCTAGTGCGTGGTGTTCCTGCAGAATGGTCCCCTGAGGAAGTTACTGAGAATATTACTGTTCCAATTGGTTGCGGTCCAATTCTAAAAGTCAGACGCCTTAATTTTAAATCTGTTGTTGATGGTACAACCATTTGGAAGCCATCCCAATCCATAGTTGTTACTTTTGATGGACAGGTTCTACCTAAAAGAATCTTTATGTGTTACAATGCGTTACCTGTGGATTTATATATTTTCCCTACAGTACAATGCTACAATTGCTGTCGTTTTGGGCACACTAAAGTTCAGTGCAGATCTAAACCTCGCTGTTTTAAATGTGGTCATGGCCATACTGGAGACAGTTGTGAAAGGGAAATAGAAAATGCATCTTGTTGTCTGTGCTCTGGATTTCACTATGCCATTAATAAATCTTGTCCTGAATTCTCTCGGCAAAAACAGATCAAATCATACATGGCACATAGCTCAGTTTCTTATGCTGAAGCAGCAAAAGTATATCCCCCAGTATCTAAATCATATGCTGACACACTTTTATCTTCTCCTTCTAAAAACTTTGCAGATACTCCATCAATCTCTTCTCCTAATAGAATGCAGGCTTCAAGTAGTTATAAAAAGACTGTCTTCCTGAAACCACGCTCCCCACCCAAATCTATACAAGGTTATAATAAAGAGGCCCATAATGCTATTATTAATGATTTTAAAATTCCCCAGCCATCTAATGGATGTGCTTTTTCTAATAATCAAAATAGTGATAAAAATGATGTAAACTTTTCTATAAATGATTTTCTCTCTGCTTTACACAATCTTCTTTCTCAATTCAACATCTCACCGTCCAACGTTGCCTCAACTTTCAATGCACCTCTATCCATTCATAATGGACAACACATCCAATATAATCCAGTGGAACTGTCGCAGTCTAGTAAATAAAAAGAGTGATGTTATTTACCTATTAAACAAATATGAGCCATTTGTCTTTGCCTTAGCAGAGACTTGGCTTAAATCAAATCATATTTTTAAAATTAATGGTTATTTAACCATTAGGGAGGATAGATCTGATGGGTATGGTGGTGTAGCTATACTTATCAAGAACTCTATTCCTTTCTCTATTGTTTCGTTACCTCCTCATAGTGAGGAAATTTCTATTGTAGCTATTAAGGTGCACCAAACTTGTTTTGTTTCCATATACATTCCTCACCCTTCTTCTTCTATTCTTCAAGAGATAAATAATCTCTTGTCTTTTCTTCCAAAGCCTTTCTTAATATTGGGGGACTTTAATTGCCATCACCAATCATGGGGTTGTTCCGTTTCTAATTGTAATGGAGAGGAATTACTAGATATAATAGACTCACATAACTTATGCATCTTGAACTCAGGAGCTACTACTCGCCGTTCAGATCCCAACCAAAACCAAAGTGCAATTGACCTTTCTATCTGTTCCCCAAACTTAGCCTCTTCATTAACTTGGCATACTCTATCGTCTACTCATGGTAGTGACCACTTCCCAATAGTTATTTCTTACCCTCTTTCCAAATCAAAGACATCATCAAGGAGATCTAACTTAAGACATAAATTACCTAGCAGAAATAATGATGACTGGGACAAATTTAGAAGCATTGTTGACAGTAAGCTTTGCTCCTTGCCTGTAGTTTCTGATGGCAATGAAAACACCTGTGCTGAAGCTTTAGCACATTTGTTAATCGAATCTGCAGATGTAGTTTTTCCTAAAAAAAATAACAATAATAATACAATTCCCTCGCCTCCATGGTGGGACTCTGAGTGTACAGAATTGGTCAACAAACGTAAAGAGGCGGAATTAAATTATAACCTTAATATGTCTGATATTAATTTTGAAACTGTAACTAACTTAATTAACGAAACTTATAAACTTTTTAAGAAGAAAAAATTTGAATCTTGGCGTAACTTCTGCTCATCAATTTCACCGAACACTCACCCAACGATTGTTTGGCGTAATATCCGAAGATTCAGATCCATTTATAAGAACCCTTCCCCTATACCTAATTCTTTAGCCACCGAATTCTTAGATAATTTAGCACCACCTTGGGTTCCTGAAGCTATTAACCCTAACCTGTCCTTACCAATACTGTCAATAACCAACGGATCCCATAATCAAGACACCCAGACCCTAGATGGCCCATTCACTCTTACTGAATTAAAGGGTGTTATTCATAAAACTAAGGATTCTGCACCAGGCAGTGATGGCATCCCATATTCCTTTTTTGCTAATTTAAATGAAGACGTCCTCAGTTATTATTTACATCTTATCAATTCCATTATGATCACTGGAAACATCCCAGCTGAATGGAAACGTCAAATGGTGTTGCCATTCCTTAAACCAAATAAAATTCCATCTGACGCTTCTTCTTACCGTCCCATAGTTTTGTCTTCTGTTCTGATGAAATTAGCTGAACACCTAATTAAAAATCGTCTAGAATGGTTTGTTGAAAGTAAGGGTCTTTTGGCAGAATCACAATATGGCTTTAGAAAAGGAAGAAGTACCAATGACTGCTTAAGTATTTTAACATCGGATATTCGGATTTTATTTTCTAATAATCAATCCACGGTCGCGGTTTTCCTCGACATTAATTCAGCATATGATAATGTTGTATTATCAGTTTTACAAAATAAATTAAGAGCCTTACGGGTTCCATTGAATTTGTCGAATTTTATTATTAATATCCTGACTGAACGCTCTATTAGTATGTTAATTGGAGATCATGAGGTATCTCACCTTGTGTGGAAAGGCCTCCCACAGGGTTCTGTGCTCAGTCCCCTTCTATACAATATTTACACGTTTGATTTAGACTCGTCCTTATCTGACCATGTTAGGGTTCTTCAATATGCCGACGATTTGTTGTTATATTCCTCTAGCCAATCCGTCGAACAAGCTAGCCAGGCTATCAATTCCGCTTTATCTAATTTGGAATCATGGTTACATCTTAATGGCTTGGATATATCCACGTCTAAAAGTGCGGCTGTTTTATTCACCCGAAAGAGAAATATTCCCACAATAAATCTCTTATATAAAGAAACTCCTATCCCGATTAAAGATCATTTCAGATATCTAGGTGTAATACTTGACTGTAAATTAAATAGTGTTCCTCATTGTGATTATATTGTTAACAAATGTGAAAATCACCTAAACATGCTTAGATGCCTCTCTGGTGTATGGTGGGGTGCGCACCCCTTTTCATTGAAACTTATTTACAACGCAATCATCAGAAGCACTCTGGATTATGGATTGTTTCTACTGGAACCTGGTAACATTATGGCTTTCAAAAAGTTGGATCGCATCCAATCCAAAGCTCTACGCATTGTTTCGGGTGCCATGAAGTCCAGTCCCATTAATGCACTCCAAATTGAATGTGGGGAAGCACCTTTACATCTGAGACGGCAATTCCTGTCTGATAAATATTTGTTCCGGATTCTTCAGTCATCAACTCATCCTCTCATTCCTAAATTAGACTCTCTAATGTTACAAATAGAATCCTCAGACTACTGGTCCCATAAACGTGCTCCCTGTCTAGTTATAAGCTATAAAAAATTCCTTTCACTTTCTTCTCCTATTCACCGTTCCAATAAACTTCCCATGTTTAATTGTAGTTATGAAAGTTTAATGTTCAGCCCCACCGTAAATTTTACCTGTGTTAAAAAATCAGACCCTGACAGAAATTCAAATTTAAATTTTTTTTTGGCTGAACACTTAGAATATCACCATGTTTTTACGGATGCTGCCAAGTTTTCTCCTACGGGTTGTGTTGGGATAGGTACGTATCACTCTCAATACAACATCGTCCAAAAAATAAAACTGCCTCCGGAAACTTCTGTTTTTACGGGAGAATGTTTCGGCATTTTAAAAGCATTAGAATATTCTCGCGTTTTTAAACTTAAAAAAACTATTATTTTTACTGATTCTCAAAGTGCTCTTCTAGCCATCAACAAATCCCCTTTCGAACATAAATCGCAGTTTCCTATCATTTATTTAATAAGAGAGTTTGCGTTCAGAACCATCTCTGAGGGTAATTCAATACAGTTTGCGTGGATTCCGGCACATGCTGGAATCCATGGCAATGAAGTGGCGGATACACTTGCCGGTGATGCGGTGCAATGTGGAGACTTAGTTCCATATGTAAATTTTAGCATTGATCTTGTGACTCTACCAAAAACTTTTCTTCGGGACACTTGGAAGATAGCTTGGGATATCAGTAGCAAATTGAAGGGCTGTTATTTTTCATTAATTCAGCCTGATGTTCCGGAAAAACCGTGGTTTGGTAGGGCTAAGTTTGGTAAGATGGAGACCTCCAGTCTTATACGGATGAGACTGGGTCATGTTTGCACTCCAGCCCATCTTGCCAAACTACATATCGTTGACGACCCTAATTGTTCGTGTGGCACAGATGTAGGCGACTTAAATCACATCTTTTTCTCCTTTCCCTTATATGACCATTCTTCCTTTCTTAGTAACCTTTTGTCTCTCCGTATACCTTTTCCTACCTCTATACTTTGTTTACTTTGTACAAATAGTTTTCCTGTATATAAATGTATAGTCTCATTCATTATTCTGAATAACATTAAATTGTAATTTTTCGTCATAGTAATTTACTCATTTGTACATACCTACTCATTCACCTCCGATTATTGATCCTATAATTTTCTACCCTATTCTAAATCCCGATAAATTATTATTTTTATTTCCATAAAGTTTCCCTACCTTTGTTTTAAAAATAAATTCCAAAACTTAATTAAACGTGACATTGGCTAATGCACAAACCGTGCGAAGCCACTAAAAAAAAAAAAAAAAAAAAAAAAAAAATATTCATGACACAAATATTTTATTTCTACAAAAATGTATTGAATAACGTCGTTTGATACACGGCTCGTGTGTTAAAACCGAACTACAATAACGAACTTTCTCCACTTGTATCAAAATGTACTATTACACCCTACCTTTTCATAAACAAGTCAAAGTGATTACTTGAATAAAAGTAACTATGTAGGAGACGACTTTAAAGGATGACGCACGCTAAACCCGGCACGGTTCATGGGCCATAGCACTATCCATTTTCCGTTGCTCGGCAGCGTGCAGCGGTTCGGAAGCGTGAGTTACTTACTCATGGGGCGTGAGTGTGTCCATACAAAATTTAACGGCCGACGCTCGGCTCGGACCCGACACATGGGTACAGGTATAGCGTGAGTCAAACTTGACTATTAAAACTGTCAAAAGTTAGAATTCTTAGCTTGACTTATTCGGCAGTTTTTATTTCGTTTAAATTCTTGTCTATTGCATAAAAATGTTTGCATAAGTTATTACTTTATCTGACTGGAAGGACAGATGTCAGTCATTACACGTAGTTTTTAATTGAAAAACTATATAATACGGTCCTGAGAATCTTAATCTGAATCTGAACTCTCAGGCAGTTCAGGGGGTCTTAATAGGCCGCTTAAGCAGAATCATAATAGGAACATAATATGAATTGTTATGCATTTTCTTTTAGGATTTTAGACCCCCAGATTTCTTCCCAAGTTTCCTGCAAGGTGTGTGAGTAATAAATATTGTATAAAAAAGAGATGATAAAGGTTCCAGCATACATACATAGAGTTGGAATCATAATTACCGATTCCCTTTATTCATTCCTGTCCGTTCCCAGGATCGTATCTGCGAGGAGGTGGAGAACATCCTGAATGGTGCTGACCACGTGACCATGTCTGACCTGCCTGACATGAAGTATTTGGAGGCTGTCATCAAAGAGATCCTGAGGCTTTATCCTAGCGTGCCGTTCATCGGGAGAGAAATTGTTGAAGATTTCAAACTAGGTAAGGAGGATTAAAAAAAAACTGTTATGGCGCTCTGTGTTGGTATGATAAAGGAGAATTCGAGTTTAAGAAATGAGAGATCGGCTGATCGCGTCAGTTTCATTGGTGAAATGAGCGCTTAGTTATTTTCTCAGCGGTTGGTTACTGCGCATGCAGTAGTCATCAAGCTGGAGTCGAGTGTGATTTATCTCCTTACTTCCTCTTACTGTGGCCAAGACACCTTTAGCCATCATGGTCCTATGAGTCTGTGGGATCGGCAGTAATCGAATTCCGTAGGCTACCCTGGCGCACTTCCCCTTTAGGATTTGATTCTCATATGGCACAAATAACTGCTTGCTTTACAAACTTTTTTGACGACCATGGTCCATGTTCAACGAAAAGATATCGGTCTGATTATATTAAAACAGCTGTTTAAGGGACAATCAGACCGTCATCTTTTTGGTGAACATGGACCTTAGAATTTCTAAAATTCTCATCCTGTTTTAGGGATCATCTAACTCTTCACCAAACGGTGTTCCGGCAGTATTTTTCGGTAAAAAGAGTTAAGATCCCTTCAGATAAGCCGTTCACATTTCACACATTTCTTTATGTTATAAAATTAAAGAAGTTTCGAATACTAACCTATGATGACCTTAGTGACTAGACTTGCCAAGAGATATTTTTGTAAAACCTGCTCATGATTACTTCATTAATTAGCTCTTCTTATCTTCGACGCTGTCAGATCCTTGTGTCCAGCCAGACGAAAACCTGTCTTGTAGATTCAGTCCTTTAAAAATGAATTTGAAATAGGATAAAGATTTGAATTATTTATGCAGGCTTTTTTACGGTAATTATACTCCATTTTCTGTGGAGGTTCATTTATAAAATACTAGCTGACCCGTGCAACTTTGTCTGCGTAAGACGAACCAACAGTTCCTAAAATTAGCGCGTTCAACCAACCAAATAAACAAACTCTGCAGCTTTATAATATTAGTACAGATTTAATTAAGTAACAATTTATTTTTTCTCGAATAGGTTTACATTAATCGCCAAAATATTCTATTTATGTTTTTTCTAATTATGGGCTCTTCCCTCGACTGCCTTACGTTTCTATCCATGGGCACTCGACGATTTCGTACTCCAGCTAGGTCGAAAGTTCTCATCAGATTTTTAAAGCAGGGTCATGTTGACTATTCTCTTCTTCTCTATCTTGTGATTTTTATTCATTAATACCATTTTGATTCAATAGATGTCACTGCATACATGAAGTAGGTACACTTTAAAGTAAACACACACACACACTTTAAGGTAAACTAGGTAAACACTTTAAGGTACACTTTAAGGTAAACTTTAAAGTCATATATCTTTTGATGGAGAGCACCGATTACAAAGAAACAAAAATCAAAACCTTCTCTAAGTTATGCACAAGCATTGAATCGAACCACATTAGTTTAATAATTTACACGTGATGCTATAATAATTAATGATTCCCGAACTGTCGTTTAAGTGGTAAAAAAAGTATGTATTTAAACAATGCTGCAATGATTTAACAAAATACTTTGTTACAATAGGTGAAAACCGGGTGGGTTTTGAACGTGCCAACCAAAGTTACTATCAGAAATCTTACAGAATTAAACAAAATCAAAAAGTATTGCATGTGTTTACTGAGGCTTGAACTTGTGACTCATTGTTCGAAAAGCGGTAGCTGTCACCGACGGGCTATTTGTTCTAATGACAATTTGATTATAATAGTTATTCTATTACAATGCATATGACGGTTGTCAGTTGTCAAACAGTTGAAAAATAAAGACGAAATGCATATTGATCACCCCTGTAAGTAATTAGCGTGATAGTATATAGCCTATCCTTCCCTAGGTTGAAATACATCTCCTTGTCAAATTTCATTACGATCCGATCAGCCGTTTTTTCGTGAAAAGGTAGCAGACAGACAAACAGAGTTACTTTCGCATTTATAATATTGGTAGGTATTGCTAGGTATTGGTAGGTATGGTAGGTATTGGTAGGTATGGGTTATAACTATTATAAGCATTATGGTATTATATTACATACCGGTAGTGATAGCTTGTATATAATGCTTATTTACTACTGACGGACACCTTAGTCCGACGTGACCTGAACGTAATAATTATTTCAATTGCGTCACGCGGATCACTCTGTCGGACAACCACAGAAACATTAAAAAAAAAAAAATAATAAACTAAACAAATTAAATTAATTAAGTTAATTGAAAGTTGAATTTTAAAGCGTCGTATCTTCGTCAATTTAGATTTACGTAACAAAAGAAAAAAAACGGGTCAAATAGTTTTTGAAAATCTAAATGACGGACGAATCATATTTATGTTTGTCGTCTACCCTAGTCTATGTCTGGTCTTTATGGCTTAAGTTATGTCAATTTATGCTACCATCACTGAACCATCCCCAGGTGACATACTTGTGAAGAAAGGCACGTCAGTCGACGTCCACATCTACGAACTCCATCGGCGCGAGGACCTGTTCCCCGAGGCAGAGAAGTTCAAACCTGAGAGGTTCCTGACCAACGAAACGAGGCACCCCTACGCCTATGTGCCGTTCAGCGCCGGTCCCAGGAACTGTATTGGTTAGTAAATGGTTGTACTTAGAAATATCAACGACATGGGCAACTTATGGGATGTTATGTGGATGCGTTCAAAATTGCCAAAAGCAAAACGATTATCACAAAAAAAATCTAAAAGTATCCACCAAATATCAATTTTGGTCGGTAAATTTAACCGAACGTGACTTTCCAAGGTCACGGTATGGTTACCTCCATACCATGACCTTGGAAAGTCACAGTGAGTTAAGACTGAGGGTTGAACCTCATCCGGCAGGTACAGCAGCGCACTTTTCCAAGCTCCTATCCTTTTCTGCCTCAGAACCGTTATTTGATGTGTGAGAATGCTTAAAAGAGAGCGGGAATGTTATTGCATGCGACAGCACGGTCTGTTCATTAATTTTACAAAAAGGAAGAACAACGCAACTGACGTACTTTATAACTATGTAACCCCATTTGTCCACCCTCATACGACCAGCTTCTCATATTCTGTATGTTCATGTTACTTTTCTTGCCAACAGGTCAACGCTTCGCAATGCAAGAAATGAAGACCGCCCTAGCTGAGGTCTGTCGCAACTTCAAGCTCGTTCCCAAGGTGAAGGGAGCCAGACCCAGGGTCATGGCTGACCTGGTGTTAAGGCCCGTTGACCCCATCTACGTCAAGTTTATACCACGTAAAGTTACTGCATAGGGAACCTTGTAATACTAGTATAAAGCCGCGATTCGCTCGATTAAGAAATACCTAGCCTACCCGCATCAGCTTCGCTCAGTGACGAATTTTCATATACAAACTTTCAAGCCCTATTTTCCAAAATCCTTTTCATATTCTTACCAGATGTGTACGTTATAATAACTATTTGTATACCAAATTTTACCTCGATCCGTCCAGTGGTTTGAGCTGTGAGGTGATAGTCACAGTCAGGAGTACGATTTTATAAGAATAGAAGATTGGATCCCGTGTCAGTAAAAGTGATACAATACAGGACGTAAAAGTACCATTCACAAAGCCATTAACCAAGCATTCAGTACATCAAACTAAGTTACTCTACGCAAAAATTATTGCTGGGAAACGACTTTTTGTTTTGGGGTGAAAAATCGCGTTCCACGGTAGGACTCAATGTTACGCACTCAAAACATCATGCTAATGGATGCATCCACTTCAAAAACCTTACATTCCCTTCACTTTAAAAACATGAAGGCAAAAAAAAAAGTTGTGAAAAATTTGGCATCCAATATCTCCTTAACTAGAACTAGTTCCTGAAAAGGTTCTGGAAGGTTCTGTTCTTGAACAGAAAAATGATCGCAATGACGGAGAGAACAAGTGCCTTTCGGCTTCATAAAGAGTTCTTTTACACCCTTTATTATATTAATAGGTTGATCACTGACTGTACCCAACGCTGCCGAGGATGTGGTCACACAAACAAATCGTTTTTATATGGTAGGTGAACTCACTTGTCGCCAATCGCTGGCAGTGAGACAGGGCCCTAGTTATCAAAACATTCGGAATTAAACTTATTTAAATTTTAAAACAACGTTCTATCCTGACAAGTTTATGATGAAAACAGAATGATGTTTTAAATTCGTTTAGCGATTAATGTATTTAGTGATGAATGGTGTAAATGGGCCTTAGAATTGTAAGTGGCTGTATGCTTGAATTTTAAATTAATCTTATACATTAGTCATTTAAATGATGGTAGAAAAGGGACCAATATTAGAAATTCTGATTGTTAAAAAGCAACAATTTAAAAAAAAAGTAGAACGGCTAGTGAGGAAATCATCGCAAACTGTTAACTTAAGTTGAACTTTAAGACAAAAGATAAGTACTTTTAGTTCGTAAGATGTTCCACTAATATTTAAGTTAAGCGTCGAAGTAAGTTTCAGCGTTAACTGGGCAAGTTTAACTTTGTTCAACTGTTAACTTTTAAGTATATTTCAAAGTATCGAATAAGGCTTAGCTCGAACTATTGCTTGCATATTGTAAATGTTTTTCAAATAAAATATTAATGTTACTTACCGTGTGTTTTATCATTGTCCTTGGTGGTATTTTTTATTATTGGTTGAATAATTCTCAACCTGGTGATTAGTATGACTGCCTTCTACAAGTTGTCGATTTACAGGCAAATCAATTCAAGGAGGTATCTATGCTAATGATTCTCGACCCGAATCGATGATAAAATGTGTAGGGTTTTTTTTCTTACCTATACGGAAATCAGTAACTGTAAAGCACCTGTATTAAAACGCAGCCTGTCTGTAACTGGCCCTATAACCGCGCCTTCATACACACAAATAAACGCACACAGAGACATGTCGCGCGATGGGTTCTTCTACTTATTACTTTCGTGTTATTCATTCCTTCATTCTAAAAATACTGTTCGTCTTATACTGTTCGTGTTCATCTGTCATTTTGCGGATTCAATGACAAATGAACAGAAGATTTGTCTATTCTTTCTTCGAAGAAACCCGTTTCTACGGTAGACATGCTTCGCGGGCTGTACTTAATGAATCTTTTGAGAGAACTTATTTGATGTACCCAATTTTACTTTTAAGCCCCTCTTAAGTATGATAGAAAATATGAATACGCTTCAAATGATTGATCGTGAACCATCGGCTTTTAAGTTCGTTCTATTCATTAAATGTAAATTCTGAGTACCATTAATGCATGCGATTGGACATACCACACCTTATAACTTGTATTTACCGATTATTTTATATATTGTAGCTGTTTATTGTCCCATAATAAAATTACTAAGCCATATCAATAGAATCAATATGTTGTTCTTTTTTAAAGTATCCATGGAGTTTCTTGCCCATTCTTCTTCACAGACTCGACTCTTTGGAATGGGCATGAACAATATACTTTCGTGTAGTGAATGGGACTGGGGCCTGCAGGGTAGCTTCGCTATTTAGTTTTTTTTTTAGGCATTCTAGAGGGCCTGTATTGGTCCAATTCAAATTAATTTAAATAAATGTACATCTACGAGACAGCAGTATTCGCAAAATCAAACTTGCATTTATTTCAAACACTCAGATCGAAACGACGCAATAGAGAGATATGTGCTATTCCACACAAGACTGCACTCTACTCAAAAAGCTTTTTAGGAATGGCACCTAAGTTATATAATAAGTTGCCCATTAGTATAAAAGATCTTGACAGCATACACTTCAAAAAGGCTCTTCTTAATTTACTTTGCGAGAAAGCTTACTACACAGTCAATGAGTTCCTAGAAGACAAACTGTAATTTAATGACATTTTATTTATTTCAATTTATTTGTAAGTAACTTAATTGATTTGTTTTATCTATTTAATTTAATTGTTCTGTCTATCTGGTAAAATTTATTGTTATTATTTTTATTTGATTAATTTATATTTTTTGTTTCGTTTTGTATTGTTTTAATTGAGTTTAATTGTTAATTTTGATTGTTTCTATTATTTTTTACCCATTATTCCTAAGAAATTATAATTAGAATATTAGTACGCCGTTGACGGCAAGACATAGCGCTCATTTTATAAAATTTTACATCTATACTTTTGTTACCTATGTTCTACAAAGAAAAATATTTGAATTTGAATTTGAAATGTTTTAGTTTGGGTTTAGGATTGGTCCAAAACACCCAAATTGACCCGAACGATTAGGGAAACAACAAGCGAAATACCTTTCCCATAAATTTTATCAACTCCTGAATAAATTACGAAATCGTGTCCTAGCACAATATGAATAAAACGAATTTTCAGTTACCACTTACCAATTTACATGGTCTATTTTTATTTGGCCCTAAAATGTTGTAACGATGTTTTAAATCAGGAAATTATGCTTACCTTTCGGCCACGACCACGAGCTTCGCGCTCAGAGGCACGTAAGTACGTTGCGACGATAATGACTACGAAGATTCGAATGAAATAAGTTTTGCTTTAAAAACACTTTTCCTTTTTTCTTCATTGGCCCCGATTCTGCTATTACAACAGTGTCACAATGGTCTATCATTGATTTCATAATTGTTGATGAATGGCAATGGGATCTCCATTGTCATTTTGCTAAAAGTTCGTAATCTGCTAAATTCATCATAGTGGTTCGATCAATGGTCTCGCAATTGTGTAAGAATGATATTGTTGTATTGCCATTATTATAATGCCTGTTAATAGAAATGATTTTCGAAAATACAATATTAAATTTAAACATTTATTCATGCCAGATTTCATTTATATGTATTTTTACATATTATTTATTTGAGATAAAAGCAATCTGAAGTAGTAAGAAGTTCATAAATAGCAAAAAACAATAAGTTATGTGTAACGCGGATAAATGTGAAACTTTACAACTCCATTATATTTTTCAACACACTTGCTCATAAAGTGGCTCTAATTTCACCGCAATTAGGCACATAATGACACCTGGGCCTCGATTCTGCTATTACAATAGTGTCAGAGTATTCGATCATTGATTTCATAATGATCAAGTTCTGTCAAATTTTAACAAGTTTGTTAATTTTACTATCATAATGGCGCCATTATGACTTCTCAATGAACAACCACTGACACTCCATTGAAAGAAATGTCATAGAATATTAATCTCGTACATGAAATCTGGCATGAATAAATGTTCGCATTTAGTAGTAGATTTCGAAAACCATTTGTACTAAGGGTTTTATAATAATGACAATACGACAATGCCATTAAAACACAATTTTATTACGAGACCATTGACCGACCATTGTGAATTTAGCAGATTACGAACTTTAACCAAAATGACAATGGGATGAGAATGGAATCGTGTTGGAGTGACGAATTTATTAAAATAGCAGAATTAGGCCCCTGTAATCAAACTGTGACTTTTTCATTGCTATTATTCACAAGTGAGTTATAGGGTTTTTTTTTTATCGGTTGAATTGCTTTGTTCTTAAAAAAGTTTCGATACAAAAAAGATCGTGTTCAATAGTAAGTAGGTACAAATAAATTAATGTACCTATTGCTTGCTCATTTCATGTAACTTCGTATCTACATAGATAATTTCAACTTATAAGTTTTTAATAAATAAAACTTTCACTCAAATGTGACTTTTGTTTTCTCTGTACCTACTAAATAAAACTTTGAATTCCCCATTTCGTACGTGGCTAAAACGCTATCCGCGAAAAGCCAAAAAAAAGAAACCTCATTCTTTTAGTCTATGGCCGATCGCCATTGTTAGATGCGCGCGCATAGGAAAACTGGGGGTCTAAAATGGCCGCTTTAGTAGAATCGTAAATGAATCACGTAAAAATAATAAAATTCTTAAAATAGTCTTTGTAACCATGACCATAGAGTCCATTTTAAGAATTTTTAATTTTCGTGATTCATTTTATTGAACAAAATTTAAAATTCGTAAAATGGACTTTATTGTAATGGCTATGTCACCGTAAAATTGTCAAATACGTTATATTGTAATATCTCTAGCGATATTGTAAAATCTCAAAATATTGTCAAACGAACATACTGCTTACAACAAAATGCATTATTTTTCGTGAAATGCATGCGATGGTAGTCAACTCACGCGGTGTGGAGGGAAGGAGGGGTCCCCCTTGCCCAGTGGCGCCACTCTCATGAAAAGATAATGTACCATTCCTGAGAAATACCGATTAATATAACCTAACCATAAAACACTTTATATTCCCCTAAAAAGCGTAGTCGACGGAGCCCCGCTTCGCGGGGCCCCTATTTCCGGGTGCAGGGTTTAAAGGAACCTAACTAACCTAACGGGGGGGTGCCCCAAGTCCCGATTATGGGGGCAGAGATACTTCCGTATGTTCAGTTGACAATATTTCGAGAGTTTACAATATCGCTAGAGAGACACACGTTATATTGTAATATAACGTGTTTGACAATTTTACGGTGACAGCTACAAAGACCATTCTAAGAATTTTTTTTTTTAACGTGATTCATTTACGATTCTGCGAAAGCGGCCATTTTAGACCCCCTGATTAATTATTCCCGCCATTGCGAAAAAAAATTCACATCTCGTTTTAACTGTTGAAATTATAGTTATTTTAAGTATTATTTAATTCTCAAGTGTGTTGAAAAGCGTCGTATGATACACGTGTGTGTTGATGATTACCGTCCTCGGCTCTCTTAAGACCCTCGCCTGACTTCTCGGGTCTCAATGGCGCCTCAGCGGTAATCACCAACATTACACACTTGTACCATAATGTACTATTATCTGTTTAGCTGTCAAAATCAAGTGTGACATTACTATTTACTGACTTTTTGTTTGTTTTCATTTCTAGCGGCCTGTGTTTTGATTTATTTTCTTACACGTGTTTTAAATTATCTTTATTAAAGAAGCCTACATTTATTGCAATACAAAATGGTGCTAATTGAGCAAATTTCTGCTCTAATTCTCAAAGGAACTGTCAAAATGTTGGCAGATTACCGCGTAAGTCAGTCATTCATTTATCATTATGT
This sequence comes from Xestia ashworthii, assembly GCA_950022955.1. NCBI lineage: Eukaryota > Metazoa > Arthropoda > Insecta > Lepidoptera > Noctuidae > Xestia > Xestia ashworthii. The sequence goes on along the minus strand of OX465565.1, from coordinate 20,229,510 downwards.
ACGAGACTACTATTTTAAGCCATTTCTTTCAATTGATTGTCAGTGGTTGAACATTGGAAAGTCATAATGACGCTTTTATATTAGTAGATCACCAAACTTGTCAAAATGAACAATTATGAGATCAATGATAGACGATTGTGACACTATTGCAATAGCAGAATCGGGGCCGAGCGACTGTATGTAGGTAGTGTAGGTATTGTAACGGTCAATTCATACAGAATGGAAACACATGCGGGGCAGTCTCTGGGGAGGGTCTGACGATAGAAGTGAAAACTAAGTAACTTGTGAATTATATCGTCGAGCTTATTAGATTATTTGAATCCAAAATAAACTTTACAATAATATTGTTTAAGGTTGATTTTGACTAACCGTTCTATGAAAGCGTTCGGTGACGATGACGCGAGTACCATGAATTTTGTACACCCAAAAAGTGCTCAACGAGCCTAATGAAGTTTTCACTTCAAAAATCATCGCGCCATTTACTATTTACTACGTATAACAATGCATATTATCAAGGCGGACTTTTTTATTGCTTATGTAAACTTATGTAAACCAAAACTATAACCGAAGAAATAAAAACAAGTTGATTACACCGTCACCAAAACTAAGAATTATGAAAAGTAGCCTTAACGCAACGATTTATAATAATGTACCAAAACATTTAAAATATGATAGAGGAGAATACATTAAACTAAAATTGCTTTTAATAGAGAAATGTTATTACACGGTAGACCAATACATGAAGGATAAAACTTTATAGGTGTACCTACATAATTAACGAATATAACTTATTTTTATTTTACTGTAAGATCCGGTCTGATCAAGACGTAAATACTGTTTATTTAAGTTACATTTTACTTTTATTTTGTACTGTAAAATGACATACCATAATTCAACAATTCAATTCAATTTAATCACTTACGATACTCGTATGACATGACTGTAATTATTACCTATTCCCTATTTTTTTGATATTTTATTTTATTCTATTTAATCTGACTCAGTTATTATTATGACCTAATGTGTATTGTTTACTGTTAACCGGACATCAAAACGACTTTTAGACATATTTTAAATAACATGTATTATTGACCCGCGCAACTGCGTAAGACGAACCAACAGTTCCTAAAATTAGCGCGTTCAACCAACCAAACAAACAAACTCTGCAGCTTTATAATATTAGTACAGATTCAAGTAAGTAACAATTTATTTTTTCTCCTGGGATGGGATCCTGGAAAAATAGAGGAACCTCTTCAAATTTTATAGGCACACAAGAAGCGATTTGGGTAGTTTTAGGAAGAGTACTATCTCGGAGTGATTCCGTTTGCAAGAATTTGGCGAAGATCTGATGAAGAACTTCGGAGAAATGCAACGGAACTCCTCAACAAATGATAGCAAATGTACTGAGATTGCTGAAATTGCATGTCTGTCTATTGTTTACACCAGATCATAACAAAAAATCACGCCGGTACGCAGTGAAACGGTAAGCACATATGAACCATTACAAAATGAAAAAAAAAAAACTCTTTGCAAAAAATAAAACCAACTTCACACAAAAAGTTGAAAAATAACTTTAGCTTCAGAAGTCGGCGATAAAAACTAAATCAGTCAAACACAGGTTCTATCTATAAATCTCTTTTATGTGACGCAGACGAAGTTGCATGGGTCAGCTAGAATAAAGATAGTTAACATAAAGTAGTAGTAGACTACTGCCTCTTTGATCTAATAGTCGTCGTAGTTATGACTCTAAAGTGATGATTTTTTTGTGTGTCCAAAGTCCAAAATATTGCCATAACACTATACACGGATCTTCTTCGATTAGTTTTTGTTTGTATCTAAATTTTGGACTTTAGACCCAGTAGTCACCGTGACTGTCGACTTTAAACTCGTTAGGTGTGTTATTTGTGCCAAAAATAAAGAGGTACTTAGGTATGATTCATTCTGGTATTTTTGTCGGGTTCAAATTAACTTTATATAATATTTAAGGTGATTACTGTTTTATATTTATGTTTGCGACTGGTGAGCATGAGGTCCTTTTTTTTCGGATGGGAAATCATCAAATGACTTCTCCCACTCTGGGCGGAGCGGGAGGGCGTGTCAGACTTTTACTGACTAAAACCCATCCATGTTCCTTCTTCGCCCTTTCTGTTCCGGGGCCACGGTATCTCTTATCTCGACACGGCCTGTCGTCATTAGATGGACGGACGGCTAGCTAGCCCATAGCTCACCGTCCACGGATGCGCGCCACCACGTGGCCCCCGACGCCCGGTGCGTGTCCCGCGGCGGCTAGGGAGAGAGGCTCTCTCCCTCTCGCGTTCCGCCACCTCCTTCGCTAGCATGACTGCTTCGCAGTAGGAGGTGACGGCTTCCCATTCCGTCTCGCTCCGGACCATGGATTGAACCAGGGCCGGACGCGAGAGGTCGCCGCCGCCGATCGCCGCTACGAGGACATGGCGTTGCTCCACCCACGCGGGGCATACCTCCACCGTGTGCTCCACCGTGTTCTCCGGTAGATCCTTGCAGTGGAAACACCCGGGCGTTTCCTCCCGCCCGATTCGATGCAGGAACCTCCCGCAACATCCGTGTCCGGTGAGGACCTGCGTCAGGCGGAAAGTGAGGACGCCGTGGCACCTCTCAAGCCACTCCTCAAAGAGGGGACTTATCGCCACAATCGTGGTGTGCCCTGCACGGGGTTGCGACGGTCGCTCTCTCCATGTCTCCATGAGATCGCGCCGGAGGTCTGTCCGCCGAGCGGCTATTTGCCGCGGCAGCGGAGTTTTCCCCCGGCGCGTAGTGCCTCCGCGCGCCCTTCGTGCAGGCGCGCGAGGACTATCGCCTCCGGATCCCATGGCGGCAACTTAACTACCCCTAAGCTTAGCTTAAGTCGCTATGGTATTGCCATTTAAGAATCTCACCAAGAAAAAATTGAAATAAAACATAAGGCAGTCTTTCAAGTTCAAGTCCTTCTTTAAATATCATAAGAATATACCTAATATTAAAAAAGTAGTAGGTAATAATGTACAAAACAATTAGTGTGTAAGAAAAATAAATAAAGGTATTCCGAAGATAATCCAGAGAAAACATTATGCACGTCTGAACGCTGCAAACGGTTCGATATGTACTGTTCAGAAATACCGCCAGAGCGCGCCACGACACGACACAATAGTGTGCACAGACTGCACAGTCACCATAACGACAGCAAGCGCCATCGCCACGCCCCGCCACGCTACGTAAGTGTGTTTCCAGCATTACGCGCAAATCGTCTCTTTCGCATAATGTCTACTATTGTAGTAAAATGTCTCTTTCTCATTATGTCGCTTTCTCATAATGTTCGCTTTCGCAGTAATTATGTTAGAGAGGATTTGGTATTTCATTTTATGTTGCTGTAAAAGAGCTATATAGTTTTACACGTTGGTAAATTTTCATTACCGTCATAAATGTGGTTAGGTACCATCAAAGCAACTTCCTGTATATTTTTACCATGTATTATAAAACGGGAAATTGTTACCATACGTGAAACTGATGGGTAATATACTGATATCATACAGACAGCTGATGACATCAGAGGGTTTTCATGTCATTTTCAATATTAGATTACTTAAGAAATAAAAAAAACAAGCTTATAAATTAAAATTATTTAAAGAAGAACACCGACAAGGTATATACAGGTTGAAATCTTTTAGCGGGGCAGTCAGGAACCTTAACCGTTGAAGCTCAAGAAAATGGTCTTAGGAAATTATCCAAAAATGTTCGTGAAATTTTGATTCCCGTTCACGAATTTCACAAAACATTTTTTTGATGCCTATTGATCCTTTTTCTAATACCTACTGTCCAAAAACTTTTATGGACCTTGGGATACTAAAAAAGTCAGTTTCAAAAATATTTTCGTGTTCTTTACATTTTGTTTGATGAACATTTTTTTTATCCTCTCAAACGCTCCGACCGCTAGACTGGGCGGGAGAAAACCGCTGCTAACGCTACAAGGTCAAGGGTTATTTCGTGTAATTTGACCCTTGTATATAAAAACACTTGACGATCGCAAACTACAAGACTTAGACCAAAATAAAATTTACTGTGAATAGCTGAATAGTTAAGGAATCTATTTAACCAAAAACCAAGAAATATAATATTAATTTAATACTCTAAAATAAATGTTGAGTTTGAAAAACAGTCACGTAACGGCTACTTCGCGATTAAAAATATTTTTAGGGCTTAGTGTACACTAAACCCTGCAACCAAAGTTCGGGTTTTTGACCGGGTAAATCCCGTGAGGACCTTTGCCGCGTCATCTGGTGGCGACACCCGTCACAGACGTGTCACTTTCTCCGGCATCCGGCATCCGGCAACCGACGCCCCTACCGGCATCGGCACCATCATCACACCATCTACCCTGCGGGGCCTGCGTTCTGCTCCTCGGTATCGGCGTCTCCAGCTACGTGGAAGCCAGGGCAGTACTTCTCGCGCCCACCTACCTCCATACTACAGGAAAATTTATGACGGGCTTTTGTGACCTTCGACCTAGTAATAAATTTGATTGAAAGTGATTGAGAGTTTTAGTCTTACTGAGTATAAGTTGCCAAATTCCAACGCTTCATTGGTAACTGATTGGAGCTAGCGAAATTACCTTACTGACATGTACCATACATGCCCAAAGGTGCTGATAAAGAATGAAAACAGGGTAAATATTATAACATAACATCACGCTGTGTAAAGGATGATATATCAAGAAAGGAGGTGTCTGGTGAAATGACGAGTAATATAGCAGTTATACCCTAGTAGTGTGAACGTCGGACTGTAAGTCAAAGGTCTCGAGTTCAAACCCAAGGCACGCACCTCTAGGGCACGCCACGATAGTGGTGGTAAGTCCCCTCTTTGAGGAGTGGCTGGAGAGGCGCCACGGCGTCCTCACCTTCCGCCTGACGCAGGTCCTCACCGGACACGGATGTTTCGGGAGGTACCTGCACCGAATCGGGCGGGAGGAAACGCCCGGGTGTCTCCACTGCGAGGATCGACCGGAGGACACGGTGGAGCACACGGTGGAAGTCTGCCCTGCGTGGGCGGAGCACTGCCGTGTCCTCGTAGCGGCGATCGGCGGCGGCGACCTCTCGCGTCCGGCCCTGGTTCAATCCGGTCCGGAAAATGGTCCGGAGCGAGACGGAATGGGAAGCCGTCACCTCCTTCTGCGAAGCAGTCATGCTAGCGAAGGAGGTGGCGGAACGAGAGGGAGAGATCCTCTCTTCCCGGCCGCCGCGCGAGACGCACCGGGCGTCGGGGGCCACGTGGTGGCTACCGGTCACCGTAGACGCGGGCCTGTGGACGGTTGGCTATGGGCTAGCTAGCCGTCCGTCCGTCTAACGACGACAGGCCGAGTCGACGGCGCGTTCGTGTTCCACGCGCGCCTCAAAGAGATGTCAGCATAAGAGAGGGGCCCGCAAGGGCCGAAGCCTGCCGGGGTTGCGGGACTGTTCGAAAGAGATACCGCGGCCCCGGAACGTAAAGGGCGAGGAAGGAACATGGATGGGTTTTAGTCAGTAAAAGTCTGACACTCCCTCCCGCTCCGCCCAGAGTGGGAGAAGACATTTGATGATTTCCCATCCTAAAAAAAAAAAAAAAAAAAAGGCACGCCCCTCTGATTTTTCGGATTCATGTGCGTATTGTATAATTATCACATACTTCGGTGAAGGAAAACATCGTGAGGAAACCAGCATACCTAAGAGATATTTCTCGACGGCATGTTAAGCCAAATCAAAGGCCCTTGGGCGGCTTACAGACTGACACCAGGTTAGGCAACTAACCACACGATAAAGAAAGATGAAAGATGATGATGATGAATGATGATGATCACGCCTGTAACTGAAGGGTTAGGGCACCTAATAGTACATCCACATTTCACCAGTTATGTTTAACTTCCATATAATACAGGGCGAGCCTATTGCCATCAACCGGACACAAATACGGGTTCCGTGGCTGCTAGTGATAAAGGTGGAAGCAAACCCACCCAGAACCTCACGGTCTACAGTCGCAAACATAATAGTAATCAATCAATCATTTTATTTTCAGACATCTTAAGGCCCATAGATGAAATACACAAAATTACTTTACAACATAAAAATACACTAATACATACAAAATATAACTTATAAACTATGAACTATGACACACGAAGTGGCGGCGTCTTGTTTCGCTGCGTGTTGTCACGTAGCCTGACGCGAAAACGTCGGTAAACAACACCCTTCGGCCAAAACTCTTCCTTGAAAAACTTGTTGAGATATTGTGTCGGAACTCGCACCACAAACGACTTGAAGTTGGTGTTGTGACGCGGCTCTAACTTCTCGACCCTCAAGGTCCAGCTGGTCTTCACCTTCATGTACTCTACGACCTCCTCAACCTTCGTGGAGTGATGAAGTCGGGACACATAAAGCAACGTCGTTGGTATTGCTGGACGCAGCAGCATATTTGGTCCTGACAGTCCAGTACCGCATTGATTGCGACAAGTAGGCTTCTTCTTCTACTTGTGAACTATGGTGAAGCCGTCCTCATCACACTTCTGCTTTGCTGGACAACGCTGTACCGGATTCCTCGAAAGGGTTTCACAGCGACAGTTCTGCTGGTTCGGTAATGCTTGTACGGCCCGTATTGAGGAGGTTCCTCTCTCTGGAGCCCTGACCACCGGTAGCTTTAACCCTGTTCCCGATACCGGTGAAAAATGTAAATTAATTTGTGTAGAAATTAATAAAAAATTGTTTGCTTGCTTGCTTGCTTGTAGGTACTACAAAATACTAATATACAAAAGTAATCACCTAAAACATAATATAAAAAAAAGTTAATTTGTTTGTTTATTTTTGGCACAAATAATACACCTAACGAGTTTAAAGTCGAAAGTCACGGTGACTACTCGATCTAAAGTCCAAACTAACCTCAACTGTAATTAAATTCTGATAGATACAACATCTAATAGACGTAGATCCGTGGTGTCGCAATATTTTGGACTTTGGACACACAAAAACATCACCACTTTAGAGTCATACTACGAAAGAAAGATGAAAGAAAACATATTTATTTGGCTTATGCCGCAAGTGCACACAACATGACAAAAATAGGAATAAAATAAAATAAAAAACTTAAAACTAAAGGCACAACACTGCACCCAAAGCACTGCATGCAGGGCCCTGCCTGCAGTGACACTGCCAATCGTCAGCAGGGCAGGGCCGATCTGCCGCAGGGTCTTAAAATATCGGCCCTGCATGCATGCACACAAAACGATTGGCCAACCAATAATAAAAAATACCACCAAGGACAATGATAAAAGGTGGCATTTTATCTCCACTTTTGTTCTCTATCTTTATAAATCTCATAACCACCGAACTTCAGTACGCAGACGACTTGCAGCTTTACTGTCAGGCAGGTGTTGACAGCTTATCCGGGGCGGTCGAGAAGCTAAATCGGGATTTACGAGTAGTCAAAAACTGGTCTGATCGTTTTGGGGTGGCGGTCAACCCAACCAAGTGTCAGGCTATTATTGTAGGGAGCCCCCATACATAGCCTGAGGAGGTTGAATGGTTTAACGGTGCCACCGGTTACCTTTGATGGCACTGTGATTTCATTTAGCTCTGATGCTAAGGATCTGGGTTTACATGTTGACACTTGCCTTGACTGGCGTAAGCAGGTCGCCATTGTGAGCAAAAAAGTCATTGGGACGTTGCGGTCGCTCTATCGGTTAAATAATGTTCTCCCATCACACATTAAGGCAATGCTTGTACAGTCCCTTATCTTCCCCATAATTGACCTTGGTGATGTGTGCTACTATGACCTGAATGCAGATCTCCTCAACAAACTTCTTAATAGCTGCATTCGATTCGATTTCAATCTCCGTAAGTATGATCATGTATCTGCACATCACTCGCTTTTAAAGTGGTTACCTATCCGGCAGCGCAGTGCGTTGAGGGCTTTGACCACCCTGTTTTCTCTTCTTCATAATCCCACTTCTCCTTCTTACCTGACTTCTCTTTGTCAATATTTATGCTCTGCACACAACAAGAATCTTCGGTCCGAGAATAATCGTCTTCTCCGTTGTCCTTCTCATCGCTCTGGCTTTATAAAGTCATCTATCTTTGTCCATGTGGTCTTTCTTTGGAATGCGCTCCCTCAGAATGTCAGGACGGTAACCAATCGATTCACTTTTAAAGTGAAAGATCGAGAGCACATACACAAGAAGTTGGCAGATTCGTCTCAGAACTAACTTGTAGTTTTTCTTGTTAATCACTCATAACCTTTTTTACATTTTTTGTTTTATGTATGCATATATGTATTTATTATTGTATTTTAGGTATAAGTATTAACTCTTTTGTTTTCTGTTATTGCACCTACTATGTATTGTCTCTGCATCACCCTAAGGTAGACTGGTAGAAAATGCCCAAGGCATTAAATCCGCCTTCGTAGAGTTTTTACTTGTGCATAAAGTTTTAATAAATAAATAAAAAACACACAGTTACATTAATATTTTATTTAAAAAATATTTACAATATGCAAGCAATAGTTCGAGCTAAGCCTTATTCGATACTTTGAAATGTACTTAAAAGTTAACAGAGTTGAGTAACGTTAAACTTGCCCAGTAAAAGCTGAAACTTACTTCGACGTTAAACTTAAAATTAAATATTAGTGGAACATCTTACGAACTAAAAGTACTTATTGTATTGTATTTTACAACGGGCTGGTGTCCGCAACTCCACGTCAAAGCGCGTACTTTGCGTATGGGCTATAATCTACCACGCGGGCCCAGTGCGGGTTGGTAGATGTCACATGTCTTCGAATTTTTGGTTCTAGGACATGCCGGTTTTCTCACGATGTTTTCCTTCACCGTTTTTGAGAGCAGTGGTGATGAAATAAGTGGTCCCGACTTACGAACAGTAAGTCGTGGGTTTGAACCCTAGCAGGCGCATTCCTTTGTGTAATTTAAAAGTACTTATCTTTTGTCTTAAAGTTAAGTTAACTTAAGTTAACAGTTTGTGATGATTTCCTCACTAGCCGTTCTACTTTTTTTTTTTAAATTGTTGCTTTTTAACAATCAGAATTTCTAATATTGGTCCCTTTTCTGCCATCATTTAAAGGACTAATGTATAAGATTAATTTAAAATTCAAGCATACAGCCACTTACAATTCTAAGGCCCATTTACACCATTCATCACTAAATACATTAATCGCTAAACGAATTTAAAACATCATTCTGTTTTCATCATAAACTTGTCAGAGATAGAACGTTGTTTTAAAATTTAAATTAGTTTAATTCCAAATGTTTTGATAACTAGGGCTCTGTCTCACTGCCAGCGATTGGCGACAAGTGATCTAGCATATAAAACGAGTTGTTTGTGTGACCACATCCTCGGCAGCGTTGGGTACAGTCAGCGATCAACCTAGTGTTGAAGTAAAGGGTGTAAAAGAACTCTTTATGAAGCCAAAAGGCACTTGTTCTCCCCGTCATTGCGATCATTTTTCTGTTCTAGACCAGACCTGGGAACCTTCTAGTTAAGGAGAAATTGGATGCCAAATTTTTCACAACCTTTTTTTTGCCTTCAGGTTTTTAAAGTCAAGGGAAGGTAAGGTTTTTGAAGTGAAGACAATGCATCCATTAGCATAATGTTTTGAGTGCGTAACATAGTCCTACCGTGGAACGCGATTTTTCACCCCAAAACAAAAAGTCGTTTCCCAGCAATCATTTTTGCGTAGAGTAACTTAGTTTGATGTACTGAATGCTTGGTTAATGACTTTGTGAATGGTCCTTTTACAACCTGTATTGTATCACTTACTGACACGGGATCTACAATCTTCTATTCTTATAAAATCGTACTCCTGACTGTGACTATCACCTCACAGCTCCGTGATACGTGTCTAACGTAATCTGATACTGTGATCGGTGGAGACAAACCCCTCAAACCACTGGACGGATCGAGGTAAAATTTGGCATACAAATAGTTATTATAACGTACACATCTGCTAAGAATATGTGTTGAGGACAGCGCCATCTTCGAGAAAACGGAAGTAACTACGAGAGCATCATCCACAATTCGCTGCACTGCGCGCGCGCCACGAGCCAAGCAGCGAGCTACGTGGTTCATCCGACGACGACGAGAGGGCGCCTCACCAAGCCTATAAATAGCTTCGACGAGCTAGAAACTCCCCTTCTTTCTGCATCTCTCTACCACGAACTGAAGTCTTTCCTGTGTACCATCAAAATTGTAAATCTCAATAAAGCTTTCATCATCACGAAGAATAAAGTAGTCACTTTTGTTATTTGAGTACATAATTTTGAGAAAAACCCCAATACTGAGGAACACGCCTCAACAATATGAAAAGGATTTTGGAAAAATAAGAGACACCTTCTTTGGCAACTTCGAGCAAAACCTAATAGCAATAACTTAACTTTAAAAACTATTCACAAAGACTTAAGAAAATAATAAAATTAACACAAAAGGCAAAAAATAACCATAAGATAATGACATCAACAAATCAGTCAAAAGATACATGGAAAATCATAAATGAAAATAAACATTGCCCTCCCTGTGAACATATAACAGAAATACAAAATAACGGGGTCACCATAACTAACCCTAGTGAAATAGCGAACGCATTTAACGATCACTTTGTGAATCAAGCAGTATTACTTTCGAAGGCCTCAAGAACCCCGAGCTATGAGACCCCGAATACATGTTGTGAATCAATGTTCTTGACCCCGACTACACCTCATGAAGTATATCGAATAATACAGGATTTGAAAAATAAAGTTAGCGTAGGGTATGATGATATTGCAACAAAAGTATTAAAATTTGTGTCCGATGTGATATCTGGCCCCATTTGCCACATCATTAATGTTAGTGTCTGCTCTGGAATTTATACTGATAAACTAAAACCAACAATCATTAAACCCTTATTTAAAAAACATGACAAGACTGATATGAATAACTACAGACCTGTTGCCTTAATACCAGTAATATCAAAAATATTTGAGAAGGCCATTTATCATCGTATATTTTCATTTTTCACGAAACACAACATCTTGGTAAAAGAACAAAAGGGATTCAGGAAAAACAAATCCATAAATTTGGCTATCTATGATTTTCTCAATATTATTATGACAGATATTAATGAAAGAACTCCTATTAGCGCTGTATTTATGGATATGACGAAAGCATTCGATCTAGTCGATCATAATATTCTACTGCAGAAACTTAATGCATGTGGAATTAGGGGCAATGCACTTTCCCTTATACGGTCTTATTTAGACAATAGAACGCAGTGTACAGAAATCAAACGGATTTCTAAAAAGCATAAAAAAGAACTTAAATATATTTCAGAAAAACGTAAAATAACTTATGGCGTACCACAGGGCAGCGTATTGGGTCCCCCGTTGTTTTTAGCTTACATAAATGACTTTCCAAAACACGTCGCTTTCCCTATGGTCCTTTTTGCTGATGCCAGCACAATCATTGTAAGGAATAATAAAAATAGAAACCATGAATCTGACATTAAAGACGCATTACAACAATCAATTAACTGGCTTGAAAATAATAATTTAAAATTAAATTTAAATAAAACTAAAATTATGCAATTTCGACAAAGATTGACCACTCTTGACTTAAATATAACTTTTGACGATAACATAATTGAAGAAGTAGAACAAATAAAATTTCTAGGTTTGACAATTGACTCTAAACTGACTTGGAAACAACATGCATCAATTCTTATAACAAAATTAAGTAGGTTCGCTTTTGCTCTTTATAAACTGAAGAAAATAGTTAACCAGGCAGCTGTTGTAGCTGCCTACTATGGCTATGTAGATTCCATATTACGATACGGAGTAATTTTTTGGGGAAATTCCTGTGAGAAAATTAACATTTTTAAAGCGCAGAAGAGGTGTATTCGATCGATATGCGGTCTTAAACCAACGGAGAGTTGCAAACCGCATTTTAAATCTCTTAAAATACTATCATTGCCTTGTCTCTACATATATGAGACCGCATTGTTCGTCAAGAAAAATAATGAATTGTTTAAAAAAGCTTCAGAACAACGCTATAGATCGACAAGACAAGAATATCGTCACGAATTACGTCTAAGAGCCTCAAAGACCGCCCTTATGCACAAAAGCATCCTCTGTATGGCTCCGAAAATATTCAATAAAATACCAAATGACATTAAAGATTTAAACTTGACACAATTTAAAAGGAAACTAAATATTTTTTTAATTGAAAAATGTTACTATACCATTGACGAATTCCTTCTTGACAAATTTTAATAAGCTGGGCTGATTTGTTTTTAGATTTCGTAATTATTTTGACATATACTCTGACATTACTTATCAATTTGAATTTTTATCGTATTATTTGTTACTTTATGACATTGCATTTTAAAAAGTATTCATTTGAATCTATGATAGTGTTCAATCTCTGTAATCTAAATGTTATTTTAAAAATTTGATGTATTTTAGACGTTAATTTTTTTGTATTTTTTTATTGATTTATATGTAATATCACTTTTAAATTCTTATAATGTGAAATAGTGTATGCCCTAATGGGTAGTTTTTTGACTTACTATAACCTAACTATAAGACCAAGTGTATCACCAAAAAGCACACTAATAAATACTTTGACTTTGACTTTGACTTTGAAAATAGGGCTTGAAAGTTTGTAGGTATATGAAAATTCGTTACTGAGCGAAGCTGATGCGGGTAGGCTAGGTATTTCTTAATCGAGCGAATCGCGGCTTTATCTTCGAATTACAAGGTTCCCTATGCATTAACTTTACGTGGTATAAACTTGACGTAGATGGGGTCAACGGGCCTCAACACCATGTCAACCATGACCCTGGGTTTGGCTCCCTTCACCTTGGGAACGAGCTTGAAGTTGCGACAGACCTCAGCTAGGGCGGTCTTCATTTCTTGCATTGCGAAGCGTTGACCTGTTGGCAAGAAAAGGAACTTGAACATACAGAAAATGAGAAGTTGGTCGTATGAGGGTGGTCATATGAGGTTACATAGTTATAGAGTACGTCAGTTGCGTTGTTCTTCCTTTTTAAGAAAACCTAACGGTAAAATAAGGGTTAAGCCTCATCTGGCACCACGGAATCACAATACTAATGAACAGACCGTGCTGCCGCATGCAATAACATTCCCGCTCTGTACGGCGGCATAACATGCACGGTTCTGAGAGGCAGAAAAGGATAGGAGCTTGGAAAAGTGCGCTGCTGTACTGCCGGATGAGGTTCAACCTTCAGTCGTCACGGGATGGTTACCTCCATACCGTGACCTTAGAACACAAAGGGCTAAGAAGGAACATGGGTGGGTTTTAGTCAGCACAGTTAGTGCGGGATTATTTGATGATTTCCAAACCAAAAAAAAGAGTAGGATAACTCTTCACTTTAGGACTTCTGCAACACTAGTCTGTATCGTAATTGACAACAAAATATTTATCAAAAAGAGTACAGGTTAATAATTAAATTCTTTCTAACAGTTCACCATCACGTATTTTTTCAGTTTAAGGACATACATTTTTTTGTTCGGAGATTAGGTCACCCATATAAATGGTATTTAATAATTAAACGCACATTGATTTCTTCCTTATAACCTCTAGATTACAGTGGTCAAATTAGCTTAGCCTTGTCTAACCGGAATAAATTCGAAAAATCTGCAAAAACACTTACGAAATCCAAAGTAAACAGAAAAAGTAAATGTCAAAATAATGAAGTTGACTGTCAACCACTAAAAAAGTGTATTTATAACGTTCCGTGCCACGTTGATTGTTTTAACCATCTATGCGATTTTAGCTTTAAAAATATCATTAAAAATGCTCACAGTTTAATAATATTTATTTTTATATTCTATTCTGATTCTATTATAATTATAGCAGATATGATTACACCAATGGGTAGGTACCGTACTGTTTTTAGTAAACGGAAAAAACGCCCCCTATTCACGTAAACATTTTCTGTCAAATGACATTGACCACAACAGGAATGATTTGACTAGCAAAAAAATATCATAACGTAACTTATTTATTATGATTTTAAGATTCCGGTTTCATTTCTATGTAATATTTCGTTTAAAACTGTACTAAAATGGTTACTTTTTGGTGTAATATGAATAATAAACGCAACGACCAGGTGGGCCCAAAAAAAATTGTCTCCTTTACCGACCAAAATTCATATTTGGTGAATGGATACTTTTAGGTTTTTTTTTTTGTGATAATCATTTTGCTTTTGGCAATTTTGAACGCATCCACATAACTTCCCATAAGTTGTCCATGTCGTTGATATTTTTAAGTACAACCATTTACTAACCAATACAGTTCCTGGGACCGGCGCTGAACGGCACATAGGCGTAGGGGTGCCTCGTTTCGTTGGTCAGGAACCTCTCAGGTTTGAACTTCTCTGCCTCGGGGAACAGGTCCTCGCGCCGATGGAATTCGTAGATGTGGACGTCGACTGACGTGCCTTTCTTCACAAGTATGTCACCTGGGGATGGTTCAGTGATGGTAGCATAAATTGACATAATTTTAGGCATAAAGACCAGACATAGACTAGGGTAGACGATAAACATAAATATAATTAGTCTGTCATTTAGATTTTCAAAAAGTAATTGACCCGTATTTTTTCCATTTTAAGTAAATCTAAATTGACGAAGATGCGACGCTTTAAAATTCTTATTACGTCACGCCTAGGTATAATTTTTAGAGCGTACTGACGTCATGAACCCCCGAGACTCCCGAGTTTTAATCCGTTTTATCTTTGTCAATATTCATTGATTTACAAAAACTAAAAACACGTTACACATGTAGGTACATTATTTTCCAATACTCTAACTAGATTGATGACGGACTAGATAGATTTGTGTTTTTGGATACTGTCGTCATGCCTTGTATACAGAGTGTAAATAGACCCTCCACATAACCAAGCGTTGTGTACATCAAACTGAGTAAGTCGGTGACCTTTGTTAGATTGATTTAATTTTTTTGTCACCGACTTCTGAAGCTAAAGTTATTTTTCACTTTTTTGTGTGAAGTCGGTTATACTTTTTGCAAAAAAGTTTTTATTTTTCACTTTTTAGTGGTTCACATGTGCTTACCCTTTCACAGCGTACCGGCGTGATTTTTTGTTATGAACTGGTGAAACAATAGACAGACATGAGATTTCAGCAATCTCTGTATTTGCTATGATTTATTGAGGAGTTCCGTTGCCTACCTCCGAAGTTTTTCATCAGCTCCGTAAAAGTACTCTTCCTAAAACTACCCAAATCGCTTCTTGTGTGCCTATAAAATTTGAGGAGTTCCCTCTACTTTTCCAGGATTCCATCATCAGTATCCTAACTTGATGATTACAGGACCACCTGGCAAGTATACCCTTTCAAACAATAAACAAAAACAAAATCGGTCCAGCCATCTTCGAGTAATCGGGGAACATTGAATTAAGAACCTCCTCCTTTTTGAAGTCGGTTAATAACGACGTTATGATAGGTGACTGAAATATCCGTTTAGACTATAAAATATTCGGCCGAGTATCGTTAATTTTTCTCCTAAGAATTTAAGAGTTCGTTCCTTTGTCATCGAACCCATTATCTATCCCCAATAAATGGAACCTAACACACCTAACTGTCGAAATCTGGGTGTATTGTACACTTCTGAGTACCCCTTCAGAGCATACAGGCATGATGTTCTGTCATGATGTTGTATAAACAATAAACAACCAAGCGATTGCAGCAATCACTGCAGATTTGCCGTCTATTTTTGAAGAGTTCTATTTATATATCCGAAGATCAGCGTCAGATCTTAACCAAAAAAATGGGACCGCACGGGAAGCACCAGGTTTCAAATAAAAAAAGAACCAAACAAACAAAGAAATAGAAAAATAATGAAAAAAAATACATTCGAATTGAAAACCTCCACTTTTTGGAAGTCGGTTGAAAAGACGAAAATTCCGTTTTTGAATTGGTTCTGATAGCTTCAAACATCTAAGAAGAATAACCGTATCGAAAACCACAAAAATTGTAGGTACTTATTTTATTTCTGTACTAAAGAAGCATGGGCACTTTTGTATGAAGCTTGGACTAACCTTCCAACAGCCACACACTATCTTTGTAATTAAAATGCATTCAAAAATTGAGTACTGACATGACACTTCGTCAAATGAAGGGTTTTTCATATTACTTCACAACGAATTACGAATTAAACTTTACCGCATAAAAATATACTTTAAAATTTATTTCCCTATGTTTTCTCAAAACATACATTTATTGGGTGACCGCTTTTGGACTTACGGGAGCAGAATTATAAATATTTTATAAAAGAACCTCCACTTGACTCCACGGAGTATAATTACCGTAAAAAAGCCTGCATAAATAATTTAAATCTTCATCCGATTCCAAATTCAGTTTTTAAAGGATCTAATCTACAATACAGGTTTTCGTCTGGCTGGACACAAGGATCTGACAACGTCGAAGTTAAGAAGATATAATTAATTAAGAAATCATGAGCAGGTTTTCCAAAAATATTTCTTGGCAAGTCTAGTCACTAAGGTCATCATAAGTTAGTATTCGAAACTACTTTGTTTTTATAACATAAAGAAATGTGTGAAATGTGAACGGCTTATCTGAAGGGGTCTTAACTCTTTTAACCAAATATTACTACCGGAACACCGTTTGATGAAGAGTTAAATGATACCTAAAAAGGAATAACAATTTTAGAAATTCTAAGGATTTTATCTAAATTATCTAAAAGTTTGTAAAGCAAGCAGTTATTTGTGCCATATGAGAATCAAATTCTAAAGGGGAAGAGCGCCAGGGTACTGGGTAGCCTACGAAATTCGATGATTACGTTTTTTTGCTATCTGCACGTCAGTGTCGTAAGACAATTTGAATTTCGTGGACTACCCTGGTGCCTCCATCTTAAAATATAACGCAGTAACCAACCGCTGAGCAAATAACTAAAAGCTCATTTCACCAATGAAACTGACGCGATCAGCCAAACGCATTTCTTAAACTCGAATTCTCCTTTATTACACACATAGCCACATGAGCTTTTTTTTTTAAATCCTCCTTACCTAGTTTGAAATCTTCAACAATTTCTCTCCCGATGAACGGCACGCTAGGATAAAGCCTCAGGATCTCTTTGATGACAGCCTCCAAATACTTCATGTCAGGCAGGTCAGACATGGTCACGTGGTCAGCACCATTCAGGATGTTCTCCACCTCCTCGTAGATACGATCCTGGGTACGGACAGGAATGAATAAAGAGAATCGGTAATTATGAATACAACTCTATGTAGGTGACCAGTCAGATTACCAAACATTAATTCACAAACTTTTACTTGACAAGCAACGATTAGAAAACACATTATTTGTCATTTCATCAGTATACAACAACAAGTTTAGCACATAATTCACTTCGTAAAATAATTATCACATAAACTTTTATTTAATAACGTATTATTTGACAAACAATTCATTGTTTTTTCGTTTTACCTCATAAAACAACGTTTGAAATAAAGACGTTACACAAATTGATTGTGCCATTTAAAAAAAAAAAAAAAATGAATTTGGTTTCCTATAAGCACAAATTTTGTGACAGAAATGAATCGCTGCAGAACCGACTCCACGTAGTCTTTTCTGCCCTACCCCTAGAGTGTAATTTAAGCCCGCGTAGGCGCGGAGGGGCGAGGCGGGCCGCGAGCTGAGGAGCAGGTGGCTTTAACACTCGCTGCCGCGGCTGAGGCTGGCCGGCTTCAGCCGGCCAGCAAGCCGAAGCTGCGGTGGTGAGCGTTAAAACCCTCTGCGACTATTAGTTCGCGTGTGACCGCAGGAGCCCCGCAGCGCCGGAGCCGTGACAGAAACCATGCCTGCTGCATGTTGCATGCTGCCTGTTTGCATACTGCATGCTTGCTGCTTGTTGGTTGCATGCATGCTGCATGCTTGCTGCATGCTTTCTGCATGCTTTCTGGCCTTGCTGCATGCTTGCTGGCCTTGCTGCATGCTTGCTGCATGCTTGCTGGCCTTGCTGCATGCTTGCTGGCCTTGCTGCTCGTTTGCTGCATGCTTGCTGCTCGCTTGCTGCATGTATAGAATATGCCTGTTTGCATGTTATGAAAAAACTATGCATTTCCTTAATTATTTCTTAAAAAAGAGTAATAAAAAAAAAACTAGCCTGTAAATTATTTTGTTGAAACGTGATTTGTTCAAACGTAGGTATCTAAGTAAAAAATGAAAAAAACATAAATGAATAAATATCATCTGATGTATTTGATAAAAGAAGTATTTGCCAAATAAATGTTTGTAAAACGAATATTTTTAAAATAAAACATTTGCGGAATAAGTTGTTTGCGAAATAAATAGTAGACGAAACGTTGGTTGTAAAATGAAAATTTGTCAATGGACTTTTGGTAAAACATTAGTGAACCCTCTATGTATGTATGCTGGAACCTATAGCATCTCTTTTTATACAATATTTATTACTCACACACCTTGCAGGAAACTTGGGAAGAAATCATGCATGTTGCCAAGGAATGATATTCAAATAACGCTTCGTTGAGAGAGGTGGGAGTGGTTGAGTATTTATACTGAATTCCCGACTTCTTTCTTAAGAACAACCGTAAGTTTTCAAACAATTTACCATCCTCTACAAAATACTCGCAATATCAGTTAACTCGTTGTTAGAGAAAACTGTATATTATTTTTCCTTGAGAGAGGACAAACAGAATTTCATTCCTGTTTCTAGCATAAATTTTTCATTAAAAGCGCAACTCGAACGAAGACTATTTATTTTATTTGTGCCACTTGTTCCAATTTGCACAAGGGAAATTGAAATAAATATGCAAGCGAAATTCATATCCCGTAGGAATGCATCTCATCAAAGAAGCTGCAAGAGCATACGCACGAGGTTTGTTTTATACGGTAGGCACGAACTATTTAGGATGTAAAGATCTGGCCACAGTGACCGCTCATAACGACACGCGTTTTATAACATCCGCTACGGAGAAAACCAACTGCTATGCGTCTGCTGCCATGAGTCAACGGGACGGTACGCCCGCAAAGGAAAAAAGTGAAACAGGTGCAGTTGGGTCACCACAAGTCGCATCGCCCGCGGTCATGAACGGGGAACAAAATAGATTAAAGGACTTACCTGAACATCTTCGTGATCAGCCAGCAGCATCAGACCGAAGGTGATAGCTATAGCTGTCGTGTCGTGACCCTGAAAACAAAATACTCTTTATTTCTGCAACTGTGGGGTCAAATTAACTTAGCTAGTAATATTCTGTAGAAATGATAGGTATCGATAAACACAAGTTTGTGAAGATGTCTACACGTTTGTTAATCTTTTACGCAAAAACTACTACGGGTTTGGCAAACAGATAGTTTATAACCTGGTTAAGGTGAAAGCGTCAGGGTAGCCCGCGAAATTAAAATTTTCTTACGTTTTTTTTCAATTTACAGGCCATTGGTAGGTTGTATGAAGTTGAAGATATCGTTCGCGACTGTAAAACATATGTAGTTACTAGTTACAGTATTATAACCATCAAAATTCATATAAGTCGAGGAACATTTTTTCAAGGTCAAAGTCGTTCCAAGACTTATGTGAGCTTGGAGGGTTGTATTGATGATTTCGATGATGATAATTCTGTAACTACATACGTCTTACAGTTGCAAACGATATTTTCATCAACATAAAACCTACCACTGGCCTGCAAAATAGAATATAAAAAGAAAATTTGAATTTCACTCACCGAATTTCACGCTGGAAGCCGCGGGCATAAGCTAAAATAGTGATCACAGAGTATAATATAATCACTACGTTTAATAGTGATAAGTAATCAAAATTGTGTTCAACGACCTACTTTAAATTTCAGTTTACATTTTTTGTTAATTTTGAGGAAACTTCGACTAGTCCCAACTATATTGGGGTCGGCTACCGGAACCGCTAGCCTTACCGCTAGCCTTACCGGAATCAGCTGAATAAAAGTATTTTACATGGAGCGACTGCCTGTATGGTCTCCACAACCCAGTTAGGACTTCGTAACGATACCATACCCCTTACTGGTTCTCAGACTTTCGGGCCATTGAATAAAATAACGAAGGTCAAAGATCTACAAATGAATGACAGCCGCAGAGGTATGCAATGAGTGATTGGTATGTAACCTATCCACATACCAACCTAGGCAAGCGCTGTTTAGGTTTAAATATCGACACGAGTGGCTGTTTTAAGCACTTCCTATTTCAAGTAGTTACCTATACGCGGTCCTGCGGTCGGTAACCCAAAAAATGTACTAATGTATATTTTATCAAGATCACTTTTCTTTTGTCGTGTTCACATGTCGATATTCTTTATATCTTCGGAGTTTTTGTCACTAAAGATAGAGAGTAAAAAATCAGTTTCATCGCTCATTTTGTTTGATAGTAAGAACGAAGAAATAGTTATCAATCTTACTGCTAAGAGGTGTAGTTTTTTCTGGAACAAAACTTTGCTGTAAGCTAAATATTGGTTTCTCAGATCCCTTAACATTTTGTTATTTGGAATTTTTTAAAGAACCTGACAAATAAACCAACACATATTTTATTTCTTTACGGAAAATAGTTATTTTGTAGAATAAATAAAAGTAATATGCGAGGTCAAAATACTTATTCCAATATCTTTGAATCATTTGGGTTAAGTCACTCGTTATTTTTTAAACTTATTTTCCTGTTTTTGATCTCGGAATGATAATACATCACCTTGCTCATAAATAAATCGGGTTGATTTTCAACTATTTCGACAAAATTATTAATAAGCACTTTGAGAGCGAACCGGGTAATGAACTGACCGCAATCAGCGCGAAGTAGCAGCAGTAAACCGCGATCAAGAGCTGCCCGAATAAATTTTCCAAAGCAAAACAGCTCTGAAACGCAGTTCAAATGTACTGATTGCGGTCAGCTTCATTAGTTCAGCTTCATTAGTTAGCCCTGGAGCACTATGGTCACCTACCTCAAACATAAACGTATTGACTTCATCCCGGATGCCTTCCATATCGATCTCCCCTTTCTCCTCTGCCTCCAGCAACAGGTCCAGCATAGCCATCCTCCTCTTAGTTCCAATATCAGACACCTCAGCTTTCTCAGATCCCTTATTCTGAGCTCTTTGAGCTTTTCTATCCATGATAACTTCATCAGCAAACGACCGAACTACGGACAGGGTCTTGGCAAACTCTTTGCCTTGAGGAGAGTTTTTGTATATCAGGTCGTTGTGCATCCAAATTTTCGTGATCCGACTTAGCGTTTGTATCCCAATCTTGAGGATAGCGTTCTTATAGTCCAGGGTAGCTGATGTTTGGTCAACATCCAGCTTGGTCCCCATCGCCGTCTCTGGTGATGTAAAAGGAATAGTATTTAAGTATGCATGGAAAGGTCAAAAAGTTTTTGCGAGGCTGTTCTCTTCTTTGAAAGGGACCTTCATGGCACACGGAACCCTGATTACTTTTTTCAAGTTGCTGCTGAATCGATTTACGTAATAAAGGCAGATAAACTTCAACTCTGTATTGGAACCCAAATTTTGGGGTTCAAAACTTTAAGTACGTTAATTGCCTTTGTAATGACTTGTAAGTAGTTGTATATGGATGATTGGAGGATTTTTCCATTTAATATTTTCATCCAACACTTTGGAGCAGCAGTTTTTTATCAATGTTCTTTCAACCTTGTAGCTAGAACAATCAAAGTATAAGTAGTGTTAGATATAGTTAGTAAGCAAATAGCCTATCAATTAAACTAACACAGACTTTCAGAAAATAAACATTGGTAGTGAGAATGATTTCGAAGAAACCAATTCGGATGAATATGGTACGGTATATAGACGGTAGATCAATCTCCAACAATTGGAAGTAATTGTGATCGAAAGATATTGTATTACGTTCTTTCGGCTGTATATTTTCCTTTATTTCCGGGTTATTTTTCGCTCAAAAATGTTTATGACTTTACACTGTACAATGGAGACCCAAAAAATCAGCTGTTCCATACTTTTGAACCGTAAAGATACTGTAATATTGTAAGGAATGGCATTTCATTTTAATAAACCCGTCGGCTATATTATTAAAAATAAAAAATGCTCTTCCTTAAACGCTTGAAACGCTAAAGAGTACTAGTACCATGTACTGAATTCATAAGAATATTGTTCGACGACTATTTCCCCATCTTTTTTGGTTGTTTTAAGCTGCTTTCAGACTTAGCAATATAACGTACATTGTTACGGACACGTTCACACTGTACTGTACTATACTATACAGGGTGTAAACCACCTCATTATGAAGCCGTCAACCAAGGATCCTGTACATCAAACTAAGTAACTTTATGCAAAAAATATTGCTAGGAAACAATTTATTTTTGGGGTGAATAATCATGTTTTGTGTTATAACTGGAATCTAACGCACTCAAAACATTTTGCGGATGGAAGGATTGAATAGTACAGGGTTCGTGGAGGTATTTAAAGTAAAAATCTTACAATAAAAATTTGTATATAAAAAAAAAAAAAGTTGTAACTTTGACCCCCAATATCTCCGTAACTGAAAGGTTCCCAGGTATGGTGTAGAACAAAAAAAATATCGGAATGACTAGGAGAACAAGTACCTTTCGGCTTCGTTAAGAGGTGTTTTCCAACTTTTATATTATTGGCTTACTGTCGCCATAAAATTGGTTCGAGCTGAGTTTATGCTGTGCTATATCACGCGTCGCCTTCTTCCCCCTCCCTCACCCCCGGCCGTACCGCATGACTACCAAAATAGCAGGCAACTGAGCTTGCTATCCATATCCATACCATAATATAAATGCGAAAGTAACTCTGTTTGTCTGTCTGTCTGCTACCTTTTCACGACAAAACGGCTGATCGGATCGTAATGAAAATTGGCAAGGAGATGTATTTCAGCCTAGGGAAGGATATAGGCTATATATTATCACGCTAATTACTTACGGGGGTGAGCAATATGCATTTCGTCTATATTTGTCAACTGTTTGACAACTGACAACCGTCATAACATGCACTGTAATAGAATAACTATTTTTAACCTTTTGTCATTAGAACAAATAGCCCATCGGTGACGTCTACCGCCTTTCGAACAATAAGTCGCAAGTTCAAGCCCCAGTAAAAACATGCAATACATTTTGATTTTGTTTAATGCTGTAAGATTTCCGATTTTCGCACGTTCGAAACCCACACGGTTTTCACTTTTTGTAACAAAGTATTTTGTTTTTTTTTTAAAGCTTTAAGATTTCCAAATCATTGTTCAAATACATACCTTTTTAACACTTAAATGACAGTTTGGGAATCACTTATTTCAAATAATAAATCTGTAAATATGGCACTTAAGCTGTTAAAGGATCACACACGGAACCCTTTTTCTACTATTTCATAAATTTTCGTCTATGTCTGTGTGTCTCTACGTATCCCTTTTGTTATAGCATCATGTGTAAATTATAAAACCAATGTGGTTCGATTCAATGCACAAATTAATATTGTGCATAACTTAGAGAAGGTTTTAATTTTTTTTTTTTTTTTTTTTTTTTTTTTTTTTTTTTTGTTTCTTTGTAATCGGTGCTCTCCATCAAAAGATATAATAAGACTTTAAAGTTTTTTTTTTTTTTTTTTTTTAAGGAGAACTTATCATCATGATCTAAGGATACATGCAGTGCCCCCAGGCTGGAACGGACCGGGGCTGCCTTCAGGCGGCTCCTGCCCAACCTTGGGGGGCCAAACGCCTCCTGCCGCAGGCTCTACGCGGGGGTCGTGCGGTCCATGGCCCTTTACGGGGCCCCAGTGTGGGCGCGTTCTTTGAGGCGGCGAGCCGCCCACTATCTGAACGCGCCCCAGAAAGTGGTGGCCGTGAGAATGGTCCGTGGATACCGCACGATCGCCCGCGAGGCGGCGGGCCTGCTTGCCGGATTGCCGCCATGGGATCTGGAGGCGATAGTCCTCGCGCGCCTACACGAATGGCGCGCGGAGGTACTACGCCGGGGGGAAACCCCGCTGCCGCGGCAAATTGCCGCCCAGCGGACTGACCTCCGGCGCGATCTCATGGCGACATGGAGAGAGCGACTGTCGCAACCCCGTGCAGGGCACGCCACGATAGTGGCGGTAAGTCCCCTCTTTGAGGAGTGGCTAGAGAGGCGCCACGGCGTCCTCACCTTCCGCCTGACGCAGGTCCTCACCGGACACGGATGTTTCGGGAGGTACCTGCACCGAATCGGGCGGGAGGAAACGCCCGGGTGTCTCCACTGCGAGGATCGACCGGAGGACACGGTGGAGCACACGGTGGAGGTCTGCCCTGCGTGGGCGGAGCACCGCCGTGTCCTCGTAGCGGCGATCGGCGGCGGCGACCTCTCGCGTCCGGCCCTGGTTCAATCCATGGTCCGGAGCGAGACGGAATGGGAAGCCGTCACCTCCTTCTGCGAAGCAGTCATGCTGGCGAAGGAGGTGGCGGAACGAGAGAGGGAGAGAGCCTCTCTTCCCGGCCGCCGCGGGAGACGCACCGGGCGTCGGGGGCCACGTGGTGGCTACCGGCCACCGTAGATGCGGGCCTGTGGACGGTTAGCTATGGGCTAGCTAGCCGTCCGTCCGTCTAGTGACGACAGGCCGTGTCGACGGCGCGTTCGTGTTCCACGCGCGCCTCAAAGAGATGTCAGCAGCAGAGAGGGGCCCGCAAGGGCCGAAGCCTGCCGGGGTTGCGGGACTGTTCGAAAGAGATACCGCGGCCCCGGAACGTAAAGGGCGAGGAAGGAACATGGATGGGTTTTAGTCAGTAAGAGTCTGACACTCCCTCCCGCTCCGCCCAGAGTGGGAGAAGTCATTTGATGATTTCCCATCCTAAAAAAAAAAAAAAAAAAAAAAAAAAAAAAAAAAAAAAGGATACATGCAGTGACATCTATTGAATGAAAATGGTACTAATGAATAAAAATCACAAGATAGAGAAGAAGAGAATAGTCAACATGACCCTGCTTTAAAAATCTGCATAGCCGGTAGAGTATCTGTTCCACCGCTTTCCATGCATATGTTCTAGCAGTTTAACTTCGTGCTCTATAGTTAATGGCGTTGTTCATTTGACTTCATTTTCTGAATCACGGTGTTACGATTTTCCGTGAAAGAATGATACTGACATTCGCCCGTTTCAGATGTCTCAAGTTTGGTTTTTTTAAGAGGTTTTCAATCCAACGCCTGTTTTTCTTTATGTATAGGTACCTATATTATGGCTGAGCAATACTTAAATGACGTGATGAAATTTGTAAGAATTCCCTGGATGTGAGTCGCACGAGACCGGTCAATGTCCAGCATTAGACCTCTTTCGGCTGAAATAATGATGAATGATGATAATTCAAATGGAGTAGGGCAGGTCACGTAGCAGGATGTGGTGATTACAGGTGGAGTAAAGCTGTGACCAAGTGGCGTTCTAGAAATCGAAACAGAAGTTTTGGCCCTAGTAGCAATTGCCGTTGGCTTCCTTATGCCAACAGTTGGGAATGTATTGGCAGACGGTTAGTTGTTCCGCCAACCTAAACTTAAAATAGGCCCATTGTCATAAACATGCACTATTTGCCCAACGAATAGCCAACAAAGGGCCTTCTGTTACTATTCCTACTGTTGGGTGATTTTTGCAGGGATTTCAGTTATTATAACACCATTGGGCCAACTAACGACGGGCCTGCTGCATCTATTCCTACTGTTGGGAGATTTTTGTAGGGATCTGGGGGCACGGCAGTGCCCCCGCCAAGTCGAGCGCGAAGCAAACACTGCCGTACCATCCTTTACTGGAACCATTTCGCCGCATTTTGAGGCCCCTATTTGAGAACCTCTGGATAAGACCAGAACGCAGAAATTTTCGTCATCCAGTAAGCTATAATCACATACATAAAATCCAAAATTTCAAGTCTGTAGGTCATTTAGTTCCGAAGTTAAGCGAATGCAAAGTTTCGCATTTATGACACTCACTCACTCACTCACTCATGATCATCAAAATAGAACTAGTACTTCCCATAAACTCAGAGAGCTGAAATTTGGTACAGAGTTAGGGTTTAATGGCCACATAAAGGGAAAACTATAAAAACTAGGATAATCGAAGATCTGGAGTACCTGGTGAAGTGGTGACCCTGATTAGAAAACACAAGAGCCCAACCAAACTATTAGAGAGATCGACATACCGCCTTTACAAAAAATATTCAACTTGGTTGGCCGCTTCATTTGATGTCAAAAAACGAAGGTCTGAAGTATCTGATGAAGAACCCTCAGCTGGTCTCAGTTGTATTAGAGATTAGCTTCTGCCCGCGACTACGTTCGCGTGAATTTCCCGCTTGCAACATTTCTTATTGCTGCTCCGCTCCTATTGGTCACAGCGTGATGTTATATAACCTATAACCTTCCTCGATAAATGGACTATCCAACGCAAAAAGAATTTTTCAATTCGAGCTGGTAGTTCCTGAGATTAGCGCGTTCAACCAAACAAACAAACAAACTCTTCTGCTGAATAATATTAGTATAGATAGAAGATAGATATGGTAATGCCCCCTTCTACTATTGGTACATAAAAAAATCGACTGTCATTGCAAAAATCCAGCGTAGTGGGACACATCTTCTAATTTAATCTAGCCTATAGCGTCCCACTGCTGGGCGAATGCCTCCCCTTCTGCTTTTAATACGCATATAAATAAAATTAAAGGACAACTCTGGATAAGACTAGACTGGCTTTTATACTTACACTTACAAGTTTACAAGAAGAAATAGTCGAACGATTAACTTTATTCTACTCGAACATTACACAAATTAAATAAACAAATTACACTAAAATATTAATTTCGTATAGAGAGGAGGCCTGTGTCCCAGTAGTGGGAATATTAATAGGCTGATGATGATGATGATGATGATGATGATGATTAAATTCGCTCAAAATTTTGTCAAAATATAATGCATTGGACTAAGAGTGGCGGTGATACCCGCAAACGTCGCTAGATGTCGCTGACTGTATTTTAAAACGCGCTTACGTTTGTTTTTCCGATTACCTTATATGGCGAAGTCGCAACCGGCCGCGTTACAGTCGTTTACGACATTCTTCTACTGCACTTGAAAACGTTTGCTGGGATTAGGAGGGATTATTTGCATTTAATTGATTTCGCTTATTATTTCGTGAGGTTTGCTAAGGTTAGCAAGTTGTTATTATAACAATTCGAAGATTAGAATAGGTTAGGAATTTTATGAAGAAACAGTACTTCGAAAATTCTCTAATAATTTGATTCACGAATTATTGCCTATTAAGTCAAAATTTGAGATCATACCCCGGGCATACGTGTACAGAGAACAATTCCCAATCTGTGTAGCGTATGCCCTAACAATTCACAAGAGCCAAGGTCTAAATCTAAAAAATGCCCTCATGGACATTGGCACCTCCATATTCTCTTGTGGCCAAGCCTACGTGGCGCTTTCACGAGTAACCAATCTTCATGGGGTGCACCTCATAAATGTTGACTTCAAGAGTATAAAAGTTCAAGCTTCAGCGATCACCGAATACAACCGGCTTAGGCGTAAATACCGCGCCGATCTTTCAGAAATTAAACCGTCTAAAAGAATAAATGATGAACGCGAATGGGCCATACGAAAAACTGTTGCTACTGTATACAATAATCTGAACCGGAAAAAAAGAAAAGAAAGATTTGTAATAATAAAAAAACTACTCCTAAAAAGAAAAAAAAACTGTGTCAAATAAGAAAATCTAATAAAATAAATCAATTTGCCCCTCGTTTCTACAAAAAGAAGTGAAATCCCACCAAAAACATTCTGTAAAAAACTAGCCAAGTCTCGATGGAGCTGCTTGTTTATCTCTAAAAAGTAATGAAATCTAGACAAAGTCATGCCAAGTCTAAGGTTCCTTACTGCAATTTCTTTATTATTATAGTTAAGGTTGTGTGACTTGGCCGTTGAACATTCTTTATACGTTAGTGGGTACCTACAAGTCAATTTTGTAGTTACAATAGATATAACATTACGTGTAAACAAAATTAATGTTCAACGGCCAAGTCACACAACCTTAACTATAATAATAAAGAAATTGCAGTAAGGAACCTTAGACTTGGCATGACTTTGTCTAGATTTCATTACTTTTTAGAGATAAACAAGCAGCTCCATCGAGACTTGGCTAGTTTTTTACAGAATGTTTTTGGTGGGATTTAAATTACTAAAACAACATTGGGCCAACTAACGACGGGCCTGCTGCTTCTATTCCTACTGTTGGGAGTTTTTTGTAGGGATTTAAGTTATGATAACAACTTACATCGGTCCAACTTAAACCTTTCAATGGGCCTGTTAGGGATGATACGTATATACTGGTACACCCAGTATGAGCTTACTAGTACTCTCTTAACTCTTAGTAACTCTTAGATTTACGAAACATATTTTTTATATTTTTGTTTATATTTGAGATTTATGGTATAAATTGTAACCAAAGTGCAAAATTGAAAATTAAGGATAATTTAAGAAGGACATTCCGTCACTAAATGTCCTTGGTGGGCGGTATGTTCATGCCGAAACCGTAATGATAATATCGTAAAGGTTCAAAAGTTGTACCCCAACCTCGATAGATGGCGTTGTAGTCCAATTAGAAGTCGCTATCGTTGTGTTACCACGATTTGGTTGGGTTCGAGTGAATTTTAGTAAATATATCACCAGCTAGGGCGCCGGACAAACACGAGTGGCGTACGGCGTATGGCGGTAGCGCCGAGTAAGTGGCGCCGCTACTTGCTACTGCCTCGCCCCCCGCGTACCCGCACACGCGCCAGCGCCATACGCCACTTGTATATGACCCGCGCCTTAGATCAGAAAGCAATTTGGTTTTATTTCAAGTTTTCAACCCTATTAGTGTTCACACAAGGTTATTAGTTCAACACTACTAGCTCGGTAGTACACATTGGTAGTAGTTGGTTGGTTGGTGGTAGGCAAATCCACGTTGGCCCCATCGCAAGTTGGGCCTTCGTAGGCAAATCCACGTAGGCCATCAGTTTTGGGCCCAACCCGCAAACTGCCCGCCAATTGTATGCATTTGCCAACTAACCAGAGGTATGTGGCCCAACTAAATGCCAACAAAAAATGCTACTAGGGGGTCGTCCAGAGGTGAGATAAGCAGACGATATTGTTGCCATTACGGGGATATCCTGGATGAGACTGGCACACGGGCGTGGAGATTGGCACAAACAAAGAGAGGCCTGTACCCAGCTGTGGGTGAAGTCGGACTATGGATGATGATGATGATGACGCATAACTTTTTCCAGAGAAGTCCGATTTTCATGATTATTTTTATTGAAAAGCGTGTATCGCAAAGTTTGTCTCATTTCATATTGAAAATAGTCGTGTTCAAATCAAAGTCACGCACTTCTGATTTTTCAGATTCATGTGCGTATTGTATAATCATCGCATGCTGAAACATCGTGAGGAAACCAGCATGCCTGAGAGATATTTGATGGACGGCATGTAAAGCCAAGACTGAGGACCTTGGGCGGCATAAAAACTCTCACACCAGGTTAGGCACTAACCACACGATAAAGAAGAAGATCGTGTTGGGGCTTATTTCATAAACCTTTTTGACAACTTTAGACCTGCCTGAAGTTTAACTGTGATCGAAGGTCTAGCGATGGAGACGTAAGACAGTCACAAGAGGTCCGAAACAGTTTACAGCAGCTATATCGTGTGTCGGCTCATTTCATGCACCTTGATATAAACTTGAGACCTAGCTGGAGTATGAGTATCATCGAAGGTCTAACGATGGACACGAAAGGCAGTCACAAGAGGTCCGCAACACTTCAAATCTGCTCTATCGTGTTTAAGGTTCATTTCGTACACCTTGATGAGAACTTTTAAACCTAGCTGGAGTATGACTGTCATCGATGGTCTAACGATGGAGACTGAAGGCAGTTGCAAGAGATCCTCAACAGTTTACAGCAGCTATATCGTCATTGGGCTCACTTAACGCACCTTGATGAGAATTTTAGTAATAGCTGGAGTATTACTGTCATCGAAGGTCTCATCGGCTCGGCTCGGCTAGGAGACGAAAACATTTGCAAAAGGGTTTCAAGAGTTTACAGCATCTACATTTACGTGTTGTGTTGACCTGCTTGGAGTATGACTAACATCAAAGGTCTCTGACTTTGGAGAAGGAAGGCAGATGCGAGAGGTCCGCAACAGTTTCGAGCAGCTTTAACGTGACGCGGCTCATGCCATGCCACTTGATGAAGACTTTCGACCTAGCTGGAGTATGAAATCGTCGAGTGCCCAAGGATAGAAACGTAAGGCAGTCGAAGGAAGAGCCCATAATTGAAAAAACAAAAGTATAATATTTTGGCGATTAATGTAACTATTCGAGAAAAAATAAATTGTTACTTACTTGAATCTGTACTAATATTATAAAGCTGCAGAGTTTGTTTGTTTGGTTGGTTGAACGCGCTAATTTTAGGAACTGTTGGTTCATCTTACGCAGACGAAGTTGCGCGGGTCAGCTAGTATACTATAAATGCTTGCGATAATATCGCGTATGTGAACGCCATGCTATACAGGGTGTAAACGACCTCATCACAAAGCCGTTAACCAAGCATTCTGTACATCAAACTAAGTAACCTTACGCAAAAATTATTGCTGGGAAACAACTTTTTTTTTGAGGTTTATAAATCATGTTTTGTGGTAGAACTCGATGTAACGCACTTAAAACATTGTGCTGATGGAAGGATTGAATAGTACGGGGGTCGTGGAGGTGTTGAAAGTCAAAAAGTTGTAACTTTGACCCCCCATATCTCCGTAACTAAAAGGTTCCCAGGTATGGTGTAGAACAAAAAAATGATCGCAATGATGGGGAGAACAAGTGCCTTTCGGCTTCGTGATGAGGTGTTTTACACCCTTTATGGTCATTAGGTCCTTCTTTGCTATACTATACACCACTAATTTTCAATTAGTACAAATACTTAAAGGGCTTGTCAAAAATGGGCTTGATTTATTTATTAAATAAATATCGCTGGACATTAACACACAGCGCCATCTAGTGCCACACTAATCAAAGCTTGTGTCGTGGACACTAGATAGTTGATATACTACATATATACTTTTTTGTTTGTAAATACATACTTATTATACATTATAAACATCCATGACTCGGAAACAAATGTCCATTGCTCATCACTCAAACATTTGCTCCTACCGGGATTGAACCCAGGACCCCTAAGAACGTAAGGCAGCGTCACCACCTCTACGCCATTCGGGTCGTCATAGCGTCGTCATTAGCGATTGTTTAAATCCCAAAGCGTCACTCAATGTATGGAAATATTGTACAGGACATTCTTAAATTCTTATTTGTATTCATTAATCGTTTTTGCGACCATCATCCGTCATCGCAGCGTCATTCAGTTATGAGTTTACCAATTATGACAAATTTTCGTACACAATTTTGGGATTTCGCTTTTTTTACTTTTGACTACATAAATATGATCAGTAAAGGGTATGGATACAGCCCGATTTTTTTTTTGTACTAATTAAAAATTAGGGGTGTATAGCGTAGCGTAGTCTGAAAGCAGCTTTATGTTTTGACATTCTGTGGTTAATATTGAAGAATAGGTGAACACAAATTGAAGACGTAAACTACTTTTTTTTATCTCTGCCATCCTCCACACGAGAATATCGGGACTTTATGAGAATATCGGGAGCTCACAATTATTGATAATCACTGAAGATATCCCGTGAGTGAGGGTGTAAGTTTAGACAACCGTGAAAGCTGTTTATAGGAGATCATTGGGACAAAATACCTATTAACCCATCAACTCTTTGCTGGCAGGTTAATAAACGCATCTAACGTTCAATGTTAGTAACGAATATTCCAAAAAATGCTTCAATTAACAAACCCATAGCGTATTAAGGAGATGGCAATGAAATCTTCATGACTAAGCTGATCTATACAAATATTAGGCCTGACGACAGTATCGACAAATTGCAAGTCTATTTAGTCCGTCAGTTAGAGTATTGAAAAATAATGGACACGTATTTTTTGTTTTTGTAAATCAATGAATATAAATCACGACACATTGCTTTTGAAACTTAAGCATTACGGACTGGGTAAACTTGCACTAAATCTTATTGAATTGATAGACAACAATATCATATTGTTATCAATAATATAAATAAATAATTATATTATATATTTATAAAAAAATAAATGGGGGTTCCGCAAGGCTCAATATTGGGTCCTTTCCTCTTTTTAGTATATATAATTTTTATAATTTTAATTAATCATATCCATGACCATTTTTTTTTGCGGCAACCGTATTGATCAGGTTCACAAGTATATTTTATTTTTTTAAATGTAGTTTTCACCTGGTTATCAAACGGGTGAAGGTTGTAGAAACAAAAGAAAAAATACGGGTCAAATATTTTTTAATAATCTACCTGACGGACTAATTAGATTTTTTCTGTCGTCTACCCTATTATACTCTAATCAGCCCTGACCTATACAGTGATAACTGGCTATATTGAAGAACCAGACTGAATGCTCCATACCCGATTATGGAAATATGAGAACGCTACCTGCCACTTACAAGACAAGTACAATTGTGTCAAGTGCAACTACAGACACCTTGAATTGACTGACATAATATGAGATAATAGCTAAGCTAAGATTAATAACATGTAGGACCATAAAGGTACCAATGTCAAGTTGACAACAATAATGTATGTAATAATAATAAATCGAAACGGGCTGAAGAGACGCAGAGATGAATCGAGTGAAAAAGAAGTCTCAACCTCGTTAGCAAAAAACTATATTATTTCTACGTTAAGTAATCTTTCAAAAATTTGTCTCAGTTCACCCCTGCATCTGTAATCACCCTTACGGTAACTAAGTTACAGTACCTAATGGTGCATCCACACTGCAATTACTTTTTGTGGAGTAACGTTTGCAAGTGTTACTGAGCAACATCCGATAGCAAATAGTTATTTGTTATACAAGAGTGCGAAGTTGTTTTTTAACCGCGTGCTCAATTTTGATGACCGAGCAAGCGAAAGATTCTAAAATTGAGTCACGAGCGAAGCGAGTGATTCAAAACTTAGAATCTTGAGCGTTAGCGAGGGAATCAAAAGAGCTCGAGGTGAAAAATCTTTGCACTCGAGTGCAACACGTAACTTTTCATCCCACCTCAGCGAGGAAATGAATAAACGCAAAAAAAAATTGCGCATTATTAACAAATTCAGTTAATTCTGTTGGCGTCAAATAAACTTCCTCGTCGCTAGATAATGAGTGGTCATTTTAGGTTTTTCACTTGTTTTTAAGTTGGATTTCTTGTTTTTAACCTAAGGTGTTAACAATATGACGTGAAAAGAAAATGGCGCGCGCAAAACATATTAAATAAGTACACCAAGAAGCAAGAAGGTTCCGAGTCCGAGTTCTTAACAAATTAAAAAAAATATATGATAAATTCGGCACCATAGAGGTAGAAGTAAATAGGTCTAATGATGTTTTGAATTCACATGCACTTTCCGAGATGGGGGGATGAAAAAGTAATTGATTGTTACTATATGTTGCCGTGTTAGTATATTTTGAGTAATGTTGCCTAACTTTTGAAAACATTCAACAAGTGGTAACAATGAGGGATTTTCTTTTTCAACTCTTCCTTAGTCGCTGGATAGATGGCGCTGATCTCGGTAAATTACTGCAAGGAACAGAACGTCACATAATTTCACTTGGACCTAATGGTTACATTCGGAAGCTTATGCAAACGAAAGTGTCAGTCAACGAGCGTATGTGAAGCGTTTTTTTTCAAGCGTTTGGTTTTTGCATCTAGTAACGTAGTCAGTTCAACACCATCTACCGAGTTCTTGGAAAGTATATTTTTTTTTAGAGCTTTTAGTACAAGTGCTTGTCATCAAAAATAAATCGTTCGATAGGATAGAAAAAGTGTTGCTGATTTAAGTAAGTAATATCTCTAAGAATGGTTCGCTTCGTATATCCCTAGTTCAGTTTAATCTTAATAACCTATACATTTATGGCTGACTTGTTCTACTAAACCACGCAACGGATTTCAAAGCAGTTTCACTCATTTTTGGATGTATTCCAGGAGGTTTCCGTGTCTAAATTCATATTAAATTAACGAAATTGCAATGTTTTGTTAAACGGGTCGCTATTGATAAACCTTGCATCTTCATCAACATACAGATAAGAATTAAAATATGTCCTAGCTAGAGGTTGCAATCGAATATTCGAATTATTTGAATTTGCTTTCCAAATTTATATTCGAATAGTAAATAAATATAATTTCGAATATTCGAATACTACCAAAAACTTACTTGTCTGAAGTTTATGTTGGTAGGACTTAAAGATTGTTGTTGGCAAAACTGCTAGACGGTATATTTTATTTTAGTAAACACTAAGTTCATATATTTTAACGATAAACAAATGATGATTCTATTCCTGTTGTTATGTTACATAAAATCACTACACTCGATCTTAACCTGCGTGTGCGTGTATCTGCATTGAACAATGCACACAAACATAGGATCGCAACGAATTTGCCTAAACTCTAGCGAGTGAACTGCGCACCTAATGCAGACTCAGCCCGCGATTGCAAGCCAGTGCTTGACTGTACGTGTGTTGATTAAAATATTGTTTGCGACTGTAAGACGTATGTAGTTACAGAATTGTAGTCATCAAAATCATCAAAACAACTCTCTAGTGCATAACGTTCTAGGAACGATTTTGACCTTGAAAAAGTCATTCTAGACCTTTCGTCATCAAATATGGCCCAGTTGATGATTTTTGTTGATGTTAAATTTTCACCAAAAAAGAAATTGTCTTCCGCTTTTTCAACTCGGTTCATGAGACCAAAAGCAGGTGTTATAGTGATATCGACTCACATCTAGGGCAGTCAGGGGTTCGAACTCAAACAACCCGAACTGGGCCCACGTGGTGTAAACGTTACGACCCGCTTGCTTCACAAGGAGGAGGCCTAGCTATGTCCCAGCAGTGG
This sequence comes from Xestia ashworthii, assembly GCA_950022955.1. Lineage (NCBI taxonomy): Eukaryota > Metazoa > Arthropoda > Insecta > Lepidoptera > Noctuidae > Xestia > Xestia ashworthii. The sequence goes on along the minus strand of OX465565.1, from coordinate 20,194,493 downwards.
GAACATTACAGGCTGATTAAATTTTGTATAACAATATTTGGCGCTTTTTTATCAAAAAGATATCGTTTTTTTCGGTCGACACATAAATTGTCTACTTTTTCAAGAACTTACCACAGATAGTAAACAGCGTAAAGTCGCTGATCATGGGCATCAGGCTGACATCTTCTCCCTTCTTCTCCTTGAGCATCTTCACCAAGTCCTGGGTCTTCTCCTCCATGACCAGTGCGAAATTCTTCAGGATGTTGAAGTGGAAGGTCGGGGTGAGAATCTTGCGGCGCTTGTGCCAGTCAGTACCTGGTGGGGAAGAAAATATGATGAATATGGACACAGCGTGAAGATAGAGTTAAAAACCGGAGTTACAAGTTCTGCTGAGTTATTCCACCTCGTAAATATTCGGAGTTGGTCTTCGGTAAATTAAAGAGGCACTGGAAAACGAAGAACAAGATGAACACGTATACTCTTTTGATATCGTGAACGTAATATATGAAAATGAATCGTCTTGGTTTCATTCTCCGGGTATTTCAGGTTAATTTCGGAGTTAGGGGATGTACCTCACTAAAAAAAACTGATTTTCTGTTTAGTCTGTCAGAAAAATATTTCATTCGTGTTTTTTGTTTCATCAAATTAATAAAAAACCAGCCAAGAGCGTGTCGGGCCACGCTCACTGTAGGGTTCCGTAGCTTCCCAGACCATTAAAAATACCAACATTTTTCGTCAGCAAAAATAACTTTGTTTTTCATAGTATTTGTATGAAAAACAAAGTTATCATTTGCGTTTTTTTGAAAAAGTGCTATATAACTCAAAAACTATTCAACTCATCAAGTTGAAAATAATTTTCCTAGAAAGTTCATATAAAGGTCTACTTCTGTGATTTTTTTCATATTTTTTAAACTTATGGTTCAAAAGTTAGAGGGGGGGGGGACACATTGTTTTTGACTTTCGGAGCGATTATTTCCTAAAATATTAATATTATCAAAAAATGATTTTAGAAAACCCCTATTCATTTTTAAATACCTATCCAACAATATATCACACGTCAGGGTCAAAATTAAAAAAAAAATCGCTCTCCACTTTACGTCTGGGGGAGGTACCCTAATAAAAATGTTTTTTTAAATTTTTATTTTTGCACTTTGTCGGCATGATTGATATACATATTGGTACCAAATTTCAGCTTTCTGGTGCTAACGGTCACTGAGATTATCCGCGGACAGACAGACAGACAGACAGACAGACAGACAGACAGACAGACATGGCGAAACTATAAGGGTTCCGTTTTTTGCCATTTGGCTACGGAACCCTAAAAATGACGAGGATAAAACGCATCAAAGATTATGAGTGGGGGCTTCTGACGTCACTTGATGGCAAAAAATTTACCCACATAAAATGACGTCACACGAGTTTTCGACGCACTGTATCGTCTTTAATTTTTGTTTACGTGGACAAAGACAAAATATTATTTGTTTACTATTTTTTGGAAATCTTTTTGACGGACTAATTAGATTTATTTGTACTATCGCCTATTGAGTCATTCTTAGTATTTATACTACCTTGTTTTGTCCGAAGAAATATGGGAGATTATTCGTCCAAAAGCACGTCATGATTATCATCATCATTTTAACCGAAAGATGTCCACTGGTCATAGACCACTTAGGTCCATGTTCACCAAAAAGATGACAGTCTGATTACCTAAAACAGCTGTTTAAAACGCATTTTTGTATGGGAACATGTCACAGTGACAGCTGTTTTTAGATAATCAGACGGTTATCTTTTCGGTGAACATGGACCTTAGTTTCGCCACATTAATGATCCCGTGCGACTCGCATCCAAAAGTACGTACAGACATGAAATAATGTTTTGGACACAAACCAAAATGAAACATTTAGTTGGTTATAAATAGAGTTACGGTGACTATTCAGTAATCTTATGGCAAAACATCATAGAAAAACTAAATTATCTGCTTCCTGCCGTACGTATAAATTAAGTACCACGATGGAGGTCGAACAACGTGACTGATTTTATAAACGATATTTTTTTTATAAATTTATTTCTACTTATATATTTATATATTATATTTTTTTTTAATTCCTGTTTTCGTACAAAAGACCTAGTCATTTTTAGTATTAGTCTAATAAGTATTCATTAAAACCAGAAATCATTCTGATGTAGGTACTTCAACGAACATTGTTATGTGCCAAGATTTTTTGTTTTCCAAATTAACAACATTTAAAAAAATTGTATCTTATTCGGTAAGTTGTATCGAAATCAAGTAAAGTTTATAACTTGTTAAAAAAATCGGTTGAGGGATTAATAATTGACTACTAATATAGTATATAATAATAAACAACATATTTAATAAAGGGTGTAAAACACTTCTTCACGAAGCCGAAAGGCACTTGTTCTCCCCATCATTGCGATCATTCTTTTGTTCTACACCATACCTGGGAACCTTCTAGTTACGGAGATATGGGGGTCAAAGTTACAACTTCTGGAAGAGTTTAACTTTTAACACCTCCACGACACCCGTACTATTCTATCCATCCATCAGCACAATGTTTTAAGTTCGTTACAATGAGTTCTACCACAAATAGTATATTTTATAACGAGGGACTAAACGAAGCCATTATATACCCGAGGTGGTTTGACTCCCGAGCTTGCGAGGGAGTCATTAAAAAGCGAGGGTATATTAAGTTGGCGTTTAGTCTCGAGGTGCAAACTGTACTTTTCACTTCGAGGGCGAGAAAAATAGTCATTTAAAACCGAACTTTACACTCGACAAAAATTCTGAACTGAGCGGTCAGTTTTTTCTTCTATCAGGTCAGTCACAGATTAATAATTTAAAACACAACACAAACTCTCAACATTGTCGCAATGAAAATGATCCACACTCCACAGATAATTAGTACCTACATTACTGCAGCGGCTAGCAACAGAGGCATTGCACATACTTTTCAAAATCAACGATGCACACAAACAACAATATTTTTTCTTTGTTTGTTTTGTTTTTTTTTTTCAATAAACCGCTTTCTATTTGCAAGCCAATTCGAAATTTAAATAATACCTTTGATCCATTAAAAAAAAATAGTTACCTACTCTTTTGTGACCATGTTTCAGAGTAAAAGATCGTTCCATTTTTAAATTACTTTTTACTCCCTAGGGAATAAACGGTCACTTTAATCCCGCTTCGTAGGGCTATAATGGCGTACTTTTAGAGCATGAGAAGTGAAAACATTATTTATAACCTCAAAAAAAAAGTTGTTTCCCAGAAATATTTTTTGCGTAAAGTTACTTTGTTGATGTACATAATACTTGGTTAACGGCTTTGTGATGAGGTGGTTTACACCCTGTATACTGACGGAACAAACAAAAATGGCGAGGAAAAATCAGCTGTTCAGAACAATTGTGTTCATACGCATCGAAAAAAGCACCGCTAATATAATTTTGCGAATGTCCACTGACCCTGTCCATTAACTATTTACATTTTCGAAAGCTCGTAATAAATCCTGTAAAGTTAGTCACACTTGTTCCGGAACTAGCTTTAAAACCGAATATATACTTACGAGAAGCTTAGGGTGTAAAAAACTTTTTTGCAAAAAATAAAACCGACTTCACACAAAAAAGTGAAAAATAACTTTAGCTTCTGAAGTCGGTGACCTTTGTTTGATTGTTTTAATTTTTTTGTCACCGACTTCAGAAGCTAAAGTTATTTTTCACTTTTTTGTGTGAAGTCGGTTTTATTTTTTGCAAAAAAGTTTTTATTTTTCACTTTTTAGTGGTTCACAATATGTGCATACCCTTTCACAGCGTACCAGCGTGATTTTTTGTTATGAACTGGTGTAAACAATAGACAGACATGAGATTTCAGTAATCCCAGTAAGAGACACACATTTGCTACATTTAATGAGGAGTTCCGTTGCCTTTCTCCGAAGTTCTTCATCATCTATACCAAATTTAAATGGGATCACTCCGAGAAACTACTCTTTCAAAAACTGCCCAAATCGCTTCTGGTGTGCCTATAAAATTTGAAGAGTTCTCTCTATTTCTCCAGGATCCCATTATCAGGATCCTGACTTGATGATTATGGGGCCTTCTGGGAAGTATACCCTTTCAAACAATTAAAAAACAAATTCGGTCCAGTCATCTTCGAGTAATCGGGGAACATTGAATTGAGAACCTCCTCCTTTTTGAAGTCGGTTAATAACGACGTTATGGTACGTGACTCAAATATCCGGATAGCCTTTAAAACATTTGGCCGAGAATCGGTAATTTGCTTCTAAGAATTGAAGAGTTCCGTTCCTTTGTCATGGATCCCATAATCAGAACCTAACCAAATTCTCATCAAACTACCCTTGAAGTGCCCTTGCCAATAAAATAAAAAAAAAACTTATCCCCAATAAATGGAACTTAATACACCTAACTGTCGAAATCTGGGAATATTGTACACATCTGCGTACCCCCTCAGGGCATACAGGCGTGATGTTACGTCATGATGTTGTATAAACAATAAGCATTCAAGCGATTGCAGCAGTTACTGCAGATTTGCCGTGTATATTTGAAGAGTTCCATTGTATATCTCCGAAGATCCGGATCAGATCTTCAGCAAATTAAAATATAACCACACGGGAAGCACCAGCGTTCAAATTAAAAAAGAATCATCAAAATCGGTTCACCCAGTCGAAAGTACTGAGGTAACAAACACTGTCGAAATCTGGGTGTATTATACACATCTGCGTACCCCCTCAGAGCATACAGGCGTGATATTACGTCATGATGTTGTATAAACAATAAACCTACAAGCGATAATAGCAATCACTGCAGATTTGCCGTACATTTTTGAAGAGTTCCATTGTATATCTCCGAAGACCAGCATCAGATCTTCAGCTAATTAAAATGGGACCACATGGGAAGCACCAGCTTTCAAATAAAAAAAAAATCATCAAAATCCGTTCACGCAGTCGAAAGTTATGAGGTAACAAACACAAAAAAAAAAAAAAAAAAAAAAAAAAAAAACATACAGACGAATTGATAACCTCCTCTTTTTGGAAGTCGGTTGAAAATTGAAGTAGGTCAGAATCAAGCGAGGGAGCAAACGATTATCTAGTGCATTAGGAACTCGGAACGTCCTTCATTCAGTGTACACTTAAACCAGGAAATGTACGCGCTTCGATAACCTTCGTGTTTCCGAATTGTTACAAACGTTTTGCCACAGAGTAAACCCCAACAGAGGCAAAGCTTGTTACTTTTTATTTTCCGTACGTCAGTAGTTTGTGGACTATCATTGCGCATTTCCATGAATACATCTCTCTCGTCAGGTTTTTTAACTCTGATCACACCACCTCTCCGCGACTTTTTCATAATATGCATTGCATGTGCTCACTATGTTAATGTAAGTTTGTAAGCGTTTATGTAGGGGATAATCTCCAGAACTAATGACCCATTTCTAAAAAAATCTTTCACCGAAAGAAAGTAACATTGTTCGTGGCTATAAGGCTAGAAATTACGAATATTTAAATCATGAATATTAGCCGAGCTATCAATTTTTTTACGAACGATGTCGCAGCTAAAGTGCTAGTTTAAAATAAGGACGTAGGTACTTCTATGATTGAAATAGCTCTAAATTAGATCTTATTATAGCACATTCGTATTTCCGAACACAAACGATGATTGCCAAAGCGCATACTTGTCCTGGGTGACCTGTACGTCCTTGGCAACTAACAGTCTTATTCGTATAAAGATAAAATAGGTTTATTAGCTTGTTATAATGAGAATCCCAAAAAGCGTTATTCATAAACGTTCAAAAACCCTTAACAGCTTTGTAAGTATTCAATAGCGACTTCATAACTTAAAAGGGAGCTGATTTTAATCTAATAAATAATAACTTATTTTGATTTTCAAGGAAGCTATACTTATAATATTTTTTGCGTAAAGTTACTTAGGATGTACAGAATGCTTGGTTGACGGCTTCATGGTGAGGCTGTTACACCCTATGCATGCATAAAGGTTCAAGCACATATTTACTTTGTTTGACAGGGGTCCAAGCGGGTTCTTTCGGTACATAACAACCTTTTGTACACAGTGACACGAGCGTACTTCCTGAAAAAGTCTACAACGACCCTTCGGTAAGGCATCTGTCCCACACTCCCGCCGCGCGCCGCATTGAAGAGAAAAAATAAATAAATTAATAAATAAATAAGAATTAAAACAAAAGTTGTAATATTGGGCTTCGTAACGAAAAGGTTCCCAGGCCCGGCAGTCTCGACAGACATAGCGACAAAATCGTTAACTTTCGGTTGCTAATTACTAACTAATAAATTCGGTTGCAATAATGATGCTTGCGAATAATGGAAGTCTCTTCATCCTAGACGCGTTTCTCATAAGCATAATTATTGCAACCGAATTTATTCGTTAGTAATCAGCGATCGAAAGTTAGCGATTTTGTCGTTATCTCTGTCGAGACTGCCAGCCCAGGTAAAAGAAAATTATCGTAATTACGGGGAAAACAAATGTCATTAGGCTTCGTTAAGACTATTTTCAACGTAATAAATTAATTTTTGATCGCTGACTGATCACACACACTGCCAGCTATACCTCATCCTATACAAGTTTGTACCTGTGACTATAATGGTCAAAGAAAAGACTCGCTCAGCGACGCTCGCTTGACACTCACTTGATGTATACGCATAGCAAACTATCAACAAAACTGTATGAACTACACACTCGATGCTTGTGTCTAGTCGCTCGCTAGTCGCTTCTCGCGAATCGCCAGCAGAAGGACCGGTGCCTAAAAAGGCCGAACGTTTAAAGCTTTGCAACTCAAAGAACCTGCCCAAAAAGATTAAAACGCTTCAGGCCTTGTTATAAATGATAAAGATATCGCACATCCGGGTTCTTTACTACCTACTAGCGTCTACGTCACTTCCTGCGGTGACGTAGACGCTAAAAGAGAGTTTACCTTTAAAATACTGCCACTCAAATAGATCTGCTTTTAAAAATGGTATTCTACTAAAAGGTTGTCTAATGGTAGATTATCGATACCGCCATCTCTCTTTCAGTGTTATTCGAGCTACGATCGCATTGATATTATTTAAAACCCATTTAAAAAAACTTCTGGTATTTGTTTGTGATATTTACGTAGAGTTCCAGTAAATTTTCTGTTTGCCTGGTAGTCCGTTTTAAACAATTAGAACGGTGGATTTAAAACTGTCTATCGTTATAATTAATGAATCCATCATACCCCTCTCTAATTTTCATAATGGTTGCGCTTTGAGGAATAAACAAATAACATTTTTAATTTGAATTTGTGAGCGCAACTAATGGTTGCGCTTCGAGGAATAATTTAGTTGCGCTTAAAAATAGGTGCGCTCGGAGGAATACCTCCATTTAGAGGTATTTATATCGATGCAGAAACAGAAAGTGGGCATTCTGAAAATTAGCATCAAGGAACGAACTTCTTTCGGTTCGGACGACGCCGACGTGACTCGTCATCCGTCATACTCTTCAGCGAGCTAGGATACCAACCTGTGCTGAGTAGCAATCCATTGCCCAGCCAGCCATTCAGGAACTGGTAGGGAACACTCTTCTTGATGTTCTTCGAGTGGGCCAGTACCACCTGAAACAAATATGTTGCTTTAGACATCATACAGATCGTGACGTCACGTGGCATACAGTGAGATGGTTGTTGCTATTTCGTGCAAAAAATTCTGGACGAATTTTGATGGAACTTTACAGTATTATAGCTTATACGTTTGAATAACAGATCCTACTAATATTATAAATGCGAAAGTTTGTGAGTATATATAGGTATGGATGGATGGATGTATGGATGTTTGTTACTCTTTCACGCAAAAACTACTGAGCCGAAATGAGCACAGTGGTCTTTATTTAATTGCAGCCTAATAAATCATTCGATCAAAATTTCGATTGTACACTTTGTGAAGAAAATGACGACAAGTGTGTAAAAAAAACCAAAACTTAATGCCGTTTATTTACGAAATTTCAAAGAAAAAATGCTTTACTTTGAACATTTTTTTCATATAATAAAGTAAAGTAAAGTAAAAAGTCATTAATTCAAATTAGGCTGAAAATCAGCACTTTCTGAACGTCAAAAATTTACAGAAGACAGTCACCCAAAAACGCCCCCCCGTGTCGCCAACTTCGTTGTGTTATAGCTGATGAGAAGAAGCGGCGGAACAAACTCACCAGCAACACATCTGTCTGTTATGTTAGAAGAACTTGATTCTATATAATAGTTTCCAAAAAAAAAAAAAAACAAAAACAAAAAAAACATAAATTCATGTCAGAGATCGTGTAGCTCAACTTAACATAAGGAGCTCAACGATTTGACAAACAATACCAATAACAAGGATAAAAAATAATAACAATGTCAGATTTTAAAACATAAATCAAATGTCAGATTGTAAAAAATAAATAAATGTCAGATTGTAAAAAAAAACAAATGTCAACGAGCTATATAAAATGAGAAAAACTAATCAAATGTTAGATTGTAAAAAATAAACAAATGTCAGATTGTAAAAAAAAAAAAACAAATGTCAACGAGCTATATAAAATGAGCATTTAACGTTATAACAATAACAATAACACGACTAGCAAGACGACCAGTCAATAAAAATAAAGTTAGAGTTATTTCAATTGTACAAATTAAAGTTTATAGTCTACTAGGCAACATATATTTTTTGGCACTTTTATATTCTTATTCACTCATCAAAGAGGAGTTACATGGAGAAAACCTCTTGTTGGCAGATACCACCCCCTTAAGAACTTTATTAAATGTAGGTGAGTCAATGACCGATATTCCAATCTTAACTGGCAGCAACTGTAACATCATCATGAGATAAACTTTATAAACAGTTTCAAATGTTTGTGGCAACCCTACACCAGAAGTTTCCCTACTTAACATAACCTCTAACCCTTTTCGGGGTCAAAGCGTTTCTAGCTTCGGACCAGTCGGGTCACCGCATTTTTTCGAAGAGCATGTTCGGCCCTTAATACTTTTTGAAGATTCATCTAAAATGTAGGCAAATGACCCTATTCTAAAAACGACCCGGAAGAAACTGACCCTGTCATGTATGCAGAGTACCTTTACCCCTCTTAGCGGAGAGGCTACCTTTTTAAACATGAGTAATACGAAAGTAAATTATTTATTGGCATGTAACAAATAATCGCTCCACGTTGGTTTGGTATAGAACCCTCCTTGTTACCAGGAAACGATACAAAAATATATTTACCGTATTCCTCACAAGAACCCGACTTTAATATTCATGAGAAAAGTTCCAAAAGACATTACATAGTGAAAACAGAAAGAAAGAAAAAGTAGGTATTTATAAGACGTGGACAAGAGAAAAAAAACACCTAAATAAAAAGAGAACAACAAAAATTAAATAGAAAATAAAGCATCTTTAAGACTTACATACAATTAAATTGGTCCTTTACGAGGCCAAAACCCAGTTATCTCAGCATGATGCTGTAACATTTAAAAATGTCACACCGCAGTGATGCCACAGTCAGATACGATAGTTAAAAGAAACAAGAGCGAATAAAACAAATGTAAATTATTATTACGTGTTTTTACAAATGCGTAAACGTGTATTTCCACTAAAAACCTTCTGACCTAGTTTATGAAATTGAAATGATTCCGGCCCTAGTTTGAGCTGAGCGGGTGAAAAAATTTTGAAACATTTGTGAATTGAAATGAAGCCTAATAAGCCCGAATACGTGTTTTTTTCCGAGATAATTTTGACCTAGTTTTCGTGACAATACATTTTCTGTCTGTACGGTAACTTAGCTCTTCTTCTCTGTGGATTTTGATGCGGTTTCAGCATCAATATGAAGATTAATTCTGGAAATTGAATGTGCAAATCATTTATATTTTTATTTTATCATTGTATAGTTGTAAGTAGAGCTATTATCACATTTCGCTTGTAATAATCATAAAATCATTTATTCAGGTAAGGAAGGACAATGGGAAAAATGTATGGATCCATTGCCATCATCATCATCATCAGCCTTTTAATGTTCCCAGTGCTGGGACAGGCATCTTCTCTATGAGAGGGAATGGGCACCACGCGGGCCCAGTGCGGAAGACATTTTCAGCAGACACGTTTCCTCACGATGTTTTCCTTCACCGTTTTGAGAGCAGTGGTGATGGTATAAATTACACAAAGTAATGCGCCTGTCTGGGTTCGAATCCACGACTTACTGCTCGTAAGTCGGTGCCGGTACCACTGGGCCGACTACTTGCGGAAGACGTAAAAACTGACAGATTTCAAATTAGCTTGCTCGTAGTACTCGTACACTGTTATTTCTTGACTTACACAAACACGCCTAAGATTAAACTGTCTGTTATGGTAAACCAGTGTTACTTCGATACAATACTTCGCTGAAATAGCGTGAGGAACGTTCAGCACGCTATTGTAGTCTCAGCCTGAAGCACTTCGTTGAACATTACATTTCGAACTGCGCTCTAAAAGGCTCTCAGGGCATTTCAGATTTACTCTGTCGATATGTTAGATTAGTCTGCTGAAAGATAGGGGTGTTATCAACGATTCCACGTTTCAATAAAGCTTAATTTACGTTGCCTGATAATTTAGGCGCAATTAATGAAGACGTAGATTTTACTGAACCGAGTGGTAGGCCAAATTATTACTAACTAATAACTATTCCTTTTAAGTTAAGGTATTTTTTATATTTTCAGATGCCACACACCCCTGTAGTCCTAAGAACTAGTGGCTAAATAATAACATAGCTGTACGGGTCGCTCTTTAAGGTAAATAATAACATAGCTGTACGGGTCGCTCTTTAAGGTAAATAATAACATAGCTGTACGGGTCGCTCTTTAAGGTAAATAATAACATAGCTGTACGGGTCGCTCTTTAAGGTAAAGTAGCGCTTGTCAAGCTCGGTACGTAGATGGATGATCATCTAACTAAATAATAACATAGCTGTACGGGTCGCTCTTTAAGGTAAATAATAACATAGCTGTACGGGTCGCTCTTTAAGGTAAATAATAACATAGCTGTACGGGTCGCTCTTTAAGGTAAAGTAGCGCTTGTCAAGCTCGGTACGTAGATGGATGATCATTTAAATAATAACATAGCTGTACGGGTCGCTCTTTAAGGTAAAGCAGCGCTTGTCAAGCTCGGTACGTAGATGGATGATCATCTAAATAATAACATAGCTGTACGGGTCGCTCTTTAAGGTAAAGTAGCGCTTGTCAAGCTCGGTACGTAGATGGATGATCATTTAAATAATAACATAGCTGTACGGGTCGCTCTTTAAGGTAAAGTAGCGCTTGTCAAGCTCGGTACGTAGATGGATGATCATTTAAATAATAACATAGCTGTACGGGTCGCTCTTTAAGGTAAAGTAGCGCTTGTCAAGCTCGGTACGTAGATGGATGATCATCTAAATAATAACATAGCTGTACGAGTCGCTCTTTAAGGTAAAGCAGCGCTTGTCAAGCTCGGTACGTAGATGGATGATCATCTAAATAATAACATAGCTGTACGGGTCGCTCTTTAAGGTAAAGTAACGCTTGTCAAGCTCGGTACGTAGATGGATGATCATCTAAATAATAACATAGCTGTACGGGTCGCTCTTTAAGGTAAAGCAGCGCTTGTCAAGCTCGGTACGTAGATGGATGATCATCTAAATAATAACATAGCTGTACGGGTCGCTCTTTAAGGTAAAGTAACGCTTGTCAAGCTCGGTACGTAGATGGATGATCATCTAAATAATAACATAGCTGTACGGGTTGCTCTTTAAGGTAAAGTAACGCTTGTCAAGCTCGGTACGTAGATGGATGATCATCTAAATAATAACATAGCTGTACGGGTCGCTCTTTAAGGTAAAGCAGCGCTTGTCAAGCTTGGTACGTAGATGGATGATCATCTAAATAATAACATAGCTGTACGGGTCGCTCTTTAAGGTAAAGCAGCGCTTGTCAAGCTCGGTACGTAGATGGATGATCATCCAATGCAAACTGAGTTTCCTCCGTGCCTCAAAAAGCACGTTAAGTCGTTGGTCCCGCCTGTCATTTGTAGATCTTTGACAGTCTCAGTGGCTCGAAAGCCTGACAACCAGTATTACCAAGTGGTATCGTATCGTATTGAAAAGTACTAAATGGGTTGTGATGATATAGGCAGGCAGTCCAAGTTAAATACTGATACTCAGCTGCATCTGGTAAGAATGGAACCTAGCTTCTTCCCAACTATATCGGGGTCAGCTTCCAGTCTAACCGGATGCAGCTGAATACCAGTATTTCACATGGAGCGACTCCTTATCTGATCTCTACAGCCCAGTTAGTACTGGGTAATGCAATACCACTTGCTAAGACTGATTGTGAGACGTTTTGGGGCGCTGACCACCTGTAACGACTGTTAAAGATCTACAAATGACAGCCGGGACCAACGGCTTAGCGTGCTTTCCGAGGCACGGAGGAAACTCGATATGTAAGGGTGGTCACCCATCCACAGACCAACCTAGGCAAGCACGGCTTAACCTAAAGATCGACCCGAGCGGGGAGCTCTTCCTGGTAAGACTAGAATCCGACACCATCTTAGTTGAGAAAAGGCTAGGTAGATGATGATGATGATGATGATGATTGTACGCACCTCGATATCATCGGGTCCGGAAAGATGCAGGAATCTCTGACTCATCACTTTAAACACGTAGCGGTCGCCATATTTGTGTGTGTAGTCCACTAAGACGTCCATGAGCTTGTCTGAAAGAAGAAGTTCATATATATGTAATTATAATCAATAATCTTATTTGACAATTTGTATGTGTGTGTTTGTTACTCTCTTACGCAAAAACTACTGAACGGATTTGGATGAAATTTAGCACACAAATAGTTTATAACACTTCACGTGGCCGAAGCCGGTGGCATAAGTTAGTTTATTTATAAATAAATAAATAAATCGTCAACACTATAAAAATAACGTTTTGAAATGTTTTTTAATCAGTGGAAGTAAACTCAACAGTAAAACAAAAAGTAAGAAAAGGCTATAAATAATAAAAGCGGCCAAGTGCGAGTCGGACTCGCCCGTGAAGGGTTCCGTAACAGCAAGTAACATAGTATAAAAGTTCTTGCAGTTCGTTGTAAATGTAAGGTAAATTGCGGTTTACGATTTATGAGGTATTAAAAAAACTACTTACTAGATCTCGTTTAAACCAATTTTCGGTGGTAGTTTACATGGTAATGTACATCATAATATATAATTGACACATTTTACCAGTTTGGAAGTGTCTTTCGCGCAAACTATTCCGTTTAGAAAAAAATGATTTTAGAAACCTCAATATCATTTTTGAAGACCTATCCATAGATACCCTACACGTATGGGTTTAATGAAAAAAAAAATTGAGTTTCAGTTCTGTGTATGAGGAACCCCCTAAATTGATTTTTTCTATTTTTCTGTGAAAATCTGAATGCGGTTCACAGATTACAAAAAAGTGGCTGTGACATACGGACGGACAGACAGACAGACATGACGAATCTATAAGGGTTCCGTTTTTTGCCATATGGCAACGGAACCCTAAAAACTAACGAAACACCAATCTGTTAACATTAGGTATAAAGTTTCAGAAACTAATCCTTTGAGCTCCGACACCACTTGTACCCCGCGCCAACATTAATTTACGAATTATAAATCTAAATCTAATCAAAATTTTTGTTTGATCTAGTCTAGATGGTTCTAACTATTATTAATTATGCTACTTATACCTAATCAGCTGTTGACCTATGATCAATAATATTAAGCTAACATTAATAAAGACATTTTTTTAAACATTGAGTTAGGATTCTCGTTATTAAGGGGCCGGCGGAGCATGCGCTTTTCATACAAAGGTAATCTATACTAATATTATAAAGCAGAATAGTTTGTTTGTTTGTTTGGTTGAACGCGCTAATCTCAGGAACTACCGGCTTGAATTGAAAAAATCTTTTTGCGTGGGATAGTCCATTTATCGAGGAAGGCTATAGGCTATATAACATCACGCTATGACCAATAGGAGCGGAGCAGCAAAATGTTGCAAGCGGGGAAAAAGCTTCCGTTGAGTAGGCGATGCGTTGCGATACTTGCGATATCAAAACTTCACGCAAACGAAGTCGCGGGCAAAAGCTAGTACCAAAATAAAATGAAAATCAAACATATTCATAAGGTAGTTTGTATACATTTCGATAGGATTACAGAATATCTATGTTCCCATTTAAATATTTTGAAAGGACAGTGATATAAAGGCGAGATATAAGGTATTTAAAATTTCGAATATGTTTGATTTACAAATTATTTTGGTACTAGCTTCTGCCCGCGACTTCGTACGCGGATCCTGTTGCTTTTGCCAGCGACACCGGGTTCGTCAAAATCGAAAATCTGAAACGTCTAATTCTAAGAGCCCGGGGACGGGAAAATAACGGATCTTTCCCACCTGAGCAACACATACGTTTGTTTCGTTTTGCCATTTAACAGCTTCACAAAATGTAAAATTTTGAACCATACCTCCGATGGCGGAATATGTGGCGTATTCAATCATAGGAGTATACGTAAATGAACTCCGTTTCTTATCAACCCAAGGAAGGTCGTCATGCCCTACGGCTATATCTTGAGACACCCGATTCTTCAGATGTTATCGACATTCTGTTCAGAGAATGTCGAAGTCTTCGCGCTCTTCTTCTGTCTCTTCATGCCGTACTCCATCCAGCAATTCTTTCTCTCTCACTTTCTAACAGATTATGAATATTTTGTTGTGTGCGTGTTCGGCACTTTTCTTCTGTCTCTTCATGCCAAAAACACTCAAATAACATAAGCTCGAAGACATATTTATTCGATAAAATAAAATAATAAATGGGAGTTTTTGCCAGTAGAGTCAAATTTTCAATGATATTCCATCGTCATCGAAAATCGAAAATCAGTCCTAAACTGTTACCGCCTTAACCGCGTGGAGGTACTCCCAGTTTTTGTTATTTTATAATTATACAGTGAAATTAGTGATAGCTTTGCAATAATTTTCACATCAGATGTTTCTGATCTTCGATTTTTATAAGTCAACAGGAAATGCCCATCAGACTGAACAACTTTTGCTAAGACGTCATCATTCCTCACGTTATGGTGTAGCTGGGCTCTTGGAGTTCCACAACAGGTGTTCCAGATCTTCGATTTTTATAAGTGAACAGAGAGTGCTCATCACATTGAACAACTTTTGCTAAGACGTCATTCCTATATGTGTTATGGTGTAGCTGGGCTATGGGAGTTCCACGACAGGTGTCCCAGATCTTCGATTTTTATAAGTGAACAGAGAGTGCTCATCACATTGAACAACTTTTGCTAAGGCGTCATTCCTTTATGTGTTATGGTGTAGCTGGGCTATTGGAGTTCCACGACAGGTGTCCCAGATCTTCGATTTTTATAAGTCAACAGAGAGTGCTCATCAGATTGAACAACTTTTGCTAAGACATCATTCCTTTAAGTGTTATGGTATAACTGGGCTCTTGGAGTTCCACATCAGGTGTTCCAGATCTTCAAATTTATTCTCTCAGCAGAAAATGCTCATCACGTGAAACAATTTTTGCTATGGTGTCATATTTGTATCTCATATAGTTTAGCTGGTCTATTGCGGTTCTACATCAGGTGTTCAGGTTTCCAAGACAAATTATAGCCTATATGTTGCCCAGACATAATACCTATACAATAAAAGAAAAATCATTCAAATCCGTCCAGTACTTCCGAAGATTAGCGTGTACAAACAAACAGACAAACAGACAGACTTTTTTTTTGGATTCGTGCTCTATTACTGTTTCTAAACCCCCTTCAATTATTATTTTTTAAATATATTCAATGTACAGACACAGCTTTTTTACTCTTTTATTATATGTATAGATATAGATTACGTTTGTATGAAAAACGCATGCTCCGCAGGCCTCTTAAGTGTAAAATTTGAATTCATTCCAAAATATTTAAAAGTATGTATATCAGGCAAAAATGGATGAAGAGATTTGATACAAATACAGGGTGTAAACAACCTCATCACGAAGCCGTCAATCAAGCATTCTGTACATCAAACTAAATAACTTTACGCAAAACTTACGAATTATGTTTTGTGGTCGAACTCAATAAAACGCACTCAAAAAATTATGCTGATGGATGGATTGAATAACACAGGGGTCGTGGCCCCTAATATCTCCGTAACTAGAAGCCTAGGTTTCCAGGCATGGTGTAATACAAAAAAACTGTTGGAATGACGGACGGCGAGAACAAGTGCGAATTAAGAGGTTTTATACACCCTTTATACTATGTTCCACATGCTGGGTCTACCCCAAATTAATTGGGATCAGGGCAGAAAAATGGTGATGAATTGATGACACCATGTTCAGGATTAGAAGAACATAATAGTATTTTATCCGAGAACATTTTGTTGGTTCCCTTAGAATAAACCGGACCTCAAAGAATAGTTTTACGATCACTAACGAGATTGCAAAACATGAGATACTGGGTGGGATGCCCAGGTCAAGCTATTGGATTTCTATTAGGAATTAGGAGCAGCCACGGAATCTGGTTTTGTGCCCGGTTGATGGCAATAGGTTCGCCCCCAATTACATGGGACTCAAACCAAACTGACGAAAGGGTGTACTACTCGTATTAGGTACACCTTTACTTAGTCCTTTTTACCCCACAACCTGGAAACCGGGACACGGAACGCGGACCAGAATTCAGTAAAGAGCGCGCGTCATAGTTAGAACGTTGGTGGAGGCCTAGAGGATTGCAGGCGTTATGTTATGTGATACCCCTAAACGTCCCTATGCTGCTATTGTCACCAGTGGCAAATCTGATGCGTCGCAGCCTAGACAAACCAGAAAAGGGGAAAAACGGAAAGTGGGTGCTCAACCTGCCCTGACTGCAGTCCGCTGCTCCGTGCCAAGAGCTAGCCAAGTTGATGAGGAGGGCTTCGCTAAAGTAGAAAGGAAGAAGAAGAGGCCCTGTTCTCGTAACCTGTGCGGTACCGCACCGAGTGGACCCAACATGCTGCTGCGCGCTGCTGTGCCTACGACGCAACTGTACATTTCGCGTCTGCATCACTCCACTACAACTGAGGGAGTGGTGCAGTACTTGAAAGTGAATACCAACTTCATTCTGCGGGTCGAAAGGTTGGAATCGCGCCACAACATCAAGTTTAGGTCACTTGTGGTTCGAGTTCCAACCCAACACAGACCTGCTTCAAAGAGGACTTTTAGCCGAAGGGTGTCGTATATCAAAGTCAAAGTCAAAACACTTCGTCCGTCGCTTCCGAGGACGGTTACGCGACACCACGCAGCGAAACATGACCCCGATAACGCTGCGTGTATAGTTTTAGTATAAGGTTTAAAATATGTATTAGTTTATTATTGTTGTTTAATGTTATTTTATGTTTGTATGGGCCTTAGTTGCCTGATAATAAAATGATAATTATTATTATACTAGCTGATACCCGCGGCTTCGCCCACGCCTAAATTATATGTAGGTATACTAAAACCTTTCTCGAAAACCACTCTATCCATTGGTGAAAACAGCATGATAATCGGAGCCGTACCTTTTGAGTTTATTGCGAACAAACAGACAGACGCGGCGGAGGATTTTGTTTTATAATATGTAGTGATGTGACTACAAAGAAAACAGTGCTTACCAGGTGGCGACTGAAACAGTTCCCAAGAGTTTCCTATGATTGGTTTCCCAGGAGGTCCAGGGAGTTGATCCAGAGGGTTCTCATCTTCCTTGAAGAATAGCAGCCATATCACCAGGGCCACGGCCCCCACTATAAATACTTCAAACAACATGTTGGTTTATTGAAGAATACCTGTCGACAATACAAACAGACTGTAAATATATTTCTATCTTTCCTTTAAAATTACTTAGAGCGGTTTCAGACTGGCGTACTTTGCAGCGCGTGTAAGCTCGTTTTGACTTACGCGCGTACACGCGCGCCCAACACACGCTTCAAAAATCGAACGCGCGTACACTTCCCTGTTTCCGTGGGGTGAAAGAGCTCACGGCTCGCAAACGCGCGCTTTATAAGCGCGTCAAACGCTGATTAAGGTCACGCGTGGAACAAAAGGCTCACGTATACGAGCGTACGCGCGCTTCCAAAAACGTGCTTATATGCGCCGAAAATACGCTAATCAGCAGCTTTCTTAGAAAATTCTTCATCTTGTACAAAAGGTTCGACTCACTCTAACAGATGATTATATGTATAATCAGATGTTACTAGGTAATTGTTAGCCCTATTTTGTAGACTAGGTACTTTACCCATACATTTGGATGAGGCGTACAAAGAAAACCTAACGCCCGAGTAATGAGTTATCCTGCTTGCACTGCACATATAAGGAATGAAAATAAAAGCGTCAGAACCCCTGCAGCTATACAGATATTTGATGTTTAGAAAATACTAAAATGCAATAACGTTTTGCTACTATTTGATACCTAAATTCAAATATTTAGTACCTCTGGCCTCTAAAAAGCGCTTACAAAAGCGTTTACTTGCGTAATTACACATTAGAAAAAATCATGCGGTGCAGTCTTTGGAGACTGCCGATAAAAGTGAAAACTAAGTAATCTATATCTGCTACGGGTTATGCCCCGCGAACGCCTACGCCGTAGCGGATCGGCTACGAGGGCTACGAAGCGTTAGGTGACGGTCACGCGAGTTTCATGACTTTTGTTCACCTAAAAAGTAATCAACGCGTCTAAGAAGTTTTCACTTCAATGTTTTCTCCAAAAGGCTCAGTAAAATGTCCAGATGTCAACACTGCATACCGGGTACTTCCACCTGAACCTGATTTGAAACCCAGACAATCTTCCCAGTTACCAACCCACTGATTCGATCTGCGAGGAATCTAGGAAGAGATCTACGTAACACCATAATCGGAATTTCCTGTTTTTTACGAACAGCATCAAAAACAATTAATGTAATTTACTCAAATTAGGCTGAGCACATTTTGAACGTCAAAGCTCAAGACACAATCCCTCAAAGCGCCGCCTTCGCAACGATACATAACAATATTTGACAGATAGGTACTTTATGAGACCGATATAAGCTTCTTTGATCATTTACTATTTGTTTACTCCAATCCTTTTATCGCAGAAATCCACGCGTCAAGGGATACTTGTGTATAAGAGCCTGATATGGGATCATCAATATTCTGAATTATTGTTGACAAGTTCTTGGACGCGGCTTCGATCGCGTTAAGGCCTATGCAGACAGGGACGGCATGGCCATGGCAAGTGATTTGTTTTCATCATCCTCATCATCAGCCTATAATGTTCCCACTGCTGGCACACAGCCTCCTATCAATGAGAGGGAATGGGTTATAGTCCACAACGCGGGCCCTTTTTTTTTTTTTTTTTAGGGTGGGAAATCATCAAATGACTTCTCCCACTCTGGGCGGAGCAGGAGGGAGTGTCAGACTCTTACTGACTAAAACCCATCCATGTTCCTTCCTCGCCCTTTACGTTCCGGGGCCGCGGTATCTCTTTCAAACAGTCCCGCAACCCCGGCAGACAACGCGGGCCCTGCAGTGCGGATTGGTAAATGTCTTATGTCTTGGAATTTTTGGGTCTAGGACAGGGGTGGCCGGTCTACAACCTCGCTAGACAGATTACAATCTAACGTGTCTGTCAATTTTACGGTGACAGATATATACGTTTAGGTAGGGGTAAGTTTATATGGTTTTACGTTAAAAAGTACATTTTACTTTTTTTAATTTCAATTTATTCGGAATGCGGCACGTGTCACGTGACGTCATATTTTTGTTGTGACGGTGTTTTTAACTGCACTTAACTATAGAACAGTTAGCTAATTTAACGATTCCAACGACATAAACTTGTGAAAAGCCGGGCCTTACCCAGTAAAGGAATGATGCCGACGTTAACGTCGCACGCTCCTGCTAGCCCCACTATAACAGTTAGTAGTTAGTGTTAGAAAATGGATGCGAGCTACTCGTAGCTAAATCCGATTAGTTCCAGATTAACTAATTAGCTTTGACGTAATTAGCGTACACATGTAGACATCATTATTATCCATAGTTTGATTTTGATGACATCAAGTTACACTGCCCAGTGGTTGCAACATACGGGGCAAATACTTCGGTCATCCAGGTACTCTCCGCGAGATTGTCGGCAACATCGGGGCGCTGCTGGCCTTCCTTGGGGAGTTGGGATGGATCGAATGAAGTTCCCACCCGTACGCAAAATCTTCTTTTGCTCAGGCAAGCTCATTGCTTCAAAAGATCAGGGAGGCCGGAGAACACGTGCCAGTCACAGCCCGCACAATAAGCGTTGACGCCATGGAGGTCGGAGGAGAGAGAGGAGACGTCGCAGACCGCTTCGGCTGCTTAAAAGCCTCGGAACAACATGAGGTAGTCGTCTATGAGGACAGAGAGGAAACTTTAAGTTTCCTGAAAGCCCCCAGAGACCCAACAGCCATCTCAACAAGCTCCACAACTAGCACGACCACACAAAGCGGATCAGAGAGGGCTCAGCAGAAGGCAGCCGCCGAAAAACCTGCAAAGGAGCAGAGTGCCCCCACCAGCCCAGAGGACCAAGCCAGGTCGAGGAGTCGCCTGAAAGCCTTCGGCACTTTCCTCAAAGCACTACTCCTAAGCACCAGCCGCGCATCACTGGCCGAGAAACAAGAAGCAGCAGTGGAGAGGTTCTTCAGGAAGGCACCATCAGAACCAACCCAACGGAAGCCTACACCAACGAGAGCCGACAAAGGGCAAGTCAGCCCGCCTGTCCTCGCAATGAACTCGGGCACCACAGATCACGTAAAGAGCGCTTTCCTCGAGTACGTAGCAATCGTGAGGGCGACCAGAGAGGTCAACCTCATGACATGCAGACCTTCCAAAGGAACACAGAAGGACTGCTAAAGGTACTACTCAAGGAGGCAGAGGCAGCGGTGTACGACAACGTTAAATCCCAAGTCATCAAAGGGGAAATGACAGGGTCGTACATAAGAACGGTTTTGTGGCCCTTAACGAGGACACAGATAATATAATACACGAGGAGGAAACGGTACGCGTGGGAAAAATAACATTCAGAACACCAAATGACGACCCAATAGTGGTTACCGCCAAATGTACCAAGATCATGCTGGACGATAAGATCCTTGAAATGGCACAGTCCATTTCGGGGATCCCAGACAACACAGCATCTCAGGGAAATTGGACGGTACCCAATATCAGGTGGGTAAACGGAGTTCCCGGTTGCGGCAAGACAACCTGGGTGGTGAAACACATCGATGAGGAGAATGACGTTGTCGCCACCACGACGACCGAAGCTGCCAAAGACCTCAGAGAGAAGCTCGCGCACCGCTTAGGAGACCGAGTAAAGACAACGGTGCGCACTATGGCCTCAATCTTAGCCAACGGGTTCAAGAAAGAAGAGAAATGCTACCGCCTAACGGTGGACGAGGCTCTTATGAACCATTTTGGGGCCATAGTAATGGCAGTCAAGTTGTCAGGAGCAAGCGAGGTTGTCCTCATCGGAAACATAAACCAGCTACCATTTCTGGACAGAGAGAACTTTTTCGAGTTAAGGTATACCCGTCCAAATCTGGTGGCTGGCATCACCCAGGAGCTGCTCTGCACACACCGCAATCCGATGGATGTGGCATTTGCGTTGAGCGAGATATACTCCGGTATAATATATTCCTCCAAGCCGTCGCTGTCGCGGGTCCACTCACTGAGCGTGAAAGGCTGAAAGGTTACACAGGAGTGCAAATACCGAACACCCGCAAAACACCCTATTTCTGGTTCATACGCAAGAAGAGAAAGCTTTTCTCATCAGCCAGGGATACGGCACCGGCGAAGGGTCGCGCACGCTAACCATCCACGAGGCCCAGGGTTTTACCTTCGACAGCGTGATTATCATCAAAACCAAGTCTAAGAGACTCCAAATCCACGACAGCATCTCCCACGTGGTAGTGGCGGTGTCGAGACATACAGTTGCGTCTATTACATCGACGACGCCGATGACGCCACTGGCTGCTTTGCGAAGAGAGCGATGGATGCGCCAACTAAAACGGTCGTTGAGTACAACTTGAAGACGGCCATGCAGCATCGACACGCAGTCGTTGTGGAAGCTTTGCTCAGGCTAGCGAAGTCCCTGATCAGACGAAGTAATTAACAAAAAAATCCCTATCCTAACCCCCAAAACCCAACGCCACTCCCAAACAATTCTGTTACCAAAAATAGATTATGTAAAACTGCATGGCAGGGTGAGTCTGTCATACTCACGTAAAAACAGTGCCGATGGTGGCGCTGCACATCCGGTCGCTAAGTTCCCTACAAAATGGTTGAGCTAATCAGCGCGGATGTGCAGGTCATGTTCGTGAACGGGTGCCGACGGTTGCTGCCGGTCGACTCACATTGCATGCAGTTATGAAGAAAAAAAAATAGTTAAATAGCTAGGTGTACACTTTTTGTTAATTTTAATTAGTGGTAAAATATCAACAACTGTAAAGCCTAAAAGACAAAAAAAAAAAAAATTGGATGGCCTCACGTAGATCTTAGGTTACTAATAATAAGCTTAGTTTAATGTAACGTGTCCAATGATGGAGCACGATCGTAGTTTTATTTTTTTTCTTTTAAATCAATCAAACAATTAATAAAATGTAAATAAGAGACCCCCACGTCTGCGGTAGAAAACTGATTAAAAAAAATGGTCATAGTGAAGTCCATTTCAATTCGATTCAATATAATAATCGATTTAATATTTAACTAGAATAATAAAAATAAACACTATTTCCATATTTACTAAATGTAATACTAATGTATTGTATTCATGGGTGTATAGTAGATAGGATACTTGACTAATTAACGTTACACACGCGATGAAGTAGCACACCAAACATAAATCTTCATTATCAATGTAACCAGAAGTACGAGTATCTCACCAATATTGTTAACAAACACGTGGTTGGTCTAATTAATTCGGCCTTCAGACCGCTCAACTCATTTCGTGCGTGATAAAAATGGGCAATTCATAGTTACTCTTAATGCCTCTTAAAAATGATCCCAGTGAGTTAGGCGAGCCATATGAAATGGCTAAACGTCGATTTTTATCATTGGAACGTCGTCGTTTACAACGTGATCCTGCTTTTAAGGAAAGATATGTTGCGTTCATCGAGGAGTAGTCTATTCAATCTGGTCGAGAACTCAGCACTAGAGACATTAATGAAAAAAATCAAACGAGAATCTTGTGTCGCGAGATGTACCTACCTATTGAAACGGGTGGGCAATAATCACAAATCTGGTCGAGAACTCAGCACTAGAGACATTAATGAAAAAAATCAAACGAGAATCTTGTGTCGCGAGATGTACCTACCTATTGAAACGGGTGGGCAATAATCACAATGGTTATTTCATTTTAAAATTATAAAAGTAAGTAAGTAAGTAGTAGTAAGTTATAAAATCCTGGACAGAGTCTCGACCTCTTTTCCCTTCGACAGCTCAATGTTAGTCAAAAATGTATGGTTTTTTGGCCATTCACTGTCATTGGCTCCAAATGGCGATGGCTTGGCTTGGCTTGGCATGGCTGTACCGTGTACACATGGCGTGGCATGGTGTGGCGTTGATCATTATAATACTCGAGCGTTACACTATGTTTCTAATATTTTTGTTGTTTTCCAGGAATGTCTAAGTAGCAGCCAGTGGATATGTTCTCAGTTGATGGTGATAGGCTCGGTCCCTATTTCCTACATCACGTTTGTAACAATGGAAAAAAACGGGTATGTAATCTCTTTGCTTCCCACAAAGAGATTTAAGTCAGGCACAAAACAAAATTATAACAACATACATTTATGTCAATCAAATTGACATTGACTGTGAGATAAGGTTACCAGCGTAATAAATATATACCTACCATCTGCCTAGCCTTTTCTCAACTATCATTCGGTTTTATTTAATAGTACATTATGGTACAAGTGTGTAATGTTGGTGATTACCGCCGAGGCGCCATTGAGAACCGAGCCGTTATATAGGCGAGGTTCTTAAGAGAGCCGAGACGGTAATCATCAACACACACGTGTATCATACGACGTTTTTCAACACACTTGAGAATAAAATAATACTAAAAATAACTATAATTTCAACAGTGAAAACGAGTTGTGAATTTTTTTTTGCAATGGCGGGAATAATTCATCAGTTTTCCTATGCGCGCGCATCTAACAATGGCGATCGCCCATAGACTAAAAGAATGAGGTTCCTTTTTTTTTGGCTTTTCGCGGATAGCGTTTCAGCCACGTACGAAATGGGGAATTCGAAGTTTTATAATTAAAAAAAAAAGTAAAAAAAAAAGAAAACAAAAGTTGCATTTGAGTGAAAGTTTTATTTATTAAAAACTTTTATGTTGAAATTATCTATGTAGATACGAAGTTGTATGAAATGAGCAAGCAATAGGTACATTAATTTATTTGTACTATTGAACACGATCTTTTTTGTATCGAAACTTTTTTAAGAACAAAGCAATTCAACCAATAAAATAAAAAAAAAACCCTATAACTCACTTGTGAATAATAGCAATGAAAAAGTCACAGTTTGATTACAGGCGTCATTATGTGCCTAATTGCGGTGAAATTAGAGCCACTTTATGAGCAAGTGTGTTGAAAAAGTACATTATGGTACAAGTGTGTAATGTTGGTGATTACCGCCGAGGCGCCATTGAGACCCGAGCCGTTAGGCGAGGTTCTTAAGAAAGCCGAGGACGGTAATCATCAACACACACGTGTATCATACGACGTTTTTCAACACACTTGAGAATAAAATAATACAAAAAATAACTATAATTTCAATAGTGACAACGAGTTGTGAATTTTTTTTCGCAATGGCGGGAATAATTAATCAGTTTTCCTATGCGCGCGCATCTAACAATGGCGATCGGCCATAGACTAAAAGAATGAGGTTTCTTTTTTTTGGCTTTTCGCGCCACGTACGGAATGGGGAATTCAAAGTTTTATTATTAAAAAAAATTCAAAAAAAGAAAACAAAAGTTGCATTTGAGTGAAAGTTTTATTTATTAAAAACTTATAAGTTGAATTATCTATGTAGATACGAAGTTGTATGAAATGAGCAAGCAATAGGTACATTAATTTATTTGTACTATTGAACACGATCTTTTTTGTATCGAAACTTTTTTAAGAACAAAGCAATTCAGCCAATAAAATAAAAAAAAAAACCTATAACTCACTTGTGAATAATAGCAATGAAAAAGTCACAGTTTGATTACAGGTGTCATTATGTGCCTATTGCGGTGAAATTAGAGCCACTTTATGAGCAAGTGTGTTGAAAAATACTTTTTTGGTTTAGAAACCTCTAACAAAGTTAGACTGGCAATAAAGTCAATTATGCACTTTGGAAACTAAACTATTAATTTGGTAAAAAATAATTATTAATTTCATTTTAAGTAACGGTAAGTTACGGTTATTTTACATTTTAGGCCGGGTATGAGTTTATTTTTTCCCTGTTCTTTTCTTTGTTAGTATTATATGGCAACGTTGAGGGGCACATTCGACTTTTCTTCTTTTCGAGTGAAATCAAAAATAAAATACTTTTTATTTTAGGTTCTATTCAAAATCTGGTATCGTACGTTTATAATTTTCCAAAATTCTTAACTTTTTTATTATAATTAAGTATTTGTAATAAGTAGGTACTTTTATTTTTGTTCAATAACAGGATTTGTCCAAGTGATCTCCAAATGATTTTTAACCATAAAAAGTAGATGATTAAGTTCAAAATCGAATGAGAAAAATTGTCAGTTTGTTGTAACTAGATGCGCTGACGAGGTGCACATTTGCCTACTCCTTTGAGGTTAACAGGGGTTATGTTGTGTACCTAACCATCTTAATATACTCGAGTGTAAAAATGTAAAAGGTCAGAAACCCTTGAAAAATCTTGTTGGCTTTGTATACGGTGTATTGAAAGTTCATAGATTATTTATTCAAGCATCATGTACTAGCTAACAAGATGTTTTTTTGTTAAAAAGTTCAAATGTAATTTTATTTTGAATGATTGATTGCGCACGCAAGAGTAATGCAGAAAGAGATTGCTAATAAATCACTAGAATCCATACAATCCTTTATATTATTTCTTTCAAAGGTAATATAACTTGACGATTAAAATTCTAACTCAAAATATTTATTTTAATTAAACCATTAACAGTCTCTTTTTTCAATTTTCAAAACTGAAATTAATATCCTCACAACGCTAATTACTCAAGCAAAAAAAAAACTAATTCAGTAAACGGCAAATCTCCAATCCACTTTATTCCTTTTTTTTGTTTTACAGGTTCCTACGGCCAGGTTCAACCAGATAAACAGATTCTTAATTCAAAAGCAAAGTCAAGCTCTAATAATTCTGAATAATATCAATATTAAACTGAACCCTAACACCCATACCCAACGTCAAGTTTTAAAGTTGAATAAAAGTAATAATTTGTGCAAAAATTTGAATGCAATAGAGAAACATTTTACCGAAGGAAGAACCGCCAAAGAGAAATGTTAAGAATTCAAACATTAGACAGTTCCAACTTCAAACAATAACTAAACCCCAGAATAAAAATCGTATCTTTATTAATGAATTTAACTTAAGTAGGTAATCAATTTGTTGTTTCTAGATACGAGAGTAGGTAAATGATATGCCCTAAAAAGTAAACAATAAATCCACATAGATACCGGTGGTCCGAAACAATATAAGTACCTATTCGATCTTAAAAATTCTATCACATTTTTTTTATTAATTCTTTATTTGACATCTTTACGACATCGTTACTTAAAACTCATTCCGGGCAGCAGTCTCGACAGAGATAACGACAAAATCGCTAACTTTCGAGCGCTGATTACTAACGAATAAAGTTTGTTGCAATAATTATGCTTACGAGAAATGCGTCTAGGATGTAGAGACTTTTATTATTCGCAAGCAACATTATGGCAACCGAATTTATTCGTTAGTAATCAGCGATCGAAAGTTAGCGATTTTGTCGTTATCTCTGTCGAGACTGCTGCCCCAGGCCCAGCAGTCTCGACAGAGATAACGACAAAATCGCTAACTTTCGATCGCTGATTACTAATTAATAAATTCAGTAGCAATAATTATGCTTGTGAGTAATGAAAGTCTCTACATCCTTGATGCGTTTCTCGTAAGCATAATTATTGGAACCGATTTTATTCGTTAGTAATCAGCGATTGAAAGTTAGCGATTTTGTCGTTATCTCTGTCGAGACTGCCGGCCCAGGGCCGGCAGTCTCGACAGAGATAACGACAAAATCGCTAACTTTTGATCGCTGATTACTAGCGAATAAATTCAGTCGCAATAATTATGCTTGCAAGAAACGCATCTTGAATGTAGAGACTTTCATTACTCGCAAGCATAATTATTGCAATCGAGTGTATTCGTTAGTAATCAGCGATCAAAAGTTAGCGAGTTTGTCGTTATCTCTGTCGAGACTGCCAGTACTGCATAGATAACGATCGCAAATCTAACGAATTCGGTCGCAAAGACTCTCCGATCCAGATTTAGCGATATTTGGTAGTCTCTACACTCAAAGGTAACGAGTGTCCTTGGTTTACTAACAACCTTTGTAGCTAACTCAACGAATTTCGTAAAGTTTACGAATATATTTTGCGAGCATTTCTGACAGCCCGCAAATTGAATCGTTACCAATGTAAATTAATTTATTGGTGGTTTTCACGGAATTACTGACCAAAAACTGTGCCGGACGGGCTTATTACTCTAAGGTCTATTGTCTGTACCAAAGTATGCTGTGCTTACGGCCTTTAATGGCCGTAAGCTGAACCTAACCTATAAATAAGTAGGTTCCGGACATGAATTAGTGTGAACAGGCGTCGCTAATATTCATTTCATTGGAAGGAAGAGGATTCATTTAAATAAATATAACACACAATATTGTAATCTATTACTATTATCAACTTTATTAATATCAAAGTTATTAAAGTATAATTCTACTAATAAATAAGGTCGCTCACACATTTTAAATCTTATTATGTACTGTCTAAAACCAAATGTATAAAACATGTAATGAAGGTCGTATGTACATATGTTTATTATTTGTATAAAATGTGAAGTAAAAAGGACACATTTCATCAAACTCATAATACGGCAAGAAAATTACAAATCGCAGTACATCCTCTATACTTATCCTATGTCAAAATTTTAAACAAGACATAATAACTAATACACACATCATCTTTACAGTCTACTAAAAAATAGGTACCTACGTACAATCTTATCATTACCACCAAAACATTTTACACTTTTATTACAACTGAACACGGCATAGAAACAAATATCTGCATCAATACAAACAATAATACACACAAATACTTTCTTAAAACAATACAAAATTATCAATTTTTGAAATACTATCATGAAAATCAACGATAATAATTAAATTACACAATGCATTTTTAATATGGGAAGAATGAGATGAATATTTTTGAGGAACTTGTCATAGTTTTAATAATTTGGTTGATTTAGCCATTTCCTTGTGGCACAAAAATATATAGGATAGGTTAACTACTTTCTAAGGTACTTAAGAGCTTTATAAATTAATGGTAATGGTACAACTTCTAAATATTAAGATTCTGTATACAGGTAATTCTGCGAGTGACTTCACTCATGTTTGAGTTATTTCTATTTGAAAGAGTTTCATTTTACACTTAACAGGTTTGGATGATTACAAAATGTAATGGAAAACCACTTCTTTTCCTTTAAGTTAAATGATTCTGTGATTTGCAGATCGGTTGACAAGATTCAAACCTCTGTAAATTGAATATTTTGGAATTGTCTTGCACACAAGCATTTATTTTGTGTCATTTACTCTGCTGTGAATCCCTAACAACTATAATATGGTAATATCGAATATTGGAACACTGCGATTACACACAAATATAGTCTTGGAAATATCTGATCAATATTACCACACTACACAAATTCACTGTTTGATTTTTGATTGTTCTTCGTCATTTGTCTACCATAGTCTCCAGCCGGCTCGGAGGCCTTCTGTGGTGTGACACAACGGCTCGACAGCTCGCTACGTGCTGCTTCCGATAGCTTCGGCATGCTTCGACACATCACACGACATCAGCGTGAAAATGTAAAATTCCTTGAACTTGCTTATTTCTGTATCCGGACGGAATAACAACAGAATTGTTCATGGAGCTCCTTTATGAATTTCAGCCATCTCTTCAAACACAACGACCTTACGAACTTTAGGTCGAGTTCCAGTATAACTTCACGACATTTATAATAAGTGAATGTAGAAGTATGTCCGGTGGGGTTGCAGCTTTAGCCAGAAAAAAGTTAGTAGAGGTACTGTACTGTTGGCTATCAATGAAAAATGCTTCAGAAAATACCATTGAAAACATAAACACAACAAATATTGGATTCCAATGACAATGACAACAATACAAAACCAATTGACAAGTTTGACATAGGTACACATTAAGCCAATGTTGCAAGGAGGCAAATTCTAAATCCATAAATATTTAACCATTTATATAATTTTTTTTAAACGTTTTTATGACCAAAAACGTTTAAAAAAATTATATAAATGGTTAAATATTTATGGATTTAGAATACGACGTGTTTTTATTTACGAGTTTTCATGAAAATTAGTGCCTTCAAAATAAGGCTTTTATAGTCTCAGTTTAAGATACCAAAAAAACAATGTTTTTTATTGAACCATGTTTTCTGCTTTTCCCCATATTCAAGGAGATTTTGTGCAAGCATAAACTTGTCTTTGAAAAAGCCGAACTATGAATACGTTTTTCGCTAGCCTACCGACATCGATATGTCAAGATAAAGTACGACTTTGCACGTTAACTTGAATGTAGAGACTTGCGTTTCTCCCAAGCGCGAGCGTTGTTATTGCAACCGACTTTTTTCGTTATTATTTATGTTACGTTAGCTTCCGACAGCGTCGTTACTAATGTCAAGACTGCAGGCCCCGAGAAATTTTAAGTTCCACATCTTACAACAAATAAACTCTATCTATTCCGATCTCTGCTAATAAAACTATTTATAATACATTACTAGCTAAAACAATATAATCGTGTCATAAGTTGTCTCTTTGACCCAAACGAAGCCACAAACCTGAGCTAGTCAATAAAAAAAGGCTTTGTTAAATCAAAATAAATTCTCTCCTCGTTCAACCAGCTACACGAACATCAAATAACACTATTACAATAGAGTTCTAAAGTAATTTGTAGTGAGTCTACAAAATATTTTAGATCTCTACACCCACAAACACCCACTTACTTCAATTACAGTCTGAGAAGTCGATCATTGAGGTCGTAAATTTAATTTGGCACTACACTTAACACAAGATACCTACTTCAATTCGCGGATTAGAGATTCAATTCTACACAGGCGTGCGCCTGAGTGCGTATACGCTTCTCAACTGAGTTGAACACGGATTGATAAACGCTAACACTTATACATACAGAGTGGTCCAGGCCAGATGGATATAATTTTTTTTTTAGGTAGCCGGCTTAGGGACCTTTGTACCCGCCCGGAAAAAAATCGCTTGTGATCCGCTTACAAGATATGATTTTTTTTTTAATTTTAGAAATGAAAAATTATATATTTTTGTTATTTTAGGTGCTTACTTAGACATTACTCTCAGAAAAAAAAGACTGATCTGCAAATTTGAAGGGCATTTAATTTCATATCAATGCAAGAATAATTACTTTCCTTGAAATCGACAGATTTTTCATAAACTCTGTTATAAAAGGTTAGATACAATGTAATTTCACCTATATTGTTTATGGGTTTGCTACACTATGCTTGTTGCCATGGAGTGTGTGTAAAAAACGTTAATACTTTGTTTCGGTGGAATATTAATAAAACTACACATTTCGCTTATTAAATACTGGAATCTTTATTTAATTACATCAGGTTATGGGCCCAGGCACATATCCGCGAGATAATAAGATAAATAATACAGGAAGTTACAATTGTGAGAAAAGAATTCGCGTTCCGTTTGCGGCTTGACAAGTTTGCACGGTAATGTGGAGAAAGTAAAAGAATACTTGCATTTACGGGCGTAGCAAGGCAGGATAGCGAAATGGAAATAAATTTGAATACGAGTAACAGCGTGATGAAGCTGGAAGGAGCTAACAATTGGAACATCTGGAAGTTCCAAATTACAGTGATCCTGCGAGGTCAAGGCTGGTTAGATATTGTCGAAGGGAGAGCTTTAAAACCCGAAGTCCCTGCTGAACGAATCACTTGGGAGAATAAAGATGCAAAGGCACAGACACTATTAGTCACAAGAATGACTGAAAAAGTAATGTTACACATTATTACATGTTCTACTTCAGCTGATATGTGGAGGAAGTTACAAAGTGTTTATGAGCAGAAAACAGAAACAAACATCCACATAATTCAGCAGCGCTTTTTTCAGTTCAAATTTGAAACAGGCACTGAAATGTCTACTTTTTTGTCAAAAATCCAGGAGTTACAAAATCAACTCAAACAGATGGGGGAAGAAGTTTCTGACAAATTTGTGATAACTAAAGTGTTAATGTCACTGCCTGACGAGTATAGACACTTTATATCGGCTTGGGAGTCAGCCCCAGATGATAAACAAACAGTGGACAACTTAGTTGCAAGATTACTGATAGAAGAAGAGAGGGTGAAAGAGAAAAATGGACAACCCTCACCTTCAGGTTCATCTGCATTTGTTGTCAAGGATAAAAAGAACATAAAGTGTTTCAAATGCAATAAAATGGGACACTTTCAAAGTGAATGTAAAAGCAATAATAACAGCTGTAAAAGCGAAGGACAGAATAACAAGTGTTATTATTGTGGCAAAAGTGGACACAATAAGTCACAGTGCTGGTTTAAGAAAAACAAAGAGAAAGATCAAAATAAAAATAACGCATTCATGGTGTCAAGCGCATTAAAAGAATATCATCAATCTCAGTGGTTGGTGGACACAGGGGCCAGTGAACACATGTGCCGTGATCGTGAACTGTTTAAATCATTTACCGACGTTCAACACGAGTCTGTTATCGTTGGTAATGGTTCGGCAATTAGCGTTCTAGGCTATGGACAGATGGCGGTAGAGGTATATGACGGCAGTGAGTGGGTTCAAACAACAATGGGTAAAGTTTTGTTCGTTCCTGAACTAAAAACAAACCTATTTTCTGTCAACTGTGCTTCGGACAAAGGATACGTCATGTTGACAGATAACAACTCGTGTAAATTTTATAAAAACAAACAAGTTTGTGCAATTGCAAAACGAGTTGGAAGTTCTTACTATTTAGAATTACGCTATAAAAATATAGTGGCTAATGTGGCTAAGAAAGTTAAATCTACATTGCAAGAATGGCACGAAAGATTAGCGCATCAAAACTTCGATTATGTAAGAAAAATACTGTTGAAAAATAACATTGACGTGAAACAGACTTCGTTTACAAAATGCGAGAGTTGTTTAGAAGGAAAAATACATCGGTTGCCCTTTGGAAACAGTGAATCTGTTACTACGAAAACGTGTGAATTAATTCACGCGGATACCTGCGGTCCTATGGAAGTTATGTCAGTCGGAGGTTCAAGGTATTTTGTAATATTGAAAGATGATTTCTCCGGTTTCAGAACAGTGTATTTTGTCAAAAATAAGTCAGAGATAAAGAATTCTATTGAAGATTTTATTAATAAGGCAGAAAATATGACTGGAAATAGAATAAAAATGTTCAGAACTGATAATGGTCTTGAGTTTGTAAACAGGGAGGTCAAAGAAATCTTTACTAAACGTGGCATAATACATCAAACAAGTGTGCCCTACACCCCACAACAGAACGGAAAAGCAGAACGTGAAAATCGGACGCTTGTTGAAGCTGCTAGAACAATGCTGAATGCATGCAAGAATCTGCCAAAGTCATTGTGGGCCGAGGCTATAAACACAGCAGCATTTGTCATAAATAGGACCGGAAAAAGTAAAGACGGTGAAAAATCCCCATATGAGGTATGGTTTGCAAAACAATTTGACATTCATCAGTTAAAACCTTTTGGAATCCCTGTGTATGTACACATTCCGAAAGAAAAGAGAAAGAAATGGGATAGCAAAGGAGAAAAAGGAGTAATGGTTGGATATGGTGAAACGGTTAAAGGGTATAGAATTTACTTCTCACATAAGAATGGTGTAGAATTAAAGCGAGATATAGTTTTCCTAGAGAAGGAGCAAAACGATGAAGTCGATATAAAATTGAAATATACAGAAGAAAATGATAAGAAAATCAGTGAAACGGAACCTACATCAGATGATGTCAATGAAACTATGGTGACTGCTAGTATGTCAGAAGACTCTGGATCTGAATATGATCCAAGTGAAGAAACTAACAGCTCAGCCGAGTCAATTGATGAGGTACGTCAAAGAGATCCAAGCAAACGGGTAAAGAAACCACCTGTTTATTATCATTGCCAAAATGTGCATACCGAACAATGTGAACCAGTTACTTATGGAGAGGCCATGTTGAGAAGTGACAGCAGCAAATGGAAGGAGGCAATTGATAGAGAGCTGCAAACACTAGAAGAAAACAACACATGGGAAGTATGTGAGGTACCTGAAAATGAAAAAGTTATTAGTAGTAAATGGGTATTTAAAATTAAAAGGGGTGATCAAAACTTTCCACAGTATAAAGCTAGATTAGTAGCGAGAGGGTTCGAACAAGATGATATTTTAGACTTGAATGACTGTTATGCTCCTGTTGCGAAATTATCAACTGTTAGACTCTTTGTGATAATTGCAACTAAACTTAACTTACCATTAATTCAAATGGATGTAACAGGTGCATTTCTGTATGGAAAAATTAATGAAACTGTCTATGTTAGATTGCCAGAAGGTGCTTACTCGGCAAATAGTGGTATTGTAAAATTAAAGAAGTCATTGTATGGACTCAAAAGTTCGCCAAAATGTTGGAATATTACTTTTAATGATGTTATGCTTAAAGAAGGTTTCATTAGGTCAAATTGTGACTCTTGTCTTTACACAAAGTGTATTGATTGTGACCAAATTTATTTATTATTATATGTTGATGATGTCTTGATCTTTGGAACAAATGATGATTTAATAAAGCAGGTAAAAATTATATTAAATCAGAAATTTAAAATGAAAGACTTAGGATTTGTAACTGATTACTTAGGCATAACTATAACACAAAATTTAAGCACAGGTGTCACCGAACTGAGCCAGAGAAAGTATTTAGAGAATGTCCTCAAAAGATTTGGAATGGAACAGTGTAAGCCAATGTCTACACCAATAGATCTAAATATTAATTTAAAGCTTTTTCAAAACAACAGCAGTACAGTTGACAAAAACATTGAAAAGTTGTGTCGGCAAATTATTGGATGTTTAATGTATGCTGTATCTGGCACTAGGCCTGACTTATGCTTTATTGTCTCTTTATTAAGTAGATATCAAAAATGTGCAAATGATATGTTATTAAGTGCTTTGAAAAGAGTTTTGCGTTATGTCAAACATACTCTAGACTATAAGTTAGTTTATAAATGTACAGATAATGTTCTGGAAGGATACTGTGATGCAGATTGGGGTGGTGATATCAGCGATAGAAAATCAACTACAGGCTATCTATTCAAATTCTCTAATTGTTTAATTTCCTGGAGTTCAAAGAAACAGGTGTCTGTAAGTTTATCTTCTACTGAGTCTGAATATGTTGCCATTAGTATGGCAGCCAGTGAAGCCTGCTGGCTTGTTAATTTGTTAAAAGACTTTAAAATAAATAATGTATGTCCAGTGCATATTTATAGTGATAATCAGTCGGCCATATCTGTTGCTTGCACTGACACTGTCAAACGATTAAAACATATTGATATCCGTTATCATTTTGTAAAAGAATTGATTAAAAATAAAAGGATGTGTTTAGAATATGTCAAAACGAGTGATCAACCTGCAGATATGCTTACAAAGCCCTTAAATAGGGAGTTGATAATTCGTTTCTTAGGAAAATGTGGCATAGGAAAAATAGAAAAGATGTAATGTTTTTATTAGTTTATTTTGGTGTAATAACATTGAGTGGGGGTGTTATAAAAGGTTAGATACAATGTAATTTCACCTATATTGTTTATGGGTTTGCTACACTATGCTTGTTGCCATGGAGTGTGTGTAAAAAACGTTAATACTTTGTTTCGGTGGAATATTAATAAAACTACACATTTCGCTTATTAAATACTGGAATCTTTATTTAATTACATCAAACTCCAATTAATTTTCTTTTTTTTCCTGGCGGGTACAAATAGGTCCCTAAGCCGACTACCTAAAAAAAATGTTATATCCATCTGGCCTGGACCACCCTGTACACGTGTAGAACTTTTTTCGCCCTAAAATAGGTCTACGAAAAAAACACAGAAGTTACAATAACAATGACTACAGTGTTTTTGATTGTTACTAGTTAATTTTTTGTTGTGACACAAGTTGGTTAGTCGATGAAATATAGGTTATGAGGAAGTTGTAACCATATTGACAAAAATAAACCTTAATTAACGAAAGAGTTTCTGGTAGTTGCAAGCGCGACTGCTGTCCTGCTGATCATAACATCCTGGGTTCAATTCCCAAATCGGACAGAATGTTATTGGAATTTCCAACAAGATTTTTTCGGTAGCCGCCACTGAGCCTGGAATCGTGTCCCGAACTCCAGGTGTAATTACCTCAACATGAATTCACACAATGAATTCATGAATTCTCTCTGGTAGGTGACAAAGCTATCTAATATATAAAAATCTCGTGTCACATTGTTTGGTATCGAAGTCCTCCGAAACGACTTCACCGATTTAAATAACTTTTTGTGTATATTTGGTAAGTCAGAGAAAAAGTCGTTGGCTACTTTTATACCCCTAGGTGACAAGGGTGGTTTACGCGGACGAAGTCGCGGGCAACAGCTAGTAAGATATAAATTAATGTTATGAGAGTCACAGAATTCTTTAAAGTCTTTACAAGCGAAACAACGACCTTGGTCAGCAATTACACGAGTAGGGGCACCGAAAATGGACACAATGTATTTCAGGCCATTAATAACACTAGAGGCGTCTATACGGAGAGTATGGTACAAAACAACAAACTTAGTAAATGCGTCAATAAATACAACGCTAAGTTTTCCAGTAATGTCTGCATGTACGGTATGCCATGGGATATTAATTTTAGGGATAGGATGAAGCTCAGATTGTACTTTACCAGAAGCGTTCTTTGCAATTTTACATGTGAAACAATTATCAACAAATTTACGAACATATTTAGCCATGTGTTCGAACCAGTAGTGCTCAAAAACTTTTTGGCCAGGACTCTCAGAAACGACCTATTTTTAATTCAACCCTAAACAATCAAATATTCTTTGTTTTGATCAGATTAAAATATATGTTGTAGTTTGATAAACATTCTTGGTTATTCTATGGTTCAAAACACGATACTTACAACTTCACTCGATCATAAAAAATCGCGAAAACAGGGAAATTATTGATCGTTTTTCGAGTCGTACTTGAAGTAGATTCAACTTTTACATCCAAAAAACATGTCAAAAAATAGGCAATGACGTTTAGAAGAATATTCTACGGTTATTTTTCTCAAAACAGTAAAACGTTCTAACAAGAAATTATTATAAAACAAAGCGGCTTGCGCGCTTCGATTCAGTAGCCCGTCAGGCGTCACCGACGCAGGACCTGTGTCGCTTTTGCTGGCTCGCTGCGTTCCCCCGCTAATCGATCGAAATATAATAAGTTACATTGTTGATATTTTCCGTTTTTGTAAATCTGTCTGTAAAATAATATTGTTGTAGGTAGGTTATAATTAAACTGTATATTAGTGTAAGTTGTAATATAGGTATAGTGATTTTATTAAAATTAAAATTATGGGGAATAAAAACAGAAGAAAGAAAAAAATGTCCAGAATTGAACTGCGGAAACTTAAAAAAAAAATAAGGTATGTATTATTTTTCTACGTATTTATATCGACATAACCACCTACACATAAAAGACGACGCGACAGAGCAATATTGTAGTTGCATATAATAAGTAATTAGGTACCTACTTGCTTTCGTCACAGTACTGGCAGTAGTAGGTAGGTACCATCAATTTATAAGTATAGTAATATCAACGTAAATACAAACTAGTTGGTATTTTCGTTTTTAATATTACACTAAACAGACAATAACAGTAGAACAACTACAACAAAAAAAAATCTAATAAAACGTTTTATCTTTGCAGTTCTTCGATACCAAGATCTAAAGGCGTATTTATAAAAAGAAAATGAGCCTGATAAGTGCGCATCCAGTACACACTCTCTGCCTCAACCAGATTTGCAGCAACGAGGTCCTAGCACGAGCGTTATTAATATTTGTGATTTTTGATTATATTTTGATTACTTTTTTTTTGCTTTTGTTTTAATTGTCGTGAGTAAATGATTATATAATTATAATTGTAGTATTTCTTATAAAGAATTGATTGTCATGTGTCAAATTGTCAATAAATAGGACAATCAATTCTTTTTTGCAATAAAATTGGGTTGACGACTAAAAAATCTAATTATTCCGTCTAATTGAGACGATTACCAAAAAATCACGCACACGTATTTTTTCTTTTGTCACGTAAACAAAAAACCGGCCAAGTGCGAGTCGGACTCGCACACGAAGGGTTCCGTACCATAAACATTTTTTTTTTGGTCTGTATCTCATGATCCATAATAGATAGACAGCTGAAATTTTCACACAAAGTGTATTTCTATAGCCGTTTTATCAACAAATAATAAAAATAAATTAAAAATTTAGGGGGGCTCCCAAGGAAGCCCCCCTAAATTTTTTCTTATAGCGGCAACAGAAATACACATTCTGTGAAAATTTCAACTCTCTACCTATTACGGATCACGAGATACAGCCCGCTGACAGACGGACGGACGGACGGACAGCGGAGGCTTAGTAATAGGGTCCCGTTGGTCACCCTTCGGGTACGGAACCCTAAAAATGAAGACGATACATTGCGTTGAAATTTTGCGTGACGTTTCACTTGAGTTCAAATTGTACCACTTTTTGGTAAAAACTGACGTAAGAAGCCCCCACTCCTCAACTTTGATGCGTTTTATCTTTGTAATTTTTATTGATTTGATAAAGCAAAAAATACGTGTCAGTAATTTTTGATAATCTAAGTTACGGACTAAATAGATTTTTTTTTACCCTGGAATCATCCAAACCACCAGAACTACGAAACGTTGAAACTCCCATCGAAATACCTTCATAGTTTTGGAGTTTTAATGTAACAAACGTACAAAAAGCAGACAAAAATAAATAATCATGAATTCCGTCAAACAAAGTTAACTGTACCTACTGTAAAAATTTAACGTAACAAACATACAAACAAACAAATGAACAAATAAGAGACACAAAAATAAATTAACATGAATTCAAAAAAAGTTAACCTTCTGTTATAATTTTATACTGGGACGCACAATTTTTGCACAGCGGGGTCAGCGAGTTCATTTGAACTGCGCGATCGCGCGACTTGCTGCGCGCGGAGAGAGGTAACGTTAAATGCCTACTGCGCTCGAATATCCTGGCCTTAAGATCCTAGATGCATGATAGACTCGTGCACATGATTAATTACAGACCACCGGAATGCACGTGGTACTACGGGTAAACAACGGGTACGCATATTACGTTGGCCTTTACGATGCAATATTTGGGAACGCATCTCATAGGTTTTAGCAACGTCATTGGGTAATTCGCCATTTTTCAGCTTTATAATTAAAGACTGTAATTCCTGATCCCGAATCTGTTCAGCTAAGAGCCGTAGACAAAGACGTAGTGAAAACTCGTTTTTGTTCTATCTTTTCGAAGGTACACAAAGAGGATTTAGGAAGGGTATTACGCGAGAGAAAATCGATTCATACGCTTATCTTCCCGGTAAAGAATATCAAAATCGAAAGCCTGGAGAAAAGTCCACCACCGGTGAACTCTAGGCGTAAGATCAATCTTATTTCGCGAAACTTCAACAGAATTATAATCGGTAACGACGGTAATTGTAAATAATGCCTAAAGTGTTTTACAGCGTTTACCACAGCGGGAGTCTGCAACTCGTATGAGTGGTTTTTAGACTGCGTTTATGGTACGTTTGCTGAAGTATTTGACGACACATAATTCCAATTCCATAATAAAGTATAGCTCCATAGCCGTCAGCACTGGCATCAGTATGCAGTTCGATTGGAAGTTCAGGGTCAAAAATCAAAAGCACAGGCTTAACAGTCAGTATTGAAATAATTTGCTGACGTATTTGTTCATGCTCGTCTGTCCAATTGAAATGTTTGCCAGTGGTAAGGAAAAACAAAGGTTTCATTATCTGAGAGAAGTTTGAAACAAACTTACGAAAGTATGAGGCCAGTCCTATAAATTGCCTAAGCTGGTGAACACTTTTAGGTGCTGGTAAATTAGTCAAAGCCTCAATTTTACGGGGGTTCGGACTGACTTTACCGGCAGTTATCTCATACCCAAAAAAATTCAACACGTTTTTTCATAAACATACACTTGGAAAGGTTAAATGAAAAACCGGCATTATTTAGTGCCGTCAAAACTTCGCGTAACCTTTGTAACCCTTGAGGAATATCGAGAGAAGGCACCAAAATATCGTCCATATAAAGAAACGCAAAGAAAATACAAGGTCGCCGAGTGCTCTAGAAACCGCACGTTGAAAAACGCTAGGCGCATTTCGCAAACCGAATAGCATAGCCAAGTATTCGTACTATCCGTTTGGAGTAACGAACGCAGTACGTTCTATATACGCTATCAGTATGGACAGGTATAGAATTAAAGCCACTGGCACAGTTTAAACAGCTAAAGAATTGAGCTCCAACCAAGCCTTGAAATCATAGGCAACAAGTGGCAATGGAAATCTATCAGGGACTGTATTATTTTTGAGCTTCCGATAGATACCCACGCACATGCGATCGCTACCATCGCGCTTTTTTACTATAAAATAATAGGACTAGCGAACGGAGAGCAGCTAGGCCTAATAATGTTTGCATTAAGCAACTGGTTTATTTTAGTCCGCACTACTTGGCGTTCCTCGGGACAAAGTCTATAAGGTCTACGTTGAACGGTTAAGTTAGGGTCCTTGAGACGGATATTTAACTCCCCATGAATAACACGGCGCCTACGTGGCAAGCCAGAAATAAACATTTCCGAGAAATTCATTCAAAAGGATAATCTGCAGGGATGTCACTATCAATTTTATCAAAACAAGGCAACTGTTGTGAGTTACAGGAATTTATTGCGTGTGAATTCGATATCTTTATACTATCTTTGGTCATGCAAATATTACAACCAGATTGTTATAGTTCAGAGCCAATTATAAGATCGTATTGAATACAATCATAAGGTAATGCATGAAATAAAATGTTAAAACTATAACCGTCAATGACCCCTCACTAAGTATTTGTTTTATACTAAATACGTCAAAATTACCCAACCCTATCAGTCTAACAACTGAATTGGTGTGGCTACCCTTAAACCTCTGAAATAAGCTTTCCTTTATGAGAGAACATTCGGCTCCGCTATCAAAGTACAATGGAAATGACTCACCGGAGTATTCCAATCGGCCTTGCACGCTCTTAACCCCGCAGGTGTTGACGTGACGGTCGACAACAGGAGTTTGTGAACTGCTGGCCTGCTGCTGATTGCACTGCGATGCGATGTGGCCCTTCTCGCCACAGCGAAAGCAGATAATAGGCTGCTTCGAGTCACCAGCAGATGATGATGCACTGGAGCTTGTAGCTACAGCATTTTGTCTGGCAATCCTCTTGCGGCAGTCGGCAGACTTGTGGTTCATGTTCCCGCAGAAGTGGCACTTCAAGGGGGTAGTTGACAATAATTTTCTTTTCGCATCCGGAGTGAGGTCGCGTTCAAATGTTGCTTTCTGCTTGAGACTTGATATCGCCTTAACTTCCTGAAGCAGCTTCATTCGCGTCTTGATGTCGCTTGTGTAGGTCAATTGTTAAATTGAGCAATATGAGCAAGGACAAACGATACCGTGATCTCCTCAATGTCCACATCCTTCCATCGTGCGGTTAGTGAAGTCATTAGGCGGCTCGCGTAGTCACAAATACACTCATTATCTTACTCATTATACAGGGTGTAAACCATCTCATCACAAAGCCGTTAACCAAGCATTCTGTACATCAAAATAAGTAACTTTACGCAAAAATTATTGCTGGGAAACAACTTTTTTTTTTGAGGTTTTAAATCATGTTTTGTGGTAGAACTCAATGTAACGCACTTAAAACATTGTGCTGATGGATGGATTGAATAGTACGGGGGTCGTGGAGGTGTTAAAAGTTAAAATCTTACAAAAAAAAACTTGTCAAAAAGTTGTAACTTTGACCCCCCCACATCTCCGTAACTAGCAGGTTCCCAGGTATGGTGTAGAACACAAAAATGATCGCAATGATGGGGAGAACAAGTGCCTTTCGGCTTCGTGATGAGGTGTTTTACACCCTTTATTTGTGATAGCCACTGCGATGCGCTTCCTTTCAATGACTTACTCAGGGCTATAATGAGCGCTCCACCCGTTAGAGGCCGCTCCGTCATGCAAATGTCCACCGTCGAACACCAAGCGCGCCAGTCAGCTCGGACCCTGTTCCCAGTGCTAGTGGGCTACTGTTTTTTTATGTTTAGTTTTATTAAGAAATATTTAAAAATGTAATTTATATGTATTAAAATGAATGAAGAATTATAATACCAGCCTATTACTGCCCCACATCTGGGCAAAGGCCTTTTCTCCTCATCAAATCGCACATATTTTTTTTTTTAAATCACCTATTATTTAAAGGAATTTAATTTAAGCATTTATTTTTAAACAGATTCCACAAGCTTCCTATGCAGCCTACACAGTCTTGAAAAACCGATTCAATATAAAACTGCCATATTGAGCAGACGAACGAACTCTTGCCCTTGAGGCTCACGCCAGTGACTTTGATTATATAAGGCGTCATTGCGTGGATAATATGTATTAGCAATGGATGGATATGTTCAATCACATGGATATGTTTATTCATTTTTTTGCTCCATTAATGACATTACTATGTTGTGGCGAATGTGGCGATGCAGTTATGCTGGGGCGACACTAACGAGAAATGCCATTAATTATTGCGAAAATGTACGATGGCATTTCTCGTTAGTATGGCCCCAGCATTTTAGAGTAAAATGTAAAATATATATATATATATGGTTAGACTGCCTCGTTGGTTTAGTGGTAGCAAACGCTACTGCTGAGCATGAGGTCCTGGTTTCGATTCCCCAAAGTGCCATTTGGTTTTTCCATCTAAAATTTCTCAGTACCGGCCTCTGGTTTTGTCCCCGATTGTCGGTAATAGGCTCGCCCCCTATGACATGACCCTTAAACAAATGTGAGCGTACTATTAGGTACAACTCTGCTTAACCTTTCTGAGATTACAGGCATGATGATATGTTGAAATCGATGGTCTGTTGTAGAAGAAAAAGACACCAATAATTATAGGCCCGTATCCGTGTTGCCGGTTTTCAGCAAGGTGTTTGAAAAGATAATGCTCAATCAAATGCTTAACCATTATGAAACTCCCTACTGCAACGCACACTAATCGGAATCGTAACGTAATCGCCTCGCCTCGGGACAAGCTCACGAACCGCGGTGCGGTGCGTGGTCGACTTGCAGTTCCCGCGCTTACGGTTCTCCGTACCCTAGCTTACGGCTCTCCGTACCCCTGCTTACGGCTCTCCGTACACTAGCTTACGTCTATCGTCTATCGGCGATTCAAAAT
Source organism: Xestia ashworthii (assembly GCA_950022955.1). Taxonomy (NCBI): domain Eukaryota; kingdom Metazoa; phylum Arthropoda; class Insecta; order Lepidoptera; family Noctuidae; genus Xestia; species Xestia ashworthii. Next base: position 20,151,654 of record OX465565.1, on the reverse strand, counting down.
GATTGAACTAGTGCCGCCTAGCCGTCAACCAGCGGTCGGCGAGCCGTAAGCGCGGCGTCCGTCGCCTAGCTGAAGCCGAGTCGACGCCGACGTGTCGGTGCTTCTGATACGCTTACGTTACGTGGTTACGTTACGTGGACACCTGTTTGATGCCAAGGGGAAAGGCGAGGCGGTGACGATCCCTTTCCGAGTTGATACGTGTGCTACGACCCTTAAATCTTATACGACCAACAGTATGGTTTCACCGAAGGACGTTGTACGTCTGACGCCGGTGTCACTTTATTAAAACACATATTTATTGCATGGGAAGAGGCACAAGATGCCAAAGGAAACTTCTGTGACCTCTCGAAGGCATTTGATTGCGTAAATCACGAACGGTTTAGGTAAACTTGCGCTCAGTTTTGTAAAATCGTATCTGAATTATAGACAGCAGCATGTACAAGTAAAGGGTGTAAATTCGATGGGTTTAAGAGTAAAAATGGGTGTACCACAAGGTTCGATATTGGATCCCTTCCTCTTTTTAGTATACAGTAATGACCTACCCCAGCGGTCGGCAACACGGGACGTCTTACTTGCGGCCCGCGAACGTTTTGTAAATAAGTTATAAATATCAAAATAAATGCATTAACGAACCGCTATTGACCGTATAGTGTGGATCCAGCCTTAGCGTGACACTATTCAACATTTTTTCTATAGAAACTTCGGGAGGGAATTACTACTGTTTGACACTGTACGGTCAACAAGCAACAAGCTAATTGTTTTACATTTTACTATGTAAGTTGTGGGTTGAACTGCAAATTTGCTTGTTCGTTCGTACATCCAAAGTGAAACACGATATCGTTTTGCCTCATTATTAATTTTGTTTGTGCGGAAACAGAATAGTAAAATAAAAAGCCAAAAGACAAGAGCTACTAAAGATACGTTTTTAATGCAAATTTTAACTTAAAATTAGTAATAAAAGAAATGTCCAAAAAAAGGTCGGTACCCTTCGGTACCCGACAAAGCACAATTATCGAGTTCAATCAATTTTAATTGTAATTGATTTATGCAGTGGTTTTTTCATAAAGTAACGAGTTTTATGTCTTTTTACGCGCGTCTTTTACTATGAATTATCATGCATCTTCTGAACTCGCTCTGTCGGGCTCGATACCAGGTGAGAGCGTGCTTTTTGCTCACACCCACCAGTAAGTTCGTGGCAGGGCCATCTTTGCCACTGGGCACTCTGGATATTTGCCCAAGGCCCCCAAGTTCCTATAACTGTCCAAGCTAGAAGCTGCCAAAAATTAACTTATCCCAGGCAGGACCGCTGGATAACAAAATTTTCGAGCTCGCTCCACTCGCGAGTTAGTTAATATTTGTGGGATGTTTTTTAGAGTTGGAGAACTTTAAACTGAATCAAAACACAGAAAAAAGGTTTTATATCCTTGTCATTGGCTTTATTTTACTGATCATTTTATGTCATTATTGTTAAAATGTGTGTTCCTTTGGCACTCAAGCGGATAAAAATGCATTGCATGTTTCCCATTTTGACCCATGGGTCTCAGACGTTTAAAGCCACAAGTCTGCAACATTAATGCCCTGAAATTGTCACACGAATAGTTAGTTATCATGTCCTTGTACCGCTTGTTGTTGACTGTAAGTTCTGACCATCATCGTTTTTGAACCTTTGATGAAATTATATATAATGAGCACTTGGAAGCTAACATTCAACGCATTATAGCCGAAATATAGCTTCCAGATTTGGGCATGTGGTCACATCACTAAAATCATATCCATACATATGTCATAAAAAATGCATTTAATTTCAAATTATGGTTCTCCGCCGCTAAAAAAACACCCGTTATTTTTGTCAAGAAAACGTTTACGAGGCAGGGTGCAGAAAAATTCATATATGCATGCAATGCATGCAAAAATGCATACTACAAAAGGCATCATTATTCTCAAGTGCCCACGGCCCCCAATTGGTTGAAGACGCCCCAGGTTCGAACCCGCGACTAGTGCAACCACAAGAACGCGCTTTTTATTTTTGAACCTACGTACAATTGGTAATATTGGGCTTCTATCACAAGTGCGGCCCGCCTTTTCTTTTTTTTTTAGGTTGGGAAATCATCAACTAACTTCTCCCACTCTGGGCGGAGCGGGAGGGAGTGTCAGACTTTTACTGACTAAAACCTATCCATGTTCCTTCCTCGCCCTTTACGTTCCGGGGCCGCGGTATCTCTTTCGAACAGGCCCGCAACCCCGGCAGGCTTCGGCCCTTAAGTGGCCCCTCTCTTTATGCTGACCTCTCTTTGAAGCGCGCGTGGAACACAAACGCGCCGTCGACACGGCCTGTCGTCGTTAGACGGACGGACGTCTAGCTAGCCCATAGCTAACCGTCCACAGGCCCGCGTCTACGGTGGCCGGTAGCCACCACGTGGCCTCCGACGCTCGGTGCGTCTCCCGCGGCGGCTGGGGTGAGAGACTCTCTCTCTCTCGCGTTCTGCCTCCTCCTTTGCTAACATGACTGCTTCGCATGAAGGCTTCCCATTCCGTCTCGCTCCGGACCATGGATTGAACCAGGGCCGGACGCGGGAGGTCGCCGCCGCCGATCGCCGCTACGAGGCCACGGCGGTGCTCCGCCCACGCAGGGGCAGACCTCCACCGTGTCCTCCGGTCGACCACAGTGGAAACATCCGAGCATTTCCTCCCGCCCGATTTGATGCAGGAACCTCCCGAAACATCCGTGTCCGGTGAGGACCTGCGTCAGGCGGAGGGTGAGGACGCCGTGGCGTCTCTCGAGCCATTCCTCAAAGAGGGGACTTATCGCCACTATCGTGGCGTGCCCTTACTACGGAACTCTACACCTCGCGTGGTTTTTATTTCTTTAAACGGTGAAAAATTCCTAACGCATACCGCACTGCGCTGTCCGATACCGCACTGCGCTGTCCGGGGAGACGGTTTGGTTATGTGGGGCTCGCACTCACTAAAAAACACCGCCGTGAGCCTACTGTCGCCTTTGTGGATGGGCCGAAGAACTGACGCATGACGTTTGCGACCCACCCAACCCGCTTCCGGGCACCAAACTCCTATGGCGATGTCTGGACCCACCTGAGCCATTCGCCACAACTTATGAGGACCGTGCAATGCGACGACGATAGACTTCCCAATCTATCGGGCGATAGTTATAATAGTGACTTCACTCTCCCCCAGACCCACCAGCCTAAGACCAGTGCAAAAAACCCTCCAATTTCAAATAACACGGTCCCATTACACACATCAACGAATACAATTTCCAACTTCCAACGATCCGAAATTAAATTTCTCTCGACTTGGTGCGTAGTTTACAAGTAATAAAAGCAAGTTACGATTCATGGAGTTTATTCTGACGTTAACAAGTAGGCTGAACTTGGTAAAAGTTAAAGTATAAAAGCGCTAAGTGGCCCGGGATATTCTAATTTTCTTACTTATTGTTAAATTTACATGTAAAATGTGAATTTTAAATGGGTGTAAGAGGAGAGGAAGACCAAAGTAACGGTAGATGGACTGTGCTATGGCAAGAAAGGAGGAATCTGATGAGATGGACGAGTAATATAGAAATATAGAAGAAGAAGACATACTTCGCAGGCCTAAATAAATTTGGAATAAGGGCAAGAGAATGATGATGATGATCTGGTTTTATGGTGATGACTTATTGATTTGTGCCCATAAAATATGTATTTTCACAGAATTTTAAGTAATCCTTAGAATCATCAATACGTACAATTCACCAACTTTGTGATGTTTTCATGAAAACTGGAGTTTTATTAAATTTTAAGTTCCTTGGTTCCTTATTGATACTTCCTTGTTATACAATGATTCTAATGTTTTTAATTAAGGAGTGGCCCGTGGGTGGCATAATAACTCTGACACCGGGTTAGGCACCAACCGTTCAAGATTCTGCTAATATACAATTTAATATCAATCAAGTATCCTGAAAATCCTGAAACTGTCCCGCAAATTGCAACAAAAAATTTATGAAAATTTGAATTTCCCGAGCTATCCTAGCGCTTTCATCTTAATAACGTGTTCACGGATCCGGTGGCGCGTATGCAAGTCCCATGTTTCGAAGCTCGCAGTCCTCTAGCATGAAGTCCTGGAGAAGAAGTTTCTTCAGCGCCGTACGGCGTACCTGTTGATTAAATTTAAATATATTTGCTTAGATTTACCGTATTAGCATACAGAATGTAGCATGCAAAAGTATCTTGTGGGTTTAATTCAGGCAAACTTCGTTTTTCTTATTATTACATGACATTTTACACAAGAGCTCGTGGCTAAATAATAACAGCCGCTGCTCGGCTTGATTTTTAGGTTAAGCCATGCTGTGGATGGGACCACCTATCAATACGTAGCTGTTATGGGTGAACTGTATGTCATTATGTGCAATGCCTGAAATAAAATGATTGTGCCTCGGACCCGGCTGTCTTGTAAATCTTTAACAGTCGTTACAGGTAGTCAGTGGCCCAAAAAGTCTGACAACCGGTCTTACCAAGGGTATCATATGACCCAGTACTAACTGAAAAATAGCACCCAAGGTCGTACGGTCTACCATAGAGCAGCGGTGGCCCAGTGGTGGCGGCCCCGACTTACGAACAGTAAGTCGTGGGTTCGAACCCAGACAGGCGCATTACTTTGTGTAATTTATTTCATCACCACTGCTCTCAAAACGGTGAAGGAAAACATCGTGAGGAAACCGGCATGTCCTAGAACCAAAAATTCGAAAAAATGTGACATCTACCAAACTGCGCTGGGCCCGCGTGGTAGATTATAGCCCGTACGCAAAATACGCGCTTTGACGTGGAGTTGTGGACACCAGCCCGTTGTACAATACAATACAATACAAGGTCTGCCATTACTGCTGCATGAGGCTAATGAGCTGGGAGGCAAAATAGCCACTTTCTGGAGCCCTGACACAGACACAGAGAGATGGCGTCGCGGCAGACTTCGCTTCAATGACAGATGAACAAAAGATTTGTCGAGTCTGTCTCGTTTCTCCGGTGGTCATGCTACGTAGAAGACGGCAGAACGAGCAGGACAAATCCAGCGAACAGTAGTCCACATAAGACTTGGACCGAAACCACTCGAAGTCATGGGGAGAGATCTTCGTCCAGCTGTGGGATGACGCAGGCTAACAGTATCAGTATCCCCTAATGCCGTGATATAGGCTCTGGAACTTATATGGGGACATCAGTTACTGTTACCTTAATTTCGTTTGGCTCACCTGAATAAAAACTTAGTTCTTATTACATACAAATTGCAATAATACAGGTTTTGTACAAAGGCGAGCTGAATCCAGAATCGCGTTTTCTTACAGCAAGCCTAATTTCGAGAGTTTATACTTTATGCGCCTTATTATTAACTTTATAAATGTGGACCAAGTAAGTCTATATTATTATAATATCATTATTTTGTATCATTAGTTTGTTTATATGTAAACCGAGGTCCGGCACCTGGCACCGTTAACCTAATTATTTAGATACACCGAAACAGCCGCCAGAATTTTTTAAAAATAATTTATATCTTACACTGTTGATGCTCGGTTAATTCTGAAGTTCTCAAATAACGTAACAAAGATAACATCACGCCTGTTATCCGTGATCCCCGAAGAAGGTAGAAGTGTACCTAATACATAGTAAACCTACGATACGTCAGTTATGTATTTGAGTCCTATATAATAGGGGCGAGCCTATTGCCATCAACCGAGTACAATTCCAGACACTGTGGCTGCTACTGAGATTCGGTCGGTCCCCAACGTGTGACACCCAATCGTGTCGCAGTGTCACTCGTTGGGATTAATATTCCCATCGAGTCAAAGTTACTCACTGCAACCTTTTTAGCCCCCGACGCAAAAACGACGGGGTGTTATAAGTTTGACGTGTCTGTGTGTGTGTGTGTGTGTGTCTGTCTGTGGCATCGTTGCTCCCGAGCGGATGAATCGATTTAGATTTATTGTTTTTTGTTTGAAAGGTGAATTACATAATTATTTACTCAACAACTCCCTCAATATGGGTATCAAATGAAAGGGCTTGACTAGTAAAATACTACACGCTAAAATAAAGGAGATCACCCAGACTGGGCTATTTTCAAAAGTTCCGGTCAACCTAAATAAACTTACTATTTGGATAGAGCATAACATTATAAACATTTTTTTATTGTTACACCAAAGTCGTAAGTCAATTCACCGAGAAGTTATTCAACCACAAAACATCTAAGATCACCCACATTGGGGTAATTTTCTTTTGCCGGCTATCTTACTCGCAGCCAGATAACACCACTGCGTCCACCGCAAAGAAGAACGGTTTTAGACTCCAATTCTCCTTACGCGAGATTTTGCAAGGTGGTTAATGGTTGTAGCGACGTAATCGATCTGCACTTTAACTCTTAATTAAGAACCAATATTTATAAATATCATTTCGATTTAGATTAGATTACACTTATGAAGTAGCGTGTTTTCAATAATTATAATAATTTTAGCTTTAAGATTAGTTTAATTAAGTTTTTTTTTCTCATATACAACTTATCCTTAAAGCATGCGGAGTTTACCTATAAGTGATTGTTACACTATTGTACTCTACTCTATTGCTAGTTACCTTTAGAATAATACCAGTGTAAACAATTGTTGGTGAACCAATAAATAAATAAAAAATCTAACTATCCGCTAGCTCCGCCGGCTATCTTAAATAGAGATTGTAGATATAAACATTTTGTTATGGCACCCAAGTTCTATACCCAAGATTCAAATAAATAATAATGATTACTATAATATAAATTCTACTGGTCGATGAAGACGAGCATCAAGGGAGATCTGCCGACCTCCTTGAAGCTCAAATTCATTAATATGTTTTTTCCTGCCCATCCTAAGCAACGGAGCTCAGACCTTGTCACTCAACTTATTGCAAAAGTTCCGCCTTGGGGTCTATCAAAGAGCGACGAAGCGTAGCATTCTGGGTGTAAAGATAACAGATAAAATACGGAACACAATGGTGCGCCCAAAAATAGGAATTAAAAACGCTGCCAGGCTCAAATGGGATCGGGCAGGTCACGTGAGCTGCATACATAACGACCGCTGCGCTGGGTAAAGGTTTCAACGCGATGGGTGCCTGAGGATAGACGGCGCTGCCGAGGCCGGCCTAGAAAGAGGTGACGTGATGATCTGAACGCGCGTCAAGAAGGTAATGTTTCGAGGTGGCGCAGGAGAAGGTTTTTACCCAGTAGTGGGACATTCAAGATTACTAAAAAAATATATAAAATCAATACAAAACAAATGCTTAACGCGTCCAGATCATCAGCCTGAGGACAGGCGGCGAAGCCAAGGCCGGCCTAGAAAGAGGTGGCTCGTTCTGGATGCTGCGTTCCGTTGCTCTTCGCCAGAACCCAAGGCGGGACTTTTGCAATTAGTTGAGTGACTGGGTCTGAGCACCGTTGCTTAGAACGGGCAGGAAAAACACATCGATGAGTTTGGGCCTCAAGGAGATCGGAAGATCTTCTTTAATTAGCGTCTTCATCGACCAGTAGTATTTATATTAGAGAAATCATTAGGTATTATATAAACTTGGGTATTGAACTAGGGTGGTATAGTAAAAAATGTTTATATCCTTAAGCTTGATTTAATTATTGCGTTATATTTAGGTGGCCGGCAAACAAAAAACTCCAATCTGGGTGATCTCAGATATTTTGTGGTTGAATAACTTCTCAGTGAATAGAATTACGACTTAAATGTGGTAATAAAAAATGTTTATTTTGTTATGCTCTATCTAAATAATAAGTTTGTTTTGGTTGGCCGGAACTTTTGAAAATAGCCCAAAAATGTATGGAGGCTGGGTGATCTCCTTTCAAATCCAAGATGGCCGCTACCACAAAATGGTGAATTTTTTTTCAGAACTCCTCAATTTGGGAATCAAATGAAAGGGCTTGACTAGTAGATAATGTACACTATTTTGAAAGGCAATGAGGAATATTATATTATTATTATAATACACACACACACACACACACACAGCATACGGCATATCGTTACGTGACGATTTCTACTGTATCGTACTACCCGTAACAAGCGTTAAGGAACTCCGTTTAAAAAAAAACGTAGGTACCTTGAAATTATGACCCTGTGTCGGTGGTTTTTTTTTAATTTTTAATATAGGCAGGTACCTACTGAATGTAACTTGTTTACCCGTTTTTGCACAGTCACACTGTTTTTGCACATTGCAATTTTATTACTCCGATATTTATGACGGGACTAAAATAAAATTCATACGAAGCTTAGCTAATTAAACGTTTCAATTTAAAGTTTCGGTTCTATAAGCCAACTGAAATTGTTTCGTTAATAATTATAACCCAACAAAATGTACTAGGCTAGCATATAAGTTCAATTCATGTTAGCCTGGGAACTACTTTCCCTGAAGTTACGGCCTAGATGGTATTTCAATCATAGTTTTCTAACCAATAATTATTTGAATACTCCTTGAACTTTTTCTAGTGCCAGTTAAAACGATCGAACGAACAGTTAATACAATCTACAGACTAATTCCACCATTTTCACGTAAAGTGGATCTTAAAGCATAAGCAACTCTAGCTAGATAAAAAGGCAGGTACGTAATTACTCCAACTGGAATCTAGACTAATTTAGTAATTGTGTTTGGGTCGTTGCCGAATTTCCGAGTTGTCTAGCTCAGAGGCCCTTAATGGTAGACGCCAATAATAACTCCACAAACCATAATCTACCATAAAAATGCAACTGCAGTGGTTTAAAACATTTGCTACGCCTATTTTTACAGTGTGAAAAGGTAATCGACTTCGCCTCTACTTTAGCAAATCACCCCCCACGGCACCCGCACCACAAAAACTGACTATTAAGTCAGTCTGACAAAACGTTTGCTTGGTCGACGTAAATATCGCATGTCTATGTTAGGCGTGTGGTTTTTTGTTGCGTTTGGTCGCTCTGAAAGTCGCCTGATGAGAAACGATGATGCGACCTAGGGTGGAGCAGGCTTGCCTAAAAGAAACTGATTCACTCGGACTAACTGACTGAGCTAAAAAGTGGATTATAAATATACATTATATCTTACCTTCGCAACCTATTTTTAAAACGAAACACCTACAAAACAACACATCAGAAAGGAAAAAACTTTTTCTCACCTTTTTCATTATTCACTACGCAGCTGTTCTCGCAATTATGAAATGCTAAGTGTTTTTTTTTTATTTTTAGACAACATGTTTGGCACTAAGGTATTTTTTATTTATTTCCACGAAAAGTTGGTAGCAAAGACAATTTAGAGGTATTTAAATGGCTCATTCTTCTTCTCAAAGGGCTGGAACATTTTTGTATGAAGCGTGGGCGGATTTTTTTCCTCAGTTTGGTTTTTTTTTTCAAAATAGCGGCCACGCATAAGACCTCTATTAATCGATAACTGGTATCAATAGAAACAAGTTTTGTATGAGGCAAAATGTTCTAAAGTGTCACTTTTCCGTGATATGTGCTATCAAGGTTTAAGTCCATTCACTGATGGATGACATACTGTTCAAGCACGACTCAGATTTGATCGGACACGTATAAAACGAAAGTATATTAATCGATAGTTGGCATCAATACAAACAAGTAACTTTGAAAAAAAAAACAAAATTGTGGTAGAAAATCCGGCCAAAAAATTGAAATCCCTTTATGACTCATATTTTTGTCCGACCAGTAGGTAGTTACGTGGTAGCTTAGGGATGTACATCATTAAAGTCCTGGAGGCCGAAGAGTACAATAAGTTGTAAACCACGGGCAGGAGAGAAGGTGTGGCAAATCCTGTGTTGGGTTCAACACTCGCATTGTGTCCGAATTTTTCAATGGGTGTGAAAATTAGAAGATTCGTACGTGGGCTTTCCTATTTTTAAACAATATGACCTTAAAAACCAGTTCCTATCCAAACATTTAAAATATTTGTTTCAAACAAAAGAAACTTCCCCGCCTACATCATTTTCATTCGAAAACTTTATTTTCATTCAATTGCTTTCAATATTTATTAGATAAAACTACCTACGCCAGGTTTTTAACAAAAATATGGCTATCTATACAATGTCTTATGTAAACTCCAAAACTTTTCAAATAAAATGAAAAATATCTGTTCACTGAATGAATAAAAGACGAAAGAAAGGTACCAAAATATCATGAGCTAAATAAACCATTAAGTTTACACAAGTCAAGTTAACTTGGGTTATGTTTGGCCGTGTTAGAAGGACCCAAAGTTCTGAATCGGTAGATGTGTTGTCACGACTTCACGAGCACTACTATCGTAATTTTCTTGTTATATAAAAATTGTATATAAAAATTATGGTCTCTTCTTTGAGATAAGAACTACTTCGTAATAGGTTTGGCTTCAAAATCTTACTAATCATTACATATAATAAAACAAAGTCTTCCACCATGTCTATCTGTCTGCCTGTTCGCAATAAACTCAAAAACCACTGCACCGATTTTCATGCTGTTTTCACCAATGGATAGAGTGGTTCTGAAGAAGGTTTTAATATATAATTCAGTAATGTACGCAGGTGAAGCCGCTAGTACAATAAAAATGCGGGAGCTTGTGTTGTGAAAACTCCTGATCATGTGATCCGGGATGGATGTTTGTCAGTCTTCACGCAAAAACTACGGAAAAGATTTGGATGGAGCACCCAGATAGTTTATAATCTGGATCAGCATATAGGATACTTTTTTTCCCGGAAGCATGATCCCGTAGGACAATTTTCGAACTCCACGTGGGCAAAGCCGCGGGCATAAGGTTTTAAATTTATACACTCAGTAACTCACTAATGAAGTACCTAAATGAGTAGACCTTGGAACTCTAACATAATGAAAACAAGGTTGCAAAACTTTTGGTTGGTATTTTGATTTTAGAGGTACAGTTGATGCTACATGCTGATACATAATAATTATAATATTATTGATAGAAACATCGCAATTCATTGTATAATCCATTGACACAGGAAACATTAGGTGTAGCGCACAAGAGTGTGCACAAACACAGGTTCACTCATTCTCGAAGTCCGATGTAGGTGAATCCAATTTAATCCAAGATGACCAAACAGAAATGATACGTGGTGCCAACGGCGTAACTTACGTACCGAACCCCTGGGCCGAAGGTATCATACCAAAGTCTGGGACACTACTGAAAAATTCTTGACGGAAAGCCCAGTGAAACTTGGCCTGACCTGGGATTCAAACCCACGCTCAACAAAAGCAAAAGAAACAAACTATCTAACGAATGTCTAACATGTCTGTAAAAACTTAGTCAACGAAGTGTTGTACTCAAGAGTCTGAGAAAAACTACTGAGACGCTACATTTTAAACGCTTGCCTGATCAAACACAAGTCTCGTTTAATAAGTAGGTACCTACTCGTACCTATCAGTGAGAACTGTTTATTGATGTCAAGGTACTGACGTGACCCCAATCTGCAAGTGATGTCATGAGTAGGGGGTCTAAAATAGCCGCTTTAGCAGAACATAATTTGAATCACGTAACAAAATTTCACATTCTTAAAATGGACTTTATGGTTATGACTTGTAAAGTCCATTTTTAGAATTTAATTTTTTAACGTGATTCACATAAGATTCTACTAAAGCTTCCATTTTAGGCCCGCAGATGTAGGATCAGTGTAGGTAGCATTATACACAATTAGTGATTATATCCTGCAGGCATAGGTATGTGAATCTACCAATTTAGTAACTGGGTACTGTAGATACGATGGCCTTGTGCTTAAGGATAATATTAAGGAAGTAGGACCAGTTTGTCAATTAACCATTACGTAAGCTTAATTAACTAGCGTTTAGTAGGAGCCACATCTTGTTTATTATTTTATGCAATGGTGCGTAGTTTTGAGTAGCGTATCCAGAAGTAATAATAGAAGGGTTCAAGTTTGTCACACAACTAGCAACTAACTGGTGAAGTTACACTTAATATAATAATAATAATATTTATTTATTACCACAAAGTTCACGTACATTGCACTGTTTACAGATTTACGTTATTAAATTAAATTAGCATTACAAAATGAGTACAATGAGTTCAACCCTGTCCCCTAAACTAGGCTAGGCCTGTATCTTAGGGGGCAGTGTTCGGCTATGGGATATGCTTATATAATTCTATTGTGGCAGACGTGCCAGTGGACTGTGTGAAGTGGGCGCTTAGGTAAATGATCTTGTGGTAAAATTTAACATGAGAGTGAGAAAGTGAAGAGTGAATGATGTAAATGCAAGTGTTGATGAATGTGGATGGGAGTGTTTGGGGAGTTTGTGCTTGTCGTGAGTGGAGTGCATGAAGTGAGTGTATGTTTTTAGTGTGTTTTGAATATGGTAGAATATGGCGTTAGTGCGAGAAATAGGTGAGTGACATAGTTAGTGAATGTTTATTAAGTGATGTAAGTTAGAAGTGATTCCGTATTATCATAGTCTTGTTTTAGTAGCCATTCCATTACTGCTTGTTTTAATTTAAACCTAGGGAGACCGAGAATGTTCAGTTTTTTATGAACTTGATTATAAATGTGCGTACTTATGACATAAAATTGGTACCTTGAAAACTTAGTTTTATGTTGGATGCTGGGAATTATATGTTTACGTTTTTTGGGGTCGGGAGGAGCCAAACCGACGTGTGTCCTAAGAATTGATTGAAGCACAAACAGCTGTCGTACAGTTAAAACTTTACAGTCTGAATAAAGTTGCGCTGTTGGATATCTGCGTGGTTTCTTTGTCATAACTTTAAGGACTGCTCTTTGTGCTCTCTCAACCCTCAGGAGACCTGTCTTCTTAGCCCCACCCCACACATTGATGCAGTACCCTAGCACTGATTGGCACAGGGCAAGATATACCATTTTAAGAATGTCATGATCAGCTGACCCCCTGAGTGATTTGAAGACAGAGATAAGTCGCAATATTCGGGTGGTGAGTATGTCTAGGTGTTTGTCCCATCTTAGTCCTTTGTCTATATGAACGCCGAGGTATTTTACACTGTCATCTCTTCTTAATTTTGGACAGGAGCAATGTGTTAGGGGACCTGTACATGAGTGTGCCGTTATGGAGAAGGTACTTGATGGTTTCATGTTGCAGCGGATAGCGAAAGGAACGTATAAAGTTTTAGACAGATTTAACGTCAATAGATTTGAGTTGAACCAGAGCATGATTCTACTCAGGGCAGATTCAGCGTTGCTTTTAACAGCTTCCCACGAGGGACCGTGGACAATAATTGCGGTGTCATCTGCATAGGTGTATAAGTAGTTTAACTGAATATATTTTAGTCATAACCACATTAAGGGGCCGGCGGAGGATGCGTATTTCATACAAACGTAATACCAAAATTATTTGTAAATCAAACATATTCTGTATTTATTTCGATTGAATTACAGAATATCCATGTTCCCAAATATGTTTTTGAGAGAATAGTGATGCAAAGACGAGGTATGAGGAATTTAAATTTTCTATAGAAAACTTATTTTTCTTATAACTCTTGTTAAAATCAGTGTCCAATCAAAATATATATTTGGGAACCTAGATATTCTGTAATTCAATCGAAATAAATACACACTACCTTAGGAATATGTTTAATTTACAAATTATTTTGGTATTACGTTTGTATGAAATACGCATGCTCCGCAGGCGTCTTAACCACCCCGAACTTGACAGCTGTTGCGGTTTTAAAGTTAAATTAAATGGCGAGAGAGACGGAATTCAACAAGAAACATTTGTCTAGCCTAAAATCATCATCTGTCTAGCCTTTTCCCAACTATGTCCTCGGCTTCCAGAATCAGAAGAATCAGAATCAGAATTATTTATTTGTTAAACATAGGTATAAACATTATAGATCTTATAAATAGTGATGCCCTTGCTATGTTTTGTCGTTCTGAAATACAAATTAACCGGGTGCAGCTGAAAAACAGTCTACATATAGGTACTAATATCATAAAGAGGAAAGATTAGACTTATGTTCGTATTTTTGTATGTAACGAATAAACTTAAAAACTACTGGACCGATTTGAAAAATTCTTTCAGCAATGGATATCTAATACGATACCACTTGGTAAAACTGGTTGTCAAACTTTTTTAGGCCACTGACTACCTGTAACGACTGTCTAACTAAAATAAACAAAAATAAACTAACAGCCAATGTGCAACACTTCGCTTGCCGCAACTCTTCGCGGATGAACATCATCTCGGGTCGCAGGTCCCTGTGCGCGAAGGGATCCATGGTGATATGCAGCTTGGGGTCGATGCCCGCCAGCTGATGGTCACTGAAAATTATTATAAGACTTCAGGTACTTTATACTATCCACTGGATGCGAATCGCACGGGACCGGTCAATGTGGCGACACTTATTTCCCGCAGTGAACGTCTTTCGGCTGAAATGATGATGACTTAAACTTACGGCCATTTCCAATAACTTACTAACAGGTAACGGAAGGTTGCTATCTCTGCTTGTTTGACATTTAGCTTATGGACCGTTATAAACAAAACGTCTCAGAAAATTTTTCTTTGTTTTTTCTATGAATCACAATCCTCCGACCACCGAGTAACAGATAGGTGACGCGCGGCGGGTATGATATTCCAACTTTGTCTTTATAGAAACACCGATAGTTAGGAGACGTAGGTTACACGGAAGTAAGTTATGGAAAACGGCCGTTAGACAGTTAGACCTCACATAAATATCCTGCCTGATTAATGGTTCCTTTGGAGTTTTTGTTTTTAATGGCATCTCGCAGGTCCTCCCTTTTTTTTTTTTTTCGGATGGGAAATCATCAAATGACTCCTCCCACTCCGGGCGGAGCGGGAGGGAGTGTCAGACTTTTACTTTTACTTTCTCTTTCGAACAGTCCCGCAGCCCCGGCAGGCTTCGCCGGGCCCCTTCCTTTATGCTGACATCTCTTTGAGGCACGCGTTGAACACAAACGCACCGTCGACACGGCCTGTCGTCATAAGACGGACGGACGGGACGAGCTAGCCCATAGCTCACCGTCCAGGCCCGCGCGTCTACGGTGGCCGGTAGCCACCACGTGGCCCCCGACGACGCCCGGTGCGTCTCCCGCGGCGGCTGGAGCG
This sequence comes from Xestia ashworthii, assembly GCA_950022955.1. Lineage (NCBI taxonomy): Eukaryota > Metazoa > Arthropoda > Insecta > Lepidoptera > Noctuidae > Xestia > Xestia ashworthii. The sequence goes on along the minus strand of OX465565.1, from coordinate 20,136,572 downwards.
AGAGGCTCTCTCCCTCTCGCGTTCCGCCACCTCCTTCGCTAGCATGACTGCTTCGCAGAAAGAGGTGTCTGCTTCCCATTCCGTCTCGCTCCGGACCATGGATTGAACTAGGGCCGGATGCGAGAGGTCGCCGCCGCCGATCGCCGCTACGAGGACACGGCGTTGCTCCGCCCACGCGGGGCACACCTTCACCGTGTGCTCCCGCCCGATTTGATGCAGGAACCTCCCGAAACATCCGTGTCCAGTGAGGACCTGCGTCAGGCGGAAGGTGAGGACGCCGTGGCGCCTCTCAAGCCACTCCTCAAAGAGGGGACTTATCGCCACTATCGTGGCGTGCCCTGCACGGGGTTGCGACAGTCGCTCTCTCCATGTCGGCATGAGATCGCGCCGGAGGTCTTTCCGCTGAGCGGCGGTTTGCCGCGACAGCGGAGTTTCCCCCCGGCGTAGTGCCCCAGCGCACCTTTCGTGCAGGCGCACGAGGACTATCGCCTCCAGATCCCATGGCGGCAATCCAGCAAGCAGGCCCGCCGCCTCGCGGGAGATCGTGCGGTACCCACGGACCATCTTAACGGCTATAACAGGGGGCTCGTCGCCTCAAAGAACGCGCCCACACTGGGGCCCCGTAAAGGGCCATCGACTGCACGACCCCCGCTTAGAGCCTGCGGCAGGAGGCGTTTGGCCCCCCCAGATTGGGCAGGAGCCGTCTGAAGGCAGCCCGGGTCCGTTCCAGTCTGAGGGCCAACGTCGGAAATGCACCACGAAGTTCCACCGGCTGTCGAGGACGAGTCCTAGGTGCTTACTTCAACGTCGACTCGACCCCGATGGATACCCCTCCTAGCGTCAGTGTGAATCCCGACGGTGGCGCATTCCACCCATGGCCCATGAAAGCACATGGCCTCGGACTTGTGCAATGCCACCTCGAGACCCAGTTGCCGGATCCTCTCGCCGACTATCGCAACCCCGCGTGTCATCACATCGGCCGCCACCTCGTGCGACCTCCCCTGTGCCAGCAACAGCGTGTCGTCAGCGTAGCAAATGGTAGGTACTAGCTCAGATAGGGGTTCCTTTGGCGAACATTGCGTGCTGCATACTTGTACAAATTCAGTAACGACTAGTACCACCATCTTTACTTCCTGAACGAAAACTGGTTGTTTCGTTCTTACAATAACTTATCACAGATGGCGTAAATGTGTGTTGAATTTTGGTACTAGAAATAATGGTTTCAAAAGTATATTTTTGTTAACACCAACAACAAAAATTAAAATTAAATGTTGTGTTTTTCTAGTTAATTAAAGAATAAAGTCATTAGTGCTTATCGAACCAAATCATGTTACAGCATGAGCAATTATTATTTCTGCTCATTTGGAACGAAAAAATAACTAGGTACTGATCATGTACCTACTGATAGATCATTCTACATATCAACAGCCTCTATATGGTCTGTGATATCAACTACGCTAGATGTCACTACCAAATACTATGCCAAATAAGTACTAATACTATCGTAGACTCCAAAATATTAATGTTTTGTGCTCCAAGCGTATACTTATAATAACGAATATCTAATAATAATTATAAAGAATGAAAGGAATAGATTAAGGGGAATCCAAATGATTACAAAGTAGCTCCAACATCTGCTTCTAGTGCTCCTGCTTCTTCCAAAGTCTCTCCTGTAGCTTCTTCGCCGTTATTATCTCCAGGCATAATGCTGATCGAAAAAAATAATGTACGTAATGATTTCAAGGCTTTCCAAATAAGCAAACTCCCAGCACAAAGCTAATCAAAAGTAAACGTCAAGTCGGCAACTTGGATTTTTTTATTATTTATTTCTCAATCTCAATCCACAAGAAACTTCAGCCAGCCTTATGTTGTAAAAAAAATAGTAAAATTTTGTTAAAACATAAACTACTTGTTGATGTTAGAGTTGGTATAAGATGTGTAATTGTTTAATAAACATGTTTTGTGATCTGTGTAACAATTTCAGAAAAAAGGAAAACAACAACACCATCTATGGTTATTCGTTGAAATTAATACTGTAGAGGATCGTGGGACTCCAGGATTAGGGAATATTAATTAAAACAACGAGCGTGCGTGTGGTGATGACCGAGATACGAGAGTCTATATTCTTTAATAAAAACCACAGATAATATTACATATTACGATTGATGTCACAGATAACATAATCTGTTACATGCCCTTTCTTAAAGATAAAAAGGCAACACTGAACCTGTTAGTTGACATAAATTTGACATCGACTAATTATGACATGACTTGACATTGACGTTAATGACACTTGACATTTCTATTAAAACGTAAATAAACATTAGGACAAATTAAATAACTTAACCTTAAAAATTGAATTAATTGACTCATTAAATTGACATAATAAATATACATTCATTTTTATAAATCTAGTCTTTTTCTTGACTTTAATAATCTCCCTTTGGATGAGTATCTTAACTCCGGTGTATTTGAACTTATACTTATATCTAACATTTCAGGTAAGTCTTGACTACTATACTGTGACTGACTTAACATTTCATTTTCTGACAAATATTCATTATTTTGTACATCATCATTAACTTCTACAAATATAGGAGACTGTATCCTGCTTTTATTCATTACATTTGACTTGACAGACTTATCCAATTGTGTTGGATTTTCATCATTAGATGACTGACTTGACTCGGCAGATGCATAAGAATCATCTAAATTTACAATTTGTTCTTCATTACTTTTTCTTCTACAATATAGATACTCAGGAATATAATAATGATGTATCTCTGTATCCTCCTTTTCTATTAGACTTGACTTGTATGATTTTTGATACGATTTATTATAAGACTTGGACGACTTGTGACCAGAATGATTAGCATTATCATTGTTATTTTCCAATATATTTTTGGTATTTTCCTTTGACTGTGACGATTTATAACTATTTTGTGACCTTGACTGTGACAGATTTGATTTAAATAGCTTAATATGATGTGAGTTTCTTCTATAGATTGTTCCATTACTATCTTTGACTAAGTATGATCTTGGAAAGTTAGTTTTTGATAAAATAACACCTTTAGACCATGTTGCATCCTTGGGATTTCTCTTGAAAAATATTTTGTCATTTGACTGAAATTGTTGAGGAGATACAGCATTTCTATCATAATATAATTTTCTATTTTCCAATTTTTGTGACTTATTTTTTAAATGACTTGAAAATTGAACTACTTTTGGCTTTAAATTACTTGTTGTAGTAGGCAATTTTGTTCTCAGTTTTCTTGACATAAGTAATTCTGAAGGTGATTTGAGATTACCTCTTGGGGTATTTCTGTATTGTAACAGACCAATATAAAAGTCTGTACCTGACTGTTCACATTTTCTGAGAATATTTTTGACAATTTTTACAGATACTTCCGCAAGACCGTTTGATCGAGGAAAGTGAGGACTTGACATGATATGTTGAATATCCCAGTCTTTTGTGAAATTTTGAAATTCATGAGAGTTGAATGGAGGGCCACCATCACTTACTAATTGCAATGGAATACCGTGACGTGAAAAAATTGACTTGATTTGATTAATGACTGTATAACTTCTAGAATCTTGATTTAATTGTGCTATTTCGATGTAATTTGAATAATAATCGACAACTATTAAATATTTTTTGCTTTTGTAATCAAATAAATCTGTAGCTACTTTTTGCCATGGTAAAGAAGGTTGTTCATGAGATAATAAAGTTTCCTTTGTTTTATTTGAACTAAATGTCATGCAAGTTTCACATTGTTTTATTTTCATTTCAATGTCATGATAAATATTAGGCCAAAAAACAGTTCCACGGGCATGATTTTTAGTTTTTTCTATGCCCATGTGTCCTTCATGTAAAATTGAGAGAATTTCAGAACGTAGAGATTTAGGTATAATGACAGACTGATTCTTGAAAACTAGATCATTTACAACATGAATCTCATCTCTAATGTTCCAATAGGGTAAAACAATTGAATCACATTTTTGCTTGCAATTAGGCCATCCTGACATAAAGTATTCTTTTAGTTTTTGGAGTGACATATCAGATTTTGTATGAGACATGATTTTTTCTTGTTTTTCTTTAGTAATTGCTAAATTAGAAGTTAGTAAATTTACTTGACAAACTATATTACTATCCAACTCATCAAAATTAAATTTTTGTATATTAGTTTTTGATATGGGTGCACGGGACAAAGTATCAGAGACATACATTTCAGTACCTTTTGTATATGAAACGTTAAGATCATATGACTGTATAGCTATCATCATTCTTTGAAGACGAGGCGGGACATTAGAAAGTGATTTTTTGAACAAAGTTACAAGAGGTTGATGGTCAGTTTCAACATAAGTTGTTTTTCCATAAATATATTGATGAAATTTCTTGCAACCAAAAACTATAGCATACAATTCTTTCTCTATTTGGGCATAGTTTTCCTGAGACTTATTTAAAGTTTTAGATGCATATGCAATAGGATTTTGTCCATGAAAAATTACTGCTCCAACTGCATTTTTTGAAGCATCTACTGACAATCGTACAGGTTTGTTTACATCATAATGTACTAGGACAGGTGATTGACAAATAAGAGATTTTAATTTAGTAAATTGTTTTTCGTGATTAGGAGTCCACTGCCACATATTTTGTTTTTTAAGGAGTTCTCTAAGTAAAGTAGTTTCATGAGCTAAGTTAGGTACATATGAACCAAGGTAATTTATCATACCAAGAAATCGTTGAAGATCTTTTATGTTTTCTGGTCTTGGCATTTTCATTATAGCTTCGATTTTTGACGTATCCGGTGAAATACCATTTTTGTTAAAAACATGACCCACATACGAAACTTCAGACTGTCCGAACTGACATTTTGATTTATTAAATTTTAAATTGATTTCTTTAGCTTTTTTTAAAACATTTTCTAATCTTTCATCGTGTTCACTTTGCGTAGAACCATAGACCAATATATCGTCGACAAATATAATAACACCTGGAAGGTCCCCAAGTAACTCGGACATTACTCTATGAAAAATTTCACCACTTGAATTTATTCCGTAAGGAAGTCTTAAAAATTTATATCTACCAAACTGTGTGTTGAAAGTGCAAAGATCACTACTCTCTGGATCTAATTTTAGCATCCAGTAACCTGAATTAGCATCTAACTTTGAGAATACTGACGCATTCACTACCCTTGACCGCAAATCATCAAATGTAGGGTATGGAAAATGAGGTCTTTTTATGGCTTTATTTAAGTTCCTAGGATCTAGACAAATACGTAAGTCACCATTGGGTTTTTCTACAGGTACTATGGAATTTACCCAGTCAGTAGGTTTAATAACTTTTTCTATGACTTGTAGTCGCACCATTCGTTCTAATTCATTTTTGAGTTTTTGTTGTAAAGCATATGGTATTCTCCTAACTGGACAAATCTTTGGTGTGACGGTTGTATCTACTTGTAAATTAACACTACCTGGTAAGCAACCTAATCCTTCAAAAGTATCTGAATATTTGTTAATAAGCATTTGTACTGACTTTTGTTCTTTGTTAGTGGTTATTTTAGAATTGTTTTGGGATAGTTCGAAAATACGTTTTACAATGCCACATTCTTCACATGTCCTCCAACCCAAAATTGTAGAACAGTCACATTTAACAACTATGAAATTGATTGGCTTAAATAGTTTGTGATCAAAAGAACATTCAAGTCTGACAGAACCCAAGTTTTCAATCAATTGACCTGCAAATGAAAATACTTTTTTGTTTGACTTTTCAATGAAAAAATTTTTCTTACACATGTTTTCTAAACTTTTTAAAGTATTTAGTGAAATTACATTTATATCAGCACCTGTGTCAATTTGACATCTTATAATATTGCCATGAACATTCAATTCTAATTTCCAATTTTGTGAATTTGAATTACAATTAATTGAATTAATAATAAAATCATTTTGAGGGTAATCCAGAATTACATTACTATGAATATCATTTTCATGACTATGCAACTTTTGTATACATTCAGAACTACTAATTGTACTTACATTCTTCTTGCTATTTTGATTTTTGTAGAAACAGTAATTGGCGAAATGGTTCATTTTCTTACATATATTGCAGATTTTGCCTTGTGCTGGACACTTGTACCTATGCAGCTGACCACATCTATTACAGTTAGAATTATTTCTAATATTGTTGTTGGACCTGGAATTGGCTGAAAAGGATTGTGCTGGATTGGACTTATATCGATTTTGACTACAACTTCTATTTTCCAACGATTTTCTGTATGGAGTTATTGACCTTTTCTTTGAATTTTCTCTTTTTGATGGCTGGTTCTTGAAATATGTACTTCTGCTTTGACGAATTGATTGCACTTGTGAACTAGAATTATTATTAGCTTCATTTCCATTCTGTAATTTTCTAGATCTTTCTTGAGACAATTCCATATTTTTTGCAAATTGAACAGCTTCGTCAACATTCGTTATGTTTTGATTTTGCAATATTTGTTCCTTTATTTGAGTATTCCTTATTCCTATGATAAACATGTCCTTTACCAATGACTCTTTCAAATTTTCAAACTTGCAGCCTGATGCTAAATTGTTCAAAATTGTTACATATTCGTCCAATGATTCGCTATTTTGGTACTTTGTAAAGAAATTGTATCGCTCCACAGTGACATTCTTGCATGGATTGAATTTTCCATCAAATTTTTCAATAATCGTCGTTATCGTTTCGTCCGTTTCATTTTGAATATTGAAAGAATTATAAATATCTAGGCCTTCATCACCGATAGAATTTAACAATATGGCAATTTGTTTTGACTTTGAGACCTTCTGTAAATCATTTGCTTCAAAGAAGATTTTGAATTTTTGTTTCCACAGCTTCCATGACTCGGCAGCATTTTTGCCATCTTTGCCGCCATTTACAACTAACGGCTTTAAGTTATTAGCTAGAATGATATTTTGTACCTGTTCCGGCATTTTCTTCGGTTCTTCTGGGTTCCGATTAAACTTCTGACACCATGTAGAGGATCGTGGGACTCCAGGATTAGGGAATATTAATTAAAACAACGAGCGTGCGTGTGGTGATGACCGAGATACGAGAGTCTATATTCTTTAATAAAAACCACAGATAATATTACATATTACGATTGATGTCACAGATAACATAATCTGTTACAAATACAAGTCAACAAAAATGTTGGCGTGCGTTCTGAAGTCTTTTTTGTTCCAGTCACAGATGCATTTTGTTTTCATAATTATCATGAATCAGTTATTTCTTATAAAACATGGTTATTTATTTATTTGGTCTAATAATAAACAAGTAATCGCTTTAAAATAATAATAAAAGAATAATTTACTTTACATTGAAACAGCGATGACTCATCAACACAGAACATTTCCGAACGCACTCCCACTCCGGTAAAAGGGTGAGTGAACCGCCTCCCTCATTGTTATTTATTGCATTTGCCTCTAATAATACATTAATTAGCCGTTTTACGGACACAGCGAGTGCAATAACATAGGTCGCGACAGCCATGCCGATGTGAGTAATTTAAAAGGTGTGGCACGACAAGGGGCGTAGTTTCTGATCTAGTGACATTAGTGGTGTGAAAAAATATTCTTCCTAACTCGTCGCAAGATGACCGAGTACAAATTGGTGGTGGTAGGCGCCGGAGGCGTCGGTAAATCCGCATTGACTATACAACTGATACAGAATCATTTTGTGGACGAATACGATCCTACGATCGAGGATTCGTATCGGAAACAAGTAGTTATCGATGGTGAGACGTGTTTGTTGGATATTCTTGACACGGCGGGTCAGGAAGAGTACTCCGCGATGCGGGACCAGTACATGCGGACGGGCGAGGGGTTCCTGCTGGTGTTCGCAGTGAACAGTGCTAAAAGTTTCGAAGACATTGGCTCGTACCGCGAGCAGATCAAGCGGGTGAAGGACGCAGAGGAGGTGCCCATGGTGCTGGTGGGGAACAAGTGCGACCTGCAGGCGTGGGCCGTTGACATGGCGCAGGCGCGCGAGGTGAGACTGTTTACATAATAAAACTGCACCACACTACACTCATGACTAAATACTATCATGTTTAGCTATAAGGCTTTTTGTGTCATATAATAACAATATTACAACCTTGAGATAAGACCTGTTTTATTATAAAACAGGTTTATTTTAAAATATTTTTTCAAATTAGAAGAGTTACCAATGTAAACCTACTACTGCCTGTGACTGTATCTACTCTCCACACTAGATTCAGATTAACTTACCTTGTTAGTGTATGTGCATGACAAAGAACCTAGGAACTGTTAATTCACAAGTCAACCTTCTACTCAAAATTACACGTAATTGATTAATTAACTCTCATTTGTTGTATAATAGCTTATGTGAAGCGGCTGTAATCATCTTAAATGAAAGAACCTTTGTAGGTGTACATTTTTACTTTTAGTTATTAAACCTCATTCACTTGACTGTGCTACTGTAGAGGTTGAGGTTTTGAATGAGTCAAAAAAAAATAAAAAATAATAATGTAGGGCAACATTTTATTGGGTGGTTAAGAATTTCATAGTAGCAGCCCTCAAAGCCTGAATTATGCGACCTGTTGATGGGAACATGCTCACTCCTTATAACATGATACTTAAACAAGACTAGTGTACTATACCATACTTATTCCTCTGCATTACCCATTTATTTCATCACCACTGCTCTGAAAACGGTGAAGGAAAACATTGTGAGGAAACTGGCATGTCCTAGAACCAAAACATTCGAAGACATGTAACATCTACCAATCTGCACTGGGCCTGTGTGTTAGATTAGAGCCCATTCCCTCTCATTAAGAGGTGGCTATGTTCCAGCAGTGAGAACATTAGAGGCTGATGATGATGATGACCCATTGGGTATTACTGGAGTGATGTTAAAGTATTCTCTTGAAGACGGCAGGCAAGAATGAGGCTAGTAAGCCTCAATATTTAATCATTTACACTAAAACTATAGTTCTGTTTGTGTACAGTTAAGGATAAAGATTAAAATGAATTCAATTACTGTTTTAAAAGAAATTATGTCACGTTCTTATAAATAAATCATAGTATAATGTCTATCTAGAAATTTTGATCTAAAAGTCAGATAGGTACTAAGACCTGATCATATTTACCTATTGGAGTATTCTATAAGCGCTGTCATAGTTATTAAAAAGGATAGATGATGTAACCAACTGCAGTAAAATTCTCTGATTGAGGTAAACTAATGTAGGTAATGTTACAAGTTGTTGTTTAATCATTTTACCTAATGTTAATTGTTTAGTAATTTCATATTTCTTTCTGGATGCTTTTACAGTACTATTGCAACCTATGTAGAAGAAAACCTCTTACTCTAGTCAGAGAGATATTAGAGACATTTATTTTCTGTTGTTTGAAGTATTATCTTTCTATATAAGGTTGATTGTAATACTAATGGCTGCTGGCTGTCAATTTCATGAAACCATGATGCTGGCTGGCTGTCCATTTCGTGGCTCACTGGAAAGCAAAGACCTCCATCTCCATTCTATACACAATTCTGGCATTTCGTAGTCCTTTAATTCTATGCCAAAGAAATGATTAAAGTTGTTCTATGCAGGGTGGCAAGGATGTTAACACACAAACGTCACCAACACCTCAAATATAAATTTTGCTGTGTTTTTTAAACACTGAATTTAAAAAAAACACAGCTAGTTCCTACAAAAGTAACTACCTACATGGTCAAAATGTATGCAACAGCTGATTTGCTTTTAAATTACCGCTTCAAAACTTATATGTGTGATCAGAATGCTGTATCGAACATGTGGTAACCACTTGTACGTCAATTTCCCTGCCACCCTGTAAACTGCCATCAATTTTATCTTCTAAAAAATGCTTACTAGCACGCGTGTAAGCCACACTAGGCTACAGTAAACATAACGTAACAGCCATGTTTGAACAATTTAACACATATTTAGCAACACCATCTAATACTTGTGCAAACAGACCTTATTACAGTATCACATTAACCTCATATTTAGATTGAATTACTATTCACATGTAACTATCCAAATTACTGTTTTTAAATACAATACAAAAGTAATTCAGTCTTTTTGTTAGCTTTTACGCTTCAATGGCCAAAATGATTTACCTAGGTAATATTGGTATTCAGGTGGACCATGACAGGATATTTTATCCTGATTCCTGGTATTGTTTGAAAATTTCCTAAATCCATACAGGCGAAGCCAAGGGTAAAATCTAGTATTATAACATAAGGTAGTGTAGAATGTTGTGTATAAATTATTGTTTATTCGTTTTCTTTTGTAAAAACTGTCAACATTTAAAATAGAAAAACAACTGTTGCTGATGTACAACAAAGGATAGTTTTATAGAAAACAATAACATGTTCACAAGTACTTTACATTGCAATGCAAACAAACTAATCAAATAATTCACTTACAAGCGTAGCAGCCTATACCAATAATCAGTATAGTGATTTATTGATTGCCTTATCTTGAGCCCCACTTAGTACTACTAGTAAAGACTTTCCAAGTTATGACACAGTAAATTGTGTATTAAATTAACTTCTAAAAGTGGCTGTACACTAATATACCCATAGTGGAATTATAATCCATCAGATCTGAACAGAACTTTCCTCCATAGTCTGTTCTTAACGTTTTTATCTTTGTTCCTTTTTGAATCTCAAGCATTCTTTATTATCTTGGTCAGTCAGCCCCAAATCATTCTTATCATGCCAATACTGATATGAAAAATAATACTACACTAATTAGACATTTAAAGAATCCAATCCTCAACAACCCTATTTGTGAATATCTTAACTAAGACTCCTAAATGTCCATTGGTCCTTCACCTTTGTTGCTCATTCAAGGTATGATTCTCCTTGTTTATATCAATGATTCAAAATTGTAGGAGCTTTCACCAGAAGTCCTTTGTCTCAACAAGTTAATTAACAAAATATGTAGGTTAAGAACTTATATTTATTTCTACTCCATACATAAAAAATCTCTTTTTTTTTACAAGGTGTAAAAAAATAAGAGATTTTTTATTTAGAAGTAAGTATGGATGAAAAAGACATGCTGCGCTGATCCCAAATTAAATGGGATAAGGACAAGAGAATGATGATAATGACACCTTGTGAATGTAACCTTTTTTTTTTCGGATGGTAAATCATCAAATGACTTCTCCCACTCTGGGCAGAGCAGGAGGAAGTGTCAGACTTTTGACTTTTACTGACTAAAAACCCATCCATGTTCCTTCCTCGCCCTTTACATTCCGGGGCCACGGTATCTCTTTCGAACATCCCGCAGCCCCGGTGTGAATGGAACCTGGATCTTCCATTGCTCGTAAACTTGTAATGCTTATTGTCAGAAAATATCACCGTGGTATCATATAAGTGGTTAAATAAAATAATTTGTGGCTTTAAATGACTTGCAACTTATTTTGGAATACTTTATTTCTGACTGTATGACCTGTGTGTAACTCCGGTATTCTCAGAGAGGCAAAAGAAAATAACACAAGACACCAATTAAATGTAATTAAGTGTTCTTCTCATAAAGTGAGTCATGTGGCGTCCGTACTTACATTGTTCAATGTACCACTTCAGCTCAATGAAAGCACTTTTAAATAATGTTTGCACTTTCAGACACTTGCCTTTATCATTTCAGTCTGGTAATTAAGGCGAAACTTAGATTGTTGTCTCTGTGTAATATTCCTTGTGAAAATTTATAATATTAAATAGTAGACCAGGGGTTCTAAAATGGAAGCTTTAGCAGAACATAATATGAATAACATTAAAAATTTAAAATTCTTTAAATGGACTTTATAGTAATTGCTATAAAGTCCATTTTTAGAATTTCAAATTTTTAATGTGATTCGTATTATGTTTTGCTAAACCGGCCATTTTAGGCCCGCAGAAAGGATAATGTTAAGTAAAAAAATTTTACATTTTGCTAAGTGAATAGATATAATGATAGTAATGATTTACCTATGTTAAGTTACTAAATCATAAAAACTGTAATAGGGAATATGCAAGACATACAAAACTCTTTTTATTTATTAAAAATGCCTTGTATTGGCGCTTCGAAACATCATGTTTCATGGTACACTTGTTTGAGTTTCTAAAACATCACTTATTTTACAATTTATTGTTTTATGTAGCATGTTTGTGGTGAAACGGAACGCTCTCTTAAAACACGTCGTCCTCGATAACGGCGGCGGCGGTAGTGACACCAAAATTCATATGTCAAAAAAAAACTTTTATTTGAAATGTAGGTAAAGTTACACTACGATTTTATAATAATATCGTTATCGCAATTTTTGCTTAAATAAAGCACATACAATTAGTAAAATTACTTTATTAAGGCCAAAAAAATAGATGTAAACAAGGTAGATTTTGATAAATGACGTCAAAGTATGGTCGCGACAATCACGGACGTTTGAACTGTCATAGAAAATTGCAAAAGTTTAGTATTATTTTTAAGCGACAAGCAGTAGTTGAAATTAACTTTTAATACTTTTCTTAGGTTGATAATAGTGTAATTAATTGATTTAAATGAAGAAAAAAATACATGCATATTCCCTATTGTAAGGAACACTTACTGAAAACAACATTCCGTCTTCATGAACTTCAAATTGTTGACAGAAATGAATGAATGAAATTTTAAATATAAAAAATTACTACTTAATATATTTCATAAGTTGTGGTGCAAGCAGGTCTAAAACACAGGCATTCTAGCAATCTACAACAAATGGGTCTCACAACAATCCACCAGGCTATATCAAAACGACATAAACAGAAAAAAAACACATGCAAAATCCACATATAAAAATACTCATTGTACTTTTTAATATTCACAAAAACCTTACAGACTAGTATTACATGCATTCAATACCATTTTTGTATACTATTGCATGAATACAAACAATTATTCAATGTTTATGAAATACTTTATGTCTTCATTTTATGCATTCCATTTACATGAACAAACTAATACCCGTTTTCACAAAAACTAAGCGCAACCTAAATGAATGCCTGAGCAACATCATGGTGTTCAATTATGTACGTTCGGTGCTTAGCCGAGAATTTCCAACACTTCCAACAGTGCGATCGTAAAGGATGTAAGAAACCTCTTAACGAAGCCGAAATGCACTTGTTCTTTCCGTCATTACGATTTTTTTTTTTTTTCACCATACCTGGGAATCTTACAATTACGGAGATAGTCAAAGTAACAACTTTTTGACGAGTTTTTTTTATACTTAACGAAATACCTACTTACAAGTTTTTATCGTTATTTTTTTACCTACACCTAAACGGCCCCGTACTATTAAATCTATCCATCAGCATGTTTTGAGTGCGTTACATTGAGTTCTACCACAAAACATGATTTTCACTCCAAAAAAAAAGTTGTTTCCCAGCAATCATTTTTGCGCCAAGTTACTTATAATGATGTAAGTACAGAATACTTGGTTGACGGCCTCGTGGTGAGGTTGTTTACACCCTGTATATTATTTAGGCATCCATAAGGTGTTGGTTACGTAAGTAACAACGAGCATGACTATAAACATTAGCGTTGATAGCTTTTTATATAAATTAAGTTTATAAATGTAACTTTAAGTTGATAACATAAGGAAAATAGGCAAGAAATGTTGTGTTCTTATTTTTAGTTTAAATATTATTTATAAACATTGCTACTAGGTGACCTTATCCTTAGCAAAACCAGGCTTTTTTATGTATAAAATTACGATATAAACTACTTGGAAACTTGTAGATTTTTAAGATAAATGTAATTAATGACGTGTACTTAAAACATCCTACTCTCTATCCTTGACAAAATCAGGCTTTATAAGGATACAATTATGATATTAACAAGTTGGTAACTTGTATCTTGATGAGATAAGATAAATGTAATTAATTATCTGATATTATGTGTGATTAAAACATCCCACCAGTGGTAACAAATAGGTATGCTAGGGGAAGCCCCAAAGCCAAACAAAAAGTCGAGCTATCTATCTTGTTTATTTATAATGCAGTAGGTAGATAGATACGAGGTATTTTTTATTATTTATACCATCCATATAATAACAAATTAATACCAGATATAAACTTATCCTAATCCTAAAGGCAATCCCCCATCCCAGCCTTCGTTGTAGTGTAACAGTTCAAATGATGATGGCATTTATATGTTCCATTGCTGATGCTATAGACATCCCAAATGTTTAGTCTGCTTTAGCCGAGTCCAGCTTACCTCCCTGAAGGATATTCCAAGGTATTCACCTCACGAAAAAATCAAGATTCCCCAAAATAGTGGCGATATTTCAATGCCATTCTTGGTAATTTTAGTGATTTCGCGGCGGAGAATATGCATCAAACGACATACCGCGCCACTTCTGGTCCCCCTATTCTCCACCTCCTATTCTTTTGTGCCCCCAAACAAAACATCTAATCAAAGTTACCCCTGCTGCCACCGATCACGCTTTGAAAGTGCCAAAGTTTTGGGCCAATAAACCCTACAGTAATTCAATGGGTGGTTCTACATGTAACTGAGCAGGACCCTACCACATTCTGAATATTTATTTATCGACAAACAACTTCGTTTAGAATCTTATTAGTTTACCCTGGCCCTTAATAGCAACCAATGGAAGGTCAGACAGTCCCTTGCTCCACCAGACAAAATAATACGTGGGTGTACAATAATGATTGTTTATTTAATGCCAAGAACACAGATGCATCTTGGTAAAACGTAATGGGTTGCGCGGGCGCTCACGCTCACGGGCTTTGGTTTTTGCTTTTGACGGCAGAGTTGGCGCAGTGGGCTCCTGCCACTGCCAGTAGCTGAGCGCTTGGCTGCTGCGCTGGGTGTCGTTTGTTCGATTCCCACAGAACAAATATTTGTATGGCTTACAAACAGTTCCGGGTCTGGCTGTTTGTGTATATGAGTTTAAATGTTGTTAATGCACGCACGCACGATACAAGAGACAGATCCAAGAGTAAAACGCCAAAGTGAAAAAAAAACGGCAACTGTTAGTGAATATTTGCTATGTTGACCATGAGACCATGCAGTAGGGGTCTACTGCGTTCTGAAAACAAGCTGTAAGTTCATGACGAATACGCTTGATGGCTGGATTAAGGTTACTACTGTCAGTCGTTAAGTCCACCTGTCCACTCAACAAACAAGGCCCCTCCTACCTTCTGGTCAAGAGGATTCTGTACTAACTTCCCTCTGGACTGGACATTTTGGAACGAAAATCTATTTTAAATGATTGATTGACCGACCGTTGCCCAGAGTTAAGGGGCTACCTCACGCCAACAACCTTGAGCGAGTGGGAGAAGTTTAGCAATAGCGTATACCCGTGCGTGAGAGTGGTCAGCGATACACTGCCGCCCATCGCCCCGAGGAGCCCCGCACCAAGATTATTCGAAAAAACAACCCACCTTGATTTATCAAACACAATACGGATAAAAGCCGTATACTAATATAAAGGGCATTAAATTGTCTTTGAGATGATCTAAGTTTCATATTACATTACTTCAGAAATTAATTACACTATAAGTTATAAAAATATTTCTTCACATTTTCACATATCAAATAATGAAAGAAATGGTCTAGTATAACATATATTTTTTTTTTCAAAGAAATTAGACTAAAAGTTAAGACGTGATGATCAATTTAAAATCACTAAAGGTCATGTGTCTGCGCCTTAAGGCCCCTGATTTTACATTATTAGCGGAAATAATGTGTTTTCTGTTTTAAGCGGTAAATTCCATCATAATAAATTAATGGCCAATTGAAAACACTTTACGATTGCCTAAATCATCATTATCCTGTACACCATGTAGGAAATATTTCAAAATACCAGATCAGAACTAAAAGTAATTATACTCATCTGAGTAATGCTGTTCCTGGTGATACATAAATATATAATATGCAATAAATGGATAACTGTTATAAACATTAGTCATTGTGACAATGTTTTGATGAGCTTAAAATGTACCTACCTAACATGAACTCAGAAGCTGTAAGTAGGTATTGTCGTTGAAATAATCGTACATGTATGAGTAACTTCCTTGTGTAAATCGTGGTCCAGAGTATCTAATTTGCTCTACTAATCCTGCCATTTTGTACTATAAACTTTTCAACCAATGGATTTCGTCCTATCTAGGTACTAATTTTCTTTCCGAGTCATCATCATTCTCGTACACGGTCATCCCCTTTTTAATACTGTCCCACTGCTCGACAAAAGCCTCCCCCAATTCTTTCCATGTGCTTTTATCCCGCGCCTCCTCGGATCAGCCCTCACGGTACGCGTCCAGGGCCTCGATTCTGCTATTACAATAGTGTCAGAGTATTCGATCATTGATTTCATAATGATCAAGTTCTGTCAAATTTTGACAAGTTTGTTAACTCTGCTATCATAATGGCGCCATTATGACTTCTCAATGAACAACCACTGACACTCCATTGAATGAAATGTCATAGAATATTAATCTCGTACATGAAATCTGGCATGAATAAATGTTCGCATTTAGTAGTAGATTTCGAAAACCATTTGTACTAAGGGTTTTATAATAATGACAATACGACAATGCCATTAAAACACAATTTTATTACGAGACCATTGACCGACCATTGTGAATTTAGCAGATTACGAACTTTAAGCAAAATGACAATGGGATGAGAATGGAATCGTGTTGGAGTGACGAATTTATTAAAATAGCAGAATTAGGCCCCTGATCGTCTCGCCACTTCTATCTGGGCCGGCCTCGGCAGCACCCAACGTCTTCCAGTAACCATTTGTTGAGACTACTTGAGACTCTTGCCCAGCAGTCATCGTGCATGCGGCTGAGGTGATATTTCCCTTTGACAAACTCTATGACCTTATCCCCTTGTCTTCTATACTTCTCATGGGTCTTTCACACAGTCCGTCTTTCGTTTCTTTGGTTCTCCCCCTACCCCTACTCTAGTAGCAGTCAGTTATAGCCATCTACATAATTATCTACATTCATACTCATAACTTTCCTCACGAGATTTAAGTCCTCGCAAATATTTGGACGCATAACGTTGTTACAAATATTTCACAATAAAAAAATAAGTAAATGTCTCCGCACTTTGTTGCTAGCTCATCACGGGTTCCAAATGGTTGGTTTTATCTGGCAACTTGTTGACCTTTCAAGTACCCGTAAAAGCGTACTTAGAAGACAAAGTTTGTAAAGTTCAACACAAACTGAAAGTTTTGTCCCAAACTTTAGCCCAATTCTCTTTGACGATTGTTCTCGAGATGAGAGATTACAAATTCCAAATTTTCAGCTTTTTGTTGTTTTCGGACCCACCAACTAGGTATTCTTTTTTCGTTTATTTCATTTCTCTTGTCTCATCGAGCAAATAAAACATGTGACCAGCCTTCTGGCCTGTAGATATGATGTCTTTATATGGACAGACTGTTCTGGTAAAGCTGAGATATAAATATAACAATTTATAGTTGTTATGTCTTTAAATGTTTTATTTATTGGTTTGACGTTCAGTCTTATCGCTTCTGTGTTTGCTTGGCTGACGATGTTACCAACAAATTAAATAAAGGCTCAAGTCTACCAGAAAAGCCTTTTACCTTGCCATTGTTGCCGCTACGATAAGCATCTAGGCTTACAAATAATGTCATCCATTAGGGCCGACCTTAACCTACGAACTTTAAAATGTAACGATCGTTGTCTGATATATTTAACGCAACTAGTCTGTCTTCGTCCCTCCTAAAATATTTATACGATTCGCATTTTTGCCGTCACAGACACTTTTTAGCCTTTCTTGATTGACGTCATTGCCGGTTCATTTACGTCATCTCGTCATACAGAGATGTTATTGTATACTTATTATATGTATTGATTGTTGTCTCGTCTTTGTCAGTTTGATGTTTATCTCATTGTATTTTAAAATATTTACATTACCCTCCATAAGTTTATAATGTTAGAAAAGACTGTAAACATACTCGCAAGGCAGTTGGGAAAATAGGTACTTTGTCTTAGCACACCTTATGATGATTATGAGCCAGATATGGTCTGCAAAATAATCTAAGCTTAGATTCACAGATGTACAATGATATTAAAGCTGACGTTTCTAGGAAACATGACCTTTACGGCGTAAATGTCAACGCCAATCGTACCAAACTAACGGCATTAGTTTGGCACGATTTTATTAATGTTGGTTAACATAATACTATTTGATCTTTAGACTGTTTTCATCTTATTGGAATATAGCACAGAGAACAGCCCCTATGCAGGTGGTTACACCGATCCGGCTTGTCAAAATGCAGGTCGATTGTCTACTAGACCCTTTATTTCCCCTCAAGTGTGCGCCACGATTGCCGCCGATCAAATTTTGTAGTTTCGTCAAAAAAGTTTTGTTTTGGGGTTAAGAAGAGTAATTCTCAGACGATCTGGGTATTACTATGGCACAATATTCACACATTTCTAGCAAAATATTGCACTACTTTCAATGTTCTTTCGTGACATCTAATGATAAATGATGTTTATTCAGCAAGTGGGTTTTTACAAACACTTTTGCTCGTAATTTTTTTTTAAATTAGATGGGGCCGGTGTTTCGTACCTGACTACTCTGAGAATAAACAGCCGAAACAATCATAGGTCATAGTCTCGTTTGAAATCCAGGCAATCTTGCTCAATTCACATGAGGACTATGCAGAGTTAGTGAGATGAGATGTCATTTTGAAGAAAGAACCACACAGATTTGAGTGGATCTGTTAAAAAACCTGTCAAAACCAGAAAGTAAAGTCATCTACTTAATTGAGTTTAATTACTGCTTTTCCAGGTGGCGCGGAGTTACGGTGTTCCCTTCGTGGAGACGTCAGCTAAGACCCGCATGGGCGTCGATGACGCCTTCTACACCCTAGTACGAGAGATTCGCAAGGACAAGGCGAGTCGAGTCAAAAGGAATAGGCGAGGACGAACCATAGGACCCGGCCGGAAGTTCAGATGCACGTTTCTGTAATATGGTTAATTTAGTGATAATATTTGTGGATATTATCTGATGGCGACGAGTCGGTAAGTCAATTTTACTGTCGACAAACACCGGTTGTTTAGTGTTGGTAACGTTTTTCTCTAGTGCTTTTTGTAGAGACACTGACATTATCCAACGTTCAAGAGTTAATCGATAAAGTGAGTATCGGTTTTAACTTCGTTGATTGTTTTTTTTTCTTCTATCTATTAGTTAGACTACACTAAATAGCTTTTTGTGTACAATAAAATTGACTTCGTGCCAGTAGACTAGCTTATTGACTACACAGCTAGTCATGTAAATTGAATCTTATTACTATGTGTGTTAAGGTTCAATTCCCATGTTCATAGTGTAGCTAAGTTTAGGGAAAACGCTAATGGTATGAAATTAAATACTTATTAGCCTTAATATGAATTTATAATACGAATATTTGAAATACGTTCAATTAAAATCGATTCTTGACACTGAATACTATTAGGTCTTGGCTATTCAGCCAGTGTAGAAATGATACATAGTTTACCAATATACTTAAATAAAATAATTGTAGACAAGTAAACGTATTTCTGTCGTAAAGAGCCAACCCGTAATCCAACATTCTAAATGAGATGTATTTTATTCATTTATCAGCATTTACTATCCAAAATCATAATAATTTCTTCAGAAATTGTGCGACATTTCGATGTGGGTTGGTACGTTTTGACAGAACTACGCACAAGAAATTTCCAAAATAGTATTTATCGATACAATATCGCACCCATGTACTCTACTCTCCACGAGTTTACAAAATAATAGATCCTGCTACATTTACAACGCGCTTTTGACTTATTTCTTACCATTTATATAAAAAAAAACTACATAGCATGTAATCCTTGTATAATATTAATTATAATTAGCTAATCTCTGTGAGAAATATCCATAAATATTACATGTAATGTAGAAATGAGGCAGTTATGAAATCTAAGGCATTCTTCTGTGGCTGAGTAAATATAAACTATTTGTACAGTGAAAATATTTCAGAACTACTTGAAGGTATATGTGGACATTGAGTTTGTCTTTTGTGAGGGTGATAACTGAAGCTACAATTTATTATATCAAATTAGAAAACTACCTGTTTTAGTAACACTATGAGCACCTAAGTTAATGCCTAAGGTCCATGTTCACAAAAAAGATGACGGTCTGATTATCTAAAAACAGCTGTTTTTGTATGGAAACATGTCACAGTGACAGCTGTATTTAGATAATCAGACTGTTATCTTTTCGGTGAGCATGGACCTAAATAACATTACGCTAACGGAATTTCATCTCTCGATGCTGGGGGCTAGTCTCTAAGCCCGTCAACGAAGATACGGGGCCCGCCCATAAGTAGCTTTATACTTTGAAATGAACCTACTCCCTAATATTTTCGAATTCATGAGTTTTGAAAACAAATCGGGAGTAAGGACAGATGACCAATCGAGTTGTCATTCATGTTTAGTTCGGGCTCCTAACGGATCTTATGGCCGTAAGTGGTACGGAGTAGGAAACGTCCGTAACTTTGGCCGAAACTAGGGGTCTCGTGCTTAGAGAGTAGACCTGAGCCGAACGTCAAAACCTAACAGAGTACTTTTATTTGGGCATTGATTAAGGCATCGCCTAATATTAAGTGAAAACGGTCATACATCTCTCATTGAAGATATCTACTAAGTTAGTGGGGTTTATCATTGCTGCCCCAATATGTTAACTTAGACCTCAGTCTGAAGACTGATGAAGGATAGACAAAGGATTCTAATTATTTATTTTTAAGTATTAAAACGGTAATTTAAGACTAATTTCTGTGACGAAAGAATGTGCTATATCAATGTGTTTATGATTATGAGGGTAGTTTTTACCAAGCTCACGTATTTCGGATACTTCAGCTCTTCCCTACTCTGATCCGAAATCTTTTCTAACTCTTATCAAGTAAAATACTCAACTGACAAGCACTGGCGTTAAGTTCTCAAGGTGCTATTTGAAGCATAGTATACTTGTAGCGAAGGCCGTGTCTGTCGATTAAAAAAACTTGTAAGTGTGGATTAAAACAACATACACAAATAAATACAGCAGTACTTAAAGATGTCAAATTACCCTAACTTCGCCTTTACCCAATCTCAACGACCATACAGCCTCTAGACTCCTAATAACAGGCGACCGATGTCTGTCAACACATAAGGGGTATAAATCTTATAGCCGTCGTCACTCACCGAGTTCGAATTAGTTTCGACCACTCCTGTGAGCCGCAAACACTTCCGCATTACTCCTTTAAAAAATCGAGAAAATAGACATAATATGGCCCCGTGTATAAAACGTCGGTGTGATAAAGAAAGCCGGACTTCAAGTTTCCTGAAAGACGGTATCACATTTCATCGGTAATTTAAAAGTTCCTTAATCTAAATTAGATTAAATTTCTGACAATATTTATCGGAGTTCATCTTATACTGGTCATACTGGATGTCTTTTATGATTGCGTCCCTTTCTTTTGAAAGTACTTTTTTCTCTATCTCTTTTCCTCGATGTTACGTTAGCATAATTAGTGATGTTCCAAATCGTACGACCACCTCTGTTGTCGATAAAGCAAAAAATAAAACCTATAACTATTTATTTATGCAAAAAATATATTTTTAATAATTCAAAATTACAACATTTATTTATTTATTAATATGTTCACGTCATTTTACCGAAGATTGTTTTATCCCTATGAAAAAGCGTCGCCGCCTACTAAGTTCATATAAGTTCAGATATTTAACATACATGATTTAATCGTAATTAGAATAAAGAAGGTAATTTAATGCAAGGAAAGTATGTAAAACATATTTTATTATGCCTACAGTTAAAAAATATCGATACTTTCTTGTTTGATTTAAAACTGTCCCATCCCTAGTGAAATGCAATGACCTTGAATTGGCCAATCAGTACGCAGTACCCCGTCCCCCTCGCGTACCTCGTACCTCAGCGAGTTGACAGAATAGTTTTCGTGCGTTAGATCGTGTATTAGGCGTCTATAGGCTGTATGGTCGTTGCCCAATCTCCAGTTTACCCTGAGAATTATTTATCCGATTCAAAGGGTAAATCCCAAACATTTTCGCGTAATATAATGGTTGTGCATTATTTAAGTACAATTTTAGATTGGTTGTAAACTGTTTCAGTACAAATAGTGCACAATTATTGGGTAGACACAACTGACTTGTATTACCCCCATGTCTGTTAAGTGGGTAAAAACGTTTACTGTATAGCTCAACAATCCTATGAATCGTTTATCTATTGTATAATAATTACCATATTTTCAGTTATAAAGATCTTTTTACTTAGTAATTCCTGTTTTACTAGACTTATCTTTGATAAAAATGGCTGCCGCGAATAGTCGCAGCCGATATCATATACAATCGTTATTGTAGCATAATATTAGAAACATTGTTAAATGTTTTCTACTTTAGCTAGAAGCAAATTTGCAAGCTATAGTGAAGTTTGTGACTACTTTACGACTTATGCTTGTTGGTGACATGCCAAATAAACGTGATTAAAGGATTTGTAAAATTTGCCGTTGTCATATAAAAAATAATGTCCCAAATATTTTGAGCGCCATTGTAATTTGATAAGGGACAAATTCTACTAATCCTAGTTACGCTTATGATTGCTCACAAATCGTCCTCGAGGAACTAACTTTTTAGGAAATTCAGTCTTTTTTATTTAATGAGAAACCGACGTTTTTGTGTTCAAAATCCGCAAATTATATTATTCAATATTTCTTATATTATTATTTTACTCAGCATGTATGTACAATGAATTATTCAAACGAATTTTTTAAATCAAATATCAACAATCATAAATTTTAATATTTTGACAGCGTTTTTTTAGTATTTTAAGTTTATTGTAATGATTAGTTGTTAGTTTAATTATAGTCTAAAAATACACCAGGTACTTGCAACATTTTGTTTTTGCACAGCTTGTATGATTGTTAAGTAGTAGTAAAAAACAGACAATCATAGTAATGACTTGTTAAATTATGGTCTAGCCATGCATCAAGCAGTTTATACCTACTAATAAAAAGTAAGTCGCTCAATTGTGTTTTTATTTGTAACTCACTGAAGCAAGTCAGTGCGTTTGCTCATGTAATTCAGCTCTGTAGGCGTACACGTTTTTAATTAGGTGCCAAACTTTAAGTACTTGGTATATTTTTACGAATATTGTATAATTTTTAATACGAACGAAAATCCAAGCTGCCATGAAAACCGTCATCAGCCAGAATCATTTTTGCCATGAATTATGTATAACTACCTACATCCATTTCGTAGCCATAATTTTGTATTTACCTAACGAAAATATTTTTATAGCTTTGCAATAAACATTTACAGTATAAAAATCAATGTAATGCTGTATATTAATTAACTTGCTTGTAAACGTTGTTCAAACGATTTCTTCTTGTTTCATTAGTAGTTTTAAATTTTTATGTCCTGAAAAAGAATCTAATATTTGAAAACGTTTACGAGTGAGGGCTGTAGTATGTAATATTTTTTATTATATTACTTAAATATAAATTTCAAAGCTAGTGCACAATTTTGTTGGAAATAGTTGATATTTTATAACTAATTAATTCTGTAACAATGTAGCACAAGACTGTGTGCTAATTGAAATAAATAAAATTGACGAGGCAAAGTGTTTTATTTATTAATTTCATTCAAGTTGTGGCCCTCCTGGATCAAATCTCTGATTTCTGATATTAAATCAGAAATCAGTAAGATAAAAACACCCATTTTGTTAAAAAAATGAATTCATTACCATAATATTTTTTTATAGTTATGAAATAAAATTATATCCTTTATTGATTACAGTATATCAAGTACATTTTTAAATATTTATCTAGAAAACTAAATATAAAAAATAAAACAGGCGCCCACTAGCGCTGGGGACAGGGTCCGAGCTGCCGGTGGTCAGGGCTCTTGAGAAAGGAACCTCATAACAATACGTGCCGTAAAATAAAATTTATTATTAGGATGTGTGTACAAAATATTATTTATGAGAGCAGTAACTTCCTACAATTCAATATACCACCTTCTACGAGAGACATACGAAGGACATTACAGATGTTTTATTAATTAATGTTTAGCCTGAAAAAAAAACGAGAAGATGGAGAACATTTTTATACCCACCACGTATGATGCGAAATCAAATCTAAAAGAAAGGTTCACCTCAACCTATCGATCTGTGTGAAAAAACCCTATAGATAAAAATAAAAAATGTAATTTTATAATATTCCTAGGGTGAAGATAAGCCTCTTTCCGTCTTTTTCTCTTGACCTTTTTTCACATAAAATATTCTGAATCCGCCAATGTGTCTTGGTTGAATGATTTTTCTATTTGGTCACCCTGATAATCAACTACTGTCAGTGTCAAGTTTGACAATTGTCGTTGTCATTGATGTCATCAAAAAAACTTATAAACACCCGGAATAAAAGTTAGTTTTAATTTTATTTCGAGGCAATAAAGAAGAAAACAATCGAAGATTATGGAAGCGAAAGACGTTTGTGTAGAAATCGAGAACGATGAGTTTTACAGCAAGTTCTTAGATGAATCGATAAAGCCCGTAATCAATGAACACCTCTCGGTGACTGATCAAGTGAATAAACTCGCTCACGGGATTGAAAAACTAAGCAAAAGCTTGGAGAAACAAGTTTTGGCCAAACACAATGATCTACTTACACAGGCAAGTCATATTTCCGACTTAGAAATTACTTTAGAATCGGTCCAATCTCAAGTGCAGAGTTTGCTACGCGGTGCCGAAAAAATGAAAGATCGAGTACATACACCGTATTTTGCCCTAGAGAACCAGACTATGATGCTCGAAAGAGTTCAAACTACGTGCAATTTACTAAGACACTCTTCTAAAATCCTAAACTTATGGAATAAACTGCAAAGCATCAAAGATAACCCATCCAAAGAGGCCATCATACTCTTTGAGCTGAATGAGTTGATTAGTGACTACGATTTTGAAGGGATTGATCTACTTGACGAGGTTCTAAAAGCTGTACAACGTAGAAGAACTGAGTTATTAACTAACTCAACTGAACTTTTGCAATCAAGCCTATTGAGTGGAGACAAAGTGAAACTTTTACAATGCTTCAAAGTATTCCATAACCTGCAATGTACAGAAGAACAGATTAAAAAATCTGTCAACAGCATATTAAGTGATTTGAAGAAGGAAATCTCAACAGCATTAAATGTGCAAATGGTTTCGATTGAAGTAAAGAAATCAAGCTCTGGAAGAATTGCACCAGGGAAAGCAAACATCATGAATGCTCAAGACTTCAAAATAAAACTTTGGGACAACATTGAGAAGCTCTTCAAAGTCGACATCTATAACAGCTGCACTAAAGTCATAATGCTGCAGAATGTAGTTAATGAATTACATGCTATTGGAAACTTCAGGAATATAGCCAAGAACTTCTGGGCTGACTTGTCCCTTGTCTTCAGCAGTGAACTTGAAAAGAGTCCTCTGACAGTCAATCAATCTGTGGAGATTGACTTCCCAAGGTTACTAAAAAGCTTCAATGATTTACTTTCTAGACTAAAGTGTAAGGATCTGGAGATGAACCGCTCATGTCTTACTAAATGGGAAAACTCCTTTTTGTCAAAGTCATTGGGAAAGCTTCTAGAGCCTGTCAGGAGTATGTGGCACTTGTCTCAAGTTCCAAACATGGATCAAATAGATAATGCTATCAGAGTTATTGCTGAAGCACTGAGTATCTCACTTGGGGACAAACAGTTGAGCATCAGTTTGGCTAATAGTGTGGCCAAGTCTATCAAGCAGATGACTGTAGAGGCTGAACAGAGGTTATCAATGGACAGTGATGTAGCACAGATCATAGAATCCCCAACAAGCTCACAGCAGAAGAATGCTGACCTCTGCAACTCCTTGTACTACTTCTCATCACAAATCAAGAGAGTTCTCATTAATATGAACTCAATGCTGCCTCCAGAAAGTATACAAATTGTTCAGAATAGCTTGAAAGACATTTCTAGCATGCCAATACTTCAGTTGTTTGCTGAATCAATCAAGAACTCACTATACATTATTTTGATGACCATGCATGATGAACCGGATCTGATAAGGGCTGATGATCCTGCTGGCAAATCCTTGTCATGTTCTCCTTACATGAAGGAACTACAGCAGTTTGTATCCAGATGTAAAGACATTTACTTGTCAATGTTCAGTGAGAAATCGGCTCTCAATGAATGCTGTCTTAACATAGCCCGAGCCTGCATTGAGAGATTCACCCAGCACATCTGTAATGTGAGACCACTGAGTAAGTTTGGTAGAGCAAAGTTGCAGATAGATTGTAAGCATCTGGATATTGCTTTGTCTCCTTTAGTTAACGATATGACTGAGTTAGGGGACCACTACAGACAGCTTAAGGCTCTGCACCTTGTGCTAGAGAAGACTCCTCAAGAAATAGCCAAGAGCCAGTCTGAAGGAGCATGCTTACCTTACTCCTTGGTTATGATGTTCCTGTTCTCTCATGGTGGCCATCAGCTGTTGGCTCCCCATACTTGTGCTGGGTGGAATGTGCAGAAGTTGATGCAATGGCTGGACTCTCACAAGAATGAGAGGGATAGGCTGGAGTTTGTCGCGGGAGCTTTGCAAAGATATCAGAACCATGTGAGACAGAACCAGATCGCGACTTATGACGAGGTGTATCCTGTGCTGGTACAATTGTTGGAGGATGGAAGGAAGTTTTTGAAGAAGTAGACCAGTATTACCACCTGCCCTTCTTATATAAAAGGGCCTTTAAAACAAGCTAGATAGTATGTAACTACTATTTAATAAAATATGGCATCCCACATTTTATTTTAATGCTATAAAATGTGTTTCTGTTTAACCCAATATTTTTCTTAAGACTAAAATAAAACAATTATTTAAATCTTAATGTTATTTATTGAAAATAAATTCGTTTAAAACAAAACAGTGTCTTCTTTGGCGTCCATCTGCTACTGCTACAAGTAGATCCTGACGTTGCCCACTTCTATCCGTCGCTGGAAATTAATTATTTATTTCCTTTCTTTCTTGAACTGTCTGCTAAAGAAGGAGGAGTAGCATTTAAACATCTAGGAAGCAAGCCATACTCGTGAATAAATTAACGAAAACAACTTCGATCAATAATAGTACTGGATTCCCGATCAGCGCTTCAAAAACGGCCCGAAAAATAAGACCACAAATACTTTTGTGGTCTGAGTACTCTTAAATAACCACCGTAACACCAAGGTTTTGGAATAAATATCTTTTTTTCGATAAGTTTATAATCATTGTGTTTTTCATGAAATAAAAACAAATAATAAATAAATTCAAATAGCTAATATTATAATTGTTTGGCCAATGTTTGCTACAACGCACCAAGT
This sequence comes from Xestia ashworthii, assembly GCA_950022955.1. Lineage (NCBI taxonomy): Eukaryota > Metazoa > Arthropoda > Insecta > Lepidoptera > Noctuidae > Xestia > Xestia ashworthii. Next base: position 20,109,154 of record OX465565.1, on the reverse strand, counting down.
GCACCAACCATTGTATAAAACATCGACAGTTCTTGAACAGGGAATGCATGGACTACTCCATGCATTCCCTGTTGTTGTTATTTTTGTTTAGAGTTTTTCTAGTGACCCATTTCGCTGTGCAGAATGGATATTTATTGTCCCGAAAGAAAGAGGAAAAGAAATATGCAACCCATAGAATGTTATTAATTAACTTTTCAGATACTTTTGTATAAAGAATACGCCGAAAACACGTTACCTATTTGTTGTGATGGCGGCAATGTAAAATAGTATCTTTACCTTTTTTGAATCGGTCAAAAATATTTGCCACCATACATACGAAACTAAAAAAATATATTCTGCAACTCTACTACTGTGTTCTGAATATTGTGTGTGTGTGTGTGTGTTCCACAATAGAATAAGCACAAAATTGTAAACAAAATGTTTTTAACCTAAGTACCTACTAGACTTAAGTTTCATTTTAGAATAAACATTTTTGTACTGATGACTTCTTAAATAAATATATTTTGCAATGGTAATTGGTTTATATTAAACTGTAGTTGTTAATATTATTGAACTTTTTGCTATGAAATGTAGATGTTTACGTGTGCGCAAACGTGGCCACTTGAGCGACGTATTTTTATTCCTAATCCTTGATCTAGTACTATTATTGATCGAAGGAAAACACAGCACGAAAATTATAGGGGAAATGGAGTTAAAATCAGACCGTTTTTTTTTTCAAATAAATCTGGATTTGACTCTTATTTATTTTTCGATTCAATTCTGAGTTGCGAATAAGGTCAGCTCGATAATTCGAATTTAAGAATAATAATATGTGAAGAAAATGCAATGAAAATCGGTAACACCCCTCTGTATTTGTCAGAGGTTAAAAAGTGGCTCTCTCAATAACTGCTTCAATTTAAGGACTCCACAACATACTTCCTTTAGCCCGAGAGTGCATCAGAGACAGAGGCGCACGTCTCGGATTCAAGTGAAGTTTTTTCATTCATTTTCGATTTTATGTGTGTGTGCATGTTGAGTTTTTTTGAAGGATAATATAAAGTTAATAAGGATGATTTTTAAAATTCTTTCACGCAGAAACTACTGAACGGATTTGGATGAATTTGCATACAGGTTGGTAGGATTATTTTGAACTAAGATACTTACACTTTTTTTCTTATTTTTTTGTTCGTAGCTTTAAATTAAAAAAAAATGAGGCAAATGAAAATTGTGCAGAATAATACCGCTTGTACACAACACACGTTTTTTCGTCGCCCGTCTAAAGTGATCCGTACAACAGTAATTTTATATAAGGTGGATCTATTCATACACAAACTCTTTTAAGGGTCATTGTACTCATAATTATGAACAACTTTTACTATGGGACCAAACCTTGAATCACGAAAAAAAATCAGCTATCCCAGACATTTTGAAGAGTTATGCGAACATATTGTTTTTTTAATTAAAATAGCTGTTTTTTTTAAAATTATATAATATTAGTCTATGAGAACAGTAACGCCCGAGTCTACACGACAAAAAACGTGCGTGTGGAAGCAGCCTGAGGCTAAGTTCCAATACTAAGCATTTGCTACACATTTACTTACGTAAAATTTATAATAAGTAAGGCTCTTCTTTGTAATCGTGCAAGACACTCATATCAAAACTTCGAGTAACAAAGTACAAAATTAAAAAAGAAAATTTTTATTTAAATTCAACAACAGACTTATACAACTATCTATTCAACAACCATTAGCATGCTCGCACTACATTGCAACTAATAACTATATACTTTAGGTACTTATGATGAACAAATGCATAGACTTAATGAATAAATTGGACAGGTGAACGTATACTATGTGATAGGTACAGTCCATCTACGGTTATGGCCAGTGCATTCCGGGGAAGGCAGGGCAGAGCATTTTATCTGTGCCCAACGTAAATTCATACGTAGCTGGTACTAACAAAGTACAGATTCCAATATTCTATACCATCATCTGAGTAGCCTTTTCCCAACTATGTTGGGGTCGATTTCCAGTCTAACCGGATGCAGCTGAATAACAGTATTTTACATGGAGCGACTGCCTGTCTGACCTCCACAACCCAGTTAATACTGGGTAATACGATAGCACTTGGTAAGAATGTTTGTCAGAGTGCTTGGGCCACTGATTACCTACAATGTCCAATACCACAGAGAGAAAATTCCCTTTGATGCCTCTGGGTCGATCTCTAAACATTGGAATCTGTAACTTTTTTAACCACTACTTGTTACGCGTCCGTCGTCGCGGACGTTGTCTTCATTCAAGCCAAAGTGGCTTGAATGAAGACAAGAACAATTTCCGCAAGTCTGCCAGCAAGCTAAAAGAATTACTCCAAACCTGGCATGATAGCACCCTAGAAGCCCAGCTAGAATCACTCACTCCTTCAGCCTCAACCAATTACTCTCTTTGGAAATTCACAAAGCGATATACCAGACCGCAGGTAGCTGTACCTCCTCTCAGAAGGAACCAAGCTTGGGCAAGAACACCTCAAGAAAAGGCTGATACATTTGCTGAGCATTTGGCAAACGTATTCCGTCCTAACGAGGCAACAAACACCGTATCTGAAGAAGAAATAAACTCATTTCTAAGTCAAGATTTTCAAATGTCACCTCCGCCGCGGCCCATCACTGTCAGGGAAGTCTGGGCTACAATAAAAAACCTCGGTAGTAGAAAGGCACCAGGCTTTGACCTAATCACGAAGGAAGTCTTACTGCAACTACCAAAAAAAGCCATTGTGTTTTTAACGACGCTTTACAATGGAGTCCTAAGAGTGCAGTACTTTCCACAGGAATGGAAAGTTTCACAGATACTCATGGCGCATAAACCAGGCAAACCACCCAATGTGGTAACATCCTACAGGCCTATTAGCTTACTACCAGTACTGTCAAAAATCTTTGAGAAACTCCTGCTCTGAATACAACCAATATTAAAGGAAAATAACACCATACCTTATCACCAATTTGGATTCAGACCTGAGCACTCCACCGTCGAACGGGTTCACAGAGTGTGCGACAGGGTCAGAAAATCGCTGGAGGAAAAGGAATTTTGTTGCTCAGTCTTCCTGGATATTCAACAGGCTTTCGACCGCGTCTGGCACAAGGGCCTACTTTATAAGATAAAGGCTTGTCTTCCTCACAACTTCTATGAGCTGATGAAGAGTTACCTAACGGATCGACTGTTTCAAGTCTAAGAAGCAGAGGCAACGTCGAAACTATTTGAAATAAAGGCTGGCGTCCCTCAAGGATCAGTGCTAGGGCCAATCCTGTACACGTTGTATACATCAGACTTGCCCGCAGAGGACAACGTGACTACAGCTACATTTGTTGAGGATACGGCAATTTTGGCTAGCAAACGTGACCCCACAATTGCTTCACAAACGCTGCAAAAAGGTCTAGACAAAATATCAGACTGGCTCCAAAAGTGGCGAATAACTGCCAGCCCATCAGTCAGTACCAAGTCTACCAGTACCAGTATCAAGTCAGTACAAGTCACTTTTACGCTACGCAGAGGCGATTGTCCGCCAGTAAAACTTAATAACAATTTACTACCACATACAGATTGTGTCAGATACTTAGGACTACACCTCGATCGCCGCCTTACGTGGAGGCAGCACATAAAGACCAAGAGAGATGAGCTCAACTTGCGTTACAAAAACCTACACTGGCTATTAGGGCGGAACAGCAAATTATCGATTGACAACAAACTCCTTATATATAAAACCATTCTGAAGCCTGTCTGGATGTACGGAATCCAGCTATGGGCGAGCTGTAGTAACTCTAATATTTCTATAATACAGCGAATGCAAAATATGATTCTGAGAACTATATACAATGGGCCTTGGTTCATTACAAATGCTGAAATACACAACCAACTTCAGATGAACTCGGTGAAAGAGGAAATCTTGGTCATAACCAAAACATACTTGGAAAGACTGGAGGGGCATCCAAATGAACTGGCCACTGGACTGACAACACGCACGTACCAAAAACGTCTCAAAAGAAAAGACATCCTGTCTATACCCTCTTGAGTAGCATAAATATATGCTACACATATAAGTAGTTGCTCTCGCTGGAGAGCACACTCCAATTGCCAAATGTCAGGTGACATTCCACATCTGCTTAAAGTACACAAGACTGATTGCAGATACAAAAGAAGAAAAAAAAAAACTTGTTACGCATGCATTTACGTTGGGTAAAGATAAAATGCTGTGCCCTGCAGTCTACGTGCTGGCCTTTTTTTACCTCTGACAGCCATAGTATCCTTATTGTAACATGTCTAATGATCACTGTGAGCCAAAATCAGAGATACAATGTTGTGAAAAGATTGGAATCGAATCTTTGGACAATCTACCACAGTCTATCTACCAATCGAAGTTCATACAGTAAGTCATCCTTTCGAAGCCCTCACGAACGCACCATGGGTCATAATCGGCACTCAGTGGGTCCCTGAAGACGGCGTTTGTCACTGAGACAGGCCCAAGAAACGCTGGATCTCGCGGAGGACACGGTCTCACACACGGTCTCGGTCTGCCCTGCGTGGTGTCCTCGTAGCGGCGATCGGCGGCGGCGACCTCTCGCGTCCGGCCCTGGTTCAATCCATGGTCCGAAGCGAGACGGAATGGGAAGCCGCTCCTTCTGCGAAGCAGTCATGCTAGCGAAGGAGGTGGCGGAACGAGAGAGGGAGAGCCTCCCTTCCCGGCCGCCGCGGGTCCGGCGCACCGGGCGTCGGGGGCCACGTGGTGGCTACCGGCCACCGTAGATGCGGGCCTGTGGACGGTTAGCTATGGGCTAGCTAGCCGTCCGTCCGTCTAGTGACGACAGGCCGTGTCGACGGCGCGTTCGTGTTCCATATAGGGAGGGGCCCGCAAGGGCCGAAGCCTGCCGGGGTTGCGGGACTGTTCGAGAGATACCGCGGCCCTGGAACGTAAAGGGCGAGGAAGGAACATGGATGGGTTTTAGCCAGTAAAAGTCTGACACTCCCTCCTGCTCCGCCCAGAGTGGGAGAAGTCATTTGATGATTTCCCATCCTAAAGAAAACGCTGGCGTGATGATTTGGACTCGTTCCTGACTGATTGGCCAGAGAAGGCAAAACAACGGAAAGGAAAAGGAAAGGGGGAGGCCTTAGCCCAGCAACGAGACATAAAAAAAACGATAATTCACTGTATGGAGTGTAGCTACACTATGCTACAAATTGCAGAATTGATGGAAAATACTGGTTTCATATTAAGGTGAAAGCGTCAGGGTAGCCCGCGAAATTCAAATTTTCTTACGTTTTTTGCAATTTGCAGGCCAGTGCTAGGTTTTTGCGCGGAATTTCGCGGGCTACCCTGGAGCATCAGCCTTAATGTTCAGGTAGGTTTCATTTGCTGCCATGTTTACTCAATTGACACTTTCCTCTTATAAATAATTAATTTAACATTTGTACAAATAAAATATTGTCTTCTTTAATGCCATTTTCACCAGATTCACTAAAAATATCATTTAAATATTCCACCAATTCAATGTTCCAATATCTATTAAAGCCTATTCGAATAATATGTACTTTTACACAACTGTCTACTGGCAAACTAAACTCGAAAAAGAAATAATACCAAGTAGGTATTATTTCTTTTTCGCACAGAAGCGAAAGTAAAGTGTTTAAAAATAACTGTTCCAGTACCAAATACTCCGTACGCACTCAAAATCGCAACACTTCTTTTGATACACGTACTTTCGCTTTTACACAAAGTAAAATCAAACAAGCTATCAGGTATACAGATAAAAACATTCAATATTATCAGCTTTCCATTACACATATTCGTTTTGTGTAATGTTTTCTTTACGTCGTTGTAACTTTAAGTACATATCTGCAAGTTACCTGTCCACCAAATACCTTGTTCGACTGTACCATCTCTCAATTACTAAACCTTATATCTATAGCACTACAGTCTATAATAGTTAAACCTGTTTCTGTTCGAAGGCGACTTGTAGGACTTCGTGTATTTCGCTGACGAAATGGATGTCTACATTCTCGCGGATGAAGCCGGGGAGGTCGTCGTAGTCGCGACGGTTCTCTTCCGGGAGGATCACGCAGCTCACGCCGGCGCGTTTGGCCTGGGAAATTTGTGTAAAATAATATTTTAATTTTCATTGTTCGGAGTCTCACAAGGTCTCTAATTTCAATGTTACAGTTTTCAACCGACATAAGGTTAAAAACCAAAAAAAATGCAATGCAGTAAAAATCCGTAAAATGCAAAGCAGAATTATTACGGATTTGCCGTAATAATTATGCTTTGCATTTAATTTAAAAAAATCATGAAATAAAAACTTATTTTAGTGATCGCTGAAAAAGTCAAAGTATACTACAATATAGTTCATTCGAAACCATACTAAATTCGTCCAATAAGAACAGGGGACCTAAAACGGCCGCTTTAGCAGATTAATAATAGGATGATAAAATTCGCGTCTGTTGCGCCATTTTAGGACTGGTTTTTAACCGACTTCTAAAAAAGGAGGAGGTTCTCAATTCGGATGTTTCTATTTTTTTTTTTTTTTTTTTTTTTTTTTATGTTTGTTCGGGCATAACTCCGTCGCTTGCCAACCGATTTGGAAAATTCTTTTTTTGTTGGAAAGGGTATTCTTTCCAAATGGTCCCATAGCCACCAAGTCGGGATCTGATGATGGAATCTTGGCGAAATCGAGGGAACTCTTCAAATTTTATATGAAAATGTGTTGCGATTTTGGTATTTTCTACAACAAGTGAAGCATCTGCGTTTGATAAGAACCATTCTACCATCAGATCTGATGATGAAGCCAAGAGTCACGGAACTCCATAATGAGACAATGTACCCTAGTCGTGTTTGGGCTTGATGTAATTGTAACGGTATGCACTTTCCATATATATCAAGCACATGAGAACCACTAAAAAGTGAAAAATAAAAACTTTTTTGCAAAAAATAAAACCGACTTCAAAAAAAAACAAAAAAGTGAAAAATAACTTTAGCTTCTGAAGTCGGTGACAAAAAAACTAAATCAATCAAACAAAGGTCACCGACTTCAGAAGCTAAAGTTATTTTTCACTTTTTTGTTTTTTTTTGAAGTCGGTTTTATTTTTGAAAATGAAAATGACCATATTCAAATAGGGTAGATGACACTAAACAATTGATATACTTTTTAAAAGATGTCAAAACGACGTTCCCTCAAAGATTTAGTACGGCAATAGCACGCTGTGACGTCACTGTTTACTGTTTAGTAAACTTAATGACTATACGATATTTATTGATTTCAAAGCAACTAAAAATATAATTTGGCAATTAATTTAAAATAAATCGGAGATTTTAGAGATTGTGTTATGTATTATTTCGTTATGGGTCTGAAATCAAAAGATTTTTTATTTTTTTTATTATATTATTATTGTTTTATGGTGTCATCTACCTTATTGGGCCTATTGCAGAATTTATTCTTCCCTTATAACTAATAAGTTAAAATTACCGCTATAATCTTCTCCTTGATCCCTCCGACGGGTAGCACTCGCCCTGTGAGCGAGATCTCTCCCGTCATGGCGAGGTCGTTCCTCACGTGTCGCTTGAGCGCTAGCGATGTTAGCGCTGTGGCGATGGTGGCGCCGGCCGACGGGCCGTCCTTAGGAGTCGCGCCTTCAGGGACGTGTAAGTGGATGTGGCTGAAAATAAAAGATATTGTAAACATACGAGTATCGTCACCTGTGTAAAGCTGGTTTCAGACTACGCTATACTATTCTGCTAGTATAGCAAAGCAGGACCTAATCCTATACTATAATTATAGCATGGCGTTCACATTACGCGATATTATCGCAAGCATTTATAGTATATAGCACAGTTGACCGCGATCTTTGAAGAGTCTTGCGATACGGCCGGGGGTGGAAGGAGGTAGAGGGCGGCGCGTGAAATAGCATAGCATGAACTCAGCGTATCGCACCATTTTGTAGCGTATAGTAAGCCAATAATATATAGTATAGTACAGCAGTGTGAACGTGTCCGTGTGAGCTATATTGTTGTGCTATGAGCTATATACTATATGCTATTATATTATAGCGTGGTCTGAAAGCCGCTTTATCCCCGAAAGATTTGGCAGAGCTGTACAGGCGTTTGGGTATGTTTTAGATACGGAAGTGTCAGAGGCCAATCAATTCAACTTGCTAGTTGGTTCCACACTAAATCATATATTCAAGAGACACTATGCATCTGTCGACATATGTAAGTACATATATAACAGTATGTCTATAGTACAGCCACATTTTGCCAGATATGACCAAGTCCCATGTCATGTAGTGACGGGCGAATCTGTTGCCAACAAGTGGGCATAGATACATACTTCGGTGTAATGGTGAATGTGAATGATAAAACAGTAATTTCATTTCAAAATTACTGTTTTGAGAAGTAAAGGCACAAAGAAGGAGAGTGTTTAACACTCTGACCTTAAGCAGGTTTAGCATAGTACAGGATTTCTATAAAACCAAGGGTTATTAGTGGCAGTACCAAAAAGCCCAAAAGTTCAGCTAGCTTTTGTAACATAGTACTACATAACTTATAGGTTTTTGGAGAGTACGTTTGCACTATGTGCTTGCCCCAGCCTGCTGTAATATTGGCTCCTAAGAACTTCATTACTGAATACCAGTCTTTTCCATGAACGAATAGCTTGTGGGTCCTTCACAGCAGGACAGTGGCAGTGAGCAGGTCACATTGCTCGCAGAACGGATGGCCGAAAAGTTCTGGAGTGGCGACCGCGAACCGGAAGACGTTGCGTTGGAAGATCTTCCACTAAGTGGACCGATGATCTGGTGAAGGTTGCGGGAATCCGTTGGATGCGAGTCGCACGGGACCGGTCAATGTGGCGACACTTGGGGGAGGCCTATGTCCAGCAGTGGACGTCTTTCGGCTGAAATGACTTGTGAGACTTTCTGACTTCTGAGGCGGAACGAGTATCAAAGAAATCCGTTTGAAAGTATGGCATAGCTGAAATAGTTAGTAAACCCTTACCCAGTATTCAAGAAGTTGTTGTCCGGGTAATGTTCCGCCATGTAGTTCCGTGAGACAGTGAGCGCGATGCGCGCGGACTCCTTCATGACGTCACCGAGGTGTCCGGTGAGCTCCAGCGACCCGAACGGAGACTTGTCGTCCGTCGCGGCGTTGCGGACCGCTGTCTCTATGAACAGGGTGCTGCCACCTGACGGGAAAACAAAATTTCATTTTTAAGGTCGACCTGAATGGCGTAGTGGTAGTGAAGCTGCCTTACGTTGTTAGGGTCCTGGGTTCGAATCCCGGTAGGAGCAAATGTTTGCGTGATGAGCACGGACATTTGTTTCCGAGTCATGGATGTTATGTATAATAAGTATGTATTTACAAACAAAAAAGTATATATGAGTATGTAGTATTTCAACTATCTGGTGTCCACGACAGAAGCCTTGCTTAGTGTGGTACTAGATGGCACTGTGTGTTAATGTCCACCGAAATTTATTACCTATTATTATAATTGCAATAGTAAAATGTGGCATTGCTGATGGGAGACCAAGTTTATTCAGATTTTATCGAAGTTTATTTTATCCTGGCTATACAAAGTCTAATTTAATTTGCTAGTAAAACATACTTCAAGTAGTTACAATAACTGCAGTCATTCTTCAGTGTGTCGATGGCAAATTTTCATAAAATATGTTTAGCCCAAAATTCAGCTATGCAAACACCGCCTTCTGATGCAGTCATAAGGTCGTCAAGTTCAATTTTATTTGTAACGTTTTATCATGTTTATATGAATAAACGGTGTTTGTTGGTTGTGTTTAGCGTGAACATTTAGTCAAAAGTAGACAGACTAGTTATTTATCGATTAACCAACAAACTACTACAAAGTCTCGAAACGAAGCAGTGACGCGGCTTTTCTCTGAACGCTCTGTGCACGTCTGTCTACATCGTTCTCACATATATGTATAATCACAACATGAATGATGTAACCAAGATTTTGTAACAATATTTTGATTTAAAAGAGTGTCCATGGAGTTTCTTGCCCGTTCTTCTCCATAGAGATCTACGCTAGGGAATGGGCAACTACAGTACTTTCTCAAGTTATTATGCCTTGTGACTGTGACTGTAGCTTTGATTTAGTTTTGTATTTTTGACATTCAAAAGTACCGTAATGGCCTAATTGAAATAAATGATTTGAGTTTGAGTTTGACTTAAGGCGAAGTATATGATTCACTGCTATAAACAAAATCACAAAAATATACGATATTCTTCACGACATATGCTACTATGATAGTGTTTTGAAAACATAATACAATTAATTTGACTCAATAACAAAAAACCAGGAGCTTATCTCTAAAAATTTCTTTCAACCGAAAAAAAACATACTAATGTACATGCTGATCATTCTGATTTTTTGGCAAATAATTCTACAAGTAATATATTAGCATTATAGTGTTTTAGTTTTTTAGTCCAATCAATAGATTTTTTGTAAATCGATCGAAACTACTCATTTCGCACTATTTGGCCCGCAGTGACTGACGTAACAACCACTTTGTAGTACAAGCTGAATAGAACTTTATTCTAACAGCATTTCAAACGAAGTTTGAACCACCACAAATAGAGTTGCTAATTTAGTTCATCTAGTCGCATTAAAGACCTTATTTCCACACTTACCCATAGCAGTCCACGCTAGCCCCATGACGACTCCGGGCGGCGTGATGTCGTACATACGATCGTGCTTGAACGTCGGCTTGCCCACCAAGTCGGACAGGTTCGCGTCCGTCACTCTGAGCGTCTCCGTCTCTTGCTTCACTATCTTGTACGCTACTTTGCGGCAAATCTGAGGAACAAAACAGTTTTGAGTCTCGGATGAACCGTAATAGCAGTGAGGACTATTGACGACCCGAATGGCTTAATGGTAGCGAGGCAGCCTTACGTTCTTAGGCTCCTCTGTTCGAATTCCGGTAGGAGAAAATGTTTGTGTGATGAGCATGGACATTTGTTTCCGGGTCATGGATGTTTGCTAGCTTCTGCCAGCGGCTTCGCCCGCGTGAAGTTTGATTATTGTCCCATGGGATCTTACTACCGGGATAAAAAGTATCCTATGTTTTAATCCAGGTTATAAACTATATGTGTGCAAAATTTCATCCAAATCCGTTCAGTAGTTTTCGCGTGAAAGCGTAACAAACAAACTTACATTCACATTTATAATATTAGTAGGATACTGCCGTGCTAAACGCAAAATTGGTATATGCTATCTTATGACGCAGAGATGGCCAATGGAGCAGGGATTTGACCGAGTGGTGGCCAAGGTAAGGCTATAGAAACCAGGGCCGTCCTATAGCTCGTTAGGTCGACGACATCGTGAAAGTCGCGGGAAACACGTGGATAAGGGACACACAGAACCGGGAATTGTGGCAGAAAAAAAGGGAGGCCAATACCTAGCAGCGGGTGATTCCGGGCTGATATGATGATGATGATAATGCCATCCAAGGTCAACCTATGAGGTTGGCTTCTGCTTAACAGGACTATCCTGTGGGTGCAGTGTAAGACCTCCGCCCTCCAGCCAGGGGAAAATAACTTATAGACTAAGCGACAGCGTACTAAGGGGCACCCCTTGTGGGGTACAAGGCTCGTCTTAGCGCGTCGCTGGGGTAGGGCAGTAAGGGGACAGGTTGGATTTGAGTCATATTGATCCTTATGCACTCCACAGCAAGAACCTGCGAGTGAGTTACGGAATAAGACGGCTGTTATGAGCCTGACGGCTGTGATAATGGGATAGGAGCCTTTTGGCGTCATACAGGACAAATTTCGTTTCTTTTTTTTATTTTATTATTTTTCTCTGTATGTTTACTCTTTATTAGTTTTTTTAATTGCAATTTAACCATTTTATTTTTGTGTGTTTTGTCCTTTGGGGCTAGTAAATGCTTTTTCTTTCTTTCTTTGTAATGAAAAGTATAGGTGTGTAAAAATGAACATACCTTCTCGATATGTTTCTGCAGATTCCTGACGCCACTCTCCCGGCAGTAGGACCTGATGAGCGTGTGTAGCGACTCGGGCGTCAAGTCTAGCTGAGTGTCGCTGAGGCCGCAGTTCTTGCGGGCAGTCGGGACCAGGTACTGTTGGGCTATCGCGAGCTTCTCTTCAGCTACGTATCCTGGAATGAACGTGGGAGATTAGCTGGTTTAAAGGGAAAGCGAGAAGCTGTTTTTATAAGAAATAAAACAGGACAAAGCTATCGCTTAGCAATTCTACCCGTTAATAAAACCAGCTTTCTGATTTAAAAGAGTATTCATGGAGTTTCTTGTCCGTTCTTCTCCATAGAGATTGTTTTGGAATGGGCCACTACAGTACTTTAACAGTTAGTTTGCCTTGGGGCAGGGACAATATTTCCGATGCGTAACCATAAAGATTGAAAAGATAAAAGATTCAAGTGCCGATACCAGAATGCTACACCAAAGATAAAACAAAAATGCTCTCTTCGTGAGATTCGGGTAAAACATTTCAATCGCCTTTTGGATTCGCTCCGAAACCTACGATGATTATTTATTGGAATTACAATTGCATCGCAAGTTTTTAAGCCCTTCTTTTACTAATCGCAGTTCCCCTCGAAAATCCCCATAACTCTCAACTAATTTCCCTATCCCAGGAATGCCTATTACCCACGATTTAAGTCATATATTCCATTATCAACCGAACTCACCAGACATATCAATAAGTTCCATCCTGTCCCTCAACGGTTCAGGTATATGCTCCACAACATTGGCCGTACAGATGAACAGCACTTTGGACAGGTCCACCGGTACATCCAGGTAGTGGTCCAGGAAGTTCGCGTTCTGTTCCGGGTCCAGCAGTTCTAGGAGGGCTGATGATGGGTCCCCGTGCACACCCCTGGGAATCAAGAAAGGACTTTATTAGTTTCCTGCGTGCCGAAATCAGAGAGCCACTTAGCTTTAGTGGAATTGTGCTGGACATGCCTGCCGCATATGAGATAATATGCTCGTTAAGTACACCCACAACATTAAAAAAAACAGTGTGTGAACAGTCAGTATGTTACAAAACGCCTAGTGGTCTTTTTTTTTGCTTTTTGTTAGCTCGTTATTTTCCATACATATGTATAATGGGTGTAAATATACCCTTACCAAAGCCGAAAGGCACTTGTTCTCCCCGTCATTGCAATCATATTTTTTTTTGTTCTAGATGTTACCTTCTAGTTAAGGAGATACTAGGGGCTAGGGGTCCAAGTTCCAACTTTTTCAAGTTTTGAGTGCATTACGGAATTACTTTGTTTCATGTACTGTGCTTGGTTGACGGCTTCGTGAAGGGTCAGTTACTCTGTATTTTGAAATTTACACTCACATTGATCAGACAATTACGCGTTTGGAGTGAATGCGACCTTAGTACAGTTACTCTTAAGGCCGCGTTTCCACTTTATCGTGATGTCAGATAATCATGTAGTTTTAAGTGTCATGGCTTGTGTATTTAAATGGAGGTGTTCACATATAGGAGACGCGCGTCATGTACGCCGCGTCTCCGTAAAGGAGCCCTAAGACTTAATCGCCAAACTCTTGCAAAATGGACCCCCTTGATACTCACTTGCCAATCTTATCCACCTCATCGATGAGCACGAGAGGGTTCTCCGTGCCGGTCTTCTTGAGGCACTGCACCAGCTTGCCGGGCATGGCGCCCACGTATGTCCGTCTGTGTCCCTTGATCTCTGCTACGTCTGTCATGCCGCCCACTGAGAACCTGAAGTACTGGCGGTTCAGCGCGCGGGCGATTGAACGAGCTGGAATGAAACGTATTTTAAGGAGGAGTTGGTTGAATTTGACTGAAATATTTGATATGCTGAAACATGTTACGAGGGCGGGTCAATAAGTCCGTGACTTTTGGAATAAAACACAGTTTTTTTGATAAATAAATCATTTTATTTTTCAACGTAGTCTCCCTTGAGCTCTATACACTTTGTCCAACGCTTCTCCAATTTTTTTATCCCTTCAAAAAAATATGATTTGTCGAGGTCCTCAAAATAGGCCTTTGTTTGCGAGATGACTTCATCATTGGAGTCAAATCTTTTTCCACCAAGCCATTTCTTCAGGTTTGGAAACAAGAAGTAGTCACTCGGAGCCAAACCTGGAGAATAGGGCGGATGAGGGAGCAATTCATAGCCCGATTCATGGATTTTTGCCATGGCAACTGCACATGTGTGCACCCTTGCATTGTCTTGGTGGAAAAGAACTTTTTTCTTGGCCATATGAGGTCGGTTTTTTTTAAATCGTCATTGAATCGGTCCAATAAGTTGGCATAATATTCCCCATTGATTGTTCTTCCCTTTTGAAGGTAGTCAATGTGGATTATCCCGCGTGCATCCCAAAAAAACAGTCGCCATAACTTTATTGGCTGACAAACCCAACTTGGCCTTCTTTGGCGCCGATTCACCCTTAGAAACCCACTGTTTTGACTGTTGTTTGGTCTCTGGTGTGTTGTGATGGATCCATGTTTCGTCCACGGTTACAAAACGACGCAAAAACTCCTCCATATTGCGATTAAACAACGCCAAACCTTCCTGTGAAGTTGTTACACGATTGCGTTTGTGGTCGACTGTGAGCAAACGCGGCACCCATCTTGCGGAAAGCTTTCTCATGCCCAAGTGATCATTCAAAATTGAAACCACTGAGCCATGCGAGATCCCTACAGCTTCCACAATCTCTTGCACTTTCAATCTTCGGTCGGCCAACACCATATCGTGAATTTTTTCGATTGTTTCGGGTGAAGAGACCTCAACTGGGCGTCCAGGACGTTCGGCATCTTCAGTGCTTGTACGGCCACAACGAATTTCAGTAAACCACTATTTTACCATTGAAATCGATGGTGCAGAGTCCCCATAGTATTTATCAAGCTTAGCCTTGGTCTCGGTAATGGTTTTTTTTCGCAAAAAATAATGCTTAAGGGGCCGGCGGAGCATGCGTTTTTCATACAAACGTAATACCAAAATAATATGAAAATCAAACATATTCTTAAGGCAGTGTGTATATATTTCGATTGTAGTATAGTATATCTATGTTCCCAAATAAATATTTTGAAAAAACAATGATATGAAGACGAGATATGAGGAATTTAAAATTTCTATAGAAAATGTATTTTTCTCATAACTCTTGTTTAAATCAGTGTACATTCAAAATATGTGTTTGGGAACCTATATATTCTGTAATCCAATCAAAATAAATACACACTACCTTAAGAATATGTTTGATTTAAGTACAAATTATTTTGGTATTACGTTTATATGAAATTCGCATGCTCCGCAGGCCTCTTAATAAGGACACGAAATTCACTTTTTTCCATTTTTTCCTCAAATTACTGGGTAGTCTGATAAAGATAGCTGTCAAACACAAACTAACTGACGCAGAAAGTTCAAATTTTGGCAGAAGTCAACTGACAGATGCCTGTTGACAGGAGTAGTGTTGCTTTTTCAGTAAAGAGGTCAGAAATTCAAATAGTCCCGGACTTATTAACCCGCCCTCGTAAAAAAGTTAGGGGCTGAATGGCCCCTAACTATTTTAAAATATTTCAGCAATTAAATTACGTCACACGAATTTCTTTTAAACACAAACATTTGCTCCTACTGGGATTCGAACCCGGGACTCTAAGGCTGAGATTCACAGACCGCACTTTGACTTTACTTTGATGGAAAAGTCTACTTTCACCCAAAAAAATATTTCTAAGTCCTGTCAAGCTCTACTTTACTTTCCAAAAATTATACTTTGCTTAGTAAAGGCTAAGTAGTCGATAATCATGACTTTGGCCTCAAAGTAAACTTTGCATTACTATGCGTTTAAATAATGTAGTCCTTCATGTCAAACTAGTTTCCTAGAAAAGAAACACATTTAATTTTGGTTGGGTTATAATTCGAAAAATCATGTCGAAGTGATTTTTTATTGTTTGCGAACGACGCGACGCAACCACCAACACAATTGTTGGTGGTTGCGTCGCGTCGTTCGTTTTCTTTCAATTTTGCTGTGTCTACTGGTTTCTGATATTTTCAATTTAATTTAAAAGTTGGTAAATTTTACCGACGTTATCCATATCGAGCAGCAGGTCAAAAACTACAAGTTAACTGGTGAGGCAGTATCGGGAGTCCAAAAGTAATCAATCAATCAATAATTTTATTATCAGGCATTTTTAGGCCCATAGATAAAATACACAAAATAACAACATAAAAATATACTAACGCATAAAAAATCTAACTTATAAGCTATGAACTATCATCACACACGAAGTGGCGGCGTCGTGATACGCTGTGCGGTGTCACGTAGCCTGCCGCGAAAACGACGGTAGATTACACCCTTCGGCCAAAAACTTCCTTGAGAAACATGTCGAGATATTGTGTCGGAACTCGCACCACAAACGATTTGAAGTTGGTGTTGTGACGCGGCTCCAACCTCTCGACCCTCAAGGTCCAGCTGGTCTTGACCTTCATGTACTCAACGATCTCCTCAACCTTCGTGGAGTGATGCAGTCGAGACACATACAGCAACGTCGTTGGTGTCGCTGCACGCAGCAGCATATTTGGTCCTGACAGTCCAGTACCGCATTGATTGCGACAAGTAGGCTTCTTCTTCTTCTTCTGAAGTAAGGTGAAGCCGTCCTCATCACACTCCTGCTTTGCTGGACAGCACTGTACCGGATTCCTCGGAAGGGTTTCACAACGACGACGGTTCTGCTTTCCCCCTTTCAGCTGCTTATGTAGCTCCTTCGCCACGAAAGTTGGCACGTCAACGTGTAATGCATAGATAGAATCAAGTTAATAAATAATATAGATGAAAAACATTTTTTACGTACAAGTAGCAAACAGAACGTCAACCACACGTCAACGATGTTTCGTTTCGTTCCACGTACTTAGTACATATTTTTTTTCCAAAAATCTTTACTTTTCATGTAAAATGATAACATTAATATTATAAATCTAAGTAAGAGCACGATATAAACACTCGTCTTGAATAATATGTTAATAACTATTTTTTTAAGGAAATAAAACTTGATTTAAAAATATGTTCTCCAAAACATTTGTATGTGAAACGTAACAGCCACACGTCTTTCCCTATACTTTACTTTGGAGCCGTACTTTTCTAAGGAAAGTCAAGCAACTGTCTCTGAAATTGAATAAATAGAAAGTATACTTCGGTAACACAAAGCTTACTTTGTGAAGACTCCTTTGCTGTAAAGTAAAGTCAGGACTGTGAATCTGGGCCTAAGAACGAAAGGCACTGTACATGTGTCACTACCGATGCGCCATTCGGGTTGGCAGTATGAATCTGTAATGAGACGTAAATACTGTATTTTTGTATGGAAATTATCTAATAATGGGATTAAAATCCTCTTAAATTACCAAATCAACATTGTGTAAGACTTTTACTATCCCATAAACATAAATAAATTATTCCAACTCACCTATACTAGTCTTTCCAACACCAGGCGGTCCATGGAAGCACAAAATCTTTCCCTGCGTAGAGCCCTTCAGCTGCGACACGGCGATGAACTCCAAGATCCTCTTCTTAATATCATCCATACCGTAGTGGTCCTGGTCCAGAATGACCTGTGCGTCTTCTAGCTTGAGATTCTCTTCGGAGGTGACTCCCCAAGGTAAAGAAGTTAGCCAGTCTAGGTAGCATCGGGTCACGCTGGTGAAACGTAAAGAAGTTCTAACTCAATAAATTGAATAACTGTAAAGCTAATGAGGTTTTATTAGCTTGTGCCAAATGTTGTTTGTTGAAAATCTGTTTATCTTATTTTATACTAACTTATGCCGGCGGCATTGTCCCTGTGGAGTTCGGTAATAGAGTAGATGACAAAAAAAGTAAACAGCGTCGAAATATCGGGAGCTCATGGAAGCAGAAGAACATCACGGAAATTATCCCGCAAGTACTTTAAGTGTAGTAAAAAGTATTCTATACTATCTGTTTAGTAGTTTATGAGTGAAAGAGTAATAAAGAAACATCCACCCATCCGCACAAACTTGCGCATTTATAATATTAGTAGGAATAAGACAAACTACGTTTTCGTCATTCTAGTTCACGTTGAAATACCAAAAATAACTACTCCTATAGATTTGACTTAGCACTTACTTGAACTCGGAGCTATGGCTCTCCAAGAAGTTCAGTTTGTTGAGTTCCTCGTCGATGACAGTCTGTATTGCTTGAGGGACCGTTTTATCAGCTAAACGTTCTTTAAACTTATCGCCTATCGCGTCCTTGTCGTCTTTCTCTAGGCCCAACTCTTTTTTGATCACCTGTAGAAGAAAGATATTGTAATTTAAATTTATTGTCCTTATGAACACCATTGCCACATTTAGGTGACAAGCAAGTGCGTGCCCTGTACGCCAACGACATAAATATGCGACAAAAAATGTAATTAATTAAATAGTTTTGGAATCGATTTCTTTTTGTTGGTATTTGCGGTGTAATGTGAATTGGCGTGGAGATAAAAAAAAGGTTAATATAGGGAAACAGTCTGTCGATGTTCTACCAGAGAACATGTTGGGTTTATAATTTGACTCTGGTTATAAACGCATGATGGTTGCTTGTGATTATGACCAAACCAGAAGTATGAAAGAATCGTAGCATTCTGTAGTTTCTACCTAAAAAAATTGTTTATTATTATTATTTATTTTATTTCGGACACAAAAAGATCCATAGAGTGTTAGTAACATAATACTAAATAACTTATTATCTAGTGTTAGTACCAATTACTCTCTGCACAAGAAATCTTACAATTGGAGAGCTGTAATTCTCAGCTACAGTTCTCAGGTTTATGAATGTTAGTACAGCGTCGAAATATCGGGAGCTCAAAATAATAAATAATCACGGAAGATATCCCGTAAGTGACAATATAAGTTTATGAATGTAGTGTTGTGAATAAGATATTTTTAATTTTGCTACACATAAAGGCTAACGCACGCTAGACCGTGCAATTTTATATGACAATCTATTGTCCGTTGCTCGGTATCGGCTCAGAGGTCCTACTCTCTAACGCTTCGTCCGTATATTCGGATCCATCCGTCTCTCTGAAGCGTGAGTGTGTCCATACAAAATTGCACGGTCGACACTCGGGTCGGACCCGGCACGGTCTAGCGTGCGTCATCCTTTACTATGTTTTTTCAGACACAAGTTTCAGATCCAAGCAAAAATACCAGAATACACTTAGCCACGGCGCCAATTGTGACGCGTTTTGATCAGATGTTTGACAAAGATCTTAATTAATCTTACCTTAAGCTGTTCATGCAGGATATACTTCCGGTGCTGTTGCTTGACCTTCTCCTCCACTTCCTTGCCGATCTTCTGCTGCAGCTTGGACAGTTCTAACTCCTTCTTCAGGAGCGAGAGGGACATCATCAGCCTCTTTGGTATCTGGTGGAGAAAATGTAAGTCTTGTTTAGGGATTTACTAGACAATCAGTAAAGGAGCGGTAGTCTTAGGAAAAGTAATGAGAAGTTTCTTTCCAAATTTACGATTGTGATTGAGATTGTGTGTTTGTGTTTATTTTTTCTTAAACTCGGAATCTTCAAGCTGCACGACCTCTAAGTGATTCCACAGTTGTCCTTGACACTTACTGTTCAAACAGCCATAGGAGCCTGTTTGGTCTTGGACCTCTTTTTTCTTTGTTACTTTTAATATTCTTCATCTAATATATAAAAATCTCGTGTCAGTGTTTGTTATCGAACTCCTCCGAAACGGCTTGACCGATTTCTATGATTTGGTAGGTCTAAGAATAGATCGTAGGCTATTACATATATATGTCACCGTTAAATTGTCAAATACGTTATATTGTAATATCTCTAGCGATATTGTAAAATCTCGAAATATTGTCAAATGAACATGCGGAAGTATCTCTGCCCCCATAATCGGGACTTGGGGCACCCCCCCGTTAGGTTAGTTAGGTTCCTTTAAACCCTGCACCCGGAAATAGGGGCCCCGCGAAGCGGGGCTCCGTCGACTACGTTGTTTAGGGGAATATAAAGTGTTTTAAGGTTAGGTTATAATAATCGGTATTTCTCAGGAATGGTACAATATCTTTTCATGAGAGTTGTACCACTGGGCAAGGGGAACCCCTCCTTCCCTCCACACCGCGTGAGTTGACTACCATCGCATGCATTTCACGAAAAATAATGCGTTTTGTTGTAAGCAGTATGTTCATTTGACAATATTTCGAGATTTTACAATAACGCTAGAGATATTACAATATAACGTATTTGACAATTTTACGGTGACATATACATTCAAAATTTCCTTGAGAACGAAGCCGCGGGCAACACGTAGTATTATTTAAAAACAAGCCTCAGCACGAGCTGTTCTAAAGCATCGTTATTAAGATCACTCACATCCATCTCCTCAAGAACAGCCTGCAGTTCTGTGGGATCCGAGCCAGTAAGTGCGGCGCCCAAGTCTGACAGGTACACCGGGTTGTCGACTACACGCTGACCTTGTGCCAACATATGGTGGAGGGACTCCCTGAAAACAGAAGTTCATATGAATTAACCGTAGATCACTGGAACTGATGGACGCTAGCTGAAGGCTCCGAAGTTCCGAAGTCATTGCCAAATTCAGGATCTCAACTATTGCCATAAACACGCTAAAAAGACCGTTGATTGGAGATTTAGGGGGATCATGACATGTATAGTCAGCTTTACGATGTGAGTACCCCCTTGAAAGTGCCTACGTTCGTACCCGGGGTACTGGAATACCCAATTGAAGCAGCCCACCGTACCACCACATTTTTCGCATTTAGATCGGCGATTTTATTGCAGGGACATAAACCCCTTTTAGACTGGCTCCAGCAGAAGCCGCGGCGAGACACGTGCTCACTCGTCAATTTTGCATGCAGTCTTTTCTCTGCCTTCCTTATGCAATTGAACCCTTTTAAGGCGAAGGTGAACTATTTAAGATCGCTGCAAGCGTCACAGGCGACAAATGCCGATATGCTGTATCGAGGGAATTAAGACGGCGCCGACGCGCGGTATTAAAGACGCCAGGGTAGCCCGCGAAATTCAAATTTTCTTACGCCTTTACGTTTTCAAATGTTCGAGCTTCAGTGGCGCTTCACCCTTGAAAGATGAGTTTGAGTGTTTGATAGACGACTCACTTTCTATAAAAGACACAACCCACTGTTCCAGTTGAGCGTTGACTGAATTTCATACAACTAACTGTATTTTATTATGAGTTTACTAAGGCTGCCACCAATGACACGACATTGTCCCATTTCATGTACGAAGGTTGTATGCTCAAGTACTGTTAGATAATAGTCTGATAGCATGCCATGGCGTCATGGCCAGTGAATGTTGACCTGACCTGAGACTAGGGTCACCAGGGAATACGACTTGCAGGTCCTAGGATGTTACCCAGATCAGCGCTTCACTTTGTGTTAATTATTTCATCGTCACTGCTATCAAGAGAGCCATAAAACTACAAAGACTTAAAAGGGAGGCTAGAAAGATACAACAAATTGGCCGGCTAAGGCAGCAAGACGTATTGACCATATAATCCACTACTACGGTGTACTAAAGAGGAGATGACCTCACTGAAGGACACACTCGAACTCCCACAAATTACAACATGCCTGCTTATAGCTAAGGCTGATTGCAGATAAACAAAAGAAAAAAGTCTCTGCTCTCAAAAAAGTGATGGAAAACATAGTGAGTAAACAGAGGGAGATGTGTAACCTGCACAAACCCGCACTATTGCATATGGTAACTGGTGGATTATGGATTTATGGCCCACTCCTTCTCACAAAGAGGTGGCCTGTGTCCCAGCAGTGGGAAGGTTATAGGCCGATTTAGTCAAAGTTTTTCTTTATTGTGTGGTTAGTGCCTAACCTTGTGTCAGAGTTTATATGCAGCCCATGGGTGTGTTACAATGTTTTCCAAATGAATTAAACCTTATTAGCATAGGTCGGAGTAGGTAGATTGATTTTTGGTACTTGTATCATAAATGCACACAGAAAGATTAACATGGATAAGACATTTTTCCGGAAAGTGTTGATGTAGGTAGTGATATTATTACTACTCAATTCGAAATTAATTAATTTATTATTTATCTGTTGAATAATAAAAACATTCTAATTCCGATCGAAGCATTCATATTTTTATTTTATTTTTAGCCTTTTTATGGCCACAACTTATTATAAATTGTTGCACTTAAATAAAAAATAATCAACCAATTCCAGAGAAATGTCCATATCCATAATCGGACGTTTCGGATCAATGACCCCAATTCAATCTACCTACTCCGACCTCTGCTTATTAGTCAAAGTGATCAAAACCTTTTCATACATGACCATGTTAAAATAAGAGGAAATAAACAAAGTAAAAAAATTTAACAAAACTAACCTGTATAACGGATTCAAGTTAATGATATCCCTGATGGTTTTAATAATTTCTTGTGTCAACGCCTTCACTTCCTCTGTCTGCTGGAACTTTTCATGCACCATATTCTCCACTTTGGCCATCATCACCTGATTAGGAGCTGGTTTCTTTGATTCCTTGTCAGCTGGCTGTTCAGGGGTCTCGGGTTCCTTAGCAGGCTGCTTCCTCGTATTCCGGTACTTGCGCCGACGTCGCTCCGCATCAGACTCTTCGCGGGCAACGTTAAGCTCCACGTTAAATAGTGGAAACTTCAACTTCATTTCTGAAATGATTTTGGCATTTCAGAAATGAAGTTGGTATGTGAGCATGTGATGATTTTGGGGGAGAAATGCATTACAAAATGAAAGGAAAGTAATCTTGGGTGGGCATTAATCTCGTTGGTCTAGACTGACGCATAAGGTTAAGGTCCAATTCCTAGGTTGGGTAAAATGTTCCATCAGAAATTTTTCAGTAGCAGTCTGGATATGAACTTGGTAGATGGCAAATTGCAAGAAAAGCAAGAAAGCTAAGAAAAAAAAAATTAAATTTGTATCTATAATTTTTATGGTGTACATAATAAAGAGTATTCTATTCTATTCAATAGGCTCTCCCGCAATTACATGGGACTTAAAAATAACTGGTGATATTTGGGTGTACTATATTAAGGTACGCCTTTACCTAACCCTACGGGGATTCTATGTTAGGGTTTTCGTTCCTGCACTTAGTCCTAAAAGTGGACCATTACACATGATTCCTTTAGGGGCACGGTTTCAATATATTAAAGGGTGGAACTCTGCTCATTAAATAGAGATGTTTGATTTCAATTGAAAAAATCTTTCAAATCCGACAAGTGCAACTGATATACAACTCAATGAAAAAGGATTGAAGTGTGGAAATATTTAAAACCATTTTACTTCTAGTAAATTGAGATGAGGGCAGGTGAATGATGATGACTTAGGAGTAAACCAAACCCTTCAAAATGTCAGAAAAACTCACCGGCCGGCCCACTTTCAATCTCATCTTCAATAAACTGTCCAGTAATCCTGATACGTCTGTGAGCCATCACTACAAGCCTCAGTTTATAGTCCATATCCTGCAACTCATGGATCTGAGCGAATACCCCCACTTGATGCAGGTCATCCAAACTTGATACAACATCAGACTTGTCATCCTCTTTCTTACGAAGAAATATACCAACGTATGGCTGGTTTAGTTTCACTTTACGTCTTATTAAATCTATTAAAGCTGGGTTTGATATCTGCAGAAAGGTTAGAAAATTTATATTTATTTCATTAATAATACAATTGCCATTGTATTTCATATTATTTATGTGACAAAACTTAATTATTTGATTTCTTAATAATTAATTTACTGTACAGACCAAAAATAAGAGTAAAAATATGTAGTATCAAAAGCAGAAAAGAATTAAGGGTGAAAAAAAACAATTTTCTGTATTGCTGACAATAGGGAAGTGCCCAGAAGGCTAGCAGCATTAACATGTTGGATGGCAATGCTGATTCTTGGCCTGAGTTGTAATATCCTGAAAGACCAGGTGGTGTGCCATTGTTTATAACCATAAAATTAGCTAATCTGTTTCCATTAATAAACAGCCTAATTTATAATAAATCAGTTTAAAAATTAATATGGCCTGTAAGGTGACAATAGAACATAACTAAGTTTTAAAAAGGATACATTTATCTGACTGCACATAGAAGACTTTTTAGCATTCTACTAAATATTTGCAACTATTTATTTATAGTAAACTTTAATCAGTGTTGAAGATCTAACCTCAATAAGCTTGATAAAACGCGGGAAGACAGGGTTTCTGTTAATAGCGATGACGGGCACCTGTGGCCACACCTCAGGCACGGCCACCGTCGCCGGCAGCTGGCTGCTGAACAGCGGCGTCTCATCTTTAGGCTCAGGGTCCTCTTCGGGAGGATCACTCTTGTTCGTCGAGAAATACCTCCCAAATCCAACCTGCTTACTCAGACTCAAATAACTACCACTATAACTACATATCCGCGCACCCCTAGCACCAGCAACCCCAGAATAACACAACCTTTGCACGGGTTTACTGTGTGATGCAACTTTTGCTACATTGCGAACCACAGATGACTTCAAGTTCGGACTGAGGATACTGTTCCGCAACAAACTACTGGCTGTATGCATTTTTGTAGACTTAAAATCTTTCTGTAAATTTTATATGCCCCGTTCCATTTAAAATATTCAAATTCGGCAAATGAGTAGGTTATTTTTCCAGACTCTTCAAGAATTGGAATTGCGAGATTATGAAACGTCAAAGAGTGGCATGACATGCATGACATAAGATTTTGTATCTTTATTTATTTAACGTCTATGGGCGGACGCAGCGCATAGAGCAGGCAGCATTCAGCAATCAAAGAAATAAAATAACGCGTTATTCGTAAATAATAAAATCCGTTTCCTGATTTCGATCAGTTTTGGCTGATTACGAATGTGATCTAAAGTAATACACAAACAATAAAGCATGATGAGTTTTTTTCTGACTGCGTCAGAAGGACCAAAGAGTAAAGGAATATAATGAGAAGGACTTTGAAGGGTTTTTTCGAAATTCGTTCAGAAACAAATTCCGGTGTTGGGTTAGGAACAACGGAACGGACGTGCGGACGGACGTCGTGTCGGATGGAATACTAATATCTTATCTGTGGATGGAATCCATTTGACATTGACGTTCTGTATTGACTGTTGACGTTTCAAGTTCAACTTTCAATAATAAACCATCATTGGTACTAAAATAGCTAAAATAGAACCTATAGAATTGTAAACATATTTTGTAATCTTTATGAATGTAACTAAATTTCATAGAATAGCAACAGTCGTTTCCCAGGTTTATAGTATTATTTTACTAGTGAAAATTAATTAATTTTAACATTTACCTTTTGTAAACTAACCTCAAAGAAAGCAACCATATCTTTTGATATTATTGCAGAGGATTATGAAAATGGATGCTGCTCCAAAGCACACTTCAATAAAAGAAGGAAAAGCTGAAATAATCCTCAAAACTGATCAAGTTTTTTATAACCCAGTGCAAGAATTCAACAGAGATCTAAGTATAGCTGTGTTGACAATATTTACCAATGATTATAAAGCTGAACAACTTGTTAAAAACCAAAAGTACGCTGAAAACAGTAAATATAAGGAGAAAGTTGATACTGAGGTTTGTTTATTTTGATTTACTTTAAGAACAACAAGATCTGTATGTGTCTAAATGTCACCTGTGGAGGGCTAAATACTGAGCCCCATAATACAAACCACTGCATGGTAAAACATGTTATGTTTGGCGTGAGGGATTGACACCTTTTTTGTGATAATGCTATCATTATCACAAAAAAGGTGTCAATCCCTCACAAGCGTCCACGGGTCATCTCGAGGGACTACTAACTTAAATAGACTGCTAATTTTAATACTTTTTCAGGTAGAGATAACAATACTAGAAGCCCTATCAGCAACCGGACTGAGAAGCATCCGGTATGCTAAAGAAGTGCCAAATATCACTAAGATAGTTGCCAATGACTTATCACCGCAGGCAGTGGAGACTATCAAGGA
This sequence comes from Xestia ashworthii, assembly GCA_950022955.1. Lineage (NCBI taxonomy): Eukaryota > Metazoa > Arthropoda > Insecta > Lepidoptera > Noctuidae > Xestia > Xestia ashworthii. Next base: position 20,083,185 of record OX465565.1, on the reverse strand, counting down.
GAATATTATTCATAATGATGTGAAGGATTTGATTGAGACCAGCCAGGATGATGCTTGGTAAGATTTTATGTAAAACTACCATAGTAATCACTTAAAAGCAGGGTTCGAAAATATCCAATATTTATTATATATATCAAAATATCAGATATTTATGATATGTCTATATGTCACCATAAAATTGTCAAACACGTTATATTACAATATAACGTGTTTCTCTCTAGCGATATTGTAAACTCTCGAAATATCGTCAACTGAACATATGGAAGTATCTCTGCCCCCGTAATCGGGACTTGGGGCACCCCCCCGTTAGGTTAGTTAGGTTTGTTTTAACCCTGCACCTGGAAAAAGGGGCCCCGCGAAGCGGGGCACCGTCGACTACGCTTGTTAGGGGAATATAAAGTGTTTCAAGGTTAGGTTATATTAATCGGTATTTCTCAGGAGTGGTACATTATCTTTTCATGAGAGTGGTACCACTGGGCAAGGGGGACCCCTCCTTCCCTCCACACCGAGTGAGTTGACTATCTTCGCATGCATTTCATGAAAAATAATGCGTTTTATTGTAAGCAGTATGTTCATTTGACAATATTTCGAAAGTTTGCAATATCGCTAGAGAGATTACAATATAACGTGTTTGACGATTTTACGGTGACATTTATATATAAGGGTGTTAGTGTGAACACCGTTATCCTTGAAACCAGGGGTTTGGTTTCATCAGTAGAACCTAAAGTCAATGAAAAAAAGCAACCTTTTTTTTTGAAGAAAGTCCACTATTTTCTTCAAGATCATTTCACCCTAATGCACTCGGAAACAGCTGACTGCCGACCGGGAGGTCAACGACCGCGCCGCAGCCCGTGCGCCCGCGCAGCGATCGAGTGAACGGTGAGTCACGACCTCAGTCGGCCAGCTGTCGCCAAAGCGAGTCCACGTCGCTCGTCGGAGCGCGCGCCGCGTGCCGTAAGTTACTCGCGCATAAATTTAGTGCTATGTCTTACACAAGTGAACAGTGGACCGAAATGGTATCAAAAATCAAAATTAATCAAAGCATTTATTTCAAGTAGGCCAGTTACAGGCACTTTTGAATTGTCGAAACAAAAATGAACATTTAATGTAGCTACAGTCCCAGTCACAAGACATAAAAACTGTGAAAGTACTGTAGTTGCCCATTCCCTAGCGTAGATCTCTATGGAGAAGAACGGGCAAGAAACTCCATGGACACTCTTTTAAATCAAAATATTGTTACAAAAACTTGGTTACATCATTCATGTCGAGATGGTATATTATGTGAGAACAATGTAGCAAGATTTGCAAGTTAAAAGTGTCCATAGCAAAACAAAAACAAAATACAACTCAAAAACAAAATAATTAATTCAAATAAACCATGGCGACTAAGATATGACCAGTCACAACTGACAGCGCCCGTTCACGAACATGACGCATGGATCAGCACCATTCAGCTCAACCATTTTGAAGGGAACTAAATGGTCCGACACACGCGCCACCATCAGCGAGACATTTGAGTGAGCATGACATACTCATAACCGCCAGGGCACATTCAAGTCAAAAAAATAAAAACGTAGGTTTCCAGCGAATGATAGCATTCTTGTACATAGCACTCACACAATATGTACGGCTTTACGCCATCGCAGGTGATAAATAACCTGTACGAGGCTCGTAGGATGTATGCAGATATCAGATTCTAGAGTGCTCAACAACCTAAAATGTGTGAATTTTGAACAGTAGGCTTACCTACTGTTCAAAATTCACACATTTTGTTATCTAATAACTTATTAGTAGATATTCAATCTATCTAAGACGACCCACTGATCTCTGCGTAAATTTAATAGGTGATTTTTAACTGTACATAAAATTGTGATGAACTGACAAATTGGTTGAGGTTTTCGCGGCCAGTTGATGAATCCATGTTGGCTTCCTTCGGGTCTAAAGGCCGTCGTCGGTTGGAATTGCTTCCTAACGTTTCGCTAGCACGAGTGGCGAGCTTCTTCAGAGGTTTTTCCATCTCCGATGCTGGATGTAGACTGACGATTTGCATTGCATTGCATAGCATTCGCTGCGCCCCCGTAAGGGGGCGCGGCAGGCGGTAACGGGGCATCGCCCCCTGGCCGCGGAAGCCATACCTGGGCCCGCTACTGCGGGACCCGTATCTTGGTGGGACACTGTCCCAGGTCTTGGTGGGCGCATGTAACAACATGCGTCCATGTGTGTGATTGCTGTGTTGTAACTGTAAGTGCGCTACAGCGCTGTCGTTCAGCGCTGTTTTCTTCACAGCACCCCGGCGGTCCGTCCCCTGGCGGTGAGACCTCCGGTTACCCGGAGGAGGCCCGGCGGGGGACAACCAGCGACAGAGGTGCCGACTTACAGCGCACCCACAGTGGATGTGTGGTTCCCGCCCGCCCCACTAACCAGAGCTAGCCGGCAGTGGTACGGACTAAGGAACCGGCGTGTGTGTGTGGGTGGTATTGTGATGTGTAACACCACCCATGTGTGCGTGTATCGCAGGCCCAGGGCCGCGACAACGCGTGAGTCTACATGTGTGTAGAGAGATGCATGAGTGGTCTTGCTACGTGCCGTGCCCATATTAACTTGGCCCACGTCACGCAGCTGGGTGAGAGTAATGTGTGTGGAGTCATATTGTGCAGGTAAGCCGCGTGTAACCGAGGAAACAGCTTACCTGGGTCCAATCCGGTGAAGAGGCGGCGGAGGGGGGGGCGACCATGCCTTGCAGGGCCGCAGGAAATCCCTGTCCTGCCCGGCCTAGCCTTGATACAGCTTGAGCAGCGAGGCCAGGCCGTCCAGGACAACGAGCTCGACGCTCTGGCCCTGCCTGATGGCCTTAATCAAGTCCATCAGCAGGTGGATGGCGCGGGCTGTGAAGTCCTTGTTGATGGCTGCAGGGCCGGCAAGTAGGCCGGCAGTGGAGGTGCCACTCTCGGCACGTGCTTCGGTTATTCTTCTCGGGGCCGCGGGCCGCGCCACGCCGGCGCCAACTGTCGGCCCCGCAGACTTCTCTGGGGCAGGCTTCATTCGGATGTCGTCCGGTGTAGCAGCCCGCGCCAGGAAAGGCAGGTCGCCCGGAAGGTCATCCTCAGGTGCGGTGGGGGGCGGGGGTACATTACCCTTGCCCCCTCGCTTCCTCTTCTTACCCCTCCGCCGCTTCGAGGAGGGGGGAGCTTCTCCCCTGTTGGTGGGCCCGTTGGCCGCCGCCATGAGCGACTGGCCCTGGGCCTCGGTGGAAGCCATGTCTATTGGCCCCTCGGTAACCGTTGCCGGTCGCCGAGAGACGGTAATGGCGGCGGCTGTGCCCACTCGCCTGTTAGCCCTTATCTCTGCCTGGAATGAAGGACACTTAATGTTGTTGGCGGGATGATCGCCCCCGCAGTTGACGCACGTGGCTGGTTCGTCACGTGGTCGGGGGCAGTCCCGCGCGGAGTGCCCCTCACCGCAGCGGACACAGGCGAGCGGTCGGTGGCAGTTGTGTGACGAGTGCCTCCATTTCTGGCACCGGTGACACTGGGCGGGCCCACGCTTGCCCCGCCAGGCTTCTATCTTGACACCTCTCATGTTTAAAAACACGGAAGTGTCGAAGATCCTGCGTACCTCAGGCGTCCTCTTAAGTACGGCGTGGAATACGCAGCCGGGTCGTCCCTGGCTCGCCTTGATATGGCGAACGTACTCCGGCTCGTACCCCAACGCGCGGAGCTCCTCCTCAATTTCTTGTGGACTGGTGTCCACAGGCAGCCCCCTGATGGCCACCTTGCAGCTGCGCTCCGCCTGTAGTGAGTAGGCAAACCATGAAGTGCCATCCTCCTTCTCCAGGCCCACCAAGTAGCTCTGGACCACCCTAAATTCGACATCACTCTCCGGAGTGAATCGAATTCCAGCGCCAAATGGTCTGGCGCTGGGGGGGTGGCCCAGCTTCTCCTTGAGGGCCCTGAAATGAGTGGCCCATCCTGGCAGCCTTTCCACCACCAGCGGAGGATACCTAGGCCGCTTCTGCGGCTTCGGATTAGGCCGCTCGGTGGCCGAAGAATCTCCGGCCCGGGGGGCCGACGGCTGTGGGGGAGAAACATTAGTGTTACTCACCCCTCGCTGCGTCTTGGAGTTCGGTGTCGTCTTGGTTGGTGGGGGAGGAGGCGTGCGGCGGGTGGCCTCCGCAAAGGTAGGCGACCCGGCGGCGTCCCGCCCCCCCCGCGGCGGCGCGCACTCGCGCTGCTGCGGCGGGTCGAGGCAGTAACGCTTCGCATCCTCCTCGGACTCGTCCGTGCTGCGGCGGCGTCGTTGGGGCCGAGGCTCCGACCGATGGTCGTGACCCAGGCCACACGTCGGCGACGGCGACATCATGGGGGTGCGCCTCCCTGATGCACTCGGCCCAGACTCGTCCGACCTCGCGGACTCGAGCGACATGCTCGAGCCGAATCTCGGCGAGCATGCCGGCCATCCGGCCGGGGAGTCAAAGGCCGAGGCACGAGGGGGCGCCGGCGAGTTGTGGGCGTCGGACCTCATCGCGGACTCAGCCCCCGAGAGGGCGGTCGACGCGGAAGGTCGCGCAAAAGTGGCGGCGTGCGGTTGCACGGCGGGCCTCATGGGTATCGGCGCAAGCGCCAAGGCGTCGGGGGCAGTCACGAACGTGCGCGGCTGCGGTGTGGGAGTGCGCGAAGGTGGCGTCAGGGGCGTGGGCGCGCGCCACGGGATCGTGGCGCTCTGCACCCGCGGTTCGGAGCCGGGTATAACTTCGCGTGCGGGCGCAGCGGCGCGCGCATGCGACGCACGTCCCGACTTCGCGGCAGCAGGGGGGCCCAGGATCTCCATCGGGACTGGACGGAACGAGGTCGGGCGCACGGGAACAGCGTGCGGTCGGCTCGGCGGGGGCATCGGCGCAACACGCGCAGGCGCCGACGTCATCGACGGGACGAACGCAACGTCAGCTGCGCTCCGTCTCGCTTCCTCTTCCTCCCTCTTCTCCTTGGCGGCGGTCTTCTTCTTCCTCTTCTTTTTCTTCCGGCCGGACGCTTTCCCCTCCTCCGATCGAGGAAGGGGGGGTCCGGACGGTTCTGGGTCGGACAGCACGATGCTGATATTCGGCATCGACACCGTCCGCTCCAGCGTCCAGAGGTCCACCTCGTAGATGATGTAGTCGTCGGGGAACCTCTCGAATACATCCATGATGTAGGGCTTCACTGCTGGGACGGGCTTCTATGTTGGGACGTGGGCTCGCGATCGCTGCGGTGCGGCTGCACCGGGCAGCAAGTGGCTCCCCCTGTGCTCGCACCAGCGCTGGGCACTCGTACGAACACAGGGAAAGTGGGTAGAATGCGATCCGCGCGAGCGGAGACTTTCACCAAATACCCCCAACTTTGTTGATATTTGGCGAAGTCTCCTCACGATTCCGGTGGCGTCGCTGCACGGAAGACCAGACTGACGATTTCACACTGGATGTCGCTACGCCCCCGCAGGGGGGCGCGGCTGGCGGGTTTTGGACTATGTCCTTGGTCCCGCGGTTTCAATTTTGTGCCCGTAAACGTACGGGCACCCTCAGTTTGGTCGGCCTTGTAGGCCTCAGCCAATGGCGAGCGCGCGTAGCCGCTCACCTGTGAGTTAGTGTCAAATTGTGTAGGTAGAGGGCGCCTCGGTGTTAACCGTATCTTCACGCCGGCTCGGCGGTCTGTCACCGCCAGGTGGAACTCCCGGTGCCCCGGGTGAAGCCCAGCGATGATGACCAGCCAGAGGCGGCTAGGGCTGCCCCCTACCAGGAGAGGGGCCCCCGCCCACAGCGTTATCGAAGCTAGCCGATGCGCTCCGGGCTAAGGGGCCAGGTATGTATGTGTGAGCGGTATTGTGTTAATAGTAACACCGCTCATGTTTGCGAATAGATAGCGCGCCCGCGTCGCTATGTATCGCGTGAGTATAGATGAATGGGGAGTCGTGAGGGTATGAGGTGGGGGGGTGGACGCCGTGCCTATATTAACTTAGCACACGGCGTTTCACCAGGTGTGACGATTTCTTCTATGCAGGTTGTATTTATACTGGCGGGTAGGTGGTGGGGGTAGCGGTGGGGGTTGTAGCGGGGGTTGGGGCGGGGCTTATTTCGCTTCGGCTGTTCTCGGGATATCTTTCGGCATTGTTTTGGCGCTCCTAAGGATCGGGTTCAAAATCTGGTTGAGCCTAAGGGTTTCCTCCTTCCTGGTGAAATTATTTGGATGTTTGTAGATCTCGATTGCCTCCCTGACTTGCCTCCCAGTATAAATACAACCTGCATAGGAGAAATCGTCAGTCGCCATCCTCAGGACAAAGCCGAGAAAGGCCCCAGGCGCGGATGGAATAACCAACACAGCGCTGCGCCACCTGCCGTACAGAACAGTAGCGGCACTGGCGCGCCTGTTCACCGGAATCCTACGCACCGGGGTTTTCCCGGCTGCGTGGAAGGAGGGGCGCGTCACAATGCTGCCCAAGCCGCACAAGGACGTCCTGAAGCCGGCGAGCTACCGGCCCATCACGCTCCTGTCCTGCATCTCCAAGGTGTTTGAACAACTCCTGCTGCGACACCTGCACCAACACATCAAGCCACGCCCCGAACAGTTTGGGTTTCGCTCGGAACATTCAACGACGCTCCAGCTGTCGAGGGTACTGCACCTGCTCACAGCAGCAGTGAATAAGAAAGAGCGCGCGGTTGCAGTATTCCTCGACATGGAAAAAGCGTTCGACAAAGTATGGCACGCCGGTCTGCTATACAAGTTGTCGAAGACAGACGCGCCTCGTCGCCTAGTACAAGTGGTTTCCTCCTTTCTCACGGACAGGACTTTCAGGGTGGTGGTCGACGGCGCGCTATCCAGCGCGCGTCCCATCGCGGCCGGAGTGCCTCAAGGAAGCTGCGTCTCTCCGTGGTGCTACTCATGTTACACCGACGACATCCCCAGCACACAGGACACCACGCTCGCGCTGTACGCCGACGACGCCGCGTACATAGCAACATCGCTGAACGTGCAGCACGCGGCCATCAAAATGCAGCGCGTGCTAGATCTTCTGCCGGAATGGCTGTCCAAATGGAGGTTGTCGGTGAGCGTGGGTAAAACCCAAGCACTGACCGTAGGAGGCCTCAAAAGGCCACCACCCTTGAAACTACAGGACACGGATATCGAGTGGTCGTCGCAGGCCAAGTACCTCGGCGTCACGCTCGATAGCAACCTGACCATGGTGCCGCACGTCCGCACAATCATCGCAAAGAGCAGGAGCGCCCGCTTCCTACTCCTCCCAGTGCTCCGGTCCCGCCTCCCGCTGCGTGCCAAGCTGGGCGTGTACAAAACGTACCTTCGTCCACTGCTCACGTACGCCGCGCCAGCTTGGTACGCCCTCACGAGCGAACACAACAAGGAACTCCTCCAAAGACAGCAAAACATCAGCCTACGGAAAGTCACCGCTGCTCCGCGCTTCGTGAGGAACGCAGTGATACAGCGGGACCTGGACATCGAAAGCCTAGAAGGCTTCTGCGGCCGCCTCGCGTCCAACATGTTCGCGCGCGCCGATGCCTCTGCCTGGCCCCACATAAAGGAAATAGCGCCATGGCACACACGGCCACCCGACGCGGGGCGCCCGCCACGGCGCCTACCGCGCGATCTCGTGGCGGACGTGCGTGACGACACCACACTACCGGACAGACCCCAGAGTGTGTCGCTTTTATATATTTATTTATAGCTCGCGACACACTCTACAATAAGACTCCACACCCACTACTCACACCTGGTGAAACGTCGTGTTCTAAGTTAATATAGGCACGACGTCCACCCCCCACCTCATACCCGCACGACTCCACACACGAATAAACACACGCGATACATAGCGGCGCGGGCGCGCTATCTATTCCCAAACATGGGCGGTGTTACTATAATACAATACCGTCCACACATACATACATGGCCCCTTAGCCCGGAGCGCATCGGCTAGCTTCGATAACGTTGTGGGCGGGGGCCCCTCTTCCGGTAGGGGGCAGCCCTAGCCGCCTCTGGCTGGTCATCACCCGCTAGGCTTCTCCCGGGGCACCGGGAGTTCCACCTGGCGGTGACAGACCGCCGAGGCGGCGTGAAGATACGGTTAACACCGTGGCGCCCTCTACACACACTATGCGACACTAACCCACAGGCGAGCGGCGCAAGCGCGCTCGCCACTGGCTGCGGCCTATATCGGCCAACCTAATGACGGCGCCCGTATGTTTACGGGCGCAACTGATCCCGCGGGACTAAGGGCGAAGCCCAAAACCCGCCTGCCGTGCCCCCCTGCGGGGGTACAGCGAATTCTCACGAGCGGAAAATCGTCAGTCTACATCCAGCATCGGAGATGGAAAAAACCTCTGAAGAAGCTCGCCATTCGTGCTAGCGAAACGTTAGGAAGCAATTCCAACCGACGACGGCCTTTAGACCCGAAGGAAGCCAACATGGATTTGTGATGAACTTTTTAAATACTCCAAAATACCTACTCAGTAGTTTCGATTTCTTTTCATTTTCTTTGTTGTCACATAAAAGTTACATTTAGACTCGTCACGCAACACGTATGGTAGGTATTTTGCCAGGAAAAGTTGCATTTATCAGGTAATGTTACGAGAATTCTGTGAGTAGATAGATGCGTCGACGGGCGGGCAGCGATTACGTCACTCGTGCAGTCGGGCTAGCCATGATTTCGGGGACATCGTCGGATAATTTAATTTCTTTTTTTTTTTATAAAATCCCTTATCCTGTTTTTTAACTCGGTCCTATATTTTTTTATTTATGTCAACTACCCGTGGTTTGAGCGACAACGGTGTTCACACTAACACCCTGTATATAAAAATGAATCCCTATTTCCCTTCATCACGGCATCACGCGTGAACGGCTAGACCGATTTCACTAATTCTTTTTTTGTTGTGTTTGTTATTGTCAGGAGAAGGTTCTTATGAAACAAAAAATGTAGTAGTAGTAGTAGGTAGGTAGTAGTAGGTAGGTAGTAGTAGGTAGGTAGTAGTAGTAGGTAGTAGATGACGGGACAACGTCTGTCGGCTAGTATCCGATATTTATCAAAAGTGTGATATATATCCATTTTGTATGAAAGCCGTTTTATTATTTTATTGTATTATTTATGTATACTATTCGCATGTGTTACATAAACAATCAATTATTTAAAAGAAGTAAGGTCTTAATGTTTATTTATTTCGGTACTTAAAATTAGACAAATGAAACCAACCATGTCTTCTTCTAGATCAGGCAAAACCACGAAAAAATAATCTTAATATCAAAAAATCAACTCAAAAACAGTGAATCTGTCTAAATAAAAAATCCGAATCTGGACTGGATAACATTTTGACGAATTTTCGTAACGAAATTTTTCTGGCACAACTGACCCCAGAAGTGTTGCCATTTATGAATTAGAATTTTCTATTAGCGAGTATGTTTTAATTCTACTCCAACGCCATTTACATTTGGGAAGTAGAAATACTTAATACAGTAAGTAACAAACGCCAACAATTACCGAATAATACAACTTTTTTAAACCATTTTTGTATTGCTGATATAATATGTATATCATAAAGTGCCTGTGATACAGGTTTGTCCTAGTACAGGCATCGTACTTTTTTATACCTTAATTAATTATTTATAAGATTTATGTTGTATTGTACCAATTTAAACTTTGAATAAATTTATTATTATTTCGTTTATTCATTTTGAAACATATTATTTACATTTTTAAAATATATCTTAAAATAAAACTAAAAAAATACATTTAAAAACATAAAAAATAGTGGTCCACCGATATCGGGAGCAGGGTCCAAGCTACCGGTGGTTAGGGCTGCAGAGACAGGAACCTCCTCACAATGCGAGCCGTATCGAGGAGTACTGCTTTCTGTATCAGGCTCTTGATCCAGCCGCCTAAAGAGAGCTTCGATAGATGGTCATCGAAGCTCTTGGCAATAAGGCCATTGGCCGTCACGACAATCGGCACAATGATAACCGAGTTCATATTCCACATGTCGCGAACCTCGTGCGCCAAGTCGAGATATTTTATCTGTTTCTCTTTCTCAGCTTTCACGAGGTTCTCGTCATGCGGAATGGTAACATCGATTATCATTACGCGGCGCGCTGATCGGTCTATCACCACTATGTCAGGCTTATTGGCGACAATAGTCCTGTCAGTAATGATAGACTGATCCCAGTACAACGTAACATGGTCTTTCACGAGAACTGGGTCGGGCACATACTTGTAGTACGGTACCTCTGATTCCATAAGATTATATTTCGAGGCAAGTTGCTGGTGAATAATCCTGGCTACTTGATTGTGCCTGTGCAAATACTCGCCGTTAGCCAGACGAGAACAACCAGAAATTATATGTCTGATGGACTCACCCGGAAGGTGGCATGCCCGACACACGTCAACCGTCCCGTCCTTCATAATATATTTCCGGTAGTTGTTCGTCAACATAACTTCGTCCATAATCGCACAGACAAAACCTTCAGTTTCCCCAAAGAGGTCGCCAAACCGTAGCCAGGACACGGACGCTAGAAAATCTACGTCGGGCCCATGAAGAGCCCGGTAGAAGCGCCCGTGAAGCTCCTTGCCCTGCCATTCTTTCTTACGGTCATCAGTAGTAAGTACCACAGGTTTGCGCCAGTTCTCTTTAGCCATGGACAACGGGGTGAGTCCCTTGTCCACTGCGACCACATCTCTGTGCATACCCACGTCGGCTTTTTGAAAATATTCTCTGAGGCTGCACACCTCGCGGTTGTGGAGGGTCTTCGCATTTAAAAAGCCTCGACCCCCGCACTTCCGCGGGATGTACAGTCTCATCATCGATGACCGTGGGTGATGCATCCGGTTTTCGGTCAGCAGTGTACGAACTCTTCTATCCAGGGCGTCAAGTTCGGTCTGAGTCCATTTGAGTATGCCGAAAGAGTACATTAAAACCGGCATGACCCAACCGTTGAAGGCGCGCACCTTGTTTCCACCTGAAAGAAGGCTATTTAATACCTTCTTCAGGCGTCCGAAGAAGCGCTCCCTCAACGATTGCTTCATGTCAGTTACGTTAATGCCTAACGCTTCCGACATACCCAAATACTTATAGCTCTCGGATGAGGAAAGGGATCTTAGGTGTATGAAATCCGAGAGCTGAAGTCCCTCGGATTCCATAATCTCCCCTCGCTTTACATACATGACTGCACATTTGTCCACACCAAATTCCATCCTGATGGCGTTACTAAAAGTTTCAGTTACTTTTAGAAGCTCCATCAGTTGCAATTTGTTGGGGGCAAAGAGTTTCAGATCATCCATGTAAAGCAGGTGAGATATGACCTGACCATCTTTCCTCAACCGGTAGCCTAACCCTGAATTCTCCAGCAATGTGCTTATAGGATTCAGGGCTAAACAGAACCAAAGTGGACTCAGACTGTCGCCCTGGAATATTCCCCGTTTAATCCATACAGGTTCATGGTTCCCCTGGATCTGTCGACATCCTGGATATCGAAGGACCGTCCTCCATTGCCCCATACATGACTCAAGGAAGGCGCGTAGAGTTGCATCGATCTTGTACAACTCCAGCACCCTCATGAGCCATGAATGTGGCACCGAGTCGTAGGCCTTCTTGTAATCTATCCAGCATGTTGACAGATTCTTGCGGGATCTTATCTTATTATTATTATTATTATAAAAACTCATTTGATATGTATCGGACATATATCATGATATATATCCTCGAACCCTGCTTAAAAGTTAGTCTAAGATATTGTCTGATATTGACATTCATCTGGATTTGAAAAATCTTATCAAATCTTGGATTTAATTAATTGAATGTTTCTTTTTAGTGGGCCATGCATGGTATGCTGCACTTGTTTCAATTGAGAATATTTTGTCATGCAGTCAAAGACATTATATCTTCAAAGATATAATGCCCTGGCTTCAAAGCCATGCGACATCTGGCTCTTACCAAGGCCATCCCTTTTGCATTTCTTACACCATACATTTTCGATCAATAATAGTACATACATGCATACATAAACTCACACCTTTTTCCATACATGCAAGCCTTACAACTTCATTCATACTTTGTATTAGTTTCCCAAGACAGCAACTCAATTTAACTGAAACTTCTTTTTTCCAGCATGCTAATGTACAAACACAAACAGTACTGGAAGCGGTTTGTAGCTATAGACCTGGATCCTTACGGGTGCCCCTCTGTATTCCTTGACGCAGCAGTCCAAAGTGTGCAGGAAGGAGGTCTACTGCTGGTCACTGCTACAGACATGGCAGTGCTAGCTGGAAACACGCCTGAAACTTGTTATGTTAAATATGGAGCTATTAGTTTGAAGACCAAGTGCTGTCATGAATTGGTGGGTGAATATTTGAATAATGTGACTATTGAGTAGTAGAAACTTATTCCTGTACGAGTTGTGTGCCCAGTGGAATTTCTCATCAGTGAAGAATGCAGCATCCTAACCTCTTTATAGAATGATTTTTTTAAAATCCTTTGCTAGTGTTCACCATAGATAATACACTATATAATACAAGATAGATGCGCAACACTGGTTTTCGTTTTTAAAACTGTGTACCCAAACTGTTAGATGGCGCTGTTAGTTTTTGTTCAATCAAATAAATGCAAAAATACATTCTGAGGATTCGAACTTGTGAACTATTAGTCACAAGGGCAACCGCTGTCACCGCTAGGCTATCTACTTCACTAGCAAGTAGTCTAAAATAGCTGTTCTCGTTATAACAGTTGAAAAGTTGGTGTACCTAAACACATAGATGGCAGCACTATCTATGAAAATGTTGTTTGAAGCCAATGTATGGAAGTTTCACCCCCCTGGTGTACACCTCCAGTGAATGAATGATTTTTTTGACTATAATAACACTTAACATAATACTTTTTTTTTACTATTATGCTTTATGTCACTTTTGTGAGCCTGCCAAGTTTTATATGGAATAAATAATAACTTATACAAAAAAATAAATTATAACTGCAGATTTTACATAACGAAAGATTACTCTCTTACCAACTCCAACTGCAGTAGACTATCGAATTTTTTACTAAACAGCCTTAATTTTTATTCCAGGCTCTAAGAATAATGTTACAATGCATAGAATCACACGCCAACCGCTACGGTCGCTACATAGTCCCACTGATTAGTATATCTGCAGACTTCTACATCCGAGTTTTTGTGAGGGTTTTCACCGGCGCTATTCACTGTAAGAACACTACTAGGTAAGCACATACTGGTGCTAACAATAAAACAATGTCGCTGTCGTCTTAACTGATTTTTGTTACGGCGGGTAATCTTAACGGATGTTAACCAACTCTGGTGTGGACTTATTAGAATGTACAAGTGTGTGGTCTGATGGAACAGTGATCCAATATGACCGAAGAGGGATCAGGCCCAGGACCAACAGGTTAACGTGCATTGCGATGCACGTGGGTGTCACACTACCAAATTACAAGCTCCGAGCAGCTATTGAGATATTCCTGATGATAAAGCTGAATAACGTTTTACCCGACACAGGAGTCAAGCTCAAAAGCCAATGCTCAGCAGTCGCACTTGCGACTACGAGATGAGTTTCAACCTCTCTCTCTAATTTATCCATGATCACATCAGGTGATTTGGAAACACTGATAAATACAACACCATATACATAATTTAAAATTTAATCATAGTGTAGTTTCTGACCTACTTATTATAGCAGATTAAATTTTCCAGCAAGCTAGCCATGGTGTACCAATGCACCGGTTGCGACAACATTACCCTACAACCGTTGGGCGGCTTCAAACCAAACCCCTCAGAGAAGAACCCGGCACAAATGAAGGCCTACTTACCTGCAGCGCCACCTGTTGGAGAGCATTGTGTGAATTGTAACCAGAGGCATCATGTAAGTAAATAACAATGTTAATGAAGTATAAGTTTAATAACTAAACCCAAATACGACAATTTAACAATAAGGGGTTTTCTTAGTGAGATTTAAAAAAAAAATAGTTTCCATGAACTCGATAGATGGCGTTGATCTGACTACGTTACTAGGTGCCAAAGCCAAAACGCTTGAAAAAACACACGTCGCATACGCTCGTTGACTGACACTTTCGTTTGCACTAGCTTCCGAATATGAAAAAATTGGTTCAAGTGAAATTATGTGACGTTCTGTTCCTTGCAGTAACGTACAGAGATCAGCGCCATCTATCCTCCTTCTATTTGATACCCAACATCACCTTTAAAACATTTTTTCTCCAATTTCCTGACCTTATGTCCTCTAGAGGGCGCCATATAGACATTAGTGTGAAAAACTATACCAACCCGCTTATAACCAGCGAACGACCAAGACGCTTCTAAGGACGCGACATCATTTGTTGAATTATGAAAAGTAGTTTCGACGTTATGCGGGAACTGATGAACATATACATCATCGGTGGTTTTATTTCAAGTACTAATCTACTATACTAATCATTCTACGAAGGTATTATATCTTCCAATGATTTCATAATTTAGTTCGCGCGGGGAACTAAATTATGAAATCATTCTATTAGTATTATGTACTTGAAATAAAACCACCGATGATTAATTTAAGTAAGCCACCGATTCCTCTGAGCTCACGCGCGCACTATACCTACAAACATACGGGCTTCGCCGCGTAATCAAGTAAATAGCGTAGGGAAACGACTATAAGCCCTTTTTTATATTGATAAGTTTCAAAGGTTTTTCGTTTATCGGATTTGAAATATATGCCAATAGGACCAGTTCCTCATAGAAATCTAGCAGAGACATGCTGCGCTAACTCACCGAACCAAATATAGTTATTCCCAAGTAATCCCAAGTAATCGGACGACTATAAAATAGTTTATTTTCTCCATCAGCTAGGCGGCCCAATCTGGTCAGCACCTATCCACGACGAGAACTTCGTGACCCGAGTCCTCACCCACGTGGAAGATAACCCAGAGCTGTTCGGCACCGCCAAGCGCCTGGCTGGAGTGCTGGCCATGGTGAGGGAAGAGCTGCAGGACGTCCCCCTGTACTATACCATGGATAGACTGTTTGGAAGAGTGCACCTGGAGACTATGCCGATGTTGGTTATGAGGTGAGTTTAGGATTTTTCATGTGAATGAATTTATTGTGTTTTTGTAAAGGAGATAGAGTTTCAGATAGACTCACAATGTACTCAGATTAGTTTTGAATCATATAAAGCTTTTGAGTGAACTGTTGCATCTGCCTCAAAACTGAATGAATCCGAACATAACATTCCCTGCAAGTCAAGAGAAGATCTAATGGTACATCCACACCGCAGTTACTTTTCGTGGAGCAACACTGTGCAACACGGTAACATTAGGAAACAATCTGTAACTTTTGTGGCTACTTGTTACTATTTGTTGAATGTTATCATCACAAATTAACTAAATAAAACAAAGAGTAACTTTCAGAAACAAGTGATTTGCACAGCATTTGTTCTATGTTCTCTAAGAATGTTTTCAATTGTTAACACAAATGTTGACTGTTTTCAAAAGTTAGGCAACATTACTTAACATAGACCAACACGGCAACATAATAAAATAATAATAACAATAAATAACTTTTTGTTATCAGATGTAACGTTGCTCCACAAAAAGTAACTGCGGTGTGGATGCACCATTAGTTTGCAACTCCAATATTCAGCATTTGAGTTGTTGGTGTCAACTTAGCTCAGTCATCATTTTCCCGCCCTCAGCCCAGTTTATTTGGGTTCGACTCACTATGCAGCATGCCTATTGCTTTGCTTACTAAACTTGACAAATATTCGCAGGTCAGCGCTCCTGAACTCGGGGTACAAAGTGTCGTACTCTCACGCGTCACGGATGTCGATAAAGACAGCCGCGCCTTCTCAAGTGGTGTGGGACATCATCCGGACGTGGGAGTTGTCGCATCCCGCCAAACCTGCTAAGTATGTACAGTATAATAATAATGATCATTTTACGATTCTTTTTCGCAATTGGTTCTTGCTTATTTGTGTTCAAGGTTGGTTCTCCTAAACAAAGAAAGAAAAAGCAAGTATTAGCCCGCAAAGGACAAAACACATCAAAATTAACAGTATATAAAACTTGGCCTGGGTAACCGGCCGTGGAAGTCGGAATTTCCGAAATATACGTAAAACCAAACCAAACGAGAACCAAACGAGATTGATAGATTTGGCTGAGGAACGCCTTGAAACCAGATTTAATGAGGGTTTTCTGAAATGATAAAACCACAAGGTGGCAGCACTGGCGTAAGGTCTAAACACCTATCGAAATACAAGAGTTTCTTTTAGTTTACGATAGTGTTTTCATTTAACTATCTTTTAAATTTACACTAATATTATAAAGATAAAAATTGTATTTTTTGTGTGTGTATGTTTGTAATGAATAAACTCAAAAACTACTGTGCCGATTTCAAAAATTCTTCACCATTGGAAAGCTACATTCACCATGAGTAACATAGGCTACATTTTATCCCCATACTCCCACGGGAACATAAACTACGCAGGTGAAACCGCGTGTCGTCCGCTAGTCCATATTTATTTTGTAAAACAGTCCAAATACGATGAAATTCGGTGAAAAGTTTCACTAGCATACAATTCAGTACAATTTGACAGAATTGTTTATCAATCAATCAATCATTTTATTTTCAGACGTCTTAAGGCCCATAGATAAAATACACAATATTACATTACAACATAAAAATACGCTAATACATACAAAATGTAACTTATAAACTATGAACTATGACACACGAAGTGGCGGCGCTCGTGTTACGCTGCGTGGTGTCACGTAGCCTGCCGCGAAAACGTCGGTAGACAACACCCTTCGGCCAAAACTCTTCCTTCAAAAACTTGTCGAGATATTGTGTCGGAACTCGCACCACAAACGACTTGAAGTTGGTGTTGTGTGACGCGGCTCTAACTTACGCCTACATAGCGACATGGGAGCTATCCGAAAAAACCTCATTCTAGCGTTTTCTTTTTTATGTTACCATAGAAAGTTTACTGTAAGTAATGGCCAACCCATCGTTTCGTCTGCCAGTGAAGTGACTGGCCTGACTCTTATGTCAAGAAGTTCATTAAGCTGTTTTTGATTAATTCAGACTAGCAGCAGATACGGTAGCCGGGTTTATCCTGGCCCAAGACATCAAAACGCAAGGCATAGATTTCACTCCCCGAGGCGACGCCAACCCCACCAGCCGCAGGGACGGTA
Organism: Xestia ashworthii; assembly: GCA_950022955.1. Lineage (NCBI taxonomy): Eukaryota > Metazoa > Arthropoda > Insecta > Lepidoptera > Noctuidae > Xestia > Xestia ashworthii. Next base: position 20,065,976 of record OX465565.1, on the reverse strand, counting down.
GACTGCGCTTCCAGTACAACCCCACCCCCCACTGGGGACCTGGCACCAGAGCAGCTGTTAAGTACGTATTTTTGTTTACGAAAACGTAAAAAAAGGGGTGAGATTTTGTATTGTATGAGATCTTAATACCGAGTACCTCAGAAAGGACGTTAAGGTGAAAGCGTCAGGCTAGCCCGCGAAATTCAAATTTTCTTATGTTTTTTGCAATTTGCAAACTGGCGATAGGTTGTATGTTGATGAAAATATCGTTCGCGACTGTAAGACGTATGTACATAATTCATTATCATTCTCTTCATTTCCCTTATTCCAATTTATTTGGGGTTGGCGCAGCATGTCTTCTTCCATATTTCTCTATATTTCGTCAACTCATCAGACACTTCCTTTCTTCGTATTTACATAATTATAATCATGAAAATCATCAATCATCAATACATCCCTCTCAAGTTCATAAAGGTCTAGGAACGATTTAACCTTGAATGAATTTTACCTTTATAAATTTGGAGGGTACGGTTCTGCATTCATACAAATGTTGCCAGTTGCAAAACATTTAAACTAAAAATACACTAGGTACTTATTTGTTAACCTAATCTTAAAATTTGTTATGTGTGTGCTAAATAAACTATTTTGTCTTTTCATTACAGCGTGGGAGAAGAGAAGATGTCTAAGGCGATAAGGAATCAAAACAAACACTCTAAAGATAAGAAAAATGAAAAACGGCAACACTCGCTAAGCGACGACGAAGAGAGGAAGAAAATGAATACAGGCAGTGAAACTGCTGAGTAAATAAATATTTTGTATACACCATTTTGTTCTTTTAACTATACATACTTATTTATTTTACGAGGAGCTGGTGGCTTAATAATAACACCCGCTCGGGCCGATCTTTAGGTTAAGCTGTGCTTGCCTAGGTTGGTCTGTGGATTGGTGACCCTTACATACCGAGTTTCCTCCGTGCCTCGGAAAGCAAGTTAAGCTGTTGGTCCCGGCTGTCATTTGTCCATCTTTGGCAGTCGTTACAAGTAGTCAGTGGCCCAAAAAGTCTGACAACCCTGGGCCTCGATTCTGCTATTACAATAGTGTTCTGACACTATTGTAATAGCAGAATCGAGGGCCAGGGTTATTCGATCATTGATTTCATAATGATCAAGTTCTGTCAAATTTTGACAAGTTTGTTAATTCTACTATCATAATGGCGCCATTATGACTTCTCAGTGAACAACCACTGACACTCCATTGAAAGAAATGTCATAGAATATTAATCTCGTACATGAAATCTGGCATGAATAAATGTTCGCATTTAGTAGTAGATTTCGAAATCCATTTGTACTAAGGGTTTTATAATAATGACAATAAGACAATGCCATTAAAACACAATTTTATTACGAGACCATTGAACGACCATTGTGAATTGTACTGATGATGAGTATTCGATCATTGATTTCATAAAGATCAAGTTCTGTCAAATTTTGACAAGTTTGTTAATTCTACTATCATAATGGCGCCATTATGACTTCTCAGTGAACAACCACTGACACTCCATTGAAAGAAATGTCATAGAATATTAATCTCGTAAGTACATGAAATCTGGCATGAATAAATGTTCGCATTTAGTAGTAGATTTCGAAATCCATTTGTACTAAGGGTTTTATAATAATGACAATAAGACAATGCCATTAAAACACAATTTTATTACGAGACCATTGAACGACCATTGTGAATTTAGCAGATTACGAACTTTAAGCAAAATGACAATGGGATGAGAATGGAATCGTGTTGGAGTGACGAATTTATTAAAATAGCAGAATTAGGCCCCAGTCTTACCAAGTGGTATCGTATTACCCAGTATTAACTCGATTGTGGAGGTCAGATAGGCAGTCGCTCCATGTAAAATACTGGTATTCAGCTGCACCCGGTTAGGCAGATGATGTTGCTTCTGAAAAAAAGGCATTGTGACGCATGCCTGGCTAAACCTTTCTTTGACTTAGCGCCGTAAAATGATGATCCAATCGTATCAAGAAATGTGCAGCTTGATAAATTATATTCGTAAGACTTGACGGGCTTAACTAGTTCCAAATCTTTAATTTATTAACGTAAAAAGTTGTATGTAAACTGTAGAATTGTTATTTTTATTACTTTAATTTGCACACGAGTACCTATATTCTTTTTAAACACTTTCCTAGTCCCTGGATAGATGGCGCTGATGTCGACATATTACTGCAAGGAACAAATGGCCGCTTTAGCAGAACATAATATGAATCACGTCAAAAAAATTAGATTCTAAAAATGCACTTTATTGTCATAACCATAAAGTCCATTTAAATCATTTTAAATTTTTAACGTGATTCATATTATGTTCTGCAAAAGTGGCCATGTTAGACCCCCAGAACGTCACATAATTTCACTTGGACCTTGGACCTAATGGATAAAGTCGGAAGCCTATGCAAACGAAAGTGTTAGGCCCTTCGTACACAAGGCTACTCAAATCTTAGATACTCGACGATTTTAGTCTTCAAGCGACTGCCGCCATACAAATACATTGTAGTTCGTACACGTCGTTCGATCATCGCTACATAAGTCGCAGCGATTTCCAAGATTGCATTTAGATTTGTGATATTTTGGGAAAAGTATGATCTGCTTAGCGACTGAATAGGCGATTCGCGTCTTACGATTCAATGTCGTGTGTACGGACCGTGCGCTACTCGGTACTCGCGACTTTATCGAAGATTTGCGTAGTCTTGTGTACGAAGGGGCTCAGTCAACGAGTGTATGTGACGAGTATTTTTTTCAAGCGTTTTGGCTTTGGCACTTAGTAACGTAGTCAGTTCAACGTTAACGTAGTAGGTCATTTGACAGCGGTGATAATTATTTGAGGCATGGTCGGTGTAATCGCAAGATGGCGAATGTCATGACGTCATCTATGACGATTCAAGGAACAGCGAAATCAAGCTCACTTAATTCGGAACGATTTTATGGACGTTCAAATCGATATCATAGCGCCTGTTTTAAATGACATTTTAGAAAAATCTTTGACACAAGGAATATTTCCAGAGGATTTAAAGCATTCCATAGTTAAACCCTTATTTAAAAAAGGTGATCGAAAAGAGCCAAATAACTATCGCCCTATTACTCTTGTTCCGGTGTTATCAAAGATCTTTGAAAAGGTATTCTACAGTAGATTAATTGGATTTTTGAATAAGCATAACATTCTTAAACAGGAACAAAACGGTTTTCAACATAATAAATCCACTTCTTTGGCAGCATTTACCTTAATTAAAAAGATCACAGAATACCTCGACGAAAGAATTCCGGTTGCAGTAGTATTCTTTGATATGAGCAAGGCTTTTGATTTTGTGGATCATAGCATCTTACTAGACAAATGTGAAAGATATGGCATCCGGGGCGTCGCTTTGGATTGGATTAGAAGTTTTTTAACAGGACGTCAACAATGTGTCGAAGTTTCTAACCTTAATGAAAATCTTGAATCCACTATCTATAGATCCTCTTCTAAATTTAATCCTTATGGCGTACCACAAGGGAGTGTTCTGGGGCCCTTGTTATTCCTGATATACATTAATGACTTACCAGATTCATTAAACTACGATAGTGTCCTTTTCGCCGATGATATTTCTGTCATAGTACCAAATAAAAACAAAAATTCAACACATGAAAACAAAATAAGAGAAGCTGTACAGACTGTTATAAATTGGCTTGAATCTAACAACTTATGTGTAAATATTTCAAAAACAAAATTTATTAAATTTAGTACATACAAATGCAAACCCTCTAATAGTATTAACATTAAAATAAATGATAAAATTGTTGAAGAAACAGAAAATATTAAATTTTTAGGTATAACTCTCGATAAATTTTGTAACTGGAAACCACACATATAGGTACAGCGTAGAAACTTCGAATTGTTTCAGATGAAAAAACTGCTCGCATAGCATACAGTGGATACGTTGAATCCATTTTAAGATATGGACTAATAATGTGGGGCAATTCAACAGACTATGAGAAGGCGTTTATCGTACAAAAAAAATGTATTCGAGCCATTTGCGGTGTGGACCCACTAGAATCTTGTAGACCTTTATTTAAAAGACTTAGGCTTTTGACCTTAACCGGTATGTATTTGTTTGAGGTATCGATGTTTGTAAGGAAACATAGTGAATTTTTTAAATTCAAAGGTGACAATTACACTAAACAGAGGCCAAGAGATCCAACAAAAATTATGATACCATTTTGCAATACAACACTAATTAAAAAGAATGTGTTTCATATGTGTATTTCTATTTTTAATAAATTACCCAGAAATATTAGAGAACTCCCTTTTAACCCCTTACCGCATAGCTACCCAAATGTGGGTACTTATTTTCAAACGTTCAGAAATAAAAAAATATGTTATTTCACCCCTAACGGCATATTAGGACAGATCAGGCAACTACTAAGCTTCAATAAACATATATGTGCTGCCATCTAGTGTACCGCGTAACGAAACTATAACCTGTCAAAGTCAGTCGGTGGCAGTTGAAATTTGTCGTTGGTATTTGCATGTTTTTAAAATTCATTTTGTGATCGTGTGTCGAGTTTTCGTTCGAGCTTCATATCGTGGTGCTAAGAAGACCTATCAAAGGACTGAAAACACGGAAAACATGTAAGTAAAAAGTTATAGTTTAGCGAAAATCATGCCAAACCTTAGCATGACAAATGTGGAATACTATGAAGTAACGTGAAAGTTAGTTTTCCATATTTGGCATTGTATGCATTAGTAGCTATTTTGTCATTCGGCCAGATTTGGGAATGTATGCAGTGAAGCATTATTTGATAATTTTTCAGAAAAATGGATCGTTTCATCTTACGGAATGAAGAGACGAGACGAGGCGAATCTACGCTGCGGCACGGGTAGTTAGCTTGTAAGTCGCTATAATTATGTATTAAGTTTTGTGTAAAATGTGAAGTTCCTAAGTGCAACAGATCTCATTTTTATCTTATATTTTCATTAAATAATGACTTTTATTTTTAAACCTAATTTACGAACTGAGGATTGACTTAAAATTACCTTTATAGCATGCGATGCCAAATATGGCAATTAGTTTCAGATGCCTTTACTGCAATGCATACTATGCCATTTATGTCCAATTGGTTTTAGTTGCTTTTACTGCATAATATGCCATATATGGGAAAAATAAGTTTTTTGTCATATTTCGAAAAGTAATCGGATTTTGGAAAACTGCTTGAAGTAACTTAATAGTACATGTCAAGAACTATCAAATATATTTTGTCCAGAAAAAAATAAAAACTCATGCGGTAAGGGGTTAAATATTTTAGAAGTAAATTGCGCAAATGGTTGACAGAAAATTGTTTTTACAGTTTACTCTTGTAAACTGTAAAAACAATTTTAATTTTATTTCTGCAACACAAAATTTAATTTAAGATAATATAAGTGTTAATTTCGTGTGCAATATATTATGTGTTAAGATTTTTTCTATTTTAAGATATAGGTAATAGTTTCATTGTGCAATATGTGTTAAGGTTTCTTTTTTTTTACATTGTATTTTTATTTAATAATTATTTTACTTTACTTTTATAAGCTTAAATTGAAAATACTTATAAATACGCATTATAAAATAATGTAAAATTATATTTGCATGCCCTAAAAAGGCAAAATATGGTTTGTGCCTAAACCACCGACTTTTACAACTGGTAACACCTGTATTTTAAGCAAATAAATTATTCTTATTCTTATTCTTACATTATAATTCGGAACGCAGCCCTAGTTTGCATCCGATCGTGCTGTCAGTTGTAATGACAGCTTATTACATTTCTCAACGAAACTGACAGCCCACGCCTATGCAGATATAACCCGACCAAATGAGATGGCACAGTGCGTTGAATGAAACAGTTTTGTTTCCCGATGATAATGACTGGAGCACGAGCGTCACCCAATTTTCAAAACAGTATATTCAAATCTGTCGGGTGTCAGTATGACGCAAATGCACCAATGCGAGGTGAACGGGCAAAAAACAGAGAGAAAGCTATTAAATATTATTGATTGATATCGTGTCGGGAATAATTTGTCGTCGTCGTAGCGAGTACACGTGCCGATAACATTATCAATTATTGTTTATTTTACTGTGACACCGAGGCGGTGATACATTAACAATAACATATTTTGTGTGAAAAAATCGTTTCCTACAATGATAAGAATGCATTCACAGCTTTTATTTTTATTAATTGGATTTTTACTTTCTTTCGCGTGTGGACAAGACAGACAGGTAGGTTTTTTTTAATTGTCAATTTTTTTTTTGTTTTATTAAATATATAAGCTAAGCCAAAAGCTAATCGCTCTATCTCTTTGTGTTTAGAATACGAAGGTCAGCACTGATGAGTGATAATGGGTCATTGTTAAATCCGCCCCTAAGACGACCCACTGACCAGTTCATCAGATTGTATATTTTTTTACTACAAATTCAGCTTGATTCAAAAGAAGTTCAATACCTACCAAATAATTATGTTAAATAATGGCCTCAGCATTGTTTAGCCTTGGTCTATTTCTCTGGTGTTATCCTCCCACTAAACCTAATAATCGAATGTTTGTTATTCTGACCTTATCTAAATGTATGTGCCCTACATTACTATAACAATTTAGTCTTATTTGTACATCATAAAATTTTCGTGAAGGATCCAAATAAGGCATTGCCTTAGTTTTAGATTAGAAAATAGTTTTATTTAAAAATAATGAAATGGTAGCGAGACAACAGGCTGGTGTCCGCAACTCCACTTCAAAGTGCGTATTTTGCGTATGGGCTATAAGCCACCACGCGGGCCCAGTGCGGGTTGGTAGCTGTCACATGTCATGAAAATCAAAGTAATATTATGATAACGCATAGATGGTCAACAAGAGATCCACGTATCATATACATTATACATATTATTCATATACATACATAACATCACTCCTTGTAATCCCTGAAGAGAAATGCAGTGGTGTACGTAATAGTACACCCACAATTCACTAGCTACATTTAAGTTCCATCTAATAAGGGGTGGGCTACTGCATTTTACATATTTATTACTTTACAGATAACCGCAGAAATCAACCCAGGATGTAAGACCTGTACAAAAGAAACCCTTGTTTATGTGAAAGCAGATGGCCAGCATGATACGGTCCACCAGATATGGGACTTCACAAGAAGTGTGCCTACCATCATCTATGCGATCACGAACAACAACTCTTCGTTAAATATAACCTGGAGGGCTCAGACACCTACTGAGTTTGCGCTGGAGAAACCGCTATACACCTTTGCAGCAGTTATTGATAAGGTAATCTTTGTTTTAGTAGATTTGCAAGGAAGTTAGTTCTGACCCTTCATGTTCGCAGCTTAAACTCTAGGAAGTGGTGAGGGGCGGGCGGGGCAGGGGACTCTAGAGTAGTAATTATGACATTCTATGAGCGCTGGATCTTAGCCTAAATTATATAAATGGTTTAGATTTCATAGCCTGGTCCAAGATTTTCTCAGAAAAATATCATTTAAATTGAAGTTTTTGTCAAAAAACTTGTTTTGTAAAATTACATAAGTACCTAGAATTTTACTTACTTTGGGAAACGGTATTTTTTTTTCCTCGTAATTATTTGTTTGCATTCCATTACTGATAAAATGATAATACTTGAATTCTCCCGTAAAATACAATTTCGTTGTAAACCCGCGTTACATCACGGGTTTATCGTTTCACAAGTTGCCCCAAATCAACTGTATGTGGAATGTAATTTTATCATAAGTATCGGAAATTCAAATGAATACTTATCAATAAGTGACGTCATTCGTAATCCGACTCGCATTGGCTACAATAACATGCATCTGTTGATTTTATTTTAGGTTGGTAATAGAATTAATTCAAATATTTCCTTACCAAAGAGGGGTACCCCTCTTTCAAAAATGAAACAAAACATCAATGGACTAAATCAAATTTTATTAAGAGCGTCCTCTTTACGCATCCGTTTCCTTTGTCTCGGTCGTCCTGTACCATTTCTGACCATGCTTGCGTTATTTTCTTTTCAGAGAGGTGAACGCACACTTATCCGCGCCTAAAGAAACATTTTATCTACCTATGTATATAACGTTAAACGGATTTCATACAAGTAATTCTAAAATTCGTTTCTTGCGGCTCCTTCACTTCTTTCGGATTTGATAAGCGTGCGTTCACCGTTATACTAACACAATGCTTTTATTTTCGGGAGAGACAGATAGAGGGGCCATCCACAACCACATTTTGCCAGTTACTTATATTAAATCCTGACGAACATGCAATCACAACACAACACGAACATGCATTTGGGCACAAACATCTCGTGTGAGAACTTTACAATACAAGAGCTACACTCCTTCAAACCCGAAAATCAATAACTTTACAATTCAAGAGCTACACTCCTTAAAACCCGGAAATCAAGCCCCTGGTTAGGGGCTTTTCACTCAAGGCACCCCACAGGATAGCCCGGTTAAGCAGACGGTAACCTCCTCCGATCCTAGGTTGACTTGTGAGAAGCCACTTACAGAAAAAAAAACCTATTAATCCACACTTAGCAATAGTGCGTGCTTGCGATATTAGACCAAGAAATTAAACATTTTGTACAAATATTCTCTAAATTAGATGTGCATTTAGTATTTTAGCCCTAACAACCGATACTCGTAAGTCGTGCGTGAGTCATAGGTTGCGTCCCCATTCCATGCTAGCGCATTGTAATAGATAGCAATGTGTCTCGTGACTTAGCCCTACATGCTGTAACATGCTAGACACTCAATTCATGTATCTAGTGCCTGTTATAAGAATAATGTTGGAAGTAGAATAAACTTGTGTGTTTTGGAGCATAGTCATTAAAATGCAAATGTTGAGAAGCAATTCGAAATTTACGATAAAACTCATCTAGGACAAAAACTTCAACAAAAAGACTGGGTTGCTTTTGAAATTTGAATCATATTTTACATCAACCTCCAATCAAACTGAAGATCTAATAGGTACGAAGCCCCATAACCATGAAGCCATTTTCCCCATAAATTATACATATTAACTTAGCACAGCAGTGGTAGCTCGTGTTATCGAACAAATAAATAAGACGTATAAAAGTACTCTGTGATAAGACGTTACCTGGAGTCGGCGCAACACGTTTTTTTTTTATTCTATTCTCCCCTGTTTCATCTGCCACGCCTTCATTTACTATTTTTTCTTTCATGTGCTAAAACTAGCATCTTATAACCAAAAAAAAGTGGCCAAGTGCGAGTCGGACTCGCCCATGAAGGGTTCCGTAGCAGCAAGTAATAAAAGGTAAATTGCGGTTTACGATTAATGACGTATTAAAAAAAATATATTTTTTTTAAGTTTTATCATTCTCTTATTTTAGAAGTTACAGGGGGGGGGGGACACACACATTTTACCACTTTGGAAGTGTCTCTCGCGCAAACTAATCAGTTTAGAAAAAAAATTATATTAGAAACCTCAATATCATTTTTGAAGACCTGTCCATAGATACCCCCAAACGTATGGGTTTGATTTAAAAAAAAAACTTTTTGTGTTTCTATTCCCACCCCAAAATTTATTGTTTTTTTTTTGTGTGAAAATCTTAATTTCGGTTCACAGAATACATCTACTTACCAAGTTTCAACAGCATAGTTCTTATAGTTTCGGAAAAAAACGTGGCTGTGACATACGGACGGACAGACAGACAGACATGACAGATCCACAAGGGTTCCGTTTTTTGCCATTTGGCTACGGAACCCTAAAAATCGAAAACGTGTACTTACATCTACTCGAGCATCGCGTCCCGTTCCTTCTCATCGAGAGGTGGCCTGTGTCCCAGCAGTGGGATCATAGGCTGAATATTATATGCTAACTTATAGTACTTACTTAATAATAATAATTTTACTAGGTATTATCCTCCAAGGAAATATCGTAGGTATGTAACTGGATAAACAAAACTCTTATTAGCTCAGCTGTTGTTTAATTTGTAACAACGAGTACCTTTACTATAAGCTGTGACGATCACCGAATAGTAACAGAGCGCTGTAGTATAATAACAATTAATTGACTCATCGTCAGTAAGACTAATGTTTTAGGAATATGGTCACCAGAGACGTACAATAATATATTGTGTTTTACTGTTATCTGGCAATTCATGAAATATTTACTTTCATTTGCCAATTTCATCAGTCGTAAAACTTCGTTACCAGTTGATGTTATCGTATAAATTACGCCTGCATCTCTGAAGGGTTATTCAGAGGGTGTACCCATGGCATACCCTCATTTCGCCAGTTGTCTTTAAGTCCCATTACCCGTGTGATGTATTTTTACTTCAATACGCTTTGAAATTATAGGCGAAGATATTTTAAAGAATTTATTGCAGAAACAAAATCTTTCACCCTCGTGGCACTAATTATCTTCTTCACAGTTTTTTCTTAGTAGCTGCATGTTCGTCTCCCAGTCAGGCACCAAGTCGTTTCCTCAAAAACATGAGATAAATTACTTAAAATAACGTAAACCCCCATTGTTCCAGATCCAAGAATACAATGACATCGAAGACAACGCACACTTTGACCCCAAGTGCCCCCAGAGGACGATACCGTTGCGGTACATCACATGGAGACGTAAAGACATCTCGCTAACTGACAAGGAAGCTATGCTGCATATGCATGGGACCTTCATAGGTCTGTGGGATCAGGAAGGCGCTGTTGAGATGAAGGTAAATTGTAGCATAATTGTTTCATTGTCTTACTTTGCGTTCCACTGGCGAAACACTAAGGAGATCATCATTGACATACAATCATCACCAATTTCAAGGGTTTTAATTTTTTTTGCACGGAACCGTAGCTCTTATTCTAAAATTGGCTATAGGATAAGTTGCAACTTAGACTATTTTCTAAGTTGGTCCTTATCTGCCAGCCTGTAAAAGTCCCGTCAAAATTGGTCGAGCCGCTGCAGAGATTAGCAGGAACAAACAGACAGATTGTCAAAATTTGAAAAAAACAATTAGTGCCAAATATATTTCTAAATGCATTCGGTAAAAAGGTGTTATTTTTTTAGCAGTCTATGTATGTTTATATCATAAACAAACACCTCACCATCCACCATCATCAGCCTATTAATGTTCCCACTGCTGGGAGACAGGCCTCCTCCCTGTGAGAGGGAATGGGCTATAATCCACCACGCGGGCCTAGTGCGGGGAGGTGCTTATTGGTAGATGTCACATGTCTTCGATTTTTTTGGTTCTAGGACACTTCAATTTTATTAAAACTAGTTATAAATTTGACGCATCTCTTCAACCCAACAGCTGGACCTGCTGCCCTTCAGAGACTACGCGGTAGACCTCCCTCACCTCATCCACACCGCGAACTCGACGCTCATCGACGTCAGCCTCATAAACCTGACAACTTTAAGTGACTTCAACTCGTCACGTTTCGCCATCCACTTCACCCTGGTCAGCTTGGACCCAAGAACTGATACCATGGTTTCTAGCATGAGGAAGAGCCTTGATGATGAACATACTCCTGGAGTTTTTGAGGTGAGCATAAATATTTGTGAAGCCATCTTTTTTTCCTTTAAATGGGCCTACTCTTGACCTCAATCTAGTCATGAGGACAGAGATGAGGTCGATCTCTAGGACATAAGTGCATGCTGTTTTTTATAATTATAGGTAGTCAGCAGTTAAATCTCTTAATTCGCTCTCAAGAGCGAAGGTCAATGGGCGGCATGGCCGATGCGGAATGGAGGTCTGCGGGTTCGTCGCGCTCAGGATGTCGGCTTGCCCCGGCATTCTTGGCGTCTGCGCATGGGGTTGCTGACTTGGTCGCTCGCATTCTATCTCTGAATGATGAAGGAGCGAGGGTGGTTCTAGCCGGTCTTAAAGATCGGGCGGAGGGGGTTGAATTGGCGCGCTTAAAGGCAGTGTCGCGGTCAGAATCAGGAGCGTGGTTGCAAGCGCTTCCTTCACCTCACCTGGGCACTTTACTTGACGGCGACTCTTTGCGAGTGGCGGTGGCTCTCCGCCTGGGCTGCGATGTCTGTGAACCACATATCTGCGGGTCCTAAGTAGAGGCCAACGGCCACCACGCGTTAAGTTGCTGTCGTTGCTCAGGGAGGTTTCCACATTGTCCGGAGAGCGCTGGTTGGCGCCAATTACACTTGTGTCCTGGAACCGCCGGGTCTCTGTCGTTTGGACGGCCTGGCAAAAGAGGAAGTGCCTACTTTGGGACGCAACTGTGTTAACACGTTTGCCCTCAGCCATCTCCTTGCACTATCTCGTCACCGGGTCCCGCGGCTGAATCAGCCGATCTCAAGTAGCGGGCCAAATATGCGGCATTGGAGCCGAGGTACTATTTTGTCCCACTGGCAGTAGAAACCACTGGTTGCTGGGGGTCCGACGCGACGCTATCAAATTTGTGGCGGACATCGGCCGTCGACTTAGAGAGAGGGGTGGTGACGAAAATTTAAAATTCTTAAAATGGACTTTATGATCATGATTATATAGTCCATTTTTAGAATTTACAATTTTTAACGTGATTCATATTATGTTCTGCTAAAGCGGCCGGTTTATACCCCTTGGTGCAGACGCTAGCCCTGGAAATTCAGCGCGGAAACGCCTAAGTGTCATGAGCTCCTTTGCGCCGGGAACGCCTAGGGACTGTGGTTTTCTTTTGACATAAGGTTTTCTTTTTTTTATGTAAACTGGTTTTATGTTTATGTTTAGTTCTTTAGTATTTTATTATACTTCTTAAAAAAATATTGAAACGAAATTGATCCTAAATGTTTCTGCAAGGCGTCCCTATGTTAATGAGATTCTACGACAATAAATAAAATAAAATAAAATATACATAAGTATATTAAAATGTTATGTTTTTCTTTTAACAGATATTTGAGATCAAGACGCCCAAGTCCAGGCAATCCGACGATGGCGGTTTCATGCAGTTCCGTCCGGTGTGCTACACGGAGCCCGAGCGCAGCGTATCCTCTTCCACCAACGCTTATATCACCAACTTTACCAAGTAATTATTAATTAATAAATATCGCTGTAATAAATTACACACAGCGCCATCTAGTGACACACTAAGCAACGAGGCTTGTGTCGTGGACACCATATAGACCAATTATTGTGACCAGTTATCGATAGTACAGACGCGAACACATCAAGCTACTGCAATCTTTCAATGGGTTTTAAATTTTTTGGCCGGATTAATTTCCACCTTTTTGTCTTATTTTTCAAAGTAGTGGCCACGCTTATAAAACCTATAGCTGGTATCAATACAAACAAGTCTTGGATGAGACAAAATGTTCTAAAGTGTCACATTTCCAAGATATGAACTATCGAAGTTAATCCGGCCATGCTTTATACAAAAATCTTCCAAGCCCTTGCTTAATTGATTTTCAACGTTATCGCTAAAGCGTTAGGTTCAATGTTGATTGGGAGTATTTTACAGTTTCGGGTAACTTGATGTGTTGGCGTCTGTACAATTAAACCAGACAAGGCATGAGCTACGGTCATTTTCGTGTGATTCCGAATTTGAATGGATATCACAGCTCTATGTTAGATCTTGTTATCACGTGTTCGTATTCACGAAGATATACGATGATTACCGAAGCGCATAATATTATTAATAGAGATCTGAATTTTCCCTGCCGGGGCTGCGGGACTGTTCGAAAGAGATACCGCGGCCCCGGAACATAAAGGGCGAGGAAGGAACATGGATGGGTTTTAGTCAGTAAAAGTTTGACACTCCCTCCCGCTCCGCCCAGAGTGGGAGAAGTTATTTGATGATTTCCCATCCGAAAAAAAAATCTGAATTTTCACTTACAACGTAGACCTAACCTTGGCTCATGACCATAGATGGTTCGTTAAGTAGTAATAGAAAAAAATAAAGTAAAAATATTTATTAGACTCACGCAGTACAAAACAAATAAAAAATGATTGAATAAACAATATGACAAAATTAAAAAAAGTAAACATAAGAAAATGATAGAACAATGAAAATTGGTCCTAGGTCAAAAGGCTCTTTATCTCAGCGTAGTGCTGTGCCATTTAAAAAAAAGTCACAGTGCTGTTAGCCACACAGGTCAATGGGACACGGTAATGGGATACTAACTTATGTTTTGTTTGTCCACAGATCAGAGATACCAGATTTCGGTACTCTGCACAACTTTTACCGGCATTACGACCCTGACAACCTGCTCGTTCAGGATATGTTGATATCGTTTGGTCTGCCTGGTGACGGATTCTATAAACAACACAATTATACTTCTTGGTGAGTAAAAACATGTTTTTTTTCCAGTAGCAACCCATTCTGGGATCATTTAAAGCACTTCAGTTCCTATCTGCTGCAGTTTAGACTAGGTTTTCGACTGAATATTAAAAATTCATTTCATCATTCTCTTGCCCATATCTCAATTCATTTGTGGTCGGCGCAGCATGTCTTCTTCTTCCAAACTCCTCTATTTTTCGTCATCTCATCAGACACTTCTTTTCTTACCATATCCTTCTTAACACAGTCCATCCATCATTTATTTGGTCTTCCTCTTCTCAAATATCCATCCATATTCATACTCAAAACTGTCCTCACATCATTTTCTTCATTCTTCCGCATCACATACATCTGAAATTCTAAAGTAAAACATAACATAACCATCATTTTCTCTTCATTCATCAGCCTACAATATTCCCATTGCTGGGTAACAGGCTCCTTCTATATGAGAGGGAATGGGCTATAAATCCACCTCGCAGCAGGCCCAGTGGGTTGGTAGATGCCTTCGGATTTTTGGTTCTAGGACATGCCGGTTTCCTCACTATGTTTTCCTTCACCGTTTTTGAGAGCAATGGTGATGAAATGAATTACGCAAATTAATAAGCCTGCCTGGGTTCTAACCCTTGTTGAGCCACCCCTACTCCATAAAAGACATGGTTATTTTGAATTAAAAAAAACCTTTATATGACTTTTTGCTTTACTTTCAGGTCGTTCACAATAGGTTACGGAGTGCCGCCGGTGGAAAGTTTCTCTCTGTTCGTGATCATCATTATATCCATCGGCCTTGGCGTCCCCGTGGTACTTGCAGCATCAGGCGTCACGTATGTCCTGGTCCGCCGGTACAAGCAGAGGCGGAACCCACCGCGCCGGTTTACTGATAGCGAATAAACATGGAGGGTATGATGTGACGAATTGCATTCTCAATTATATTGGTCAATATATCATTTGATACTGTCATGTGCAAAAAGCTATTTCAACACAGTTATGTTATCAGCTGGAATTTCAATCTAAAGATATTCAATACTTTACAACAAAATCATTGTTGAATTGCCCGTCGTGGACTGCAATTGTTGAATGAGGCAAACAATAGAGAAAAAAAAAACAACAAATATAATTCTTATTAATAAAATTCTAGAGTATTCTGTTAAAAAAATTTAAACCAAATCCGCCTCGTTCTATTTTCAATATTTAACCCTGAAACCAATTCTCTACTAGTCGCACAGAATCTGTCATCGATTCGATACGAAGAAGATTTTTGCATTTCAAGCAACTAAACGACTAAGCGACGAATATAATAACTAATCTGTGGTGTAAGCCCACCACAGATCAGTCTGTGTCTATCAATCATTTGAAAATGACAGAGAAATTATGATATTTTAAATAATATCTTTAGCGATAAACATCTGGTGATCATCTTTTTGCATATGACTGTATTACACAGATAATAATGTAGGTATTGTGATAAGGGTGAGCGCGTAAATAAATAATTATGTTGATTGCGTCGCTTTTCGTTCAGGGTGCGTAAAAATGTGATTTTTCGAAAATGAAGGACTTGACTTAGTGACGTAGGTCGCATTTCACCAACACGAATGCGTTCATTGCTATAAAAAATGACAATGACAGCTCGCGTTGAATTATATCGGTAGAATTCGACCTTGAAATAAATAAGAGATGGATTTTTGTATTAATTTCTTTCGTCAATGTACCCGACATCAAGACAGGCTATTCTAGTAGTGCAGAATTATATATTTGACAAGAACATCTAGATGTTGTGTTTAGCGTAGATTAAATAGAACTACAAAGTATTAGGAATGTTTGAATGAATCATAAATATCCTTTATTGTTTTGTGCATTATTGTGATTTTAGCAGAGAACTTGTAAAAGCAATTGACCTAAGCTATTCAGCTATGGTTTATCTTTTTCGTTTAGTTTTGTTGCAGGCTTATTATAATGGGGACTATCGCGCATGAATTCGCCGCTAGGGGCGCTCGTGTAGAGTAAGGTCTTCCGAAATGTCAGATGTCATAGTGGTCCCGCGTTGCGCTTTTTTTATCACGTATTTTTACTAATATTCGCAATTGTGGTCTAGATTGAGCCATTCCTCAGTAATTATGACTTGAAGATTTTAAGTAACAAGTTTGATTTTCAACACCTAATTTGTTAGTATTTGAAGGAAAAAATATTGTTAAATAATAATAATAATAATAATAATAATAATCGTTTATTTATCAAAAGGGGCACATTTACAATTAAGTATCATAACAAGTAAAATAGGGCACTGTTGCTTATTGCCTGAACTAGGTGGAACCTGTGTTTCAGGCTAGAAAGTGCATAAATACCTACTTAAAATAAATAAATTAACATTAAAGGAAATATAAAAGTAAATTACTAAAATTACGACTTACATAGAAAACAAAACAAACAAACATGTCAGCTGTTTACTTGCAGACAACAAGTAAATCTTCTGTCTGTGCATAGGTTATGGGTTGTAAAAAAGTAATAATAGTCTTTTTACAGCTAAAATAGTTCAACTTATAAATACTTAGTTTTCTATTTAATCTATTGTACAGAAATGGGCCTAAAAATGTAAAGAATCTTTCCACGAAAACATGTTTGGAGGTTGCTTTAGAAATGCATACCATATCATTCCGTCTCTTGTTAGTATTGTCAGCATTGTACGTGAGCATGGTGTGCTGTTTTAATACTAAGTGCATAATGAATAGCTGGCGCACAGTCAGCACGTTGCAGGATTTATACAGCTGATCTGTGGGAAAGTAAAAGGGATGGAAATTCGCTACCTTTAAAATTGCTCTTTGAGCTCTTTCGAGGGGGAGCAGGATAGTTTTTGATGCGCCTCCCCATGAAATAATACAGTAATTAATTATAGATTGACAGAGCGCGAAATAAACTTGTGTGATTAATTTAGGATCTGCAAAAGTTCGTATTTTTTTAAATACAAATATTAATTTGCGCACTCTTTTAACCAGACTTTCAATATGATACCTAAAAGAGAGTGTGTCGTCTAAATGTTTAATGCTTGCTCATTTTAGGGGCAATATTGTAAAGAATCTAAAACTGCATGCACAATATGCAATAAGATAAACTTTTTATGAAGTTATTGGTACTTTAAAGTATCAAAAAGAATGAATGACAGGACCTTACTCGCCAGTGGCGCCATCTGGTGAACTCAAAAACGATAGCTCTCATTGCTTGGTTTTCAGTCATCTAATCACGATAGCTCACATTTGGTTTCCGGAAACCAGGGGTTAGCACATGATTATAGATGCTAACAATCATTAGTTAGCATGTTATGTAGTTATAATTTATTTTTATATAATTCTTAGATAAATAACTCTAAAGTCAAATCTTATACGGCCGAGACTTAGTCGAAAAGTAATCGTTAATTAAGTTAAAATATTTAACGTTATTTGATTAAATTTTATTTTTTAAATGAAATGAATTCTCAAATTGTCATACAGCTTTTATGGAAAAATCAAAAACTAAAATGTAGACTTTTATAAAAAAATAATCTTTCTTTCTTGACAAAATGAACTTTTTAGGACGTAAATATTATAATAAATCAGAGATTCATATGACATTGTTAGCAGCAGGTAATATAAATTATATATTGAGTAAATAGAACAATTTAGTTAAGACTATATTAAATATAAACGTTAAATAAACGTTGGCATCGCACAGTGGAGATTGGCACAAGAAAAGATCGGCCTATAACCAGGAGTGGGTGTATTCAGGCTGTGGATGATGAAAATGATGATGTATAACCATTCGGTAACATCGGTGCGGACAGACGCGGCTCCGGACAACAAACTTTCAGAGCTGTTTCGTACCCGTGAAATTACACTACAATACAAAATCGGATGACGGAAGTCGGATCTAGTGCGTATACCACCATAGAAATAGTTCTACGAATACTCCGGACCGTATTTGCTCGAATCGGACGTAGTGCGAAACCGCTCTCACAAATAATGTACTGAAGCATCTGTTAAAGTCCGTTGTTCAGAGTCCGCAGCCGATCAGTATTGATTCGACCCAATCTCAGGTTCGTGCAACATGCAACCCATTCTCTTAAATTACGTCTTTGTTATGTAACACGTTGCACGTTGCTGTTACTTACAAACGTGTAACTATTATTCAGAAAAACGTCGTATTAGTTCCTTTAAATATAAAAAAAATATGCAACGTTATACTTACTTATAATAATTGTATGTACCTGTGTAGAGAGAAAACTAAAGATCTTAAGAAAAAACTTTGTTGCTGTAGTTTTTAATGTGGCTTTTCTTGACAGTGCATTTTCATAGATATTGTATAACTGGATGATATTAATTAAAGTTAAGTGTTGTACAGACGCAACAAGCACATCAAGCAAATAAAAAAAAACTCCAATCTGCCAAGTCTTTAATAGATTTCCAACTTTATCGCTAAAGCATTAGTTTCAAGGTTAATTGGGAAAAAATGTCAGTTTTGGGTAGCTTTGCTGGCGTCTGTACATATGCCAGTCAAAACTGTTAGTCAAAACTACTTTTGACTGGTGAAAACTAGTCCAAACTACTTTTGACCGGTGAAAACTAGTCAAAACTACTTTTAACCGGTGAAAACTAGTCAAAACTACTTTTGGCCGTTTAAAACTATTTAACTATAACCGACATTTACTTACAAACTTATTTATTCGGTTGTTTTGTGACCCTTTGAAAAACATCATGTAATTTTAAAACTAGGTAATTACAACTGAGACGTTTTAAAACAACATGCAAAAAGCGCATTTGGAATTTATACGGGTTTTGACTGAAACCAGTCAAAAGTATTTTTGACCAATTAACAGTTTTGACTGTAACACATACAACAAGATAAGTTTTAAACGAAGTCAAGGTAGGACGCGTACCTCATTCTGCTCAACATGTTACCATTGATGCGCCGGTGAACTATAAACCTAAGTTTTTGTTATAAAACTTAATCTTGTTAGTAAGATAAGTTTATGAATACACAGAATGTTATAAAGTTTTAAAATTCTAAGTGTCTCGACGTTAAAAAATAAAACTACTAATAATGTTCCCAAAAAAATATATTATTGTGATGTTAGAGTATTTTAAGCAACGTGTCAAAATACAGAAAAATATATTTATTGGAGTAGATTTAAGATAATGGTTAACGCTTTCTGGTATTTTTATTTGGCTTTTTAAAAATAATTGTTTTCATTCAATGAATTCTTTATTTTGATTTATTTTAATTGAATTCTTCTTAGCTTTTTAACTGTCAGTGCATTTTGTTATTGTATAAAATATTATAATTAAAAAAAAGACTAGAAAACACGCTTTAGGTTGACGTCATTTTATTTCACGGCAATCTCTTTTATCGGATACCCTCACGGCAATGCCTAATAACTAGTCTGCCAGCTTTCGGATTCCGCCATATTGGATTTAGAATGGCGTCACTTAGCTAACCATGAATTGTCATCAAAACTAAACATGTAGATAGAAAAATTTAGCTCAATCGGAAACCGGAAAGGGGGTAAAATTGAATCTTTAGAATTTTACATATTACTCATTTACAGGTGAAGCTAGTAAAGCGTGTACATATGCATTGACAGCATAATATTGTCTATGGATCAAGAGAACGGGTACTATGTGACATTCTGACTTAAAAATATTCTATGACTTGATAAGATGCTACGTATATCAACTTGCAAGGTTTTCTGAAAAGAGAAAACATTCTCTATGACAAATTCCTACCCCCTTATTAATAAACGCTGAGAAAAGTTAGGTTCAATTGTTGCTCAGTGGACTTACGAATTATATATCAAAAGTTCGAACTCCAGGAACGCCAGGCACTTGTAAATTATTCCATGTTCTCTGTTCTCGAAACCTAAAGGGACACATCGTCAGGAAACGGACATGTCCTAAATTCGAAGACATGTGACTTCTACCAAACAAATATAATGGCAATGGAAATGTCAACATTACTTCACGTTTATTAATAAGGGAGTTAGTGAAAACAAAGGGCATAACTCGCTATGTTCTTAGTATATGAAAGGGGTTGCAAAAAGGCTTTGCCAAAGGGTTTACGTGGCGTCATTTATTTTTCTAAACCAATTTTGAATGTTTTTGTAAATTATTTTGTAGGCTTAATCGTTAGCTTTGTATTTTCTGATGTGATATTAATTTTGATTATGTGTACTTGTTTTTATATAGGTATAATATTATCCGTAACGAATAAATGTACTAGTACTGAAATACGTGGTTTCATTTGTTTGATGTGTAGCTTACTGGTCCCAATTAAGAAACGATTAAAATGAGAAAATGAAACTCAATAACGAAAGTAAAACATCAATAAAAAATTATGAATTAACCGGTAATTATCTTTTTGATAACCCTGACCTTTCATCCTATCAACATTTTAAAATTACCGTTTAAGAAAATATATATCTAGCAATTTATTAAACAATAAGAAAGATAAAAATAATGCTTATTAGCACATGTATTTTTGTATGCTTGACTGATTGGAAATTTGGTTGGTTCAGTTACGAAACTATATTTGGATTAGTCATAGCGACCACCTGGGATGGTGCCAAAAACGAAGATTCACGCCTCGTATTTCTTCCTGTACCTTCTGGTTACGAAGATTGGAGGATATTTGTTTCTAAAAAAAGTTTTTAATGTTGTAACTAATACCTCCATGACCCCTGTAATAATCATTTATAATCAATGCATCCTTCAGCAATTCAGCACCATGTAACCATAATTTTTCAGTTTCAGACCAAAAGTAGTTTTCCAGCAATATTTTGTGCGTAAAGTGGCTTTGGTTTGAAGTACAAAATGCTTGGTTGACGGTTTCGTAAAGGGGCTGTTTACAACTAGTATGGTTGGCTCAGTTACGTTACGACTACAATCTTAGAGGAAAGTTTTGGAGATCCTTAGGAATGATTCCAAGAACACATCTCTTAATTTATATCCTCGAGCAGGCCGATAATATAGTTGCCGGATTTGTTGCTTTCGGCATACCTACTCTTTATTCAGCACTAGAAATGCACCGATATAACAGCTTTTTGATAACATTTCCTACTTGAACTAAATACGCAATACCAGACGTTAATTAACCCGAGATAACCTGCAGCACGAGCCACTACGCAGTGAACTACGAGACTCATAAATCTACCTCATTCATAAGCATTGCCTGCAAGATAAATACACCCTTATTGCTATACAGCTATGGATGAAATTAGATTGGGAGGTAATCGTGGAATGCAGGGAGTGACATAATTATCAAATACGCTGATTATTTCGTCGGCATACTTCAGGGAAGTGTTTGCTTCATAATGGAGATGATTTATTATTGTTTAGGGATGAAATTGCTGTTTTAGGTGTCAGTACTAAGAAAGTTATTAAAATTGACTGGATTCAACTATACCAGATGAAGGTGTTTATTTAGCTGAAACACGATTGTAACAAAAAAATAGAACCGACTTCAAAAAAGTGAAAAATAACTTTAGCTTCAAAAGTCGGTGACCATTGTTTGATTGATTTATTAAGTTTTTTTGTCACCGACTTCTGAAGCTAAAGTTATTTTTCACTTTTTTGAAGTCGGTTCTATTTTTTTGCAAAAAAGTTTTTATTTTTCACTTTTTAGTGGTTCACTTGTGCTTACACCTTCACAGCGTACCGGTGCAGTGGCGTGATGTTATGTTATGAACTGATGTAAACAATAGACAGACAATAGATTTCAGCAATCCCAGTCCATTTGCTATCATTTATTGAGGAGTTCCGTTCCATATCTCCGAAGTTCGTGATCAGATCATGACAATATTTCTATGGGACCAACTTGGAAGTATACCCTTTCAAACAAAAAAAGACTTTTTCAAATCGGTTCAGGCGTCTTCGAGTAATCGGTGAACATACATAAAAAAAAAAAAAAAAAAAAAACATACATACAGTCGAATAGAGAACCTCCTCCTTTTTGGAAGTCGGTTAAAAAGAGAATTATGGAGATGTTAAATAAAACAACTATACACTTAAGATAATTTAATTTAGGAAAAGAAAAACGAAACAGGTATCACAAAAATATGTACACAAACCAATCTTTCACAACAAGTCCAATCAAATTACTGAATTAATAAATTATTTAAAACTAGGCTCACAAGTCACACATGACTTAAGGTGCAACTAGACTGATCGATCGCCGCCGACCAGATGATATTGATCTCTCCAACATGCGAGGACCACACAGATTCAATCTTCAACGTTGATGTCATCGGTCGATCTCGACAGCAATCTAGTTACACCTTTAAGAATACAAAAATGCTCGAATTGAGGTAAACGAGGCATGTTACTGGTTGAGGCACGAGCTTAGCCCGAGGCAACCTCGGAAGAAGCACCAGTATTGGGGTTTAGTTGCAATTAATAAATTTGTACTTAAAATCGAAATATACGTAATAAAAACGACGCCCTGCTGGCTCTTACTCTGCGTGGTCAGATGTATCTACGTATTATTAAGGGCGTCCGATAAAAACGCGCGGGTGCACGCTCGTTTGTATTCAAAAATAGAAGGTGCAGGGGCGGGGCACGTGTGACGGGTTTTCTAATGCTGGGGCTACACTATCGCGATAACGCGAAGATTTGCGTTGTCGCGACACGTCTGGCCAAAGAATTCGTCCTATCGCGATAAACTTCGCGAATACGAAAGCCCTTCGCGCCGCTGTCGGTAAATTGTTGCACATCAAAGGGTTTTGTCGCGACAAAGTTCGTGCGTTTGGCTACACTTCGCGCGCTCTAGTTGACTGCGATACTCCGAGAGGTTTGAACGTGTTTGATTGAACTTGTTAATCACGGATTGGAATAATGAGAGGATAAGGAAAGATGCAGTAAATAATTTTTACCCGAGTGCAACCGCCTCTTCCATTTTTTCCCACAAATGAATTATCGCGACGTTCTAAATTATCGCGACAGTAGCAAGGTTTTTTTCAAGTGTGGCCAAGCACTTCGTCATAGAGCGAACACGAACTTTATCGCGACAACGCGAACACGAATCTTCGCCTGCAAGTCTGGCCGTAGCATAAGGCGTTGGAGTCTGAACACACAGAAAGAAAGTTGCCTCAGTAATATCCCGAATGAGGCGATGACGAAAAATTCTTTCGGCGCGGATAAGTGTGCGTTCACCTCAAACAAACGGCGTCGACATTTACAGAGGTGGATGACACTGAGCTGGGCCTCGATTCTGCTATTACAATAGTGTCAGAGTATTCGATCATTGATTTCATAATGATCAAGTAATGTCAAATTTTGACAAGTTTGTTAATTCTACTATCTTAATGGCGCCATTATGACTTCTCAATGAACAACCATCACTGACAATCCATTGAAAGAAATCTATACTAATATTATAAAGCAGAAGAGTTTGTTTGTTTGTTTGTTTGTTTGTTTGGTTGAACGCGCTAATCTCCGGAACTACGGGCTCGAATTGAAAAATTCTTTTTGCGTTGGATAGTCCATGTATCGAGGAAGGCTATAGGCTATATAACATCACGCTATGACCAATAGGAGCGGAGCAGCAATAAGAAATGTTGCAAGCGGGAACAAAACAGTTTAAACTTCCGTTGAGTAGGCGATGCGTTGCGATATCAAAACTTCACACGAACGAAGTCACGGGCAGAAGCTATGAGGCTATAATTTATCTTGGAAACTTGAACACCTGATGCAGAACCGCAACAGACCAGCTAAACTATAAGAGATACAAAAATGCCACCATAGCAAAAATTGTTCTACATGATGAGCATTTTCTGCTGAGAGTATAAGTTTGAAGATCTGGAACATCTGATGTGGAACTCCAAGAGCCCAGCTACACCATAACACATATAGGAATGACGTCTTAGCAAAAGTTGTTCAATTTTATGAGCACTCTCTGTTGGTTTATAAAAATCGAAGATCTGGAACACCTGTTGTGGAAATCGTGAACGTCATGCATTGTCTTGCGAGTCGGAGCCGTTCACGGATAGAGAATTGCGCTTGAGTTTCAAGCGTATCTACGCATCGACTACTAGATCTCTAGAGACAAGTAGGGAACGTGATGCGCGACTGACCGCTGATCGTGAACGTCACGCATTGTCTCGCGAGTCGGAGACGTTCACGGATAGAGAATTGCGCTTGAGTTCTCAGCGTATCTACGCATAGCATCTTCTAGGTCTTTAGAGACAAGTGCGGAACGTGATGCGCGACTGTCCGCTGATCGTGAGCGAATCCGAAATTTTTACCGATACAGAATCAGGCTTGAGTTTTCAGCGTATTCGCACATCTACTAACAGGTCTTTTGAAACGAGGGATGAACGTGATGCGTGATGCGCGATGCACGTTCATTGAACGAACGTTTGAATTCTGATCGACGTCGACATTCTCTGAACAGAATGTCGATATCATCTGAAAAACCGGATGTGTCTCAAGATATAGCCGTAGGGCATGGCGACCTGTCTACGGCGCGTTCGTGTTCCACGTGCGCCTCAAAGAGATGTCAGCATAAAGGGAGGGGTCCGCAAAGGCCCGGGGCTGCGGGACTGTTCGAAAGAGATACCGTGGCGCTGGAACGTAAAGGGCGAGGAAGGAACATGGATGGGTTTTAGTCAGTAAAAATCTGACACTCCCTCCCGCTCCGCCCAGAGTTGGAGAAGTTATTTGATTATTTCCCAACCGAAAAAAAAGGGCATGGCGACCTTCCTTGGGTTGATAAGGCACGGAGTGCATTTACGTCTCCTATGATTGAATACGCCACATATTCCGCCATCGGAGGTATGGCTAAAAATTGTACTTTTTGTGAAGCTGTTAAATGGCAAAAAGAAACAAATGGTATGTGTTGCTCAGGTGGGAAAGATCCGTTATTTTCCCGTCCCCGGGTTCTTAGAATTCGACATCAGACGTTTCAGATCTTCGACGACCCCGTTGTCGCTGGCATAAGCAACAGGATCCGCGTACGAAGTCGCGGGCAGAAGCTAGTGTCATAGAATATTAATCTCGTACATGAAATCTGGCATGAATAAATGTTCGCATTTAGTAGTAGATTTCGAAAACCATTTGTACTAAGGGTTTTATAATAACGACAATACGAAAATGCCATTAAAACACAATTTTATTACGAGACCATTGACCGACCATTGTGAATTTAGCAGATTACGAACTTTAAGCAAAATGACAATGGGATGAGAATGGAATCGTGTTGGAGTGACGAATTTATTAAAATAGCAGAATTAGGCCCCTGTTTGCCTTGAACACTACAGTACTTTTTCAAGTTATTATGCCTTGTGTCTGTGACTGTAGCTTTGCTTTTTTTTCTCGTTTTAAAGACATTCAAAAGTGCCGTAATGGTCTAGTTGAAATAAATGATTTGAGTTTGAGTTTCGAGTTGAGACCTTTACTTTAACAACTTTTTTAAGTTTTTCCTAGTACGATCAAAAGGGAGAAAAACAAGCTTGACATCAGACCACGCCAGAGTCGTATACACACGTTAGAAACATTCATATCTATGCACAGTCAGTCTCGGTATCAGGACAAACCAATACAGATTCTCTACAAAACATATCAAATATGTATAATCATATAATACGAGCTGTTCCTAAATACTGTTTTTTATTTTAGTATTGTGTAGGTCAGATAGGCAGTCGCTCCATGTGAAATACTGCGGGCCTTAAATAGCCGCTTTAGCAGAATCATAATATGAATCACGTTAAAAAACTAAAATTCTTAAAATGGACTTTAAAGTCATAAGCATAAAGACCATTTTAAGAATTTCAAATAACGTGATTCATATTATGATTCTGCTAAAGCGGCCATTTTAGAGCCCTATTATCTGACTGGAAGCCGACCTCAACATAGTTGCGAAAAGGCTAGGCAGATGATGATAATACAGGTACCGTAAACGGGGTGAATAGAAATGCAGGGGTGAATGGAAACAAAACTTTGGAATGGATTTTATAGTTGAATTCACATGATATGGTACCAACAAGTTCTCTATTGTATTAACTCAATTATAATTTATTATTAAGGTACTAGGTATTTTGGCCATTTACAATATAAGTTCAGCGATAAAATCCCTTTCAAAGTTTTGTTTCCATTCACCCCTGCATTTCTATTCACCCCGTTTTACTCCGGTACGTTATTAGTGAAAACTAAAAAGGTACAAGGCACGTCGATGATCACTTAGCGATGGAAATGAGTCATGGGTCTTAGACAATTATTTCTGGTACTCATTTTACTATATTAGGAATGGAAAAAGCCAAAATGTTTGCCTTGTGAGGACAATTTCGTGACTTACTTGATAAGTTGATTTTAATTGGAATCGATTGTAAAAGAAAAATAAATATTCGGAACAGCTCAATATTAACGGTATTTATACTAAACAGCTACTATTATCTCTACAGTTACAACTTCAAGTTTTCAGAAAATTGCATTTATTCAAATTATGCTGGTTATCAATCTAATAGACACTTACAGTTGGTCCTAATAAGTAGTTTATGTACATCTATCATCAAGATTTTGGTTCAAAACAATCGAAAATAACGATAAAAAACCGGCCAAGAGCGTGTCGGGCCACGCTCACTGTAGGGTTCCGTAGCTTCCCAGACCATTAAAAATACCAACATTTTTCGTCAGCAAAAATAACTTTGTTTTTCATAGTATTTGTATGAAAAACAAAGTTATCATTTGCGTTTTTTTGAAAAAGTGCTATATAACTCAAAAACTATTCAACTCATCAAGTTGAAAATAATTTTCCTAGAAAGTTCATATAAAGGTCTACTTCTGTGATTTTTTTCATATTTTTTAAACTTATGGTTCAAAAGTTAGAGGGGGGGGGGACACATTGTTTTTGACTTTCGGAGCGATTATTTCCTAAAATATTAATATTATCAAAAAATGATTTTAGAAAACCCCTATTCATTTTTAAATACCTATCCAACAATATATCACACGTCAGGGTCAAAATTAAAAAAAAAATCGCTCCCCACTTTACGTCTGGGGGAGGTACCCTAATAAAAATGTTTTTTTTAATTTTTATTTTTGCACTTTGTCGGCATGATTGATATACATATTGGTACCAAATTTCAGCTTTCTGGTGCTAACGGTCACTGAGATTATCCGCGGACAGACAGACAGACAGACATGGCGAAACTATAAGGGTTCCGTTTTTTGCCATTTGGCTACGGAACCCTAATAACGGTTTTGACGCAAAATGTGCACTTATCATATCTGCGTCAAAACTCAAACACATAGATTAAACTATAAGATCGCTGCAGAGTCCAAAATTTTATGCATCTAAAAAATGTTAAATCCATTTGCTATGTGTACAAAAATACCTAAGTAAATAAAATTATTATTTGATTATATTAACTGTAGCTACAAGAGATTGACGTTCAAAAATACATAAGATCGCGCCTTTCTCCCATAGGGGTTAGACAGGAACAAGGTACTCCACATTTTTCTCCCAAATGCACTTGGGAGAAAAATGTCTAAAATATAGATAATTATATCACATCCTTAGGAGGAGAGATCCAAATAGTGTTAGCTCAGTTATAAGCCACACTTAAAAACAGGTTAAAATCAATACCACGACTTATTATATCTCTGGTAAAAACAAACGGCCGCAAAGTACAGTCAAAACACTTGAACTATGACAATCGCTCTTACGGATATTACGCACGAAATAAAGGTCCTGTCAAAGTTTCATTGTTACCTATACATGTGGTTGACTGTACAAGAGTTAAGAAAATAAGTAGCTGCAATTTTCACGGAACCTTAATTTATGCAATCAAGATCTGCCGAGTGTCACTTTGCAAAGATTGCATCTTATTGTACTTTGCGGCCGTATTGTGAACTCTTTGCTTACGAAACAATAACTTATTGCAGACATTCCTGGAACCGTAAGAAAAAGGTTCACAATAATAAGAAACATTAACCCCAGGAGGGTTAATGTTTCTTACAGTCCCCCGATTCAGACAGTTTTATAAAGTTTTAAAGCCATTATTAAGAAAGATGAAGCTACATAAGTACACAGTACGGATAACACTTTTTTTTCTCTATAATGAGAAAAAAAAACAGGTTCTAAAACGTCCTAAGGACCCTTCCATAAATTAAGTGACACGAATTTCACTATCCAGCCTCCATAGTGTGGTGTGACGTCACATTAATTCAACATCAATGTCAATTTTACATGTTCATACAGATAGAGTAGGAAATATTTTTAAGTTTGTTTGGGAATTAAGACCCTTCCCCCCTTAACGTGTGGCGTAATTTATGGGTGGCCCCCAACACGGCCTATTCTCATAGTCAGTATTGAACCAAGGCAACAATCCAGCAGAGATTGGCAACCTCATTAGATAATCAACTCTCCTACGGGATGTGGATTAAAAAAGTCAAATGGAACCGTGAGATTCTGAATCAGGAAACCGAAAGATGAATGCTAAAAATAATCCTCTCGTTTAAAACAATCGTCATACAGGATCACAGACTCACATTTTCGCATACATACACAATCAGTTATTAAAAACATTTTTTTTTTCTTTCTTTTTTTATATAAATAGGTACGGATTTACGTGCATACGTTTTATATTACATTTAGATTAGGATAAAATTGGTGTACTTGTTTATTATTTTTAAGTGCCACATAAGCGCGGAACGATATTGCTATTCATTTAGGAACTCTTTCGTCGGTGCTGACGACCGACAGAAGTGAAGAAGTTTCCAGAATTAGTTATAAATGGAAGACAGATACGTAAAATAGATCTTTTTTTTTTGGGAAGGAATTTCAAGTAATGAGGAAGACCGTTAAAAGCTAATTGTAGATGGCGCCACCATAGCTGGTCTCAATCTGATCAATGATCAAGGTATTCCTTGATTTTCAACCAATGACGATGCTTGGAACCAGCTATACTAGCGCCATTAGTTCCACAGTGTGCATCCCCACTAAGACTGCTAGTTACATTTTGGTCAGCCTAGTTGTAAACCAAAACACACGGACAAGCTCTTAACTTTATCAGACAGGCGACCAGTTTTGTTCCTGGTGATTTGTAGATCACCAACCTGTGTGTCAAAACTGATTAGGGTCACAAATCCTAAATAAATCTAATTAGCCCGTCAGCTAATTTCTAAAAAAATTTAGACACGTATGTTTTTCTTTTTTCTCGTAATTCGTAAACAATAAATGAAGACAGTGCGTCGAAAACTGTGACGTCACATATAGGTAGGTACACGTTGTACTAGTTCTTACCTAAACGAAGTCACAGGCACCCCCGCATGATCTTTGATGAGTTTTATCTTCGTCAATTTTTATTGATATCATAGAATAAAAATACGTCTCGATTATTTTGAATAATCTAACTGACGGACTAAATAGAATCATAGTTCTTTTTTTTTTCATCTGTACATTTTCATCGTTTACTAATTACCAGTGACCCTATGTGGCGCTGTGTGTTAATGTCCAGCAATATTATATTATATTATTATATTATATTATTATTATTTACATTCACAAGGGGTTTTGTAACCCTAGGCGGCCAAAGCATATGAAATGAATTTCATCACATAACTTTGACCGTCTAAGGTTCTATAAAATGCCCTAAAAGATTAAAAAAACTAGCATTTGTTTATAAACAAATATATTTATGCAAGTTATTAACTTCTTTATTCAGTATTCGGGACACCGCGAGGTGAAAAATTTAACTGACTAAAATTTAATCTGCCCCCTTCACGGTCGTCCGCTGGTATAATTTTTCGCCTAAGATAAATTTTAGCGACCTTTTTACCTCGTTAAATTTTATCCTGCTGTCAGATTGACATTGAGCTGTTTGTTGTTTTATTTGCTTGATTTGCGCTAGACACGAATATTTCCAACGAGTACTTAATTCATCGTCACCGTGAATTTTATTTGTGTATCATGGAAGAAGTTATGATGCATTGATGCATTAAATGTTGAATAGATAGTTGTTACTTGTTTGACAAGCTGAGCTGTCAATTGAATTTGATTTAGATCTATTATATGACTATGACTCCGTTCAGCGAACCCTCGCTAGTTTAATTTTTATCCGGCGAAAATTTCGCCGGCTTCCTTAAACGCACCCCTGATTGTTATGTGTGGATACATTTAAATGTGCCAACAGAAAAATAAAGCGAATTATCTATTAGCAAACGACAGTCGTATGGGCTCAAGAACAATCATCGCGTATTCGTACGACGATCGTTTTCTTATTAGTTTGTAGTAATGATCATACCACTGTAAACTGTTAGCTCGTACTGTGAATACTATTCCGTGCGAATTTTCTTCCGCTTTATAATCCGAGGATAGAAATACGTATACTGCTACTCAGTTATCTTTCGAATACATGGTTTCCTACATACAAACTTTGCACACTAAAATTCCCTGGGCAGTGTTCGCATTGCGAGCTATCTTCAAAAGTGATAATATGGTTGTTGCTAAGGGGCCATTCATAAAAAAACGTCACACGAAATTTACGAATGTTTTAACCCGCCCCCTCCCCTCACCTGTCACAGCTAGTAACATTTGTGAGACCTTCCTAGTGTGACGTAACATATTTTTTTAGAGCTGGTAATATTTTTATGTTTTCCGTTAGTAGTTCCAATTCATTATTTTAATATTATTACGATATATTAGATTTTGAAGTGTGACGTCATGAAATTTAGGATCCCTTCTTCTCCTTGACAGATAGTCACAATTGTTTGTGGCGTTCCCCCTCTTAACGTGTGACGTAATTAATGGATGCCCCCCCATAGGACGAGATCACTAATTGATGCGGTATTGGCTTGAGCCAGTTTGTAATAATATCAATGCGAGTAAAGCGAATAGATTGTTGCGGTGTTATATTTTTATTGCACGGATATAAAAAAAATTGTGGCTTCAGCCGATTTTACGTCCTATAAGGTTATGTTAGAAAAGTGTAAACATATTTAGGAGTGTGGTACGGATTATCAAACTAAGCATTTTTTATGAGATTATTTTTACTACTTTAATATTTAACTGCCGTACTTATAACATTTTATACCCATATGTCTGGTGTATTTTTTGCTGTTGTTTTCATGTTTGATGTGTTGACGTTGGTCCCATGGAGAAACTTATTCAATTTGACAATCTATACCGTATTCTTAAATATGACAACATATTTCTATTTTATATAGCATATCACTCCTATAATGGTGGTTCCTCGCTGAGAGAATTCACCTGTAATGTAACAATCTAATATTCGATTTAGTACAGAATAAGTGAATCTGAACGTTACATTACAGGCGAATGTTCGCGGCGACGGAGTGTTTTAACACAAATTATCCGTCTGACAGGGATGACGACCGACAAAAAAAAATGATTTTGTTTGAAATGAAATGAGTTCGTCAGTTAGATTATTGAAAAATATTGGATACGTGTCTTTTGTTTTATCAAATTAATAAAAAAATACGAAGATAAAACGCATCAAAGAATATGTGTACCGAAATGTGACGTCACGCGAGTCTTCTATGCGCTGCATCGTCTTCAACTTTTGTTTACGTGAAAAAAGAAAAAATACGTGTCCAATATTTTTTAGAAATCTATCTGACGGACACATTTTATATTTAGTTTTTTTTAGTCGTGTGAGATGTTCTCGTTGGATAGTCGGCACGTTGTGTTGCGGGCTCACATGTCCGCGGCGTGTTTCTGTATAGCGCGCGGGTGGTGGGCGGGGCGGCGCCGGTGTGCGGCCGCCAGCAGCGCGCGCGCCGCGGTACCGCACACCTCCGCGCCGTCACGTGCCGCGCACACGCGCGCTCCACCCGCCAGACTGTTGCCGATGTGACTGTCACGGGAGAAAACACTATTGTGAAGGGTGGGACATACTAATATAATTACTTTTTTCCCCATAATAATTATGACCTCATTCTCAACATCAGCGACCCCAAAAACCACAAAAAGACACCCATGATAAAAATCTAAACATGTTCGTCGGCGCCATTTTGGATTTTAATTTTGACCTCATTTTCATTATCAGCGACCTCAAAAACCATGAAACCGACACTCATGACGGAAAAATCGAAAATTTTCATTGCCGCCATTTTTGATTTTCATTTTGACCTCATTTTCATCATCAGCGATCCCAAAAACCACGAAAACGACACCCATGATGAAATACCAAATATGTTCGTCGGCGCCATTTTGGATTTTCATTTTGACCTCATTTTCGACATCAACGACAGCAAAAACCACGAAAACAACACCCATGATGAAAAATCCAAAAAATTTCGATGGCGCCGTTTTGGATTTTCATTTTGACCTCTTTTTCATCATCAGAGACCACAAAAACCACGAAAACGACACCCATTATAAAAAACTCAAAAAAAATCGTCGGTTGTCTTCATTTTGACCAATCTTCATTAGTAGCGACCCCAAAAAAAAGTGATGTTACGCAAATAGGTCAAAAAAATAAAAATACAGTTGGTACCAAATACCTACGATATCGACCATTACTCATTCTATCTCGTTCTACCACACATACTTTCTTTTTCTGCCCCTGCCGTACCCGGCTTTTCGGCTTACAAAACGGTACTGCCAGCTGCGAAGTCACGTTTGCGCGTCCATACGATTTTAGTTCAGAATTTTGATACCGAGCACCGGCTTATTTGGCGCTACCTGTTGCTTTCATTGTTAACATATTTTTTTTGCATTTTTGTAATGTTTTTGACACTACGTGTAGAGTATATGAATACGGGTATTTATCGCGAATTTACCTTTAATTTAATCCCGACGTTTCGACCGGATTGCACTAGCCGTGGTCGCGGGGATACCCTTATTCATATGTTTTATAATGTGTTCTGATCGTGAGTTTAAAAAAGACAACTACGTGTAGAGTGCCTTGTTTCCAAAAGTAAGCCGGTAGGAATGGGCTTTTTAGGTGCCTTCGGGCCTGGCAGCCACAACAGAAGACCTAAAATGGCTGCTTTAGAAGAATCATAATTTGAATCATCTTAAAAAATTTAAATTGGTAAAATGGACCTTATCTTCATAAAGATAAAGTCCATTTTAAGAAATTTAAATTTTAACGTGATTCAAATTATGATTCTGCTAAAGTGGCCTTTTTAGACCCCCAGTTTTAGCGGACGCCCTAAGGTCAATGTTCACCAAAAAGATGACTGTCTGATTACCTAAAACAGCTGTTTAAAACGCATTTTTGTATGGGTACATGTCACAGTGACAGCTGTTTTTAGATAATCAGACGGTTATCTTTTCGGTGAACATGGACCTAAAAATGCAAGAGTTAAACAGTATTACACCCGAAAGTACCTAAAACACGATTCCTACCAGACCTGAAAGTACCTAAAAACACGATTCCTACCAGACCCGAAAGTACCTAAAAACACGAAGCCTACCAAACCCGAAAGTACCTAAAAACACGATTCCTACCAGGCCCAAAGGTAGCGCCCGCTCAGTTGTCAGACGGCACTGAACAGCAGCAATCTATACACAAACAAACGATTCCTATATCTGGGAACAAAGGATAGTTTGCAATAACTCACCGGACCATGTGGAAAGGCACATGTTGTGTGGACAGCCAGTCTAACGTCCCATTCACGTCCATTAGTGTAGCGCAGCCCACGAACTTGAACGCGCTCGCACATGAGAAGAATACGATCACCCGGGCCCCGTCCTGTATAACAAACATACACCATTTTAAAATATATTCTTTAATTATTTTTTCAAACAAGACTCTAAAAGCTATTTAAACAATTTAACTTCACTTTCTATCATAACAAGAGCCCCAAATGATTATAAAACTTGTTGAAAAACTCACCTGTTTAACCTTCTGCAGTTTCTTCGCCGTTCCTTGCGTGAAGGGGTACGTCCCAGTGCTCTGAGCTACTTCTACACAGTGAGCATCATCTGCCTTCGCAATGAAGTACCTCACATTCCCCTCTCCATTATCCCCGTACTTCTCTATATTAGCTAGTAAAGTCTTTCCATTTGGAGACATGGGACTCTTGGGACCGGTATAAGATTGAGGGGAGAACGGTTGGGGTACGTCGTTTCTCCAGCCACCAGGACGACCTTGGCCGTTCCTATATCCTCCTCCATAAGCGTTATTGTAAAAGTTGCCCCCTGGAAATCCGACATCGTTCTGCGGAACTGAATTGTACTGAGGATAGTACTGTTGCTTGTTATCATGACCGTATTGCTCATTGTTCTCAAGCCGTGATCGCCAGTTCGGCGAGTCCACAGTTAACGGTTTCGGTCTCTGCCCGATACCGCTAGGCTGATTGAGACCGACATTCTTCTCTTCAGAACCCATTATGTGGACCACTGTGTTTAGAATCTGTTCGTCTAACGGCGTCATTGGTTTTGCCGGGTTTGACATGCGACGTATCACTAAGGCGCATAGTTTCTGTCTGAGGTAGAATACGCTTATAGCATCTGAGGCGTCCGCGGTAAACGCCATCCATTCATCTAAGGTTATCACAGCCGTGTCAGGAGAAGCATTATTCTCATCTGCTTCACTGTCAGAATCACTTGACAGTCCTGGCGGGTTAGCGCGTTGAGTTAAGGCTCCTATTGGTAATCTCAACGGCCCACCAAACAGCGCAACAGTTAATGGCGTAACTAACGTGTTACACCGGATAAAACAAAACCTCCCAGCTCTGGAAATCTCTTCAAACACGACCCAGTCTGTAGGTAAGCTGTGCACGGATTTCTGGGATCCTGTCAACCCACCTCCTTGGTGTAATGTGGAGCTTGGGTGGAAACCTACTTTTACTTCTTTAGACGTCCTTAGAGACGATGAATCTCTGTCAACTCGAGCTATTGAAGGATACAGCCCGGCTACTAAAACGGCTTTCACAACATGCCACTTTTCAGAGTTCAAATTGACGTCTTTTATATCCCCTGAACCTCTGGCTTTGACGAGGCATAAAGCTCTTAGTTGGGCAAGTAACTGTGACCGGTAGCCGACGATCATTTCCATGGTAGCGCCACATATGAGGTTCTTGGCACAGAACGCTCGTTCGGTCCCGTTCGCTCGGGCAGTCTGCCACGCTTGGAAAGCTCGCAACAACGCCATATGGTCCGAATAACTGTCCGCGGCGAACTCTTTGCGTGCCATACTTCCTTTCTTCCTATTCTCCGGGTTCATTGATATCTGGAACGGTTCCTTATTCGCCAAACTACATACTATCGTCAAAATCGGGTCGAGGCACTTCATAACACACGCATAAAGCAACATTTTGCCTAACTTTGGTTCTACGGTCAGATCTAGTAAGTGTTGTCCGATCTCTGTCAGATCCTCCATCGGAGTCAACGCGCCGATAGTCTTGAGTAATGCAACAGCGTTCCTCACAGCCAAAAACGAAGGAGGTTCCAGAGCTTTTGATAGAAAATCTGCTATAGGAGTATTTCCTGTAGCGAGCAACTTAGTATGTAGACATAACTCTTGCAAAGGTACCCTTAAAATTTCAGGTACGGAGTTCAAAGGTAAGGTGTTAAACCGTCGTTTTGAGCACATGTGGAAGCAATGACCTGGTTTCGTCCTACCAGCTCGTCCCGCCCTTTGCTGGCAACAAGCTCTCGACGTCCAAACGCACTGTAACGAGCATACACCACCATTGGACTCATAATACTTCTCCTTCACCTTACAAGAATCGACTACATACACGACATCGTCAATAGTAATCGAAGTCTCAGCTATATTCGTCGATATTATAATCTTTCTTGCGTTAGGTAGAGGATTAAACACTTTCTTCTGGTCCAAAGTCTGCATATTACTGTGTAGAGTAAAAATCTGGTACTTTAATACATTCATGTCTGTGCAAGATTGTATCATGTCTCTTAGAGTCACTATATCATCATATCCTGGAAGGAAGATTAGGATGCTTCCTTTAGGTAAGTTTACATGTATATGCTTGATTAAGGCAAGCATCAGGTCATGGTCGATCAATTCTTCTGAAAACGTGTGATGGTATACATCTAGAAGGAAGTTTTCTGCTGCGCCGTCATCTTCTGCGTTCTCCTTAGGTTCCTCATTGATGTTGAAGCTGGAGAGTAGTTTGGCGCATTCTGTGTGGTTGTTTTCTATGGCGTAATCGTACGCTGTTTTGCCGTCGTTGTCTTTTGCTGATGGGTCGGCGCCTAGAACACGAATAGAATAACTGTTTTATAAAATGTTGGTCTTATCGCTGAAAGTGATATCTACCAGAAAACCTTTGGAGGACTATCATCATCTACCTAGCCTTTTCCCAACTATATCGGGGTCGGCTTCCAGTCTAGCCGGATGCAGCTGAATACCAGTATTTTACGTGGAGCGACTGCCTATCTGACCTCCACAACCCAGTTAATACTGGGTAATACGATAACACTTGGTAAGACTTTGGAGGACGATACGAACATGAAATAAAATAGGATAGGGGAGAGTCATCCGTGGCCTACAGCTAATACTACTCAAAATTTGAATAAAATAGATATTAAGTTATTTACTTAACAATTTAGGGTAAATTGTTGTAAGTTAATTTATGTATAACTAGCTGAGCTACCTTCCTCGAGAATTATTCTATCTATTGGTGAAAACAGCATGAAAATCGGTGCAGCAGTTTTTGAGTTTATCGCAAACAGACAGACAGACGCGGCGGAGGACTTTGTTTTATGATTGTATTGTACAACGGGCTGGTGTCCGCAACTCCACGTCAAAGCGCGTTTTTGCGTATGGGCTATAATCCACCACGCGGGCCCAGCGCAGTTTGGTAGATGTCACATGTCTTCGAATTTTTGGTTCTAGGACATGCCGGTTTCACTGACCGATCTGCAACATCTGCGCGATGTTGTCAGCTCGTCCGCGGGCGGCGGCCGCCATGAGACCGGAGCGTCTGCTGGCGGAGTGTGTGCACGAGATCGGGACGCCTTCCGATATGTACATGTACATGATTTGGGTGAACGAGTCCTGGAACAATTACTTTGTGTTACTTATCTGTCAAGACAACAACTCTTACACAGTTGTGTGCCAGTACATTCCGATGTTGAAGTAGTGGTTTATGGTGCATCCACAACGCATGTTGAGGTCACATGTAACAATGTTATCAATTTTTACCACGTGTTGAGGCAACATTACTTAACATATTATACTATCAAGGCTACATTTACTAACAATAAATAACACTTGGAAACGTTGGTTGAACCGTTGGTCAACAAAAAGTAGCTGCAGTGTGGATTCACCATTTCCTTTTTTTTCTTTCCAGTGGCGTAGGTTCCATATAGCTCGATTCCTACCCGTTTCCCTATGAAAAATGGCACAGTCCGACAACTAATATAATCACACTGAAGATATGTACTCTGCCTTGCCTTACCGCTTACAAAATTGTCCCTTCGCTACTGGTTAGTAGAATCGATAGTTAATATTATAAAGAGATACAATTTGTTTGTAAGAGTTTGTACATGTATAAAAATGGGCCTGCTCTTGACCTCAAACAATTCAAAAAAATATTTCACTGGCAGAAAGCTACATTACTTGTGGTCGTTATATGCTATATATCATTGGAAGGATCATTGTGAATGTGAAGGACATGCGTGTATCGTCCTTCATGTGTGGCGTAGAACTGATGCAGGCCTATTCACGGCAAGTCGAGGTCTTGCGTACATTGATACACACACCACTTTACACAAAAAAAAAACATATAGGAAGGCGACAATGACATTCAGACGATTGATCGACTTCAAATCTAACCGGATGCGGCTGACTACTAGTATTTTACAGGGAGCGAGTGACTTCACAACCAACACAATTACTTGACGATACTTATTAAGACTAGTTGTCAGTTTCTCGGGTTTCTGACTACCTGTAACGACTGCTAAAGATCTAGAAATGACAGCCGGAACCAACGGCTTAACGTGCTTTCCGAGGCACGGAAGGGTCTCAATACGTAAATAATGCTCACCCATCCACGGACCGACTTCGGCAAGTAGCTTAGCCGTAGCATGAATCGAACCAAAAAAACGTCCAAGTTAATGTCATGTTACTCACCAGGGTGCCCTCGTTAAAGCACTCGTCAAGGAACTCGTCCATGTCAGCCTGTAGCGACGGCTCCATCACACCCTCTTTCTCTTCTTTCACTTCCTTGCTATTACTGCTGCTGCCCGCGTCGTCTTGCTTTTGTCCTGGAGCCAGAATTAATTGAAGTTTTTATAAACAAAAACGATGTTTTTTATATGTAAAGGTCCTAAATAAAATGTCTTCTAAGCTGTAAAAATATTGGTTTAAGTATTTTTTTTTTTTGTTTTTTTTACCTGACTTAATCTGTTTTTTTTTTCTTACCTTTGTGCAAATGAACTTCTATTTGACATAGCTTGATGCTGTTCTAATGAAATAATTTTATGTTTAATTTTCATCAAAGGCACTGAACTAGATCAGCGCATTTAAATTGCGTTTATGGGCTGTCAGTTCATCATTGCTATGGAATATTGACACTGACAGCTTTATACAGGGTATAAAATACCTCTTAACGAAGCGGAAAGGCACTTGTTCTCCTCGTCATTCCGATCATTTGTTTGTTCTACACCATACCTGGGAACCTTCTAGTTACGGAGATGTGGGGGGTCAAAGTTACAACTTTTTGAAAAGTTATTTTTTAATTCAAGTTGTTATTGAAGATTTTTACTTTAAATACATCCACAAACCCCGTACTATTCAATCCATCCATCCGCACAATGTTTTGAGTGCGTTACATTGAGTTATACCACAAAACGTGATATTTCACCCCAAAAAAAAGTTGTTGTTGTTTCCCAGCAATAAATTTTGCGTAAAGTTACTTAGTATGATGTACAAAATGCTTGTTTGATGGCTTTGTGATGAGGTGGTTTACACCCTGTATAGTGTCGAGAAAGTACCCTAGTACATTTCGATCAGGAATCAAACCTTCAAGCTGTGACCAATAGCTATTCCCGTTCTTAAGTTTATTCTTGAGCTCCTTCTCAACTTGGCTCATCTTGGGCGTGCGGTACTGCGACATCTTCAGCACATCCTCCAGGTAGTAGCGCTGCACTTCGTGCAGACGCCCCGGGATCGTGATCACTGGGCAGTTGTTGAAGTATCTGGGAGAAAGGAAATACCTAGAGACCGCATTATATGCGAATGCACCAGCATTGGCATATAATGCCTGTTTTTTTCAAGACATTACTTATTTTAGCTAACATCTACACTACATAACGTGCATTATTGGAATTGTACTCGGTTTTCAAGGAAAAAAGTTACGAAAACTAAGTAAATGAAAAAAAAAATAGTCATGGTAGCCCCCTTTAATTTTTATTGTTATAGCGGCAACAGAAATACATATTTATAAAAATTTAAACTGTCTTCCTATTACGAATCATGGGATACAGCTCGCTGACAGACAGCCAGACGGACAGCGGAGGCTTAGTAATAGGGTCCCGTTGCTTACTTTTCGGGTACGGAACCACAAAAACCTTATTTTGTAGTATTATTATTTGAATGCTGCATAAAGCGGTAATTTCATGGTGCAGAGTAATTACAATATATTGATTTAGGATGTTAGTTTCAAGAGTCTTTGTCTATCGAATCATTTTAAAACAGAAATAGGGGAGAGGCATCATAGTTACTGGAAGTTCTATGGCCAGCTGAAGGATGATGAAGGCTGACAATAGGCTTGTTAACTGAAAAAATCTAATTAGTCCGTCACTTAGATTATCAAAAAATATTTGACCCGTATTTTTTCTTTTGTCACATAAACCAAAATTGACGAAGATACGACGCTTTTAAAATTCCCAATACGTCACTGTTCGGTATCATTCTTAGTGAGTTGATACCGAACAGTGACGTCACGAGCCCCCACTCCGAGTTTTGATGCGTTTTATCTTTGTCAATATTCGTTGATTTACAAAAACAAAAAATACGTGTCCATTATTTTCCAATACTCTAATTGACGGACTAAATAGATTTGCAATTTATTGATGGTGGAAACAAGCCTATTAGCCAGGTAAGGTCACGGTTTTTTACCACAGCTGTGTATACAGCGTGTTAGGTTAAACGAGGGACATATTGAGGGAAGGTATTCAGTATTCGATTCTCAATCCAAATATGTAAAATCCTATAACCTTATTTTTTGACATAATTGTCTAATTAAATACATTACTCATGGACGCAGCGCGCAAGTAGGTGTCACGCGGCAAAACACGTGCCGGTCCTGAGCTCCGTGCGCAAACTCCGCCCCTTTGCTTTGTGTCCCCGATGCACCGACAGGGCACACTCCCGCGCCACCCCGCGCTCACCTCAGTGTATGCGCGAGCGCCGTTACTTCCGCATGTCTATTATTACGTTTCCGCGTATCGCATAATTTTAACAAACAACCCCGCTTACTTCGCGATATTAAGAGTGTCCTGTAAACGTGTTCTTTAATAACCAAAAATTACGTCATATCATTATTCCGTTCCAGTGAAGAATATTACGATTATGGTTCGTGCTTAAGTGTTATCTAGTGATATTGTGCGAGGAACCGTTAATTATTATGCAAGGTGTCGATCGACGACTGCGAACATTCGGTCAGTACCTAGTTACCTAGATATTTGCCTGTCTAAAGCCAGATTTTAAGTATGAAGGGAAAATGGATTATACCTAGAAAGGTCATTGACCCGCACACATGTTCTGCGATAAGCGCATGGCGCACACGTTGCGAAACTTAGGCGAAGTTTTTGGTATGGATCTATCTGTTATGTATTAGTGTTATCTTTTTGTTCATATGTTTATTAGTATCATGTAAGCATGGACTATTGCGGGTTTGAATAAGTCCCTCGTTTAAACTAACATACTGTATAATATAGTATTTGGTCACAGTAGACACTACGTAGAACGACTTGTTCTAGTCGACAGGAATCGGATTCTTAGGTGCCTACGCCCCTGATCAGTATAGATGTGCACCAACATGTCAAACAGAAGTTGTCAGAAGTAATAACTGAACTACGAAAAACATATTAACTCCTATGCAACAAAGGCACTGCCAATGTCAAACTGGTTATACATCACCCCTAGTAGGAAAGGGATAAGTAAAGATAACCTAGCTATTAGTGCTTTGCTATAACATTTAAATTCGTATTACCTGGAGAATATCTGCGTGTCCATAGTAGCGGACATGAGCACCAACTTGAGCTCTTTAAACCTGGGCAGAGCGTCGCGCAGAGCGATCAGCAGGAAGTCGCTAAACTTGTCGCGTTCGTGCACCTCGTCCACGAATATGTGGGTCACACCTGTGGGTGAACAGTCATTTTAGTATAAGATGGATGGAGGAGCTCGATCGATGGATCGAGAAGAAGTAAAACTTGGGCATGGGGGTCCTAGCCGTCATTGCGATCATTTTTTTGTTTCAGACCATGTCTGGGAACCTTCTAAATAGTTACGGAGATATTGGGGGTCAAATTTCTAACTTTTTCGGTTTTTATTAAATATCTAAATGTTTTTAATGTAAGATTTTAAGATGTTTTGAGTGCGTTATATTGAGTTTGACTGTAAAACTTGATTTTCAATCCAAAAATAAAAGTCAATTCCCAGCAATAATTTTTGCATACAGTTACTTAGTTTGATGTACATAATGCTTGGTTGACGGCTTCGTGATGAGTCTGTTTACATGTGTGTATAACTTCATACCTTGTCTTGAAGAGGCGGCTCGTAATTGCAATGCGAGGTGAGTGAAATAATCAGACGTTCCGTTCCCTCAAGTTCAGTTTTTCCAAAAAAATATGAATGAAAGCTTAATGTGTGCTGCATGCGAGAAATCAAGACCTGTCGTTGCGAAGGCTTTATGTCCACCAGTGGCTTTGGGGAATGACGATGATCATAACTTACCATTCAGCGATGTATCTCCCGCCATGAGAGTCCTGAGCAGTACTCCGTTGGTGCAGTACGTGAGCACAGTGCGTGGACTGACGCGGGACTCCAGGCGGATCTGGTAGCCTATCGACTGGCCTATCTTCTCCATGCGCTCGTAGGCTACCTAGAAAAGAGATAGGAGAGTTACAAAGAGTTTTAAGTTATTAAAAGCAGAAAAGGTATGAAACTGGACATCATCATCAGCTTTTCAAAGGATGATGATGAATGATCATTTCAGTGAATCATTTCAAGAATGGAAAATATCAAACATAAGTACTTCGCCCGACTTCGTTCGCGAAAATTGTGATAGCTCGGCTAATTAGCATGATATCAATATAATTCATAGCCTATGTTACTCGGTAAAATGTAGCTTTCTAATGGTGAAAGATTTTTTTAAAATCGTTTGAGTAATAATTCTAAACCAATTAAATCGTTAGAGAGTTAAATCGTAACAAAAAATCAAATCTTTCCTCTTTATAATGACCTAACAGAGGTCCCAGATGTTTATATGTATAGTGGGTTAATATGGTGTCATAGCCTAGATTTTACAGTGGTCAGGTGCATAACAGAGATTTCGATTAGGCCTCCGCCGCGTCTGTGTCTGTTCGCGTTAAACTCAAAAAATACTGCACCGATTTTCATGCCGCTTTCACCAATGGATAGAATAGTTTTCGAGGAACGTTTTAGTATATATATTTGGACGAGGGCATCAGCTAGTTTATAAATAATGA
This sequence comes from Xestia ashworthii, assembly GCA_950022955.1. Lineage (NCBI taxonomy): Eukaryota > Metazoa > Arthropoda > Insecta > Lepidoptera > Noctuidae > Xestia > Xestia ashworthii. Next base: position 20,023,092 of record OX465565.1, on the reverse strand, counting down.
TGTAAACCTTCTTGGTGACTTACTCTCTCAGCCACAGCGACTGCAGATATCCTCCTAGGTTGCGTGCAGTACATGCGCGCAGCCTGCTTGTGTTCCTGGCAGTAGTCAAGCATCAACTGAGGCAGCTGCGTCGTCTTGCCGCAGCCGGTCGCGCCGGCTACTATTATCACCTGAGAATAATGTTCAATGAATTAGTTCTTTTGTAGGTAGTAGATACCATAGAAACGGGTTTCTTGGAATAAAGAATCGACAAAATGACAGATTTTTTTTATTCATCGACGGTCACTAAAATGCTACGCGGGCTGATCAAAATGAGTAATAATTTGGAATAGGTAGAAATATAAAAATATTTGAGAGAACCAGAAGCTTCGCGACTAAGGGGCCGCCTCCACGAGCGAGAGAATCGCGGCGATTTGACGTATTTCTATACGAAAATATCGCCGCGATTCTCTCGCTCGTGGAGACGGCCCAAAAGAGAGTGTATAGAAAAACGTGGCAAGGACGATAATATCGCCGCGATTCTCTCGCTCGTGGAGGCGGCCCCTAAAGCACTTTTCTGTTGTATCAACAGAGGCAGATGTTTGCAGATGAATGGCGGGCGTTTTAAGGAACAATACAGTCCCTCAAAACGCCCGCCCGTGTTTCGACACTCAAAAAGTGCTTATTCTCTGCCTAGTTTGAAAGTGTGGCCCTACAAAAACTGTTTGGCTGTTTGGGTTACTTGACATAGGTATTTTGATATTTATGTTAATGCTGACATAATTCTACCAACCCTCTCGGTGCCTAACCTATTTCTTATTTTGGTATGCACCAAATTGCAAATGTTGCGCACTAAGCGATTTGTTGTGTGTTCTCCCGTCGAGCCCCCTTCATACCACCAATGGATAAATGTGACAACTGTCATTTTACGTGATGAGACTTCTACACATGTGATAAGCATTGCACATTGTGTGCACCGTAGTTTATGTTGGGGAAGTCCCTTGAAACTACTCACCTGATTTTATTGCATTTAAAGAGGTATTGATTGAAATATTTATATCACTGATTTCAATTATCTCAGCCCTGCCCTGAGGATAAATTCATTCCGACACGCGACGCAGCGCGCACATTTTAATAGAGCGACTCAAATTATAACTTTATTTACTACACGAAAAGGTACACATTTCATTGGGTTTCATCACGCGGCGGCGCGCGGCGCAGTGCGAAATCACTGGCCTCGGGGACTTAAAAACACCTTTGTAAAGGTTACAGAATTACAAGTGTTACATGTTGAATTGGTAACAGTACCAAATATGTAACACTTATAAATGTGTTTTCAATGTGTTAACCCAAAACATTTACAAAAGTGTAACCGTAACATATCTGTAACAGATATAAAAGGTTTAACAGTGTTAATAAGTGTTTAACAGGTAAACTCAGCGTTGCCATTGGATAGCCGAAATCTAGTCGCAGTCTGTTGTAAAACTGATTATTTCAGTTACACATATTAACACACATAAAAGGTTACAGTTTGATTCGGTAACATTATTGTATCTGTTACATCTATAAGTGTTTTTTTGTTGAAACTGTTTTAAAAACAGTGTTAAAAACACATTATTACGGTTACAGTTTGAGTCCCTGATGGCATCTTCCAGTACCGTCGCGCCGTATCGCGTCTCGTTGTGAACTGACGCTAAGACTCAATGCCTTATTAGTTTTAAATCTCACCTGATTATGTAGAACAGCATTGATGAGGTCTTGTCTTTGTTCATACACTGGCAGCTTCTCTCTGAACTTCAGGAGATCTGGATTGTACTGTGTGTTGGGGACCTGAAGCATAAAAGTCAATTTTAGAGATGAAACGGATATCCGGTAACTATCCGGTATCCGGCCTATCCGACCTTGTTTTCACTATCCGGCCGGATACCGGATAGTAATACAGTATCCGGAAGGATACCGGATAGTAAAATTTTAAAAAATCTCATTATTTTACACAAGGCAAATCATACTCCAATAGGTTATGATGTTTTTGATGATGACATTTCTTGTTATCTATCAGAATTCAAACATAAAATCACGACGACAAGTGATAAACAATGAAATAAACAACAAACGAACTGAGAAACAAACACAAACTGACACGCGCGATAACACTCGAACGCCCCCGATTCGACCCGATCTCCGCTTACGTCCAACCCGAATGCGCCTGAATATTTCCGATCTCGTTCACCCCGCCAATATTCAAATCAAACTGATCGCGTCAACGCAATAAAGGGCCGAATATCCGGCAGCCGGATATCCGGCGCTCCGGCCTAGTAGCTTGCCGAATATCCGGTATCCGGTATCCGGCCAAACTACTATCCGTTTCATCTCTAGTCAATTTTACACATGATCTGGAGTACTTGAAGTATAAAATCACAATCAGCCTAAAACTTACCCACTGCTTGGAAAGAGGCCTACAGTCCGTTAGAGAGAGGGTGATCATCACAGAACATAAAAAACAGCAGAAATCGCATGGCGCTTTATTAGTATCGGAACCAGCGTACCCAAAACAGGTTTATTGTATTTCGTAACACTAAAAAAAGCGTGGTGTGATTGGTAATTTAATAATGAATGAAAGTAAGTTTGAAAATAAACCTTAAATATATCTCAATAAAGTGGTTTATTATCTAATCTGTTTACGTATTAGCTCATAGGGAACAGTTTCACAAGCAAGTTCTGCTACTTACCGCTAGATGTCACTACACTAAATGCATTTAATAAACCTTTATTTCTTTAGAAATGTGATTGATAGTTCCGTAACGAGCTCATTACTATTTGTGTGCTATTCGTCCTGTTTTAGGGTTGTAACACTGCTGCCGTTGCCTTATTTATCGATATTGCGTTTTATTTGTAAATAAAATACAGGATTCGATATTTTTAAATTTCAAAATGAATTAAGTAGGTACTTAAGTTTGAAATCATCATCATCATCATCATCATCTCAGCCGAAAGACGCTCACTGCTGGACATAGGCCCCAAGTGTCACCACATTGACCGGTCCCTTGCGACTCGCATCCACCGGATTCCCGCAACCTTCACCAGGTCATCGGTCCACCTAGTGGGAGGTCTTCCAACGCATCGTCTTCCGGTTCGCGGTCGCCACTCCAGAACTTTTCGACCCCAACGGCCATCCGTTCTGCGAGCAATGTGCCCTGCCCACTGCCACTTAAGTTTAGCAATTCTTCGGGCTACGTCGGTGACCTTGGTTCTCTTGCGGATGTCTTCATTTCTGATTCGATCACGCAAGGAAACTCCGAGTCCAGAACCTTGAAGACATCCTCCAGTGCAGCGGTGAACAGTTTCGGAGAGATGACGTCTCCCTGTCTTACACCTCGCTGCAGAAGGATAGGTTCCGAGGCTTGGTCCTGAAGTCGGACTGACATGGTGGCGTTTTTGTACAAACACTTCAACACCTCGATGTACCGGTAGTCAATTTGGCACCGTTGGAGAGACTGCAGTACAGCCCAGGTCTCGATCGAATCAAAGGCTTTCTCGTAGTCCACAAACGCTAAACAGAGAGGCAAGTTGTACTCTTTGGTCTTCTGTATAACCTGCCGAAGCATATGTATGTGGTCCACGGTGCTAAAGCCTTTTCGGAAACCGGCTTGTTCGGGTGGCTGGAAATCGTCAAACCTGCGCGCGAGACGATTCGTGATGACTCTTGAAAACAACTTGTAGACATGGCTTAGAAGTGAGATGGGCCTGTAATTCTTCAACCGGGCATTGTCACCCTTCTTGAAGAAGAGCACCACCACACCCCTGCACCATGCCTGTGGCGTTTTCCCCTCGAGTATGACGGAATTAAACAGCTTCTGAAGGGCCTTAAGTACCGGTTTTCCACCCGCCTTCAGGAGTTCGGCCGTAATTCCGTCATCCCCCGGTGCCTTGTTGTTTTTGAGCTGTTTCAGAGCCATCCTAATCTCGTACAGGCTGACGTCCGGGATGTCTTCGGTATAGTGTCGGGTTAGTCAAGCTCTTGGGTCGTTTGCTGGGTCGACAATGGGTTTGCTGGTTGACGTGTACAACTATCCATAGAAGCTCTCGATCTCCCTCAGTAGCTCCGGTTTGGCGGATAAGATCCTGCCATCGTCGGTCTTCAGTTTCGTGAGCTGGCTCTGCCCAAAAGCCAGATCTCTTGAAAATACCTTGGAGCCTTTGTTCCGTTCGATTGCGTCTTTAATGCGCTCGGTATTATAGCGGCGGAGGTCGCTCTTCAAGGATTTAGAGATCTGTCTATTGAGCTGCCGGTATTTCAACGCCTCGTCTGAAGACTGCAGGATCATCCTGTTTGAAATCAAGTGTCATAATTTTATAATAATGCTTATGATTTATAGAAAGAATAATTAACAAAGTATTGTTCTGTTAATACTGTCATGTTAAACTACTGATTGATTTCGAAAATTATACTATTTGATAGAAAGGTACATAATTATTACAGATTAAATTAGACAAAGACAGCACAGACAACACAGAAAAACGATCAAAGAAATCAGTGGAATAATACAAATTAAAATAAAAGAATGGTTTTATTTTACATTAATGAAACAGTTAAAGATAAAGAGGAGAGAAACAGTTAAATCAACTAAAAATACATAGTTCATTGGCCTTGAAATATAACATACTTGTAAAGAAGTTGTATTTTTGTTTGTTTTATATTAATTTTAAGTAAATGATGTATCTGCACATTAATGTAGCGTTCTGTAATGGCTTTTATCAAGTCAGTGACATGGTTTGATGTGGGGAATTCTCCAATTTGATGAAAATTTATATTTTAGAACAAATTTTCTCCTACAAACTTTTTTAATATTTTGCCCATTATTTCTTCTTTTTTAAATAATTTTCCATCCATTGTTTGAATAACAACTTCAGCTACTTTACAAATTTTTATCATATCGCTTGACGGATATACAAGCCCACCTTTGTCTTTGGCTATTATAAATTTATGTAAAGAAGTGCATTGATTTGAGATGAGAGTGCCAACACAGACGTCGCAATTAATTTTCTTTATTTAAAATACGGGCAATATGTGCTATTGCTTGAGAACTAAATTAAATTCAGAATTGTTGTTTAGAAGTTCGCCGATTTCTTGCTCTTCTGCTGTATCAGTAGAGGTTTTATTTATGCGATCTACTGCGAACGAGCAAAAACACAAAAAGGTTTTAACAATTCATGGAAATAATACCTACTACTAAAACAGAATCACAAAAAAAAATCGCACGCACGGTTAATTTTTCGCCGCTACATCATAGAACATTGTAAGTTTAAAATATCGATAACTCATTATCGATAACGTCAATCTCTAATTGAGTAGTGGACTGTGACATGTGTGTAGTTGGAATCTTCGAGAATTATTTGTTTGAGTTTAAAAGAAAGTAGACCCTATGTTTTAAACAACAAAGTCTATTTGTTCTTGTCTTGTTTAATAAAATAATGTTTGGCAAATTTTAATCTAAATGAAGTAAATTAAGACTTGATCGATGATATGATAAACCGCCTTGTGATACATTTTTGGTTCTGCTATCGTTTTTACACCCCAGAACAGCACAAAAAGGCATTTTAGTATTTTTTTTTTAAAGTTATTGTCACTGCGACGCTTCTATCTAGACTGATGTGCGTGGCGTGTGCGTGAGAGAAACACTTTGCGGAACAGCGCAAAGCTCGGGGTACGAGCGCCCCGCCCACATGCGACTTCTACTGTTTTTATGTTCTGTGGTGATCATCATGAGTACCCAAAGTAGATTAGGGGATAGTATAAACTATAAACTGACTAATTGTTAAAATAATATCACTTAAATTGGGGGGACTGGTAATTATTAAAAAGGTATGAAAAAGGTATGCGACTAACCAACAGTCATACTCATTAAGAGATGAGGCAATCTTGTCAGCTTAATTTTTTTTAATTTAGAAGAATTTTTTTAATAAAATAAGCAAATATATTTTTAACCCCCCACGCAAAAACGACCGGGTGTTATAAGTTTGACGTGTCTGTGTGTGTGTGTGTGTCTCGTAGCTCCTGAACGGATGAACCGAATTTTATTTTATTTGTTCGAAAGGTCAATAAGTCGGGAGTGTTCTTAGCAATGTTTGATAAAAATCAGTCAAATTTACGGATTACATATTTATTCCAAGACTCCTTCAAAATGGGTATCAAATGAAAGGGCTTGACTAGTAACATAATATAAGATTTATTACATTTCAAATCCAAGATGGCCGCCACCAAAAAATAGTAAATTACATTTTTTAACTCCTTTGTTGTGGGTATCAAATGAAAGTGTCAACACCAAAAACCGGAAATACCTTTTAATTATGACCCTATGTGTCAGGGGTAATTAAATTTTTAATTTAATGTTACTTGTATAAATAGAAAGTGAATTTTTTAACAGTTTTAGTTTTTAATTAAATTATTGTTCCAATACCTGCGCAACCCCATTATTCAGCTGCCCCATGGACTTGTGTGTGAGTTGTGGACTTCTCTCCTTCTCTGGGCAGCTGCTAAGGTCATCCTTCTCTTTGCTTGTGATGGGGAAGGCATTGCACAGCTCCGCAATACCGCAACGCATGTTTGAATCCAGGATGAGCTTAGCATCGTTCTGAATGATTGTTGAACCAATGCGTTTGTATATTGTGAGGTAGCGATTTACTCCTGTAAAAAGTTGGAGTGAATTCTAAAATTATATTGTGTCTTGGAAATTCGACATTTGGTTTCATGGGTGGTATTAAAATGTTGTGGCATGCAAGAAAAAAGGGTTTATTTTAATATTATTTAAAAAAATGTTAATATTAAAGGTGTAACTTTGTGTAATTTATCAGTAAATTAGTGTTTTCTTACGTTCTACAAATTGTTGCTCATGCAAAAAGGATAGCAAAGTATGTTGAGTGTCATGTACTTCATGTTATGTGATAAAATGCAAATAGACTATATTGATATTATAGTAACTATCAACCATACTTCAACCTGGATTTCGAGAGGTAGGTAATTTCGATTAGAAGAAAATGTTACTGTAGTAATGGTATTTAACATCTATTTCACAACTAGTGGTAAATAATAATTACAACTAATGTGCAATTTAGCCATATGGTTAGACGTAAATCAAACAGTCGGTACAGTAAGGTAAAAAAAATGTGGGTCTATAGAATAATAACACTCGAACCATAGTTTGATTTGGATCAAAATATGTTTTTCACATCAACAACATACCTTTCCCGCGCGATTTCGACTTCAGACCAAGCTTGGCAACTGTTTCGTGGATGAATCCGCGCTCCTGAGCCGACAGGAACGTCGGGAACTTAAGTTCAGTCTCATTTTCATCAGTAATGAACTTATCCAACTGAATCTTCAGTGCTATGCTCACAGATTCAGCTATGGGGAAATGCTTGTTCCCATGACGTTTTCCCTTTTTAGAACTCATTTTAATACTTAAGTTATGCTATCAACAAATTCCTACACATATACTATAGTTATGAAATTGTTTACAAGCAAATTATTATCAAGAGCTTTAAACTATCATGAATGAAAGAAAAATGAAACGAATGCGATTCCATCCATAGTCTTGATGCTAGGGAGAAGAGGTTACATACTAATTTGGTACGAAAATTTTAGTATTAAAAGTTCAGACTTTCGGAGCCAGTATTGTTTCAGTGAGAATTCATGTCTATGTCACTTATATCCAAACAATACTGCAGCTCATGAAATGGATGAATTCCAATATAGGAATCACATCAATCTTTAGTAACATTTTCGTGACTTTTTGAAATTCTGTCGATTGAGCAAACCACAGAGTATATAATCACTACATCACATCACTATGGGTAGGCCACAAATGTCATTTTGATTTTTGGGAAGCGTTGCGGCGTTCCAGGTATGCTCTTATTTTGGCACATCTGTAACATGCTTCACTTTTACGACTGATGAGATAAATCCTTGATCTTGATTACCTAAATAAATTCCTTGTGTGTGACCCTCTTTATTAATGTAGATTAAACATAGGATGGACTTATGCCAAATTAGTCTCTCTTGGGACAATATCCGAACGCAAATTGAAAAAAAAATTTAGCATGTCACTCTTTACTAGCTAGCTAATAATATCTAATCTGTGCTCTTTACTCCTTGGTTGTGTTACTGTTACTGTCTACTGATGTCACTCACTCACTTGTCAAAATAATTCAACACGTGAAGCTATCGCCAATGGTATGAGATTAGATCTAACATTGTTTTCGTTGAATTCCTAATGTAATTTATCAAAATGCCGCAAAATATTAAGCATTTAGTGGTCGACACAACCGCCTTCATAAAGGCAGCTAGTTTACAAGACATTGCTGAGAACGTATACACAGTGCAAGAGGTTATTGATGAAATCACGAACGATAGACAACGCAGAAAACTTGTAGTGCTCCCATACGATCTTAAAGTGAAAGATGTTTTCACCGAGAACATTAAGTTCATCACTGAGTTCTCCAAAAAGACCGGCGACTACCGCAGTCTGTCTGCCACTGACATCAAAGTAATGGCGCTTACCTATCAACTGGAAAAAGAAAAAATAGGCACTGAACATCTGAAAACTGATCCAACCACACAGAAGATTGTCAAAGTAACTGGATTAGCCAACTACAACACAACCCCAAATGGAAACTCAGAAGTTAAACCAGAAAATGTCAACCAGGAAACTGGTGAACCAACAGAAAGCACTGATGAAGAAACTGGTGAAGCTAAAATAAAAATCGTGGACAAACCTATCTGTAGCACAGGATCAATCACTATAAATGTTGCAAAAAACAACTGCAAAATAAGTGATAATCACAATGAAGAAGATGCAGCAGAAATTGCTGAACAAATAAAAAATATGGACATTCAAGAACCAAACATTGATGATATCATGGTGAAAGTTCCTGGAGATGAACAGGAGTCTGAAAGTGATGAGGACTCATCAGACAGTGATGGTGGAGAGTGGATCACACCTAGCAATGTTGCAGAGAAGAGGAAAGAAATGGAACTGGGAGAATTTGAAGAAAAATCTGTAGAAGTAGCTTGTATCACTTCAGACTTTGCCATGCAGAATGTTCTCAAGCAAATAGGACTCAATGCAACCTCAATAGATGGAAGGATCATCAGACAACTCCGTACCTTCATTTTCCGTTGCACTACTTGCTTCAAAACAACAAGTGTGATGACCAAGTTGTTTTGTCCCAAATGTGGTCACTCAACTCTTAAAAAAGTTGGTGTGAGCATTGATGATGATGGTGTTCAACATATTCACATCAATGGACGGAAACCTCTGACAGCTCGGGGCAAGAAGTTCAGTCTACCCACTCCTAAAGGAGGTCAACACTTCCAATACCCAATACTATCTGAAGACCAACATATCCACAAGAGATTTGCCACAAAGATGGCGCGAGGCAAAACTAATGCTATGGATCCTGATTACACTGCTGGTTTCTCACCATTTGCAGTGAGAGATGTTAATTCTAAGTCTGCTGTGTTAGGTGTAAGAGCCAATAAGCAGGACATTAAATACTGGATGAAAAATGCCTGCAAGGGAAAGAAGAAGTAAAATAGTACTAAGCTTTTCTAAACGGCCCTCAATTTATGAGCCAGATTTTGTATATTATAGGAAATAATAACTAATATAGTAAAATATATATATTCTTATTTTAATGATAACATCGTTTGAATGTCCACCTATACAAATAACAATTGTATACAGTTGAATACTATTTTGACACTTTTTCGTCAATAAACTTGAACACTGATTCCATACATGAATATGATGTCATTTCATGTTTTTGATGACCTGCGAAAATAAAAAAGGTGATAAATGATAAGATAAACACTTTGGAACTCAGTCGCGCACGGATTTTGTTTTTTAAACTAAAGTTGGTTTTACCTGCTGAAACTCTTGATATATCAAATTCTGGAGTAGTCATGGGTGTATCCAGTGGTTCTTGACTTGATATCCAGTTTCTAGCCGCCTGCAAAAACATAGACAACATTAACATACATGTGTCATGGATAAGTGTCTCATTATGTAAAAAAAATAACTTACATCTTTCATATACTTAGTAATCTGTATATTAGAATACACATGCACGGAATCAGTAAATGCTATCGCTTTCACCCTCTTCTCAAACTCATCCTTCAGCTGATCAGCTAACGTAACAGTCAAGACTCCTCCGTAACTATGAGCAACAATAGCTATTGAAGTAGCTTTTGTACTTTTAACATAAGTTTTCCACACATAGTTTGTATGTTCTTCTCCTGAACTACTGTTTGGTATTTTCTTGCCGTTGGGTAGACAGTTATCGTTGGGATTTAGCACCATTACTCCGTATCCTTTTGCAAGGGCCTTCTTGATGTAGGGCAGTTGTGTGCCCATATCTAGGTTATCATTGATTATAAGTCTGGAAAAGTTGATTGATACATTGTATTTGCAAAATCAAAAGTTTATAATTATTATGTAATATATATTATGTAATTTTTTAAATTTACTTATCCTCATGGGAATAAGGTGGGAGTTTATGTGCAATATGATAACTTTCAAGGTTCTACTTACGATCTAGCCCACTGCCCAGCCCGAACAGCCCCCGATCCATGAATTAAAATCACCAATACATCCTTCAGTTCATAATCCTTAGACACAAAGATGAAAGTGCCATTACTGGAATCTTTGGGCACCGGCAACCTTGTCAAGTTCTGTTCCATCAAATGGTACACATATTCTGTGACCGCATTCCCCAGCTCCTCGTAATGTGCCTGACATTCCTGGTGATGGTTACTGACATTGAATTGGAATGGTTCTTCAGTTGGTTGGCCATCAGCATCTGCCTTACGCAACTGTCCTTCTGTAAAAATATAGAAAGAAAATCTCGATTTTTGCATAAAATGTTTAAAACATTTTTTTGAACCTGATGAAGCTTTAACATCAATTTAGGTAACACAAAACTACTTTTTGCCTCCCAAGCAGAAAAAAGTTAACAAGTAACATGTAGGTATACAGATAAATACTGAAAATTGTAAAAGTTAGTTCTCATCTGTATAACCTCTTGGAACTTCACTTGAAATCAAAAGTGTAGATAAAAAAAGTTGTTCCACCAGTATTAAATGCGTATCCCAAGTCCTTCATTGTTTTCACAGCGTCCATCTTTTCCGAATCCGTAGCACCTGCAGCACAATAACCACGACCGGAAGTTTGTGACCAATTTTGTTTCGGCGAAACACTTGATGAGAAGAAAACTCGGACTTTACGAAAAAATTTGAGTGACATGGAGCGGAGTACAAAATAAAGGCACAGAAGAAACTCAGCACGTAAAATCACAAAAGTTAAGAATAACAATGCACAAATGTGTATTTTATTGATAAAACACAATTTAATTTGATATACCACAAACAAACAAAATTATTTCAAATTGTTTCAAATGGGGAAGTGTCTACTGTCTCAATATTTTGACGTTTGATCTTAGTTCAGAAATGTTCAAAGTTTAATTCACTTGGGCTCATAATTTTCCACATCATTTTTTTATTCTATTTGAAAAACTACACTAAGAAAACGGTGAATGCACACTTATAAGAGCCGAAAGAGAATCTGGTGCAGGATGACCGTTATAAAATAAATATGTGATCCTAGAAATATAATCTTTCTTGCTAATAGTAATACCCTCAATATTATCATAAAAGGTTATGGGCTATATTTGTGATAATTTATAATATAGAAATATGGCAAAATAAATTAAAATAGAAAAATACGAAGAAAATTTTGAACTGTCAAAGAAAACAAAAGAAAAGAAAAAAAATGGACATGAGAAAATACGAAGCTATGCAATTTCTGAAGGAGGGAGTGAATTTTCAAACATGGAAATTTCGACTGAATTTATTATTAGAAGAAAAAGGTGTCCTAAAGGCTATAAAATCTTCGGAAGTACAGAGTACACTGGATGTCAAGGCGAGATCGATTATCGTACAATGTGTATCAGATAAGTACATACATTGCTTATATTAAAAAATGTGAAAAATCATTAGATATGATGAAGTGCTTGGAAGCAATTTTTGAGAGAAAATCAGTTTTTAACAAATTGCAACTAAAGAGAAGATTGCTAAATTTAAAATGTCAAAAAGATACTAAACTCCAAGACCACTATCTAAGGTTCGATGAGATAATAGCAGAAATTGAGATCGGCGAAAAAATGTGTGAGTCCGATAAAGTGTGTCATTTATTATTAACACTACCAGATGATTACGAAAATGTAATAACGTCGTTGGAAACTATGTCAACAGAAAAGGAAATAACAATTGATTTTGTAAAAGCGAGATTATTAGATGCTGAGATGAAACAAAAAAGTGTAAATGAAAATAACAATACAAACACAGAAACAAGTTTTACAACTGAAAATAATGTAGTATGTTATAAATGTAAGAAAATAGGCCATAAAGCATATCAATGCAGAAGTAACCACCAAAGAGGTAGGTACTTAAGGGGAAATTTTAATAGAAGAGGAAGAAGAGATGAGAGAGAACATGCAAATATGTCTAAGTATATGTTCACTGATTATGATGAAACCAATTTAACAAACGAATACAATGAGTTAGAGTCAAACGTAATAGAGTTCATAGTAGACTCGGGAGCCTCGGATAATATGATTCAAGAAAAATACAGAGAATTTATGACTGAAATAACTACACTGACAAAACCAGTAAAAATAAAAGTTGCGAATGGCGAATATTTGGAAGCCAAGGAGAGAGGAATTATAGAAACAGAAGGAAAAGCCAGAAGCTCAAGTATTGAAGCCTTAATTGTGTCAAATCTCTCACAGAACTTACTGTCGGTAAGTAAACTGGTTGAAAGGAATTGTAATGTGATATTTCAAGGCAATGTGGTAAAGATTATACAAAACAACATGAGATTATATGGACAAAAAGATGGAAAATTATACAAAATACAATTTAAAATTAAAACTGAGAATGAATGTTATATAACAAGAAAAGAAACAAATTTATGGCATCGACGACTAGGGCATTTGAATAGAACTGGGTTGATCACTTTAAATTTACCGAATAGTGATAAGAGATGCGATGTGTGCATAAAAGCAAAGTCAACTAGATTACCGTTTCTTAGAGTTGAAATGCCACGATCAGAAAAAGTGTGCGAACTTTTACACACTGATATTTCAGGTCCTGTAAACATACCAAGCCTGAATGACGAAAGATACTACCAAGTAATAATAGATGATTATACTCATTTTGGAGTCGTATATCTGTTAAAGTATAAACACGAAGCAACACAAAACTTAATAGATTATGTAAGATATTTGGAAAGACAGAAAGAAAACAAAGTACTTAAAGAGAATTAGATGTGATAATGGTGGAGAATTTAAGAATAGAATAATGAACGAATTTGCAATAAATAATGGGATAAAAATGGAATACACAAACCCATACAGTCGACAGATGAACGGAGTATCAGAAAGAATGAACCGGACAGTATATAATAAAGCAAGAGCATTAATGATGGAATCCAACCTTCCTAGAGAGTTATGGGGAGAGGCAGTGAAATGTGCAATGTATCAAATAAATAGATGTCCATCAGCAGCTATCAAATTTAAAACCCCAGCAGAGTTGTATTATGGTAAAAATCATATAGCAAATATGAAAGTAATAAAATAATAATAATAATAAAGCTTTATTCATTCCACACAATCAAATAATAATCAAATTACAATCAAATAATAGCAATCAACTAATAAATTACAAAGACTAGAAACATTCATTACAATAAATCGATTTAAAAATTACTTAAGACAATTGAACTTCATGTAATATAATAAAATTATAAATTGACATAATATTTTAAAGTATAATATGATATGTGATCACAATTAATAATCAAAAAATAACAATAAATATTTACAATTGTCAAATATAGTGAAATTAAAAATAAACTCAATTACAAAATTAAAATAAAACATAAAATTATATTAAATTAGGAAACAAATATTCATTATAATAAATCGATTTATAATTACTTTAGATTGATGAATTTCATGTAATAAAAAGTTGTAAGTTCAAATAATTATATGTAATAAAGATAGCAATAATAATATGTAAACATGATAATCAATTATAAAATAGAATTAATGTGTGGACCCCCTTCGGGTAAAAGCCTCCTCCAAAGAATTCCACTTTCCTCTATCGGAAGCGGTGGCTATCCAGTCTCGTCCGGCATTCGCTACAATCTCGTCCTGCCAACGGGCGCTGGGTCGGCCTCTAGTTCTGGTGCCCTGTGGACCTTTCCATTTAGTTGCCCTGATTGTCCATCGATCATCGGAGTACCTTGCAACGTGCCCGGCCCACCTCCATTTTTGACTTTGAGAAAATTTGAGAGCATCTGTTACTTTTGTTTTATTGCGAATTTCTGTGTTTCGTATTTTGTCGCTTAGTTTGATACTTAAACAACTTCTCTCCATAGATCTTTGTGTTGTTTGGATCTTGTTTCTCGCCTTGTTGTCGTATATCCAAGTCTGGCAACCGTAAGTGAGACAAGGTAAAATTGTCGAGTCCAATATGGTCTTTTTTGCTCTGATCGGGAGGGTTGATTTAAATATCTCTTTGTGAGCCCAATATTTTTTCCAAGTAATAGCTACCCTTCGATCTATTTCTTCCGTATTCCTATTTTTTCTGAAGGAGATTTGTTTACCTAGGTATACGTACTCCTGGACGTATTCGAGCGGCATGTCTTTTACATAGATAGGAGTCATCTCGCTGTTGGTCATGACCTTTGTTTTGCTAAGGTTCATCTCTAAACCCACATATTCACTCGCTGCTTGTAATTCTTTGACCATAGTGTTGAGTTCCAGCGGATTTTCCGACGAATATGAAAGTATTTGGATCGAAAGCATGGATGGTTATATTACCAAGAAAATCAAAATTTGAAGAAAGAGCGAGAGCTATGAGATTTATTGGATATAGTCCAAATGGATACAGATTGTGGGATCCAGAGAAGAATGAAATTAAAATCTCGAGAGATGTACATTTTGATGAAACAAATGTAAGATATGATAGAATTAGAGAAATAGAAAGAGACAATGAAAGATCAGTGGTTTATAGAGAAATAGATGAAGAAGGAAATATACCAAGTACATCAGGACTAAGAGTTAGAGAACGTCCTACTATGTCTGAAAATACTCAAGACAGTGATGACGATGATGATAAATTTGATGATGCAACTGAACAATTGAAAGAAAAAGTACAAGAAAAGTTACCACAAGAAATATATACAAGAAGTGGAAGAAAAGTAGTTAAACCGAAAGAACTACAAGAATATGAGACACAGTATGCCTATAGTGCAGATATCATATGGAAAATGTTCCTAAAAGTTACAACGAAGCTATAAAATTGGGCTGGAGTGAAGCAATTAATAAAGAGCTGAAAGCATTAGAAGATAGGAAAACATGGTCAATAATTGATTTACCAAATGGAAAAGAAGCAATAGATGCTAAATGGATTTTTGTAAAGAAAGACAATAACCTGAAAAAAGCGAGACTGATTGCGAGAGGTTTTCTACAAAGAGATGATGGTTTTACTGTGAACTATTCCCCTGTCGCAAGAATGAGCACAGTCCGTACTTTCTTATCACATGCAGTACAAAATGATTTTGAAATCCATCAATTGGAAATCCCAACAGCATTCTTAAATGGGATATTAGAAACAGATGTATACCTAAAGATACCAAAAGGAGTCAAATGTAAAGTAAAGAGAAAGGTAAAGTTCTAAAGCTGAATAGAAGCTTGTATGGATTAAAAGAGAGTCCGAAATGCTGGAATGATAGATTAAATCAATTTATTCTCAGAATTGGACTAAATAGATCAAAACACGATTTTTGCATGTATTATATGACACATGTTGGATGATAGTATTTGTAGATGATATTTTGGTAACAGGATGTAAAAAAGACATAGACTACGTAAAAGAAGAGCTAAAGAAAGAATTTAATGCAAAAGATTTTGGTGAAGTTAAAAAGTTTCTTGGAATGGAAATACAGAGAAATGGAAATACTCTAAAGATAACTCAGGAAAGACAAATAGATAAAATGTTGAAAAAGTTTAATATGACTGAGGCAAACGGAACAAAGTGTCCTATGACGAAAGGTTTTCAAGCAGATACTGATAGTAAGAGTGTTGATGCACCTTACAGAGAGTTGATTGGAGGTTTAATGTTTTTAGCGACGGTATCAAGACCGGATATAGCTTTTAGTACAACATTTCTGAGTCAGTACCTAGATAAACCAACTTTAAATCTTTGGACGCAAGCAAAACGAGTACTACGATATTTAAAAGAAACAAAGACAAGTGGATTGACCTATATCAAGAACAATAAGAAAAATGTGATTGAAACCTACTCTGATTCTGATTGGGCAGGTAATCACGTCGATCGAAAAAGTATCAGCGGTTCTGTTACTTTATACAATGGTCATGTTGTAGCATGGTTTTCAAGAAAACAAAACTGCGTAGCGTGTATTTCTTATTTTCACACAGTAAAATTGCCAAATTAATTAAAACATGTAAATATTTGACAGCTATTTGCGACGTTGCCAACTTTTGGGATACGCGCTCTACATATGGGGATAGTGATAGCATAGGTTTTAATGTAATACTCACTACATTAGTCTAGTCTGGCTTTTTAGCCAGACTAGACTAATGCAAATGTAATCCTTAGTCCAAGAAAGGTTGGGAACCACTGGTCTAAAGGTTTTCCTTTAGACCAGTGGTTCCCAACCTTTCTAGGACTAAGGACCACTTTGGTGTCTTCATTGTTAGCAAGGACCCTATGGTTCTAGATAAATATGGACACCGACAGGATTATATCCAGACAGGATAGGATTATATAGCCAAGGCACCCCTTACCAGAGCTATCCGTACCATCAACGACCTTCAAACTCAGATAGATGTGTTTACATGTGGTTTTAGTGAATTCGCAAAGGTACTACTATTTACAATATGTTTTATGTAAAATAATAATAATGTATCTTTATTTTTGCACTACGTTTTTTGGGACCATATTGTAAGCTCCTGCGGACCACCGGTGGTCCGCGGACCATAGGTTGGGAACCACTGCTTTAGACCATAGATAAATATAATACACTGTACAGGGTACAGGGTGGAATTTTTCAATGCCACCGAGGGAAAGTACTCTAAATACTGGTGAACGTCAGAATGGCTGGTTGTCTGTATCGGACCGCGTTAAGCTGTTGATCAAAAATTGCTACCTATAGTCAATGAATTGCTACCTAACTTGGAAAAAATTAAAGGGACTTCAAAATGACCAGCCATTCTGATGTCAGGATGGCTGGTCAACTCTCCGTTTGAGTAAACAAAATTCATGTTATTATCTTAACTTGAGTAATTGCTACCCTCACGTATTTCAATGTCCGCCTTGTAGCTATAACAAGTAAAAAGTTATGATCGTTTGAAAATTTTACAGGGACTGGATTTAGGTTACTGAATAAAATAATAATATTAGGTCCATGTTCACCGAAAAGATATCGGTCTGATTTTATAAAAAACAGCTGTTTTTAAATAAACAGACCGTTATCTTTTTGGTGACCTAAAACGATTACAACAATGTTTATTTTATTGGAATGCACCTATGCAATTAAATAATTAACAACGGGTGTAAAAAACCTCTTAACAAAACTGCAAGGCACTTCTCCCCGTCATTGCGATCGTGTTTTTGTTCCACACCATACCTGCCAACATTCTAGTTACGGAGATATTGGGGAAAAAGTTGTAAATTTGGCATTTACAACTTTTTGACAAGTATTTTAGGGTTTCGTAGTCCTGACAAGGAAGGAAGGTTATTGCTTCTTCATGTCTGTCTGTCCGTCCGAGGTTTTGCTCAGAGACTGTTAGTACTAGAAAGCTGTAATTTTATAATCAATTACGCCGACAAAATGGTAAAATGTTTTTTCGTCTATCCTATCGTTGAATAGGTATTTTTTTTTGAATAAGTAATTTCGGAGTTTGTGAAACTATTAATCGATTTAATGCCCCATTTACGAAATATTAAACTTCAAAGTGAAAAAATAAGTTCTAGAAGTGGGGACTACTGAAACATATTTTTGCTTTAAAATATCGGGAAAAATTTATGATATACTATTTCATGAACTTAAAGGGAAATTATAGAAGTGATAACTTTATTCATTTAGCAGTAATCGTCGTTGAACTTGGGTGTTGGATAATTTTGTACCAAATAGAAAATCCTGTATATTGTGATAACGGGCTACTACAGGAAACCGGGACCATCGTGAGGAAACCGGCATGTCCTAGAACCAAAAATTCGAAGACATGTGACATCTACCAATCCGCACTGGGCCCGCGTGGTAGATTATAGCCTATTCCTTCTCATTGAGAGGAGGCCGTGTCCCAGCAGTGGGAACATTATAGGCTGATGATGATGGGCTACTACAGAACCCTTTAGTTCGCGTGGCCCGACACGCACTTAGCCGGTTTTTTTTTTAATACAAGATTAAATATAAGATTTTTACTTTAAATACATCCAAACCCCTGTACTATTCAATCCATCCACCAGCAAGTGTCAGGGTAGCCCGCGAAATTCAAACTTTCTTACGTTTTCACCTTGAGTGCGTTACATTGCGTTCTAACTTCTACCACAAAACATGATTTTTCACCCCGAAAAAAAGTCGTGTCCCAGCAACAATTTCTGAATAAAGTTACTTTACTTTAGTTTGGTATACAGAATGCTTTGTTGAAGGCTTCGTGATGAGTCTGTTTACACCCTGTCTAGATATAAGGTCACGGGTAATTAGTGACCGATACCGTTAGATACATCACGTGATTGTACTCATGACAACAAACTTCTTTTACTATGCATGCCACCGCAGCGTATCTCTAAAAGAAAGCAAAGACATGTAAAATACCTTTAATAATAATGCACATAAAAGTAGAAAATAAAATTTGGAGTAAATAAAACCGAATGAGTTTTAGTCGGCGGTATTTCAATAAAAAGAAACATTGTTGGAATCATTTTAAATATTATTTTATTCAATAACCTAAATCCAGTCCCTGTGAAGTCATAACTTTTTACTTGTTAAAGCTACGAGGTGGACATTGAAATACGTGAGGGTAGCAATTACTCAAGTTAAAATAATAACACGAATTTGAATAGTTTACTCAAACGGAGAGTTGACCAGCCATCCTGACATCAGAATGGCTGGTCATTTTGAAGTCCCTTAATTTTTTTTCCAAGTTAGGTAGCAATTCATTGACTATAGGTAGCAATGGTAGCAAATGATCAATAGCTTAACGCGGTCCGATACAGACATCCAGCCATTCTGACGTTCACAAATACTGGAGACAGCAAATTTTACTCAAAGGAAACATTCCTTAAATTTAAAAAAAGAAACAAATCTGCTTTCACGGATTAACGAAAATTATTTTGCCACACAGGCATCGAACCCTGGATGGATCGACTTACTGTTCTCTACATTTCATGGCTTTCCCTTCATTTAATTTAAGTATTATGTATAATATAGAATTTGATCCGTATGATTGACCCTATCAATTGATGTCAAAAAAGTACAGAATGTTATTTTTTCGAACTTTAGTTGGTTTGATTCCCAAGTGTGGCAAACGAATTTTCGAAAATTTGTGAACGCTGTTTTGTTTCTTTTTTTAAATAAATGAATAAATAAATAAAACTTATTATATTATATTTATTAATAATTTCTAGACCTACAGGAACTTGGAGGGTTGTATGATTTTGATGATTATAATTCTGTTCTGTAAAGTCTACACACGTCTTACAGCCGCGATTAATATTTTCATCAACATACAACTTAGCACTGGCCTGAAAATTTGAATTTCGCTGGTTATCCCTGGAACATCAGCCGTAATGCTATTGACTTGGATACCAGAACAATTAGCCAAGTGATTGATATTCCTTATTATTCTTGATGCCTTTTTTGTCATGCATTAATTTACATACAATTCAACCGCCATGGCCAAGACTTTTGTATATCTCTTTTAGATTTGGATAGCAGTATATTGAAAACATATTAAAGAAACAAAGAATCAATTATGCATACCATTTAATCGTTATACCAATCTAGGAATAGTAAGCTGAATGACATGACTAATAAGAAGAACAGTACATAAACCCTAAGACCTGCATTCCGTTGAATAGCCTGCTTTATTTGTTCATTGGCATCCTTTACATTTTCAGTGGACCCAACCACAGTGTTAGATATCCTGTCTATATCTTGCTCTTGTTGTAACACCTGGAAACATACAATTAATTTCAAATATGGATCATAATAATTTGCTTACAAAAGAAATATACAAAGCTGTATAAAAAGACTGAGCATATGGTCCTGGGTTTGATTCCCGAGCAGATTTATTTGTTTGTTTGATTTGGGCAGAGTTTGAGAGGTTTTTCCATCAGGAATTTTTCAGTAGCATCCACGGAGTTTCGAATTGCATGCACCCAGTTGATGGCAAAAGGGTCACCCGATATTATTACATACGTTGTCTAACCCTTCGGGGGTTTACAGGTGATGTTATGTTATGGATACACATGGCGGTTTATTATTTTTGCCTTTCCTTATGAGAAAATGTGTAAGTTTGTTTATCAAAAAATAAAAAAATGGTAATCGGCATAATTATTCTTTATAAAAAGGAAAAAAGTAGAGGTAAGTAATAAAATTCCTTCATAACCTTTTCAGTAAATATTTCCTGTAGCTCCGCAATATGAAGCACTTTGCTTTCAATAGCTTTCACTTCCTCCGTCATGCTGTTCAGCTCATTCAGGAGCTGCACATTCTCCGACTCAAACATCTGCAACTCCTCAGCACTAAGTTCCTCATCAGCTAACACAGCCACCTCATTCTCACACAAATCCATCTTCTTTGCTGTATCTGGTTCCTCCAACTCTTCAATATCTTTATCTAAAACTTTGTCAGTATTCTCTGCTATTTTAACAAGAAAAGGGTTTGGAATGTTTGACTTTGTCTGTGGCAACTCCAAGCGCGAGAGTTTCCGCATGACCAGAGTTCGTTTCACCCGTAGTGCTTTAAGTTCACTGTGTATCTTACACACAGCTTTCAAGTACATGTCTATGAGGTCAGCCACTGCTTCCATGTATTCTTTCATCTGAGGAGCTGCTGTTACCTTACGATTGTCATTCCTAAACTCTTTCAGCAAATGCGAACAAGTATTGATTATCCTTTGCGCTCCTGTGTCTATTTGATCTCTCTCCGCGTCAGTCATCGTCTGGTCCTCGCCGACATTATCGTAGAAGCTCAAGTATTTCTCGCGGTGCTCCAGCAAAAAGTCCCGCAGTCTTGTTATTTGTGAAGTTATGTCCTTCGCAGTAATCATGAAAGCGGTTTTTGGCTTGGTTCGAAGTATGCGTTGTTTATCATCGCTAGTGGGGCTTTGAATACCGAAAGCTTTGTTCCGCGTTTTCACCGTCTTTATGTACGCTCTGAACAACGGCGTGATATCCATTTTGGTATCTAGTTAACATAGAGTGGATGGAGAAATCGAAATATAGCCCGTGCTTTGTATATTTTACTTACACGTTCACAGCTGTGTTGTATTGATAATTTGATAATTTTTAAATGACATCTGATCTGACTGACATTTGTTTTTCCGTTCGGATACGACAGTATCATTGATTTTTGAAAAGTGTATGCTTCAAAATCCAACATATTTTAGGTATCTGGAACGTGGTCGCGAAGTTGTTTTTGATTTTTGTTTTGGAATTAAATTTCATTATCTGTGGATTTATTTTACAATACAAAAGAAAAGCAGTAAAATAGAAAATTTTCCATTGTTTTTACTAAAAATACGATAAAAATCGTTAGAGATAAACAAATAAGATGGGATCAACTGCTGGTAATGGAAATAAAAGCCAACATTCTATACCTATCGATATTTTAGATGACCTGTGCAGGTAGGTTGTTTTCTTTTTATGATCAAATTAATGTAGTTTTGGTAAACAGTCCATAAAACTTGGTAAATATTATGTTTAACTTACCATTACAGTTCAATTACTATGTTAGAATACCTTTTTTTTTATGAAATTAATGAAAATATGTATGTGGATCCAATGCAATAAGCAGTAGACATACAGGACATACTGCAACTTTGAAGAAAAACTTTCTCAACAGTTATTTTTCTATTATTGTTACTCACTTCCTCTAAAATGAACTTTATTATTAATACGTACGAAAAATACACTCAGCCAAAAATTCCAATTGGAGGAACTGTATTGAGGTCATCTTGAAATACCTACATATTTCCAGAAATGAAGTGTGCTGAAATTACTATTTTTGATATTACAGCACTGTAGAGATCCCTGAAGACAGCTAGTACGGTTACCAATAACATAGCCCTGGTTTTATTTTCAAGGTTGTGCAGCAGGGTTATTCTGTCAGCAATGAATAGTCTAACAAATGTGAAACTCGAATATGGGCTTGAAACGTAACTAGCAAAGTGTCACACTATAGGTACCCTGCCTGCCTCTTCGGGGATTACGGGCATGATTACTTTCAGTTTTTATACTTATCCCATTCTCTTCCTTTCAGCCGCTTCATAATCAACTTACCGCCAGAAGACCGTGGGAATCTGGTGCGAATATGTTTCCAAATAGAGTTGGCACACTGGTTCTACTTAGATTATTATTGCACCGATGAGACCACTAGGCTTAACCCCTGTGGTATTAGGGAGTTTGCGGCACATATTTTTCAAGTAAGTAGCTAGTCCCACCTGTGGGACAAGTTGGAATGTTTAGAGAATTATCACTTTGTTCCACTAGCAGGGCAACTTAAGGGGCCACCTCACGCCAACGACCTTGAGCGAGTGGAAGAAGTTTAGCAATAGTGTATACCCGTGCGTGAGAGTGGTCAGCGATACCCTGCCGCCCGTCGCCCCGAGAAGCCCTGCACCAAGATTATTCGAAGAAACAACCCACCTTGATTTATCAAACACAATACGGATAAAAGCCGTATACTCATATAAAGGGCATTAAATTGTCTTTGAGATGATCTAAGTTTCATGCAAATAGGCCCGATAGTTTTTGCGTGATGATCGTTTTTTTGCCGTGTTAGACATTACTTCACAAATTAATTACACTAAGTTATAAAAATATTTCTTCACATTTTCACATATCAAATTATGAAAGAAATGGTCTAGTATAACATATATTTTTTTCAAAGAAATTAGACTAGAAGTTAAGATGTGATGATCAATTTAAAATCACTAAAAGTCATGTGTCTGCGCCTTATGTCTTTGTGCATTACAAGCTATCAAGGCCAGTCAATAACTTTGTCTTTCTTGCCCTAAACATTCAACTTTGCTATGTCATCATCTAGATCAAGCAAAGCAAGTAGCAATGCATAGTTTAAAGGTTGAATTTCGTAGCACAAGTGTGTATAGTTGCTGCTAGTAAAAGTTGCATTGCAATAACGGTCATTGCCCTTTCCCCTATTATCTCTTCATACAAACCAAAATAAATGAACCATTGGAATTAATGTCATAAGACAGACGATTCAATAGCGCACATAATCTTGCAATACAAAGATTGAGCTATATTGTGGATGTATTATAAATTAATGATTGCATGAGAAATAGTTTAATTTTTTTTTTTTAATTCTTTGTGCGGGAATGTAAGGGATTCGCTGAATGAATAATTAAAGAAATACTCGTAGCAACATAGTAAAATATAATCGGTGTTTTTCATACGGATTTTTACAAACAAGTGAATGCAAATGACAGTAGGTGACAGATGAACCAAAAAAACATACACACATAACAGATGAACCAAAAAGATGACGCTCTGATTATCTAAAAACAGCTGTTTAAAACACATTTTTGTATGGGAACATGTCACAGTGACAGCTGTTTTTAGATAATCAGACTGTTATCTTCTCGGTGAACATGGACCTAAGTACCTACAAAATAATGAGATCTTATAACTAATAACGCGAGATGATCAGGCGCTCCAACATTCTTGAAGTTTTATTTTTGGATTTCCAAGTTAAGAACTTTAATAAATGTAGGTGGGTCAATGACCGTTATTGCGATCTTAACGGGCAGCAACTATAGTAAGTTCTCAGGGTTAACTTGACTGACCTTCCTATAACTTTTTGTAATTTTCACTTGAAAATGACGAAAATTACTATTAAAAAATTAATTAATAAAAAAAAACCAGACGAAATTAAACTGTACAGCATTGGAATTAAAGCTACTTTTCAAACCACTATTTCAGCACGTCCCGCAACTCCGTGAGCACGTGAGCAGCTTGGACGAGGTGTTAGACAACTGGCGCGAGTACAAACAGACTGTGCCGACGTACGGCGCCATCTTGTTGGACACGGATCTCACGCACGTGTTGCTGGTCCAGTCCTACTGGACGAAGGCGTCTTGGGGCTTCCCTAAAGGGAAGGTCAATGAGGATGAGGAGCCGTATAAGTGTGCTGCCAGGGAGGTAAAGAAACTACCACCTTTTTTTTAAACATATAAAATGAGAATTCTCCTTCTCTATAATCAGAACAAGAACAGACTCATTGAGTGAGGGTCAACAATGAAAAACTGAAACTAAATAAGTACTTAACTAAGAAAATAATATGCTTAGCATTTGTGTGACTACAATGGCAAAAAAAATATCACTGACGGATCGAAAAAAAGGGAATATAAAAGAATCTGCTAGGAACATGTTAACCTTTTGACCGCCACAGCATAAACGCACGCGCGTGCTCTCCACGCCAAGCCACAATTTCATCTACTATTTTGTCACATATTTGTGTCGTTTGGCATACAGGGCACGCGGTTGCTTTTCACGTATATGTGACAATGGCGTCCAAAAGGTTAATAACAATAATTTTGTTCTGTTCCAGGTACTGGAAGAAACAGGCTTCGACATCAGTAAGCTGATAAACAAAAACGACTTCATAGAAGCTATAATACATGAACAAATTGTCCGCCTATACATTATTGGTAACATTCCTAGAGACACCAAATTCCAGCCAAGAACAAGAAATGAGATTAAGGCGTGCGAGTGGTTCCCATTGGCTGATCTACCGGCCAATAAGAAAGATATGACGCCTAAGCTCAAAATGGGAGTGAGCCCAAACGCTTTCTTCATGGTGCTTCCATTCGTTAAACGTATGCGGCGCTGGGTTGCAGAAAGGAACTCAAAAGTGTTTACAAATACTAGAAGAACGCGTCACAAATCTATGGGAGATATAGAATCTACTTCCACTACTAAAGCTAAGGCCAAAGCAATCTCTCAGGGTCTGCAGAATGAAATACAGGAGTATCAACAACTAAACTTAAACTGTAATTCTGTGGTCTATGGTCACGGGAATGGTCAAATCATACAAGGAAACGGCAGCGCCCACGCTAATAGTCATGGCAATGGCAACATCTACCCTAATAACCATGGCAACAATAACGCCCACGCCAATAGCCAAGGCAACAGCCACAGTAATAGCAACAGCCACAGCAACAGCCACGGCAATAGCCACGGGAGTGGCGCCAAAAATACTCCAAACCCAAGTGGTTCTAGAAAGGACAGGAAGGTGGCTAAGCGACAGTTGTTTACTCCGCAGAATACTCACCCGAACCCTAACAACAGCTTCTCTCCAGTTCAGAAAGAAGCGAGTCCTAAAAAACAATCTCCAGATGAGAATGTATTCTTTAACTTCGTGGCTCCGTCTTGGGCGAACTTCAAGTTTGACAGACGGGCCATCCTCGATTGCCTTACCTGAGAGTAAGGACGTTGACATTTGGCTCTAATTCGTAGAACACGTGACTTCCTACTCTTCGATTTTGACATTATTTGTAATTATAGTTACAAAGCAGATTTATTGTTGTTTTATTTGGAACTCACTTGAAACTCTACTCAGAGCACGTTGACGCCTCGCTGCTACTTGTGCGGGTTATAGTTGCAAGATGTTGTGCACTCAACTCTCTTTCGGCATCACCAATATAGATACTGCCAGCGATACCATTCCGTTCTTTGCGTTAAGGCGACTAGATGAGCTAAATTAGCAACTCTATTTGTGATGGTTCAAACTTCGTTTGAAATGGTGTTAGAATAAAGTTCTAATCAGCTTGCACTACAAAGTAGTTGTTACGGCCATCACTGCGGGCCAAATAGCGCGAAATGAGTGGTTTCGATCGATATACAAAAAATATATTGATTGGACTAGAAAACTAAAACTTTTTTTAAGGATGGGAAATCATCAAATAACTTCTCCCACTCTGGGCGGAGCGGGAGGGAGTGTCAGACTTTTACTGACTAAAACCCATCCATGTTCCTTTTTCGCCCTTTATGTTCCGAGGCCACGGTATCTCTTTCGAACAGTCCCGCAACCCCGGCAGGCGCGCGTGGAACACGAACGTGCCGTCGACACGGCCTGTCGTCACTAGACGGACGGACGGCTAGCTAGCCCATAGCTAACCGTCCACAGGCCCGCGTCTACGGTGGCCGGTAGCCACCACGTGGCCCCCAACGCCCAGTGCGTCTCCCGCGGGATTCGATGCAGGAAACTCCCGAAACATCCGTGTCCGGTGACGACCTGCGGAAGGTAAGGACGCGCCGTGGCGCCTCTCCAGCCACTCCTCAAAGAGGGGACTTACTCGTATCTTTTTCTGGATTTGTTTATAGCAGTGAATCATATACTTTTAGTCATTATAAAACTCGCGATTAGCTCATGTAATCGCCTTAAGAGACCGTGTCTAAAAGGAATGAATTCGCCGCGAATCGTATCGTGCGAGCATTGGCAAAGTACTACGCGCCACTACATTGCATCACATCGACAAACAAATTGTGTGTTAGAAGTTTAGCTCGTGAGTCTGAATGACCAAGACTTTTTGGTGCAGTTTAGAGTTTACGCGCGAACTTCAGACTCCCAATCCCGAGGTCCCGCCATCTTGATGCTCACAGTGTACCTACGTGTCAAGGGAAGAGGAGGACACAACAAATTTATGCGCACCTTATTCTGGATGCAATGGACACGCATATTATGAGCGAGAGATTTCTGCAAATTCGCCCTTTCTGGACAAGGGCTAAAAGCTAAAACTCACCCAATTTAGCAATTTCATTATTGTTAGCATTTAGCCGTTGCTACATCTATACTAATTATAAAACTGAAGAGTTTGTTTGTTTGTTTGTTTGAACGCGCTAATCTCAGGAACTGCTGATTGAAATTGAAAAAAATAGAAGCGGAGCATAATAATGTTACAAAAACGGGGAATATTTATTCCTTTTGTGAGCTTTTTCTCTTTTATGTGACGCAGACAAAGCTGCGTGGGTCAGCTAGTAGGTTATATTTTCAACTCGATTGCACGGAAAGATAAAGAAGAGCAATGGATTTCAAAAATACATTTTTATTTTCGAAAACAAATTTAGAACAAAATATTATTTACAAAGTCACAACAACTTTTCTGGAGCTTCTGAATACTGGAGAACAATACCTGAATCTGTATTACAGGTAAGACCTGCTTACCTCTTCTGTAAAATTGAGCGTGAATTTATTCAAGTCACATTCAAGAGTATGCCTTCCATAAACCCGAAAAGATTCAACCATAGTGATGGCAAAATGTGATGGAGCATTTCAAATGTATAGTCATATTGAAGTACCCCAGTCTTTTTAAAAAGCATGCTCGAGACAGTAGTCGTTTCTGGTTCCTTTTTTATCCATTTTAATTGGTTTTTTCAGCAGCCGAGGTTTTTGGATGATTTAGCCAGTTTTCTCAACTGTTGTTCCAACTGTAGTCTTCTATTATGTTCCATACATATCTGGCAACTCTTCGACACAATCGTTTGCATCATTTCTGTATGACTTGCTTCTCAATCTTCTCCTGTTGTTCTTCAGACTGCAGTTGTTGTAAGGTAAGCAGAGATACTCCTAGTTGATCCTCACGAGTGAACGGTTGTGCCATTTGACGGAGCCAGCGTTTGCAGATCTGTGGATGTTTAGAGGAAGTATGAATCATCATGACGATTGAAATTGTGCCTTTTCATTGGCAAAACATTAACATAAGACATGTTGAAAACTATTTTTCTCTCCGCTCTTAGTTGAAATCTTTTATCACATCAAACTAAATGTTTTGGTTATTCCTAATGAATCACAGTCCTCCGAGTGACAGGTAGGTGACGATAGGATATTCCAAGCTAAATTTCTTTACAGAAACACCAGAAAAACAGCTACAAGACTTATATTAACTAACAATTGTACGTAAGTAAGTTTTAGAAAACGCCCGTAAAACGATCTCAAACATTCGCGTGTCAAAGATGGATTGCAGTTAGCGTGTCCAAGATGGAATTAATTTGTAAAATGGCAATATTTTTCCTTTTTTCACGTAAACAAAAAATTAAGACGATACAGTGCTTTGAAAACTCGCGTGACGTCACATTTGAGTACATTTTACCGGAAAGTGACGTCACAAGCCCCCACTCATGATCTTTGACGCGTTCTATCTTCGTAAATTTTGTAAAAAAAGAGCTGCAACCTGGATGAGGCAACAGGAACATAGGTCTCGAAGTAAACATAAGTTTCCAACAAACCTGTACGGCCTCCTCAGTGCTGAGGTTACACAGCGAGTCCTTCAAATGTTCCTGTATCCAGCGCGGCAGCTTGGTGCGCTTGTCGGCGCGACTGAACCGCTTGTCCGCGAATATCATTATCCCGTAGTCCGTCTTACCGCGCAACACTCGTCCCACGCACTGCGCAGCGTGACGCATCGCGTCGAATGTTAGGAAGTCGTTTTCACGAATCTGTTGGGAAAATACTTATTATGATACAAGTGCGGTAAGTTGGTTTTTACAAACGAGTTAGTCGAGGGCTTACTATAGTCACGAGTTTGTAAATAGGTACCAATTTCTGCACGTGTGTCATACAACGTTTTTCAACACATTTGCGAGATAATTATTCATTATATTAACTATATGCTACAAAATTATTGTAAATCATTATTTAATGATAGAGCGATAATTAGCGCTCTCGCGAATTTGGCGGCAAGAAACTGTTTTCTGCAATTTGCACCTCATTCAAAATATTATGTGGAGTTGTTTCCAAATTATTAATATCTGATTCCTCGCTTCTACTCATATTATTATTTTGTTTCTCAGTCGGAAAGTCGCACCAATCTTTGACGTTTCTAACATGAAAATGGCGCGAAATTCACAAATGGCGCCACATGCACGTGGTGAAAATTGGAACTACATCTTTCGTCTCACTTACTCTTTTGTATTAAAGTGAGATAAACGTATTGAGCAAAAGCGCTTCCAAGGAGGTTCGATCAGTCAGCTTATTTATCCTCGTAATGTGAAAGAAACTCCTTGGTGGTTTTTTTTTTGGAAATAAAAAGAACCGTAAGGAATACGCAAGATTAGGAGCTGATTGGTTCAAATGTTCAAAACTATTATAAAACATGTGGAAACGGGTATTTATAGCGAATATTACCTTTAATATAAGCCGGCGTTTCCACCGGATTGCACCAGCCGTGGTCGCGGGAAGGCTGAATTATTGGAGGTACCGCGACAGCGAAGGTGTTTATTCAACTACCCTCACTTGATCTTCATAAACGTTAATTAGGACCGGTTAATTCTAGTACAGCACACTATACTAACAGTGTCCGCATACTGAGATGAAAATTCGCGATAAATACTCGTTTCCATAATTATGTTATATAATGTGTTCTGATCGTGAAACTTCACAACTATTATCATGAGAAATCTGTGTATTTTTCTACCTTCAATTTACATTGTAATAATGAAATCATTCCGTGGTAATCCACCTATAAAATTATATTTAGTAATTTTATGAATAATAAAAAAAAACATAATTAGTTATCGTTTTGACTGTACCTGCACGCACGCACGCACCTAACTTCCAAGCCGCCATTAAGTTTGAATCGAACTGTACTAACCTGGAACTGATCCCTAAGATAGTCCAACCGGGCCTTGAGGATACGGCTCTGCGTGAAGACGTAGGGAATGCCGAACATAAGCACGGCGCGGCCGAGGTGATGGTCGAAGTCCACGCCCTCCGAGACCTTCCCGCGCGCCACTGATAACAGGACTGCGCCGCGACCGCTCTCGCACGCCTGGACGAATAAATTCAACATTACTCAAATACATAATCATCAAGGAAATAGGAAAAAATGTATTTATTTAAGGGAAGGGAGCGTTTAAGTATTACGTAACGAATTTGGGGGGAGGGGGGTCTTGTAAAACGTTACGATGCGTTACAGGGGAGGGTTGGAACTATGGGTTACGTAACATAGTTTTATTTAACACTTTAGAACGGTCGCATAGAGAATCTGTCACGCATTTTTAAAACGTTTTTATTTTCTTAAAATTGTGACTTTTAGGTAAAAATGTTCACTTGGTGGTTACGTTACCAGTTGTTAACCGTTGTTTGGAGTCTGGAAGGATCCACTTTACCTTTATGTAATTGATGAGGGCAAAACTCGTTTCAGCAGAGTCCTGTGTCTCAATAAACAAAAGTTTATGTCGCTGTAAGCTCGCCACCACACCTGAAAAATCATTATTCAATATGAAATTATGACTTGATATGTTAAAATGATGACTTGAGAAGTGAAAATTCAGAACATAGCATATTTTAACTGTTGTATCGTATTCCTTACTTACAGCATTTAAAATTTACATCATCGAAATATATATTTGTTTACCTTGATCATACCAAGCACCAACCACGCTTTCTAAATATAAGTACGACGTGAAGAAACATACTACACCGTCTGGTACAGACGCAGAAATCTACAACAAAACAACAGTCATAAGTAGTCGAAAACATTCTACATTTATCCATAATAATCCTATATCCTATCTTATCCTAACCTTTAATATTATAAATGTGAATGTAAGTTTGTTTGTTACGCTTTCACGCGAAAACTACTCAACCGATCATCATGAAACTTTGTACACATATTCTTGGAGGTATTAGAAGTAACATAGGATACTTTTTATTTAAAAAAAAATAACCCTCACTCGCAGACGAAGTTGCGCGGGTCAGCTAGAATTATTATAAATTCGAAAGTAACTCGTTTGTCTGCTTATCTGTTTGCTACCTTTTCACGACTAAACGGCTGATTGGATCGTAATGAAATTTGACAAGGAGATATATTTCAACCTGGGAAAGAACATAGGCTATATATTATCACGCTACTGAATTACTGGGGTGAGCAATATTGCATTATGTCTATACGTGACGCAGACGAAGTTGCGTGGGTCAGTTAGTAAAAATATTATAAAGAGGAAATGTTTGATGTTTTGTTTGTTTGTTACGATTTAACTCAAGAACTACTCAATCGATTTAAGAAATCTTTCACCATTAGAAAGCTACATCTTAGCAGAGTAACATAGGCTATAAATTATATTGATATCATGCTAATTAGCCGAGCTATCACAATTTTCGAAAAGTAGAAAAGATAATTATATTTTCTTTACCTCAACAAGTAACTGTCCATAGTTTCTTATAACTGCTACATCTTCTCTCGTTTCGTACTTAGATGATATCGCCACTTGATCGCTGCCTTTTGATACTATCTGAAAGCATGATTTGCATCTTAAAACTTAATTTTACATATATTTACTATGTTAATGATTCTTATGCATTTAGCAATAATCATGATCTTTCACGAAGCCGTCAACCAAGCCTTCTGTACATCAAACTAAGTAACCCTATACAAACATTTTTTGAAAAGACTTATTTTGGGGGTAAAAAATCATGTTTTACGGTACAATTCAATGTAACGCACTAATGTAATTGTGTTGATGAATTCATTGAATAGTAAACGGGTCATGGAGGTAGTAATAACTTAAAAAAAATGTACAAAGAAAACCTTGTGAAAAAGTTGGAACTTTGACCTCCACTACCTCAATAACTTGAAGTTTCCCAGGTAAGTTCCAGAACAAAAAGAACATCGCAATGACGATGAGAACAAGTGAATTTCGGTCACACCCTAATTAACTTACCATGGGTAATATACAGGGTCTGGCTAGCGTCATGGTGAACGAACTCATTATAACAGGGTTGAAATCTAAGATCTTTGGATACATGTCTAGAGGCGATAGCGTTCCTGCAAACAAACAATAGTTATTTTTTATACAAGAGTGCAAAGTTGCTTTTTAACCGTGTGCTCAATTTTGATGACCGAGCAAGCGAAAGATTCTAAAATTGAGTCACGAGCGCAGCAAGTGATTCAAAACTTAGAATCTTGAGCGTTAGCGAGCGAATCAAAGGAGCACGAGGTGAAAAATCTTTGCAATCGAGTGCAACACGTAACTTTTCATCGCACCTCAGCGAGGAAAAGAATAAACGCAAAAAAAATTGCGCATTATTAACAAATTCAGTTAATTCTGTTGGCGTCAAATAAACTTCCTCGTCGCTAGATAATGAGTGGTCATTTTAGGTTTTTCACTTGTTTTCAAGTTCCTTGTTTATAACCTAATACAATATGACGTGAAAAGAAAATGGCGCGCGCAAAACAAATTTAAAAAAGTAAGTACACCAAGAAGGTTCTGAGTTTGAGTTCTTAACAAATTAAAAAATAAATATGATAAATTCGGCACCATAGAGGTAGAAGTAAATAGGTTTAATGATTTTTTGAACGCACATGCTTAGTGCACACGATGTTCTAAATTCAAATTTACTTTGCCCTCATGACGATAAAAACGGCTTTTGCACTCAGATATCGAAGAGCAAAAATACTCTTTCCTAGATGGGGGGATGAAAAAATTATTATTATATGCGCTCGAGTCGCACGGGACCGGTCAATATGCCAACCACTTGGGGGCGGACTATGTTCAGCAGTGGACGTCTTTGTACTGAAATGATGACGATGCTAAATGTTTATTTTACAAGTAAAATAAGTAAAAATTAAGTGTCCGCAGCACTAACAATTTATACAGTTTGCTCCATTCCCACAGACAAACCGTGAAAACGGTTTTGTGGGGCGTAGTTGTTAAGTTAAGACTTTGTAAAATTTGTTTTAATAAATAAACTAATATAATATGACAGCACAGATATTAACACAAGCGCCTGTCAATCGCTTTAATATAAACCTTATATCAACGAACATAAAACGCATTTGGAATGATGCACACTCGTAGTTTAAAATTTGGTAACTTACCAGAGGTGATGATAACAGTTTGAAACCTAGCGAATACTGGCCGCATGGCTATTGAAGAGTCCATGCATCTGGAAAATAAAAGTTATCGATATAGTTACACGATTCAAATAAAGTTAATCTAAAACAACAGCTTTAACAGCAGATTTACAGAGTATAAACTTTATTATCACAAACACAGAGCACGGAATCGCTTGACGGCTGCTTCTAAAATCCTCTGCTTTGAATAAGCAACTTCTGTTATGGAACGACTTCAATGTCTTCGGTTTCTTTACGTTATTACTGTCGCAGTGCGACCGTCGTTGTACAGTTTTTTTTTTGTGCATAAGGTTTTAATAAATGACTAAATGAAGGCTGATATTCCGTCACCTCCTTCTGCGAAGCAGTCATGCTGGCGAAGGAGGTGGCGGAACGAAAGAGGGAGAGAGCCTCTCTTCCCGGCCGCCGCGGGAGACGCACCGGGCGTCGGGGGCCACGTGGTGGCTACCGGCCACCGTAGATGCGGGCCTGTGGACGGTAAGCTATGGGCTAGCTAGCCGTCCGTCCGTCTAGTGACGACAGGCCGTGTCGACGGCGCCAGAGTGTTCCACGCGCGCCTCAAAGAGATGTCAGCAGCAGAGAGGGGCCCGCAAGGGCCGAAGCCTGCCGGGGTTGCGGGACTGTTCGAAAGAGATACCGCGGCCCCGGAACGTAAAGGGCGAGGAAGGAACATGGATGGGTTTTAGTCAGTAAAAGTCTGACACTCCCTCCCGCTCCGCCCAGAGTGGGAGAAGTCATTTGATGATTTCCCATCCTAAAAAAAAAAAAAAAAAGGGCTGATATTATGCACTATACGCGCTATGGAGGTGACCAGCCCGATATACAATAAAAAGTACAAAGGTGGCTCGCTTGAGTGTGTGATATACTAATAAACGTAGCCTGAGCATTCACTATTAATTAATATTCTAGACACATCTAACCATCATCTATCCATCCATCTCCTCATCTATCTTTCTATTCTAGTTCACTAGTTAGACACATTTCTTAATTCCATTCAGTAAAATTGCCAAATTCATTAAAATAGGTAATTATTTGACAGTTATTTGCGACGTTGCCAACTTTTAGGATGCGCGTTGTCGACTAGTCCTCACTTATCCCGGGCAGCGAGTACACGTACCCTTAAAGTAATTCATCTACTTACTGAATCTTTTGTAGTTTTATTCTAAACCCTAACTAATGTTTCTAGGGAACACCACAATTTGTATGATTGCATTGAAAGTGTTGACAATCATCGAAGCAGTGCCCTCAAGGCGACTCTGCTCTTTGCGATATCAAGTAACTGGACACTTGTGGCATTAAATTAAGAAAAAAACCGCCAAGTGCGAGTCGAACTCGGGCATGAAGGGTTCTGTACTATCTTTTATGTTTATTATTATTTGTTGTTATAGCAACAACAGAAATATATCATCAACTGTCTAGTCATCTATCACGGTTCATGAGATAGAGACTGGTGACAGACAGACAGTGTAAAGGTAAGTATTAGGGTCCCGTTTTTACCCTTTGTGTACAGAACCTTAAGGATAGAAAAATGGATAAAAGAATACTTACGAAAAATGTAGAATAGGGTTCGAGACCGTAGGAGTCTTATCATCAAACGGCTCAATAATAATGGTGAATCCTTTCGTATAAGTGGATACTAGAGTAGCCAAGTGAGTGATTAGAGTCAGCGAGGCAAAGTTCGATGGGTCCGGTATTTCTAGCGTCTTCATCAGGGAAGACAGTCGTGTGGCGCAGAAACGTAGAGGTTTGCGTTCTATGCAAACGCGTGCTTGCACGTCTTTTAAGAAACCTGGAAAGTAAGTTATAATTTGTTTTTGAGATCCTAGGTGAGACTTATATAG
Source organism: Xestia ashworthii (assembly GCA_950022955.1). Lineage (NCBI taxonomy): Eukaryota > Metazoa > Arthropoda > Insecta > Lepidoptera > Noctuidae > Xestia > Xestia ashworthii. Next base: position 19,988,026 of record OX465565.1, on the reverse strand, counting down.
ACCAACCTGTGTAGCATAACCGTCGTAGAGAGGGTTTTGTCGACGAAGTATCGACAAAATGACAGACTACTTTTTTTCATCTATCATTTTGTCGATTCTTTCTTTCTGTCGGTCATGCTACGGGGGCCGGCTGGTCTATACAAGTATCAAGTTAGTACTGGGTAATACGATACCCCATATGGTTGTCAGACTTTTTGCCAGTGACTACCTGTAACGAATGTCAAAGATCTACAAACAGTCTAGTTATTAACATCAAATGTGAACAAAATATTACCTGCAGGAGATTCTTGTACAACATGTTGTATCCTTAGCCTAGTTTTGATGTATTCTATAAACCTCTTCAGAAAACTCAGGAAGTGTTCCGCATTCCTGATGTTGCCGGGTACCACCTCTGTAAAATAATGTTAATTAATACCCTTATAATGACACCTGAAGGTTTCCAGCATTATAAGTACACAGTTCCAGGTCCTAGGTTCCATTTTCCAGTAGCCGCCACGGAGTCTGGATTTATGCCCAATTGATGGCAATAGGCTCTCCCTCTTTTACATGAACCATAAAACATAGGTAGCAAAATGTGGGTGTAATAAGGTAACAGCAAAGTGCAGCTGAATACCAGTATTTTACATGGAGCGACTGCCTATCTGACCTCCACAACCCATTTAGTACTAAAAAGTGTGTTTTTGGAACTTGATAACCACACAAGCATTTTTTTTTATATCTTCCAATACAGATTTTTTCTTACCATTGAGTACGTCATCAGGTAAGATAGGGTTGCCCAATATAGCATCAGTTTCTCTCATCATGGCGGCTTGACGTAACCCTTCCACCATCTGCTCGTATTCCACCGTCAGGCGAGCCGCGTCTGCCTCTCGTATTCTAGATAGAAAACGTTAGAAAGACCTGTATTTCAATTTTGTAAAACACATTATAACCCCTTAAAAAAAACCATTTCGAAGCGGCACTGGTAGGCATGCGTTGTCTATGACGTAGTCTATATCGAACTACCCCCAAAATCTTAAAAAATAGTGAATGGTAAAAACAACGAGGATGGACAGATCACACTTCTAGGACGGATCAGTATGGACGGGCGAGAATAGTCACACAGAGCGGCCGGCGGCCGTGTCACTCCGTGTGTCATAACTGAGGCAAGCCCAAGAAACGCTGTCGCGAATATTTGGTCTCGTTTATAACTAATAGGCCGACAGAAAGCATAACATGGAAAGTATGGAGGAGGCTTTTGCAGTTTAACAAAAGCATGTAAACTTACTGAGCTACCGTCTTCTCAAGCTGTTGCAACGCCAAAGTACTCCTATCTATAGTCCTTCTGGTCACCTTCACACTGAGCGAGTCTATGCATACATTATCAATGTTATGCGCTTCGTCGAACACAACCACGGCTTCTTTGTTCATCTCCTTCGACACCACTTCGGCTATCTTCGGGTCGAGGAGGTAGTGGTACGAATATACTACGATCTCAGCGTGAATTATCTGATGAAAAAGTACATTTTACCTGTGAAATGTGGTAGATGAATTAAAGTAGGTGCTAAGTTTTTTTCTGAGGAACCAGTATACAAAAATGTAATCTTAAAGTTAAAGGTTGTAACCCAAATAAACGACTCCGCTCCCACCCAAAAAAAAGAATATAATTCAAATATGAGCTTTACGTATTGCTATTTAGATATAAATACTTTACATTGGCAACATAAAGGAGATCATCCAGCCTCCATACATTTTTGGGCTATTTTCAAAAGTGCCGGCCAACCAAAATAAACTTATTATTTCGATAGAGCATAACATAACAAACATTTTTTATTATTACGCCTAAGTCGTAACTCAATTCACCGAGAAGTTATTCAACTACAAAATATCTGAGGTCACCCAGATTGTGGTAATATTTTTTTTGCCGGCCAACCAAAATAAACTTATTATTTCGATAGAGTATAACATAATATACATTTTTTATTATTACGCCTAAGTCGTAACTCAATTCACCGAGAAGTTATTCAACCACAAAATATCTGAAGTCACCCAGATTGTTGTGGTAATATTTTTTTTTGCCGGCCAACTAAAATAAACGCAGTAATTAAATCATCATCATTATCATTTTTTATTATGCCACCCATGTTCTATACCCAAGTTTTAAATAATTAATAATAATAACTATGGTAAAAACGCTACAGATCGATGATCAAAGGAGATCTGCCGATTTCCGTGAAGCCCAAACTCATCCATGTGTTTATCCTCACCGTCTTAACCTACGGTGCTCAGACATAGTCACTCGACTTATTGCTGAAGTTCCGCCTTGGGGTCTGCCGAAAAGCAACGTAACGCAGCATCCGAACGAGTCACCTTTTTTTAGACTGGCCTTGGTGGCGTCGTTATCGTCAGGCTGATGATCTGGATGCGTTATGCATTTGTTTTGTATAGATTTTACATATTTTTCAGTAACCTTGAATGTCCAACTGTTGGGTAAAAGCATTCCAGGCGCTCTTCTTCTGCGCCACCTTGAAACATTGCCTTCGTGATGCGCGTTCAGATCATAACGTCACCTCTTTCTAGGCCGGCCTCGGCAGCGCCATCTATCCTCAGAAACTCATCGTGTTGAGACCTTTGCCCAGCGGTTGTTGTGCTTGCGGCCCACGTGACCTACCCAATCCCATTTGAGCCTGGCAGCGTTTTTGCCCACATCTTTATTTCCTGATTTTAAGCGCACCATTGTGTTCAGTATTTTATTTTCTCTTTAAACCCAGAATGATCCGTCACTTTTTGGTTGACGGTATTTTTGCAATAAGTTGAGTGACTAGGTCTGAGCACCGTAGGTTAGGATGGGCAGGATAAACACATCAATGAGTTTGAGCTTCAAGGAGATTGGCAGATCTTCTTTTATCGACCAGTAACGTTTTTTATTGTAGTAATCATTATTACTTATTTGAAACTTGAGTAGCATAATAAAAAATGTTTCTTTCCATAAGCTCTATTTATGTTTTAGTTATTATATTTAATATTGCGTTATATTTAGTTGGCCGGCAAAAAATAAACTACCCGAGTCTGGGTGACCTCAGATATTTTGTGGTTGAATAACATCTCGGTGAATTGAGTTACGACTTAGGCCTAATAATGAAAAATGTTTATTTCAATAAGCTTTATTTAATTATTGCGTTTATATTAGTTTGCCGGCAAAAAAAAAATTGCCGCAATCCGGGTGATCTCAGATATTTTGTGGTTGAATAACATCTCTTTGAATTGAGTTACGACTTAGGCGTAATAATAAAAAATGTTTATCATGTTATGCTTTATCCAAATAGTTTGTTTTGCTTGACTTTTGAAAAGAGCCCAGTCTGGGTGATCTCCTTTGCAGACAGCTGAAGCAGACAGCTGAAGCAGACAGCTGAAGCTGTGAAGTATATCTAAAGAGAAATACTTAAAAGCCCATATTAGAATTATATTCTTTTTGCTGGGTGGGAGCAGAGTCGTTTAACTGGGCTAAGACCATTAGCTTATCTATTAGCATATAATCGCATTTTTCTATGTTCAAAGCGTGCTGCCGGACGTATTCTCGATGCTGCTGCTCTTTGCTCCCTCTATACTTGCTGCAAGTTAAGATCGCAATAGCGGTCATTGCCCTTTCCGTAATCCCTATCCCTATCACTTCATACGAACCAAAACAAATAACCATGTATCTTTTTTCATTAGAAGAGTTGAAGATCACGTTATTGACAATGCAAGACGTGAACAGGCTTATTTTTGGATTTCAAAGTTAAGAACTTTAACAAATGTAGGTGGGTCAATGTCCGCTATTGCGATCTCTGAACTAAAGCTAATGATCCTTCTGAGCGACAGAATAGGCAAGGAGCATGGAAAAAAGGTAGTTCTACTCGCTTCCGGCCATTCGTCAGCACCAGTAGTGAGGCAAGTGCCTAAACTATTCAGCAGAGACGAAATATACAGAAAAACAACTGTTCCCCTAGTTTAGGGGACAGGGTTTAACCTAATATACTTATTTACCTAATGCTACACTAAGAACTATAATCTGTAATAGTCCTATGTACCGACTTACATCAAGCTCCCTTAAACTGTCATATTTTCCCAATCAACTTTGAACCGAATGCTTTAGCGAAAAAGTTGAAAATCTATTAAAGAAGTTTGACAGATTGTAGTACCTTGGTGTGCTGGCGTCCCTATTTGAATTTTATGGTAATAAATAAACTTTGACTTCAACTTACAGCAAATCTGGAAAGGAAGTAGGGACACCAATTCCTGTCGGCGCCATACTGTTTCATATCATCGATTGTGTACACTCCATATGGCAACATTGACTCTTTGCCTTCTCGGTTGAAACCCTCATAGAACTGACCTGAGAAAGTTTACAAGATTAGGGGATGAAGACTTTGTGTTTTTTGGAATGACGTTTTTCACTGTAGTTAAGAAATTCCTGAACATGATAAATACAAAAAAAATAATTAGTGGAAACAATTTAATAGAACTTTTTAGGCAGATATCATAGTGCAAGCTGTTGCTATGCATAGTAAAATCATTTACAAAACAGTTTGACGAATATGTGAATCCAAACACAAAACAAATTCTGTAGAAGTTGTTCACAAACGAGTTGTCGAATCGCAAATTAATTAATGTATGTTCGTTGCATAGCGGCAACAACAAAGTCTAGCAGTCTGAAAAAAAAAAATTACGTGCAATTTTTTTTTCAGACTGCTAGACTTTGTTGTTGCCTAAACTTACAAATAGATACAGAATCGTCAGATTCATGTCTGTCCCTGATGTAGCTGGCTGTCAGGGAGTGACATTTACCATCCACCAGTTTGCCTTCCCTCTCTCTGGAAACCTAGAACCAAACAGCAAGATTTTTTTTTTTTTTTCATTTCATTAACAACATGGTGCATGATAGCGAGAGTCTTGAAATACCAACAGTGCTAAAATATTGAGGCCTCAAGCCAAATAAAAAACCAAGACATAGCACTGCAAACAATAACTTAAAAAAAAAAAAAAAGGTAAATTAATTAGTAATAACCTGAATTATTGTACTCAAAACAATTGTATGCCAGGGTCTACCTACAAACAGGTTATGGCATCTGCGACAAAAACCGTTTGTGATCCTAGTACCACCATAACTATATGTGTACGCAATAGTTCTAAGATTAAAAAGGAAGATATCACTGACTGTGTATCCGAGTTGTTAAAGTTAAAATGTAGTAAAATCATATTGTGTGCTTTTCCCTATTTTGAAAATTTGGGTAATAGGAAAAACAATTATATACATAATATGTTAAATAACCATATTCATTTTCTAGTAGGCTATTATCTTATAGTATTCACACAGACATAAATAGTATGTCTAAGTTTAGTTATATTATTAATACATCGACAATTAGTAATTCTACTAATGTTCAGGTGACTGGCACGAATGAATATAGCACTAGTGCTATAAATGTTTACACACATGGTACTGGAGAGGATCCATCTGTCACCGTGGAAAATTCTCAATTAGGGTTTATTAGTGATAGGGTCTTGTTGTCAGAGGATGGCACGGGAGTCTCCGGCCTCACTCCATATATTAATTTAAACTAGAAAGTGAGACAACAGAAGGTACCATTAACAATATTATTGTTAATCCTACCAACAACAAGGTATCTTCTTGCACTCAACTAGTTAGTAAAAAAGGGCCTCAGCAGAACACCTTAAAATTATTCCACCAAAATATCCAAGGCATTTCTTCCAAATTATTAGAAATTGAATTGTTTTTAGAAAGTAGTAAGTTTGACATTATTTGTTTTACTGAACATTGGCTAAAGGATTACCAAATGCTTATTAATTATGAGAACTATATGGTGGGTAGCTGCTTTAACCGTAAAACTATGCTTCGTGGAGGTTCCCTAATATTAATAAAAAATAGTTTTAAATATAAGCAACGTAATGACATAGTAGGTCTCTCGGTTGAACATTGCGTCGAACTGTCCTGTGTTGAGCTAGATAAGCATGTAGTTGTGTGTGTGTACTGTGTAGTGTGTACAGACCCCCAAACTATCAAAACTTTTCCTTATTCGAATCAATAATGGAAGATGTCCTGGCAAAACTTGCAGCCAGTAATAAGTCTACAATTATTTGTGGTGATTTCAATATCAATATTTTAGAAGAGAATCCAAATAGCAGTCGGTTATTAAATCTTTTTAAGTCATTTGACTTGACCAACACTTTTATAGAACCTACTAGAGTAACATCATCTTCTGCTACTTGTATAGATAACGTTTTCTGCAATTGTGATTATTTAGACAAAGCCATAGTGAATTGTTTGCAGTCTGACCATAGCGGACAAACTGTAACTTTTAGGTGTAAAACTCCAATACAAAATGTTCAGATTAAATTTAGACCTATAACTTCTTGCAAATTAAATAGGTTTAATATTTCCCTACAGAACAAGTTAAGTGAAATGAGCCAAGAGGACATTAATACAGCGTGTTAGGTTAAACGAGGGACATATTGAGGGAAGGTATTCAGTATTCGATTCTCAATCCAAATAAGTAAAAAACCTATAACCTTAATTTTTGACATTATTGTCTAATTAAATACATTACTCATGGACACTGAGCGCGCAAGTAGGTGTCACGCGGCAAAACACGTGCCGGTCCCGAGCTCCGTGCGCAAACTCCGCCCCTTTCCTTTGTAATGTCCCCGATGCACCGACAGGGCACATCCCCGCGCAAAAACGAAAAAAAAAATGAAATGATTACACCTAGAAAGGTCATTGACCCGCACACATGTTCTGCGATAAGCGCATGGCGCACACGTTGCGAAACTTAGGCGAAGTTTTTGGTATGGATCTATCTATTATGTACTAGTGTTTTCTTTTTGTTCATATGTTGATTAGTATCATGTAAGCATGGACTATTGCGGGTTTGAATAAGTCCCTCGTTTAAACTAACATACTGTATAAATCAATTGTATGACCGTTTCTTTTCATTAGTTCACACGGAATTCAACAAAACTTTTGAAAAGAAGACAATTTGCCCTAAATTTATATTTAGTGATTGGGCAACTAGAGGTATCAGAAAAAGTAGGGAAAGGCTATTTGAGCTTTACAGCCTTAAGACTTTTATAAACACAGAAACTTTTAGCAAGTATGTTGCTAAGTATTCTAAGATTTTTAGAAATACTTGCAAGGTTGCTAAAGCCCTGCACATTAGCAACAAGATCAAAACAGCAGAAAATAAAATAAAGACCGTTTGGAAAGTCATAAATAACGAGACTAACAGAAAGAAAATACGTAATAATAGCTATACATTAGATACAGAATGTGGTCCTAAAAGCTCTAATCAGGAAGTAGCTCAAGAATTTGTAAATTTCTTTACCAATATACCAATAAAAACTACGGAGGCCCTTAATTCCTCACCTGAAATCTCAATTGGCTTATTAAAGGCGAATGTATCTGGCTGCCTGGCTGAATTTAAATTTAAACACATTAACCCTATGACAGTTATTAAAGCTTTCCGGCAAATTAAAATCAAACTGGTAAAATCTTATTTGAGTGATAGAAAACAACATGTTCAAATAAATGGTGTCAATTCACAGGGTTTGAAAGTAAAAATGGGGGTTCCGCAAGGCTCAATATTGGGTCCTTTCCTTTTTCTAGTCTATATAAATGATCTACCCTATTTATTGAAAAACCAACCACAAAATATGGTGCTATTTGCTGATGACACTTCCCTAATTTTTAAGATAAATAGACGGGCCCAAAATCTAGATGAAGTGAATAATGCCCTACTTCAGGTCCAAAATTGGTTCACAGCAAACAATTTGGTATTGAATGAAAATAAAACTAAATGCATAAGATTTTCATTACCGAATGTTAAAAGTAGTGATTGTGAGATAATATTGAATAAAGAGAAACTCGAATTCGTAGATAAAACTGTTTTCCTGGGGCTTACGCTTGATTCAAGGCTACAATGGGGTTCTCATTTAACATCGTTTGCGGGGCGCTTAAGTTCAGCAGCATATGCCATTAGGAAAATCCGTCAATTCACTGATGTAGATACCGCTAGACTGGTCTATTTTAGTTACTTCCATAGTATAATGTCTTACGGTATTTTGCTATGGGGACGGGCTGCTGATATTGAGTCTATATTTATTCTGCAGAAAAGAGCCATCAGAGCCATATATAATCTTCGTAGGCGCGATTCTCTAAGGGAACTATTTAAGGATATTGGCATCATGACGGTTCATTGCCAATAAATCTACGAAAACATAATGTACGTCAGAAAAAATCTGCATCTTTTTGGTAAAAGAGGAGACAGACACAATTACAGTACTAGAAATAGGGACCAACTAGTTCAGCCAGGCTTTAGACTCGCTAAAGTAGACTCATCTTTCATGGGGTACTGTTTGAGATGCTATAATAAAATTCCACAAAGTATTCTTGAACTGAATGAGACGAAATTTAAAACATGCATTAAACGCACACTATGTAAACAAGCATATTACAAGTTGAGCGATTATATCGCTGATAAAAATGCTTGGCTTAATGCTGGTCCTGCTCCACATGGACAGGGGCGCAAAAATTGATAGCATTAAATGGTATTGTTGGAGCTGCTGAAGATTGTACTTATCTTTGCATTGTATAGATTCAATGTTAGTATTATATAATCGCACTAGTATGTTTGGTCGTTTGTTTGGTTTGTAGTAGTTTGTGGTAGTAGTTAGTACTATGTACTCACACAATATAGCTATCGTTCACTGGAAGCTATCATTCACTGGAAACCTACGGCAGTTCTTGACTTGAATGTGCCCTGGCGGTTGAGAGTATGTCATGCTCTCTAAAATGTATTGTAAATGTAAATGTATGTATTGTGTATTTTGAACTATTTGTATGTATTTTAATATGTATTAGTTTATTTCATCTTATCTGTAATATATGTGTATTAGTATGTATACTATTTATGTACTTAATTCGATTTGTCAACAAAATGGCATTGTTCTCATTGATTTTTGTACTCTACCACAATGCTGTCATATTTGACCCAATGGTTGACTGGTAGAGAATGCCTTGTGGCATTAAGTCCGCCTATGTACCACTCCTGTACATGAAGTTTAAATAAATAAATAAATAAATAAATAAATAAATAAAATGTCTTGCTGATGGTGGCGCGTGTGTCGGACCATTTAGTTCCCTTCAAAATGGTTGAGCTGAATGGTGCTGATCCATGCGTCATGTTCGTGAACGGGCGCTGTCAGTTGTGACTGGTCATCTCTTAGTCGCCATGGTTTATTTGAATTATTTTGTTTTTGAGTTGTATTTTATTTTTGTTTTGCTATGGACACTTTTAACGTGCACATCTTGCTACATTGTTCCCACATATACCATCTCAACATGAATGATGTAACCAAGATTTTGTAACAATATTTTGATTTAAAAAAGTGTCCATCGAGTTTCTTGCTCGTTCTTCTCCATAGAGATCTACGCTAGGGAATGGGCAACTACAGTACTTTCACAGTTTTTATGTCTTGTGACTGGGACTGTAGCTACTTTAAATGTTCATTTTTGTTTCGACAATTCAAAAGTGCCTGTAACTGGCCTACTTGAAATAAATGCTTTGATTTTGATTTTAACGTGAAGCCAGTGCAAAACTAAGCTCCGCTCTGTGTGAATGCACTCACACATTTACATAAAACTGCAATTAAATTAAGCTCATAAAATGCTCACATGTTTCTTCTTCACTTTACTGTTTGCAGAGCTGTGTCTTGGTTTTTTATTTGGTCTGAGAATGAGGGTTTCATTTCAAAAGATATGGTAATGAAGTAGCCAGTTCAAGTATGCCAAGACATTTTGATAGCTATTTCCACTGACCCCTAGGATACAGGCCTAGCTTAGTTGAAGGGACAGGGTTGAAACTATTGTATTCACTTATTTACATAAGTACTTTGTGGTGTAAAATAAATAATTTAGTTTTATTTATTCATTTAAATTAGGTCAGAGCAGAACTTAGCTATGCCTGGTCTAGCATAGGCTTTATAGGATTTATACTATTATTGAATGTATGAGGAGTACTTATTTTATAGAAATCAAAAGTTCTCACATCAGGATGAATGCAGAGGTTCTTCCTAGAGGTCAACACTACACCAACCAGACTTGGTTTCTCTCCTTGACATTTTTCATAGTATTTCATCAGGTTCTTTAACTCTTCTAGTACTTTCTCTATCTCAGGCACTGTACGAGAACAGTAGATGAGTTTTCTGAAATGGGAATAAATCATTATGGCAATATGGCCCATATTTAGAAGTCAGTCTGTTAGTTAAGATTTACTCTTTGCTTGACAAACATTCATTTTTAGCATGACCTAAAAATACTAACTGTATTAACTACTTTGGATTAATGTTCCCACTGCTGGGACACGGACTTCTGCTCTATGGACAGGAGCTGGTAGCAATCCCCTTGAGAGCAGTTCTGATTCGTGGAAGTAATTTTACTAGGATATGCTGAGTACCCATGCAGTATCTTCACTTTGTTTTGTATTGTAATAGTTAATAAGTATTGCAATCATTGCGAAATTGCTGTCAAAACTACAGCTGGTAAGTTCCAGCCATTTCAACAGGGCCAATAGGTACTATTGTTTTCTCTGAGACTTTGAGTTAGTACAAAAAACAACTGTTTGTCAAGATGATACATTGAGTGTACCTAAATGGTTTGTTAAAGAAATAATTGTATTATTATTTCAACTGCCAATACAAAGAAGAAGATACCTGACATGATGAGGGTTCTGTATCATGTATGCTACAATCAAAGAGAGAAGTGATATTGTTTTGCCAGTTCCTGAAGGCATCTCCAATAATCCATGGCCCTGAAAAATACGAAATGCTTTACATTATCTGAAATTAATTCCTTGTTTGTGTTTCATCTTTCGATACATAACCTAAAATGGTTTTCAGAATTATTTGCAATGAATGTCTATATTATTGGAGTTCTACAGGATTTTCTTCAATAAAACATTGATCGCATTTACGGCAAAGTAATGGTATGTAATGCTGGAGAACTAAATATTCACGATTTGCAGAAACCGCGAAGGCGCGTAGTAATAAAAGCCGATTTTACGAAAATATATATATTTAATATTTGTAAACAATACATTACTTTTGCGTCTAGAGCTCGCTTTAACTCCAACATATACGCGTATTGCTCAGGATATATATAATCGTAAGGGAAATAAACAAGGAGACCGTCCACTGTGAGCCTGTAAATAACAACAAAATACACACGATACAACATTAACGGTAACATAAAAATGTAAAACTATTATCATTTCAGTAATATAAATTACATTTACGCACTTCATATTTGAAATAGAGAAATAGACGAACTTAATTATTTATTTCAAAACGACGAGGATTCGGCTTCTAGTCCAAACCTGTCCGAAACACGAAAGCGAAACCGAAACGTTTCGACACTGACATTGACAGTTAATGAAAATGTCAGTCAACGAACAATATGACGTGAGTGATGCCTTTACGAAAATAGTAACAAAACTATATTCCTTTTTGTCCTGAAAAAAGAAAAATTACATTTTGCCCCTTAGAAACCACTGAAACAGTTTTTGTTTTCTATGAAAATATGGCATGTGTGCAACTTCTATACCGTTTACCGTGTTATGTGACAGCAAAGATGAGTTCTGCTTATGTAATTTTGTGTCAAAGCAAAATATCAGCAGAGTGGAAATAAAACGTTGCTCTGTCAAATAATCAAATTGTCAACAACAAAAATGGCTGCCCAGTTGGCGTCTATCATAGAATTAGACATTCTTTAAGTATTTTGTTTTTCAGTTACAGATAATGCCTGGTCCCGTTTCATTGATTTTGTAAAATAAGTAACATTTTTATTCATTTCGTGCAGTCATGATGTTTTCTCGATAAACCGTCGTGACGTTTTTAATAGCGAAGATAGTGTCTAGACTGGGTAGAAGTTCTAATATTTTATAACTCTATCGTGCCATATTCGCCGCGAATCTATGAAATTCAATTTTTGATTTGAGATGATTTACTAAAATAAATAAATAATACTGCAAAATGGAACCAGAAGTCGTAAAAGTATGTCGTATTTGTTCAATAATGGACGTGAAATTACATGACTTGCGATCATACCCATTACAATCTTATTACGAGTCTGTAATTGGAACCAATGTAAGTTGACCCTTTGTTTATTTATTTTATAAACTTATTGGTATCTATTTCTACACCTTTGTGTCATGGTCATGAAGAAAATAATATATAATATTATTTTCATACATATATAGATCGATAAGATTTTGTCAGTATAAAAATAATTGAGAAGTCTGAAACGTTTTAGCAAAGTGGATTCTCTCACTGAATACCAGGAATTTTTATGGAGCAAATTTAATTGCATATCTTGTTGAGAATAGACAATGAGCGAAGACTCAGTGGTTATATTCTTGTATTATGAACTCCTTTTTTGTTGTTGTGCCTTTTGCCTTCAGGTAATGTCAACTCAGACATAATGTTTATGTTGAAAAGAAAATAAAACAGGACTTATGAAATTCTCGGATTAATTGTGACATATTCTTTAACATATCTTACCTCCACAACTCATTTACTCGGTCTTAAAAGACTTCTCAAGACTAGTTAAACTGGTTTTGAGTTTTTTGGATTTATGACCACCAATATAATATTCTGTGTATACATAATCTTGTTTTGTTCCAGCCGCAGTATGCCAACTTGCCACCATATGCCTGCTATGAGTGTGCCGCACTTGTGAGGAAGTTTTATTTTTTTAGACAGAAATGTCTACGTAGCCAGGCAGTCCTCCATGGTGCTACAGATTCCTTAGGAAATGTAAATATGATTATAAACTAGAATTTCAATTCAATATGTGCCTGGTGAAAATATTGTCAAAGAACTTTATTTGGCACGGAACCTATTTATACTATCACATTCATGTTTCAGGTAAAATCTAAAAAAGTTAAATCAATAGATCGAAAAGGTATCCACATAGCATCAAACCTCAAAATCGTCACCTTACCAAACATAGAGATAGGTTTTGTGCAAAAATCCAAACTAAATGTAGAAGTAAAGCTTGAACCAAGCAGTGATGATGAAGATGATAAGTTTAAACTTGATCACAACTATGCTTCTTTCAACTCAATGGATCCCTGTATCTCCAGCGATGATGATGATGAACCACTATCACTTCATAAAGAGAAGAAAAGTCAAAATAATGAATCTGATGATGGGAAGGTGGACTTGAAAGAAGAGTGTGAAGGCCTTGAAGTAAGATTTTCTAAACTTTCTAATGATAAGTCCTAGCTTCAGTTTTGGAAAACTGGCTGATTCTGTTGGGTCCAAAAGATAAACACTAGAGCAGTTACTGCTGAAAGTTCCCAGAAAATGCAGTGATACACTGAACTGCTTCAAGAAGTTATTTGAAACACACATCAGTTAAATTGGCCTTCTTTCAGTTAATCTTACCACTTTATTCTTATCTCATAATAATAATTAACAAAGCATATTATGCTTTATTTTTTTTGCAGTTTGCTGTAGGCACAGAAGACTCTGGATTTTCATTTGAAGTACCTAAAGTGACAGAAAGGAAAAAGAAACGCCGGTTAAAATCAGGAACTATTACACGTAAAAAAGAGTTACTAAACCAAAGGGTTGCCGGTGATGGCAAATGGAATGATTTTGCGCAATATATCAATGTTATTACTTTGACGGTATGTGGGATTGAATCAGAATTTTTATTTCATAACCATATTTTTGATAGATGTCTTTTTAAAATAGTTTTTTATATTGTTGTATCATTTGTTTATGACTTGTCAGTAAAAGATTTTTTTTTTTTATAAACCCCTTTTTTACTGCAATCTGTCCCAGTTTGAGGACAATCAGCTGTACTTTGGATATCTCGCAGTTAGACTTGCCGGGTATGCATCCAGTGATGCACCCTCTCTTACGCTCAACTTGATGTTATTGTGTCCTGTGGTATCCTTTTCTGCAGTCGCCTCACATGAGGTTTCCTGGACATAAGCAGTCTTGCTAGGTGGTTAGGATGCTTGGTTAGTCTGTACTGATATCTTTTGGTTTGCCTAAATGCCTCTTCTTCGATTGTAGTGACTTGGAGATCTCTGTGCAGGATATTGTTTGTAAGGTACCAGGGGGCCTTTGTAATTAGCCTCAAGACTTTGGACTGGAACCTTTGGAGAATTCCCAAGTTTGATTTTGAGGCAGTCCCCCAAACTTGTATGCCGTAGGTCCATACTGGCTGAAGTATACATTTGTAGATAAGCAGCTTGTTCTCTAGATTTAGTTTTGATTTCTATCTTAGCAGTGGGTATAGCTGTCTTAATAGTAGGCCAAGCTGTTTTCTTTTGGTAAAAATGTGTTTCGTCCAGGTCAATCTTTTGTCAATATGCATACCCAGATATTTTGTATCATCAGTTTGTGGTATTTGAGTGCCATTCAATGTTACAGGTGGACAAACTCCCCGACGAAGCGTAAATGTTACGTGTGCAGATTTTGATTCTTTTATTTTAATACGCCATAATTTTGTCCATTGTTCAACAAGTTTTAGGTCTTCTTGTAGGAGTTCAGACGCTTTTGATGGGTCCTCGTGACATGTCATTCTTGCAGTGTCATCTGCATAGGTCGCCATTGTTGTGGTCGTCCTGCTCGATACTGATAGGTCTGCCGTAAATAACAGGTACAAGATAGGACCAAGCACACTTCCTTGTGGTACCCCTGACAATATAGGGTTCAAGTCACTTACTTCACTTCCCTGCTTTACTAGGAAATGCCTGTCTGCCAAGTATGATTTTATTAGGGTGTAATAACTGGTCGGTAATTGAGTCTTTACCTTATACAGGAGGCCCTCATGCCATACTCTGTCAAATGCCTGAGTTACGTCCAGGAATACAGCTGAGCAGTACTGCTTAGCTTCAAGAGTGTTGTGTATTTTTTCAACCAGTCTGTGTACTTGCTCCACTTTGGAGTGCTTTGCGCGGAACCCAAATTGATTTTCTGGTATTATTTTTCTTTCCTCAAGAATGGGTAGCAGCCTTTGTGAAAACAGTTAAAGAATAATCTTTATGGGTTCCTGTCAAAGCATAGGACCGCTGTGCTGCTGAACTTCTTACAAAAGAAATATTTTTCACATTGTCCTTTCCAGTTGGACGAGCAGAAAGAAGAGATCCAAAAGAGAAAGGAGTCATCCAACTACTTGAACTCTCCATTCCAGTGCAATCTGTGCTATAAAGGCTTCATTGACAATGATGCCTGGAATCATCATGTCAGCAAACATGCTTTGGTAAGCTTTTATCTTATATATCAATTATTGAATGACCTTTACAAAAATCATTGTAGTTGGCTGTGGTATTATAATTATACAGTGTTTACTAGAAAGGTGTCATACACAGGGTGAAAGGGCACCAGTCACACATTTGCAATACAGGCTAAACAAACATCAATCTCATGCACATTATAAAAGGTGTGTTCTTTGTTTCCAGACGGCAGGTAGCATAGAGTGTCAAGTCTGTAAGTTTCGGTTCAAAACGAAGCGCGCCTATCAGAAACATGCGTCCAACCATGAGAAAAAATATGCATGTAAATCTTGTCCTTACATATCTACCAACACGTAAGTAAAAATATTTATATTAGCAGAGAAATGTATAAAAAGTAGTGCACCTAATGTGCTTCCTTGTGGTAGACCTTTGAAATCCCCTCAGATATGACTATAACTTAATTTGTTTTATCTAGCTCTTAATAACTTATTTCATTGTCACAAATAATCAATCATCTAGACATCAGGTTTTTTCGTCAAAATCTGAGACCATAGATTTAGTGGTGCATATTATCAAAAGATTCAGTCAATTCAATGGCCAAAAGTATTTAGTATGATTATAAGTCGACATATTCCATAGTGTAGCTGTATGCTGTATGAAGAAAAGGTAATATGAAGAATAGTTAAACATGTTTTTGTTTGTCCAGGACTCAAGCAAAGCAGCATCAAGGGTGGCATAAAGGGATTACTTTCAAGTGCAAACATTGCGATGAAATATTTACGTAAGTGATGGATATCCTTATTATTTAACCTTTTGACCGCCACAGCATAAACGCTCTCGCGTGCCCTCCACGCCAAGCCACAATTTCATCTACTATTTTGTCACACATTTGTGTCGTTTGGCGTACAGGGCACGCGCTTGCTTGTCACGTATATGTGACAATGGCGTCCAAAAGGTTAATCTATTTTAATTTTATAACGAGTTAAAGTCTATTTGTAAGTTTGTATCAAGGAGGTCTTCGAAATGGTTTTGAAAATTCTTACAATAAAGTCACGGTTTACTGACGCAGAAACGCAAAAACCCTTGTGTGTAAATAATACAACAAACCTGATTTTTTTTTTCATTTTGTCTAATAATGTATAGATATTTCCGACTCGCACTTGGCCGGTTTTTTATTTTTAAATGTTTTATAAAACTTCCCACCAGTATTTGGACGTCGTACATGAGTCACGTGCGTATCAAACATCCGTCGGAGTTCATATGCGGCTTCTGCGGGTACTCGTTCATTAGCAAGCTGGGTCTCGCCATGCACAAGACTATGATGCACAAGGATATACAAGTATGTATCCCTACCTTAACCCCTTATAATGATTTTTTCATAAGATAGTTATTGTTTAGGGTTATATGAAGTTAGAGGCTTATTGATGATTTTAATGATTATGATTCTGTAAACATACTTGCGCGAATCATATTTTCATCAACATAAAATCTGACACAGACCTGCAAGCAAAAAAAGTTAAAGAAGTTAGAATTTCGTGGGCCACCCTGGTCTCACCTTAATGGTGCATCCACACCGCAGTTGCGTTTTGTGAATCAACATTGTGCAACACGGTAACATTAGGTAACAAAACAATCACGGCAACATAAAACAACAATTAACTTTTTGTTAGGTATTGGATGTTGCTCAAAATGCTGGTCAGCAAAAACTAACTACGATGTGGATGCACCAAAAGGCGAAAGATCAAGGATACCCCGCAAAATTCAAATTTCCTTCCTATTTCATTTTAGTTTTTGCAAGTTGCGGTTCAGTATCAGGTTGTACGAGTATGCTCATTATTGATTTGCGACCGTAATAAATATGTATAAATTATAAGATCGATAATTTAATTAGGCAAATCATCGTGATTCGTGATCTACACGGATTTCGAAAAAGCGTTCGACCGCGTGGATCACGACATCCTTCTGCGTAAGCTGCAAGAGCTTGGAATTCGTGGTAACTTGCTCAGATGGTTCGAGTCATACCTTAGGAATCGATCTCAAATTGTTACATTGGGGGGTGCAAGGTCTAACTGCGTAACCATACCATCTGGAGTGCCCCAAGGCTCAATTTTGGCTCCTCTTTTATACTCTGCCTACCTTTACGATATAGGAGCACATGTTCTTGACGCAAGGTTCCTGATGTACGCCGACGACACCAAGATTTTTATGACTATTAGAAACACGTCCGACTGTGAGAAGCTACAAAACGACTTAAATAGATTATCTAACTACTATATTGTCAATAGAATCAATGTGAACGTTTGCAAATGTCAGACTATAACCTTTACTAGGAAGCGAAATTTCATTAACTATAACTACAATCTTAGTGGTGGCAATGTTGTGCGTTGCGATGTTATTAGGGATCTTGGTGTCGTCCTTGACTCGAAACTTCTGTGTTCGGAGCATGTGTCCTATATCGTCGGCAAGGCATACAAAATCCTGGGATTTATTATGCGTACATGTAAATTATTTAATGATATAAATTGCATCAAGGTACTTTATTTTGCGTACATACGCAGTATTTTGGAATACTGTAGTAATATCTGGAATCCGCATTACTTGGTTTATATACAGCAGATAGAATCAATACAATCTAAATTTGTTAAATACATTAATTATCGTAGTGGTTTCAGATCTGCAGATTATCTGCTATCATGTAAACATCATAACATGCTGCCACTCGAGAACAGACGTATGATTCTGGACATCCTATTTCTACATAATATCTGTAGTGGGGATATTGACAGTACTGATTTAAATAACTTAGTTATAAGATTAAGTGCTCCATCTCGACGGACTAGGCATACACAGTTATTCGAAGTGCCACACAGTGGCACAAACTACGCTCAAAACTCAGTCATTGGTAGAACGCTTAGTAATTATAACAAAAGATTTTCTCATCTAGATATATTTAATTCTAAAAAAACTACATTCAGGAAGCAATTAATAACGTCAGTATGTGACGAACTGACAAATGCATCTAAACGGAATAAATAAATACATGGGGTTGTACAGAAGGTATAAAGACAATCACCACACACACACACCGCTATAACATACTCGCACACCCACTTTAACTCCTCAGGCACACACACTTTCACACATTGTATTCTTAGCTATGTATAGATGTTAAATTGTAAATCCTTAATTGGCTGTATGATTAGTTAAAATAGTTTAGGTTAAAATTGTAAAGAGCTGTGGATTTTGTAATAAATAAATAAATAAATAAATAAATAAATAAATCAATCAACAATCAAGGACCTGATGCTAAACTGCAAATTAAAAAAATGTAGGCCACCCTCATTGCGCTTTCCAATAGCATTTCGGTGGATTTAAAAGAAATACATTGCTTCCTATGTTCGAAAAATATGTCTGCTTGACAAAATAGAAAATGTAATGAATGTTATTGAATTACCTAACCTCATTTTGGTGCCTATAATTGTGTGTTGCAGTATAGAGTTTTAAACAAGAATCCCTGACGACTAATACAGTTTTCTGTATATTTAGGAGAAAGCAGAAGAAAATTCAGAAGAAGGTCCTTATTGTGAAGAGTGTGACGTCAAGTTCATATCGACCGAGGCGTACAAGAGACACACGGTGATGTCCACCAAGCACACACAGACAACAGACTCTATGTTAGTTGAAATACAGTTCGTTTTCGTTTGATATTCAGTACTGGTTGATATTACTGTTCACGTACAAGAATATAAGACTTTATTGGTGTTGACATACGGTTAACATTTGTTTGTTGTTCAACAGTAAAGGCTGTCGGACATGCGGCGCGACGTTCGAGAACTCAGAAGAGTTGCGACTGCATCATCGTAAGGAACACACGCGGAAGAGACCCAAGAACTACGGGAAGAAACCTTCTAAACACAGCTGGCCTGCTAAATGTGAACACGTACGTTCTATAATTTTCAATACACTTCCTCGAAAACTGGTTCTTTTCGCACTACGATTAGGTTCAAAATGCAGTGTATTTCACACACGTGCGTTTTTCATGTTTTTTCCACACATGTGCAGAAAGCAACATTGCCACAGATAACTATACCTATACTTAGTCCAAACTGGTAAATGCATAAAAAAAAAACATTCACCTCTCACCTTCAAATTGTGTTTATAAATTCAATATCATCGATAAACATGATTCTTAAAACTAATGTTTTCTTTTACATTAGTTTTAAGAATCATGTTAATTTGTTTAATTAACATTTATTTGTGCTCTAAATTCAAAAATATATAAAAAAAAATATTTTTTATATTAGGCTGTATAACAGCGTCATACCTTTGCTTCTCCTTCAACCTGGCGAAAGCAATGCGCGAACAAAAAAATTAAATCATAGTCTCGTAATAATTCATGACACAAATATTTTACATTCTTTTATTTTATTTCTTCAAAAGTGTATTGAAAAACGTCGTTTGATACACGTGGACATTTGTTATTGCAGTTCTCAGCTCAAAAACACACTCGCCTACGGCCCGTGTGCTAATACCGCCTTGAACTACAAGAACAAACTTTTTCCACTTGTATCAAAATGTACTACTTATGTAATAAAACTCCCGCTGTACTTTCAATCACCAGTATATTATAATCTTTTACTTTTGTAACAATTTACAATGTAGACTCAACACTTCTCATAAATATCACTTTCACACACTTTTAGCTTCACAGCTTACAACCACGTGGTTATAGGTAGCTCGCATGCGACCAACACTTCCAAGTACTCGGAACAGACTCCCCGCCCGAGCGCTGAGGACGCTATATTTATCTACCGTGCCCGAGCGCTCGAAACTCAGCGCCATCTTTTTTTCTACCGGAAGTGTTGCCCACACGCAGTACTTGCATTTTAAATAAATTCCAAGAATAATAATATTACTTAAATTGAACAAGTTAACTTTTAAATTAGTTATAATAAAATACAACATTAATTAAATCATTATTAATATACAATTAATTCATACAGATCTGCTACTAATTTAAATCATTTGACTTAACCCACTGACTGTCATCTAATATCATTTTCAAATTATACAAAAGTAACCTATTATTTCTAAAATTAATTTCTTAACTAGTCATCGCTAACACTTGTCCATCCTGACGAGGTGTATGTCCCCATACACGTATCAAGTGAACACTAAAACCAATCCCATGGTTCAATAATTAACCAATCCCATGGTTCAATAATTAACCAATCCCATGGTTCAAATATCAACCAATCCCATGGTTCAAATATCAACCAATCCCATGGTTCAAATATCAACCAATCCCATGGTTCAAATATCAACCAATCCCATGGTTCAAATATCAACCAATCCCATGGTTCAATATTTATCAACCAATCCCATGGTTCAATAATTATCGACCAATCCCATGGTTCAATAATTACTCAATTTCAGTAGCTCGTAAACCCATCCATTCTTACGAGATACACTACACCTGTGACCCTGCGAACCCTTCCATTCTCGCAGTATCAACAGGAAGATGAATCGTTTGGCAACGAAGCATGAACCCTTCCATTCTCATGTCCGATTGGCAACCAATCCACCCCTTTAGCTGTACGTGAACCCTTCCATTCTCACGTACAGCTTTTTATTTAACTTTTTCGAAGGCATCGTAATCGTGAACCCTTCCATTCTCACGACGATGACTCCAAAACCATTAAATAGCTCAAGTTACTACCAATTCTGCATAATCCACAAAGTAACATTTGTACATAAATATCACATTAAATCATATTCTATTTACAAATTTCATTTAATAAATGAAAGTGACTCCTCATTAAATATAAATAATTAAATAATCTAGGTAAATTAGTTTACTACATCACAATGACACAATTAAAGCTATTATTCTCCCATCAAATCAGTCATCGCTTATCAGATTGACTTAACATTCTTCATGATCGCTATTCGCAAGATTTTCATCATCAGAATTACTTTCATTAAGTTCTAAGGCAGCTACATGAACCCATGGACGCATTCGATTAGCAGCTACGGTTGTCTTAAGTTTATTTTTACTACCACTTAGCCCGGGAATTGCAGCCAACCCATAACGATCATTTCCCAATACAGAAACTACGCGATAAGGACCAATGTGCGACGGTAGGAGTTTCTTATTTTGGCCGTCATTAGAAAATGCAGTTTTCGTAATTTTTACTAGTTCACCCTCCTGACACTTATATAGCCCGTTGTCCTTGATCACATAATTATCTTTTATGTATTTCTGACACTCTGGTTCTAAATTGGAGCTAATTAAGAGACATCCCATTTAGTTCAGAATCCCTCAACTGTAACGTGTGCAACCAATCGTCTTTGGTTATTGTCATGATCATATTGATGGATATTGATCCACTTGAACATTCTCGTCAGTGCGTCTACATGCAGCATCTTAGGTCCTGGTCGATATTCTATGAAACAGTTAAATTCTTGCAACATCAACCACCACCCAGCGATGCGAGGGATCAAATCCCGCTTACTAAAAGTTGTACGCAACGCGCTACAGTCTGAAACGACTTTGAAGTCTTCTCCTAACAAATAGACCCGAAATTTCTTCAGTTAACAAATTACGGCAAGAGTTTTCAGCTCGTAGGAGTGGAAGTTTCTCTCTTCCGGAGATGTCTGACGACTGTAAAAGGCCACAGGACGAAATGGTTCACCACTAGAGGAACGTTGCAATAGAATGCCACCCATACCAATCCTACTTGCATCAGTGTGCAATTCAGTCTCAGCCTAAGCCGAAGGGTCATTATCGCTAACACTGGCCTCTCAACTAACCTTTGCTGCAAAGTACTAAAAGCTTCTTCCTGCTCTTTTTCCCAAGACCAAGTTACATACTTCTTGCGCATAAGGATAATAGAACTTGCGTATTCCGATACCGATTCCCTGATCACGGCAGCCTCCAACATATCATCGACCATATCGCGCACTTTAAGCCGTTCGTTAGGAGATAGCTGGAACGGACGATATACGATAGGAGTCTCATTGTTAACTTCATTTCTCATCTCGCAGACGCTCGTTCAACCTAAATCCTTGAGAGACGATGCAAAACAATGCTCATATCGTTGCAATATGCAGATCAGCCTATCCTTATCAGTATTACTGACAGATGACCCTACGCGAACCTGACTAAAATCAAAAGTTTCTGAAGGCTCTTTGGATATTCCCGAAGATGGAGAAATGATTCGACTAACAACTCTGACAATGGAAGCCTGCGCTATCGTGGCACCCTTCTGTAAGATACTTGATCGAGATACCGGAGTAATGCAGATGTTGATAGCACCATCCTTGACTGGCTATACGCCACCTGTCACTACACTGTTCATTAGGTCTACCTACTGCCTCGCTGTCCAACAACACGTAGCCGTTACGAGCAGGTTCGACAGACACTAACCATTGCCTTTCCGCTCAGGTTCACATTGTTCGTTGTTCTGACACGTACTGTATTGCTATCACTACCAATATTATTTTCTTGCGAAAACGGGATCTCATTATGAATGTCAAGAAACTTAAGTTCAGTGGCACTTTTATACGCAACAATGTGAACCTGTTCAGTATAAGATTGACCAATTAACATCCAAAAATCCTTCATCAACGACGCAGCAACGGACCCTAGCACAAACGCCGTCTACACAAAGGTTAACGACTAGTTCACCACTGGACCGCACTAAATTGTTCCCGAAACCTTTCAGCATAGATTCAACATTATCGTGGCTAAGGCCCAACTCCGGAAGCAAGGATTCCCTCAAAAGCGAGACTTCGCTACCGAAATCTACAAATGCGTCTTGTTAAATCGTTGACCACGACCTTCTTATTAAACTAAGAGTTCGGTTGCGCAGCCGATATGCACATGGTCTTATTGATGGTCAAATTTGTTTTTGTTGCCTACCTCTGATCTAGAAATACAGCCTTCCGCGGTATGACCTACTCTTTTACATTTAGAGCAATTTATCAAGGGCTTAGGACATTTTAGGTATGGGTGTCCTTTTTCTTTACAGTTAAAGCAAAATAGGCTGTTATTGTTCGGTCTGTTACTACCAGGGGCGGCAACAAAATCGGGGCCTGTGTTTTGTCTAAGATCATTAGCTCGCTGTTCAGAGAATAATGGACTTTCCTTATTGCTCATCAAGAATTTCAACAATTGATCGGGATGATCACAACGTAACGCGAGGGCACTAGATTTAGTCGTTTTATCAGTAATGCCGTGTATAATGCACTCAGTGGCTCGTTTACCAGTTATGTCACATTGATTTAAAAGGCCTAACTTCTCATAGAAGTATACTTCAATGGGTTCATAGTATTGGCTTTTCCTCTTAAGCATATCCTCCAAGGATTGGCCATAGTTATGCTCAAAAGGGAATGCACTCAACAATTTCTCCTGCCATTCTGGCCAAGTAAACAAAATTGTGTTCAGGCTCTCATACCAAGTTTTGGCCAACCCTTGCAGTTTCTGCATTGCAAAGTGCACAATAGTTTTGTCGTCCCAGCCATAAACAGATGAGCATTCATTCACCTTTTTTAACCATATGTCTACTCGTTGGTTTTTTTAACGATGGATTAAATTCCGGCAAAATGTTGTGATCGCTGCGTTTTAATGCAGACCCGGCCGTCGTTGGTGGCTGAGACGTCAAATCTTTAATTGTGCTTAACATATTCATCAGGTCATTAGCAGAAAATTCTAAGCTAGTGGAGCCTATCGGTTGTGATGTATCGGCTACATCAGCTACATCACCGCGAGTCAACTACAGTACTTTCTCAAGTTATTATGCCTTGTGTCTGTGACTGTAGCTTTGATTTTATTTGTATTTTGACATTCAAAAGTGCCGTAATGGTCTAGTTGAAATAAATGCTTTGAGTTTGAGTTTGAGTCCTCTTTTGACAGTCATTTTGTGATGGCGAACGATCTCGCCGGAGAGATGACAGGCGAGAACGACCATCACGGTGACGTCGTTGGTTAGATGTTAATAAGCTACGAGCCTTACGTACCTTGCTATCCAGTTTGCGCAAACGCTCGCGCTCTCGTTCCAGTTCCTTCTCCTGCTGCAGGACACTCCTCAGGCTTTGTTCTCGAGAGTAGCCTCGGCTGCGAAGACGGCTGCGGCTTCGCTGCTGGCTGCTGCTGCGCTGCCAGCTGCGACCTCGATGCCGGCTGCTGCTGCGCTGGCGGCTGCGGCCTCGATGGCGGTTGGTGCCTCGCTGGCGGTTGCGCTGCTGGCTGCGACCTCGTTGGCGATCGCTGCTACGGCGGCAAGACGACCCACTGACCGGCTTTCCATCGCAGTACTGCCTCTCGATGCCTCATCTACGCGACGCGAGTGGCTCCGTGGAGCAGGCGTCCGCAGGTGTCGAGGCTCATCATTGCAGAGTGGCATTGTCTTGAACTCAGAAATATAAGCGTCAATGCTATTCGATCAAAAATAAAAAAATAATCGAAGAAAAATTTAACGATTGAGGGTATCTCGTAAACGGTGCGTCGTAGCACAAAAATAACCAAATTTTCACCCCCCTATGCAACCGCGAAACCCCATGGTAACAAAGCGTTGAACATATTTTTTTTTGAACAACTACCCTCTTTATATTTTTTTTCAAAAGAAAATATTTCATTACATTACTCAATTTTGATTACACATTGAACATGATAGATATATAATTGGGCGTGTACTTACCACTTCGGATATGTAATAAAACTCCCGCTGTACTTTCAATCACCAGTATATTATAATCTTTTACTTTTGTAACAATTTACAATGTAGACTCAACACTTCTCATAAATATCACTTTCACACACTTTTAGCTTCACAGCTTACAACCACGTGGTTATAGGTAGCTCGCATGCGACCAACACTTCCAAGTACTCGGAACAGACTCCCCGCCCGAGCGCTGAGGACGCTATATTTATCTACCGTGCCCGAGCGCTCGAAACTCAGCGCCATCTTTTTTTCTACCGGAAGTGTTGCCCACACGCAGTACTTGCATTTTAAATAAATTCCAAGAATAATAATATTACTTAAATTGAACAAATTAACTTTTAAATTAGTTATAATAAAATACAACATTAATTAAATCATTATTAATATACAATTAATTCATACAGATCTGCTACTAATTTAAATCATTTGACTTAACCCACTGACTGTCATCTAATATCATTTTCAAATTATACAAAAGTAACCTATTATTTCTAAAATTAATTTCTTAACTAGTCATCGCTAACACTTACTTCATACAGATTTCTTTGGAAAAAATAAAGTGTGGAATGTCCATTTCATTAATTTTGTTTTCATAACTTGAAGCTATCCACTAGCTGCCTAAACTTGAATACTACTCAATAGCAAGCGCGCATACCATACTGGTTCGTATTTAAATACAATAAAGTGCGGCCGCGTCTACAGTGCGATTGTTCGTACAAAACCACCAAAGTAAAAAATTACAAACGATTTTCGTTGTGGTGCGGCTCGCATAAATGTTCGTCAGCTTTCACAGGTCCACGTCCTTGGGAGGCTGTCGATATGTTATGACTAGGCTTACCACGGTATTGTATTCGTCCCTACGACCATAATTTATATTCTTATTCGTCCCTTAAAAATCCTTTGCTATGCCGTGCTGTCTTCGGGCCTAATGTATCGATGTTTAGTAACTTGTCTTCTTTACATAGTATAAAACAAAGTCGCTCCCGCCTTTTGTACACTTGTATCTTTCAAATTAACTAAACGCAACGGATTTTAATGCAGTTTTCAGCAATAGATTCAAGAGGAAGGTTAATATGTCTGTGTTACCGTAAAATTGTTATATTGTAATCTATCTAGCGAGATTGTAAACTCTCGAAAGATTGTCAACTGAACATACTGCTTACAATTTAACACACTATAATTTGTTAGATTGTAATCTATCGAAGTGAAAACGTAAAATTGTGAAACGCATGTTAAGGAAGTATCTCTGCCCCCATGATCGGGACTTGGGGCACCCCGACGTTAGGTTAGTTAGTTTCCTTTAAACAATATTACGGTTTCACTTCGTTATATTTTAATCTACCTAAAAATAATGCGTAATATTGTAAGCAGTATGTTCGTTTGTAATATATGTAATATAACGGTTTTTACAATGTGACGCTAACATATCTACATTGCACCCTTACGAAGTAGGTTAACAGCAAGCACTAGTTAACTATATACAATGTTCAGTTACGGCCATTTTCAATAAATTACTGTTCGGTTTCGGTAGGTTGCCATTTTTTTCATTTGACATTTTGCTTACGACGCTGCGGGCCTTCCTTGGGGAGTTGGCATGGATCGAGTGAAGTTCCCACCCGTACGCAAACTACGCGCCTTGACGTGGAGGTGCGGACACCAGCCCGTTATACAATACAATACAGACGGTTAGAAGCAAAACGTCACAGAAAATCTTTCTTTGTTTTTTCTATGAATCAAGTGGTGAAATAGGTAATTCAATTCAAGCTAACTTTATAGAAACACCGATAACTGCGAAAAATGGCATATTAACTGACAATTATACGTAAGTAAGTTATAGAAAACAACAGCCTTTAGAGAAACATGATTTGTTGCAGTGTCCGGAAGAGATCCCGAATGCTCGCGAGTACTGGACACATTTCCGTCGTTCACATCCCGACAAGAAGTACCCTATACAGAAGAACCACATATGTGATATCTGTGGCAAGGGTTTCAGGGTATGTACACTTTCGTAAAATCAGTTATTTGCTTGTAGGTAAAAGAAAACACAATGCTCTTGATGGACATTTAAGGCGCGGGACAAATACAAAAGGCGTCGGGCGGTGGTGTGGCGCGGTCGCAGCGCTGTCGCGGCGCCACTTCTTTGATATTTCATACAAAATGTATAGAAGAGGTGTGGCGCAAGACATACTGAAAAGGCATGGCGCGGGCGCCGCTTCCTCGCCTTCGGCGCACCCGCAGTTAGCAGTGACATGCACAGGAGAGAACAAGACGGCGAAACTGCGAGACAATATAGACCTAAAATACTAGAATGCACCTGCGCCACGCCATCACCTCGCCGCGCCGCGCCGCTGCCATACGCCTCTTGTATAAGTGCCTCGCCTAATTGTTCTGAGTGCTGTCCAACGGGATTTGCACATATAACTGGCAAAATGTGGATAATAGTCCAGTACACCTCTACCTAACCTTTTGCGGAAAACAAGTGTGATGTCTCAAATCCATAAAATGTTAAACAATCAAACATATTCTTATTTAAATCGGGCTTAAAATTGGGTATGTCTCCACCGATCACAGTATCAGATCACGTTAGCTACGGATCACGGCGAGTTGTATCCACTGATACCGTTATCCGTTTCCCTCGTTATCGTGTTACCCACAGCACTGATCACGATATCCATAGCGACATGAATAAAAAAAAAATCGAAACAGATCACGGTGTACAGAGACAACAAATAAAGTAAATTATGAAAACGTTTGATGAAACTGTTTTTTATCTACTTTTCCAAACGAAAAGAAGCTATGTTAAAAAAATAACATTATAAATGTGTAGCAAAAAGTCATTTATACATATATTAATCTACACAAATAATAAAATTGCAATGTCAGTGTGTCACATTTTATATAGTTTTGTCTGTCTGTCTGTTTGTTCCGGCTAATCTCAGAAACGGCTGCAGTGTTATTTTGCCTTAATTTCGGCATTCCGTTTTCTTTTTTTCTTTACGTAGATTAAACCTTAATAACTCATTCTAAAAACTACCCGTTTTGATATTTCACTTCGTTTTGGAGATACAAATATTATTGTGAAAGGTCGCTGACCTTCCTGAAAAAGTTTTTTTCCTTCTGCATAAAATCTCTAAACATGTAACTTCTTGATTCTTTACTGACCTATAACCTTTTATTTGTTAAACTTTCAAATTATAGAATGTAATGCTGGTTGTTAGTAATTAGTCGTTTCATTCGCATTCATACAATTTAATAAGGTAAATTGCGGTATACGGTTTATGACGTATTAAAAAAAATACTTACTAGATCTCGTTCAAACCACTTTTCGGTGGAAGTTTACATGGTAATGTACATCATATTTGTTTTAACGTTTTATCATTCTCTTATTTTAAAAGTTACAGGGGGGGAACACACATTTTACCACTTTGGAAGTGTCTCTCGCGCAAACTATTCAGTTTAGAAAAAAAATATATTAAAAACCTCAATATCATTTTTAACCGACTTCCAAAAAGGAGGAGGTTCTCTATTCGACTGTATGTATTTTTTTTTTTTTTTTATGTATGTTCACCGATTACTCGAAGACGCCTAAACCGATTTGAAAAATTCTTTTTTTGTTTGAAAGGGTATACTTCCAAGTTGGTCCCATAGTCGCCAAGTCGGGATCTGATGATGGAATCTTGGCGAAATCGAGGGAACTCTTCAAATTTTATAGGATAACGTACAGCAATTTTGGTATTTTCTACAACAAGTGAAGCATTTGCGTTTGATAAGAACCATTCTACCATCAGATCTGATGATGAAGCCAAGAGTCACGGAACTCCATAATGAGACAATGTATCCTAGTCGTGTTTGGGCTTGTTGTAATTGTAACGGTATGCACTTTCCATGTGAACCACTAAAAAGTGAAAAATAAAAACTTTTTTGCAAAAAATAAAACCGACTTCAAAAAGAAAAAGTGAAAAATAACTTTAGCTTCTGAAGTCGGTGACAAAAAAATTAAATCAATCATACAAACGTCACCGACTTCAGAAGCTAAAGTTATTTTTCACTTTTTCTTTTTGAAGTCGGTTTTATTTTTTGCAAAAAAGTTTTTTGAAGACCTATCCATAGATACCCCACACGTTTGGGTTTGAAGAAAAAAAAAATTGAGTTGTTAGTATGGGGGAACCCCCAAAGTTTATTGATTTTTTTTTATTTTTGTGTGAAAATCTTAATACGGTTCACAGAATACATCTACTTACCAAGTTTCAACAGCATAGTTCTTATAGTTTCGGAAAAAAATGGCTGTGACATACGGACGGGCAGACAGACAGACAGACATAACAAATCCATAAAGGTTCCGTTTTTTCCATTTGGCTACGGAACCCTAAAAATACGTACTGTTCGCGTGCAACACTCTTGTCGTTATGCAACTCAAGCTTCGTAACGTTACTACTCAAGGAACCACCGATTTGGTTTTTGAAATCATTACTGAAAATAACATAATACGAACAAGTAAAATTAAATTAAAAATTAAAAAAGTCCTCCGACACATAATGTGATAAAAGTTAAATAGAAAATAATTGATTATAGTTAAGCCCTAGGAACCAGTCATTACTCCACTTTCCGTGTCTCATTTCGTTAGTTAGTATTCCTTATTCCCTTTGAATATAGTATACATTATTGTACTAGTCAAGATCTTTCATTTGATACCCATATTGAAAAAAGGTAATTCGCCATTTTGTGGTGGCAGCCATCTTGGATTTTAAATTTATTATAGGAAGTATTCTACTAGTCACGCCCTTTCATTTGATACCCATATCGAGGGAATTGTGAAAAAATATGTAAGTAATCCGCCATTTTGTGTCGGCGGCCATCTTGGACTAATTTTCATCAAACATAGCTAGGAACACTGCCGACTAATTCACCTTTCTAATAAAAAACAAAATTAAAATCGTTTCATCCGTTCGGATGCTACGATGCCACAGACAGACACACACACACAAAGACACGTCAAACTTATAGCACCCCGTCGTCTTTGCGTCGGGGGTTAATAAAGGAACTTTGGTAAGCACGACAGGTGGTCAAGCTATACAAAACCAGTTTATGCAGATCTCTCATTGTACCAAAAATATATACATGGTGAGGCCACGTTATACTGGAAGTGTAAAAAAATACTTAGCAAGAGTATTGTAAATAGGTATTCATAATTCTTTATGAAAACCTAGGTGCATACATAAGGTATGTGCGATAAACGTACTTCTCTAG
This sequence comes from Xestia ashworthii, assembly GCA_950022955.1. Lineage (NCBI taxonomy): Eukaryota > Metazoa > Arthropoda > Insecta > Lepidoptera > Noctuidae > Xestia > Xestia ashworthii. The sequence continues at coordinate 19,957,770 of OX465565.1, read as the reverse complement.
TGATACATTTTGGTCATTATTCTAATTATTTTCGACCTCGATGGTACTACCGAAGTACCGACAGAACCATCAACGAACTCGATCACTCGATTTACATTATTTTCTGTGAACTGATACCTGAAACAAGCGAGTGTTGGGAATCACATTAAAACATTTTTTGTTAAAATAGACTTTACGGTCATAAACAAGTCCATTTTAAGAATTTTAAATTTTTAACGTGATTCATATTATGATTCTGCTGAAGCGGCCATTTTAGGATACCCGTCTATTTTAAATCTTTACTAGCCGACCCGACCTGCCTACTACCTACCTTCTACCTACCTACTACCTACCCACTACTTTCAAGTAATAACATAAAGTATAAGTAATAAAACAAATCCTTTTAAATAATAACTACCATAATTTTATTAAATTTATAATAATATACCAACATAATAGTTAATTCGTACGGGTTGTATCAGCCGAAAGACGTCCACTGCTGGACATAGGCCTCCCCCAAGTGTCGCCACTTTGACCGGTCAACGGCGACTCGCATCCAACGTTGTATGTAATTATAATAATTTCACAACAACAAACAAAAACAATGCACGATCAAATCAATCATCCGTTTATTTTGAGTTTACTATGCGCTTAGGCACGTAAAAAATACATAAGTACATTCGACCACGGCAATCAGCCATAAATTGAGTGTTCAACTGCTTTACTTCTCGCTTCTTCCGTTTTGCTATTGTATTTTTCTTGTTAGCCATGTTACTTAACAAAAAATTAGTAATATTATGATAATAATAAGGGCGGCTAGGCGCGGAGCAAAGTGACATAGACTGCCCGTCTCAACAGAGCGAGGGCAACTGATCGGTGAAACAAACTGATGTCTCAAGCTCGCGTCCCGCGAGAGGCGCATTTCGCGGATTAAAAATGTAGTAAGCGCCAGATTCTTTCGAGTCTATTATCTCTTAAAATAGCAAATATTTTGAAAAAATTCTCAGAGTCAGCCCTAGGTTATACATGAGTGATAATATTTATGTAGTTTATGGTTCAGTAATATGCACCAAAATAGAATACAAACCAAAATTGTTGAAAATTAGAGGTAACTTTGTGACGATTTTCTATCGAGAAAATTTTATCCTATTATGTTTTTGCTCAGACCCAACCCTCACATTTATAATGAAGTTTCCAGACATATTTTTTTTTTCTAATTTGAACATGATTTACTACTCTAAAAATCTAATCTAAGATTTTGCTTTAGGCCCGCTCTTAAAAGCGACACAATTGTCAATTTAGTCCGGTAAGAATAAAACGGTAAGAACACCGTTTTCGATTACGGCGACCAATCTTAGCGGAGATTAACCATCGGTGCGGGAGATATTATAGTTCAGGCGTGTGTGCGCAGGCACATGTGAACTCTCTGTTCCTTTCCTCTCATAGTCCGGCGGGACGGCAAACCGACACGACCGGAGAGAGATCAGATGCCCTACTCTCTAACGCTTCGTCCGTATATTCCGATCTATCCGTCTCTCTCGCGCACGTCTGCAGACGAGTGCGTGTGATAGACGCGGATAGATCCGAATATACGGACGGAACGTTAGGGAGTAGGGCCTCAGGCGCAGGACCAACGGCTTAACGTGTGCACCGAGGCACAGGGGTATCATACCGCCAACTTACAATCTAATTTAAATAACCCAATAGCAATTTTCCCCGACCCGGGAATCGAACCCAGGACCCTCAGAAGTCGTGGTCGTGCATTGCGACCACGAGACTGACGGGGCAGTCAATTTGTCTGTAAAGAAAAAAAAAGTAATCTGTATCATTAACTTAATTATTCTCTCTCCACTTTCAACAGGGTAACGCCTTCCTAATATACCACAAACGCACGCACTTCGAAGAGCGCGCGTACAAATGTTCGCAGTGCGACAAGGCGTTCTACAACCGAACGAACTTGAACGTTCACGAGAAAACGCACTCGGACAACCGGCCTTATCCTTGCTCGGTTTGCTTCAAAGCTTTCAAGGGGAAAGGAGCGCTCAATAGACATTTTAGAGTAAGTATTTTAATTATTTGTTTACATACTAGCTTCTGCCACCGGCTTCGCCCGCGTGATAATCCCGGTTATAAACTATCTGTGTGCAAAATTTCATCCAAATCCGTTCAGTGGTTTTTGCGTGAAAGAGTAACCAACATCTATACTCACAAACATTCACATTTAAATATTTGATAGGATTAGGATAAGTGGGAAGTAGGATATGTTCATTGGTAAATTGAATGACGATAACAATCCTTAGCATAATCTGAGCGGTAGTAAAACTACTCTTATTGCTTCGCAATAAAGGCGCTTTCAAGGTGCAACATTTTCCATAGATGTGTAGTCAATTAAGGCTGCATTCCGAATTACGCTATAATCGATTTGAGCGTCCAAAAACCCGTTCCCAATTACCGTGATCGCGATATCGATGTCCCTTGAATCGTCATAGATGACGTCATGACATGCGCCATCTTGCGATTACACCGACCATGCCCCAAATAAATATCACCTGACAGTTGTGTTCAAAAGTTGTGTTGTTTTGTTTTGAACTTAGGCCGTCTTATTACAAAACGTGGTCTTAAAAATAGTACCGGGTTTAGTACTAGGTCTAAACCATGAACTTGAAAAAACGTTATTACAAAACGAAGTTTATCGCTAGTCCTAGAACTATCTATGGTACCAAAGTTAGACCATCGTGACCCCTAGTTTAACTATGGTACTAAGGTCCGTGTTCACCAAAAAGATGACAGTCTGATTATCTAAAACAGCTGTTTAAAACACATTTTTGTATGGTAATATGTCACAGTGACAGCTGTTTTTAGCTAATCAGGCTGTTATCTTTTCGGTGAACATGGACCTTAATTGTCAAACGTCAAATCCTTTTTTAGTTTTGAGGTTAATTTTCGGAAAGTTTTTGTGATTTAAACAGACATCCTTTAAGTTTGTAACTTATTTCGATATCTTACTCGAACTACGCGCGCTGCCCAGTTCACTCCGTTATACGCGCTAGCTCGATAGTTGTTCCAAACCAGAACAATTGAATTATGAACATGCATTCAAAAAGAATACAAGTCGGAATATTTAAATACCTATAAATAACAAAACTTTATATTTTATCACTACAAATAAAAATTTATGAAATATTTTTTCTTTAATTTACGTTACAACATTTTGTAAAAAGGAACGGCGCATAGAACTATGAACGAATGAATGAACAGTTTAAATATTTTGTTGCTTATAATCTGTGGAAAATGTTAAGACCAGAGACTTTCTTTGGTACTAGTTAGTCCTTTGTTGGTCTTCGATTTGTAATACGAATGAAAGAACTAACGTTAGTACCGTACTAAACCTAGACCTTTTAGTTCTGGTTTAAACCTGGTACTTATGGAAGTTTTTATAATAAGACGGAGGGAGTGGCATACTTTTCAATCGTGGCATTTTAAAAAATTGTGCACATTGCAACCATGAGTATTCAAGTGAATATATCAGACGAGCTTAACCATATGTTGGTTAACTTCCATTTTCAAAAATAGGTCTTGTGTGAAAGGTTTTGGTTTCGGGTTATGTTCACTGTAAACGCGTTCACGTCCTGAATTGATGCCAGCTCTTAGCTGTCATAATCATGATGTCTAAATCAGAACGCAAAATATAGATGTGAGCGTTGTGAGCGATTATTTAGTCATACGGAATGCGGCCTAAATAATGCACCGACCTTAAGGCAATGATATTATATTAGTGAAATCGTGTAAGTTTAAGACGTATCTACCGATGTTGATATAGTATCATTGCCGGCAGGTTCATCAGGAAGTTTACTCAGAAGTCAGGCCTCACCCTTGTTCTGTCTGTGGCAAAACGTTCAAGTTTAAAGGAGCGCTAGATAGACACTTTTTAGTGAGTATTTTAAATATTTGCACACAGCTTCTATTGCCATATTAGTTTGCATTATAATTATTATGTCTTCGTGGATTCGCGTAACGGTTTATAGTATTTTATCCTATCTTATTCTGTCTACTTGTCTACCAAATTACATTGAAATCTGTTCAACTGGTAACGCCTGACAAACAGACAAACAAACTATCTTTAACATGTGTGAAGTTATGCTAGTTAATTTGATTAGAGCAAGTATTTATATGTTATTTCCTAACTAAATATCAGCTCATTAAAATGAACAAAAAGGGACATCGTGCTTAAAATGTAGGCATTGCAATGGTCATGCGGCGCACGATGACGTGACTTTCAAACATTTAAATTCTGTTGAAATGCAAATCTACCGGTCTTACAGAACTACCCAATGAATGGTGTCCAATATCGTTTATTTGCTAAGTCACTCACACTATCCCTCTCTCCCTTGTTACAGAGCCACACGGGTCAAAAACCCTACGAGTGTGAAGTTTGCGGCAAAGCGTTCTCTCAGTCAAACAGTAGAAAACTGCACGTTCGGACCGTCCACCTCAAGCAACCAGCGCCTTACGTCAGTCGCAACCGACTTGAGAGACGGAAGCAAGGGCCTAAGGAACCGCCGGCACAGCAGTTTATATACTAAAAACAAAAATAGAAGATGAAGAAAACATTATGAGGAAACCGGCAAGTCTTAGATTTCAAAGACACCCCCTAGCCTTGTGCCCATGTGGCATATTTAAAGGCTGATCATGCAATAAACTCTTGAAGCTAGTGAAAACCGGGGAAGATAAAGAGGAAGCCGAGGAAGATACAGAGATGAAAGTAAGGTCTGTCAACGTGCAATGAAGCGCAGCATTATTTGCGTCAAACTAACTGACCGTGTACGCAACACCACACTGTGCTCCAAAACACAAAGAACTGACGTTGCTCAAAAAGCCGCTAATCTGAAGTGGGACTGGACGGTCCACGTCTACCTGTGGGCTTTCATATACACTTTCTGGAGCCCTGACACAGCCAGAAGACGTCGCGGCAGACCTCGTAGAATATGGCGGGACGAGCTGGATAAAACCGACGACCAGTGATCTACATTGGCCCTGGATAGAAACAACTGGAAGTCAGTCGGAAAGGCTTTTGCCTAGCAGTGCGCTGACGCAGGCTAACAGTATCAGTACTTTGCCTCATTGTTATGGCAGCAGGGTGGATGTGGAACTGTATCACCTCTGTGCCCCATAATATGCAGACAAAGCGTTCTCTGCACTGCCGAAGTTATGGGACAACAAAACCTGTAGTACTGTTGTGGCAGCGGGGCAAAGATTTTGCCTTTGCAGAGGATGTCTATCACATACGGCTTGGTTACCTCGCAGCCTGAATCTGAGTAAAGAATTTTTGACAGAAGCATGTCCTGTTGTTTGTTTACCTCAGGAAACTAGTAGCTCAGTTCTAGACCGACAAAATTTAGATTGCCATCGACATGCTTACAAGAAGTAGCATGGCCGTATTATTTAGTCAGAAAACAACAATTATTTTTACAATATTTATCCTTTACATTGTTTATTTATACCATAAAGAATGATCTTATTTATCAGTTGAATAAGACTGTAAGATTGGTAGTATTATTATTTTATATTTGACGATACATCAGGCAACGAAATTTACATGCTCGCATTGTGTAGTTTTCATATTTTTATACAAATTATGAACTTAATATTATAAGTAATTTTTAGAATTAAAAATAGGCTTACACCTGAACATGGCTCGCATCGAGTCTAGAGTATTATTAATTTTACACATTTAATAGATTGGTTGTGTAGCAATTTGTGTTTACAATAGATATCAAAATTTATCGAGAAACTTGTCACGAAAATTAACTTTCGAAAATAGAAGCTTGAAAGGCAAGAGACACGTTTTTGATGAAAAATAAATCTTATCAGCGCGTCAAGTGAAAACGATCCTACAAAAAACCGGCCAAGAGCGTGTCGGGCCACGCTCACTGTAGGGTTCCGTAGCTTCCCAGACCATTAAAAATACCAACATTTTTCGTCAGCAAAAATAACTTTGTTTTTCATAGTATTTGTATGAAAAACAAAGTTATCATTTGCGTTTTTTTTGAAAAAGTGCTATATGACTCAAAAACTATTCAACTCATCAAGTTGAAAATAATTTTCCTAGAAAGTTCATATAAAGGTCTACTTCTGTGATTTTTTTCATATTTTTTAAACTTATGGTTCAAAAGTTAGAGGGGGGGGGACACATTGTTTTTGACTTTCGGAGCGATTATTTCCTAAAATATTAATATTATCAAAAAATGATTTTAGAAAACCCCTATTCATTTTTAAATACCTATCCAACAATATATCACACGTCAGGGTCAAAATTAAAAAAAAAATCGCTCCCCACTTTACGTCTGGGGGAGGTACCCTAATAAAAATGTTTTTTTTAATTTTTATTTTTGCACTTTGTCGGCATGATTGATATACATATTGGTACCAAATTTCAGCTTTCTGGTGCTAACGGTCACTGAGATTATCCGCGGACAGACAGACAGACAGACAGACAGACAGACATGGCGAAACTATAAGGGTTCCGTTTTTTGCCATTTGGCTACGGAACCCTAAAAAAAGGACTTGTAGCCTATTCATGTCTTTGTAGATATCCGTATAACTTGACACTATGGTGCCGATGATAAAGTGCATTCTCGTTTTGCACGGTACCTAAGGTGCGAGACAAGTACAAGAGGCGTCGGGCGGAGGTGAGGCGCCGGCGCGGTGCGGTGGCGGCGCCACTTCATTGATATTTAATACAAAATGTATAGAAGAGGTGTGCTGCGAGACATACTGAGACGGCGTGGCTTCCTCGCCCTCAGCGCACCCGCAGTTAGCAGTGGCATGGCGCGGGAGAGAACTAGATGGCCAAAATCATCATCATCACTATCATTTCAGCCGAAAGACGTCCACTGCTGACACATAGGCCTCGTGCAAGTGTCGCCACATTGACAGGTCCCGTGCGACTCGCATCCAACGGATTTCCGCAATCTTCACCAAGTCATCGGTAGCCACTAGGTGGTAGTGGGAGGTCTCCCAACGCATCGTTTTCCGGTTCGCGGTCTCCACTCCAGAACTTTTCGGCCCCATCGGCCATCTGTTCTGCGAGCAATGTGCTCTGCCCACTGCCACTTAAGTTTGGCAATTCTTCGGGCTACGTCGGTGACCTTGGTTCTCTTGCGGATTTCTTCATTTCTGATTTGATCACGCAAGGAAACTCCGAGCATAGCCTTCTCCATTGCCCTTTGGGTGACGGCCAAATGTGTGACGATAAATATAACTTAAACACTAGAATGCCCCAAGTGAATCCCCTGTGTTCGCCCGCGCCTCGCCTTTCCGACAACGTTAGTGCGCCTGTTCTGCGCTGCACCGGCGCCGCGCCCGCACCTCGCCCGCGCCTCACCTCCGCCCGACGCCTCTTGTATTTGCCCCGCGCCTAACTGAAACTTGAGCAATAATGATTTTATTGCAAATGCTGCAGAACTTCCATATTTAAATAGATGGAAGATTTCATTTATACAAATATGTACATAAATATAATAAAATATGATATACAAGAAAAGGACCTACAACCAGTAGTGATTATGATATACTTAGCAGTAAATACCGATGAAATGAAATCTTAGCTGTGCTAGTTAAAACAATGTTTTTAATACAACCACTATTTAATCGTTTCTTAATCAGTATTTTTGCATAATAATGAAATACATAGTTTTACACATAGATTGAGAAGTTTTATATTTATTTCCTTATGTCATAATCTTCCTGCTCATGTCCTATGTTACTTGAGGTCGGTGCACCACATTTCTTCTCTTCTCTGGCTACCGTTACACTATCATTTACTCCTTTTCTTTCATAAATCCTCTTTTATATTCCTCACACAATCCACCCATTGTTTCCTTACTCTTCCTCAGTTATTTTCATGTAATACCGCCGTAAAACGGGCCTATTTGCCCCTATTTGAAAGCAGCGGTACCAGTGGTGGCGGCCCCGACGTACAAACCTGACAGGAGCATTACTTTGTTTGTGTAATTTATTTCATCACCACTGCTCTAAAAAACGGTGAAGGAAAACATCGTGAGGAAGAACCATGAATCCTAAAACGTGAGTCCTAGAACCAAAAAATTTGAAGACATATTGTGACACACTACCAATCCGCACTGGGCCTGCGTGGTGGATTATGGCCCATTCTCTCTCATAGAGAGGAGGCCTTTGTCCCAGCTGTGGGAACATTAATAGGCTGATGATGATGGAACTATTTGGGATGACCCAGAATTTCCAACAAAAATGGTTATTTTTCATTACTCATACTCGGAAAGTAGGTCTGAAGTTGCCTGAGGAGCGGGCTGAAAGTAATACTTTTCAGCCCTAGGGAGAATCACTTTCAACTGACAGCTGTCACATTATTTAAAAAAATCTAGTTCTATTTTCACATTTCTATTGAACCATGTTCTGACTTCTATACAGCCTGTAAATTACAGCGCGATGTAAAATTGAAATAATATAAAATTCAGTATTAATTAAAGAACATAATTATTTTAAATAACTTAGTTATAGTTACAAATATTTCTTTAAAATAACAAAAATTTGGGCAAAATATTTACTATTTTTTCAGTGACGATAGTGAAAATAAAGTCTGAATAGCCGGCCACAGAAAAAAAAACAAAGTAGGCGGGAAAGCGGCAATCCGATCTTCATTTTTTTTTCGAGTGGTTTCGTGTTTTTGTTTTTATTTTCCTTGTATTTGTAATGAAAAACACAGTGTTTACCTCGGGTTAAAGACTTATTTAGTCCCTCGAGCTATTAGCGCCCGCGCTACGCTTGGGCGCCAAACCCCGTCTCGGGACTAAATAAGTTACTTTCACCCCTTGGATAACAATGTACTATTACTCTTCTCTTTGGATTCGGTGCTGGCAGATTGGTTGCCAGTGCGATCCGATGTGTACCAAATTCACCAAACTTGTCTTGCCTTATTGAGGTATTTTCTTTTTGATCTCTTCCCCAGTGGGCCAGTCGCTGGATAGACCTTTGTGCTCTTCTATTTTAATAATTCTATTGTCCCTAAGCATTTTGTGTGTACATAAATAAAAAGATGGCGCTGAACTTGGTAAGTTCCTACAAGGAACGGAACGTAACATCATTTCACTTGAAATGGTTATATTACGGGGGATGCTCCAAGGTAGCCAGCGAAATTCAAAATTTCTTATGTTTTTTGCAATTTGCAGGGTAGTGCTAAGTTGTATGTTGATAAACGTATCGTTCATACGAGTCGAAGAAGAACTTTGACCGTGAAAAATTCGTTCATCGACTCATATGAACTTGGATTGGAGGGTTATATTGGTGATTTTGTGATCTGAACTGAAAACTAGGAAATAATGTAGTCTGTAGTACCAAAAGCCAAAGTTTTGAATGCATCTGGATCAGCTGTTTCCGATTGTCACGACGTTTTCCGCTGTCATCTCTTTCATCTGACATTTGCACTACACCCCATCAAACACCTCATTAAGGTGATCAATACGACAAAATTGAATGAAACACACTTCCTCTTCCTCCTTCAACGGAACATGAAACGTCAAATTTGACATCTATCTATTATATTATGTCACCGTAATATTGTCAAACACGTTATATTGTAATCTCGCTAGCGATGTTGTAAACTGTCGAAATATTGTCAAACGAACATACTGCTTACAATAAAACGCATTAGTTTTCGTGATATGCATGCGATGGTAGTGAACTCACGCGGTGTGGAGGGAAGGAGGGGTCCCCCTTGCTCAGTGGTACCACTCTCATGAAAAGATAATGTACCATTCCTGAGAAATACCGATTAATATAACCTAACCTTAAAACTCTTTATATTCCCCTAAAAAGCGTAGTCGACGGAGCCCCGCCGTTTCGCGGGGCCCCTGTTTCCGAGTGCAGGGTTTAAAGGAACCTAACTAACCTAACGGGGGGGTGCCCCAAGTCCCGAATATGGGGGCAGAGATACTTCCTTATGTTCAGTTGACAATAGTTCGAGAGTTTACAATATCGCTAGAGAGAAACACGTTATATTGTAATATAACATGTTTGACAATTTTACGGTGACATAAATAAATTGCGTGTATACAATTTGTATGGAAAATTTTAAAAAATAACCTTTAGTCTCCACAACTTAAAAATTCGTAAAAAGCCTTAAATTCTGTTCTTCTAACTCGATGATACGATAATGGAATCCCTAAAAAAATCCAAGGTTGCAACTGATCCCGTCATGAAACTAATATCTAATCTGTGCCGTCGTCAAGTGTCAGTTGTTGTTGTTTGTTGTCAAAACATCATTTCGTGCGGTGTGTTTTGAATGCAAATGCTTGTTTGATTGTGGATTTTAATTGTGGTAAGTGTAATTTCACATAAAAATTAGTGACGGGTCATCAAAGGTGAACTTTGAATTAACATGCCACCGAAAAAACGGTTTATTACTTGTGAAATTTGTGCAAATCGAGCAAGTCGTTCGAATCAGGAAAAAAGGATGTTTATGGCGAGGTTTCCTTTAGATGAATCCCGGTAAGCACTTAAATATGATACTTTGTAGCCTACTTATAAGCTCTACTTACATATAGGCTAGGAACTAGTAAAATTAACAAAATTATCTAATTCAAAATGTGTGCTAGTGATGTACTGTAACTGTAATAACCACATACCGATAATAACGTTATTGTTAATCATTGAAAAAAAAACAAGAAATGTAATGTTGCGTGAAAGAGTAGGGGCGCAATGTTTTACACATTAAATGACGTGCCTACATAAATAAGCAAGGATCGGTTGTGCAATTTTAAAATTAATTTTAATATAAAAAAATTTTAGATGCAAACAGTGGGTCAAGCTTGTGGGCAAAGAAGATTTAATTTATGTTCCCATTGAAAAGTTGCATACATTAAAATATGTATGTGGAAATCACTTTGACAAAAAAGCCTTTAATAGAAAAAAAAATCGCCTCAGAAAATGTGCCATACCAACAAAAAATTTGAAAGCTGATCCACTTCCTGATGAAATGTTGCTTGAATTTCCTTGTCACATGTTTTCTAACATTGACGTTACATCGACAAATACTTCTCAAGGGATAAACGACAATGAAGATTCATTATTCCAGGCTGGACCAAGTAACTCAGGTACAATCTCTTTTTTTTTCATTTCAGTAATAAAATTGTAATAAAATTAGCAAAAACTGTTTTTTATTTGATTTCGGGTCCCCATTTATGTCCAATCTTTATTAGGATTCATAAATGCGGATTCGATACCTAAAATTAATAAAAATATTTAGTACTGTAGGGCTAAGATAATAGATCACCTTTGACACTTCATCGAAATACAACAACGGAACCTTGCATCATCTTTCATCATCTGGCTTGCATAAAATTATTGATTTTTTCGAAGTTAGAACTGCTCAATTGCTAAACCTTTTTTCAATTACAATTACATATTTATTATAATAATAATGGCAAAAAAAGTAACCTTTACTTAGAACTGACAGTTGTCAATATGATTTATTATATTGGCCTTACTGTAGTAACCTCTGTTGCTACGCTGCATATTTCATCAATATCGACAAAAAGCTTTTTGTTAAAGCACTATTTGGTTCATTAGGTTGGTGCTCTTGTTGCTTGACATCTTTGTGGTATCTGTTGGTCTTGGAATGCCATGTAAATAAATTCTATTGGCTAGAATGGAAGTCCCGTTCCCGTTAAGGGGGAAGCTCACACCCTGCCCGCGAAATTCAAATTTTCTTACGTTTTTTGCAATTTGCAGGCCAGTGCTTGGTTGCATGTTGATGAACATTTGATTCGCGACTGTAAGACGTATTTAGTTACAGAATTATAATCATCAAAATCACCAACACAACCCTCCAAGTTCATATAGATCGAGAAACTATTTTTTCAAGGTCAAAGTTATTCCTCGATCTATATGAACTTGGAGGGTTGTATTGATGATTTTGATGATTATAATTCTGTAACTAAATACGTCTTACAGTCGCGAATCAAATGTTCATCAACATACAACCAAGCACTGGCCTGCAAATTGCAAAAAAACGTAAGAAAATTTGAATTTCGCGGGCAGTATATGAGCATTCGCCTTAAGGGGATGCTCCAAGGTAGCCCGCGAAATTCAATTTTCTTACTTTTTTTGTAATTTGCAGGGCAGTGCTAAGTGCAAGTTCGTAAGAGTCGATGAACGAGGAGGGTTGTATTAATGATTTTGATGACTGTAATTCTGTAAGTTAATACATCTTACAGTCGCGACCGATATGTTTATCAACATAAAACTTAGCACTTCCCTGAAAATTGCAAAAAACATAAGAAAAATTGAATTTCGCGGGCCACCCTGACGCTTTCACCTTAAATTGAATAAACACTCTTTGGTGTCAAACTAAAAACGTTTCTAAATATTTTAGGTGAGAGCGTCAGGGTGGCCCGCGAAATTCAAATTTTCTTTAAAAAATCATCAATACAACCCTGAAAGTTCATAAGTCGAGGAACGACTTTAACCGTGAAAAAATCGTTCATCGACTCGAGGGTTGTATTGATGATTTCGATGATTATAACTCTGTAACTACATACGACTTACAGCTGCGATTGATATATTCATCAACATACAACTTAGCACTACACTGCAAATTGCAAAAAAACGTAAGAAAATTTGAATTTTGCGGGCTACCCTGAGGTTACCGCTGATACTCCAGGGCTTTGCGTTTTTTTTTTTTTTTTTTTTTTTTATCGCTGGACACTAAAACACAGCGCCACCTAGCGCCACACTAAGCAAAGTTTGTGTCGTGGACAATAGATAGTTGATATACTACATGTATACTTTTTGTTTGTAAATACATACTTATTATACATATAAACATCCATGACTCGGAAACAAATGTCCATGCTCGTCACACAAACATTGCTTCCTACCGGGATTCGAACCCAGGACCCTAAGAACGTAAGGCAGCGTCACTACCACTACGCCATTCGGGTCGTCAAATCATAAGTGTTGGTGAATTTGGTCTAACTTTATTCTTATACAAGAAATCACGCAGGAAGTAATATAAAAAGCGTTCCAATAGTACTATATTAAGTCTGGAGTAGGTACCAAAAGCCTAAGTTTTGAATGCATCTAGATCAGCTGATTGTTGACGTTAACGTTTTCAGCTGTCATGTCTTCATCTGACATTTGCATAACACCCTGATAATCAGCGTTGCCAATTTAGCGACTTAGTCGCTAGATCTAGCGACATTTCGTATTCTACAGCGGCTTAAATTATGCATCTAGCGACAAAAAAAATCTAGCGACTATTCTAACGACTAATAAAACGTAACCACAACAAACATACATCGCAGCCTCAGCCTTCAGGAATTACTGTCAGTTCCAGAGTGGATGCATCATCATTTCAGATTTTCATTACATTAGCGATAATTCTGATGATGAATGAATCGTGATTATGATTCGAACTATCGCTAATAATCTGAACTTTTTCATCTTAAACTGTTTTTAGTGTTAAGTTTTTGATTTTTTGTTTGTGAAATAATAATATTTTAGTTGGTTTTTATAATTTTCAATTGTTTATCAAAATTATAAGTTGGAAAATCAAATTATTTTCTTTTATTCCAACAGACCAAAAAGCATGCATTCTAGCGACTTCTAGCGACTTTTGATATTTGTCCGTAGCTAACGACATCTAGCGACTTTTCAAGCGTAAGTTGACGACTTTTTGACAGATAGAGTTGGCAACACTGCTGATAATACACCATCTAACTATTCTTCTTCTCTTTGCATCACACCGTGTTGTGCTTTGATATTATCTGGGAATACAAATTTAAAATTATATAACCGTACGATACTGGGCATGTTCAAAAGAGGTAAACAACTGATAGCGTAGTTATAACAGTCTAAGCGCGAGTGCAAAATGTCGAGTCCCGATGCAGCGCATCCGCGATTTTTACAGAAACGTTTTCTAAATCCAAGTGGTACAGTATTTCAGTTGGTTTATAAACTTATTTCCTAGTTAACTTGTTACCCTAAGACGACTCACTGACCTATTGTTGTTCTTAGGGGACGACCCTAAAGCTTCTACTAACATATTTCTTCACTTAAATTTTTAAAAGGTTACTAGGTTTACTAGTGTTGCCGGTGAATAGTTCCTGATTATAATTAAATATCCGATTGTGGTTACCTACTCAGGTTTATTCGAATGTTACGCCAAATTCACTTAATTTTTTAGAGTTGTACAACTTGTACATTTATATCATAACATTATCTTTTTGGTATGATTGATAACCTCGAGAGTTTAAAGTCAATATACATATAACACCTTAATACATTGTGATAAAGGTTTGTTTGCATTCAAGCAAGTATTTTATCTCATAATACCAATATTATAGGAGAGCATTTGTAAAGCCACAATACACAATTTATCAAGCAATTAAGAAAAAATTATCAAGACACTTCCAAAATTGTTATTAAATGGATAAGTATAAACAAAGATTTTTTTTCCTTCTCCAAACAGGTATTAATTTTGGTTTACTAATGAGGATTTTTTTTATTTTCATTAATATCTTGTTTCAGTTCCACTCTCTTTGATTTCTCCAGCTAAAAGTAATTTTTTAAAGACTTTGCTATCCCAACACTATGCACTGGACTGTTGTAGTAAATGTGGACAAAAAAGTAATTTATTTCTTATGTTATAGGTACTTTTTTAGTAAATTTATTTAGTATTCATTATGCACAACATTAATCATAGTATCTTATTAGAACATAAGTTTGTGATTCAAGTCTGTCTACCTGTCTGTCTGCCTGCCCTACCTTAAGAGGCGTGATATTATGATGTATGAAAGCTATTCAAATATATGTGGCCTTTGTGACCTCCAATTAAGGGGCCGGCGGAGCATGCGTATTTCATACAAACGTAATACCAAAATAATTTGTAAATCAAACATATTCTGGTAGTGTGTATTTATTTCGATTGGATTACAGAATATCTATGTTCCCAAATATATTTTTTGAGAAGACAATGATACAAAGACGAGATATGAGGAATTTAAAATTTCCATAGAAAACTTACTTTTCTTATAACTCTTGTTAAAATCAGTGTTCAATCAAAATATATATTTGGGAACCTAGATATTCTGTAATTCAATCGAAATAAATACACACTACCTTAGGAATATGTTTTATTTACAAATTATTTTGGTATTACGTTTGTATGAAATACGCATGCTCCGCAGGCGTCTTAAGCTAGAAAAATATGAAAATAAATTCAAAGTTGTTGCTTAATGCTACTCAAAAAAAAACTTATAGGATTGAGATCAACCTATGGTCCTGCTCATTAAATTCATAAATAAAAATAAGCTTTTGAATAGATTAGCTTCCATATCCACTATCAAACAATACTATTTCTATAAGTATGGTCATTACTTTATTTATTTAACACTAGCACTTTGCCTGCGACTTTGTTCATAAAAACTTAGATAGATAGCTTGACAACATGATATACTTATAATTTATAGCACCCACAAGTAATGTAGCTTTCTGCCAGTGAAAGAATTTTTAGAATTGGATCATTAGTTTTGGAGATCACCCCTACATACAAACAAAATTGAACCTCTTTAAAATATTGGTTTAGAATATATTAGAAATTGTCTTTTCATAAAGTAATTTAGTATTAATTGTCATTTATAATTATAATAAATTTGTTTAGAGTTCCACAATATTTTATTTTCCAGGCTTAAAGGTTGCCCTGGTCCAGCTGGCAGTGGGCATGGACAAGCAGAAAAATTTAGCCAATGCAGTAGAACAAATACATAAGGCTAAAAGTAATGGAGCCCAACTAGTGGCCCTCCCAGAATTTTTTAATGCACCTTATGGAACCAGTAAGTACTCATCCTGAAAGATATCTACAACTTATTTTGGTACCTCTCTCATTGCTGAAGGTTGGCAACTCAGAATATTTCTTGAATAAACTTATCCCATCTTTATGTACAACTTTGATTGTTGGATTTTTGTCAACCTCTAAAGGTTCTCATTGTCTGGCTTAATCTACAGCTGGTTTGTAATTTGGTGGTTTCATGATTATTTCAAGGCCTTGGTTTGCTGAATACATCTTTGGTCACCACCCAGACATCCTTATACTATACTAATATGTGTCGTGTTCCATAAAGTAAACTGTGTTTGTGTCGTTAATACAAATATTTCGCGAGGAAGAGATGGAAGGATGTAAAATCGAACACAGTCATGTGTCATCTAGCAACCCGACTAAGGCGGCTCCAGGAGGTCTGAATGAATCCCAGCAGTGGGGACACTATGAGCCGATTATGTCTGTACAAAGATGTAAAACATAGTACAACAACCACCAATATTGCAGAATATTTCAAGCAGTATGCGGAGAGCGTGCCTGACGGGGAGTCATCCAGGGCACTGCAGCGCGCGGCGCGTGAGGCCGGCGTGTGTGTGGTGGGCGGGACCCTGCCCGAGCGCAGCGGCGACGATCTGTACAACACGTGCACCGTCTGGGACCCCTGCGGGAATCTTATCGCGCAGCATAGAAAGGTATACATGCTAAATAAGATTACCTTGTTTGACAACCTCTGTGATGAGTGCTAATGAAGCTTAGCACAGTTAATTTAAGAGTGAAACCGAAATATTTCCTATGAAATATATTTCTGTTTTTCTATGAAACAGAGCTTTGACTATAACGCTGACTTCGCGTCACATAACGTACTTCAACGCAGTTTTCATTCTAGACATCGCTTTCGAGATATGTATACCTATGTATATCGCTCCTGCTGACACTACTCTTACTAAAACTGTTAACAAACAGGCCGACAGATATGTATTCTACCGAAATGTGATAAACAGGTTAACCACGTAGGTAACTACCTAAGTGGCAAAGTTAACATGTTCGTGCCAGCAAGTTATCGGCACTGGAACTGCAGTACTGCGTAGCAGTGCTGTTTAAATCAACAAGTTTATTTTTGAAGTAAAAACTTCTTTAGGCACGTTGAGCACTTTTTGGGTGAACGAAAATCATGGAACTCGCGTGACCGTCGCCTAACGCTTCGTAGCACTCGTAGCCGATCCGCCAAGACGTAGCACCACTTAGGCGTGCGCGGGGCACGACTTCACTTCTATCGGCAGACCCCAGACTGCCTCGCATGTCTTTTTTAAGGTGGACGCACACCTATCCGCGCCGAAGGAATCGACCGCGCCGAACGCGCCGAATTTTAGAATTACTTGTATGAAATCCTATGAAACCTCGCACACCTATCCGCGCCGAATCGTCCCGAATCGAGCAGAACCCCAGAAATCCTAGAAAAATTCGGATGACGTCATCAGATTCGACCACAGAGTATATAATCACTACGTTTAGATTCGACCGATGCGGTCGCATTCTATCTATTAGAGTTTGGTCAACGAAAGCTGTCCACGAATTGTTTTCAGAAGTTTTAATATGTCTTAAGGCAATAATTTAAGACTGGCAAAATTGACACGTTTTGTGGTAGAGTCATCTTGATCTTGTGTTTACGTGTATCACATTTACATTGGTTTTGTTTAAGCAGTGTCCCGCCTTTTTTCTTGGACAGCTTTCGTTGGCCAAACTCTACTTCTTCAAAAATGAGTGATTCCAATCTTTTGGCGCGTTCGGCGCGTTCGGCTCGGATAGGTGTGCGAGGCCTCCTTGACTTCGATTCGTTCGGCGCGTTCGGTGCGGATAGGTGTGCGTCCACCTTTTAAGGTGGACGCACACTTATCCGCGCCGAAGGAATCGACCGCGCCGAACGCGCCGAATTTTAGAATTACTTGTATGAAATCCTATGAAACCTCGCACACCTATCCGCGCCGAATCGTCCGAATCAAGCAGAACCCCAGAAATCCTAGAAAAATTCGGATGACGTCATCAGATTCGACCACAGAGTATATAATCACTACGTTTAGATTCGACCGATGCGGTCGCATTCTATCTATTAGAGTTTGGTCAACGAAAGCTGTCCACGAATTGTTTTCAGGAGTTTTAATATGTCATATGGCAATAATTTAAGACTGCCAAAATTGACACGTTTTGTGGTAGAGTCATCTTTATCTTGTGTTTACGTATATCACATTTACATTGGTTTTCTTTAAGCAGTGTCCCGCCTTTTTTCTTGGACAGCTTTCGTTGGCCAACTCTACTTCTTCAAAAATGAGTGATTCCAATCTTTCGGCGCGTTCGGCGCGTTCGGCTCGGATAGGTGTGCGAGGCCTCCTTGACTTCGATTCGTTCGGCGCGTTCGGCGCGGATAGGTGTGCGTCCACCTTTAAACAATTATGACTAATTTAATCATGATTGATTTATTTTGACTAAAGTTGTTAGTCGTCAATCGACTTGATGATTTATGTTTCTAATGAATTTGTAAGACACAGGGTCCGTGTAGAAAAAGCACCTGCAGTTGGCGAACGCTGCACATGATATGTTAATCTGTAATTTTACGTAGTTAGTTCTCGTAAACCAAACCTACACCCTACACGTTTGCTCAACACTGCTGCGTGGTGACAGAACCAGAAAAAGTACGGCGTTGATACTTTACAGTAAAACTTTGGTTCCAGGTTCACTTATTCGACATAGACATTCCCGGGAAGATTACATTCAAGGAGTCGGACGTGTTGTCAGCTGGAGATCACATCACGACCTTCGAGTACCTCGGCGTGAAGATAGGTCTCGGGATCTGTTACGATCTGCGGTTTTTTGAGATGGCGCAGATTATGTCTAAAGAAGGTAAGAAATAAAATATTGATAAAGACTTATAAAGCAGATGACAAAGAAAAACTTCAAAAAATGATGGACACGTATTTTTTCTTTTTTCGCGTTAACAGAAAACACAGTTAAGAGACACATTTGAGTACATGTTTTACCGGAAAGTGACTTCACAAGCACCCACTCATGCTCTTTGACGAATCTTTGGTCTTCGTCTCCCTCTCCATCCATCAACTTTTATATTGATCACTGTTTTATTCACATACGTTACACCCCTCCTCATCACCAATAAACGATTTCAACATTTTTGCAACAGGCGCCACTTGCTAACTGTCTCTTATCGTCTTCCTGCCCTTGTTCCATGTTACTTGGGGTCGCCGTAACACTATTTTGGAGGTTCTCAATTCGTCGGAACTCGGAACCTTTCAGAGATGGCTGGACCGATTCGGATTTTTTTTTGTTTTGTTTGAAAGGGTATGCTTCCCAGGTGGTCCCATAGTCATCAAGTCAGGATCTGATGATGGGATCCTGGAGAAACAGAGGGAACTCTTCAAATTTTATAGGCACACTCGAAGTGATTTGTGTGGTTTTAGAAAGAGTACTTTATCAGGAGAGATCCCATTTCAATTTGGTGAAGTTCTGATGAAGAACTTTGGAGATAGGCAACGGAACTCATCAATAAATGATAGCAAATGGGCTGGGATTGCTGAAATGTTATGTCTGTCTATTGTTTACACCAGTTCATAACATAACATCACGTCGATACGCTGTGATGGGGTAAGCACATGTGAACCACTAAAAAGTGAAAATTAAAACTTTTTGCAAAAAATAAAACCGACTTCAAAAACACAAAAAAGTGAAAAATAAATTTCAAAAATAAGCTTCAGAAGTCGGTGACAAAAAAAAATCAATCAAATAAAGGTCACCGATTTCTAAAGCTTGTTTTTGAAATTTATTTTTATCTTCCATTCTCCCCTGTCAATCGTCACGCTCTATCAATTATAACACTTCAAACTCTCTATAATAACCTAATTTCTTACTTTATCCATCCTCGACGACCTCTTCATCATCATTTCTGCCGAAAGACGTCCACTGCTGGACATAGGCCTCCCCCAAGTGTCCTGCAACCTTCACCAGAAAGACATAACTGAATAAATAATATATCATTTAATTCCGGTAACTAAAGACATACATATTTATAAAAACCCGAGAAACCTAATCAAACTATTGAACACGAAGAGACGGCGTCATATTGCGCTGCGTGGTGACGCGTAGTCTACCGCGGAATCGTCGAAACATAACACCCTTCGGCCAAAACTCTTCCTTGAGGAATGACTCAATATTATGAGCCGGAACTCGCACCACGAACGACATAAAATTCGTATTGTGGCGCGACTCCAAGTTCTTGACCCTCAAGGTCCAGCTGGTCTTCGCTCGGACAT
This sequence comes from Xestia ashworthii, assembly GCA_950022955.1. Lineage (NCBI taxonomy): Eukaryota > Metazoa > Arthropoda > Insecta > Lepidoptera > Noctuidae > Xestia > Xestia ashworthii. The sequence continues at coordinate 19,937,622 of OX465565.1, read as the reverse complement.
ACTCCACGATCTCCTCAACCTTCGTGCTGTGATGTAGGCGGAACACATAGAGCTGCGTCGATAGTAACCCCGGACGCAATATAGGTATTGGTACCTGCCAGCGCGGTCCCGCACTGGTTCCGACTAGGAGGCTTCTTCCTATTCTTCATCTCCACCTTTACGAAGTCATCCTTATCACAGGAGGCCGTTGCTGGGCCTTTCCGTTTCGAAGTTTCGAACCCCTGTTGGTAGGTTCACAGCAGCTCTTATAAAACCACCCTACAATATTCCAGGTTGTTCCGTCCTGATCTACCCCGGTGCCTTCAACATGACGACCGGCCCTCGTCACTGGGAGCTCCTCGGACGAGCCAGGGCCAACGACCTGCAGCTATGGGTAGCGCTGGTCAGCCCAGCCCGGGACACATCAGCTGACTATGTGGCGTGGGGACACACAATGCTGATCGACCCTTGGGGAGCCGTTGTTCAGGAGTTGGATGAGAAACCTGGCCAGTTTTGTACTGATATTGGTAAGTGATCTTTGTGATGTGAATGAGAGCTACTAAATAACCTAGACTCGACAAGAAAGATTTATTTTATCTCCAATTACAATTAAACCAACAAGCGGTTGGCCACCGTTTGTTTCAGATAAAATCATTGCTGTATTTAGCCAATGGGCGGTTTCAGATAGCGTATTTCCCTTTCCGTGTCCAACTGGCGACACGGAATACGGAATTCTACAAGCCCGTGTTCAATTCGCGTCAACTGAGCACGTTTTTACGATCAAGCAACGTTAAAAGAGGTTTTACAAAACAGTGTACAAAACAGAGTTCTGAATTCATAACAAACCGTCTTTTGACCAAGTTAGAATTTGTTTGTTTTGAAAAACGTTCCACAACACTAGGACAGTTTTTGTTGAATTCTCCGCCCTAATGCACTGGACTTGACATTTATATCTGTCACTCGACTACCCCTCATAACAGAATATTTTCAAAATCTTGGGTAACTTCGCTGAAAATCCTTATGCACTCATCATCAGGCAGATCATGAGTGCATAAGGAGCCTTTTCCCAACTATGTTGGGGGACGGCTTCCAGTCTAACCGGATGCAGCTGAATACCTGTATTTTATATGGAGAGACTGCAGGAGAAGCTTTAGCAGAATCATAAGTGAATCACGTTAAAAAAAAAAAAAACTAAAAATAGACTTTAAAGTCATAACCATAAAGTCCATTTTAAGAATGTGAAATTTTGTAACGTGATTCAAATTATGTTCTGCTAAAGCGGCCATTTTAGACCCCCTGACCTCCACAACACAGTCAGTATCGGCTAATACGATACCCCTTGGTAAGACTGGTTGTCAGAGTTTTTAGGCCACTGACTACCTGTAACGACTGTCAAAAATCTACAAATGACAGCCGGGACCAACTGCTTTACGTTCTTTCCGAGGCAGGGAGGAACGTCGGTATACTATGTAATGGTTGGTCACCCATCCAAAAACCAATCTTGGCAAGCACGGCTTAACCTAAAGATCGACCCGAGCGGCTGTTATTATATAGCCACGCGCTCCTCTTCTTCCATTATGCACTATCTAAACAATAAACATAACTTCAGAGGCACAGTAACAAACAAATAACTAAGTCGTAATGACAAGCAACATTTTCGAACGCGCTAAATCATGTTGGCGCGCCTTTTGTCTCACGCGCAACTCATACTTACGCGCAGCCTTAAAGCGCTTATAAGCTCGAATATTTGCGACGTGCGTGCCACGAGCGACGCCTCCCCGCACGAACACACCGGAATAAGCGTACGCGGGTCAGATTGTTTTGAAGAGAAAAATGTCAATCCACTCAGAGCTTATATGCGCAAAAACTACGCTAGTCTGAAAACTGCTGTCCCGATATTTATTCATTGACTGAAATTTCTCGCATTGACTGCTTTCATAGGCTCTTTAAGACAAAAAAGAATTCGATATCCACAAAAAAATCCCTAACGATTATAATTTTGTCACGGGAGTCCTGAGATTCATCCAAAAAATATCACTGCTTACTTATAGTTTTTTTTTTGTACAAGGATATTAAAGCAATATATTTTGTTTCTAGATCTAAGAATGGTAGAAGAAGTTCGGAGTCAAATTCCAGTGAGAAGTCAAAGAAGAACGGATATTTATGACACTATCCAACACGACTCATAATGCCAAAGTTTACTTTTAACTAAACTTAGACCTCTTAAAACAAGGCAAACATGCGATATGAAACAAAGTTGGGACATGCGGATATATCGAAAAAACTGCCAGACTCATTTAAATTTTATTTTTAATTTAATAGTCGAAAACACGAAGGAAAACATGTATGTTAAGATTTCATTTTTCTTTATTACACAATTTATCTGAAAACCACAAATGTCCTTTTATAATTGGGCATCTAACCATACTATAATTTTATCTTAACAAATGTATGTATTTAATATCGCGAAAAACTCACTCGATTGCGAAATGGCCTAAGATAAAATGCATTAAATGCAGTAGAAATAAGACGAGAACAGTACAATTTAATAAAATATATTCTTATATACAATGTACCTCCACTTATTTGTACGATTTTTATTGAATATATTAAATGTTACTATTTTTATTTTACTTATTGTAATATCGTTTTTTATTAAAGTTTCGAATTTCTGTATAGTTTGTGATTTTTATTCAGGTATGATTGTAATATTTGTACAACTTCGTTGCCACAACCCCAGAAGAGTGTAAATCCGCTGCCACCTGAAAAAATAAACATATAAGCAAGCATAAACATCTACTACAATATTTTAAAGCTAATTCACTTTCTTCAGTTTCCAGAAGAAAGAAACTCGAAAGTTATTACAGTACAGTTGTGTCTCATTGGATACTGAACTTTATTCGTATTCAGAAGTAGATGTGTATTTATTCTAACAGGAGACTGTATTTCTTGCGAGTATGAAGCGGGCTGCATATACGGCGAAATAAGTTTCATTTTCGTATGGAACTCTACTGTAGTTGTGTTTGTTCAGCTGAAGGCTCTTTTCACTTTGACCAATTAAAATTAAAATAACAATAGTTTACCATGTCCATAGTTGTGTATGTACAGTTTTCCGTTCTTTTCCTCTGGTTCCAGTCTTAACGTATCTCGTGATGGTCTCAATCCAGCCCAATGCTTCACTATTTCCGCGCGCTGGAATCAATTATTATTAACATAGTCATTAAGAAAATATACCGGCTATATACCGACTGAAAGGGTAGAAGTGGTGTAGTACACTCTCCATTTAAGTTTCGAGAACAGAGTCCGATTAATCGGGATAAAAGCATGTTTCATTCACGATTATACGGGTTAACCCAAACTATATGGGTTAACCATTTCAATATTGCTGATTAATCAGAATAAAAGGGACAACACATCGAGAGTGGGCTAACTTCGTCCCTTTCTTGATTTTTAATGTAAAAAAAAGTAATCTGGGCGTGAACCGACTATTATAGGCTGATTAACCCTATAACACGGTTTTATCTCTTAGGTTTTACATTTAACCATTAAGAATGACTCGAATTAAAAGTCATACATGGGTAACCTTTTTGGTCTCTGGTCGAATCTATTGCAAAAAACCGCAAAATTCAAACTCCGACCGCAGGACGCAGTCGCAGCGTTTTTGATTTAGAGGTCAAGTCCTCTAAATCAAAAAGCAATGCTATGTTACGCTATATTTATTTATTTTTAGGAAATAAAAATCATCATCTCTTACTTCAAGGCCAGGCATCATTTTCTTGCATCCATTTAATATGAAGTCGGTATCTTTAGGGTCTATTTTTGTGCTGAAGTCGTTTTGATGCGTCCCTCCTAGCACAACTGTTTGTTCGCTGAAAATATCAAGTATGTAATTAGGACGAGATCTATAAAGGTTACTTAGCTGTTAGAAAGGTGCTATTTCAAAGACGACTGCAATTGCAAATTACTACTATCTGCTGCTTCAGGTTCCAATGTCACCAATTCCAAAAATATTATCATAGAACATATTAACCTATACACCCCCATTTCGCAGATTATTGCCATAAACGGGGCACAAATCCAGAATTCCAGACTTTGTAGCTGCTGCTGAGGATTTCATAATAGAAAAACCCAAAAACACTGTTCGACCCGGAAATCGAACCCCGAGATCATGCTCAGCAGTCGTGCCATCACTACTCCAACGAGGCAGTTCAGGCAGTCATTGAAACCAGTCGTGTCGCTCCGGTATTTAGAAATCGTATTTCGGTTTCTGGCTGCAGACGCCTTTGGACTTTGTACCCTAAAAGTGTCGATAACAACTTACTTCGGTATTATGTAGTTTCCGCCCTCCTCATCAATAACTACTTGATTGATCCACGGCGCTTTTACCTGCGAAAAAGTATTTTTTCCAGAATTAGGTACTTTTTTCTCATAATCATCATCTGCCTAGCCCTTTTCAACTATGTTGGGGTCGGCTTTTGTCTCATAAATACTCATAATATCTTCAATTTTGTGGGCTACAAAGCTTATGGCAGCAAAGTTTTAAGTCCGTTTATTTACCCAACACTCTGAAACGCTTTTACCTTTTATATGCCCTACCTGCTGAGGGTTGGTGGATGACATTAACAATTTTTGGTTCTGGTATATTCTTCACGATATTTCCTTTTAAATTAGTCTTATGACCTGATAAAGCCTTTAAAACTGCGCAAAACACGACACATCTTTTCTACATAATAATAATATTATAAATAGCAAAGAGGGAGGGGGGTTTGTTTGTTACGATTTACCTCAAGAACTTCTGAGCAATTTAAAAAATTCTTTCACCATTAGAAAATCACATCTTTACCTACCAAGTAACATAGGCTATAAATTATATTGATATCATGCTAATTAGCCGAGCTATCACAATTTTCACGGACGAAGTCGCTGGCGAAGTACTTATCGCAGATAATTCCAAAGCATACTCACTCTAATAACCTGCCCCCTGATAGGTACAACCCTATCATCAGGCACGAGAAACCTCGCTCCTATACCAGTACAGTTCACCACCACATCATAGGACTCCAACAGAGGGTCTTGAAGGGATGTCAGCTTCGCTTGTAAAACCTTGCCGTTAGCTTGTCTGAATCGCTGTAGCAGGTAGGCTAGTAACAGCGGTGGTGAGGAGGTGAATGTTGTGAAAGTTTGGCCGGCACTGGAAAACAAAAGGTTCTAGGGTTGGTCTTGGTAATAATAAGGTTTTAAGCAACGACTCCAAGATGGCTTTTTATTTATTTTTCAACTTGATAAACGCCAACTGGGATTGCAGCAGCCGCGGACGTAAAACGTGCGTGTGTAACCGAGGTTTGTGTCATTTAATGATTCTTTTCAATAAAAGTAACATTGCAAAACTTTTATCACTTCCCTCTCATACATTTTATCTGACAAGAGCATATTTGTAACAGCAAACCCCTTACTGTGAAAAGGTATGCATCACAAATAGCTTATTCATTGAATTTACATAAAATAACCCGACGCCTGTTTTCCTCAGAGGATAGGCAGAGGTCATCATCTGCCTAGCCTTTTCCCGACTATGTTGGGGTTGGCTCCAGTCTAACCGGATGCAGCTGAATACCAGTATTTTACATGGAGCGACTGCCTATCTGACCACCACAATCGAGTTAATACTGGGTAATACGATACCACTTGGTAAGACTGGTTGTCAGACTTTTTGGGCCACTGACTACCTGTAACGACTGCCAAAGATGGACAAATGACAGCCGGGACCAACAGCTTAACGTGCTTTCAGAGGCCTGGAGGAAACTCGGTATATAACGGTGGTCACCCATCCACAGACTAACCTAGACAAGCAAAGCTTAACCTAAAGATCGGCGCGAGCTGCTGATAGGCAGAGGTATCAACAACAAGTAAGGTAGCTCCAACATTTCGCCAGCGAAGTATAAACTTTTTGGTTGTTTGTTGTCATATGAGTTACTTACGTATATTTCCCAGAAAAGAGTTTACTAAAATCTTCCAGTTCCTTTCTACTTAGAACATGATAGCCAAACACCAAATGATCCCATGGCGGCTTGCAAAACTTCTCCTTAGTCCTATATAAGTTGTATATAGGCATCATACGAATGCCATAGCCACCGGCTTTCCATTGTTCGTGGAGGAATTTATATGTTTCACCACCCCATTTCCTGAAATTAAAATAAAATGGTTTCGTCAGATGCTTTTTAATTTAGGTACCCGTTTTGATTGCTACAGCGGTCAAGGACGAGCGTTTTGGGGACCGATTAATCGGGTTAAAAGGTTAATCGGTATAACCCATATGTTTGATTGACCATTGCACGGGTTAACCCATAAGATAATATGTGGGTTAACCATTTAAATATTGGTGATTAACATGAGAGAGACAAAGCACCACGCGCAGACTAACTCAGTCACTTTCTTGCATATGCAAAAGTTAACCCTGTGCGTGAACAGGTTACTAAAGGGTAACTAACACTTTAACCTTCTCCTTTACTCTAGGGTTTTTACTTAACCCTAAAAAATAACCCGATTAAAACCCTTTTTGATGCTTTCATTTCGATCGCTGTCAAAAAGTGCTTGTTCTCAATTTTATTAGAATAAATGACTTGATTTAGGCCTCCTATTAATGTAACATTAGGCCAACCGTTGATCGTGTAAAGAAATAAAATAGCTCATTTTAGCCATTGTCAAGATATGAGCCTTAATGTGAACAATAAACTACATATTTTATTTAGCATCGCTATTAGCGATAAGGCCGCGCCTTTATACGTAACACCAGATTAATTTTAATAGGTCAACAATTGTGATATTGGGATAGTTAGGTATTTTCAGCGATAGATCAATACTTTAGGCGCCATGTTCATGGTCGTCACATTCTAGTATAGGTACAAGTTGTAATTGAAAATCTGAAAAACTAGGCTCGTTGTACTCCTCACTACAACCCTGAAATCGCAATAAAAACAATTTTCACATTGTTGTGTTGAATTGCCACATATGTTGCTCGAAATAAATGTTTTTTTTATTTATCTTATCAAGTCATGCGAACCATTTCGGGAATACAGGTACCGATACAGATAACGACGACTACCTAAGAAGTTTTCAATTATTTCAATAACATCATCATCTGCTTTTCCCAACTATATTGGGTTGGGGTCGGCTTCTAGTCTAAGCGGATGCAGCTGAATACCTGTATTTTTCGTGGAGCGACTGCTTATCTGACCTCCACAACCCAGTTAGTACTGGGTAATACGATACCACTTGGTAAGACTAGTGGTCAGACTTTTTTGGACCACTGACTACAATTATATCAAAAACTCTTTGTTTAAAATCATCTAGGGCGGTACATACTCTATCAGATTGTAGGGAGTGTCTCCACATAAGTACGGGTACCACAGTCCGCCCGAGCCATCGCCTGTTGTGTTCGGAGAGAATTCGCTTGAAATCAGCACTACCTGGAATTGGAACCATGGGTAGGAATTTAAAACAGGCAATAGAGAGACTATTTGCGGCCGTATTCTAAAACACAACACCAGTGGAAAATATTTAGTCATCATAATCTGCCTAGCCTTTTCCAACTATGTTGGGGTCGGCTTCCAGTCTAACCGGATGCAGCTGAATAGGTAGGAACCAATATTTTACATGGAGCGACTGGAAAATATTAAATATAGAAGTAAGAAGAGAAATATCTGAACGTGTTTGAGAATTGGGGAGTTAGTATATGACTGCTAGTCTGGTTCGAAAATGAAAACATAAAATCTTCTAGATTTATTAGAATTTAACTAGTAATTAATTTTTTTTGGACACCAAAGAAAGGATTATTACGGTTTAAAATTTTTGTGTCCTCAAATATCGGTATATTAGGGCTGGGAGTGTTGGATTTTTTTCTAATAATGCTTCGACAAATAAAGTGGGGCAAGACGGACGGCACTGCCGAGGCCTACCCAGAAAAAGGCGGCGAGTCGATTTGGACGCGTATAGCGAGGGTTGGTTCGAAGCTACACACAGGAAAAGAGCACATGGAAAGAATTGACTTTGCCCAGCAGTGGGACAGTACAGGCTAAATAAAAAATAAAAAAGTGGTTTAAAATCCATAAAGAAATAAGAGTACCATAAGTATAAGTACAGTACTAATCTTTAAATTAAATAATAATGTTGTACTCACTTCAAAATCCTTATATTTTTCCTTTATTTTAACTGCACATGTCAGTCCGTTCACCCCTGCACCTATCACGGCAATTTTCACCATTTTGAAAAAAACTTAGGATTTCAAGATCGGTATGGTTCGAATCACCAAACCATAATGCCTAGATCGACATGGTGTCAAGCTCTAATGCACCTTTGATGCGTTTATTATTGTATTTATGCGCTTGTTTTAGCTTATCTCCAGAGTTCAGAGGTGGATACACATTAATATAACGCGTCTTAATAACTCACTACAATAATAAGATGAACAGGAATTTATTGCGTTTTTTTTTTTTTGTCTCGCCTTTGACCTCACCTGATGTAAGATTGGCTTGAAATACCCTAATCAATCAAGACTTGAATAATTTAAGGATATAGCTCACACACAATACCATTTCTAAAAGTTACTTTGACATGAATAGGTTAAAAAATAATTTTATTAACTAATATACTTAAGCCACCAGTTAAGAAACCACATTTTTGATACCAGTCCAAACATAAAACCGACTCCAAAAAACACAAAAAAGTGAAAAATAACTTTAGCATCAGAAGTCGGTGACAAAACACAAAGTAAATCAACCAAACTAAGGTCACCCCTCTTCTGACTTCGGTTTTAGTTTTTGCAACTTTTGTGAACCACTAAAAGGTGAAAAATACTTTATTTTATTTAGTCATCATAATAAAAAATGTTGGGGTCGGCTTCCAGTCTAACTGGATGCAATACAGCTGAATACCAGTATTCTACATGGAGCGACTACCTATCTGACCCCCACAAGTCCAAAACTTAATACTGAGTAATACGTTACCACTTGGTAAGACTGGTTGTCAGACTTTTCGGGCCACTGACTACCTGTAACGACTGTCAAAGGTGAACAAATGACCGGGACCAATAGCTTAACGTGCTTTCCGAGGCACGGAAGGAAACTCAGTATGTAAGACCAACCTAGGCAAGCATGATCACCTAAAGATCGGCTCGAGCAGCTGTAAATAAACCAAAAATAATACATAAATACACTCTTAATACTGTAAACGATTCAAATAGTAGATTTATAAATACATCGAAAGTTAACCACACTGACGCAATACTAATGTTTTTGAGTGCCGATTTTTGTTGATGCCATTATTTTTGGATATCGCCTGACAATGTTTGCAATAAAACACTTCTTATCATTTGATGTATTTTAGTTTATTTGTTCAATCGTCACGTCATATTGTGATTGAGTATTGACTCTCATTTATAGCGTTGTTACATCGTAAAGCAATGTTCTATCCATTATTCCATTTGTAAAATAGCATGGTTGTTCTCGCGAGCGAATCATCTCTTTGTTTAGCTGTAATTGTGCACTTCGACAACTTTTCCGCGAGCAAAATGTCCACAAATAGACGAATGACCCCATCCCATCCCATTCTCCCATCTGATTCAGATGGTTAATCATAACTGTTCCTGTTCATCATCATTTCAGCCGAAACACGCCCACAATTGGACATACGCCAGACGTCGCCATATCGAGGGATCCTGTGCTTCTGGCATTCAGCGGATTTTTATCAGGTCACCGGTTAATTTTTTCCGAGGCTTTCCAACGCTATGCCTTCCGGTATTCCCACTCCAGAACCATTTGCCTCGATGGGCTATCCGTTCTGCGAAAAACTGCGCTGCCTACTATCACTTCTTCGGGCTATGTTTAAGTAGAACCGGCGTTGTTGGTCTCGATGTCGAAAATACTGTTGGTCCTGTGCCTGATCTCTTCGGTCGCGTCGAATTGCCGTCCCATCGCACTATGCCAGTAAAGGAATACCCAACCAGCAAAAACTAGGCTTACAACAATCTCAAGACTACTCTTAAATCACTCCTATATATTCGTATAAGCCTGGGTTTGGGCACTAATTATAAGCTTATTTAGTTTAATATCGTTCTAATATCAGTCTAATTGAATGCTGTTTGCACTTACTGAACTCTAGCCAAAATCAATTTAAGCCGACTTAGGCTAATATTGGTCTAAGGTTAGAACCATTTGAGCTCATTATGATTGTACGTCAGATCAAACTTAAAAGTTTGTTTGAGTGTTGGTTTCAAAGTTACAATGAAACAATTAATAAATGAAAACAAATTAAGTTGCTGTGAAGTTAATGCGTCAGTGTATTTAAGTTTTACGGCAAGTAATCGTATTGGAATTTATTATTTACTGTTAAGTAGACCTCGTTTTACGCTTCAAAATTCATGCGCCTTGTTAACTATGGTATTTTCTGTTCTCGTTTGATAATTTTATTTGTAAATTTCTATTGATAGTGTCGCCATTAGTATAGCTGCATTTTACAAGAGCAATATTAGCAGCGTTTTTCCTGAAATAAAACGCTTATTAAATTACTTACCTAAATTCGAAGCTTAAATGATTGAGACAGCACTTCCGTTTCCGCGTAGTTCCCCTCTCTCTTTCTACCTTATATACCCTTCTCTTTCGCACATCCGTCCCCTCTCCCCCTCACCACCAGGTGGGCTCATGGCCTGATGGGCCTGAGCCTCTTGCTCATTGTGTTGAAAATCAACAGGCAGGAATTGAGTTAAGCTTCGAATTTAGGTAAGTAATTTAATAAGCGTTTTATTTCAGGAAAAACGCTGCTATTAAATAACTTGACCGTAAATTCGAAGCTTAAATGATTGAGACGTGTTTGTTATCGCCTGGTGGTGAAGAACGCCAATGTGAGAATGGAAATAAATCAGAATCTAATGTCCAAGGACTAATGAGGAGGGAAGTTATGTTATTTTAGTTTTACTTTTTCCTAATTAAAAAAAAAAAAAAAAAAAAAAAAAAAAAAAAACAAAACAATAACATCGATGTGCGTATAAACAATTTATTTTTGCATAAACAAAAACAAACAAAAAAAAAATTTCTTTAAAAATCATCGTTTAATGAGGTTAACTAAAAATAAAGAAACTTATAATAACGTCAATTTATATGACTTGAACAATTTAGTTGTGAAATTACATAATCATTAAAATATTGTGTGATTCGATTAATTAGGTACTTAATCAGTCACTTAATTTAAAGGATCAAACAAATTCGTTATGGATAGACCGGAAACCGAGGCAGCCGGCATAACTTGACGTTTATAGAATTTTTGGAAAGTATTTTCAACTTTCCAATTACCTCTAGCCAAGATAGTATCAATTGGAAGATTTTCTGACCAATTTTTTGATGCAACCGCAGACCGAAAGCTACCAGGAGTCGCTATTATCTTGGCTTCTAAAAGCAGGGATCTAATCCAACCCGCTATCACAGCTCGAGAAGCAGGTCTAGCCTGACCTCTTATGTTCACAAATAAATTATGACATTTAGCCAAATTCCGTCTATTTTTGAGTAGGTCAATAGTCTGACGTATCCAATAAACAGGATCTAGATTCCTGTTATTAGGATTTTTTAATAACTTCCAACCTGATTGTCTATGCGTAGTAGAATCGGTTTTGGAACCAAAAACTGGCCACACAATTACACTATCATCTGACATAATTAAGTGATCGGAATCAATACAGAGGAGAGTTAAATCATGAATTCGTCTGCCCGAACAAAGAAGTAGTAATGCGGCTGTGTGCCTAGATGTTGCAAAAAGATTGTTAGAGTCTATGGCACTATTCGCTAAATGAGACAATAGATCATCAATATTCCAGATAGGGGTTTTGCTTGTTACCGGCTGTTTAAGAGCAATTGATTTTAGCACATGCTTTACTAAGGTATGGGAACTTAAAAGGCCATCTGAATCCGCATTGCACAGGGTAGCAACTACAGATTTATGCAAGAGTATTGTATTATACGATAATTTTTCAATTAAATACAAATCTGCTAAAAATTGTGCCAATACAGATCCTTCTGGATTAACTGGGTTAATTTTATGTTTTTCTGCCCATTTTAACCATCGTGACCAAGCAGCTCTGTAGGTTTTGCGAGTTGATGGCCTCCAGGATGATTCTAACAGTTTTATTTGGTTTACATTCCAGTTTTTCAAGTTTTGACCCCACCCCCACATTTCCATACCTCTAAAGTTATATCTTGGACTCTGGGAGGTGGAAGGCCGGTTGCTGTGTTCACTAAATAATGGTCCAGGTTCCGAATAGTGAAGGGAGGACCTATTGCTCGTGTCTTCAGGTCTCCTCTCCAGAAAACTCGTTGCCACCGAGGAACCACTAAGAGGAAAATTCCGGTCGCTCGATTGAGGTGCGCTAGTACTCTTGGGACCAGACAAGGTGGTGGGAACACCCACGCTAGCTGGTAATTCCATTCGATCGAAAACGCATCGTGATGAATGGCCTGTTTGTCGTTCAAGTCCAGGGAAACATAATTGGCAACGACATGAGCCGTTTCCGAGGCAAAGAGGTCTATTACCGGGATTCCGAATTTCCGGAATATTATTTCGGTGCATCGAGATATTAAGTGCCATTCTACGGATGCCCGACCCCGAGAAAGACGATCGGCCAGAATGTTGAATTTCCCTGGCAAGTGAAAAACTTTTAGAATGATACTGTGTTGGTTTAGAACTTGGAAAACTTTCTTTGTAATAACCATCAGGGGTTTTGATATTGTCCCCCCCTCGTTGCGCAGGTAAGCTACCACAGTCTTGTTGTCGCACTGTACAAGCACTGTAGAGCATCGCAGGAGCTGACAATGACCTTGTAAGACTTTTAAAATTGCCAGCATTTCTTTTTGGTTGCAATGTAATCCGGTCTCCTGCTCGCTCCAAGGTCCTGACAGAGACCGACTGTCTAACTGTGCGCCCCATGCTATGTCGGAGGCATCTGTTGTAAGGAAATGACTTGGAGGTGCAATGTGAATCGGTGTCGAGGCTTGGTAGTTTTGCATCCACCATACTAAGTTTTCTTGCGCCTCTGCTGGTAAGGCATGCAGGCTTTTTGACGATTTCGGAATTGAATTTAGGAAATCTAACAAACTCCGGTGATTGAGCCTGCCGTTTGGGACCACAAAACTGGCAAAATTCAGAAGGCCTACAAGGCTTTGTAGGTCCTTTAATACTACTTTTTTGTCCCTCCGCATGCGTGACAATTTGCCCAGCAGGCCCTGATATTTGTCTAGCGGAAGTCGTTTTTGATTGAGCCAGGGATCCCAATGAACGCCTAGATAGACTAGATTCTTTTGGGGCGTGAGCTCGGATTTTTGCAAGTTGATTTGCCAACCCAGGTATTGTAGCCGTTGCACCACTAACTGAACCTGTGATCTGAGAACGCCTATATCCTGATGGGCGATCAAAAAATCGTCTAAATAGACAATTACACGTATGCCTTCTTCTCGCAAAGTTTGAGCGATCCAATTGGTCAGAGACGCAAAAACCTTTGGAGCCGTGCTCAGTCCAAACGGGAGGCATGTCACTTGGAGTAATTCTCCTTCGTAAATCATTCTGAGAAACCGTCGTTGGGACTGACAAATGGCCAAATGAAAATAGGCTTGGGAAAGGTCTATCTTGCAAAGCCAATCCCGAGGCTGTAGAAAATCTGGTATTCGAAAAATGTTTATCAGCTTGAATCTGTCTGTGAAAACAAACTCGTTCAGAGCCTTCAAGTTGAAAATTGGACGGACGGAGCCATCGCTTTTTGGTACCAAAAATATTGTTGATAAGAAGCTCGGGGACATATCTGCCTTCTCGAGAACGCCCTGTGCTTTCATTTGGTTTACAAGCATTGACATTTCTGGTGACGTCAGAGTATTGAAGGCACTGTTTGTTACATCTGGGACAATCAGTGGAGGTCTTCGAAGGAATGGTATTCGATAACCATTTATTATTTTTAAAATAAATTTTGGAGCTCCCAAGTGTTCCCAACGGTGGGCAAAGCGGGTCAACTGGCCGGCTCTGAACTCGGTGCTCGAGCGACTCGAGTCAGTTCCTCCGTTTTTTAAACGGATCATTTTTAGACGCGCTATTGGACGCGTTCTGATTTCGAATGTTTTTGAATTGGACATTGCCTGATCGATTGTAGCGACCGCCGGTTCGGGATCGAAAGGAACCTCTTGTATTGGAGGCTCCTCGTCGATTAGAGTAGTTGTCTGCATATCCCTGAGGACATTGAGAATGATAGCTCCCCTGCGGAGGAGCGTTATATGCCGGATGTGCAGCGTGAGCATGGCAGCATCCAGGTACAATACCTTGCGAAGGCTTGTTGTAACAAACCGCCCCCTGCGGAGGGCGGTTGTTAGATACAGTTTTACTAGATCCAGCTTGATAGGCAGAGCTGTCATTACTTTTCAGTGGTAAGAACGCTTTCTTAACACCACCGATTTTTTCGAGGGTAGTCGTAAACGACTCAGCATTAAAAAGGTTCTGGCATGAGGGAGGTATTTTATGTAAGGATGATTTTATAAGAGGATCTCGAATAAATTTCAGTATGGCATCACGTCTCATCTGAATAATTTCGGCTCTGTGGCCACAAAGTAATTGCAGTAAATCGGATGATACCTTATGCACATCACCTTTGAAAAATATTTCAATAATTTTTTCTTGTAAATTATCAAAACACAATTTATCTCGTTCGTCTCTTGCCCATGTTAAGAAACTTTTCAAAGAATCCTGTAAAACCTCCCTAAGTTTTAATAAACAGAAAGTCTGGGCAGCATAGGCCCTATCGGCTTGAGCTAAATGACGAGTTGACTCATAGGCTTTGATTTCGTCATTAATCTCTAAATCTACAAAACCAGGTGAAAGGCTATACATTTTTTGAGTATCGGCATAACGAACATCACACCAGTCAGTATTATCAAAATGTTGAATACAGTTTAGGGTATTTAAAAAATCGCTAGGTGCTTTAGGGACTGACGGTTCCTTAAGCTTGGTTTGAATATTAAACGAAAACTCCTTTGTGGTTTCACTGCTACCCTCATTAATATCATTATCACAAAATAATTCGCGGCTTTCATTTAAATCAATACAGGACTCATTACAAAAATCTACGGGATTGGTGTGTGTACTATTATTATTATTTCGGCCAAGCAAGTCACGAAGTTCCTCTATTTCCTTAGATAATTTATTAACTCTATTGTTTTTAGAACGTCGCGAACGTTTTGATTTCTTATGACGGTGGCGTCGTGAACGTTTTCGTTTACGCCCTACTGATGTCCTTGAACTACTAGAACTCGAAGATGTGCCACTAGAGCTACTTGAGGAACTGCTGCTCGATCGGCGGCGACTTGGGCCCGGAGTAACTGCCACATCACCAGGATTGTTTTCAGGAGGTATAGCCCTGCCTTCCATCCTAATAATACGAATAAAAACCTTTCACTCTGATTTAACTAGTTACTCAAATTAGAAATAGAAAGAAAGAAAAAAAAAAAAAAATATCATACAAATGTAGGGTAATTCTTGAAGAATAAAATTTTCGGCAGAATAAAAAATAATGATAATTTATCCACATGTAGTGATATCTATCATGTGGGTATAAATCAATCGAACAGCAAAGCTGTTAAGTATAGTTAAAAATATTTTTGTGCAAACACTTACGTGAATAAAATGCGCTTGTAAAACACTTAGGTAACACGTTAATGTTGGGGAAATATAACACGGTTCGTGGTCGAACCGAACGCGCCGGGAAACGAAACGCCAATGAGCAAGAGGCTCAGGCCCATCAGGCCATGAGCCCACCTGGTGGTGAGGGGGAGAGGGGACGGATGTGCGAAAGAGAAGGGTATATAAGGTAGAAAGAGAGAGGGGAACTACGCGGAAACGGAAGTGCTGTCTCAATCATTTAAGCTTCGAATTTACGGTCAAGTTATTTAATAGACTATTGTAAGATTGTTTACTCTAATTTTAGCATTTGGTATGCTAAAGATAACTCCATATTGGAATAAATTAGGGTTCCTCGCAATTTTACATAAAACCTTAAATCGAAAGGGAGAAAAAAAAAATTACATAATTTTCCAGTTTTTGTAATCCATTATTTATTACTGTTAAAATTTAAAAAAAATGAAATTAAATATGGCCAGCAAAATGACTCGATCTAAGATCAAACGGTCTTAAATGAGTCTTGTCTTCCATCATCCAAAATCACTCTAATATCATACTTATCCAGTGCTATTGATCTAATAATAGTTTAAAATAAGATCAGAAATGCACGTACTCACAGTACTCTTATGCAATGCTGATATTAGTCTGACATCTTACAATAGCATTTAGCAAGTCTAATATAAAATCAAACGAGCTTAAAAATTGCGCATATAAGAGCAAGTTTTCTCAAGTGCAACTAGTCTTAGTAAATGATCTTATATACAAATATAAGACTTGGTTATGAGACTGAGCGTTCTTGAGCCCATACCGGCTTATCTAAAAGTAATATAGGATCGATGGCATGTTCTAAAACAAATATAAGAGCGCTTAAAGCCTACCACTCTTATATAGTGCGAGTTCTGAGACTATTTTGCTGGTTGGGTAGTGAGTGCACCTGCGTTTGCACACACACTTGTGCACTATTTTATCTCCCGCGACTACTAGGCGAGCCATCCAGGCTAGTCTCCGCTGAAAATGGCCGCTGAATTTTGTCTGGAAGACTATATTATTATTATTTGGTGACCTTGTTCCGTCGTTTGCGCGGTGGCGGAGGTTCCTTAGTATGAACGGTGCGAACGTGAAGTGTTCTCGTGCAAGACTTCGCGAATGCTACGCCGCATATCTCACACTTATACGGGTTGTCGCCGGAATGGATCTGAAAATAAAGAAAACTCAAATATAAAAGAGAAAACGTATACAATCTTTAGTTTTCTTCCTTTTGATTTGTTTACTCTATCTCTTATCATAGTTAGTATCATTCAGCGCAGTGAAAAAATGTGAGGGTGTTTTAGTGTCTATTTGTTGACGTCAGCTCAGATAGATATTGTTGAGCTTACATAGGTAACTTCCGTCGCACTGTTAAAAGTCATATAAAAAATTGGTGAAACGAGATTTTTCGCAATTATCATACATTATTTATTTGGTCACTCACTAGAAAATTAATGCCATGATACTATTCTATAACTATGGTAAAACAACGACTTACTGAAGGTAAAGGTGGCGGGAACCCGCTGGATGCGAGTCGCACGGGACCGGTCAATGTGGCGACACTTGGGGGAGGCCTATGTCAGTGGATGGTTTTCGGCTGAAATGATGATGATGATAAATATAAACGACTTACTTTCAAATGCCGTTCCAGCGCTTCCTTCCGCTTGAAGGCCTGGTCGCACACGGTGCAAGGGAAGGGCCTGGTGTCGGAGTGTTTCTGCTGGTGCACGCGCAGGTCGTGCGCGGAGAAGCACGCCTTGTCGCACTGCGAGCACTTGTAGGGGCGCTCCCCGAAGTGCGTGCGTTTGTGTAGCTCTAGGACTGCGTTGCACTGAGGATCAACGATGTAAATGGGTTTATTTTCATCATAGTTGTAAAAACCGTAAAAGATAAATAAAAAAAGTCGGAAAGTGGAAAACATGTTTTTGCAAAAAATAACACCGACTCCAAAAAACACAAAAAAGTGCAAATAGAACTTTGTTTGATTGATTTAGTTTTTTTGGCACCGACTTTTGACCCGCTCTAGGCGGAGCGGATGGGAGGGTGAGACTTGTCCTGACTAAAACTTATCAATGTTGCTGGCTACATTGCATGTTGCAGTGTTGCTGACATCGTGTTTATGTTTTGTGAATGCGGAACTACTCCCAAATATCTAGGGGGGTGAATCTCTGGGGTTGCGGGACTGTTCGAAAGAGATACCGCGGCCCCGGAACATAAAGGGCGAGGAAGGAACATGGTTTTAGTCAGTAAAAGTCTGACACTCCCTCCTACTCCGCCCAGAGTGGGAGAAGTTATTTGATGATTTCCCCTCCGAAAAAAAAAAGAAAAAGGGGGTGAATCTCTAACAATGCATAAAATAGAAAATGGAATAAAAACCTTTACAATTAATTATTTAGATAGTCAAGGATACAAAAACGATCGAAGTGAGCTCGAAAACTGTAGCAATCATTCATACGGAAATAAGAATAACTTCTACTAACTATTCTCAAAAAAAAATTGCATCTCGTCTCTGATAGGTTTGATTGTTGGGTTGAGCCTGAGCTTGCATCTTCTACTCGTATCTAAGCTAAAAAATACGTTAACATTTTAACCTTTTGTGGACTATATCCGAGGTTCCTGCGGACCAAGTGGGCAGTGAACCACAGGTTGGGAACCACTGCTTTAGTCAGATACCTGCAAACCTATTTTTACCCACTCACCGCATATCTCTTGCCGCATATATCACAGACGCAATTCTTGCGCACCGGCTCGTACTTGTCAGGGTGCTTGAGTCGGTAATGGTTCCAGTATGAACGAGGGGTGGCGAACTCTTCTGGACACTGAAGATAAAATCTACGTTTTAATTAACTTCCTACTGAATGTAGGAAGTTAATTTGATTATTGATATTAATAGCTAACTTACATCGTACAGTCATACAACTTAGTATGCTGGTTCCATGCATGTTGGGGTTTCAATATTTTATTTTATGTTTTCAAATGGCAGACTTTATGGGTTAAGCAAACCTCTTTTGCTCAATATTTCCTTATCCAAGGTGAAAGGGACACCGACGCTTAAATGGTTTCCGGTATTCTGAACCTCCTCCACACATAATTTTTTCATCGGTAATTTAAAAAAAACATCTGCTGTTCCATACATTTTGATCGTGTACGACTGGTAGGTATTGCAGTTTTGTAGAGGCAGGTATTTTTTTTAAAATAACCGGCGCTTTTATATGTGGACGGGTTCAGAATGATGTTCTGAATACGTGGTAACCATTTTAGCGTTGATGTCTCTTCCACCTGTTTAATGGGGTGAGCACTTAAATGATTTTTGAGGACTCATTTCATGCAGTGGTTGTTGTACAGATGAAAGTTTGTACTGAACTGAACTTGCGTCATCGCCAATATCATAAACACGAATAACTTTCAACTAAACTAAATTGAATCATCATCATAACTATAATTTCAGCCGAAAGACGTCCACTGTTGTACATAGGCCTCTCCCAAGTGTCGCCACATTGACCGGTCCCGTGCGAAAAACCGTTGGATGCGAGTCGCACGAGACTAAATTGAATAAATAATCATAAATATCGCTAGACATTACACACACGGCCATCTCGTGCCA
This sequence comes from Xestia ashworthii, assembly GCA_950022955.1. Classification (NCBI taxonomy): domain Eukaryota; kingdom Metazoa; phylum Arthropoda; class Insecta; order Lepidoptera; family Noctuidae; genus Xestia; species Xestia ashworthii. The sequence goes on along the minus strand of OX465565.1, from coordinate 19,918,322 downwards.
CACTAAGCAACGAGGCTTATTTCGTGGACACCAGATAGTTGATATATTATTACATAGATACTTGTTTAATGAAAGGAAATAAATATCTGATTGTAAATACCAACATGTTGGCACTTGGCAGGCCATTTCGTCCGAACTTGACTCTTCCGATTATAATTGTAATGCTTCGGTTGTTTCTTCGGATGCTCCTCTCGATTGTGCAGACGTAACGCCTCAGGGTCTGTAAAGATCTCGCCGCAAACACGACACCCGTTCCTGTATACAAAAGAAACTGAACCTTATATAAACACACATAGAGTCTGTACTCCGGGTATGTTTGAATGACACCAACAGATTGGTGTCGACTTGTACTGAATTTCAAACAAAACTGAACTGTTTGTCAACTCACATAGAGACTGTATTCTTGGTGTGCTTGACTGACATGACCAAATGTCTCTTGTACGCCTCGGTCGATATGAACTTGACGTCACAATCCTCGCAGTATGGACCTTCTTCTGCGTTGTTTTCTTGTTTTGCCTTAACATACAATCAAAAACAGTTATTTAGATTGGTCCCTAAGATACAGGCGCCGCTTAGATTGGGGTGACCGCAGTTACCAAAACGAAAATCACAGAGTAATATTATTGTAACTAGGTATTGAGTTTCAATAATTATTATTATTTAGCTCCGGCCAAGCTGTAGCGAATCCCACGCAGGATGCGTAACGAAATTTGCTTGAGCAAATGTGTTAAATAATTTGCATAGAGGTGTTCATCATCGGCCTATTCATGTTCCCACTGCTGGGACAGGCCTCCTCTCTATGAGAGGGAACAGGCTATATAATCCACCACGCGGGCCCAGTGCGGATTGGTAGATGTCACATGTCTTCGAATTTATGGTTCTAGGACATGCCGGTTTCCTCACGATGTTTTCCTTCACCGTTTTGAGAGCAGCGGTGATGTAATATATTACACAAAGTAATGCGCCTGCCTGGGTTCGAACCCACGACTTACTGAACGTAAGTCGGGGCCGCCACCACTGGGCCACCGCTGCTCTCAGGTGTTCAAACTTGCGCAAATATTCACGGGGGTTCTCAATCTATACTAATATTATAAAGCTGAAGTTTTTGTTTGTTTGGTTGAACGCGCTAATCTCAGGAACTACTGGTTGGAATTGAAAAAATATTTTTGGGTTGGATAGTCCATTTATCGAGGGAGGCTATATAAAATTACGCTACGACCAATAGGAGCGGAGCATAAATGAAAAATGTTGCAAAAACGGGGAAATTTTATTCCTATTGTGAGCTTTTTCTCTCATATGTGACGCAGACGAAGTTGCGTGAGTCATTTCCGCGCGGGATGCGGGACAGGACTGCGCAGAATACCAATGCAGCAGCTTTAAACGATCTCGGGACTTTAGGTTCTAGTATTTAACCCTCCAAATTAAAAACTTTTTATTGGGGGCTTTCGTAAAGATACAGGTTTTACAATCCCGCTTATTCGGGTCTGGTATTTCGGGAAATCGCCAAACGGTTGGTCGACTCTTCACGTGACCAGAGGGCGGGCCTATTTTTTGGCCAAAGAATCAGCATTGCCATCCAACGTGGCAATGCTGCCAGCCTTCTGGGCACTTTTCCTGTTGGCAGCAATGTGGACGAATTTTTCGATGCCCTGTAACCCCTTTTTGATACTTGTACATATTTTTATTTCTATTATAGTGTTAGTTCGGGTCTCGTCTCTCGTCCGAATGATCGGTACCGTCTCGGTACTGCGAACCTAACAACCTGTATCTTTAAATTACGCAAGCACCCTGAGTTACCTGCAAGATGTCACGTGACTCTTAACACTCTATTTTAAGGTTCAAATTCCACTGTACTCACTTCAAGTTCCTTGTGCATCATATTTTTATGTACGACGAGCCCTTGCTTGCTGTAGAACGAGTACCCACAGAAACCGCAAATATTCTCCGATGGATGTTTTATTCGCATGTGGCTGACGTATGTTGTTCTTACACTGCGAACAAAAACAGTTTTATTTAAAAATAATAATCCATATTGTAAGAGAAAGCTACAAGTTCTAAAATCAATCTGCCCGGCTAGCATGGGCAGGGGATAAAATTTTATCCACCGGTTATTTCCATTGACAAGGGACAAAATTCAAACAAAAGTGACCGGTGGATAAAATTTTTATCCCCTGCTTCGATCAATAATAGTACTAGATTCCCGATTAGCGCTTCAAAAACGGCCCGAAAAATAAGACCACAAATACTTTTGTGGTCTTATTTCAAATTAGTATGGTCCAAGCATAGCCAACATTAAGACGTCAAAATGCCGCAGTGCGGGTTCAAAAACTGTATAAAAATACCAACTTAACACCAAGGTTTTGGGAGTTTTTTTTTTTTTTGGTAAGTTTATATCTTTAAGTGTTTTTCATAAAATAAAAACAATTAAATAGTTAATAAATTCAAACAGCTAATATTATAATTGTTTGGCCAATGTTTGCTACAACGCACCAACTATTGTATCAAACATCGACAGTTCTTGAACAGGGAACGCATGGAGTAGTGTTGTTATTTTTATTTATCGTTTTTCTAGTGACCCATTTCGCTGTGCAGAATGGATATCTAATGTCTCGAAAGAAAGAGGAAAAGAAATATGCAACCCTTATAATGTTATTAATTAACTTACCTAGATTACTGTTTCAGATACTTTTGTATGAAGAATACGCCAAAAACACGTTTCTTGATTCCCTTTATTTTTTTTAAGTTTTTTTTATTACCTATTCGTTGTAATAAAACAGTATTTTTTACCTTTTTGAATCGATTAAAAATATTTGCTACCATACATACGAAACTAAAAAAATATATTCTGCAACTCTACGTCATTCAATACTTACTGTGTTCTAAATATTGAAATGTCATACCAAAAATTACGTTTAGTTCCACAATAGAATAAGCACGAAATTGTAAACAAAATGTTTTTAACCTAAGGACTCAGACTTAAGATTCATTTTAGAATAAATATTTTTGTTCTGATGACTTTTTATTTTCAATCAACATTTTAAATTTGTTCTTTTAATCCTTTCTTCGATGAAAGGACTTAAATCAATATATTTTGCAATAGTAATTAAACTTTACGTTTAAGCGTTAAGGTTTATATTAAACTGTAGGTTGTTCAGATTATTTAACATTTTGCTATGAAATGTAGATGTTTGCGTGTGTGCAAACGTGGCCACTTGAGCGACGTATTTTTGTTCCTGATCCTTTATCTAGTACTATTATTGATCGAAGATCCCCTGCCCATGCTAGCCGGGCAGGGTGCTAACCACTTCTACCTATAGTTCAGTTCAAACTTTATGGCGGCTCGGAAGTTAGCTGCGAGTGACGGTTTGCGTAGGTCTAAAGGTTCAAACTTTATGGCGGGTTGGAAGTTAGCTGCGAGTGACGGTCGGCGCAGGTATTGGTAATGGTTCAAACTTTATGGTGGGTCGGAAGTTAGCTGCGAGTGACGGTCGGCGCAGGTATAACAGTTCAAACTTTATGGTGGGTCGGAAGTTACCTGCGAGTGACGGTCGGCGCAGGTATAACGGTTCAAACTTTATGGTGGGTTGGAAGTTAGCTGCGAGTGACGGTCGGCGCAGGTATAACAGTTCAAACTTTATGGTGGGTCGGAAGTTACCTGCGAGTGACGGTCGGCGCAGGTATAACGGTTCAAACTTTATGGTGGGTTGGAAGTTAGCTGCGAGTGACGGTCGGCGCAGGTATAACGGTTCAAACTTTATGGCGGGTCGGATGTTAGCTGCGAGTGACGGTCGGCGCAGGTATAACGGTTCAAACTTTATGGTGGGTCGGAAGTTAGCTGCGAGTGACGGTCGGCGCAGGTATAACGGTTCAAACTTTATGGCGGGTCGGAAGTTAGCTGCGAGTGACGGTCTGCGCAGGTATAACGGTTCAAACTTTATGGCGGGTCGGAAGTTAGCTGCGAGTGACGGTCTGCGCAGGTATAACGGTTCATATAATGCGCAGCCCGCTACTTGCAGCTAACTTCCGAGCCGCCATGATATTTGAACAGAACAATACTATCCATTAACTGTTTGAATGTCTACTAAATAAATGCGAAATTCATTGAAATTTGAACATTACATACATTACATATTCTATAACATGATAACAATCTTGGATAAAGTTAACTAAAGCTTGTTCATTTGTTTCAAGCAAATATTCCTTACTTGAAAACTTCATCGCAAAATTTGCACTTGTGCGTGACTCCCTTATGTGAACCTTGATGCTGCTTCACAGTAGTTCTGAAACATGAACCTTATGTCAATTCACAAACAGTCTCTTTTAAGCTTGTTAACTCAACCATTTATGGCTTTGACCACACATTAGTTAAGAAACAACCTTTCAGAACATTGTTTGAGCAAAACTGCTCCTTTGTTCTAATAGTCAAAGTGTGACTGCATGAGGTCCTAGATTCGATTCCAAGGTCAGGTAAAGTGTTATTGGGTATTTCCATAAGGAATTTCTCAGTAGCAGCCACGGAGTCTGCATTTGGCATGGTTGTTGGTAATAGGCTCGCCCCCTATTCCATGGGAATGAATTGTGGGTGTACTGTTAGGTACACCCCTATCTAACCTTTTGGGATTACAGGCCGGGCGTTGTTTCAGCAAATTGTGAATTACAGACAGGAATCGTAACAGATACACCGTGTTTCCGGACGATATCCATAAACACCTAAAGTACTTACGGGATTATATCCGTGATTTTCTTTTGTTTCTACGAGCACCCGATATTTCGACGCTGTTGCAAGCATCATGATCGCGGGGATATGCTTTAAGTGTAGTGAAAAACCGTGAAAGTCTAAAACAGTGGATATCCATAAACTTCGACCGGTTACTGTACTCATCATAATGAACAATTTTAACTATGGGATCAAATCCTGAATTGCGAAAAAAAATCTGCTGTGTATGTTACATGTTCGCATTAACTCGACAAAATGTATGGAACTGTAGATTTATTTTTCGCGATTCAGGGTTTGGTCCCATAGTACAAGTTGTTCATAATGATCAGTACAATGACCGGTCGGCGTTTATGGATATCGTCCGGAAACACGGTGTATAGACACAACATTATTTTTAAATAAAATATGAAAGGGATTTAAACTTACATATTACTAGAGTTGTATGGACATAAATTGCAGACATATCTCTTCCCGTGGTTTAGGGCATGTCTCTGAAGGTTTCGTTTCGTTTTAAACCTGTACTTGCAGATTTTGCACTCTATGTCGCCGAGGTTCTGCAAACAAAGAGAAGCTGTAAAGCGTTACATCATCATCATCGGCCTATTAATGTACCCACTGCTGGGACAGGCCTCCTCTCTATGAGAGGGAATGGGCTATATAATCCACCACGCGGGCCCAGTGCGGATTGGTAGATGTCACATGTCTTCGAATTTATGGTTCTAGGACATGCCCGTTTCCTCACGATGTTTTCCTTCAGCGTTACATATAAAGTTTAAATTGTAAAGATCTAAGCTGACTAAACATGGGCCCTACTGCGAAGCATGAGGTCCTGGGTAAAGTGTTATTGGGTTTTTCCGTCAGGAATTTCTCAGTAGCAGATATCTAGATATCAGCCTGATTGATGGCAATAAGCTCGCTGCATGGGAGTAAAAAAATACTATAAAAATGTTAGTGTAATCAGTACAGATACACCTCTGCGATATGCTTAACCATTTGGAGATTACTGATACCGTGATATAACGTTAGGTACGTTTTGAGTACATGCCTAGACACTACGCAGAGTGCCATGTTCCCGAAGAAAAGCCGGTAGGAATCGGGTTTTTAGGTGCCTTCGCGCCTGATAATAGTAGTATCAAATATTTCTCGATTTCTTAAAAAAAAACAAACACTTCATTTACAAAAACTTTATTGTGAAAGTCATTAACAGAGTGCAACTTACAAGTGACGTTATTATCTAGCGAATCAGTGCTGTGTACAATAAATAAAACACTAAAAACTCCATACCATTCTGGTGCTGCTGTACTTCTACCCGATACATACAAATCATAACAGTCGTTTTGCTCAGTGTCTGAAAATACTTAGTGACATAGCTTCAGTGTTTGCGTATCTTTTCATAGTTGCAGTGTTGCGTCTTGTGGTGTCACAACTAGCCATAACACCATAGAAATTGCCGTAAACGCATATATTTAAATCAGCGCCATCTGTTCATTCCAAGGCAAACTTCGTGTAGATCGATCAAACTTTACACAAACAAGATTGAATATATAACGATGGTCAAGTGCGCAGCCTGCGGTAAATTTCTCGCGTCGTCAGATGCCGCAAAATGCAACAAATGCGTGTTATGGTATCACCGTCAGTGCGCTGGACTGAACCAAATAGGTCCCATTGCAGCTCCCTGGCACTGCCCGGAGTGCAAGAAAAATCTAGTGCGGGACAACCGGTCTGAAACCCCAGTGCGAGGGCATGCCAAAGAACCTTTGGACGAGACCGCTGCAAACCTAATGGATACCAGTCCAATTAACAACACTGCTTCGGATGCGACGTCTGAACTCTCGAAGGACTTCACCTCCGAGTTGAGGAAGTTTAAGGAAGACTTTATTAACACTGTACGGAGTGAGTTCCAGTTATTGCGAAATGACCTGGCTGAATTGAGATCTTCACTTAAGTCCACAATTGACCGTATGACCAATTTGGAGGAAAGAGTGGCCAATATAGAACACCAAAAAGCCTTGCGATTGCATAAATGTCCCACTATTGTTATCGAAGTTAAAATACTACGGTTTCGACAAAAATGCAATCCAGTGGTTCCATAGTTACCTCAGTGACAGAAAACAACTCGTGGAATTACGGTTGCCGGACGGGACTACTCTGACTTCGGCCCTTACTTCAATAGAAAGAGGAGTTCCTCAGGGATCTATCTTGGTTCCGATTATTTTTATTTTATATTGTGCAGACATAATAAAATGTCTGCAGAAATGCAAATATCATATTTATGCTGACGATGTGCAGTTATATTTGTCTTTTAATCCTGACGACATTGACACGGCTATTAAAGACCTAAATGACGACCTGGAAAGAATTACTACTTGGTCAGATGAGAACTGCCTAGCTTTAAACCCATTGAAAACTAAGTATATGTTGTTTGGTACGAAGCAGCAGTTAAAGAAGGTACCTTTAAGGGTTAAGTTGACTCTAATGGGTGAGCCTATTGACCGAGTTAATGATGCGCGGAACCTAGGGTTGTGTATGGACAATAGCCTTAGGTTTGAGAAACACGTCGCTAACTCCGTGAAAAACTGTTTTTACCGCCTGAAACTGCTGTACAAAATGAGGCCTTACCTGTCGGAAAAACTTCGCGAACAGCTGGTCGAAACCCTTGTACTATCCAAACTTAATTACGCTGATACGGTTTACGGCCCACGTTTGCTGGCTCGTACGGATAGACTTATACAAAGAGTCCAAAACGCGTGTGCTCGATTCTGTTACTCGGTTCCCCCTAGAAGTCATGTCACCCCTTATCTGAACAAACATTGTATGCTTAAAATGAAGTCGAGACGAAAGTTACACCTTGCGTGTCTACTGTTTGGTGTTATTAGGACTACGAAGCCGAAGTATTTGTACGACAAGTTACGTTGGATGGCTAGTAAACGAGAGTGCGCACCTAGGCTTTGTGCCCAACAATTATCAACACAATCTCATAGGACAGCAGCTTTCAGAGGTACTTTCCGATATGCCGCATCTAAGGTGTGGAATAATATTCCTCCACCATTACGGGTACTGGGCACTATTCACACGTTCAGAACACGACTGCGGCAGTATTTGATAGCAGCACAGCAGAAACTGGATATGGTTACAATGAATGTTTCAATTATATAAACGCTTAGTAGGTAATTTGCAGCACTTGCGTACGACTGCACCAAGTACCTTCTTATGCAGACACGCGAACTATTGCGACCATAATCATAACATTGTTCACGAACCATAATCTTCCGAGCGCCACACCAACTTAATACAGCTAGTACCACAGCTATGCCTGTTCCACGCCAATCCGTTACAGTCCTCATAATAGGACAACAGCCTGCAGGGGATGTCTCAAGTATGTTGTATGCCGCTACTCTCTGTTGAGTTTTTATGCCACCTCCCATAAGATCCTTAAAAAGATAAAAAAATATTTAAATTTACTTTGAAAAAAAAAAAAACAACTTTTTAACAAAACAAAAGTATGAACAACAAACACGTTAGGTACCTATTAATAACAAACACTCACCTAAGGTTTATCATCTATCGGCAAGGCATAATCAATCTATGTATCACTATTTCCGAGAAAGCATCATGTTTACTTGTTATTAAGCGTCGACCAGATATAAGTAGGTAGGTAACGAATCACGTGAGCGAGACCCGTCGCGTGAGCGCAGAAGATTCGTGCGGCGCGGGCGGCGGCGGGCGCTGCGCCGCGCCACCGTGCACCGTGACTGTTTCACACTTTTTGACGCATAGTACGTCATCGCGCTAGCAGTTCCAGAGGAACAATGCGTCGTGTGACGAAGTCGTTTGGTCGTATGATGAGTGGCGCGCGAGCAGGGGACGCGAAGGTGGGGTGGGAGCAAGACACAGACGCAAAACACGCTTGGTCTTCATAGCATTGCACAAATATGAAATTAATCCATACCTGGGTAGTTGTTTGACATTAAGTAAGTATACGGTATAATAATTATCTTATCTGTGTATTTATTTATTGTTACCAGTATTGCTTTCTAACACAATTAAATACTTATTACTTTACATACATTTTCTTCATAAGCACGAACTCGTACATTTCATCAATTTACCCTATTTTTATAAATATATAAGTATATTTTTTTTATTGTACAGATAGCCATTTATTTATATATTTTAATGTTTGAAACTGTTTTCTGTTTGTCCCTTCCCCCGTCAAGGTTCATTGGAAGACCAGCGTCAGACAGCATAACCTGTCTGGCATGAATGCTGAAATGGACCTTTTTGGCGCAGCCGTGAGGCACACAGTACATACTATGTATTTTTGTCCTTTTGGTAATTGTTTTATTATTATTGTGTGTGTGCTTAATACTGACGTCAAATAAATATTTTTTCTTTCTTTCTTCTTTCTGATAGGTTTAGTATAAAGGGTGTAAATAGACCCTTAACGAAGCCGAAAGGCACTTGTTCTGCCCGTTATTGAGTTATTTTTTTTCTGGTCCATACCTGGGAACCTATAGTTACAGAAATATTAGAGGTCAAAGAAACAACTTTTTTCACAAATTCCTTTTTCTAATACTAGTTTTTAAGGTCATTTTTTAAATTCTTCCATAACCGGCTTACTATTAAATGCGTCCGTCAGCACAATGTTTAGTGTGCTTTACATTATGTTTTGTACCGTAAAACGTAATTTTTCACTAAAAAAATATATATTTCCCAGTTATATTTTTTACGTAGGGTTACTTAGTTTGATGTAAGTACAGAATGCTTGGTTGTCGGCTTCGTGAAGAGTCTGTTTACACATGTAGATATCAGCCTGGTTGTTGGCAATAGGCTGGCTACATGGGAGTGAAATATAACAGGTGAAACGTGTGTGTAATCGGTACAGGTACACGTCTGCGGTCTGCCTAACATGATATAATGTTTTTTTTAAGTTTTGAGTCTAAAGTCTAGACACTACGCAGAATGGGCTTCTATGGTGCCTTCGCACCTGCTAGAATCTTACCGGAGAGTGTTTGGTGAGGTGATGTTTCCAGGCATGCGTATTGTTGAACCCCCTGTAGCACTGATGGCACTTGTACGGACACTCCAGGTAGTTGGATGATTGCTTGCGTTTGTTCATCTCTTCTAACTGCTCTTCAAGCTGGGGGTAAGAAGATACTTTAATGTACAGATGCGGAATTATGCCGTTAGGGAGGTGTTTTTCATTCATCGTCGCACAAATCGGCGCGGGCTAGCGATCAGACTTGAGTTGTATTTATTTAAAGTTAACGCACACAAAAATTTACAAAGGCGGGCTTAATTTCTTGGGCATTCTGTACCAGTCAACCCCGAGGTTTATGTATCAAGTATTGTTTGCCTATATGGCTATGCGAGCACAAGAGACATTGATTCGTCTTGCGACGCGTCTTGTGGTACGGTATCCACGAGAAGGGAAATAATTATGGAAGAACAAAAATTGTGTTTAATCGACATTTTTAAAAAAAAAAACACCTTTAAAAATTAACAAAATAATAAACAAACAAAACGTATAGCAAACGAAGCTTTTGAATACACTATCTTCTATACAGTAATGAATGGCTCAAACATACCGATAAAGTAATAACATTTATCAAATCATCAGTCTGGACGTCGCATTGTGTGTCGTCTTTCTTCACCTTCTTCTTAGCAACCGTAGTGCGGGTCCTCTTTGGCCTTATTGCCTTCTTGGACTGGACTGACCGTGATCTTTTGATTGGCAATTTTGGTACATCAACTGTTGTTTCGGGAAGCTGTGGAATAAACGGTATAAATGTCAAAGACACATTAATATCGCGCGGTAGATTATTTTCAGTTGGCACTTGCAAGTCCAACTCTGGCCTGCGTTCGCCTGTCCGCAGAATGGTCGATTCCTACAATAAAACTTTCGAGCATATTGACATTTTTGCATGTTCTCACTATAAGTTTAAAAAACTCATACTAAAGGAGTTTTCTTAAATATTTATACACCATTTATTGTTTTCTTGTTTTTTACAACTTTTAAGTATTTTTAATCTTTTTTTTTTGTATTTGTAACCCTAGCGATTATTTTTAATATTATGTATCCTAGAGTTAATCTGTGAACAGCGTTGTGGGCTGCAATGTTGTTTTTAAGTTCTGTTTAAATTTCCTATTTCTATGTTTTATATTGCAGCTGTTTGTTGTTCCATTTGAATAAAAATAAAATAAAAATATCCTCCCCTTTCAACAGAAAGAAAGAAACTGTCAGCCAGTGGCCAATGGCAATGGTGATTCATCATCACCATCATTATTATCATCAGCCTATTAATGTTCCCACTGCTAGGACACAGACCTCCTCTCTATGAGAGGGAATGGGGGATAATGAAGGGCTATAATCCACCACACGGGCCCAGTGCGGATTGATAGATGTCACATGTCTTAGAATTTTTTGGTTCTAGGACATGACGGTTTCCTCACGATGTTTTCAATCACCGTTTTGAAAGCAATGGTGATTAGCTAATTTTTTTCTTTCAATTCGCCTATATCTTCGTACTGCTGGGCAAAGACCTCCCCCATAGGCCATAGCCTTCAATTCTTCCTTAGGTGCGACTTTCTCAAGCCAATTTCTCGCAAATGTCTCTAAGTCGTCACACCAGCGATTTCTAGGCCTGCCTCGACGACGCCCATCTTCTAGCACCCATTGATTAGCCAAGTATATGCAGTAGATAATTATAGTGCACAACCACAGGTACACTCTTTGCTAGTTAACTGTGTGATGGACAGGCAATTTAACACGAGCCGGGAGAGATTACGTGCTTTTTGAGGTATGGGGTTGTCACACCACCAAATTCAGAGAGATGATGAATGGATAATGGAAAAACCTATGAGATGTTTTTTTTTTCTTTTAGCCTGTACTGCCCCACTGTTGGGCAAAGGCCTCCCCTAATTCCTTCCATGAGCTCTTTTCTCGTGCCTCGTCGAACCAATCCTCGCAGTACGCATCCAGGTCATCTGGCCACCTCTTTATGGGCCGGCCTCGGCGGCCGTCCATCTTCCAGCACCTATCGTGTGGAGTTGAATTTGTAATGGACGACCTGAATAAAGTTGCCTGACTTGGGATTCGAACTTAAAACCACCATGGTCAGCACCAGCAGTCGCGCTTGCGACCAAGGGGATAGCCAATACATATGTTTAAAAACAGCTGAACTTCATCTTCTTAATTAATATCAACAGAACAAACTTGAATTTATAATATATATGGTAGTGTAACATCTCAACCCACAAACTTACTTCAACATCATGAGACTCTTCTTCAATGTTTATCTTCAAAGACATATCCACCTTCTCCACTTCATGAATTTTCTTGTTATAATTCTTCTCACATTCATCATCACTTGAACTAACATCTGGACTGATATGATCAGGCATATCAATATCATCATGATCCTCTTTTTTGATAACTTCTACCACAAATTCAGGTCTTTCTAGGCTAATGCAGTCAGTTCTGTCTTCTTCTATGCTTATATTGGTGACATTTGTAACTGTGAGAAGATTTTTTCTGTGTATTGATTTTATTGTTGTGTATGATAACTGCAACATTAATAATTCAAATTAAGAATCAAATTGAGAAAGAATTAAATTCTAATTATAAGTTGTAGGAAGAAGGTTGCGGGAATCCGCTGAATGTGAGATGCATGGGACCGGTCACTGTGGTGACACTTGGGGGAGGCCTATGTCCAGCAGTGGGCGTCTTTCGGCTGAAATGATGATGATGATGAATAAGTTTCCGACTGAATGGAAGATGGTGGAAGAAAGTGTGGAGACCGCGGAGGACGGGACAGAGGAATGTGGGGAAGACAATCAACTACATGGTCAGATGATCTCATTAAAGTGGCTGGAAGAAGCTGGATAGCCATGACACATCACCGCCAAAGGTGGAGAGATTTGGAAGAGACCTACACTCAGCATTGGGTGGCCATAAATAAATATTGCTGGACATTAACACACAGCGCCATCTAGTGCCACACTAAGCAAGGCTTGTATCGTGGACACCAGATAGTTGATATACTATATATATATACCTTTTTTGTTTGTAAATACATACTTATTATTTAAATAAACATCCATGACTCGGAAACAAATGAAAAACCATAGGTTGAAGGAGAATCAGTTGTGTTGTGAGAAACACATCTAGGTTAACATCATATAAAAGTACTCTGTGGTTAACATACAGGTAATCTTAGGCACAGACTGAAAACAACTTCACAAAAGTATGACCTTATGAAAGAAACAAGAAAAGGCATGGATAAAGAAAGGACACACTTTTTTATAAGTGCCTTGAACTATTTATTTATTTGGGTTCTTTTACTTTGAGTTACAATTTCCTAAATTTAAAAGAATTTTTCGCGAGAAATAACAATTGTAATTTGGAGATGGGATTTTTTTTCATAAAATATAAGTTGCAGAATAGTATGTTCTTTTTTTTTTTTTTTTTTGTTGTACATAAGCTATTTTTTGTAATTTTGTGTATATTTTTCTTTATAACTTTTTGTGTGCAATAAAGAATAAGAATAAGAAAAGCTCGACGAAGTCCCAGAGAATGAATTTAACTGTCTTCGATCCCGCAACGAAATTAATCAGAAAGTATAGCGGAGGAGTAGGAAAAAAACTGTTATTTCCACTTCCCTCCATATCAGCAGGAGACAGAACGAAACAAGGCCAATAGGCACAAAGGGACGTTTACAACTGGGATAGGCCCAGTTCCCTAGCACCACGGATAAATATTAACGTTAATGGGTCCTAAGTTGAGAGCTGTTATATTTGATTCCAATAATAGGTATGGCAAAAACGCTTGAACGCACGGAAATTTGCTCTAGTTTCTACAAGGTCCGTATAGTAAATAACTCCGGATGTAACCTGTACACTATCCAACATAATATTGCGTTCATTTTGCCAAATACACTCCCACAAAATGAGATGTGCAGATTGTTCATATTCGCAGTCAGATGTTGAACATTGACAAAAAGGCGAGTCAACAAGTTTGAAGGAAAATAATTTACTCTTGAAGTTGCCATGACCCGTGAGAAATTGGGCAACACAGTGATCAACCTCCAGCCATGTCCTGTCCAGCCGCTCACGAACGGATGGAAAGAACTGGTGGAGGTGTCTGCCCTTGATGGAATTGTCCCACCTACATTGCCATTCAGATAAAAGTTCCTCCCAGACGTCGGTCTGTGGTTTGAATAATCTAGAAATCTTAGCACGATCACGTATGGTTAAAAAGACGAAAATACTATGTTCATAACAAGATTAAATTTTTATCAGAACAATAGGAAAAAACACTTTTAAAAGTTGTTTACATAATGGTGCTTGTGACTGACTGTACACCAGGTGACCAGACCCCATATTCACAACGCTTCAATTCAAATTCGATTCGGGAAGTCGTATGTCTATCTCATTCCTTTTCGTTATGCCAAAAAAGTATAGACATACAACTTGTTGAATCGAAATTCTTTCCAAGCATTTGTGAATATGGGGGCAAGTGGAATTTAAAAACTTCTTTAACTGTTTAAGAGCTGTACCTTCCCACAGTCATCAATTATTCCACACAGTAGACCCTGGCTCTGGAGACACTTTTCTCTGAATAAATAAAACTTCTTCACAAGTGCTGCGCATTCGTAACAGGCATATTGCGGCAAGTTGGTGAATAGAGGCTGGAAACAAAAGTTGATTTGTATAATCCTATATCTTATAATATAAAAATGAATCGCAAAATGTGTTGGTAAGCGCATAACTCAACAACGCCTGGACCAATTTCAATAATTCTTTTTTTGTTGTTTTTGTTATTGTCATGAGGTTTATATGAAAAAAAAAAATGTAGTAGTAGGTAGGTAGTAGTAGGTAAGTAGTAGTAGGTAGCTTTTTCCCTCTTATGTGAGGCAGACGAAGTTGCGTGGGTCAGCTAGTCCTATAATATTATAAATGTGAATGTAAGTTTGTTTGTTATGCTTTCACACGAAAACTACTCAACCGATCATCATGAAACTTTGTACACATATTCTTGGAGGTATTAGAAGTAACATAGGATACTTTTTATTAAAAAAAAAAAAAAACTACAGGATTCGCGTACGAAGTCGCGGGCAGAAGCTAGTTTTATTAAAAACAGAAAATTATTATGCTTTATTTATGAGTAGCATAACTTGATACAATGCATTTATGTTACAAGTACAACACATGTCATATTTGATTTTATTGTACCTTTATGATTTAATTTTTGTTTTTTAAATGGTAGCCAGTGAGGTGGCGTCACGGCAGGCTACGAAGGTGGCGGGACAAACAGGACAAGTTTCGTCTAAACTGGAAGGAGAACGCGCGGTTTCACGAGAGGTGGAAAGAGTTGACCTTTGACCTTTGGCCTTTGCCCAGGAATGGGACAGGGCAGGCTAGTATAAAAAAAAATGGTAACCTAAATAATCTAGGCCTACACTGACCAGCCACTGAGTTAATATTAAAATAATAAGTACTGCTAGGGGTACAGCAGAAGCGGCAATCAAGCCTGCTTCGCCCAAGCACACTGCTAGAAAACATTTTAAGGTCAGTGGGTCGTCTTAGGGGCGGAGTTAAAATAAAAAAAAAACGGAAATTTTTCTAAGTCCTCGCGCCATAGCGCCCCTAAGGCTACACTCCAACCCATTTTAATGAAATAACTAAATTTAATGAAAAAATAAACGAAAAAAAATAAAACTTACCTTACTTTCTGTCATCAATGTTGCAAAATAAGTTTCTAAAGGATATGCAGACAGTTCCTGCATTTTTACATCCATGTTTAAACAAATACGACACACTTGAACGTCTCCCATGGTGGCTTATTTATACCTTTACCTTTATAGATAAAGAAAACTAAAAATTAAATATATACTGAGCTTTCTATAGCTTAGTTGTTCCGTGAAGAGTTCAGAGACGACCATCAACTCCATAGCTTCATGTTAAAATAATAGGAATGTTCGGTTTATTTATCATACAGGTTTTCTGTATGCTATTATGTTTATTACACACAGAAAACACATGATATTAATTCATATATTTTAAGATAATCATTTTTTCTCGATCTACAAAACACGCCAAAAAAACGCAAACAACAAATAATTGAAACGTCAAAGTCAAAATCCTGGTCCTGTCAATCCAATCCTGTCAAGCAAATGCACTTTGAACCAAGAACGTTTTGTTGTTAACTATTTATGTTCTAAATTATTTAGACAATCTAAAGTGGTAGAAAATTAGATTTATAAATATTTTAACCGATCTTAGTATGAAATAGTTTAGGGAATGATATACTTGAGTTAGATGCCATCAAAATCAATATGAAACGAAACGTAATATAATTTACGTTTTGTTGGTGGTTGATTTCCCAACTGCTTTCGACGTTACGCTTGTTACATCGGAAAGGGTAGGCGGAGAGAGGCATAGGTGTACTCACAGGGTGGAATATTCACGCTGAAGGTGTTTCGGTATGTAGGTTATGTGGATATTATTAAACTGGATTTTCTTCGGGTTTTGATACTAATAACGTAGAATTATTAAAAAGTTTTAAAATATAACACCTACCGTTTCTACTCAGTGAGTTAAAAGCTCGGCACTTTTACAATTCATTTGCGTTTAAGAAACGTAAGACCTTAATTTACAAAGTAATATATTTTTTATATATTTATTTCAACATATAGGTACAGACAAAAGGGGTACACAATGACTTGTTCTAAGAAATTCTTCAGATGTGATGTGTGGGATTAGAATAATCTGGACGGTCGATAAAAATGGTGAGGGCCACTATAAATTGAGCCCTACAACCTACTGACTAACGTAGGTATAGTAGGTACCTATCTATTGTACTGTATAGATAGATACATACCTAAGCATAGAATGATGCAAACCGGATCTCGACAAAACTGGTTTTGCTACAAGCATACTATTTATGAACCAGTTGATGTATTGTATCTAAGTATGTACTTGTAACTTATTTTAAGACTGCCTTCTTAGTTGTGGACTTGCGATATATGTATTGATGGATGAGAAATGGTAGAGGAGGAAGGAACTTATGAATCAGGTCGCAGGCGGTAAATAGGTAGATCTAGGTGTAATGGGTGGTCCTGCCGGGGTTGCGGGCCTATTCGAAAGAGATACTGCGGCCCCGGAACATAAAGGGCGAGGAAGGAACATGGATGGGTTTTAGTCAGTAAAAGTCTGACACTCCCTCCCGCTCCGCCCAGAGTGGGAGGAAAAAAAAAAGGTGTAATGGGTGGTCCTCGTTTAGCTGGAAGAAATAGGAAGCAATTTGCGTGTTGTTATGCAGCGAGCATCCGAGGTCAAATGGGCCAGCAGGAGGGTGCGATTATGGGATGTTATAGTTTGTGGCGTGTATAATGGATGCTATAGGATACTATACTGGGTTCATCTTAAACAATGATTACACCACAAAGTATCAATACAATCTAATAAAACAACCCTTACTTTATTTCATAGTCAGCGAAGACTCTCACAGTATTTAAGATGGACCAACCCAAAATCAATCTACACACAAAAGTAGGTATATGTATGTACCACCTACCTAGGTACATAGGAGCCACCCGGCACTAAGCCGCGCATATTCATCGATCGGCGCACGGCGCAGTAGCCATTACACATAAGCCCTTTAACGTCATAATGGTGTCTAGTAACATGCGTCAACCTAAATTCGGGACTAGATTCTTATTGTGGTTTAGGAATATTTTTCGTCCCAGGAAACATGGTTGACGGGTGAATAAAAACGCAGGGGTCAATCGTGACCAAACTTTGAAGGAGATTTCATACAAGAAGATCTGTAAATATCTAACTATGTAAATAAAAGCAAATACCTGCTGGTAACAATTACTATGATAGCTATTAATTTAAAGTTAAAATCTCTTTCATAGTTTTGTTCGAAACACCCCTCTCTATTTTGCCAGTTTTACCCGGTAATGACTCATGAGGTGACCATACAATTACGCACACACTGCAGCCGCAACCACTGACCATTCATAAAGATAAAGCTTGAGCGATTCACAACTCAAGAGCAAGCGAAGCGAACTCGAAGTCGAAACTATTAGTAGGTAGTACCAAGGTAGTACCCTTCCTCAAAGAAAGGTGCCTACTTTTCAACCGACTTCCAAAAAGAGGAGGTTATCAATTTCGACTGGGTGAACCGATTTTGATGGTTCTTTTTTTATTTGAAAGTTGGTGCTTCTCGTGTGGTCTGATTTTCTGAAGATCTGATGCTGATCTTCGGAGATATACAATGGAACTCTTCAAAACTAGACAACAAATCTGCAGTGATTGCTGCAATCGCTTGTAGGTTCATTGTTTACAGTGGCGTAGCGTGGGTGACAGCCGCCCGGGGCGGAAGACAATTTGTCGCCCTTTTATTTAGGTATTTCAATTTGATGTAGGTATACTAAACATTACATACTCAGATTAATTCTAGAGAATTTTTGACAAGAAAAGTCATTACAATAATTCCCAGAAGGTCCCATAATCATCAAGTAAGGATCCTGATAATGGGATCCTGGATAAATAGAGGGAACTCTTCAAATTGTTAAAAGAACTCCTCAGTCTAAGATAGCAAATGTACTGGGATCGCTGAAATCTCATGTCTGTCTGTTGATTACACCAGTTCATAACAGAAAATCACGCCGGTACGCTGTGAAAGGGTATGCACATATGAACCACTAAAAAGTGAAATAACACTCCTTGTTTGGGCAGTCGTGTAAAAATCGACGCGAAAAAACCGACTTCACACAAAAAAGTGAAAAATAACTGTAGCTTCAGAAGTCGGTGACAAAAAAAAAACCAAGTAAATCGATCAAACAAAGGTCACCGACTTCTGTTATTTTTCACTTTTTTGTGTGAAGGCGGTTTTATTTTTTGAAAAAAAAGTTTTATTTTAAGCATTCTTGATTATATTGAAGTGACTTTGTTGTCGTACGCATAAAAATGGAGAATAATCAATTAAGTGAGACCGTAGTATCAGTATGCAAGAACGACCGAAGTTAGCTCGAAAATTTTGAGCACCTCGCCTTGGAGATGTTAGTTTCTTTTTATCATTTGAGCAGATTATATTGAAGTGTTTTTGCCAAATTATGTTACAAGCTACAAGAACGAGCGTAGCGAGCTCGAAAATTTTGAGTACTCCCCCTCGAAGTTGTGAAGAAAAAGATTTTCTTTCCAAAATTAATATAGATAAGGAAGGTAGAAGCAACTGGGAGGCTCTTCGAGCCTCTCAGTTGCTTGTGTCAAGTAAATACGAGGCGGCCGGAGAAGCGACTACAAAAAGAACACGCGCAAGCCGTCCTGCTCAGTCTACCACCACGGGCAATGTCTCTCTTCAAGGGTGTAGCGAGGTACGGGCAGGGGGGGCGGGGGGGGCGCAGCTGCCTCCCCCAAACCGTAAAGTACACAAACCGTAAAGTATTACGTAATAAAGTTGATTCTATCGACAGGCGAATATTATAAGATTATACTATGAAATTAATGCTAATGGTAAATACACCACTAAGTCGTATTCGAAGTAGTCTAAGAACGTAGGTGTAACTTGATTGCCCCGAGTAGCCTGAAAATCATACAC
The DNA here is from genome assembly GCA_950022955.1 of Xestia ashworthii. Classification (NCBI taxonomy): domain Eukaryota; kingdom Metazoa; phylum Arthropoda; class Insecta; order Lepidoptera; family Noctuidae; genus Xestia; species Xestia ashworthii. The sequence continues at coordinate 19,898,997 of OX465565.1, read as the reverse complement.
CCTACAGCAATCCACAGTTGGACATAGGCCTCCTCAATCGCACACCATCAATCAACTCTCATCTCAATTCAGTTGCTAGTGTTGCTCCCAGCGACCCTTGTTTTTTCGGATGGGAAATGCGAATGTGCGTATCCGGAGTCCGTATCTAGCCGTCATACGGTGCGCACGCGATGTCGCGATTTCTAAGTTTTCAAATTCTCGCGAAGTTGTCGTCCTGATACTGGACTGCGTTGTGTTGTGCACTGCCAATGCAAAATTGTTGTGAGCTATGTCACTCATTACTGTGAAGTGTAATAGTTGCAATGTTGTTATTAATGAGTTGTTGGCGTTTCTGCGAAACGTGTTGGACGTTATGGACGAAGAGAGTGTGCACCAGTTGTGTACCTCGTCTTTCTCTGCGGAAGAAATAGTGAAGGCCAAGACTTTGTTGTTTGAGTCGGTGCCTACTGGGAAGAAGATGCCTGTTCGAAGAAAGGATGGGAAGAAGAAAATGTCGCGAGACCTTGATGACATGATTTGTTTGTTAAAAGGATCCAATCCCGATCTTTTCCCGATATTTGTGGCTAGGGAGCTACATAGGCTCCCTCCAGTCTCCTTCGACCATGTGGATGTCACCCGACTCCTGAAGGACGTAGCGAAACTGCAGAACAAGGTTAGTGTTTTAGAAGAAAAAGTTGTAACAACAGAGCAATTTGATCGCTTTAAGTTAGAAGTAGAAAACATGAAACACGCATCGTTAACTGATACTTACACGATAGAAAGAAACATAAATAAAAGGAGAGGAGCATGTTTACAAAACAGTATTACTCTGGACAGTGGCCCTATAGGCTTAGAATATGTGCCCATAAAATATTCTCAAGTAACAGCTGATTCAAATGTAAACGCCCGACCGACAAAAAACACGCTGACAACAGCTGATCAGTGTGATTATAGCTGCGTCTCTGTTTTACAAACACAACAAGGTGAGACAGAGAATAGTAGGCACTCAAGGCACTTTGGTGAGCGAGACGGGCTGGCAGCTGCGCCGAGTGTGAGCGAGACAGAGTGCATGACGAGCAAAATTACGACGTTGGGCGATAAGGAACAGATTTCGTCGCCGCCGGCGCCGCCGGCTACCTGTGCGAAGGTGTCCCCTACCAGTGGTCAGCGAGTGAGTGTAAAGGCGTTGCCTTCGCCCGCGCCATCGCCACCACCAGTGGCAATGACGGCGCGAGAGGTTCCATGTGCGAGTTTGTGCGATAAACAAGTGAGTAGTGATCAAGTGGTAGGTGATAATGAATGGAAGTTAGTGCAGAATAAACGATACAAACAAAATAGGATTTCTAGTCAGAAAGGAAAAGCTTTAACTGCGCCAGAGGGTAAATTTCGGGCCGCGGATATAAAAGTGCCGTTGCTAATTTCTAACGTCAGTACTGAAACCAGTGAAGTTGACATTATTAACTATATAAAAGACAAAACAAGTGAAATAGTATCTCTTAAAAAGATAAACATGAAGTCATATAAAAAGTACAACGCGTTTAAACTGTATGTTTCCAAATGTAAACTTGACTGTTTCCTAAATAATGAACTGTGGCCAGATGGCATTGTTTTTAGGCGTTATGTGCATTTTATGTACAGAACGAAGCCCCAGGAGTCTATAGTTAAAGTTAATCAATAACATTGATACTCATGGGTACACAAAGAATTAAAAATCTTAAATGTGTTAGTTTTAACTGTAAGTCGATTAAGAGGTCGATAGATAATATTAAGGATTTATGTATGTGGTCTGATGTGGTGGCCCTACAAGAGACTTGGTTACTTTCCCATGACATACCAATCTTAGGAACAATAAGTCCTGACTTTGATTATACCGGTAAGTCGGCTGTGGATACCTCTGAGGGCCTATTGAAAGGAAGGCCTCATGGTGGGGTAGCCATTCTCTGGAGGAAAGGCATCTTCGATTCGGTGTCTATTGTTGACTGTAGTAGTCCTCGCTTGGTGGCCATCACAGCTTCGTTGAGGGGTCGTAATATTCTTGTATTTTCTGTGTATATGCCTACAAATTGTTCAGACAACTTACCAATTTTTACAGATGTTTTGAGTGAGATTAGTGCCACTATAGCGAGCTGTGATATAGAAAATGTGTTTATGTTAGGCGATTTCAATGCTCACCCTCATGAACTGTTCTATAAAGAATTAATTAACTTCTGTTCTGACCAATTTTGGATTTGTGCTGATGTAGAGAAACGGGGGTTGGACAGCGACACATACACTTTTATAAGTGATGTTTATGGGTGTAGGAGGTGGTTGGATCACTGCTTGGTATCTGTATCAGCGTGGCATACAATCGTCAGTGTTGACGTATCCGAGGATATTTACGTGTCGGATCATCTTCCCATCTGCATAGAATGTGATTTAGAAGTAGTGCGGCCTAAAATGATGGTGCGGACCGTCTGCCGTGATTCTGTGGTGTGGGGTGAGAGATCTAAGTCTGAAACGCAAAACTACCATAATATTTGTAGCAGTAAGTTGCGAGATGTTGATTTCCCCCATGATTTTCAGAGTTGCGGTAGTGGATCGTGTAGTTTGGCTGCACATAGGTCTGTTCTGGACAATTTGTATAGGCAGATTGTAGAAATACTTTGTGTGGCAGCTAGGCAGTCTAAAGTAACACACGACAGGGGACCGAGACGGGGCAAGCGTGTGTGTGGATGGAATGAGCATGTAAGGGACGCTCATCGCGAGGCCAGGACTAGTTTTCAGGCCTGGATAAATAACAAACGTCCCTCTTCGGGACCTATCTATAATAAAATGCGTGAGAAGCGAAAATGTTTTAAAAGCCGTCTGAAATACTGTCAAAACCATGCTGAGCAGATTATTATGGATAGGTTGGTCGAACAACGCGCTACTAAAAAGTTCAGCGATTTCTGGAAATCCACTGCTAAGTTGGATGGAAAACCGGGACTCCCTACGAGTGTGGGAGGTATAAATGAACCTAGTGGAATCGCGAATATGTTCAAAGAACACTTTCAGGTTCAGTCCCCTCTCGGTCCCTCAATCGTGAAAGTGGATGCGGGGCCCAGCAGTTGTGGAGTTAAACCTCTAATGCGATTCTCAAGTAAGCAAGTAAGTGCAATCATAAATGGTATGAGCCGAGGTAAATCTCCAGGACATGATGGGCTCAGTATTGAGCACTTGAAGCATGCGGGTGTACACCTGCCGCGAGTCTTGTCTATGTTTTTCACAATGTGTATTAGCCACGCGTACTTACCTGCTGATCTAATGAAGACCATTGTAACTCCGATTGTGAAGAATAGGACTGGAGATATTTCTGATCAGGGTAACTATCGTCCCATTTCTCTGGCGACTATAATAGCAAAGGTGTTGGACGGTGTGCTTGATACTTGCCTTAGTGACTATATACATCTTCATGATGCGCAGTTCGGGTTTCGTCCCGGACTTTCAACTGAAAGCGCTATTTTGAGTCTCAAGCATACAGTTCAATACTATGTAGATCGCGGGACGCCGGTGTACGCCTGCTTCCTTGATCTCTCCAGAGCTTTCGATCTTGTCTCGTATGATGTGCTCTGGGAGAAAATGGCAAGCAGGGGTATACCCGCGGAAATATGTGGGCTATTCCAGTATTGGTACGGCAACCAGACCAATCACGTGAAGTGGGACGGTACGCTCTCTGAGCCGTATAGTTTGGAGTGTGGTGTGAGACAAGGCGGTCTGTCGTCTCCCAGGCTCTTCAATCTCTACGTAGATGACCTCATAGTGGGACTCAGCAGCATGCGTGTCGGATGCAGTGTTGGTGGTGTTAGCATTAACAACATCAGCTATGCGGACGATATGGTGCTGCTGGGTCCGTCTGCGGGGTCAGTAGGGAAATTGCTTGGGACTTGTGAAGCCTACGCTGCCGCACACGGTTTAACATACAATGTTAAAAAATGTGAGTACATGGTCTTTAAGGTCGGCGGCAAATGCCGGGAAGAAGGACCCGAGCTGCTTATAAACGGGTCAGTGATCCGTAGAGTATCAACTTTTAAATACTTGGGTCATTTTCTGTCCGACGACCTTAAAGACGATGTAGATATAGAAAGGGAGCGCAGGGCACTAGCTGTCCGGTGCAACATGTTGATCCGTAGATTTGCTCGTTGTACGGACCTAGTTAAAATCACTCTTTTCAAGGCCTACTGCCAGAGTCTGTACACGGGTAATCTATGGGTCAATTACACCAAAAGGTCGCTAGATGCCCTGCGCGTCCAGTATAATAATGCCTTCAGGATGTTGTTGAGACTACCTCGCTTCTGCAGTGCGTCGGGGATGTTCGCGCTAGCTCGTACCGACGGGTTTCACGCGATAGTTCGCAAAAAAAGTGCCTCAATACTCAGGAGAGTGAGAGATGGTCGCAACAGCATCCTGAGAACTGTAGCGGAGAGCTACGGCTCTCCAATTGTAAGATTTCTTGTGCAGAGAGTAATTGGTACTAACACTAGATAATAAGTTATTTAATATTATGTTACTAACACTCTATGGATCTTTTAGTGTCCGAAATAAAATAAATAATAAAATAAAAAAATAAAAATAAAAAGTATCCCGCGGCGGCTGGGGCGAGAGGCTCTCTCCCTGTTGCGTTCCGCCACCTCCTTCGCTAGCATGACTGCTTCGCAGCGCGGAGGTGACGGCTTTCCATTCCGTCTCGCTCCGGACCATGGATTGAACCACGCCGCTACGAGGAAACGGCGTTACTCCGCCCACGCGGGGCAGACCTTCACCGTGTGCTGCACCGTGTCCGCTCCCAGCGACCCTGAAAATGATTTCTTGTTGTGATTAGTCTACCGAAGTATCGAACGCGGAACATTCACACACGGGCTGTAGTCGTTTTTTGAGCTTGCAGCCATACCATATAGTAGCAGACTATGCTGGCTACGATGTATGGTACTTGTAACCAGTACCAACATCGTAGCCACGTTACCACGGCCAGATAATTTTGGAGATAAGATAAACCTGCTAAAACAGAGTCATTATAATTAAAAATACGTGATTTTGCATATTGCATAATATTTTATTTATAATTGCAAAGGTGAAACAGAAGTAGGTAGATAGAGCTACATTGAGTTCAAGCACGTAACCAAACTTTTGTTTCGAGGGGGGGGGGGACAAACATTGAAACAACCTATGAGATTATTGTGCCGGCACAATTTTTTCCAGGGAAGTGTTTTCCATGAAAACAGCTCGAGATTTATTTCACTCCGACTCGGATAACTATTTTGCATTCAAGGAGTAACTTGGCCGATCTCTGCATAAAAGCTCGTCAATTAAAAAAAGGGGGACTCGAAAAGCGAGCGCAGCGAGCTTGTAAATTTTTGCATCCACCGGTATCGGCTGATTTTTTTAACTTGTACTTCTAAGTCTATCTGTAGCAGTAGCAACAATACCAAGACATTTTTTTTCCTTGCTTAGTGTGGCACTAGATGGTGCTGTGTGTTAATGTCCAGCAATATTTATTTATTTTATTTATTTATTTATCTCCTTTTCTAACATTGGTAAAAGAGCTTGAAAGTTGAAAGCAATCCGTTGGATTTCCGCCTCATATTTTGGCAGTAGTCGTTGTAGGTAGACTTGTGGGGATCGTTGTGACTGCCGAGATTCGAGCTTCCCAGTATTCCGAGCCAATTGATTGGGTTTTCCATCAGCTATTTCTCATTAACAGGACTGACATCCTGGATTCCGCTGTCTGGATTAGTACATGATGATTGATGACAATATAATTATTATACTTACATAATTGTTACATCGGACCTACTAGAACATTCAAGAAAGCACGTGATTACAGTATGTGTACGTTGGAATTTCCAGAGCTTTCTATTATTATTAGTTTTAAAGTTTAGTACAAACTCGCGACCTCTTTATAAAAAGACATTAGAATTTCGACCGTACGCCTTGGACATACGGTTCATATTTGTTTGTTTTGTACAAGTAGCTAGTAATAATAATTACCTAGCTACTTACCTACTGTTTTTTATGACCCTCTAGAATATTCGTGGTTATTCTGGTGTGTCTGTTGGCGAGTATAAATAGACCGCTCAGGGCCGCGACGGTCAGTCTTGTTTTGGCTACACAACGAAGCGAATCGAAGTGAACTTCAAGTGCGATATCTAAGCGAATAGTGACCAATAGTGTATTGTAGTGTACTTGTGATTAAGTTTAAATTGTTTTGTGATTAATAAAGTTATTGTGTTGTCGGTAGTAATTAATTTATCTCATACCCAGCTCGTAACAATATCATGGACTGGTCCCACATCTAGCTAGTCATCCCCTACATGGAACTTTTTCTGGTGAAATGTGTGTGTAATCTGCACATAGCGGGACAAATACAAGAGTCGTCGGGCGAAGGCGCGGCGCGGGCGAGGTAATGGCGCGGGAGCATTCTAGTCTTTAAAAAGTCTACATTGTCACGCATTATCGCCGTCTTTTTCTGCGTTCACTTCGATCCGCTTCGTTGTGTGGCTACACAACGAAGCGGATCGAAGTGAACTTGAAGTGCGATATCTAAGCGAATAGTGAACAGTAGTGTATTGTAGTGTACTTGTGATTAAGTTCTAATTGTTTTGTGATTAATAAAGTTATTGTGTTGTTTAATCGGTATTAATTAATTTATCTCATACCCAGCTCGTAACAAATTGGTGTCAGAAGTGAGAGATAAATTATGCCAATTCTACCAAAGGACGACACGGACGGTATCCGTACCATAAGTCAGCGACAGCAGGATATGGACCAAAGGCGGTTTGGGGATTCTCCGACACAGACACCGGGTGGTGTCCAGCCTACGTCACAGCCAGTCGCTGGCCCATCCGGAGTTTCTCCAGCATCAGTGGCACCAGACTTGTCAGCTTTAATGGCACTGCTGCAGGAGCAGGCTCGCCGTCAAGAGGAGCAGGCTCGCCGGTTGGAAGAGCAATTGCAATGAGACAAGGAGGAGCAGGCTCGCCGGTTGGAAGAGCCGTTGCAGCGAGACAAAGAGGACCAAGCCCGCCGCCAAGACGAGCAGATGATCCTCATAAAGGATCTTCATGCAACTTTCGGCAAGGACTTGAAAGTGATGAAAGATCAGGTCCACCAGCACGAGAATCGCATCTCGGAGGCCGAAGTTCAGATTGCTGGGGTAAAGAAGACGTTGGGCGAACTGAAGACTGAAGGTGGAACTGTAGCTTCAGTGGTTGCTGCACCTTTATCGCGTGGTTTTAAGGTTCCTCCATTCGATGGAACATCGTCGTGGTCGGCCTATAGAATCCAGTTTGAGGCCGTCATGAAGGCGAATGGATGGACCAAACCACAAGCCATGACCGCGCTCACCTTGGGCCTCCGAGACCAGGCCCTAACTATTCTCGAGGCACTCGGCAAGGATGTTACCTACGAGCAGCTGCTGGAGGCGTTGGAGTCCAGTTACGGCGATGCGCACCTGGAGCACGTATTCCGTGCTAAGTTGAAGGACCGTGTTCAACGTAGTGCCGAGAACCTACAGCAGTGGGCTCTGGAAGTTGAGAAGCTGGTTCGAAAAGCATACCGGTCTGCCCCTGCACTGATCGATGGAAATCTGGTACAGGCGTTCGTTGATGGAATACGTGACTTAGAAGTTAGAGCCGCCGTAAGACTTGGGCATCATGAGACATTGAAGGATGCCTTAGCCCATGCCTTGGAAGTAGAGGCAGTGAGGCAAGACCACCGAACACACTACGTCAGGGAGATTGTGGCATCACCTGTACACGACCGTGCGCAAGGTTACAGCCCTAGCTGTTACACAGCTAGAGAAAGGGATCATCTTCGGCCAAGTTGTTCAAAGCAAGTTGTGGCATCACCTGATCGCCAGCGTCCGCGACGGTACAGCCCTAGGTGTTACACTTGTGGAGAAAAGGGTCACCTTCGGTCGAACTGTAAAAAGCGAAGCGCACCTAGAGAAGATCAATCTCAGCAGAGAAAAGCGGCTGAGAAGACTGGTCAGCAACAGTGGAGAAAACACAGCAACACAGACGAACTGTCAAGAAGACCTTTGCCCGAAGATTGTAAGCACAGTTCCAGACAAGAGTCTAAGCAAGTGGTGCCTGTGAGGATGCTAGGAACGGATGGAAGGTAACTATACAGCAGGCTCAGCACAATGACCCGGATATCAAACCGATCTGCGAGTGGATCAAAGCTGGTGTTCTTAAACCCAAGTGGAGTGAAGTGGCTGCGATGAGTTCCATCACGAAGAGTTATTGGGCGCAATGGAACAGCTTGGTGATCCAGGATGGAGTCTTGTGCCGTAAATGGGAAAACGCTAGAGGGGACAGCTGTCATCTACAAATGGTTAACCCTAAAGCCAAGGTACCGGATGTTCTACGGCTCTACCATGATGGATGTTCAGGAGGACATATGGGGGTAAAAAGGACTCTACTAAAAATTCGAGAACGCTTCTACTGGATCCACTGTCGAGATGATGTGGAGGACTGATGCCGTAAATGTACCAGTTGTGCGGCCGTGAAAGGACCCCGTACACGCAGCAGAGGTGCATTAAAAGTGTGCAACGTTGGAGCCCCTTGGGAACGGATAGCACTAGACGTTGCGGGACCATTTCCAGTAAGTGAGAGTGGAAACAGGTACTTCCTGGTGGTCATGGATTACTTCACAAAGTGGCCGGAAGTCTTCGCCATTCCTAACCAAGGAGCAAAAACTGTCGCAGATAAATTAGTTCAAGAAGTCTTCTGTCGTTTTGGAGTACCCTTAGAAATACACAGCGATCAAGGAAGGAATTTTGAATCGCAAGTATTTCAAGAGACTTGTCGATTGATGGGTACCCATAAAACCAGAACCACCTCTTACCACCCACAATCCGATGGAATGGTGGAACGATTCAACCAAACGTTGGAGAGATATCTGGCGAAAGTTGTGGAAAGCCGGCAAAGGGATTGGGACAAGCACATACAGCCGTTTCTTCTGGCTTACCGAAGTGCAGTCCACGAAAGTACGACTGTGACACCAGCCTTCGCGAACTTTGGAAGGGAATTACGGTTACCTGCTGATTTAATCACTGGAACTCCCCCTGATGCTCCACGTAGTGTTACAGATTACGCGAATGACTTGCGTGATAAGTTGAACGATGTTTATGAGCATATCCGACAATCCGGCCAACAGATGTCTGAGAAGATGAAGACCCGTTATGATCGAAAGGCAAACGGTAGGGGTTTCGACGAGGGTTCACTGGTGTGGTTGCATAACCCAGTGCGGAGCAAGGGGAAGTCTCCGAAGTTACAAGCAAAATGGGATGGACCATACCGAGTCGTAACTAGGATCAACGATGTCACCTACCGAATACAGAAGGGTCCACGAGGTGCGCCTAAGATTGTGCATGTAGACCGGTTGGCGCGATACTACGGGACTAATGATGCTCGGGACGAGCATGTCTAAGGAGGGGGCAGTGTTACATCGGACCTACTAGAACATTCGAGAAAGCACGTGATTACAGTATGTGTACGTTGGAATTTCCAGAGCTTTCTATTATTATTAGTTTTAAAGTTTAGTAGGTACAAACCGCGACCTCTTTATAAAAAGACATTAGAATTTCGACCGTACGCCTTGGGCATACGGTTCACATTTGTTTGTTTTGTACAAGTAGCTAGTAATAATAATTACCTAGCTACTTACCTGCTGTTTTTTATGACCCTCTAGAATATTCGTGGTTATTCTGGTGTGTCTGTTGGCGAGTATAAATAGATCGCTCAGGGCCGCGACGGTCACTCTTGTTTTGGCTACACAACGAAGCGAATCGAAGTGAACTTGAAGTGCGATATCTAAGCGAATAGTGACTAATAGTGTATTGTAGTGTACTTGTGATTAAGTTTAAATTGTTTTGTGATTAATAAAGTTATTGTGTTGTTAAATCGGTAGTAATTAATTTATCTCATACCCAGCTCGTAACAATATCATGGACTGGTCCCACATCTAGCTAGTCATCCCCTACATGGAACTTTTTCTGGTGAAATGTGTGTGTAATCTGCACATAGCGGAACAAATACAAGAGTCGTCGGGCGAAGGCGCGGCGCGGGCGAGGTAATGGCGCGGGAGCATTCTAGTCTACATTGTCACGCATTATCGCCGTCTTTTTCCGCGTTCTCTTCCTGTGCGTGTGCATGCCACTGCTAACTGCGAGTACGCCGAGGGCGAGGAAGCGGCACCTGCGCCGCGCCCCCGCCTGGCCTCCGCCACGCCGTCTGAGTTTGTCTCGCGCCACACCTCTTCCACTACTATACTACTTCTACTACTCTACTACCTCACTATACTACTTCCGTATTTGATCCGCCTAATGTGCGGGACAAATACAAGAGGCGTCGGGTAGACGTGGTTTGGCGCTGGCTGACGCAGTGCAGTCGCGGCGCCACTTCTTTGATATTTCATACATATTGTATAGAAGAGGTGTGGCGCGAGACATACAGAGACGGCGTGGCGCAGACGTGGCGCTCGCGCTGGCGCGGTGGGAGCGCCGCGCCGCTTCCTCGCCCTCGGCACGCCCGCAGTCAGCCGTGGCATGCACAGGAGAGAACAACACGGCGAAACTGCGTGACAATATAGACTTAAAAGACTAGAATGCGCCCCCGCCTCGCCTTTCTGACACCATTAGCGTAGCGCGCCTGTTCTGCGCTGCGCCGGCGCCACGCCATCACCTCGCCCACGTCTCGCCTCCGCCCGACGTCTCTTGTATTTGTCCCGCGCCTAACCCTTGGAGCCTTTAGGGGGAACTAGTCGCGACCAGTTCGGTAAATACAAGTTACATTTCTAGAATATAGTTCTATCTAGTTCCAGACATTTCCTGAAAATGCGTGAAAAGTGCGGCTGAAGAATACTTAAAAAATAAGACAGATAAGATTGGATCTAGATAATCAGAGAAGCACAAAACCATGAATGGGCATGACATGCTATGATAACAAAATATTGTGAAACATCAAGGTAATAGATTATGTAGAAGGTAGTAACGTAATATACATAGTCATGTATGTAGGTCATATACCTACGTAGATTTCAGTGATTTCAAAAAGTAAAAATGTGCGTATTTAGCATGCTTAGGACCCAGGAAAGCCCCTTTAACACCTCAAACATTCAAAAAATTATACAGCAAATAAGTCAGTTGTTCCATACATTTTGTCCGTGTTTTTTTGCACTTTTGTAGGAAACAGCAATTTTTTCCTTAATTACTGATGAAAATATATCAATTTCTATGTGCCGCCCCACATAGATTTGGAGTACTAAATAATGTGGTAATCGTTTGTGCGTCGATGTCCCTACCACCCTGTCTATGTTGCTTATCTGTATGAAAAGCGAGGTAATTGCTGAACACTCTCCTGCGTTGCGCCTCCCCTAATAGTACATTGTTATCCTAGAGGTGAAAGTAACTTATTTAGTCCCGAGACGGGGTTTGGCGCCCAAGCGTAGCGCGGGCGCTAATAGCTCGAGGGACTAAATAAGTCTTTATCCCGAGGTAAACACTGTGCTTTTCATTACGAATACAAGGAAAATAAAAACAAAAACACGAAACCACTCGACCGCCTATTTTGTATTTTTTTTCTGTGGCCGGCTATTCAGCCTTTATTGTCACTATCGTCACTGAAAAAATAGTAAATATTTTGCCCAAATCTTTATTTATTTATTTATTTATTCATTTATTCATCTTTGTTACTTTAGAGAAATATTTGTAACTAAATTATAGTTATTTAAAAAATATATATTCTTTAATTAATACTGAATTTTATGTTATTTCAATTTTACATCGCGCTGTAATTTACAGGCTGTATAGAAGTCGGAACATGGTTCAATAGAAATGTGAAAATAGAACTAGTTTTTTTTTAATAATGTGACAGCTGTCAGTTGAAAGCGATTCTCCCTAGGGCTGAAAAGTATTACTTTCAGCCCGCTCCTCAGGCAACTGCAGACCTACTTTCCGAGTATGAGTAATGAAAAAGTTATACTTATTCCGATTCGTACTTTCAACCCTGTGAAAAAAACTTATATCACTAAGGCTCCTTATTTCTGCCTCTGGTTTGGCACTCCTATTGGATTTTCGCATAATCGACAATCGACATAGATATGGCAGATCGGATATCCGATAAACAAAATCGGATAGACAGAGACTGAAAGAACTTAGAAGCCCCTTACCCCTGGCTTTAAAAGGCAATTACAGCATGGAGCATACTCGAGGTTGCAAACACTGGAACATGTAAATGTTTTCATCTCAAATTAAATAATTGTCTGAATTTTCGAGGCAAGATGTAAATATTTTCAAGCTCGCTTCGCTCGGTCTTGCAACCTACTTCTCTTGAATCTTAACTTTATCTAAAGCCGATCAAGTAACTCTTGTAAGAATGATCGAAACAATTTATTACCGGTCCTAGGCAAAGTGTCATAAAGTTTTAATTGAACTAAACGCGTGTAACATTTTGACGGCTGGAGCTGGAGAAATTAAGGAGTAACGACTTTTATTAAAAAAAAAAACGGGGATATCATGTTGTGATAAAATGGTTAATAAATTACGCTCAAAGGCTAGACTTTTCTGTATAAGTCGAGAAAGTTACTCCTTGTATGACTCGACAGCGACGCTACAAATTTAATGATAACTTATCTCATCCGTTTTGGAGTAGGTACAAGCTCTTTTCATGAAGCTGAAGAATAATCACGTGAAAAAAAATGTACCCTACTGCACCTACTAGGGGGTGCACGGTGCACCCCCCAGGAAGTAATACTGCCCCATGTTGGTCACGTTGAGGTCGTTGAGTATTTAATAAAAAATTATAAACAGTTTTAAAAGTTATTCTTAATTGGCTGTTGTGTTTTACGTCGGTTGATCCCCCTGCTCCCCAGCAACGTCACATTGTTACTGCTAACATACGTAATTATTCAAGAACCACCCAAGTAGCACAGTTTTATCACATGTTTTATCTTGAAAGTCGGTTCTGGGATGATAGCCTTAGAGACCGCCCAGTGCCCAGGATCCCATCTATCTCAAAGTCAGCAGTTTACGATGGCAAAGTTAGTGGTGCTTCAAAATAGCCTCACCTAGCGGCCCTCCCGTTACACCATTCGATCGAATGCCTAATTTTTTCATCACGTATATGACCTCACGGGTTTAGGAGAGGCCTACACCGCGGAGGCGACTACTACAAATATAGTTTAATTTATATAAAAAAAAGTTTAATTTAAGAGTGCATACATTCATTTAAATATATAAATAGACTGTTAAAACCTATATTATGTCTCTATGCAAAACTTGTAGTAGAAAATAAAGGCTATTTTTATTTAGGTAATTTTATTTTGTATATGACCTCAAACACTGTTTTAAGCTATCACGGACGGTATCGGGAGCTCAATATAAACAATAATCACGGAAGTTATCCCGTAAGTGACATTTTATGTTCAGTGGCGTAGCGTGGGGGGGGGGGGGGGGGCACGGCCCCAGGCGGCATACGAAAGGGAGTGGCAGGAAGCGCCAATTTATTAATTTTGAAAATGTAAAAAAAAACTAAGATACATATACTTACACTCAAATGCAACAATCTAAATTATCAATTAAAATGATCGGAAATGAAAAGGAAATTATAATAAACAACGAACCTGTCAGTTAAAATTATCATCTGCCTAGCTTTTTCCCAACTATTAATAGCCTGAAAATTGACCTCCTGGCTTGTAAAATAGCTTACTAGCTTAGAAATTAAGCTAGTTTTGTGGCAGTGACTGCGAAGAAAACAAGTGCTTGCCGCAAGTCAGCACGGGGTCGGCTAAAATCATGAATGACAAATAACAACTTAGGTATCCATAGAGTCCGTGGGTACCGCACGATCTCCCGCGAGGCGGCGGGCCTGCTTGCCGGATTGCCGCCATGGGATCTGGGGGTCTAAAATGGCCACTTTTGCAGAACATAATATGAATCACGTTAAAAATTTAAAATTCTTAAAATGGACTTTAAGATTATGACAATAAAGTGCATTTTTAGAATTTAACATTTTTAACGTGATTCATATTATGTTCTGCTAAAGCGGCCATTTTAGGCCCGCAGGAGGCAATAGTCCTCGCGCGCCTACACGAATGGCGCGCGGGGGTACTACGCCGGGGGGAAACTCCGCTGCCGCGGCAAATTGCCGCTCAGCGGACTGACCTCCGGCGCGATCTCATGGCGACATGGAGAGAGCGACTGTCGCAACCCCGTGCAGGGCACGCCACGATAGTGGTGGTAAGTCCCCTCTTTGAGGAGTGGCTAGAGAGGCGCCACGGCGTCCTCACCTTCCGCCTGACGCAGGTCCTCACCGGACACGGATGTTTCGGGAGGTACCTGCACCGAATCGGGCGGGAGGAAACGCCCGGGTGTCTCCACTGCGAGGATCGACCGGAGGACACGGTGGAGCACACGGTGGAGGTCTGCCCTGCGTGGGCGGAGCACCGCCGTGTCCTCGAAGCGGCGATCGGCGGCGGCGACCTCTCGCGTCCGGCCCTGGTTCAATCCATGGTCCGGAGCGAGACGGAATGGGAAGCCGTCACCTCCTTCTGCGAAGCAGTCATGCTAGCGAAGGAGGTGGCGGAACGAGAGAGGGAGAGATCCTCACTTTCCGGCCGCCGCGGGAGACGCACCGGGCGTCGGGGGCCACGTGGTGGCTACCGGCCACCGTAGATGCGGGCCTGTGGACGGTTGGCTATGGGCTAGCTAGCCGTCCGTCCGTCTAACGACGACAGGCCGTGTCGACGGCGCGTTCGTGTTCCACGCGCGCCTCAAAGAGATGTCAGCATAAGAGAGGGGCCCGCAAGGGCCGAAGCCTGCCGGGGTTGCGGGACTGTTCGAAAGAGATACCGCGGCCCCGGAAAGTAAAGGGCGAGGAAGGAACATGGATGGGTTTTAGTCAGTAAGAGTCTGACACTCCCTCCCGCTCCGCCCAGAGTGGGAGAAGTCATTTGATGATTTCCCATCCTAAAAAAAAAAAAAAAAAAAAGGTATCCATAGAGACTTTTGGCAACCAAACTGGAATGAACCGGGGCTGCCTTCAGGTCAAACGCCTCCTGCGGTAGCTTTACGCGGGGGTCGTGCTGTCCATGGCCCTTTACGCCCCGCAGTGTGGGCGCGTTCCTTGAGGCGGCGAGCCGCCCATTACCTAAACACTCCCCAAAAGGTTGTAGCCGTAAGGCTAGACCGTGGGTACGGACAGACCTCCAGCGTGATTTCATGGCGACATGGAGAGAGCGGCTGTCGCAACACCGTGCAGGGCACGCCACAATAGTGGCGATAAGTCCCCTTTTTGAGGATGGCTTAAGAGGCGCCACAGCATCCTCACCTTCCTCACGTGCCTCAAAGAGATGTCAGCAGAAAGAAACGGGTCCGCAAGGACCGAAGCCTCGCGTTGACTCCCTAGTGTTGTCAGCGTCGTTTGCTACGCTGACGACACGCTGGTGCTGGCAGAGGGGAGGTCGCACGAGGCGGCGGCCGATATTATGACACGTGGAGTTGCGATAGTCGTCGAGAGGATCCGGCAACTCAGTCTGAAGGTGGCATTGCACAAGTCCGAGTTCCGAGCTTTCATGGGCCTCGGCATGCGCCACCGTCGGTATCCTCACTGACGGTAGGAGGGGTATCCATCGGCGTCGAGTCGACGTTGAAGTACCTAGGACTCGTCCTCGACAGCCGGTGGAACTTCGTGAAGCATTTCCGACGTTGGGCCCCCAAACTGGAGGTTCCTGCATCGAATCGGGCAGGAAGAAACGCCCGGGTGTTTCCACACCGAGGATCGACCGGAGGACAAGGCGGAGCACATGGAGGACTGCCCCAGGTGCGCGGAGCAACTTCGTGTCTTGTCCTCGTAGCGGCGATTGGCGGCGGCGACCTCTCGCGTCCGGCACTCCGGCCCTGGTTCAATCCAGGGTCCGGAGCGAGACGGAATGGGAAACCGTCACCTCCTTCTGCGAAGCAGTCATGCTAGCGAAGGAGGTGGCGGAACGCGAGAGGGAGAGAGCCTCTCGCCTCAGCCACCGTGGGAGACGCACTGGGCGTCGGGGGCCACGTGGAGGCTACCGGCCACCGTAGACGCGGGCCTGTGGACGGTGAGCTATGGGCTAGCTCGCCGTCCGTCCGTTTTATGACGACAGGCCGTGTCGGCAGCGCGGGCGCCTCAAAGAGATGTCAGCAAAATGAAGGGCCGAAGCCTGCCGGGGCTGCGGGACTGTTCGAAAGAGTTACCGTGGCCCCAGAACATAAAGGGTGAGGAAGGAACATGGATGGTTTTTAGTCAGTAAAAGTCTGACACTTCCGCTCCGCCCAGAGTGGGAGAAGTTATTTGTCGTACTTCATCGCTAACTCTCGGATTCCTCGCGTACGTAATCTGGGAATCTACACAGAGCATCAGGAGGACGGGTAAAGGAAAAGCGATAAATGCAGGGTTAAGAATAGGGAATGCAATCCGGACTATCCGTAATCCGAAAAACCCGGATTCTCATACATTCTTACTCGTTTTCCAAATCCGAATTTGAAAATCGAATTCGGATTTTCTAAATAATAAAAAATTGTTATTCGTGGGCTACATTTTCGCGCGAATATTCGAAAATGTGCTTATCAGCCGAAAGCCTGAAACAGATATTTCCAGTTTAGTCTTGCACTAAACTGGAAATATCAGTTTCAGGCTTTCTTCGAGGCGTTAGAGATGGCGTTATTCGAGAAAAGTGGTTCACGAGGACCATGCTTGGAGGCCGCTTACAAGCATCTCTAATGCATTCAACGTCGATTCTGAGCGAACGTTTTCCGCAGTAGGAATTGAGTGTAACCAAATTCGCAGCAGGTTAAACGATAGCACTTTAGATGCCTTATCATTTTTGAGGTCACATTTTTTTATGTCTCAAAAAATTACACAGTTTTTTTTTGTTTATTCCAGGGCGACAGTCTAAGTCCACTTTAGTTCAATCCTCTTAGCACATTGCTGGAGGATTCAGGTCTAGACTGCCGGTTGAGGAGAGGTGGTCAGGTTACATCTAACCTTTTTTACATGGATGATCTGAAACTCTTTGCCCCCAATAAATTGCGACTGATGAAAATACTGAAAGTAATTGAAACTTTAGTAGCGCCATCGGGATAGAATTCGATGTGGACAAATGTGTGTAAAGCGAGGGGAGATTATGGTGTCCGAGGGAATTTAGCTTTCAGATTTCGTACACCTGAGATCCCTCACCTCATTCGAAAACTATAGGTATTTGGGTATGTCGAAAGCGTCGTAACTAGGGAATGCAAATCCGTCCAGTTTCAAAATCCGGATTTTAAGGAACGGATTTTTGGTTTAATCCGGATTATCCGGATTTTACGGATTTTTTATGAAAATAAACAAATCTGCCCATATTCGTTTATTAATACGATTTTTCTTATTTTTGTGTGAATGGGTTAAAATATAAAGTCAAGAAAATCAAATCATATGATTTTTTTAACTTTTTTTACTTGAAATAATTCAAATTCCATACCTTGGTTGGTTTCGTTTTATAACCATTTTATTCTTTGTAAACTTATATTTACATTTGAATCGACGTTGACAGCACTGAATATGCTTGTAAGCGGCCTCCAAGTGAAATATCAGTTTCAGGCTTTCAGCTGATGAGCAAATTTTCGAATATTCACGCGAAAATGTCGCCCACGAGTAACAATTTCTTCATCATCATCATCATCTCAGCCGAACGACGTCCACTGCTGGACATAGGCCTCCCCCAAGTGTCGCCACATTGACCGGTCCCTTGCGACTCGCATCCACCGGATTCCCGCAACCTTCACCAGGTCATCGGTCCAATAACAATTTCTTATTATTCAGAAAATCCGGATTCGGTTTTCAAATCCGGATTTGAAAGTCGAGTAAAAATGTGGCGAAGTCCGGATTTTTTGGATCACGGATAGTCCGGATTGCATTCCCTAGTCGTAACTGACATGAAATTGAAGGAATGCTTCCTTGGACGCCTGAAGGAAGTATTAAATAGCTTTCTTCCAGGCTTTCAACAGTTGGGTCATGACGATTTTAATGTACTCTTTTGGCATACTCAAAAGGACTCATACGGAACGCGATATCCTGGACAGGAGAGTATGTACACTGCTGACTGCAAATCGTGTGCATCAAGTACGGCGGACGAGGCTTCTTATACGCGAAGACCCTCCACAATCGCGACGTGTACAGACTCAGAGAATATACAGGCTGCAATTTTAGTCATGGGCAATATTTTAATCTAAGGCTCTACTCACGATACTGATTGCATTAGGGCTAATAATTCGCAAATCTAAAATATTATTAACGCACGTATGGAAAACCTTAAAAATGTAGTAAGTCACATTGCAAAGGCATAATGTTGCAAATAAACACTAAAAGTATTAAAAAAACATATTTCATAAACCCCAATATCTTGTCTAGTCTTGAAGTATCAAAATTTTAAAGCGCAGTATAACGCGTAACGAAAAGTAAACTAACATCAAATAATAATAAAACTGGTATGCTGCTGGCGCGCGCGAGTGCGGCATATCCTTAACAATAGCTCAAATGCATGCCACCTCGAACGAACTCTCTCCGTCCCGCTTCTTCACGCAAAAATACGAATACCTACAGCACCCGCGCGCGCGGGGGTGTCCTCCCGAGTCCCGAACTTTTTATGAACCGGAACTAACTTGTGACTAGTGTCATTACGACTGCGCAGGTGCATTGACGTGTATGATCCATTGCTCCTGTGACGTAATCGCCGCTCGCGCCTCACGTATCGTATTCGGTTAAGAAACTTGGATTGCAGTGTTAGTGGACTTTACTGTAAAGTGTGTAGTGTGTGTCAGTCAATTAAGGTTTTATATACTTACATTAAAAATGTTTTAGATTTGCGAATTATTAGCCCTAATGCAATCAGTATCGTGAGTAAAGCCTTAGATTAAAATATTGCCCATCATGACTAAAATTGCACCCTGTATTTTCCAAGCCGAGGCTGTGGCCGAGGTTAATATGCACTGAGATGTGGTTGCAGTCCTGTGGACAAGGGATTCATTCCGCTGTTTATGGCTAAAATAACTGGTGCAAACGAGCAGTACTTACTACAGATGACCACAAAGAAATCTGAAAAGTCAAGGAGCTTCACGAGCACTTCTACCGGGCTCTTTATTGGTCCAATGTAAATTTTCTAGCGTCCGTGTCCTGGCTATATTTCGGCGATCTCTTTGAGGAAACTGAAGGTTTTGTCTGTGCGATTATAGACGAAGTTATGTTGACGGACAAATACCGGAAACGTATGAAGGACAGGACGGTTGTCGTATGTCGGGCATGCCGTCGGCCGGGTGAGTCCATCAGATATATTATTTCTGGTTCTTCTCGTCTGGCTAACGGCGGGTACTAGCACAAGCACAAACAAGGTGCCAGGATTATTCACCAGCAACTTGCTTTGAAATATAAACTTGTGGAATCTGAGGTACCACACTACAAGTATATGCCCGACCCAGTTCTCGAGAAAACCCATAATATGTCACGTTGTACTAGGTTTAATTATTAATTAAGTATTAATTATTAACAGGACTATTGTCGCCAATAAGCCCGACTTAGCGGTGATAGACCGATCAGCGCGTCGCGTAATGATAATCGATGTTACCAGCCCGCGTGACGAGAACCTCGTGAAAGCTGAGAAAGAGAGACAAATATACAATCTCGACTACGCACACAAGGTTCGCGACACGTGGAATGTGGACTCT
Source organism: Xestia ashworthii (assembly GCA_950022955.1). NCBI lineage: Eukaryota > Metazoa > Arthropoda > Insecta > Lepidoptera > Noctuidae > Xestia > Xestia ashworthii. Next base: position 19,879,271 of record OX465565.1, on the reverse strand, counting down.
GCTAACATTGTGCCAATTGTTCTAACGGCCAATTGCGTGATGGTCAAGAGCCTCGACGAATATCTGCCGAGGCTCTCTTTAGGCGGTTGGATCAAGGGCCTGATATAGGAGGCAGTACTCCACGATATGGCCCACATAGTGAGGATTTTCCTGTCTCTGGAGCCTTAACCACCGGTAGCTTGAACCCTGCTCCTGACACCGGCGGACCACAATTTTATGTTTTTTTTTAAGAAAAATAAAAAATAAATGTAAAATTTATGTGTATAAAAAATGTAAAGGCTATAAAACCGAACCAAAAAAGGTATGGAATTTGAATAATTTAAAACAACAAAAATTTAAAAAAAAATCGTGATTTGATTTTCCTGTGTTTATATTTTAACCCATTCACACAAATATAAGAAACATCATTCTGATTAATGAATAGTAAAATCCGGATAATCCGGATTGGACCAAAAATCCATTAAAAAATCCGAATTTTAAAACAGAACGGGTTTGCATTCCCTAGATAAGAAGGATGTTGTAGAGGAGACATGATATCCGAGTGTTTCTGCGAAGACGGATAGGGGGCCATTTCAGTTCCTTACGAAGTGAGAGTCAGTCATTTTCCCAGACCAAACAAAAAACGAATGTAACGATTTAAAAAAAATACAGTCAATAGGTACCTATAACTAAATCGAAAATTACTAAAATCCGACACATCGACTTTTTTTACCTGTCCGCTTCACGTGAGTAATCGAACATAATATACATACGTACCAACATTTAAAAATGCATAACAAAAATAACAATAATTTCTGACAATAAAAAAAAACTTTTTTACAAAAAATAAACCGACTTCAGAGAAAACAAAACAGTGAAAAATAACTTTAGCTTCAGAAGTCGGTGACCTTTGTTTGATTGATTTAGTTTTTTTCTAGCTAAAGTTATTTTTCACTGCTTTGTTTTCTCTGAAGTCGGTTTTATTTTTTGTAAAAACGTTTTTATTTTCAATTTTTAGTGGTTCGCATGTGCCTAGGTGCCTACCCCTTCACAGCGTACCGGCGTGATTTTCTGTTACGAACTGGTGTAAACAATAGACAGATATGAGATTTCAGCAATCCCAGTACATTTGCTATCATTTATTGAGGAGTTCCGTTGCCTATCTCTGAAATTCTTCATCAGATCTTCATCAAATTGAAATGGGATCATTTCCAGAAAGTACTCTTCCTAAAACTACCCAAATCGCTTCTAGTGTACCTATAAAATGTGAAGAGTTCTCTCTATTTCTCCAGGATTCCATCATCAGATCCTGATTTGATGATTATGGGACAACCTGGGAAGTATACCCTTTCAAACAATTAAAAAAAAAACAAAATCGGTCTAGCCATCTTCGAGTAATCGGGGAAAATTGAATTGAGAACCTCCTTATTTTTTAAGTCGTTTATTATCGACGTTATGGTAGGTGACTCAAATATCCGGATAGCCTATATAAGATTCGGCCGAGTATCGTTAATTTGCTCTTAAGAATTTAAGAGTTCCGTTCCTTTGTCATAGATCCCATAATCAGAAGTAATCAGAACCTAACCAAATTCTCATCAATGTACCCTTCATCCTTTCCAATAAAATAAAAATAAAACAATACATGTCACGGTAATAGGGCTTATCCCCAATAAATGGCACTTAACACACCTAACTGTCGAAAACTGGATGTATTATACACTTCTGAGTACCCCCTCAAAGCATACAGGCGTGATGTTACGTCATGATATTGTATAAACAATAAACAACCAAGCGTTTGCAGCAATCACTGCTGCTTTGCCGTGTATTTTTGAAGAGCACCATTTATATCTCCGAAGATCAGAATCAGATCTTCAGCAAATTAAACTGGGACCGCACGGGAAGCACCAGCTTTCAAATAAAAAAAGAACCATCAAAATCGGTTCACCCATTCGAAAGTTCTGAGGTAACAAACACAAAAAAAAAATGCAGACGAATTGAGAACCTCCTCTTTTTTTTAGAAGTCGGTTGATGAAAATAGAGGGGGCGGCGAATTTCCGGTTGGCCCCGGGCGGCATAAACCCACGCTACGCCACTGTTTAAGTTTTACGTTATGACCTATTCTACAGTTTTCTATTGTTAGCGAGAAATTCTGCATTTGGTTTTTCCTATTATGTAACTAAAAACCCAGTGTTTTGCTTTTATTTATTTTGGTTTATCCTTATATTACGATGCATGGAGTAAATGTACATTTAATAGGTGCGTGGCCTGACAGCTGGGATTTCCCGTTGGCAAGATCGTGACAGAACCGGGAAGTGCGACAGAAAAAGGGGAGGCCTATACCTACCCAGCAGTGGATGATCCGGGCTTATATGATGATGAAGTATGATGAACGGTGCTTTATCTTAGAGCACGAAAACAAGATCCCAGAAAGCTTGCAAGTTTTAAGACCAGTTTGAACTTCTTAAGTTTGACAAATGGAGTGATGAACCACAACCTTGCCGCAGACTCGACCATTTTCTGTCCATTATTGATTTTACTCTGAAACGGATGCATCTTTAGTGAGGTTTTTCCTCGTAACACAACACTGTGTTGTGTTCTTCATCAGATCTTCATCAAATTGAAATGGGATCACTTCGAGAAAGTACACTTCCTAAAACTACCCAAATCGCTCTCTATTTCTACAGGATTCCATCATCAGATCCTGATTTGATGATTATGGGACAACCTGGGAAGTATACCCTTTCATAATAAAAAGATGATTAATGTTCAAGATAAAAAAATGTAAAACGTTTTTTAATCCCATCTATAGACAGTGACATTTACAATAATGTATATGAGAAAAATCACAAAATGTCTCCGTGTGCATAGGTCTCCTCTAACTCTTTTCATGTCGTCTGTCGCGCGCGAAGTACCCTCCTCCAGTTTGGACCTGCTGTCAGTTTTATTTCTTTCTCCCATCGGATAGACTGCCTTCCCCGATTTTTTTTGCCATCCCTTGGATAACATTCTGTCACTCGCACTACCTAGTTCCACTTTCGTTTAGTGGCTCGCATCATGTGTGTGACCTATCCACCTCCATTTTTGTTTGGTCTATTTTGTTATGAAACGGAGATCTATGTTTCTTTTTATATCCTGTCTCTTTGAGTTTGAGCCTACCATGCTTCTCTCCATTTATCTTTGACACTTGGTAAGATTTTCCCTGAGCAAATTCGTGAGTGCCCATCCTATTGCTAAAATAATTTGCATAGGCTCATGAGAACCTAACCACCTACTGTGCAGTTGTACAGGTCTAGGGTGTAATCTTGCTATAAGATCCATTGAAAAGCAATTAAGGTATACAATCCTCTTCTAGAGAATGGAGAAAGAAGGATCAATATGTAGTCGTTGTTGGATTTTTGTCAATCTTTCAGCAGAGAGTTGGAAACTGGTGGACTAAGAGACGCTCAGTTATGAACATAGGTAATTATTAAGAAACAGTAGGTAGCTGCAGGTTTCTCAAAACGAGCCACGTAATCAGATTTTGAAAAACACTTGAATATACGTTTTAGCAGTGAAACGCGCGGCTTTGCTCATGCAGATTTTGAAAAGTGGTTACTTGTTGATAACTGGGTCAAGAGCACTGCACCAAATGTTTTCTGCGGCCCGCGTAGTATAGGACCTTGACATACAAGGTTCGACACCCAAATCAAGCATGGCGATCGTTGAGCAACTGAGATCTCTGGATCTAAATTTAGATGGGATTGTAGGATGTCGCTATGAATGTAGTTTTTTTCTGTGGTCCAATTTGTGGTTGTAGTCGCCAGTAACAGAGGAGTTTCAGGTGCGTTTCTATCCCAGAAACATAGTTAAACTCCACAAGTGTACGTTATTACAACAGGCAGTCGATCTTTCAAAACGGAACACATCAACACTGGCTGGCCATTGAAATACATCTGCTTACCTATCTAGTAGTGATGCTTGAGCTTTACGTAGGTACTTGATCGGACGTTCCCCTACATGGCCTACACCACACATACGAGTTGACTAATCTAGGATTTTGTTTAAGGTATGTTTTGGGTATGGGGTGCATTTTGCGAAAGGATCAAATTAAGATCGCTCAGTCGCAGAATGTATTTTGCGAACACATGATTGTACTAAATGTTATCTTGTAATAATGCAAACTTCGAAAATGCATCCCCGAAGGAAGGGGTTCTAGTAAGTGTGTAGTTAGTGCAAAATATTTGTTTTCCCGATTGGAATTCCCATCGCATCGGGCGCACTTGTGGCTAGGCAGGTAGATACCTACCTAAATCTGAATTATCAATCAATCTGGATCAATAAAAACCTTCAGCGCTTCCTAGGAAGCCTTCACTGCATTAAGGTCTATTAATAATTTATTATCTATGGTTTCGAGGAAAGGTGGTGTGCTATGTTCCCCATCCCCTATAAAGTAGCTTCCAAGAAAACACAATATGCCACGCCACACTAAAGACACAATAAGCCTTTTTTTCGTTGTGTCTGTACTATCTGTAGATCGTGTAGGTACAAAATAAAATCTTTTTCAGTTTAGTGACGTTATTCCACCTAATACTCTTGTCTTTATAAGTAGGTAGACAGGATAGAGAACGTAGATAATTATTTATGAACAAAAATAGAGTCAGAAAAATATTAGGTCTGTGGCTTTTTCTTGACTGTACATTAAACGTAGTGATTATATACTCTGTGGTAGCTGTCATCATCAGCCTATATAATGATCCCCCACTGCTGGGACAAGGCCTCCTCTCAATAAGAGGGAATGGGCTATAATCTACCACGCGGGCCCAGTGCGGTTTGGTAGATGTCACATGTCTTCGAATTTTTGGTTCTAGGACATGCCGGTTTCCTCACGATGTTTTCCTTCACCGTTTTGAGAGCAGCGGTGATGAAATAAATTAAGTAAGTACACAAAGTAATGCGCCTGTCTGGGTTCGAACCCACGACTTACTGTTCGTAAAGTCGGGGCCGCCACCACTGGGCCACCGCTGCTCTCGGCTCTCACTGTAGCTGTACTTTGAGCAATCATTTCACTTCATGCAATTAACCCCTTCCTACTACTAGGTAGGTAATAACTTGATGACCACGTGTTTTCTTATTAGATAGCTGACAACGTGGAACCTGTAACATCGATAGTTCGATACGTTAACTACCTATCAGGCGATCGATAAGCTGCGATGAGCATGTTGTATAGGTACCGACTTACATAATGAATGAATACTTTATTAGACACGGGGCACGCAGACACGCTACCTACCCCGTTGGTCGAACTTTGATCCAGGCACAGACATATTGATTAGGTAGTTAAGTAGGTACCTACCTACAGATAGGTTCTGCCTTTCTAGGAACAAATCTATGGACTGAACATATCATGCCTTTACATGTCTGATGAGATTGGTTGACTGAACTGTCAGTCAACCAATATCTTCAGCAGGTTCCTGAAACAATGTTAACAAAAATCTTGTTTGCCTCTGACTTTCTTCGTATTGTGAAATTAATTTAGGTACTTACTTTTTAAAAGGGATTTTTTTAACTTTTTTAAAGATTAGATTAACGCTGAACAATGTTCGTATCAGATAATGTGACTGATAACAACTTATTATGTATGGAGACACCTGCCCTAAAGTTTCAAACAAACTTAAGTAGGTAAGTACCTACTTTTTAAATGCTAACAAACCAAAGAGGGCACATGGCATACAAAAAAGGAAAAAAAAAACAAAATCAACCGAAATCCCGCTATGTGCACCTACCTACTTCGTCACCAAGTAGGTTAAAATACTTACGTAAGCTTGTAATTGCATTATATACCTACCTACGTTCTCTTTAAGTTCATAGTAAAATACCTAAACATTTGACATCTACTTTTTACTTGTTGCTGTCCCGCTCACTCATGCAGGGGATTATTGTTCGGGGAATGCGCGCGTCGGCTAGTCTCGCTACACACTGTTGGTAAGATCTAGATTATCAACCCGAGCAACACATGTAATCTCTATGTCACAGGCGGTAAGGTCGAGTTTCGCACGATTCTTTGTATTGGAACGTCTAAGCGACAACGACGCAGCTGTAGCGAGACTACCGATAGTACTACTTTGTAAAGAGTACATTCATAAATTATATTTTAGGTATTGAATAGAAGCTGATTTATGGTACTTAGCAGGGTTCTAAAATTCTGAAAAAATCAAATATTTTTCAGAATGGACTTCTGAAGCTTTTAATGAGTAATTTCCAAAATTAAATTGGTCGAAAATAGTACAAAATGAAAAGTCCTTGAGAACTAGTCTCGTGGGGAGTGCATCGACGTCATTGACGGGACTTTTGTAGATATGTATGGTCGCTAGCAGTGACCTGATTGGCCAACAAAGCCTTGTCGGCGGCCATTTTGTTAGCTGCTGAGTCACCAAAAGGTGAAAAATGTACATGAATTGCACTCCCCACGAGACTACACAACGGTATTGGGCATTTCCCTGAACACAAAATTTGGGTTTCATGTTCCTTACCTACCACAGCGTGGCTAACAAGAAAAATATTTTTCCAATTAATGATAAGTTAATAACGGGTTACAGAGATAAATTCAATAAATATGAATATGCCGCGAAAACAAATTTTCAAAAGTTGACGTCGGCAAAATAGTGCGGAACTTATATTTTCTTAGTTCTGTCGACCCTCACACATCCCTCACATGGATGGACTATGAACAGTGAACACGGATTAACGGTGGAAACTTGTCGTGGAATGTGTGAATGATAGTGAATTAAATATTCGATAACGCATTCGTATGCTTCGGCGATCTGTCAAAATAGTGAAGTGATAAGTGGACGATGCACACCGTGCAAAACTATTGTTTACTAATTAATTTTTGACTGAAACTTGCCACAGCGACGCTGCAGAATGTAGCCCTGGATTGAAGTGACGTGTGGAATATTAGAAACTGTGTTCTTATTTCACTAGGAGTGAACAGTGACTGTAAACATGTCGGACTCTACGACCACCACACCAACCATGGCAACCATGGTCAAGGTAAAGACTGAGCGGCCCGATGAGGCGGAGATCAGGGAGCTAGCCGCCAAAATGGTGGAGGCTAATAAGGCCAAGGCGTTAGCGGCTTCGGTGGCGGCAGCGCGGCCCCAGCCGGGCTCGCTCGTCGGCGTGGCGCCGCCGGGCTCCGGCGGACAAATGGGTATACTCAATTTTCTGGCAAGAAAACCCGCCATAAACAACGCGGGCGACATGCGGCCCGTGATCGATGGTGACAAGAAGACCACGGCCCCAGACGAGGCCAGTTGGAAAGGTCATTTCGGCTGGGACATGCTTGGCAAATGTCACATACCTTACATATACCGGTCCACCGAGAAGTATGTTGCTGTCAGAATGGTGGAGATCAAGCTTCTCAACAAATATCTGAACTATCTCCATGCAGACATATACTCGTGTACTTGTATTAGGAGTTACTACATCTCAGAGATAGAAGCTCGGCTGCTGAATGAAATCAACAACAGGCATTGTGATGGACAGTTTGGTCGGGAACCATTCTCACAGAAGGACTTAGTAGTGCGGTTGTCAGATGCATATGAGTTCTATAACTTCCTAGACGTTTGTTATAATAAGTTATTACGAGGTACAACGAATACTAAAGACAAGTGTGGTTTCATTAGGATAAACAAGGAATCTGTTGTACCTTATACAGTGCGGGACAACCAAAAATTTGTTCCTCTATTTTATTTTGAAGGTGAAACAGACAATTTGAAATTAAAAGCAGACCAGTTAAAAGGCTGGGACCTATCGTACTTGAAGTTCTGTTGTAAAGTGCAGGGTATTCGGAATGAACTATTTGCTAGTGAGACGTGTTCAGTGATAAGTTTATCGGACATTAAAAGCTATTTCCCACCGGGGACGGAGTTCGAGGAGTACTGGCCGAACAAAGTTGTTGACTCGCAGCTACTGATATCAGCAAAAGGTGAGAAAATTAGCTTATGAAATGTTTGTAAATAATAAATAAATAAATATCGCTTGACATTAACACACAGCGCCATCTAGTGCAAGGCTTGTGTCGTGGACACCAGATAGTTGATAAACTACTTAATACTTTTTTGTTTGTAAATACATACTTATTATACTTATAAACATCCATGACTCGGAAACAAATGTCCATGCTCATCACACAAAAATTGCTCCTACCGGGATTCGAACCTAGGACCCTAAGAATGTAAGGCAGCCTCACTATCGCCACGCCATTCGGGTCATCAAATTGGTGTGCAACTTGGTCAGGAGGTCATCTTAGTTGGTGGAGGCCTATATATCGAGCAGAAGCCCATACAATACTTGGGAAGTTGGCGAATATCACTTATCACTACTTGCCGCATCAATTAATATTGCACTTAAGTACAGTCAGCAGCAGTAAGTCATTAAGTGATTCTAAACTACATAGAATTTAATTACTATAAAAAATTAATATCATTTCTAGTTTGTCAAGCGAAACAGCTGAAAACTCTTAAAACTTAATATTTATGTTGACTGTACACTTCAGATATCTTGAACATATTTGAAGTGTACAGTCAACATAAATATCATAATATTATGAAGTGCAGTACCTTTTCCCAACTATGTTGGGTTTGGCTTCCAGTCTGACCGGATGCAGCTAGATACCAGTATTTTACATGGAGTGACTGCCTAACTGACCTCTACAATCCAGTTAGTACTGGGTAATTCAATACCCCTTGGTAAGACTGGTTGTCAGACTTTTTCACTGACTACCTGTAACAACTGTCAAAGATCTACTAATGACAGCCAGGACCAACAGCTTACTATGCTTTCCGAGGCACAAAAGAAACTCGGCATGTAAGGGTGGTCACCCATCCACGAACCAACCTAGGCAAGCATGGCTTAACCTAAAAATCGACCCGAGCGGTTATTTAAGCCACAATCTCCTCTATTAATGATTTAACTAATCTATCTATTGAAAAGGAGATTTTTTTATTTATCACAAATAAATAGGTACTGTAAACAAGACTGTGCTCATAAATTGCATGTTTTTCTAAAAAATATGCCACTAAAATGAATCAAATTCATGATAATTTATCTTCCCTCCTTTTTTTTATTTTTTTTTAGGATGGGTAATCATCAAATGACTTCTCCCACTCTGGGTGGAGCGGGAGGGAGTGTCAGACTTTTACTGACTAAAACCCATCCATGTTCCTTCCTCGCCCTTCATGTTCCGGGGCCGCGGTATCTCTTTCAAACAGGCCCGCAACCCCGGCAGGCTTCGGCCCTTGCGGGCCCCTCCCCTTATGCTGACATCTCTTTGAGGCGCGCGTGGAACACTAACGCGCCGTCGACACGGCCTGTCGTCACTAGACGGACGGACGGCTAGCTAGCCCATAGCTAACCGTCCACAGGCCCGCATCTACGGTGGCCGGTAGCCACCACGTGGCCCCCGACGCCCGGTGCGTCTCCCGCGGCGGCCGGGAAGGGAGGCTCTCCCTCTCTCGTTCCGCCACCTCCTTCGCTAGCATGACTGCTTCGCAGAAGGAGCGGCTTCCCATTCCGTCTCGCTCCGGACCATGGATTGAACCAGGGCCGGACGCGAGAGGTCGCCGCCGCCGATCGCCGCTACGAGGACACGGCGGTGCTCCGCCCACGCAGGGCAGACTTCCACCGTGTGCTCCACCGTGTCCTCCGGTCGATCCTCGCAGTGGAGACACCCGGGAGTTATCTTCCCTCCTTGAATGTTTACAGTAGGTACCTATTCCAAGTCTTCTCAAATCCCTTTCATTGCAAATTGCTGTGTTAATTTTTTTAATTGTAACCTGCATTATGTCCCACAGCTGGGCAAAGGCCTCCCCTTTTTCCCTCCAAACCTCTCTGTGCTGTGCAATTTCTGGCCACGCTTGCCCAGAACATATCAGATAGTCACACCACCTTCACCATAGTCGGCCTCGTCGGCGATGACCACCCTCTGGCGTCCAGTGAGTGACGATCTTTGCCCACGTCTCCAGGTGCATCTGTGCAACATGTCCAGCCCACAATTTATTCTTATTCTGAAAAAAAAAACAAGCAAGTAGTTTATCAGGTCAATGTTTACAAGTCTTCATAAAGACAGTCTTAAAACACTATGCTCAGGGGGGGCACACTTAGTACTGTCATCAATTTACATAGACGACAGCGACATCTGGAGGTTGGTGGCATAACCAAACGACAGCCATCTTGACTAGTCTGTCAAACAAAGGTCATAGTCGCCATTGAACTCCGGCTTTCCCGACGTTGATGCGCTTCCCGAGTTTATCTCAGCTAATTCTGTTAAAATTGTTACTTGTTATTGTTACTTGTTTTGTTTTTAGTTCATAATATATATAACTTTGTTTTTCATTGGTCATTTTTATTGTTTTGAACAGTTAAAGTACTGAAGTATGCATGCATACCCATAAAGTTCACACACACGTAAAGTTATGAATACACGCACACACATACCTTAGGTAAGTGTGTGTAAATCAGAACTTTAGTTCACCCACCAAACTCATGGTGGCAGCACATTCCATACATGCAAATTTTACCACAGAGTTGTCACTCTTTCCCTCTTTAATAGTTACTTTACTCTTTGACTATGCTTTTGTCTTCTTTTTTTCTACTCAAATGACGTCATTAGAGGCTTCTTTGAAAAACATACAAAAAATAATATCTGTGCAATGTTGTTCTTGTTTGACATTCATTCTTGCAAACCAAAAAAATAACAAGGTCACAGGTAGGTACCTACAAGACTTGAAGACTGGCTGAGAAAAATAATAATTTCATAATTAGGTAGGTACCTATTTTATTTCAGTCATCAAAATCTTTGGGGTAATACTTAGCACTTGTTAGTTGAGCGCTATTTAAACCCGAAGATTTCCCGCGCAATGGTTTTCGAACTCTCGGCCTATTGCATGCAGCTGAAAATCCATGTCAGTACAATACAAACGCATTTTTGAACTGCTCTTTGTTGAATTCGCAACGCTCGGGTCAACGCCGAATGTTGAAATTCCCGTGAGCAGTAGAATAACATCGTGTTAGAAAAAAAATAAAACTGACCTCAAAAAATACAAAAAAAGGGGCCAAGTGCGAGTCGGACTCGCCCATGAAGGGTTCCGTAGCAGATTGAATGAAAGGTAAATTGCTGTTTACGATTTATGACGTATTAAAAAAAAACTGCTTACTAGATCTCGTTCAAACCAATTTTCGGTGGAAGTTTACATGGTAATGTACATCATATATTTTTTTTAGTTTTATCATTCTCTTTTTAGAAGTTACAGTTACACACACACACACATTTTACCACTTTGGAAGTGTATCTAGCGCAAACTATTCAGTTTAGAAAAAAATGATATTAGAATAGATATTTTCCATAGTATACGTACGGGTTTGACGAAAAAAAATGTTTTGACTTTTCAGTTCTAAGTATGGGGGGAACCCCCATGTTTCAACAGCATAATATAGTTTCGGAAAAAAGTGGCTGTGACATACGGACGGACAGACAGACAGACATGACGAATGTATAAGGGTTCCGTTTTTGCTATTTGGCTACGGAACCCTAAAAAGTGAAAAAAAAACTTTTGCTTCAGAAAAATAAGTCCAAATCGGTCCAGCCATCTTCGAGTATTCGAGGAACAATATACATGAAAAAAAGGTTCCGACGAATTGAGAACCTCCTCCTTTTTGAAGTCGTTTAAAAACGGCCGAGCTTAATTAGGAATTTACGCATTACTGAAGAAAAAATCTAAATTATTATCTAACAGTTAATAAAAACTTCATGTGCTCTGACTGCAACCATTTCTGTGGGCTACTTTGGGAAGGTCTTTTACTAATAATGCCTTGTAAAAATAGGCAATAGGCAATCGACAAATTAAAAAACGTCAGCAATTTGGCTGAAAAGTAGAAATAATAAAGCACCATAGACCGAAAAACTCGAAGATTTTGCTAAATCTTGCATAAATTGCCAGAATTTCCCATTTTTATTGGAAGTTTAAGTGGTTGTGTTTTGCATAACCACTTAAACTTCCAAGTATCCAAAGAAGTAATTTAAACCAATAAGACAGCAGGAAGTAAGTTAAAAATTAAGTCTTGCGTTTCAAACATACAAGTCAAGCTAATAATAGCATGTTAAAAATAAAAACGCATTACGTTTGAATTTTATAGAGACGCGAGGGTTCCGTATGTCGTTTAAAACAAAATAACTCTGTTATTAGTCCACATAATATATGAAACATTTAGTTGTCCTTATTTGCATGGATTTATTTAAACCTCGTACTCGTAATAGCTCGATTTTTCCGGCTTCAGTCGAGGCAACCACGCTACACTTATCATGCAGAACCCAGTATTCTAGACTAAAGATTTGCCGGACAGACGGAACCAAGGATATTGCAATTACGCTTACCTATTTGTCTGCTGGAGATATCCGTTGTTCCTTTAATTATATGGTCTGTTATAGAGTTTCCAAATTTTCCGAGCTTAACAGATAAGATTAGTTTATCTCCGTTTCAGCCAGTATTCACTGCACAAGTACTATAATTTCTAGCAAAAAGTATGGAATAGTTGTCAGCAAAGCCCGCATTTCCATATAGGTAATATGAGCATCATGCCAGGTGGCTCCTTTTCAGCCAGTGTCCATAATTCCGTCCGTGTCTGGGACCCTCGATCCGCCATTTTGATGATGTTGTCATCGCATTCGTATGGCCGTATACCCGTTTAATGCTGTATTGAAAATATTACCATGCATTGCCACTTTTTCCCATCATGCGAAATGGGGGAAATCATCCTCCCCTAACCCGTGGTTCGTTCCAGTCAGGCAAATCGAACCAACTATCATGTCGACTTGAACTTCACAATAAAAGTTAAAATGTTGGCTAAAATGTAGTCAGGTTTACATGTGGAACTCTTTTGTGACGCTTAATATGAAATCTAAGGAGGTCACTGCTGAGAAAACGACTACTACAGCGACTATGGAATAAGAAGACACAGCTGAGCCGACCCCAAAGGGAATGATGATGATGAAATAGCAACCATATGAAAAGCTCCTAATCAGTTGAATGCTGGATCGGCTTTCTTCATACCGTGACGGTGTTCGCAGATTTTCCGAAGGCAGCCTTCATTACATGTCGCTACCCATTATTTACAAAACAATGACATAACAGGCCGTAGCCATTGATGCTACAAGTGAACAATCTTGAGGAAGAAATAATATTAAACAATACGCTCTGTTTTGCTTACATTACGTAGCTAGTATATTCTTTCCTATTCGGCGATGTAGAATATTTTCGCACAAGGAACCCTGAAACTGGGTCCTGAAAGCTTTCGCGTCGTGTATGACAAAGTTTTCGTTATCTCACAGGGTGGAAAAAGTTTATTTTCTGGCTTCTCGGGATGCCTTACCTACCTCAATTATTACTCACCTTTAGTTTTTTTTCCTCTACAAATTATTCATTATCTGCGGTTTCTCAACCAGTACGCATATTAAATTCGTAGAATAAATTAATGATGTAATCAAATGACGTTTCGTTTTCCCATTTATTTCCGCAAAAAATGCGTAAATACATATTACCTATATCCACAAATCGATTCTGCGATTCGGGTCCGTTCGGTTACTCGGGAAAAATGCAATAAGTGTAATTCGTGGCATGGTTATACCAAGAAAGATAATTTTTGAAAGCTTGGGAAACTTGTAGTCCGGTCAAATTAGACTAAAAAATAGGGGTGAGGTTACATTAATGAAAAGTCCTCATCGATCAATTGCAAAAAAAATTTGCACGTGCAAAAAAAAATACGCGGGGTCAAAGGTCACAAAACGGGTTTTTCGCGATTTTCAGCAAAACGGTAAGTTTTATCATAAAATTAGCTCGGACCAAAATTGCAGATCAGATAATTATCTATAAAAATGTCTCAATACTTTTTTTCCTAAGAGCCACCGTTTTTGAAATATAACGATTCAAAAAGTTGAAAAAGTTGTAATCGAAGTTTTCCTTGAAATGTTCCACCTTTACACCATAAAGTGCCGATTGTGAGAAATCTACGCCATTCAGGATATTAAACTGATACTTTTCTAATAGCTCATGAACGAATGTATCCTCCGATAACCAATTTATCAAAACAGTACATCTGCCTTTGGAAAATAGGCGACATAAAGGTCTTCCGATGTACGTCTTCCTTATTGCAGATTTTCTTGTTACCGCTATGTGATGTTAGCTGTTTGTCTTAATGCGCCGGATCCTGGTCGATTAGATCATGTAAGATCTGTCTCTATCATCGGAAAACCTGTACTACCCAGTTTTATTAAAATACTACCTTCTCATGATCAATCGCTGTTTTCTGATCATCCACTTACTAAAAGAGGATATTGTGGTACTATTTGGAAAAGTCCGTTCTGTAATCTGCACGACAAGTGTCATACATTTATTTTGAGAAACCGGCCTCGAAAAACAAGAAAACTTTCTAGAAATTTTCAGGTGACCTTTATGGCGCCTATTTTCCAAAGGCAGATGTACTGTTTTGATAAATTGGTTTTCGGAGGATACATTCGTTTATGCGCTATCAGCTGATAAGTATCAGTTTAATATCCTGAATGGCGTAGATTTCTCACAATCGGCACTTTATGGTGTTAAGGTGGAACATTTCAAGGAAAACTTCGAATACACGTTTTTCAACTTTTTGAATCGTTATATCTCAAAAACGGTTGCTCTTAGGAAAAAAAAGTGTTGAGACAATTTTATAGATAATTATCTGATCTACAATTTTGGTCTGAGCTAATTTTATGATATAACTTACCGTTTTGGTGAAAATCGCGAAAAACTCATTTTCTTGACCTTTGACCTTGAATAAATTTTTTTCCACACGTTGGAATCATGTGGATAATTGACAAATTGTATTGCATAGGGTTCCCAACATTCATGCCAATTTTTAGCTGGGTGCGAATTAATGTAGCCTTGAATGTCTATTTTGACCGGAGTATTGGGCAGTGAGTTCGACAGCTCGATTCACAAAAAGGCGATGACCCATTTTATTCTTAATGTTTCCCCCTATCTCCTTTAGAAATGAATAATCATGTTACAATGCAGGGGAGCTCAACAGCAGTAGGGTTTCGACCTATGTAATATACGTTATTCAATTAATCAACACTAGGTCTACAGTAATATCTGTAAACTTACTAGGTTAAATTTAAGCCCAAGATTATTATTATTTTTTAACTTAAATACTAATGATCATCATCACCACATCGAATTCAATTAAAAGCTAACCGTAATCACAAAAAAATACAATTTAAGAATAACACAATCATGAACGTGCAGTTTCTTAAAAAATGCGAAGGTTTTAAACCTTCAACAAGAAACCTTGACATGTAAAAATAATTTGCATGATTACTGTTACTGGTAGAATAATATCTCCGTTATCAGTGAGCTAACAAGAATTCATATTTTTGTCCCCTATTATGTACATTATAATTACTGCAAGTACGAGCACCTAGTAAAAAAATCTAAGTAGGTACTACTTATACTACTTAGCATTTCA
Source organism: Xestia ashworthii (assembly GCA_950022955.1). NCBI lineage: Eukaryota > Metazoa > Arthropoda > Insecta > Lepidoptera > Noctuidae > Xestia > Xestia ashworthii. The sequence continues at coordinate 19,863,755 of OX465565.1, read as the reverse complement.
AACTAGTCAGATGAATGCTCACTATGCTAGTTTGGAGATTGGCGCCATCGAATTTTTAGGTCTTTAAAAAGGCGAAGGCGGAGTATTACGTCATCAGTCAATTAAAAGAGGTCGAAGCGAACGACGTTAAGTTTGGACCTCTTTGTTAAAAAAACCGCTTGGTGTAATGCCAAGAGTATGCTTATAATACCATAAGTTGGGTGAGGATGAACCCCCCCGAATGAGCCAAATTACCCCTCCCGTTGCCCTGACGACACATGCAAATTTTATCGAGGTGTAGGTCTCGTTTGGAGTAGACGGTGTTTCGCATAAATAAATAATTAGAAGAGCTTTCTATAAAATGTAATATTTCTTAAAGGTTATCAGGAGGATATAACATCCAGTCAAATATAACGAAACGAATGCTACTTTGGCCACCGCATAACTGTTTTATATAGTACAGAGTTTATTAGTTCTAGTGCTTATGTCCCAACTCCTGATAAAACGCCGTTCTCCAGGAAAATAACAGGAGTACGTTCGATATTAGTTGTCCTCGTTGTTTTGAATTATCGCTCGTTCTATGAATTAGCAAAAATACGGAAAACGATGTAGCTTTTTTCCTAGGTTATTAATTTGTTTACCTAGTTCTTCAGGTTTGAAATACCCTTCGCAAAAGCGACATATTTTACCGTAACCTTATTGCTTGTAAGAATGCTTCCACAAATAACTTCTAGACCAGTAACATGCAACCGAAATGCCATGCAACTGATAGCGTAATTAATTTGCTTAAATTATAAGCAGGGTATTCGTAAGGGAGAGAATAATTCCCTGCTTATAATTTCGAACTGCTTCTACTAAAACGAAAAAATCTGGACAACGAAGCGGTAGCCGAACGAGCTTGTCTGAAAAACCTTCGTTTCTTTCACAATCAAGTTCTTTTTGTGCCTCCCTTTTTCACGAACCGGTTTCATTTTTCTTCATAAACAAGTGCGAGTCGGACTCGCCCATGAAGGGTTCCGTAGCAGATTGAATGAAAGGTAAATTGCTGTTTACGATGTATGACGCATTAAAAAAAAAACTACTTACTAGATCTCGTTCAAACCAATTTTCGGTGGAAGTTCACATTTTAGTTTTATCATTCTTTTATTTTAGAAGTTACACACATTTTTCCACTTTGGAAGTTCTCTCGCGCAAACTATTTAGTATAAACAAAAAATATGTTAGAAACCTCAATATCATTTTTGTTTTTTTTTGAGTTTCAGTTCTAAGAATGGGGAACCCCCAAAATTTATTGTTCTTTTTCTATTTTTGTGTAAAAATCTTAATGCGGTTCACATAATACATCTACTTACCAAATTTCAACAGCATAGTTCTTATAGTTTCGGAAAAAAGTGGCTGTGACATACGGACGGACAGACAGACAGACAGACAGACAGACATGACGAATCTATAAGGGTTCCGTTTTTGCCATTTGGCTACGGAACCCTAAAAAGTGAAAAATAACTTTTGCTTCAGAAAAAAAAGTCCAAACCATTTGGCTACGGAGCCCTAAAAACGTGTTAATAAAAAAGAAATACGCAGACATAGGGGCCATGGATAAGCCCGGCTTATCCCGACTCGTTTCCATTGTTCAATATTTGAAAGACCCGTTTATGTTCGCGATAAAGCGGAGCATGATGAAAAAAAGTTACATTTTAAAGAATTTCTTCTTGTCCCTTGGTTATTAAATATTATTTATAGCTTGATAAACTCAAAACAGATTGGGTAACTGGATTGGTCAGCAAAAATGTAAAAATAACATGTTATCCAATGCCCTAAAAAGCAGATTAGTAATTTCTATAACGGTTAAAAGATAACGGGTCGTTTACCAACAATCTGGTGTTTTCGAAAGAAATCTTGACATCTTAAGTCTTGAGGCTTTCTCTTGATTCCCGTTACGCGATGTGGTTGGTAGAGGTACGAAACTACGGATTTATCTCGGATCAAACGGCCCAGTTGAGGTTTAATTCGACGTTTCGTAAGATTTCACAGTTCAATGCTTGAACGTCAACAGACGTTGAAATAAACAGGAAAAAATACTTAAAGGCAATGGTTTTTTGCTTGATGTAATAAAAACTAGACAGCTCGCGTGATTAGAGTTCGAGAAAAATCTTAAGTTTGTGATAAACATAATCTTGAGCAAACTCAACTGCAGAACAACCCTCTGGTACAATAACCATATTTTTTGTACAGAAGGACCTTGAAACGTAACATACCCGCTAACCAGGTCGAGAACATGGCATATGACGTCAGCCACAATTGTCCGCCATCTAGCCTGTTATAATTTGACCTTTTTAGTGCATACTCTTCTAATTTCAAGGGCATCCATTGTCTAATATTTCAATTGATATTTTCCCTGCCTTTGGTGCCTAGGTAATTACCGATTGTAAGTACTGAGTTGATTGCGAAACCTGCCTATTCCAAGTATTCTTTACGTAATTGTCATGGTCCTTTCCTTGTACTGTCGGTATCAAAATGAAGTGTATTGGTGCTGTTAAAATGACGGCTTGATAAGATCGTCGAAGTTTTGACAGGTTTCCAACTAACTTGTCGTTCACGGGTATTGTAGTTAGTCACCTGTTCTGTTTCCATAAGTCCAATTACTTTTCTGCGAATTATACGCTATTGGTTAGATAAGGACAGTTCGCGTTTTTGTTAAATTAACTGAACAGCTTATAATGGGGTCTAAATAATAACTTATCGGTAGATATTATGTATCAGAAAACAATCTTGCGCCAGAAATATCCAATATCACAGTGTTCTCAATGGAACCCAACATTTTACCGAACGCCCCTTATGATATTCAAGGCGAAGCAAGATGTATTTTTGGCATGTTTGACCCACAATTCCAGATGCAGTTTTAGACTCTTTGGCATTTGAAAGATTTTTACGATTTCTAACACATTTTAGCTTCTAATGTGAACCATGTATGGGAGAGCCAGATTTCCATAGATTTCATGTTCTGATAGTATGCAGTACCTACTGCCCACCGCTTTTAACTCGTAATAATATCTTGCATTAGGTAGGTAAGTATATGTTTTAGTATATTATATGGCCCAGGTTGTACCAGCATTTTCTGGACACTGCTACGATGCGCAATTTTTATCGCACTATAGGGCCTAATCAGAATGACCCGTTGTTTTTCATCGTATGTACCTACCAACAGAACAGATAACATGAATGACGCAATATTTCTGAATGAAGAAAAAAAAATGCTTTGACACCAGAGTCCATAAATGTTACGTTTAGGTTTAAATTAAATATTCTATCTTCTTCCTCTCTAGCACTTGATGACTTGACCTGATAATTACGTTATGGCCATTCAATCTTCAAAGAAAATGTAGGACGCCTTTGGCTGAGATGAAATTTAAGATTGAATCATGCAAAAAACCTCCTTTACTTATTTCCAATAACTTCTGTTAAATGTTACAAAGTAATATCCTCTCAAACCTTCCATCTTTGTTTACAGGCTCCGTATCAGGAGGCGGTCAATGGACGCGAGCGCCTCCCGCGCCCCCACCAGGCGTGGTTGGTGGCGTGGGAGTCGGTTCCAATGCCGTGGCCCTAAACAACGTGTCCAGCCAATCCACGCGGGGCCGGCGGGCGACCACGCAGAGGCATTCACCGGCCGCGCAGATGCAGCAGATGTCCCATGGAGGGCTTTCGGCAGCCGCTGTGCAAGCGCTGGCGAATGGTTGGAGTCTGCCCGGAGCTCTGACACAAGCGCAAACGCAGCAAGTGCTTAGGCTCGCACAGGTACGGCTCATCACTTCTCATTGGCAAAATTGTCTTACAAGATAGGCGTAGATACGAGTAGATAAGAGAGACATAGAGAGTTTAGTATTTTATTTATGCGAATGTTTCGCCATTGGAAGTACCCGTGTGTGTCTTATCCCTAGCAAGATAACTAGTTTATCAGCAATAATTCGCTGCGTGATGCTGCATGCATGCGAGGAATTGATTTCGCAGTCTACTAACGAATGTCGAAATCTATATTCAGTGCTATACGTATTTGTTTTAGCCCGTATTCTCCCACTCCTGAGCAGAGGCCTCACGCCATTCCTTCCACTTCTCACGATGGTGTGCTTCTTCTCGCCAATTCGCGAGGAAGCCATCTAAGACGTCCCGCCATCTTCTCCTTGGTCTGCCGCGATCCCGTCTAGCTGTTTTAGGGCTCCAGTCCTGCGAAATTCGGGCCCACAGCTGTGCCGCCCATCCGGCAGACATGGCCTGCCCAGTCCCATTTTAATCTCGCAGCTTTATAAGCTATCTACGTCGGCAAACCTTGAGTTTGGACTTCTAGACGTTACGTTAGTCAAAGACTTAGGTCCAAGTTCACCCAAAAAGATAACGGTCAGATTATCTAAAAACAGCTGTCACTGTGATATGTTCCCATACAAAAATGTGTTTTAAACAGCTGTATTAGAAAATCAGACCGTCATCTTTTTGGTGAACATGGATCTAAGTCTGCACCATATGATCGGAGAATACACATGTCCATAAGCTTGCATTTTAAGCTATACGTATATAGGAATAGAATTTAATTCCATCTAGCTTTAAAAGGAATTCCTTAGCATTCTTTCCCCCTCAGTCATTCGTTATTGAAACAATTGTTTAAACACAAAAGGAAACGCATTGCTATCCAACAGCTGATGGAAACGGCCCCAATTGTGACGTCAGTCATTGTTTATTCATTATTTCTATGAAATTAATTGATTCATTTGGTCGCTGTAAAATGACTCATATGACGATTTATTAGAGAAATATGAAAGTTATGACATGCTGCGCTGACTCCAAATAAATTGGGATATGGGCAGGGCGAATGATGAATAATGATGATGATTACGAATGTGGGAAAAGCAAAAGACGTCTGTGAAGATGCACATGGCCACATGTGCAGTTCTGCAGTTTCGCCTACCCCCATCCCCATTGGACAAGGTGTGGGTAGTGTCGGTGTAAACAGCCTGATCACGAAGCCTTCAACCAAACATTCTGTACATCAAACAAACTAAGTAACTTAACGCAAAAAAAAATGCTGGAAAATGACTTTTTTTTGTGCAGAAATCATGTTTTGTGTAATGAACTTAAAATATTGTGCTAATGGATGGATTGAATAGTACGGGGGTCGCCGGTCGTAGAGGTGTTTAAAGTGAAAACCTTACAATAAAAAATTGTATTTAAAAAAAAAACTTGTAAGTTAGACCCCCAATATCTCCGTAGCTAGAAGGTTCCGAGGTATGGTGTAGAACAAAAAAATAATCGCAATGACTGGGAGAACAAGTGCCTTTCGGCTTGGTTAAGATGTTTTTTTTACACCCTTTATATTTTTTTCAATGTACTTAGAACGTGTATGTTCTGTTCCTCAGGCACAAGTGGCGCAAGCGCACGTGGCGGCGCGGTACAACAATGCAGCCATCGCGGCCGCAGCGGCTGGCTTGCCGCAACACCGCTCGCAACACCAGCGCAATGTCACGGTAATTATCACGAACGTGTTACAGCAACACGCTAGGCAATCATAATATACACTTCAAATAGGGTTGTAGGGCCAGTTAGTTGTTTTTTTTTTTACAGAAGTATATAAGTAAAATGAGCTTTGCTGAATTAATTCAGCATCGAATCTTGTAAAAAATCGCTTTATGCAGATCCATTAAATCTTTCTACAAATTATGTATATTATAATATTTAGTCTATCATAGTATCCCACAGTAATTTTCCAGGCGCTCGCCTTTTTTTCTAGAGCCGCGTGAAAAATGTTTGTTTTTATCGTTTATTTCAGTTTCCGAACAGTGCAATTACAATGGCGATGGGTCAGCAACCCCCCCCTCCACCTCTCGTGAGGAGCACGGCAAACACATCAACCATGAAGTGAGGAACTTTTCATCATTTGTAGTGGAATTTGTAAGAACAGCCCATTATCATGAAGCTCCAAGACTTAATAGTATTGTAAACCTTAGTTGTAACTTGTTAGCCATCTTACTGTATTTTGTATTCCCTTGGTCTTTGTAATTTAATTTGACTTCAGTCTAGTCTCAAGAATTGTAATTGTGGTTTATTTTTTAACGTTATTCGTGACAGTCCAAAAAGTAATGTTTTCTACTTGTCATCATTATTATCATGTCGTGAGCACGACGCTTGCTTATTGGTACCTGTGCATGTTCACCAATCAACTACTAAGGTCCATGTTCACCGAAAAGAAAACCGTCTGATTATCTAAAAACCGCTGTCACTGTGACATGTTCCCATACAAAAATGCGTTTTAAACAGCTGTTTTAGGTAATCAGACTGTCAACTTTTTGGTGAACATGGGCCTAAACTATCATCCAGTTAACGTTATTATTTGGACTCGTAATACTTTCAGTATAAGTAATGTTCAAACGGGGACATACAAAATGGCGACGATCCTGTCCCTGACTAAACTAAAAGTGTTGCTATCCTTCACTTTTATTCAGGAACAAACTTTGCAATTGGAAAGTTTAATTGTGAACTAATTTAACTGCTGTATTTTTACCCCGCCTTTTAGGTAGATTTCCTTTTTTTGAAAAAAAAAAAAATCTACCTATTGGTCTCTCACCTACGGGGATATATATGAATACGTATGTATATGGGTGACAAGCAAAATTTAGCCACACTCTACAGGTCGCAATTATGAACCGATTGCTTTCAAACTTGGCCAAAAAATCGAAACGGTCAAAACTTAGGCTAAGTTCGTGAATGGGCGGAATTCGTCCATGGGGGGCGGCGGGGGGGCGGTTTTTCTAAAATCAGATTTTTGGCCATAACTTTTTTCCTATGGAAAATTTTTGAACCGTTTCTCATTTTTATCATTCTGAGTACGAATACGGACATCTTTAAATTAAAACTTTTTTGATGCAACCCCTAAATTGGGGAGGGGGTTGAAAATTCCAAACTTTTTGCGAAAAAAAAACATATCTCCGAAACAGTAAACATTTTGAACGTCGCAAATATTTTTTTTTGATAGCAAATTGTTTACTTTACAATTGTTACCTTCAAAGTTTAGCGATAAAACTTATAGTTTTCGAAATAAAAAATATAACTAAACATTTGAGGGCGTTTCCATGCTAAACTCTAATGAGAGAATTTAAAAAGGGTAAAATTTCCATTACAGGACAACGATTTTGAAATAATATTTTTTTTTTTGTAGATTGTACACATAAGTACAACTCTTTATACAAATTTTCAATAGTCGGACGCTCCAGCACCTTCTTCGAAATCTACCTCCTCCTGCGGCTTGCCGGAGGGATTTTTTATACCTGTTAGAAAAGGATAGCAATTGTTTTATCTCAGTCTGGTCGGTGCATAACAGAATCGGCGCTTACTATAATAATCTATTTTTTAAACCATTACCCTAGTTAGCGGTCTGCGGTCTGTCGCAGTCGGGTAGGTATTATGGGCTGTTCTTACATGTGTGTGTATTTTCCATTCGCCATTGTCTTGACACTGTCCCATTAAGTCATATTCATATTTATAGTATACACTTTTTTTTTCTTATATTAAGTTAAGACTATCTGTTTCCCAAATGTGCTTAAAATACCGCGTGGATTATTTGTAGTAGAGTTATTGTTACATAATGATGAGAGGCCCCTCTGCAGGATATGCTCCACCTCCTGTCCTGTATCTGGAAGTCCCTTAACTGATTGCGAGCCCAGGTTGGCCGCTGTAGATATACTCTGGTTGAATAGGGTATACTCGATTCATCCCAAACAGATTGCCAGTGTGGAGCCCCTCTGCAGGATATGCTCCACCTCTTGGCTTGCGTATCCTGCACAACCACTTGCACCTATCAAGGTCTAATCGAAGCAAATGTTAGAGCCATGCAGATGGCTACATACACCAGTACCACACACACACAGTCTAACACAGTTTGAGTTCATATACACATATAAAAGAAGAATAATGATTTTTGTTACATGCCCAAAGTATAGGCGAGGACGCTGGCACCCTAAACACAAGTTAAATCTTACATTGGGTGCCAGAGCTCATCGTGAACACTCTTTTCCCTAGTTGTAACGCTGCATAGTGCTTAGATAAGTGTCAATTATTGAAGGTAAGAATTTTTTTTTTTTCTTAGGAGCAGGTTGGAATATTGCTACTGTTAGAGAAATCTGATATACAGTGCAATAAATAGTGTTTAATTTGCACGACAGTTAATTTTATTAACATGGATGGACACTATAAGTGCAATATCAGGACACAAATCCTCCCATTACAGTTTATTATTCACAAGTACTTCAACAAAAATTACTATTTTCATTCAACACACGCGGTATTTTGCAAGCATAATTTATGTCTGCATCGATGGCTTGCTTGGTGTCTTAAACTGTTAAGGCGATTACATGAGCTGAACGCGAGTTTTAAAATGCCTAAAAGTATATGATTCACTGCAATAAACAAAACCAGAAAAATATATGATATTCTTCAGGATATAATATGCTAATATGATAGTGTTTTGAAAACATGATACAATTAATTTTACTCGATAGAAAAGAATCACGAACTTATCTCCAAGTTTCTTTAAACGAGTAAAAACCATACTAAAATACATGCAATCATTCTGATTTTTAGGGTTCCGTAGCCAAATGGCAAAAAACGGAACCCTTATAGTTTCGCCATGTCTGTCTGTCTGTCTGTCCGCGGATAATCTCAGTGACCGTTAGCACCAGAAAGCTGAAATTTGGTACCAATATGTATATCAATCATGCCGACAAAGTGCAAAAATAAAAATTTAAAAAAACATTTTTATTAGGGTACCTCCCCCAGACGTAAAGTGGGGAGCGATTTTTTTTTTAATTTTGACCCTGACGTGTGATATATTGTTGGATAGGTATTTAAAAATGAATAGGGGTTTTCTAAAATCATTTTTTGATAATATTAATATTTTAGGAAATAATCGCTCCGAAAGTCATAAACAATGTGTCCCCCCCCCTCTAACTTTTGAACCATAAGTTTAAAAAATATGAAAAAAATCACAGAAGTAGACCTTTATATGAACTTTCTAGGAAAATTATTTTCAACTTGATGAGTTGAATAGTTTTTGAGTTATATAGCACTTTTTCAAAAAAAACGCAAATGATAACTTTGTTTTTCATACAAATACTATGAAAAACAAAGTTATTTTTGCTGACGAAAAATGTTGGTATTTTTAATGGTCTGGGAAGCTACGGAACCCTACAGTGAGCGTGGCCCGACACGCTCTTGGCCGGTTTTTTTTTGGCGAATAATTCTACAAGCAACATATTAGCATTTTAATCCAATCAATATATTTTTTGGAAATCGATCAAAATCACTCATTTTGCACTATTCGGCCTGCAGTGACTGACGTATCAACCACTTTGTAGTGCAAGCTGATTAGAACTTCATTCTAACAGAATTTCAAACGAAATTTGAACCACCACAAATAGAGTTGCTAATTTAGCTCGTGTGAGTTTTCAATCAAAAGGTTTGAGATGAAGTACTGCGTCTGTTGAAAAGAGCTGCCTCCTTACATTCTTTTTGTTTTTGATCTGATGTGTTAAAAGGAGAAAAAATAATTGTATTCGAAGGTTTTAAACGCATGCTGCCAAACAGACATAGAAACAAATTTTTGGCGGCTCAAAAGTCTATACAGCGACTTTTGAGCTGCCTGTATCTCTGTTTCAAACTAGATACAAACTGTAAATGCCCAAAGATTTTTGTCATAAAATGTCCGTCTTCATGTTTGCAGAAAGTAGGTTTTAAATGCTAAGCAAGCCAATCTATGCATATCCAAGTCAGACTTGTACCTAAATGAAGTTAGAGACGACGGAACTAACGGATCGTTTACATTACAGTGTACCCCCACAAGTGACCGGCTCAATGAATGGCCACTCAACCTCTCACGCAGTGGACAGTCGCAAAAGACTTACCCCAATCCCCGACATCAATATCACTGGCAACCATACGCCGTATAAGGTAAGGACTTCAATGTTTGTATTAGATTTGCTGTTATTGAAAAATGTTTATTGTATTCAAACGTAATTATATTATATTGAAAGTAATTGAAAGGTAATTAAAAGTCTACAAATTGTATATGATTCCAGTCTAAACCTATTAAATATTTATTGCGTATTACTTTAAAACATTGATTCTGGCCGTGGCCATTTGTATGATGTTCACTCTGCCAGATCTTATTATTCTGCCTAAATAATGAAATTTATTGCATCCTACTGCAAGGCGTAGTTTGCTTTTCTTCTCTTTCTACTTGTTGCTATTTATTGTTTTTAATACGAACCCAGTTTGTGACGCCTGAGTCCTTGGTGAGCTCTTTCAAACCATTTATCAAATCGTAATGTCTGTCGTGCAGGTACAAAAAGCGTTGGTGGAGAACACAATGGTTCCGTGCATCAACGCCAAGCCGTACCAGTACACAGAGCTGCTGATGACCCTGCCCGACCTGGCCAGCCACTTCTTCCCGCGCGTCTCGCTCACCACGTGCCGCGCCATGCTGGACGCGCTTGGCATCACACTCTATAGACCTAACTCGTGAGTATCAGCTGTTCATTAGCTATGATACTCCTAGTATTGGGACACGGATTTTCTGTACATGAGAAGCAGTGGGCTGCAGTTCTGGTTAAACGTCATGACGTCACTAGCCAGCCCGCCATATTAGGGCTCTGGTAAGCCGAAGCAAACCGAGTTATTCATAGAGAAAATAATAGGAAATGCGTGCGCGTGAGCGAGATGGAGAGAAAATTCGGGTTTTTCTTCATGGGTGTCGTTTTCGTGGTTTTTGGGATCGCTGATAATGAAAATGGGGTCAAAATGAAAATTCAAGATGGCGCCGACGAATAATTTTGTTTTTTTTCTTCATGGGTGTCGTTTTCGTGGTTTTTGGGGTCGCTGGTAATGAAAATGAGGTAAAAATGAAAATCCAAAATGGCCCCTACGAAAATTTTCGGTTTTATTCTCCATGGGTGTCGTTTTCGTGGTTTTTGAGGTCGCTGATAATGAAAATGAGGTCAAAATGAACATCCATAATGGCGCCGACGAACATTTTCGGTTTTATTCTCCATGGTTGTCGTTTTAGTGGTTTTTGGGGTCGCTAATAATGAAAATGAGGTAAAAATGAAAATTCAAGATGGCGCCTACGAACATTCTCGGTTTTTTCGTCATGGGTATCATTTTCATGGTTCTCTTTGTCAATGGTGACGAAAATGAGGTCAAAATAAACGTAAAATAAAAAAAAAGAGAAAAAAAAAATATTCTCATTTTGTCCTCGGCTTCCCCTGACTCTTTTTTCACCCTGCGCCACTGCTGTACTCTGTTTTCTTTCAGTATCAATAGATCCCTTTTATCTTAAAGTCTGGCTACTTATAGATGTGTATAGTTTACTTAGAAGAACATACTACTCAAGCTATACCCATTTAGATTGAAGTAGGTTTTCGAAAAACACTAGTGTACTTGAGATTAATTAGTTTCAAGTCATAGGACTTGACTAGAACTAGACGCGTATTAGAAATGCTCTTAAACTCGATTGCTTTAGCGCCATCTAATCTTGACGTATCCTTCATCCAGAACACAACTGCAAGTGCTCCGCAACTCCGGCAAGTGCAAGTCTGCGGCGGCGGGAGAGAACGGGATGGCGCTGGTGCAGATCCGTGACGTCATGCAGCACATGCTGCAGTTCAAGTACATGCTGCGCTCCGGGCTGGCGGCCGACGACGCGCCGCACCAGCAGCCACGACCGGCCCACGCGCCCCCCCCGCACCCCCCGCAACCCCCGCCCGCCAAGCGAGCGCGCGCCAACTGACCAAGCCACCACATCGACACCGACCCGCAGACTCACCAATGGGCTCAGCAGAGTGCCGACTTCCTGGAGCTTCAGCAGCAGTTCCAATACCAATAATTCCGCAAGGCAATCTTGTTCAGCTTTCAGACCACAGATATACCCTTTAGGGAATCCTTTGGAAGGCAAGGCAGCACGATGGATTGATAATAATACGGCCAGATTACATATATGCATTGGCGTGCCTTCTCAGAATATTTTACGCCAAAATATAAACACAAAAATCCTTAATTTATGAATCCACGAATGCCTAATGCTACAAGGGTTGAAGACGGAGCAGCCTTATCTGAACTCCAATAATCTGCTGACAAGAAAACATCTGTTGCTATGTGAAACAACCACACTTTTCCAGCAGGGGACCAGAGGAATGTAGAAGCCTGTTTGTGTATGAACATATTATGTAGAACAGTGTAATTTTAAGAGTGATCAAGCAATAAACACATGTTAATACAAACACCTTAGTGTGCTGACAACAGGAGTGCAGATATAGTTGAAACTGACTGATTTGTGGTGCAAGACATGAGATTAAACATGGAACATAAGTAAGAAATGATGTGAGACAGTTTTTAGTTTGATAATTAGTGTGCGAATAGTAATGAAATAGTGCGGTGACAATAAACATGGTAAAATAGGCTGCTAGCCAATTGTGGGTCTCGGCCAGTGACTGAGTTACATAATGAACATGTATCACGGACGCTAACTGCGTAAAGGACATGTCAATTTTTTCCATAGCTTGTACAAACTGTATGATACTATATTGTAAATCGAAGGATCTAATTTATAGCAATCTATTTGTACTATTCAATAGAGAAGACTGAGAATTTTATTTTTTAATAATTTCCTAAAAACAAAAGCTATAGACATGTTATGAATGGTTAATCAAACTTTTCTGAAGAGTGATTCGGTATGATTTTTAAGTTAATTTGTATGTTGAGTTTATGTATACGAACTGTAAATAATATAATCACTGCATTTATGCAGTTTGTCATTTCAGCAATATGTTTAGTTTTCATATATTTACTAAAATAATACTTGAAATTTTAGTGTAACACTGAAAAAGTAAGCATTATTTTAATTATGAAAAGTATTGCTTAAATTGCTTAATAATGCCTATTAAACTATCATCACAATTTATATAGTAACTTCACAAAATTCGGTCACATTTTATATCAAATAATGTGCTGATGCCAACAAAAAAAATAGTATTTAAGAAAGGCATGACATAATGATAGGTGGCAAAATATATTAGGAGAAATTCATAGCTATGTAGGGCCATGCTTCGAAATTTTCTGTAAGAAAATGGCAACAATTAGCCAGCCAGGAACAAAATTGTAAATGCCTTGTTGAATGCACAAATCTTAACACTTAATTTTTAAGTAGCTTAAAGACGAAAGGGGTTGATTGTGCAAACACTAAATCCAGTCACACGTTTTGTTTTGTTGAATCGTAATACTTAGTTCACCTGCAATGCAATGGTAACTGTCCCTGCAAGATGATTAATTATAGCAATCAAGGGGGAAGAGCTCATGCTTAGCAGTTAACAGGTTGATATTTATGTATTTATAAGTAAGTATTTATATGCCCTATATACAATAAATATCATAAGGTAGACTGTAAGATATTTAACTCCATTTCAACTGCATTCTGTTGCAAAAATTGTATCCCCTTTCGTCATTTATTTTGTTGCCCAATAACTTTTGGCAGTTCCTGGCTTTACCAGTGAATATTGGCATAGCTTAATTCCATGTAATGTTTAAAACAATGTTTCTATCAGGAAATGTTTATTAATACTGTTCCTATTGATGGGGCTCATGCTGCAAGAAACAATTTTCTGTTTTGTTTGAAGTTAAATTGCGCGTTTTACAATATGGAATGATTTACCATTCATTTATTTGTAGAAATGCTGCAGTTGATTTGAAACAAGATGGATGTTTTCCGTACAATGTGAGACCCCTATTTGATGTGACTTGGGATTTCATTTTAGCTTTTACTGGTCAATTTTCAAAGCTTTATTGTATTACTAGCCACCTGACCACTGACCGCTGGGGTACAGGGATAAAATAAAGCGAATGTTATATTATGAAAAGAGGAAAGATTTGAGTTTTTTTTTGTGTTTGTTTGTTACGATCAGGGGGGTGAAACTTCCATAAAAGTACATTGGGTTCAAACAAAATTTTCATAGATAGTGCTGCCATCTGAGTGTTTAGGTACACCAACTTTTCAACTGTTATAACGAGAACAGCTATTTTAGACTACTTGCTAGTGAAGTAGATAGCCTAGCGGTGACAGCGGTTGCCCTTGTGACTAATAGTTCACAAGTTCGAATCCTCAGAATTTCTTGTTGCATTTATTTGGTTGAACAAAAACTAACAGCGCCATCTAACAGTTTGGGTACACAGTTTAAAAACGAAAACCAGAGTTGCGCATCTATCTTGTATTGTATAGTGTATTATCTATGGTTACGATTTAAAACTCTAAAAAACTACTTGACCAATTTTAAATTGTTTCACCATTAGAAAGCAACGTCTTTACTGAGTAACCTAAGCTACATTTTATGCCCGTACTCCCACAGGAACAAACTACGTGGGTGAAACCGGGTGACGTCAGCTAGTTGATTATAAATGTACCACAATACATTGATATTTTATCTGGAATTAATATGTGTAAAGTTACGTATGTAGTGTTAAAACAACTTTCCAGTTTTGCAATAGTTACATCATACACAAGCTAAAAACTGTCCTGCCTTCGAAATATGATTTAATTATAATTTGCAATGCAGAAGCTAATGAAATCCCACACATATCTACATAATATTCTATATTATCATGTACCTATTATTTCAGTGTGATGGTAATTAGTTCTCATGAGACTTGATATTGTATGTAGGAACATAGTAAATTGTTTATGCATTTATACATTGAATTCAGCAGCTCCACATTCGGTTTTTATTGGAATTAGAATAAATAGTGACTATTTAGCTTCCAATTTTGAATACTTACGTGCTTTAGCTTATGTCGTAATAAGCAAAAGCGTGTTTTTTGACCAATTTTCTATTTCACATTTTTGCATTTCATTATGACAAGTTAGAATATCAACAATCAACATACATGATTGTATCAGGAGCTCGCGATTTCAAAAAAAGCGTTATGTAAACTTTAAATGCTAATGTAATTTTTATATTAAAAACAATATCAAGTTTCAAGCTAACAGTAAAGGAGATAATACTTAGGCCTTGGTAGTTGTGAAGGGAAGCTAGTGTAGTAACCTTTTTTAAATACCTAGTATAATGTAAACGCAGAGCTGTGTAAATTTTATGCTAAATTATTTATGAATAGCTGTAAGAAGTGGTCTATTTGATATATCAGTTGTATGCGGACCACGGTAGCTCGTCGCTATACAAGCGTTTGTGGTGATCCTGTAATAAACAAAATAAAAGATACTTTATAATGATGTCTTTTTTTTTTGTTTTGTTGGAAACCTATTATTTATTGCCAGTAGTTTGGCTGAGAATTATTGATTGCCTAGGTGCGGCCGCGGTGCCCTAGCGTAAAGAGCAAGGAATCTGAATTTCTGGTCACTATAACTTCTTTATGGGTACAAATTTTTGTATCAATTTGGGAAGAAATCACAGAGTTTTTAATAGGGAAATCTTGAAATGAAAATTTAACACCGTGACTACCGCCACCCCACCAATGGCATGGTATATCTCGTAAACTACTAAGGAACGCATTTTGAATTTTGGGCACTAATTTTATGTTCCTATGTAGGTGTGAGGAAAGCGACAAGTGCCTGAAACTTGGAATTAACATTCAAATTTGTGGTCCTGCTGAACGAGCGCACGAAGTTATCATCGTTGATTTCTCGATAAATACAAATGTTTCATTTCTGTTTTTTTTTACGAAATGAATCACATTTATGGGTCAAATTATTTGTATACTTAGAATAGCTGTAGAATGCCCCATTTTTCGGCGCTCATGGTGGTCCTGCTGAAGGGATCGTGACTACCGCCGGACCACCTTCAAAGTCGATTTTCTCGAAAACTGCTAAGGTACCAATTTTGTTGTTTGGGTACTAATTGGTACCCATTGAGTACAAATTATTGACCAAATATGGAAGCGGTTGGCGTTGGTGGTCCGGCGGTGGTCACGGACATCACCGCCCTGCAAATTGCGAAAAACGTAGGAAAATTTGAATTTCGCGGGCTACCTTGGAGCATCAGCCTCAACGTGCTTTCCGAAGCACGGAGGTAATTCCGTATGTAATGGGTGGTCAATCCACAGACCAACATAGTAGATCGACCCGACGAGTGGCTGTTATTTTTTTGTATCCCTTTGACCAAAGAGCATAATAATTTACTTAAATGGAAATGTGACCTGACCGACCAACGACCATGGTTTTAATGCATGTCGCAGTTCAACCTAAGGAGGTTGTCGTCTGCTTAACCGGATTATCCTGTGGGTACCTTGAATGCAAGGCTTTCAGCCAGGGCAGCAACTTACAAACTAAGCGACTACACGCTAACGACACCGGCACCCCCTAGCCCCCTATGGGTTACGACTGTGGTTGCGACCCTCGGCTTAGGGCGTTGCTGGGGGAAGGACAGGCTGCATCTGAGTGATGACGGGCTAAGGTTGACGCCAATATACAAAATTAGAGTTGGTTGAGAGCGCAGTGTTCGAGCGATTGGCTGCTGCGCTGCGTGTCGTAGATTCGGTTCAGTCGAAACAAATAATTTGTATGGCCGATAGTTGTTTGGGTCTGGCTGTTCTATTTTAGTTGCGTTTGTGAGTTAAATGTCTGTGAACACACTAACAATGCAGGGGAAATTCCAAATAATTCAATAAAAGTTTGGTTTATTAGTTTTATTACCAAACAGAAACAGTCTTTCTGTTCCATGAATTATAAAAACCTCATTTTAATGAAATGGGGCGAGATTCAGTTTGGCAATCTTGATCTTGAATCATATATCCACATATATCTACGTTGGCAACACAAGCCATCGCAGAGTAATGTCAATCGTAGTGATTATATACTCTGTGATGTCAATTGTCAAGCAAAATGGAGGAAAAACTAACAATTTGGGAAATTGTTGTCTTTACAAGTGAAAATTAAAATAAACCTTTGAGAAAATTGATAATTTTCTGACTCTAGTTAAATAATTTGTAGGCGCTGTGATGATGGGGGCTCTGGCTGGACTACATTTTGGTCATTTGTTATTAAATTTGATCTAGTTTCTCTACTTTTGTATTTTTGTTATTTTAGAAAATAGGCACTTTTGTCATTCCATTGTAATTCATTTCGTTTTCTTTCATTATTATTGTCGTTCATACTTCGTTGTTAGTTGTAAGGGTTAGGTTGGTCAGGCTGCCGTAATGAACATACAAGTATGCAGAGATCCGTCAGACGCTGCGGCGCTTTACTTGCCGCAGCGTTTGTATCTTAAATCCTTTGCAAAGTTTAACATTTCTGTCCAGCTCCCCCACAAGGTACACGGCAAGTCGTTATCAAACTGGGAACTCATGGAGAAGTTGCGAAAGATGATCCACCCTGATAGTTTCTCTGTGTTAAAAGTGTCGAAGCATACTTCGGAAGTGATAAGGTTTGACGCGGAAATGGAGGGTCGTGAGCACATTGAGCGGGTGCTAGTGCGTCTTGACGACCGCTTGGTGCAGCTCAAGGACTACCCAGACCAGCTGAAGGTCAAGATCTGTGAAGCTAAGTCTGATTTTCCAATCCGCCATGATTGGGATTCATTCTTCCGTGATACTACTGAGATGGATGAGATGAAGCCCGGAGAGCGTCCTGACACCATTCACATAACCAATTTACCCATCAGATGGTTTATCCCTCCCAGAGATGAAGATGAAGATGCGCTCCCATCGGAGAGCTTAGTAAAGAAGATTTTTGAGAAGTTTGGTGCTGTCCGCCAAGTGGATATTCCGGCTTCAGATCCATACAGGTTGCAAATGAAAACAACAATGAGAGGCATAACAACTCCTCCACAGGATGCTCGACTGTACTTTGAGGTTTATGTGCAGTTTAGTGAATACGTTGGGTTTGTGCGCTGCATGGATGCTCTGAGAGGCTGTAAACTGCTGCGGAAGCGCAGTGACATTGCTGAGTGGTGTGGCATAAAGGTGAACTTTGATACAAGTAAGCACATGACCGATGCTGCTGTGAAGCGAAGGTCTATTGTTCGGGAAAGGCTGATGTCACGTCAGCAAGTGAAAGAAGATGTGGAAAAGGCCGAAAAACTTCTGCTGAAGCAGAGAGAGGCTAAAGAAAGGTATGTGTAATTAGTTGCCCCTGTTTAGTACGTACTAATCAAACTCACTTATCAAGGACCATTCTGACTACCATGTATACTGGCCTCTTAAGGCATACTAGAAGTTATTATGACACCCATTAAATAGGGATTATTCCTGACTAAATGAAACATGGTTTAAATCAGTTAAATTATCAAGAAATATTGAATAGATGTTTTTATGTTTTATCAAATTAATAAAAGTTTAAATGTGCACTGTATCTTCTTAAGTTTCTTTTTACATGAAAAAAGAAAAATATGTGTCCAAAATTTTTTGGAAATCTATCTGACAGATTAATTCGTTTTTTTTCATCATCTTTTCAGACAAAAATATGAGCGCACTGAAAGAGAGAAGCTAGAAAAAATGAGAGAAAGGGAAGAGAGACGTAAGAAGAAACAACTAGCTAAACTGATGCAGAGCGATAACTTGGACTTGAACAGTAAAGTGGCGGAGGAGCAGAAGAAACTCATGAAAGCTCAGAAGAAGCTGCAGGCTATAAGACTGATTGAGGAGCTGTTTAAGAGGATAGAGGTTAGCGAGTTGTCTTACAAACAAGACTTATATTAAACTCTTCCCATATGTCAGATAAAGCACGAATTAGCTTGTGGCTAAATAATAACAGCCGCTCCGGTCAATCTTTAGGTCAAGTCGTGTTTGCTACCATCACATGAGTAAGTAAACGGAACAGAGTTCTTAACAATGTGCAAAATTGTTACCTATTTTGGTAGGGTTGTCACAATAGGTGAAGACAAACTAATCAAATATTTACTTACCTATTGTATTCCTTGGGATTGTTAAAGTATGATACATTTTTATTTTCATCTAGTATTATTCATACACACAGTACAATAAACAACCATTATTAAGAAATACCAAGTTTTTACATTAAAATATTCTAACTTGTCCCAAAACAAACAACGTGTGTTGCCCTGACAACCCTGAGATTTTCAACTGGCTGTGACAGCGTAAACCGGTTTTTTCCACTCTCGCCGCGTATGCGACAACCGGCCAGTGGTCACGCAGTTGGTGCAACTGATTCGCGCGGTTGTATGAAGCTTATACTCTGTTCCATTTACTTACTCATGTGCTACCATTACATACCAAGTTTCCTCCGTGCCTCGGAAAGCACGTTAAGCTGTTGGTCCTGCTGGCTGGCATTTGTAGATCTTAGACAGTTGTTACAGGTAGTCAGTGGCCCAAAAAGTCTGACAACCAGTCTTACCAAGTGGCATCATATTATCCAGTACTAACTGGGTTGTGGAGGTCAGATAGGCAGTTGTTCCATGTAAAATACTGGTATTCAGCTGTATCTGGTTAGACTGGAAGCCGACGCCAACATAGTTGGGAAAAGGCTAGGCTATGATGGTGATGTTAGACAAAGAATCTTTTCTTACAATGGAATTGAAAAAGCCACATTTCTTGTGTACAGTCTAAAAAATTAATAAGTAACCTTGGTTGTCAGATTTAGTTGCAATTTTTTTTAGAAACTATTTCTTGAATTGAGATGAAATTTAATAATAATTTTTATTTCTATCAGTTTCATTTCTTAGAAAACTTCAATGTTTTCACCCTGATTACTTATTTGGTTGTACCATCTATTAAAAAGTCCTTTTCTACTGTTTGTAGTTCATTTTTGGAAGAGATTGAACAAATAATAAAATTTTTGAAAAGAGATGATGAATTATCAGAAACTGGAGATTTGCATTGGACTGCTGTTGCTCATTTCATCACATCCTGTTTCCAGTTGCGACCAGAACTACAGCAGCGACCAGAACTACAGCAGCGTGATGGAGTCCGAGGGGACCGGTACTACTTGCCGGGCGAGAGAAGTGCGCGGGCGCGTATCATAGACAAGTTCAAACAAGAACAACAACGGCTCTTGGAAGAACAGAGAAACAACTACAACAATGCTCTGAATGGTAAAATAACAATTATATTTGAGCAATGTACAGGATGTAAACCACCTCATCACAAAGCCGTTAACCAAGCATTCTGTACATCAAACTAAGTAACTTTACGCAAAAATTATTGCTGGGAAACAACTTTTTTTTTTGAGGTTAAGTATAAATCATGTTTTGTGGTAGAACTCAATGTAATGCACTTAAAACATTGTGCTGATGGATGGATTGTATGATTGTATTGAATAGCATGGGGGTCGTGGAGGTGTTAAAAGTCAAAATCTTACAATAAAAACTTGTATTTAAAAAAAAACTTGTCAAACCCCCTATACCAACTTTGACCCCCCATATCTCCGTAACTAGAAGGTTCCCAGGTATGGTGTAGAACAAACACATTTGAGTACTTTTTTAACTGGAAAGTGATGTCACAAGCCTCCACTCATAATCCTTGACGCGTTTTATCTTCGTTAATTTTTATTAATTTGATTTAATAAAAAGCACGTATCCAATATTTTTCGATAATCTAACTGACGGACTAAACAATCATATTTTTTTTTTAGTCAAGAATCATCTCTAGAGTTTCTAAGATAGTGAGTATCATAGAAAGTCTAGAGATGACTCTGTCTCTTCTTTAACACTTAATAGCTTAACAATATCTCTCTCTCTCTCTATTATTTTTCTTCTCTTCTTTCTTTTTCTTTTATTTAAGCTATTGTGTTTTACTTGATTTTTGATAGGGTTAAATACGGATAGCAGGCGAGGAAGGAGGACAGCCTGGAGCCCGACAGGTTCCGGGCTAAAACTGAGCTTAGGGAGTAACCACACAACAACCCTGAATCTGCTTGAGCCAGAAAAAGCTTTATTACTAACCAAAGCGAATATTCCAACGCGGTGTTGAGTTGCGTCAAACGAATCAAAACGGGGCGAATTTCGCTGTTATTGCAAGGATAACGAAGATCGTTCTGACTCAGTCCAGGTCGATTCTTGATTGATCTGTAGGTCTGTCGTGTTAATCTGTTCCACCGCTGTATCAACTTGATCAAAGCTTTGTAAGTAAGCGTTGCTAGGTGTCCATTTTACCATGCACAGAGAATAAGTCGTAAATGTCTGTTCTCCCGCAGGTCGTATACTAATTCGCTCGGCGCTTGAAACGAAGAAGCCCAAACGCGACGCTTCCGTCAGCTCAGAGTCATCAGACGGGCACAGGCGGAACGGCCGGGACGGTAGAGACGCTCGGGACGTCCGGGACAGTCGGGACGCCCACAAGCGGATCAAGACTGAGAGGCTCACCACACCCGAACGAGAGATGGAATATAATAAGTCTGCAGGTTGGTTGGCGGTTTACAAGTTTGGCTATAGGGCTTTTGAACATCCACCATGATCTTGTTTGTGGTCACTGGTGCCTTGTGGGAATACAAGATAAAGTAGCAATGGATCGGCCATATTAGTTGTAGATTGTAGAACCAATAAACGTGTTCATGAGTGGAAAACGCGAAGCGCCAAACGCAAGGTGAGGTCATTCACAATAAACAGGGACAAATTGTGAAAATTGATGGCAAAATTTGAAAAACATCAATTTTAAGGTTTACAGGTTTGTTGAAAAAAGTTTGAGTTGCCTCTGGTATAACAGATAATGTTCTCTCAATTCATGCGCCTTGAGAGAACATTATCTGTTGCCTGCTCGTTTGCGACTCAATACCGTTTCGAAATTAGTAACTTTGTGCCGTTATCCATAATAGGTATTGGTAAGTTTTCTGTGTGCATGTTATAAATATGTTTTTCACTCCTCTTGCTCGAAAAGACCGTCATAATAGCGTACCAGAGGGGCCGTAAAATTGCTCATTATAGCCCTAGGGAAAATAAGCTTTTTTTTTTTTAAATTTCGTAGTCGGTGTTCGAAAGCGCAAAGTCTTTACTCATAATTCATGAAGAATTGACTTATTACTGTTCCATAAAAAAAATATATTTTAAAAATGGAACCAAACGCGCCGAACGCCGAACTCTTTGGCAGGATGTGTGCGTTGCATTCCAGCTACTGAAGAAATAAAAAAAGGCATTGGCGCGAAATTTTAAGATTTTTTCTGTATTATTTATTTGAATTTCTTTTTATCTCCTACGTTTACCTCACAGACGACACAATATTATATTCGTCTTCACAGAGAACTGAGATTATGTTGCCGGGAAAAAACATCTCATTAGAACAACAGTACAAAATAATATTGTACATTTCATTTTAATAAAATAAACTATCATATTATATTATATGGTTATTTTATTTTCTCGCAATCGTAGTGAAAAGTACGGTGTAACACACGGCGCTAAAATCCCATTATAACTCGGTTTCTATTTACTACCTCGCTAAAGCTCGGTAGTAAAACTTACCTCGTCTATAATGGGTCATTTTAGCCCCTTGTATCACAATGTACTATTATTTTTGTTACAGCGGGGATGTACGCGAGCATGCCTTACGGTTTCGGCTACCCGTTCTGCCCACCCGGCTACGCCTACCCGCCGCAAAGTATGAGTATCTTACACATCTTATATCTTTCTTCTTTCAATATATTATGTAGTATAATATGTTCTTGTAGATAAGGGTTATATTGCACTGACGTTTGATGACTGGTTCGGTTTGGCCTGATATAAGCCGGGCGGCAAAATCGAATGTATATTTCACACCCCTAAATGGTTTACGCCAATATTTACGATCTAGAAACGACTGATTGGAACAATAAGGGTACTTTTCACAATTCATTAAGTAGCTACATTTCAGGTAACTCATAACAACGCCGCGCCGGCCAAATGTAAGTGCGGTGTGACCCTTAATATGCCAAAAAATTCAAATTCTGTTGAAAGATTCAATGGATTCTCACTCTTGCGTTCATTATTTTTAAGGCCCGTATTGGTAAACCGGCGGAAACAGTACGTTTAAGGCTCACTCCATTATAATCGTCCTTTTACCATTTTCGGCATATCATCTTGGACAGTTGGGTTTTAAATTAAAGACATAATAACTACGTGCGGTTCATTAACATGGGCCTGATGCGCTTTATTCAATCAAAAAGAGAGAGGGGCCATTGGCACAAACCTGCATTGGCAAATTCATAGACACTTGTTTCGTTCTTTAAATCTTGCTATTCACCTCTCGCTCTAACACTCACTCTGAGAGCGGGAGACAAATACTTGCAACTATTACGCCAACGCCACCTGTCGCTAAAAAAATAGTCTTGCAACTGTCTCGCATGGTGACACAGCATTATGCTGAGCAATGGGCATTAAGCATTGATGTCATCCATATTTTCCACATAGTTATTCTTTTTTAGGGGTCCGTACCCGGGATATTGTGTTTTGTTGCGGAAATTTGAATAAAAAAAACTATTACTATCTAATTACTTAGTTCCATGTTCACCAAAACGATGACGGTCTGATTATCTAAAAACAGCTGTTTACATTTTTGTATCGGAACATGTCACAGTGACAACTGTTTTTAGATAATCAGACCATTATCTTTTCGGTGAACATGGACCTTAGTGTTCAGGTTGTTGCTTCGACTTCGAACGGAATTTGAATAAAGAAACTATTACTACTTAATTACTCGTATTCCGCGTCATGTTTAGCTTTATTCCTTGTTGACGGAGAAACAATTGAATGTGACAGCATACTACCCGGTGCGCGGGCAGTACTACCCGCCGCCGCCGCCCGGGGAGTACATGCGGCGCGGCCGCGGCCGGGGGGGGCGCGGGAGGGGCCGGGGGGGACGCATGCCGTACTTCGACGGACCCGACGCCAACCAGCAGTATTACAGGTCAGTGGGCTGGTTATACCGGACAGTATACTTTTGACCGAATAGGGGGAGGCGGTTATCTAGTTTTTATCAAAAAATCTTATGTGTGTGAAATCTTTCATATTATAAAACTAGAAAAGCTTCTGACGTCAATTCAATTCAATTTATTCACAAACAATTTACATTGTGTTTGAAATACTTAACAAAAATAATAAAATAGACAAAAAGAAAAACATTTAGATTTCAGAAAACGTCAGAACGCAATAAAAATTATACCACGGCGTGACGTTTTGAGAATTTAAAGAATTAAAAGCGTCATATCGTCGTCAATTTTGGTTTACGTTACAAAAGAAAAAATACAGGTCAAATATTTTTGATAATCTATTTGTTTTTTTTTTTTGTCATCTACTCTATTACAAAAACTAAATAACCCATCTGAAAAGTACAAAACAATAATTTTATATTTCAATGACTTATTTCCATTATTTCCAGATACTTCAAGAAGCTAACAGAGCAGAATCCGCACAGCGACCACGAAGACAGAACGCGCGGGCGCTCGCACTCGCGGACCCACTCGCGCTCCCGCTCGCGACGTCGCGAACATTCGCGCTCGCGCTCGCGGCGACGTTCGTACACACGCTCGCGGTCTAGGAGTAGGCGCTCACGCAGTCGCAGTCGCAGGAGTAGAAGTCGCAGGTCCAGGTCTAGAAGTAGAAGATCCAGGTATGATATAGTTTTTGTAACAGGTATCATTCTTGACAAAAAAATATGATTTTGTTTAGTTCGTCATTTTTGTTTTATCAAATTAATAAAAATTGACTAAGATAAAACGCGTCAAAGATCATGAGTGGGGGCTAGTGATGTCACTTTCTGGTAAAAAAATACTCAAATGTGACGTCACACGAGTTTTCGACGCGCTGTATCGTCTTCATTCCATTTTCAAAAAAGATGTATCCAATATTTTTTGGAAACTACGAGTACTTCGATTTTTTTGTCATCTACATTATTCAGAAGAGTTTACATGGAGTTTCTTGCTCATTCTTCTCCATAGAGATGTACACTTTGGAATTGGCAACTACAGTTTTCTCAGTTGTTATGCCTGTAGCTGGAATGTAGCTTCAACTTGTTTTTAACTATTTAAATGGTTTGATTTTGAGTACGTAAAGCTCAACTTTTGTACGTCAAAAAAGTGAAAATACGATATAAGTTTCTATAACCTCCTGCCAGACTTACAAATACCTTAGTAGTATCAGTATAGAAATCGAATGAATAGTTTCAGAAATTATCTTCTACATCGAAACTTACTAACTGCTACCTCTTTGAATAAAACTTTAAACTTCCTTCCAGATCCTACCACTCACGCAGTCGCTCTCGCTCGCATCGTCGCTCTCGCTCGCGTCGCTCCCGCTCCAAGTCGCATCACTCGCATCACTCGCATCACTCGCACCACTCGCATCAGTCGCGCTCGCGTCGCTCGCCCGCAGTGCCCAGAGCTAGCGACCGCGCAGACAGCATCAAGGTTCTGTCCCCCAGGCAGAACAACACAAGGCGCTCCCGCAGTTCATCGCCGAACAAGGAAGGGCAAGGCAGACAGGAAGTGCCCCTTAGTCCTAAGGATAAGAATGATTAGAGAATTTTTTGTATTTATTATTTTGTTTTATAAGTAAATATAATTTAAGATAATGATGCGTTTTATTGCAATTTTCTGCGTACAAATACGCCAGTTTCCACCATCAATTAATTGCAAATCTATTCAGTCCGTCAGTTAGAGTATTGGAAAATAATGGACACGTGCTTTTTGTTTTTGTAAATCAATGAATATTGACATAGATAAAACGCATCAAAACTCGGGAGTGGGGGCTCGTGACGTCACAACGCACTAAAATGTTACGGCATGACGTTGAGATTTTTAAAAGCGTCGTATCTACATTAATTTAAGTTTACGTAACAAAAGAAAAAATACGGGTCAAATATCTTTTGATTATCTATTGTATAACGGGCTGGTGTCCGCAACTCCACGTCAAAGCGCGTATTTTGCTTAAGGTTTGATAATCTAACTGACGGACTAATACCTATTCGGGTTATTTAGAAATTCTTAAAACCCAATAATACTGCTTGACTTGGGAAACGAACCCAGGAACTCATCTCCGCGGTAGAGCTTTCAAGCACTGGACCAACGAGGCAGGCAGTTTCTAATTAATTCCGATACATATGTCGACCTACATATTTTGCAATTAAAATTGTTTATGCACTACTTTTACAAAAATATTATCAAGTATCTTATGGCTAATCGTAATCTCGGACACGCGATTTAAAAAGTAGGTAAATGTAATTATAATAATCTCTTCGTTAATACGGATTTATTCTGATATATAGATAATGACGTAAGAGTATTTTTTCCAGTATGTTATTTCCATTCATCGTTTTAGAAGCTCACGAGCCACGGAGGCTACTTTAGGAGGGCTATCACAATTTTTCTTGTATTTGGGTGTTTTAAAAGTCGAACACTAATACAAGGAAATGGAAAATGATCATATATCTAAACCATAATAAAAAAACTAAGAATTTAGATGTGTGATTGTTTAGATATGGCCACAAAATTAAAAAAAAAATATCCCCGAAAAAGTTTAATTATTTCTTAAAATAAATATGTATCACAATTTTTCTTGTATTAGAGACTCTCAAAACACTCAAATAAAAAAAAAAAAAAAAAAAAAAAAAAGTTTTATTTCAATACTTATGACATAACAATCAAATAATAGGAAGTACCTTTTGAGCAAAAAAATACTTGTAGTAGGTACTTCCGCTCTTCCGGTTTACATTAACATTACATAAGTAAGAAATTTAACAATAAAATCAAATTCAAAATTAACAAAAAGAAAAATCAAATGCAAGAAAAATTGTGGTAGCCCTCTTTACGCAACATTTTTTTTTAAATGGAGATGTGCCTTTGGTTAAATAATAATGGCCTTCGGGTTGTTCTTTAGGTTGATCCATGCTTGCCTAGGTTGGTCCGTGGATTGGTGACCACCCATTACATACTGAGTTTTCTCAATGCCACGGAAAGTCGCGCAAGTAACGCGTATGTAGTTACAGAATTATAATAATTAAAATAATCAATACAAAGTTCATTCCCCATTCAACTCTTTCAAAAGACACACACAAACCTGTTACTAACGCGACTCATTTACATCAACATACAACTTGACACTGACTGACCTGAAAATTACAAAGAACGTAAGAAAATTGAATTTCGCGGGCTATTCCGGCTGTCATTTGTAGATCTTTGACAGTCGTTACAGGTAATCAGTGGCCCATAGAGCATTAAGTTGTTAGCCCACATAAACGACTCCGCTCCCACCCAACAAAAAAAAATACAATTAAATTGTGGGCTTTATGTATTCCTCTTTAGATACTTTACATTGGCATTGACGGTGGTAAGCCCGCTGACAGCGAGCTGACTGCTAATTTATGTTGCCAATGTAAATTAAAAAGTTGAATACTTATAGCCAATTTTTGAATTATATTCTTTTTGCCGGGTGGGAGCGGAGTCTTGTAACTGGGCTAAGACCTTTATACGGCAGTAGCCCGATAGTCTGACAGAACAAGTCTTGTCCAAGGAGTGTCGCACTGTGTTGTGGAGGTCCATTAAGCAGTCACTGTATCCGGTTAGACTGGAAGCCAACCCCAACATACCCAACATACCTATGTTGGGTCAGCTTCCAATCTAACTAAATGATCTCGCTGTGAGTACAGTGAGACTCATTTCAAAAAGTTGAAAAAAAAGTCTTTTTTGACTAAAAAATAATGAGTTGGCAAATAATTATTTTGGGTAGATACCTTACCTACTACCTACAGGATAATTTTATTCTGATTTCAGTATGTTATCAGCTATCTATAGCTAATCTTTTAAACCCTCGTAAAAAGAGGGGCGGGGACGGGAGGTTGTCGTTTGGTCACACAACGTTACACTTATTTTAAATAAGTGTAACGTTGTGTGACAAATAAGTTATTTATTTAACAATTTATGTACTTACACACTAATTATAGAGAAGAAGAAAGGGACAGAAAATAGCACAAAGGTGATGCTTATTTCTAAAGAAACCTCTTCCAGCATACCTGCGAAAGGAGATTCTAAAAAACCGGCCAAGAGCGTGTCGGGCCACGCTCAGTGTAGGGTTCCGTAGTTTCCAGTCCGTCACAATAAGTGTTCAATCCAATCCGATTTTAATAATTCTTTTTTTGTTTGAAAAAAGGTACGTTCAGGATAATAAAATATGTAAACGAAGTTAAAAAAAATGGCATTGTTCTCATTGATTTTTGTACTCTACCACAATGCTGTCATATTTGACCCAATGGTTGACTGGTAGAGAATGCCTTGTGGCATTAAGTCCGCCTATGTACCACTCTTGTACATGAAGTTTGAATAAATAAATAAATAAATAAATTATACTACAAACTTAGTCCAGAAATTATTTTGTACAACTTTTTGTCTTTTTTGTACAAAAACTGTTGTTTCCATCCAAGTTCAAAATGATTTTCCTAGAAAGTCCTTATAAAGTTCAGTTTTCAGATTTTTTTCATATTTTCTAAACTTATGGTTCAAAAGTTAGAGGGGGGGGGACACATTGTTTTTTACTTTTGGAGCGATTATTTCCGAAATTATTGACATTATCTTCATAATGATTTTAGTAAACCCCTATTCATTTTTAAATACCTTTCCAACAATATATCACACGTTACGGTTGAAATAAAAAAAAAATCACTTCCCACTTTACATATAGGGGGGCTACCCTAATAAAACATTTTTTTTCAATTTTTATTTTACCACTTTGCCGGCGTGATTGATACACATATTGGTACCAAATTTCAGCTTTCTAGTGCTACTGTGCTAACGGTCACAGAGATTAAGCAAGTACGGACAGACAGACGGACGGACAGACAGACATGGCGAAACTATAAGGGTTCCTAGTTGACTACGGAATCCTAAAAAGAGATGTAGACATAGTGTGTAAAAGAAGGAGAGAAAATGTAATACATATAGCATAAAACAGATTAAATATATACAATGGTGTCGATTCTGTTGTGCACAAACTAAACTTAATTTAGGCTATTGCTATCTTTTTCTCTCTAATAAAACGAGAAAGAGACAGACGTAATTTAGAGCTGTCAAATTTAATTGGAACTAATATTTCCATACGAATGAAGGGTGCATGTAAAAACATGTCGACTAAAATCACAGTGAAGCGCAAGGCATAAACTGGTTTGACATCTCTAACTTAGTTCATAGCTATAGCCGTCCTTTTCTCGCACTGCATTCTAATAAAAGATAGCAATAGCCTAAATTAAGTTTAGATTGTGCACAACAGAATCGACACCAATATATACTTTCCTTTTTATAAGCTTTTATTTATTTCTTGTGGAAGTATTCATAGATTCTGATATCGCAGGACCATATTTGAATATTAATTACTAGCGGACGTCCCGCGGTTTCACCCGCATAGTTCCCGTTCCCGTGGGAGTACGGGGATAAAATATATCCTATGTTACTCGTGGATAATGTAGCTTTCGAATGGTGAAAGAATTTTTAAAAACGGTCCAGTAGTTTTTAAGCCTATTCATTACAACCAAACAAACAAACAAACAAAGTTTTCCTCTTTATAATATTAGTGTAGAAGTGTGGATTAACGATAAAGACGGAAGTCGATAGCTATTCTTTTACACGTAGGGATCGGCCGGGTGGCGACCTCTCGCGTCTGGCCCTGGTTCAATCCATGGTCCGGAGCGAGACGGAATGGGAAGCCGTCCTTCTGCGAAGCAGTCATGCTACCGAAGGAGGTGGCGGAACGCGAGAGGGACAGAAACTCTCGCCCCAGCCGCCGCGGGAGACGCACCGGGCGTGCACCGTAGGCGCGGGCCAGTGGACGGTGAACTATATGGGCTAGCTCGCCGTCCGTCCGTCCTATGACGACAGGCCGTGTCGACGGCGCGTTCGTGTTCCACGCGCGCCTCAAAGAGATGTCAGCAAAATGAAGGGGCCCGCAAGGGCCGAAGCCTGCCGGGGCTGCGGGACTGTTCGAAAGAGATACCGTGGCCCCGAAACATAAAGGGCGAGGAAGGAACATGGATGGTTTTAACTCCGCCCAGAGTGGAAGAAGTCATTTAATGATTTCCCATCTGAAAAAAGAGGAACGGCCGGGTATGTTGTAATACCTACTACTAAGTATGTCAGCCAAAAAGTGTCTTGCTTTTGAAAACGTCACCCCATCACACATCTGCCTAGCTAACACTGGATGCAGCTGAATATGTAACGTATGCCTATCTGTTCTGCACAACCGAGTTACTGAGAAACCCAATACCTCCCCCCGGGTAAAACTTGTCAGAATTTCGAATGAATGTACGCAGAAATGTCAACATTTAAAAACGTACTTCCGAGCCAAAGAAATCCCGCAATATGAGCTGAAAAAAACATGCAGCAGTCTTTGAGGAATGCCGATTGCCGATAGAAGTGAAAACTCTGAAAACTAAGCAATCTGTATCTGCTACGCGGGTTGTGCCCCGCGCACGCCTAGTGATGCTACGCCGTAGCGGATCGGCTACGAGTGCTACGAAGCGTTAGGTGACGGTCACGCGAGTTCCCTCATTTTTGTTTACCCAAAAAGTGCTTCGTGTATGAATAGTTAAATCTTATATACCTAATCCGCGGAATGAACTCAAAAAGCATTGGATAACCTTGAACAAATGAACATAGACCCGTGCGTTTATTGCTTAGTCACCATAACCCATCCATTGATGTAAAATACTTAGTGATGAACTGTAATCAAAGTTTTCCTAATATATAAATCTGCAGGCTACCTATTACTTAGGTAAGTACCTGAATCTCCAAGGTAATACGAATAATGATTCTAAAAGCTAATGTGCCGTGTCTTCGTTATTAATTACCTAGAAATCTTTAGGTAATGAGCCAGAACATTTTAATCTCGCCACGGTAAGTGTTTTGCTTTCTGCGCTATCGGTTGCGACTTCGATTACGATTCTTGCTTGGAATTCAATTTTAGTAAGGCTGGGCCTAGCTAGGTAGGCTGTTAATTGTCTCCCTAGGAGGTGCCAGCGGGCGATAGATCGGGGAGTCTATTCTTCGTCGTATTGCACGGCAATCATGAGTTGTGGCGATATCTCAGGTGAGTCCGGACACCGCCATAAGAGTTTGGTGCCCGGAAGCGGGTTGCGCTGGATGGGTCATGAACGTCCTGCGTAGCAGTTCTCTGGCCCATCCACAAAAGCGACAGTAGGCACATTGCGGTGTTTTTAGTGGGTGCAAGCCCCACATAACCAAACCGTCTCTCCGGACGGTGCGGTATGCGTTAGGCATTTATCACCGTTAAAAAAATAGAAAACAGCCTAGATTTCTGGACTATAAGATGTACCTATCGCTATACCTACCGAAGCTCAAGTAGGTATCTACGCAAAATATGCGCTTCGGACGTAGAGAATGCGTTGCGGAACACCAGCCTGTAGTACTTACAGACAATACTACAGTCGAACCTATTGCGGTAAAACGAATCTCCATCGATGTTTCTTCTTCTAAGCGTATTGATGGAAATCTACACTCGAGAGCAATGAATCCGGGTCACTTAAAGAATGTTAAAAATCTCGGAAACTAAAAATGATAGGTTAATGCAATAAATTGTATTTAATAGACAATGTAATACTCCTTAAATGAAAGTAAAAAAAATATGAGTCACCATACATTTTATTAACACAAAATTACATAAAGAAAAAAACTGCTGATCTCTCCTTAAAACAAAAATAGGAAACATGAAATTTTTGAACTTTATTACGATTTTCTTGAATTTTAATACTTCGTATTGCCTCCTCGTGCTTCCATTACTGCGTTTACGCGGTTTGGCATGCTGTACACCAAGTTCCATAAACGATTTTGGGGAATATTCTCCCATTCCTCAGTGAGAGCAATTTTGAGCTCACGAAGCGTGATTGGGGGAGGGTTTCGTTGTTTTACGCATCTGCCTAGCTCGTCCCAAGCATGCTCGATCGGGTTGATATCCGGGCTGCGCGCTGGCCACTCCATACGAGTAATGTTCATCTCTTGAAGGTAGTCATTCACAATCCTACCTGTATGGGGTCGGGCATTGTCATGCATAAATATAGCATCCTCACCTAAATTGACCATAAATGGACCAACGTGATCATTGAGGATTTCTTCCACATATCTTACGCTAGTTAAAGAGCCGTTTTCTATGATCACCAGCTCTGTGCGACTTTCAGAAGAAATTCCGGCCCACACAAGTACAGACCCACCACCGTAGGCTACTTTTTCTTCGATGCATGCTTGCTTGAATCTTTCCCCTGGTCTTCGATACACTCTGTGTCTTCCATCGTGCTTGTAGAGCATAAATTTTGATTCGTCGGAGAACATAACTTTTGACCAATCTTCAATACTCCAATTTACGTGGCTCTGGGCATATCTTAGTCTTGAAATACGATGCTCACGCTCCAGTTTAGGGCCGTTTGCAGGTCTAAGGGGTTTTAAGTTAGATTCAGCAAGCCGACGTCTTACTGTCCATGCACTTGGGTTACTTCCTCCGAGGCGTCGAAACTGATTTGTGAGTTCAGTTCCTGTGAGAAAGCGATTTCGAAGCATGGTGTTCACCAAGTATCGGTCTTCTCGTGCTGTGGTACACCTGGTTCTGCCCGTTCCTGGTCTGCGTAGGTTAGAACCAGTTTCTTCGTAACGTCGGAGAACTCTTTGTACTGTTGACAGCGACACACCGACAGTCCTGGCTGTATCGCGCTGACTCCGGCCGGTTTCCAGCATTGTAAGTATTCTGGTGCATTCTTCAGGCGTAAGCGACATAATTTCAGCTTGAATAATGAATATAGAGCACTACCAACATGGTTTATGTACCCACATAAATGACAGATTACAAACAAAAGCAAAACCAAATGCTGTAATTTCGTAGTTCCATCTTCGAAAGTGGCCCTTTTTCAAATTTGATTTTTTTATGATATAACTTTACAATAACTAAGAAGTTTTAATACCTTCATTTAAGGAGTATTACATTGTCTGTTAAATACAATTTATTGCATTAACCTAGCATTTTTAGTTTCCGAGATTTTTAGGATTCTTTAAGTGACCCGGATTCATTGCTCTCGAGTGTACATAGAATAGTCTCGAAAGAGATAACGACAAAATCGTTAACTTTCGATTGCATTACTAACGAGTAAATTCGGTTGCAATAATTATGCTTACGAGAAACGCATCTAGGATGTAGAGCAGCATTATTGCAAAAATCGAAAGTTAAAGATTTTGTCGTTACCTCTGTCGAGACTGCCAGCCGAACTTTAACGACTGGCCGCCCTCAGTTTCGTCCTCAAGATCCTGTAGCGCGAAGGCATTGTCACAGTCGTTCATTCGTTTACAGCTGACTCCTATCGGACAGCCAACCTATTGACATTTATCTTTCACTGGGTACAGTGCCGGTTTTAGCACTACAGCGCCCTGGGCCAGATTTCTCAGCCTGCTTGATTCGTTCTTTATACAGAAGTTACTTGGTCGTTTTACAAAGTTCACAAGAGAAACATTGCTGCACGAGCGAGCGAAGCGAGCTCGAAATTGATTGAAACCTTGCCGTGGATAGGTTTGAATGATTTCGATCCTTCATAACACGACATTCAGCAGTCGCGCTACCAACCACTACGCCATCAGGGTAATTACAGAGACTCTGTGTACCTAGACGTGAAATCCAAAACCAGCACAACAATAATATACCTACGTTATCAAAGTAAAAAAAACCCTATTAGCGACACGTCAATGAATCTAATCCAACATCCGTTCACTTTTTTTTTTAAATACTCAATTTTATCACTGGATTAGTTTATAAAGAGCCATGGAACACAAAATTAATCGGTATCTGTATCAACAGATTATGATATAATGACGCCCTTGTTATCATTGATAAGGGAGGCTAATTAGTATATGTAGTAAGTCGGTAATTAATTCATTATAGTTAGTGACTTGACCGTTGGAACATGAAGGCTTTCGCTTTTGTTTTGTTGTGCGCGCTTGCCGCCGTCCAGGTAAATAGATCTTAGATATACCATCAAAGCATAGTGCATCTATCTAGTTACCATAAGCGACCTTAATCAAAGATTTTGAAACAGCTTAATGTTAATGATCTTTTGGCGCGTGGTGAAAAGCGGAACTAAAGCAAGATCTTGTTTTATCAATTCAGTTTTCCACAAAAATAATCTCAAAAAATGTTTACCGACAAGTCGACAACGCCCCTCAGTCACACTCTTCTGCGAGCAAAGTGCCCAGCCCACTGCCACTTAAGTTTAGCAATTCTTCGGGCTACGTCGGTGACCTTGGTTCTCTTGATGTCTTCATTTCTGATTCGATCACGCAAGGAAACTCCGAGCATAGCCCTCTCCATTAACCTTTGGGTGACTTTAAGCCTTTTGATAAGGCCCACTGTGAGCGACCACGTTTCGGTCCCGTATGTAATCACTGGCAATATACACTGGTCATAGACTTTCGTCTTGAGACACTGCGGTAAGTTGGACGAGAAGATACCGCGCAGCTTCCCGAACGCTGCCCAGCCGAGTCGGATTCGACGATTGACCTCTTTCTCGAAGTTAGACCTACCCAACTGGACCGTTTGTCCTAGCTATACATAATCGTCTACAATTTCGAGTGTCGAGTTTCCGATCTTGATAGGAATGGGTGTGACATGGGCATTCAACATGACCTTCGTCTTGTCCATGTTCATTTTTAGACCCACTCTTTCGGAAGCTCTACTGAGGTCATCGAGCATTGTACTGAGGTCCTCCATGGTCTCAGCCATGACCACTATATCGTCGGCAAACCGAAGGTGAGTGATGTTGATGCCTAGCCCTCTCCAGTCCAGAACCTTGAAGACATCCTCCAGTGCAGAGGTGAACAGTTTCGGAGATATGACGTCTCCCTGTCTTACACCTCGCTGCAGAAGGATAGGTTCCGAGGCTTGGTGCTGAAGTCGGACTGACATGGTGGCGTTTTTGTACAAACACTTCAACACCTCGATGTACCGGTAGTCAATTTGGCACCGTTGGAGAGACTGCAGTACAGCCCAGGTCTCGATCGAATCAAAGGCTTTCTCGTAGTCCACAAACGCTAAACAGAGAGGCAAGTTGTACTCTTCGGTCTTCTGTATAACCTGCTGAAGCGTATGTATGTGGTCCACGGTGCTAAAGCCTTTTCGGAAACCGGCTTGTTCAGGTAGCTGGAAATCGTCAAACCTACGCGCGAGACGATTCGTGATGACTCTGGAAAACAACTTGTAGACATGGCTTAGAAGTGAGATGGGCCTGCAATTCTTCAACCGGGCATTGTCACCCTTCTTGTAGAAGAGTACCACCACACCTTTGCACCATGCTTGTGGCGTTTTCCCCTCGAGTATGACGGAATTAAACAGCTTCATATCATTTTTATTATATATTATATTATTATTATCACTTTATATTATTGTCCTTTGAAAATATTTATTTGGGTACATAGATATTTTATAATACAATCAAAATGTATATGTCACCGTAAAATTGTCAAACACGTTATATTGTAATCTCTCTAGCGATATTGTAAACTCTCGAAATATTGTCAAACGAACATACTGCTTACAATAAAACACATTATTTTTCGTCAAATGCATGCGATGGTATGGTAGTCAACTCACGCGGTGTGGAGGGAAGGAGGGGTCCCCCTTGCCCAGTGGTACTACTCTTATGAAAAGACAATGTACCATTCCTGAGAAATACCATAACCTTACCTTAAAACACTTTATATTTCCCTAAAAAGCGTAGTCGACGGAGCCCCGCTTCGCAGGGCCGATTTTTTTATTTCCGAGTGCAGGGTTTAAAGGAACCTAACTAACCTAACGGGGGGTGCACCAAGTCCCGATTGTGGGGGCAGAGATACTTCCGTATGTTCAGTTGACAATAATTCGAGAGTTTACAATATCGCTAGAGAGAAACACGTGATATTGTTTTATAACGTGTTTGACAATTTTAATACGGTGACATATACACACTACCTTAAGAAAATGTTTCATTTTCATATTATTTTGGTATTACGTTTGTATGAAAAACGCATGCTCCGCCGGCCTCTTAATAGTACCTACATTTTGATACAAGTGGAGAAAGTTTGTTATTGTAGTTCAAGGCGGTATTAAATTAACACACGAGCCGTAGGCGAGGGGGTTTTTGAGCCGAGAACTGCAATAACAAATGTCCACGTGTATCAAACGACGTTTTTCTTTTCTTATTTCAGCAACAGTTATGAAGTCAATGGTAGATTAATCTGACATCATTGTAATAGAAGACTTGAGGCCATATTTATTTTGAATGATAAATCGTGCACTTCCTATAAATTTAGCCTACAAGATATAATTTTTGATAGTATCTATTCTTATCAATAAATAATTAAAGTCTGCCGTTAGTGAGATTAATCAGATTAAAGTCAAAATATATTAATGTTTCAGTAACAATGTTACGCATTGATAGATCAAAATAGGTAGGTACATTCAGTATTATCAGTTATAACTAGCGGTAAGTTTGCAATTTTAGAAACGATTTGGTAAAAACCTGACACCGGTAAACCCCTTATCAATAAATTGTTATCTAATTAGATTTTGTAATTAAGTCTAATCTATATTTTAATACATCATGTTAAGAATACTTAATTCGTTGATTAACGTTATCTTTTAAACTTGTTTTTGGC
The DNA here is from genome assembly GCA_950022955.1 of Xestia ashworthii. Taxonomy (NCBI): domain Eukaryota; kingdom Metazoa; phylum Arthropoda; class Insecta; order Lepidoptera; family Noctuidae; genus Xestia; species Xestia ashworthii. Next base: position 19,827,157 of record OX465565.1, on the reverse strand, counting down.
GATAGATTTTTCCATTTGGGTGGGTAGGTATTTTTTATATTTAGGCCTTTTTACACTAAGGTTCATATGAAAAAACTATACTTTTGATCCTACGTTTGGATACTACTTTAACTGTTTAGAATAGTACATTTTGATACAAGTGGAGAAAGTTTGTTATTGTGCAATAACAAAATTAAATGTCACGTGTATCAAACGACGTTTTTCAATACACTTTTGAAAAAATAAAATAAAAGAATGAAAAATATTGTTGTCATGAACTATTACGAAACTATGATTTTAATTTTCTTTTTTTTTCTTCGCGCTTTGCTTTCGCCAGGTTGAATGAGAAGCCGTTATACGGCCTAATATAAAAAAATCGCTTTTTTTAATATTTTTGAATTAGGAACACAAATAAATGTTAATTTGTTCATAAACGTTTTTTATTTTATTTTAATAATCATGGTTTTTGATGATATTCTATTTAGAAACATTATTTAAAAATAAAAAAAAATAACGCCGTAAAGACGCATATCTCTTTGCCGAGATTAAAAAAAAACAATCACCGCCGACTATAAAGGCATTGAACCAATTTGGATTATGTTTAGGTATAGTTATCTGTGGCAATTTTCATTCCTGCACATGTGTGTAAAAATGTCGAAAAACGCACGTGTGTCAAATACACTGCATTTTGAACCTAATCGTAGTGTGAGAAAAGAACCAGTTTTCGAGGAAGTGTATTGAAAATATATTAGAGGTGGTAAAAATTAAAATTCGTCTGTAGATTATTTTAGTTTAAGTATTTTATTTTATCTCCATTTCATTCCTACTAATATTTTCTTATGACAATATTTAACAATGTAATAACAATGTTTTTTGTTTCAGGGCCGCTACCATGGCCTCGAGAGTAAGTAAACACTTTAAACAGTTTTTTTTTTAATAGGTCAATAAATAAAACAAATAAATGACAAAGGCTAACTTACTATAGATATTATTCCTGAATCCTGAGTGATTTCTCTATCGATTCCATTTCAGCCACATGCCGTTCAATAAAGGGGTTTGAACTTTTTGGCCGGATTTTCTTCCGCCATTTTGTTTTTTTTTTCAAAGTAGGCCACACTTATGACCTATATCAATCGATAGCTGGTCAGATCAGATACAAACAAGTCAGTGCGTTTCGTGTCGCACAGGTCGCACTGCTGCGGCGCCGAAGCGGTGCGTTTGTCGTATTGCGTACGGACGTTCGTAATTTGTTTTCATACAAAGCGTGCGGTGCGTCCGACGCCGACGCGCGCGTCATGCGCTGCGGGAGGTACGGGCGCCGCGCGGCTCCGTTACTGTCATCCGAATCGAACGTCCGTACGCAGTACGACAAACGCACCGCTTCGGCGCCGCAGCGGCACGCGGCGCGACACGAAAAGCCATCAAAGTTGTGCTGAAGATGATATCAGTGATTGGGTTTTAACTTTGATAGCTCATTCTCAGAAACATGACACTTTAGAACGTTTTGTTTCGAACAAAACTGTCAATAAAAAATAATTTCGTCAGTTAGATTATCAAAAAACATTTGACCCGTATTTTTTCATTTGTTACGTAAACTAAAATAATAGACGAATATACGGCGCTTTTAAAATCCTCAATACGTCACGCCGTGGATTTTTAATGCGTTCTGACGTCACGAGCCCCAACTCCCCGAGTTTTGATGCGTTTTATCTTTGTCAATAATCATTGATATACAAAAAAACTTTTTTGCAAAAAATAAAACCGACTTCACACAAAAAAGTGAAAAATAACTTTAGCTTCAGAAGTCGGTGACCTTTATTTGATTGATTTAGTTTTTTTGTCACCAACTTCTGAAGCTAAAGTTATTTTTCACTTTTTTGTGTGAAGTCGGTTTTATTTTTTGCAAAAAAGTTTTTATTTTTCACTTTTTAGTGGTTCACATGTGCATACCCTTTCACAGCGTACCAGCGTGATTTTTTGTTATGAACTGGTGTAAACAATAGACAGACATGAGATTTCAGCAATCCCAGTAAGAGACACACATTTGCTACATTTAATGAGGAGTTCCGTTGCCTTTCTCCGAAGTTTTTCATCTAATCTTTACCAAATTTAAATGGGATCACTCCGAGAAAGTAGTCTTTCTAAAACTACCCAAATCGCTTCTGGTGTGCCTATAAATTATTATTATTATTATTAATTATTATTATATTTGAAAAGTTCTCTCTAGTTCTCCAGGATCCCATTATCAGGATCCTGACTTGATGATTATGGGACCTTCTGGGAAGTATACCCTTTCAAACAATTAAAAAACAAATTCGGTCCAGTCATCTTCGAGTAATCGGGGAACATTGAATTGAGAACCTTCTCCTTTTTGAAGTCGGTTATTATCGACGTTATGGTACGTGACCCAAATATCCGGATAGCCTTTAAAAGATTTGGCCGAGTATCGTTAATTTGCTTCTAAGAATTGAAGAGCTCCGTTCCTTTGTCATGGATCCCATAATCAGAACCTAACCAAATTCTCATCAAACTAGCCTTGAAGTACCCTTGCCAATAAAACAAAAAAAAACAATACATGTCAAGGAGGCTTATCCCCAATAAGTGGAACTTAATACACCTAACTGTCGAAATCTGGGAATATTGTACACATCTGCGTACCCCCTCAGAGCATACAGGCGTGATGTTACGTCATGATGCTGTATAGGCAATAAACATTCAAGCGATTGCAGCAGTTACTGCAGATTTGCCGTGTATTTTTGAAGAGTTCCATTGTATATCTCCGAAGATCCGGATCAGATCTTCAGCAAATTAAAATGTAACCACACGGGAAGCACCAGCTTTCAAATTAAAAAAGAATCATCAAACTCGGTTCACCCAGTCGAAAGTACTGAGGTAACAAACACTGTCGAAATCTGGGTGTACTGTACACATCTGCGTACCCCCTCAGAGCATACAGTCGTGATATTACGTCATGATGTTGTATAAACAATAAACCTACAAGCGATAACAGCAATCACTGCAGATTTGCCGTACATTTTTGAGGAGTTCCATTGTATATCTCCGAAGACCAGCATCAGATCTTCAGCAAATTAAAATGGGACCACATGGGAAGCACCAGCTTTCAAATAAAAAAAGAATCATCAAAATCGGTTCACTCAGTCGAAAGTTATGAGGTAACAAACACAAAAAAAAAAAAAAAAAAAAAAAAAAAAAAAAAAAAAAACATACAGACGAATTGATAACCTCCTCTTTTTGGAAGTCGGTTAAAAACAAAAAATACGTGTCCATTATTTTCCAATACTCTAACTGACGGACTAAATAGATTTGTAATTTATTGATGGTGGAAACTGGCATATTGCAGCGTTACTTACCATTCCTCTTCCTCCAGCCACCCGCTCCGCCGCGGCTCTGGGCGAGAACCCCTACGTGGTCCACCTCCGCATCGCCGTGTCCACCAGCGGGCTGCTGCAGACATGTGTCGGGACCCTCATCAACGAGTACTGGGTGCTCTCCACCGCCAGCTGCCTCGCTGAGTATGATCCTTTAACTTACATCATCATCATCATCATCATTTCAGCCGAAAGACGTCCACTGCCGGTCATAGGCCTCCCCCAAGTGTGAACATTGACCGGACCAGTCCCCGACTCGTATCCAACGGATTCTCGCAACCTTCACCAGCTGGGCTATTACGTAACTTTCTGATATCCGGTGACTAACGAGCTTCGGTTGTACACCGAACTTTGATAGCAACCGAGAATGTCATAACATTGATATTAAGTATCACACTGAGTGGATATCACTTTACGGTGGCTAACACACAGAACATATTATATAAAGGGGACTAACAGCTACGAAGGGCACCAATGACGTCATATTTGATCGCGACTGGTCATACATAATACGAAACTAGCCTTAAACACTGAGCCCAGTTACTATCATTTCCAACTGTCAACAGATTTACGTAATAGCCCTACTGGTCATCGGTCCACCTAGTGGGAGGTCTTCCAACGCATCGTCTTCCAGTTCGCGTTCGCAACTCCAGAAGTTTTCGACCCCATTGGCGGCATCGGCCATCGGGCTACGTCGGTGACCTTGGTACTCTTACAACACGCTCGGATATCCCAGCCAATTTCCAATAATGGTAGACCATTATTGGAATAATTAGAATGGCCCTAATGGCGACTGCTGAGTGTGAGGTCCTGGGGGTCCTGAGCTCTATTCGCGGGTCGACCTCTATTACATAGGGACTTAAGGTGAAGGCGTCAGAGTAGCCCGCGAAATTCAAATGTTCTCACGTTTTTTTGCAATTTGCAGGCCAGTGCTAAGTTGTATGTTGATTAAAATGTTGTTTGCGACTGGTGTCTAGTTACATAATTATAATCATTAAAATCGTCAATACAGCCCTCGAAGTTCATAAAGGTCGAGGAACGGTTTTTTCAAGGTCAACGTTGTTCCTAGACCATAGGCCTGCAAATTGTAAAAGACGTAAGAAAAATTGAATTTCGCGGGCTACCCTGAGGCTTCAGCCTTAAACATAACTGGCGAAAGGTTTTCCTTCACCGATGTCAGTGATGTTCAAAACTTGAAATTATGAATTGAAAAAGTCAAATTGGCTTATGTGCGGATTCGTAACACAACCTCGTGCATAAGAGGCGAGGCCGTACATATTATATTTAGAACCCCCGACGCAAAAACAACGGGGTGTTATAAGTTTGACGTGTGTGTGTGTGTCTGTGGCTTCGTAGCTCCCAAACGGATGAACCGATTTTAATTTTCTTTTTTTTGTTTGAAAAGTAAATTAGTCGGGAGTAGGTATTCTTAGTTATGTCTGATAAAAATCAGTCGAAGATGGCCGCGTCCACAAAATGACGGATTACACATTTATTCAACAACTCCCTCAATATGGGTATCAAATGAAAGAGCTTTAAAAATAAAACCTATACTAATAGACCAGTTTCCCCTTAGTGCTCGTTTCGTCTGGGTCCGTTACGGCGCAGTCAACGTGATCAACCCATCTCTGGTGACTGAGAGTGGCCAAGCCGCCGTCCGGGTGCACCCGGACAGCGACGTCGCTCTCCTTACCACCAACAGACCCATATCGCCGACCGGTAAGTGTTACAGAAGAAATCTCTTATTCTCTTGACAACCATATTAGAATTGCATTGTAAAGGCGGAAACCCACCGCAACCCACGGACACGCTATGCATGAATTTGACGTCATTAGTACATTAATTGTCAAACAAATTAATCCGCGCAGCTAACGAAGGCCGTGCACAGCGTGCACCGCGGTGGGTTTGCGCTTTTATGGAATATACCTACTCGTAATACAGTAAGGCCGCGTCCTAACCAAAGCGATCATATGTAGTCATGATATTACTGCCGAAAAACGGCGTCTTTTGGTTTTCAGAAAACAATAGTTGTGATCGCATATTCGTTAAATCTATCGGGGTTACAGTTTGGGCGTAAGTAAAAATTTTACTTGATCTGATCTGACCCCATATTCACAACTTTTCGATTCGATTTCGATTCGGCAAGTCATATGTGTATCCTTTTTTGGCATAACAAAAACGAGCGAGATGGACATACGGACAGATCAAGTAAAATTTTGGTGTTTGTGAATGCGGGGGCAGATCTGGCCTAACGATTTTCGTCGTACTTGACTTGAGAATAAGGTAGTGTTCCTTAATGTGGGAGGAGGTGATCAGTGCCAGTTTTAGCACTACAGCCGCCAGGGCGAAAATTTTGCGACGCACACGGGCATTGCGCGCCCCCTAGAAAATAGTGGTAGGCAAATCTTACAAGAGCATTTAAATTAAATCTATGCTTATTTTAGAAATACCAGAAAGAATCTGTCGGATTTCGATATTGTCACACAGATAGACCATGCTTAGATTTGAACAAAAGCGTCTTTTTTCTCTAGTGATAATTTCTGACCGCCACGCGACCAAAGCTACGGTCAAAGCCTAGTATCCAATAAAGACAACACGGCGCGGCGTCTAGTACCCTCTTTTCGCCGAAAGCAATCGTTCGATTAATAAAGGCGTGGTGTAAGTTGCGCGCCACCCACGGGCCGTTCCCGTGTCGGACCGGATTCTGTTCTTACATTTTAATTAAGGTTTTCCGATGGCGGACGCGTTTTCTGATGATGTAGTTACTGTTCCTACGTTGCTTTTTGCGGAATTTCGGCTAACGAGGCGATTTTGTTACTACTTTTTTGTGGGTTAACACTGGAGGCAAATGTTACATTTTGTCGTCGGATAACAACTTGTTTTATTGTGGACCTGGGCCCCGATTCTCTTATTGCAATAGTGTCAGGATAGTCTTTCATTGATCTCATAATTGTTCATTTTGACAAGTTTAGTGATCTACTAACATCATGGCGTCATTATGACTATCCAATGAACAATCACGGACATTGCATTGAAAGAAATAGCTTATAATAGTAGTCTTGTACATAATGACAAATCAATGACTGACTTACGCAGTAATCAGCCCACATTTTGACAGTTCCTTTGAGAATTAAAGCGGAAATTTGCTCAATTAGCACTATTTTATATTGCAATCTATATAGGCTTCTTTAATAAATATAATTTAAAACACTGGTAAGAAAATAAATCAAAACACCGGCCACAAGAAATAAAAACAAATAAACATAAAGTAGAAATGTCACATTTGACTTTGACAGCTAAACAGATACAATGAGTTGGATAGTTGCACATTTATCCACGTTCCACATTACTTTTTATGTTTTTTGCTATTTACGAACTTCTTACTACTGCTTGCTATTATAGATTGCTTTTATCACAAATAAATAATATGTAAAAATATATATAAATGAAATCTGGCACGAATAACAGTTTAAATTTAATAGTATATTTTCGAAAATCATTTCTGTTAACAGGTTTTTTAATAATGACAATACAACAATGTCATTCAAACACAATTATGAGACCATTGATCGAACCACTATGATGAATTCAGCAGATTACGAACTTTAAGCAAAATGGCAATAGCGATCCCATTGTCATTCATCAACAATTATGAGATCAATGAAAGTCTATCGTGACACTATTGCAATAGCAGAATCGGGGCCCTGAAGGAAGGTGGGAACACATTTGTGGAATTTCAACACACTTAACGCCTAGGCTTGTTAAATTGATAAACGTGGTCGTGGTGTACGTTTATACAAATGTCATAAAATTGATATTACACGACATTAGCTCTGATCCGTCCGTTGCGCAAAAGTAGCTTAACAATTCGTTTTTTTTTTAAATTAAGTTCTGTTATTTTAGGTATTTTGAAGTGAAAACTTATTTGTGCGTTGAGCACTTTTTGGGTGATCAAAAATCATGAAACTCGCATGACCGTCACCTAACGCTTCGTAGCACTCGTAGCTGATCCACTACGGCGTAGCACCACTCCGGCGTGCGCGGGGCACAACCCGTAGCAGATAATAATATTATAGATTACTTAGTTTTCACTTCTCTATCGGCCATACGGCATGCGGCAGTCCCCGAACAAAGCAACCGCATGTTTATTTTATTGCATAACTATAAACGACTATTTATTGTTAACAGATAACATCGGTTCCATTTCTCCCATTGGCGAAGTCAGCGACTCCGCTACATTATGCGGCTACGGTGAGGTTGATGGCGGTGAGTACCTACCTCTGTAATCACAGTTATGGTCCGTGACTATTCGCTCATACTGGTCCGGAATTCAGATAGTTTGAGGACTGGCTGCGTACACTGGACATTGACAGATACTTCAGTTATAGACCGGACTAACGGAATATCGTCCGGAGCGGTCCATGGTACTTAAATGTCCTGTTTTCAATGATAATGTTCATGTCTGTTTAAAAACTCATATAAAATCATTGCCGAGTATTGTAGACTAAATCAAGAATACATAAAATTACCTAATGTAAATTATAATCTGGCCCCGTTCCCACTATGCCGTGACGATTCATTTATCGTTGGGTTTTAGTTAGCAAAAGTCGTGGACGACAGTAATCGCAACGTCCTATATGTTACCACCTCCATTTAAATACACAAGCCACGACAATTAAAACTACATGACTATCTGTCGTCACGACATAGAATGGGGTCTTAGCCGTAAGTCTCAAAGTTGCATCCACATTGGCCTGCATTTACCGTGTTAATCTTCCAGCTCCTGGTGAGGTGCTGAGCTGCAACGAAGTCGATGTTTCTGAGGAGGCTGATGGTTCTCTCCTTGTCTCCGGTGTCGAGGCCAGCAGAGTAAGTTAATTTGACACTTAAAAGAAATGTATTCATCATCATCTGCAGTCCGACTTCACCTACTGCTGCGTTAAGGCGTCTCTTTGTTTGTGCCAAGCTCCTCGCTCTTGTGCCAAGCTCCACGCTCTTGTGCCAAGCTCCACGCTCTTGTGCCAAGCTCCTCGCTCTTGTGCCAAGCTCCTCGCTCTTGTGCCAAGCTCCTCGCTCTTGTGCCAAGCTCCTCGCTCTTGTGCCAAGCTCCACGCTCTTGTGGCAAGCTCCACGCTCTTGTGCCAAGCTCCACGCTCTTGTGCCAAGCTCCACGCTCTTGTGCCAAGCTCCACGCTCTTGTGCCAAGCTCCACGCTCTTGTGCCAAGCTCCACGCTCTTGTGCCAAGCTCCACGCTCTTGTGCCAAGCTCCACGCTCTTGTGCCAAGCTCCTCGCTCTTGTGCCAAGCTCCACGCTCTTGTGCCAAGCTCCACGCTCTTGTGCCAAGCTCCACGCTCTTGTGCCAGGCTCCACGCTCTTGTGCCAAGCTCCACGCTCTTGTGCCAAGCTCCACGCTCTTGTGCCAAGCTCCTCGCTCTTGTGCCAAGCTCCTCGCTCTTGTGCCAAGCTCCTCGCTCTTGTGCCAAGCTCCTCGCTCTTGTGCCAAGCTCCACGCTCTTGTGGCAAGCTCCTCGCTCTTGTGCCAAGCTCCACGCTCTTGTGCCAAGCTCCACGCTCTTGTGCCAAGCTCCACGCTCTTGTGCCAAGCTCCACGCTCTTGTGCCAAGCTCCACGCTCTTGTGCCAAGCTCCACGCTCTTGTGCCAAGCTCCCCACTCTTGTGCCAAGCTCCACGCTCTTGTGCCAAGCTCCACGCTCTTGTGCCAAGCTCCTCGCTCTTGTGCCAAGCTCCACGCTCTTGTGCCAAGCTCCACGCTCTTGTGCCAAGCTCCACGCTCTTGTGCCATGCTCCACGCTCTTGTGCCAAGCTCCTCGCTCTTGTGCCAAGCTCCTCGCTCTTGTGCCAAGCTCCACGCTCTTGTGCCAAGCTCCTCGCTCTTGTGCCAAGCTCCTCGCTCTTGTGCCAAGCTCCACGCTCTTGTGCCAAGCTCCTCGCTCTTGTGCCAAGCTCCACGCTCTTGTGCCAAGCTCCTCGCTCTTGTGCCAAGCTCCACGCTCTTGTGCCAAGCTCCACGCTCTTGTGCCAAGCTCCACGCTCTTGTGGCAAGCTCCACGCTCTTGTGCCAAGCTCCACGCTCTTATGCCAACCGGAAGATGTTGCGTTGGAAGGCTTCGCACTAGGTGGAACGAAGACCTGATGAAAGTTGCGGGAATCCACTAACCGGTCAATGTGGCGACACTTGGGGGAGGCCTATGTCCAGCAGTGGACGTCTTTCGGCTGAAATGATGATGATGATGAATATACCTACTTAATTGTATATCAAAATTGAAACACTGTTTTACAATATTCTTAATTCCAATATTGCTAATTCTATGGTTACAATAGCGATCTTATCGCTAAACGCGACATTTTCACTACCTATTATTATGTTTTAAAAGTCGCTATCTTTAAATTAAGGTTAGGAGGTCGACGAACCTACTTACGTATTTATACTTCACATTGCAAAATTTTATTCTATAAGTTTCTAGTGCGTCAGGCTTTCGCAAATTCACATGATAGACGGTTTTACGTAACAATTATTTTAATTCTATGCATTATGATGTTGTAATTTGGATCAAATGGTTATCTAGTTCGTTTTTTATTTTTTATTAAATTTTGGTTCGGCCAAAGTTGATTTTTTTGGCCGAACGTGATGTAAGTTTCATGCGATGGAATTTATAATGAGGTTTTTGCAAGTCCAGCTTCCACAAAAAAACGATACTTAGATAGCGTTGTACAAGACTAAGTATAAAAAATGATTTCGGTTTCCGGTCGTACACAAATTAAGTTTTTACGTGCAGCAGAAATCGGTGTATAAATATTCGGTGGCAGGTCGTATTTCATAGAAATTATCGCAAAAATAAAAAAAGGAAAATTTAAATCCAACAAAAACGCAAATCAAACGACGAAAGACGAACGCACACGAACTAGGACGGAACACTTCTGAAAGGTAAAATGAACGCCAGCTCCATATAGCCAGACACTTCTTTTTTTTTTGTTACACTAGTTTTGTACAGCGCCATCTATCGTGTTTTGGTGGAAACTGGCGTAGCAAAAGATCTCAGTATTGAAATTATTTGTGAGTGCCAAGATAATGGATCACATTTGACAACTTCATCAAAATTTAACAACGTAACCTTGTAACGCGGGCATAAATATTATTTATTTTTTCAAAGTTTCAATTTCGTAACTTTTTCAAAATATTACGATTACATTTTACGATTTATTTTCATAAATTAACCATTTTAGTCATGATCCACAATTTCTGTTCTAAAAAAAACTGAACGTCGCAACAATGTTACGTCAGTGAACCCCTTTTCTTTTTAAATACTAGGGATGTGACACAATAAAAAACGAAAGATGATAAATAGATTCGAATGCAGTAATTATGTATGTACTACCTTCAGTACTGCTAAAATGTAGACTCGGCTATAAAATGTGTTTATAGAAGTCACTGCAGAAGTCTGGAGAAAGGTCGCGGAAAAAACAAAGGAAATAATTTGAATACGATTTTGAACGAGATGTGAATATAGACAAACGATATTGTTACATCGGACCTACTAGAACATTCGAGAAAGCACGTGATTACAGTATGAGTACGTTGGAATTTCGAGAGATTTCTATTATTATTACTTTCAAAGTTGGGTAGGTACCTACAAACTCGCGACCTCTTTATAAAAAGACATTAGAATTTCGACCGTACGCCTAGGGCATACGGTTCATATTTGTTTGTGTTGTACAAGTAGCTAGTAATAATAATTACCTACCTACCTACCTACTCTTTTGTTAGTGTTTTCTATGACCCTCTAGAATATTCGAGGTTATTCTGGTGTGTCTGTGGGCGAGTATAAATAGACCGCTCAGGGCCGCGACAGTCAGTCTTGTTTTGGCTACCATCGAAGCGAATCGAAGTGAACTTGAAGTGCGATATCTAAGTGAATAGTGAATAGTAGTGTACTGTAGTGTTCTTGTGATTAAGTTTAAATTGTTTTGTGATTAATAAAGTGATTGTGTTGTTTAATCGGTAGTAATTGATTTATCTCATACCCAGCTCGTAACAATATTATTGAAAATTAATTAATAATATATTTTGTTAAATGATGTACTTGACTTATTACGTTCCTTAAATTTACGATAGAAAATAATAATAGGACAGGGATTCGACTGATATTTAAAAAAAATACAATAGGTATCTATTCAATTATTACGAAAAAGTATTTATGGGTACCTACTGTATTTTACTCATAAAATCACAGAAATATTAAAAACAAAAACATTATTATGTCAATGCATAATATAATGATTGAAGTCCGTATCGATTTATTGATGTTTTTTTTTATTTTTTTTTAGTCGAAGTTTTTAAACCTAAAACTGACAGATGCCAAATAATAATAATAAATAATAATTTGTACTAATATTGCCGAAGTAGTTGGCACATAGATAATGGGTTTATAACACGAAAACGTGCTGAAGAATCATCATAGTTATTGGGAAAGCAGAGGAACATGTCATGTTCTGTTTAAATTTGGGTGTCCTGAAGGTCCAGGTGTTCAAGGATTACAGGTTTAATGTTATTTGTTCTGTTTCAGTTCGATGTCGGTGCTGCTTTGGTCAACGAAGGTGCCCAGTTCGGTATCCTCGTTGATGCGAGCGGAAGTGAGTACCAAACATTATTGTCTTTCCTTTAGAAGTATTTTTTCTTTGCTTCTGGATTTAAGAAACCAGGGCTTACAAAGATCGTATTGGGTTAGTGATGTCTACACCTGGATTTGGGAAGGACGGAACGGAGAAGATTCCCAGACGAAAGGGAGGGCACTGGCTGCGGGACTGTTCGAAAGAAATACCGAGGCCCTGGAACACAAAGGGCCAAGATGAGTTTTAGTCAGTAAAAGTCTGTCGACACTTCCTTCCCTCCCAAGGAGCTCAAAATAAATATTAATCATGGATAGTTATAAACCATGACAGCTTAAAACGGTGATAATCTTTTATGTTCTTAAAAACGTTCTAGAAAGTCCGCGAGGCTTATAAATGCCTAATGTCATATAAGCGGGTTATCTGACAACATTCTTACAACATATTAAAGCCATTAAAATGGGAAAATTAGTATGACTTGCACTTTTATTTACTTACACATTTCAGTGCAGAAAAAACTGTTTTTTTTTTAAATACAGATGGCTACCTAGTCCCATAATGTAAAGTAAGTACTCGAATTCAGCTGCTCCGTTTAGACCGGAAGTTGACTCCATCTAAGTTGGGTTAAGGCTGGGTAGATCTCCTTCTCCTTTTTCTTCGTAACACTTGTTAGAGCGGTCGTTGGTCATCATTACGTGCCTTATCTTGCGGCTGACATTATTTGCCTCCCATGGCAGATAGTATTACCTGACAGACAGAAAGAAAGAAAGAAAGAAAAAGCATTTATTAGCCCGACAGGACAACACATAAAAATAATAATAAAATGGTATTTAAACTGTGATTATAACACTGGTATAAAGTAAACAGAGTGAGAGAAAAAAAACAAAATCAGACAAGATGTGACTGCTGTTTTAGTCTTGACCCAATTTCTAAATTCATGTTTTTTTTCCAGAATCCCTGGCCACCGCTCAGTTCCAGGATTGGCTCAGCCAGGAGTCTGGATTCGAATTCAACTCCGAAGCCGTCAATTTTGTCCAATAAGTCATCAACTTCGCGGCTCGGAACTTACTTAACTCCTAAAATTGGTCCTGCGGTCCAAAATTTGTCCTAAACTTGGTCCTTGAGTCCAAAACTGTTAGGACTAGTCTTGGACTTGGCCTTTCGGTCCAAAGCTGGTTTTTTAGCCCAAATTGGGTAAAGCTTTGATGTAGTTCTTGAGCCTTTTTTTAGAACTTTTTGCCAGGATCCCAAAGTTCTGTACGAGAAAATCGAGCCTTTAAATTTCCAACGGTCTAAAGGCTCCGTTCAAAATGGACAATGTAAATCGTTTTCTGAGCCGTGTGTTAATTATTGTAATAAATAATTTTACTAATTACATTGTTTGTTTTATTTGTAAGATGCATTAATGTTTTATTTACCTGTAGTGACATATTTTAGCCCGGTAAATATTATAACAAGAAATAAAAATAATAAAAATCTTATAATCTTGTACGTCACGTCTCTAGGATGGGGCCGGAAAGATGGGCGAAGATAGTCACACAGTGGGTGCCTGAAAACGGCCGTCGTAACCGAGGCAGGCCCAAAAAACGCTGGCGTGACGATCTGGACTCGTTCTTGACGGATTGGTCAGAAAGGGCATATTGCAAACAGGATTGGAAAGCCATGGGGGAGGCCTTTGCCCAGCAGTGGGACAGATCAGGCTGACATAAAAAAAAAAAAAATAGTATAAAAATCCGAATCATCGTAGGTCACGAACATCTGCTCATCAAAAATGGTCTGGTACATGATATATTTGCACATAAGCCATATTATATAATGCGCTGTTTTATGAGTGAATTATAAGCCTCCGTAACGGCTCGACGATACCGTCGACCAAAAAAATGAGGTTGCGACAAGGTCCCAGTGTCAGCGGATAGCGAGTATACCAATGAAAATTTTATTAATTACTACTAAAACTACTAAAATATGGGAGCTGACCCCCACAAAATTGGTAAAAGGCTAGACGGATAATGCCTACTAAAATTTATGAGAATTCTAAAACTATTCGTATCAGTTTTTTTAATGATCTTATACAATCATGGAAAAAATAAGGTTGAACATCTCTAAGCCTAATGTTTCTCTTGATTAGTTTTAGTGAAAGATTTTTCTTCCATTCGTACTTAACGGCTTGTTGATAAGCAGGTTTAGACCATTTTAAGCCATTATTTTAAAAGTTCAAATGTAAAAACGTGACATCTGTAGCACAACCGTTCTGTAGGTGTTTGAAAAAGATCTGGAAATTCTATTTGAATTCAACCAATTTCTTGCAATGTCACACTGGTGAACGTCTATTCCCACCGGCTTCGTCACCACTGTCGAAGAACGAGAAAAAAATCCTGCCTGTAGCCACACGACCAGGCGACAAACGGGAAAGTGATTTCCTGGTGAATAGGGCATATCCCACAATTACTCCGCCTCACGTTTCCGCTCACAGTAGGACCCGACTGCTCATTCGCGACTATTGGCTTTGAAGTATGCCACTAGCGTCTCGATATAAATCGCTCAGCTATTATGGTAAGATCGATTTCCTCATTGTTCTGCACTTTTACTCACGTAGGCACAAATGATATACTTGTATTGTGAGTTCGTTTCCTTTAATGCAAGTTATTGATTTAGTTGCTGCAATTGTGGTGAGGAATAACGCCAGTGGGGTTTTCTCCAAGGAAGATTTTATAAGCCATGTCTACATAATTGTAAGTTTGTAAAATTTTCCCATGAAAGATGAGAGGTCATTGACTCGACCATATTATCTAGGTGTGACACAATTGTGTGTGACACAATAGGTGTGTCACACAATTTACTAACACTGTTTTAAGCTATCACGGTTCACATTATTAAACTTAAAATGTCACTTACGGGATATCTTCCGTGGTTTTTATTTATTTTGAGCTCCCGATACGACTTCGACGCTGTTGCAAGCAAGCAAGCAACCCGCGATCATGGCGCTTGCAACAGCGTACAGAAGGCATCCCTTAAGTGACATTTCAATTTTT
Source organism: Xestia ashworthii (assembly GCA_950022955.1). NCBI lineage: Eukaryota > Metazoa > Arthropoda > Insecta > Lepidoptera > Noctuidae > Xestia > Xestia ashworthii. The sequence goes on along the minus strand of OX465565.1, from coordinate 19,812,127 downwards.
ACACAATTTACTGCATAACTTATCACTTAACTAAACTTAAGTATTTTGAACGGGGGGACTACTACCTCAGGAGATCCCGGATACCTACGAGTATCTGGCATATCCTGAGCAGTTGGCCCCGTTGCCAATTTTGCCAACTGGCTTATATTAACACGGCAAGCCCTATTTGAGACCAGAAACGTCTTTATCGAACACCTTGTTGACTGTTTTACGGTGGCTCACTCCGACTAGTACTAAATTAACTTTAGTTGTCTCCCTTGTTGTCTGTGTTTTAGGGCTTTCGCACACTATAGACAATATAATTTTTTTACTAGTGCGAGCGAGACAGACTATTTATTCCCTTTAGTAATTGTCTGTCTTAGACAGTCTTGTCTCTAGTCTGCGAAAGCCCTTAGTTGACCTACTTTTAAATCAAGACGTAATGTAGGCTTGCATAGATTCTTAGTCACAGTCTGAAACCTTTGTGGTAGATCACACTATAGAATTAAATACAATGTTCAGTAACCACAAATTACTTACCTTATTTCGTCATTATTCAATCTGTGGTCACGCTTAAGAACGCAGTGAGACCGGAGTGAGACCTACATCTCTGCCTATCCATTCTTTGATCGACTTCGTTACGTGTAGAGGTGTGTTTCCGTCTGTGATGTGATATTTACCTTTCCGAGATTGTTACGTCAAAGATTAGCAAGTATTTCCTTACACTGCGACCATCGTTCAGTTAATACGATAATGTCTAGTCTAGTCACAAATGTATAATTTATGTTTTCATTTTCAATCTTTAGGTTAATCCGTGCTTGCCTAGGTTGGTCTGTGGATGATTACATACCGAGTTTCCTCCGTGCGGTCCCGGCTATCATTTGTAAATCTTTGACAGTAGTTACAGGTCGTCAGCTGCAAAAAGTCTGACATCCAGTCTTATCAAAGGGTACCCAGTATTAACTGGGTTGTGGAGGTCAGATAGGCAGTCGCTCCATGTAAAATACTGGTATTCAGCTGCATCCGGTTAGACTGGAAGCCGACCCCAACATGATTGGGAAAAGTCTAGGCAGATGATGACCCGTTTTTGTCACATTGCTGGCCAAAAACCTTCATCCATTAATTGGTCACAATCCAGCGCTACTTCTTTCCAATCCTCAACAAAGATCGTCCGACATCTAGGTCCGGTCGTCCTGCCATCTCATTTATTTGTTAAATCTTTTTACTTCTAAGTATCAGTAAAGCGATACCTACTAAACTCGAGAAACATAGGTAACTACCCTTAATTAGCTACCTCCTACTATATACGGAGATAACCATCAGGGCAGGTTATCGAAGTACATAATTATGTTTGTGTTTTTAGCAGATAGGAGATGGTAAATACCTACTCTCGACAGATTGAACAAGGATCCGTAGAATATATAACACAATGGTGTGGGGGGCCTACATGACCACATAATATCCGAGTGTATGACTCTTCTTGAACTAAATGCACCAAGATTACATACGATTAGTAGTAACCCAGTTTGGAAACACAAAAACCACTATAATACCACAGTCCACTAAATCAGCACTCAATTAACATATGGACCTCAAACTTTCTTTCACGTAACTCGACCTTGACCGACTTGATAAAAGCGGTATTAAGATATTGCACTAAACAAATTATGGAACTAAATTGCCGTCCGTTACTATGGTTTCATAAGATTTGCTAGTTTTAAATCTATGTGTTCACGCGACCTCGGGTTGGAAGTTAGTTGAGAAACTTCGTGTCTTCTAGCAATCGCTTTTTTTTTTGGGGAGGATTGCGTTTATGTCTTCCGAACGTGAGGTTCGGCACGTCGCGATATTAATGCTGCATAATGCTATAAATCGTAATTTGACATGATCTACATGAATCTTTTGATACATTATAGCCGGATGTACGGTAGGTAATCAAAAGGTTATTTGAAAAGAGAAGACGACTCAACGAGACTACACTGAAAAAATCTTATTTTAGCAAAGTACCTTTTTGGCTCGGTTACAATCATATTGGTAAATTTTAACTAAGACTTGGCTAAAAATATACAAGTAAACTTGACAAAGAGTAGACTTGTGAATATTGTTAAATATTCTTGGCTAATAACCAATAAGCATGTTGTTGTTACTAAACGAGTATTTCACTCGGTTGTTTTTTACAAACATCTATAGTTAATAATAGTTAAGTAAAACTCTTTTGATTGTAATCGAGTAATTATTCGGTTGTTTTTTACAAACATCTTTATTTAATAATAGATAAGTAGAACTCTTTTGATTGTAATCGAGTAATTATTCGGTTGATTTTTACAAACCAACATATTTATCAATACATAAGATTAACTTAATTAAATCTAGTTGGGATGGGCCAGACATCAGCAAAATATTACCACACCCGCAGAATTTGGATGAGGAAGAATAAATAAAGATGTTAAAAAAACTTGTTTTATTGGTTCTTGTCAATTTACTCAACATATTCCACATATATTCTAGGATTTTATGAATACTTGATAAGCTGAAACTTAGCAAGTATTTTAAAAATCCTAGAATCGTCTCGTGTCCCCTTTTTCATTTATTCTTTATTTCAGGCTATTATGGCCAATAAAACAATACTTAGAGAAGTATAATAAAAACTTTTTTGAAAAAAAAAGAAACCGACTTCTAAACTAATCTCAGCTAAATCAAATGTAGGTATGGGCGGCTGCCATTGTTCTTTACTCGGTTGCTTCTTGCAAACTACCTCTGTTAACGGCAACCGGTTCGTGACATTTAATTTTAACCGAGTAGATAACTCTGTTAAAAATAATCGAATCGTTTGGCTAGCATCAACCAATCCCATCATTCGTTTCGTCTCGGTCGCTAGTTCGCTCGTTCATTTGCCCGTCGATTCTCTTCTAGTAAGCACGCGTGCAGTACGGCTCTCCTGACGGTCGGGACTGACGGTCAGTGCGTACGCTTGCGTATGGCGCGGTATGCGGACGCGGTCAGTGCTGATCTGAATCTGAATGCACGCATGATTTCTATGGCGGATAGCTACGGCAGACCGACGTCAGTCCTGACCGTCAGAAGAGCACTTAATACGGCCTTGCTCTGTGCTCCTCGTGCGTGGCTCCGCTAGTGAATATTGGGTGTGACACGTTGTTTGTGGATGACAATGGATGAAGAAGTTCAAAATTTATTAACTGCTTGGAAGCTCGAGTCGTACATTGAAGTGTTTATATGACAATTTTTACAGGTGTGTAAACGGAGTGATCCAGATTCTAGGCCCTACCTCTTTTATCTTACTATACATATTTTTCAACTAGTCCATGATGGACTAGTTGAAAAAAAAATGTAACACTGCTCTAACTACCGAGTACGCTGGCTGCAGATACTGGATTATATTGGTTAAGTATACTGAGTAACACTGCTCTAACTACCGAGTAGGCTGGCTGTAGATACTGGATAAATTGGTTAAGAATACCGAATAACACTGCTCTAACTACCGAGTAGGCTGGCTGCTGTTACTAGATAAATTGGTTAAGTATACTGAGTAACACTGCTCTAACTACCGAGTAGGCTGGCTGTAGATACTGGATAAATTGGTTAAAAATACCGAGTAACACTGATGTTATGTACCGAGTGAGCCGGCTGTAGTTAAGTTAGTAAAACTGGCTAAATGCAGCCAACTTGACTTGGTCGTTACTAACGTAAGATACTGTGTTATTTCTAACCAAGTAAAATTGGCTAAATTCAGCCAACTTGACTCGGTCGTTACTAACTTAAGATACTGTGTTATTTCTTACCAAGTATTTTTAACCAATTTTAACGGTTAATATTTAACAAGTAATGTCAGCAAAGTTGACGTATTTGTTTTTAGCAACAAACTTTGCAGGTGCTATATTAACAAACATGCTGGGTTATTTTTAACAGTATTTTATTTATTTTTAACCCTTACGTTTTTTGAGTGTAGAGTTTAGACGAGGTATTCCACGAAGCACACCCAAACGAAGCACACCCAGACGAAGCACACCTAAAGTATTCCACTTAGCACACCCGTAGGTGGGCTTCAAATTGAAAATTAAAATAATTAATTTCCTATTCCACGAAGCACACCTACGAATATCACTCGCATAGTGCGGGGACTAAGAAAAAAAATGTCGATAGAAGAAAATATTTACTATTTAAAAGAGTAACTTAAATTTCTAACATCATTCAGATTCATTATAATATTGTGACACAATATTCGTCATTTTTGTAATCTTACTATTTAAAATCACAGATTGTTTCTTATTTATATTTCCATTAAAAAAAATCTTTTTTTTCTGTTTTTCTATTGTTTTCCTTTTTTATGCCCTTAATAAAATCACAGATTGTTTCATAATTATGCAATTAAAACTTGGACAAATATCAAAATAATTGAAAAAATAAAAAATTCCTATAGAGATCTATGTTGATGTTTTCTTATAATAATGAAAAAAAATCTTGTTAAAATACTCTAGTTTTATGTAAAATCACAGACTGTTTAAAATCACAAATAACAATATTTAAGATTCTTAAATAATCAGAAGAGTAGACGGGAACTTTTAAATGCGCGCCTAAACCATTACAGCATCCACGGTGAGGTTGAAAATATGGTTAAACCTTTAGCCTATGCTTTATTACATAACAAAAAAAAAATCGGCCTATTAAATAAAATTTCAATGATTAAAACAACAATACATTTGTATTCTGTGAATAACGCTGCTGATTGCATAATTTTTAGATTTAAGTTTTCTGTCTGTAAGCTTTATTATGTAATTGTTTGTTGTTCCAAATAAAATAAAATAAAAATAAAAATGCCCTTCCTTCCGTTCCTTTCCTTTCCTTCCTTTCCTTGCTTTCTTTAGAAATAAGCATCACCTTTGTACTATTTTCTGTTCCTTTCTCCTTCTCTATATTTAGTGTGTACATAAATTGTTAAATAAATAAATAATAAATAAATAAATATACCCAAAATGCATGTCAATGTTTTCAAGCGATTTTGGGGAAGCTGCCGTCAGGAGTTTTACAGCAGCATTTCCTAACGCACAGATAATGAGATGCTATTTTCATTTTAAAAAAGCAATTAAAAAATTTAGGGACTAGATAAGAATAGCATACATAGAAAACATGTTGCCTTATGTACGGTTTTGCCACATTTACCACTGGAAGACTTGGATGAGGCCTGGCTCTACATCATGAGCGAATGTCCTCAAGGAGTAAGTATTTCAAGATTTAAGGATTACATTATAACTCAGTGGCTCGAACATAAGTTATGGCACGACAAATCGGTCGTGACGTTAAAAATAAAACTAATAATTATACAGTCTCATTACTCTGAAATAAATAAAATTTTCGATAAAAACAGAGCCATAAATCTGGCAAAACTTTTAGATTGCTTCCAAAAAAATTGCTATAATTATGCCGAAATTAGAGTAAAAATGAAATAAAAAATAATGTAATCGAAAACACAATAAAAGATTATAAAAATAGCATAAGTTCAGTTGGACATTGTCTAGAGAAATTTAGATACTGATTAATAATAATTTATTTACTTGATAAGTTTAGATACTAAATTGTCCATTTCTTCAAGATTATTTAAGAATCTTAAAGATTGTGATTTGTGATTTTAAACAGTCTGTGATTTTATTAAGAGCACAAAAAAGGAAAAAAATGAAAAAAAAGTTTTTTTGGAAAGAATGTATTTTGAAACAATCTGTGATTTTAAATAGTAAGATTACAAAAATGACAAATTTTGAGTCACATTATTATAATGAAACTGAATGATGTTAGAAAGGAATTGTTGTATTAATTAGTTGAACCCTACTCTATCTGTGGTAATAACATTTAGTTTGTGAGTACTACACTATTTTTGTTTATGATACTTTATGTTTGTCTATGATTTCTTCTTCTTGTAAAATCTCTCGTAATAAAACTACGTACAACTTATCCAAGTATATTTTATTAATCACATCAGAGATAATTTTCTTCAGCCCACCTGGTCGTTACATTTATTATTCATAATAACACCAAAAACAAGGAACCATTTTACTATTGTATTAAACGAAATATTACGCAGAAATGAAAACGAAACCTTAAAATCATAATAAATAAGCTATGTTATGATATCTTTTTGCGAGTCAAATCATTCCTGTTGTGGTCAATGTCATTTGACAGCAAATACTTAAGTGAATAGGGGCGTTTTTTTTTGTTTACTAAAAAAGTACGGTACGGTCGAACAAGCTAATTGGTTTACAGTTAAACCTACAAATTACATTGCAAACTGTAAACCAAATATCTTGTTCGATCGTACCTACCCGTTGGTAATCATATCTGCTATAATTATTATAGAATCAGAAAGAATATAAAAATAAATATTATTAAACTGTGAGCATTTTTAATGCTATTTTTAAAGGTTTACACAAAATCGCATAGATGGTTTAAACAATCAACGTGGCACGGAACGTTATAAACCCACTTTTTTAGTGACTGACAGACAACTTCATTATTGTGGCATTTACTTTTTCTGTTTATTTTGGTTTTCGTAAGTGTTTTTGCAGATTTTTTGCATTTATTCCGGTTAGACAATGCTTAGCTAATTTAACCACTGAAATCTAGAGGTTATAAGGAAGAAATCAATGTAAGTTTCATTATTAAATACTACAATTTATGTGAGTGGCCTATCCCCCGAACAAAAAAAATTGTCTCCTTTAAGTTTGTCTTTTAAATAATACTTAAATAAAATATATTTTCTTCTATCGACATTTTTATTTCTTAGTCCCCGCACTATGCGAGTGATATTCGTAGGTGTGCTTCGTGGAATAGGAAATTAATTATTTTAATTTTTAATTTGAAGCCCACCTACGGGTGTGCTAAGTGGAATACTTTAGGTGTGCTTCGTCTGGGTGTGCTTCGTTTGGGTGTGCTTCGTGGAATACCTCGTTTAGACTCTGCGACTCACTAAACTACACTTTAATTTGCACCCCTCAAATTCTAATGTCATGTAATATCAAGCGCTGTGCATTTCTACTTCCCTATTCTGCTCGAATCCCGAATATAGACATCCTCTTTGCAACGCGAATAAATTCCAAGGAAGACACTCACTTCACTTAGCTGCAATACATTTCCGAAGCACAATGCAGCAATGTCAGCCCCACTTACAGTTCGGTGACCTTCCAAACTCAAGCTCATACAAATCGCAGATCATCTCAGTTATAAGAAGATAGGCTTAAGTAGATTAAATACTAAATGTGGGTTAAGATGCCGCCGACCGGACCTCCTAAGGACAGTGATGTAATAAACCTAAAACACTACAGGGCCGAACTCGCCAAAACATTACCTACACAGTTACACACATGGAAAATGTTTTACTACCCCGAATAAATACGACAGATTGACGAAAAATCTCACTGTATAGTATTTTTTGTATCGTAATAAAAAAATGGTAATCAACAACAAAGATTTTACGAGCAACTAAAGTTGACTTATTTGCATGGATATTACAACGTTCCTTGTTGAGTTAGGAGTTTACTTAACAAGTTGAGTTTACTATGAGAATTTTGGTGGTAAAACCTTGCTAAACACAAATTTTGTTTCAGGATTATCGGCTTTATTAATTATTCTTCCAATGCTTTTATTTAGATTCTTCCTGTGCTTTTATTTAGATAGACGGCTTTACTATTATTGTCTGCTTCTTATTTGGATTCCAATTCATTAATTATACGGTAAAGATAATTCTTTAATAGGTACTAATCGCTTTTTGAGTAAGTAACACCGTACCTTGTCCAATTATTTATGTGCACAATAATTAAGGCTACTAGTATGATAAACCCGATGCCGCGTTGTGTCCGTTCCGTCATTATGGCTGTAGGGAAATAAACAGGTACAAAATCATCTCGATGTATCATGAATGAACGTGTCACATAGACAGCTGCCGAATGCGGCCCTGTTTCAACTTTCTCTCTTACAGCATCACAGATTGCGCATGATTCTTGTTAACGCATTTGGCCACATTGTGCGCGGGCGCTGGCCGCGAGCGCTATTTACCGCGAACTGAACCATTTTAAAATAATTTTAATAAAAATAAATTAATTAAAAATGCACAAGTGCGCCCCTGCGTGAGTGTAAAAGGATTGCAGTTTTGAAATAAATAATTGTGTGAGTGACATAAATATAAAATGAAGTTCTAAAAGTGCTTAAAAGTTTATGGACACATGTTTTTATTTATTTGTGTTACTTTTAGTTGGTTCTGAAAGGGACGATTTTCTTTTGCGTTTATAATATTCATTGACAGCTTTTTCAGCTGAACATTTGGCAAAAGTCCATTGAATAAAATGATAAAAAAGTCAATAGAATTTAAAAATACAAGTTACATTAGTTGGAATTTGAAATTCTTATTTTAAAGAATTTCGCATTAAATATTGGCTTTAATTATACTGTATATTTAAAGTTATAATTATAGTCTTAGTAATGCAAAGTCTCCCCTCTTCATTTACATAGGTACCTACTTATAAAATAAAATATTATATAACATTCCAGATCAGTTTTACCAAATAATGTCACAAACATAAACACAAAAATGTTTGGGTTCAAACGTTCATCAGTGCGACTCGTAGTCCTACTGGCTTGGCTCCTTCGATATTACACCTTCGGCTCGATAGTATTATGGTGTCTTTTCGCTTGTGGACTGAGTTTGGCCGTTGTCTTGGCCGTCACGACTTACGACCATGACTACTGGACGTCGAGGGCAGTGTTCTCGCCTCCAGGGTGGCCCATCGTGGGCCATATCCTGTCAGTCGTGATGTTCAAGGAGCAAGGAGGCATGTGCTTCAAAAGGATCTATGAAACGTACAAGGATAAGAGATTCTTAGGTGAGTGTATTTTCTATTTTTTTAGTTATTTACTTATTATTTTTTGTGCGTGTATGACCTGATGAATCGTCATCATCATCATCATTTTCCTGTACTTGCCCCATGTTACTTGGGGTCTGCGCATGACGTTTTTTTCTTCCATTCCCCTCTGTCAACCGTCACGCTTTCAATAAATTACAAATCCATTTGGTCCGTTAATAATGAAAAATAATGGACACACGGTATTTTTTGTTTTTGTAAATCAATGAATATTGACAAAGATAAAACGCATCAAAACTCGGAAGAGGGGGGCTCGTGATGTCAGAACTCGCTAATAATTTATACCTAGGCGTGACGTATTGAGAATTTTAAAAGCGTCGTATCTTCGTCAATTTTGCTTTACGTAACAAAAGAAAAAATACGGGTCAAATATTTTTTAATAATCTACCTGACGTACTAATTAGTTTTTTTTATCCTATTACTCCTCTAACTTCCACTAGCGGACGTCACGCGGTTTCGCCCGCGTAGTTCCCGTTCCCGTGGGATTACGTCGACAAAATATAGCCTGCTGATGATGTAGCTATCCAATGCTGAAAGAATTTTTCAAATCGGCCCAGTAGTTTTTCAGTTTATTCGATATACGTACAAAAGTACAAACACAAATCTTTCATATCATTCCTCACAAAATCCATCGATCGTTTCTTTGGTCTTCCTCTCCCTCTCCCTCTCCATCCAACAAATTCGAAGGAAAATAATTACAGATTTGTAATAAAGTATCGTCGTTGTAGAAAACATACCTACGTACGAACGAATTGTACGAAAATAAATTGAATGAAAAATTACGAAATAAAAACATTAATGAATGTAGGGTAGTGTGTTCTAGAATGGTGCGTGACTACGTGAGTAGCGAGTAAAGATTTATGATGTAGATCAGCGGTCGGAAACCTTTTGGCAGGCAGGGGCCACAAGATGGCAAAATAAACTAAAGGCGGGCCGCACTTGTGATATTAACCATAGAAGCCCAATATACCCACGTATAATAATATAGTGGTCATATCCCATAGAAAAAATGAAAAGCGAAAAAAAATAATACGAAAAGGCCTTTGGAAAATCGGGTTTTATGAAAAAACCACTGCAGACATCAATTACTTACAAATAAAAATTTAATTCTTCTTTTTATTTAACTATTCTGTTTCCTCACAGACAAAATTAATAGTAGGACAAAACGAAATCATGTTTAACTTTGGATGTACAGTGTCACGGTCGATCGCGGTTCGGTCATGCATTTATTTTGGTATTTGTTACTTATTTACAAAACATTCACGGGCCGCAAGTAAGACGTCCCCGACGTCCGGACGTCCCGGACGTCCCGGCCCGTGGGCCGCATGTTGCCGACCGCTGGTAGCATGTAGCTAAAACGTCGACCAACAGTGGTCATATGGCAGTCGCCGGCTCCACTAGAACTGCCGGTTTTACCAAAACCTGGCTAAACTAGAACCATGTGTTCTCATGTATGAAGGAACGAGTCTCCGTAACTAGGCCGTGAGCAATTATTCAATCAATCAATGGCCTTTACATCATAATGCATAATACATTAATGGATTGAGTTGGATTATTTTATTATCTATTTGTTGTAAGCGCGACCGTTGACCGCGGGGTTCGGAGTTTGATTAATTCTGGGGATGGATTTGTGTTTTTTCTATATCAATTGCTTCCACACAACCGCCAATATACTGTAGGCTTCTATGTATTCATCCTTTACGTCGTAAAAAATCGCTAAGTTGCTACTAGTAAAAAAATCACCTATAAAGCACCAAAAAAATGCTTTAAAATGAAGGCAAACTTGAGGTAAAAACGACAACATTGCCTAGCATATCTTTTTAAATGAATGGGTATTTTGGTAACGGAGTTGACATCCATATTGCTCAAAAGTTCTTTTCCACGTTAGATTTCACTGAATCTTGAATTGCAACACAATATTTTTTTTTACGATGATAGGCAAAGTTGAGCAGGTTTCTCGAAAACTCCATACAAAAGTGAATACGGTTTAGGGCTGCCCCAAAGTCAATGAAAGAACAACATTTGTTTTCAATTTTGAAATGTACTTTTTTAATGAAATTAAATTGTTAAGTAGATATACTTAATTTCATATTTAATCCTAATTAAAAAAAAAAAATTGGAAAAAAAAGTTTTCTTCTGGTCTTGGTTGGGTTGCTCATGTTTAATATCTGTCGAACAATATGTTAACATACTATAAATTACCTAAAGAAAACTTAATTAGATATCATAAATTAATCAAAATTTAAAATAACGAAACATTCGTTTTAGGTAGGTACTTTAAAACGGTCTAAAAAATAATCAATTACACGAGCAAAACCACAGTCGATTACGAGTTTGTTTAAAAAATTAAAAGTGGCAGCCCTAACCCTAGGCAATGTTGGGTAAAAAGTTTCGGAAACCTGAGACAACTTTGCCGAACATGATTTAACTGTATAAAATGAGATATCATACAGAAAAAACAGTTTCAGAACATAAAAGAGCACATTTTCTTTGCTATACTTCATATTACGCCAGTAAATAAAGCATAAATACTCACAAAATGAAATTTTCTCCAGAGCCGGTAAAAAGTGGGTACCCACCCACACTGACAGTAAAACAGACACTGACAGTTTGTCTATGATAATTTGGAGTGAAGTATTAACGAATGTTGCCATTTAGACTGCCGACTTGCTTTTAATAATACCATAGACAATAAAAATCATTTCTGAACCGCAATAATTTAACTTCTTTGAATTTAGGCAATGTAAAGGTATGATGGCAAAGTTGCAGCGTTTTACGGTACTCGAGATAGTGTAATATTCAAGTCTGTCTACCCTTTCGCCCAATACAGAAGTGATGTTACGAGTATGTGCCGTTATATTCTTTACACTTTTATTTTCCCGGCACCGGGTTCCCTGCGTGCCGAACGTGTGTAAATCGCATCGATACATATAAATATTGGCACATGCATGACATACTTGGGTAAATTCACGAATTACGAAATTTATGATTATTGATTCGTTTTTTAATTTTTTAATTTATGTTTTGGGGTGTGGAATGTTCGGCTTTCAGTGGATCGAAGTAGACCATACAATGAATACTTGCCCTCATAGTAAAATCGATCAATGAACATTAGATTGACTGTCCCGTTCGTGTCATGGTCGCAAAAGCTACTGCAGAGCATCAGGTGCTGGGTTCGATTCCCAGGGCTTCTAGACTCACTCGCCCTCTTTTAATAGGACTTATACACACCTGGCGAAGTGTGGGTGTACTAAAGTTAGAGACGCCAGCACTACGAAACTGTCAAATTTTCCCAATCAACCAACCTTATGCTTTAGCAATAAAGTTGAAAATCTGTTAAAGAAATTTGACAGATTGTAGTAGAATGATGTATGGCTGTACAAACTCTTACTAACTTTTCGGGGAAGTCTTTCTTTATAGTGTGGTTAGTGACTAACCTGGTGTCAGAGTTTTATGTCACCCATAGGCTTCTGACTTGGGTTTACATGTCGTCAAGAAATATCTCTCAGGCATGCTGGTTCCTCACGATGTTTCCCTTCACCGAAGCAAGTGATAATTATACAATACGCACATGAATCCGAAAATCAGAGGTGCGTCCCAAGGGTTCGAACTTGAGACCTTGGTATTCCGATGGTCACATTACTAAACTATCATTGCTTCGCGGGGAATAGATGTGACGTATAAGTTAATTCTAGGTAATACAGGAAGTAAACACTCTTCACGCAGCCGAAAACCAAGCATTCTCAACATCAAACTACGAGTATGTAACCCTACGCAAAAAATATTGTTGGGAAATGACTGAATGATTTTTTTTGGGTAAAATCACGTTTTACGGTAAAACTCAATGTAACGCACTCAACACATTGTGCTGGTGGATGGATTGCATAGTGTGGGGGTCGTGGAAGTGTTTAAGGGGCCCGGCGGAGCATGCGTTTTTCATACAAACTATATTAATTTGGTATTACGTTTGTATGAAATTCGCATGCTCCGCAGGCCTCTTAAAGTAAAGTTCTTGCATTATGAACATGTATTTCAAATAAAACTTGTGGAAAACTTGGAACTTTGATCCCCAATATCTCCGTAGAACAAAAAAATATCGATAATGGGGAGAACAAGTGCCTTTCGGCTTCGTTAAGAGATTTTTTACAGCCTTTATTACAATTTGCGCAAAAAACTCACTCAGTCTTGCTTTCTGTTACCATTTTACGTCTGACGGGTTCCATTCAGGACCACGACTTGATATTAAAGACGTGAGATACCCTAGCTTACTAATAATCGTATTCATACCACAATTCCAGGGTGCCACCAGTTCTACCAGCGCACCCTTGTACTCCGGGACCCCGAGCTGATCCGAAGGGTGTGCGTCAACGACTTCCAGCACTTCACAGACCGAGGGTTCTTCTTCAATAAGGACGTGGATCCCCTGGCAGGATCTGTGCTGTTCTTGAGGGGAAATGAGTGGAAGAGGTTGAGGGCGAAGATTTCGCCGATTTTTTCGTGAGTTCTATTAATATTTTTATTTATTTATCCTTGCTCTGGATCCCCCCTTTGTTTGTGAAGCCAGACCGAATTGGCTGACGCCATTGTTCAACTATTGTGTCTACTTCGCCAACAGATGAAGGTTTAAATTAATGACCCAAAAAAATACTTCTACTTAAATGTCACCGTAAAATTGTCAAACACGTTATATTGTAATCTCTCTAGCGATATTGTAAACTCTCGAAATATTGCTTAAACGAACATACTGCTTACAATAAAACGCATTATTTTTCGTGAAATGCATGCGATGGTAGTCAACTCACGCGGTGTGGAGGGAAGGAGGTGTCCCCCTTGCCCAGTGGTAGGTACTACTCTCATGAAAAGATAATGTACCATTCCTGAGAAATACCGATTAATATAACCTAACCTTAAAACACTTTATATTCCCCTAAAAAGCGTAGTCGACGGGCCCCTATTATTTCCGAGTGCAGGGTTTAAAGGAACCTAACTAACCTAACGGGGGGTGCCCCAAGTCCCGATTATGGGGGCAGAGATACTTCCGTATGTTCAGTTGACAATATTTCGAGAGTTTACAATATCGCTACAGAGAAACACGTTATATTGTAATATACAGGGTGCCACCACGTTATATTGTAATATAACGTGTTTGACAATTTTACGGTGACATATATATCTATCTTGTTCGTGGAGGATATACGTGACATTCGCTCACGCGGCGTCAGGCAAAAAATGCAAAAAAAAATGTTCCATAGTCTTTATTTTGTATTGTACTTGTAGTATCCCGTAAGCTTAGAGTCAATAAAACAAGGCGTGATGGAACATGGACTTAATGATCTTATTTTATATGTATGCAACACATTCTAACTTAACTATTTAATCGTTTTCAGGCCAAACAAACTAAGAGGAATGTTTCCCCTCATTGAAAACACAGCAGCGGAATTCGTCACCAGAGTGCAAGACTTGCTGTCACAGCCTAAAAACGTAGCAAACGGAAATGGAAACATGAAACCAGATGGTCAATCAAATGATGTTGGATCCAGTTCTTCTGTGGTGAATTCAGAGAAACTAGTGGGAGGTTATACTGCTGATGCCATAGTGCCGTGTGCGTTTGGTCTGAAGAGTAGCGTCATGGAAAATGAGGGTGATCCCTTCGCCGTGGCGTTGCATGCCTTCTATGAAATGTCGCTGTACAATATTTTTGAGAAGTAAGTTGAACCATTCATGCAAGCGGTATAAATATGTACTTAGTAGTTGATAATTTGGCTGAGAAGATCGCCATGTCATTAAAAATAGTGTAAAAATATGTTTTTATAAAAAATCTTCAATGTTGACTGTAGGTGAGTCTAGCTCATATTCGTAATCAAAAATTATCTATTCAAATTAGGCTAATAATACCGTTTGAAGATCTACCACTAGGTGCACCGATGACCTGGTGAAGGTTGCGGCAATCCGTTGGATGCGATTCGCACGGGACCGGTCAATGTGGCGACATTTGGGGGAGGCCTATGTCCAGCAGTAAAATAATAAAAATGTCCAGCAGTGGACGTCTTTCGGCTGAAATGATGATGATGAAGGCTGAAAATCAGCACTTTTTGAACGTCTAACTTTACAAGAGACAGAGACTGTCCCTCAAAACGCCCTTCGACACTTCCTAGTGTTTTAGCTGAGAAGAAGATGTGGCGGAACAAACTAGCCCCAGCAACAAATAAACTAAGTAACAGCAATAACTTGGGAGACCATAAAAAGCAGAAACTTAAGAATGTTGCTGAAATAGGACTAGTAGGAAAAAACATAAAGGGTGTAAAACACCTCTTAACGAAGCCGAAAGGCACTTGTTCTCCTCGTCATTGCGATCATTTTTTTGTACTACACCATACCTGGGAACCTTCTAGTTACGGAGATATTGGGGGTCAAAGTTCCAACTTTTCAACAAGTTTTTTTTTTAAATACAAGGTTTTAATGTCACATTTTTACATAAAACACCTCTACGGCCCCCGTACTATTCAATCCATCCATCAGCACAATGTTTCAGGTGCGTTATTTTGGGTTCTACCACAAGACATGATATTTAACCCCCATTAAAAAAGTCATTTCCCAGCAATAATTTTTGCGTAAAGTTAGCCTTGGTTGACGGCTTTGTGATGAGGTGGTTTACACCCTGTATTTTACGATATTACAAACTGAACTGTTTGCTAGGCTCAACAATAAAACTACGTGTTGCCGGTACAAGGTTTAATCGTCGACTGCCACACAGAAATAATTATACGGATACCTACATTACACCTCCACCACTAAATTTAAGCTATATTACTGGGTAAACATAAGGATCTTAATTTCTAACAAATAGTAGGCACTTGGCCAGATAATAACATTAATAATTGGGTAACTAAATACTAGGTAACTTAATCCTACAAATAAAAACAACTTAATTACTTAATACTAAATAAACTCGGACCCATACCTAATCACGGGTTTTCTTTCCCGTTTAGAACGCGATTGCAGTTCTGGAAGTGGTGAACCGAGAGTAGGGTTGTCACTTGGTAATGGTATATCAACTCGTATGACGGGCGAGTCCAAGTCCTGAATTGGTAAATTAACCCTTGATTGTGATTCAACCGTTCCTTCATGTTGTGGGTCTTTCTCTCTACTCTCATTCCCCAGTTCCTTCCCCGGCGAAACGGCATTCTCACCCCTGATCGTCGATGAGTCATCCGTATCTACCTTAGGACAGGCAACATCTGATAAGCGCGATCTACGACGCATTTGATCTACATGACGTTTTATTATTTGACCGTTATCACTTTCCACTATGTACCTACGAGAGCCATCTTTACTCCGTACCTGCCCTTTAACCCATTTATCGTGTTGACCATAGCCCCTCGCCCAAACCGGTTCGCCATGTACAAAATCGCGATTAACCCCGCCAGCATACTGTGCTTGGCTGTCTTGTGCCGATCGTACTTTGTCCAGTAAGGTTTGGTCGTTCCTTAATAGATCCAGACGTGAACGCAATCTACGTTTTTGTAGCAACATAGCTGGAGTTTCGCCTGTAGTGCTGTGTATAGTGTTTCTATAGGTTAATAAAAAGTTCTGGAGGGCTAGATCTACATCAACGGTATCCCTGTACGCTTTTTTGATCGTACGCTTACACAACTTGACGGCATTCTCCGCAGCCCCATTCGAAGAAGGATGGTAGACTGGTGAGAATGACTGCTTTATTCCATTGTATTTTAAAAATTCAGAAAATTCCCTACTTGTAAACGGTGGACCCTGATCCGAAACTAGTTCCTTCGGAAGCCCGAATCGCGCAAAAGTATCTCTCAGAATTTTTATAATTACTGTTGCATTGGTTTGTTTCGTTTCAACGGCCTCGATCCACTTCGATGTCGAATCTACCAATATTAAAAATGTTCTACCCTTAAACGGTCCCAACAAATCAATGTGTAAGCGTGTCCACGGCTGGAGTGCGTACGGCCAATGCTGTGGTGTCGCACGAGGTGGCGCGTCTGACTCGAGCGCGCACGTCTCGCAAGTGCGGCACAGCGCCTCCACATCGTCGTCGATACGCGGCCACCACACGTAACTTCTAGCCCAGCTCTTCGTTTTAACTATGCCCATGTGGCTACAATGTAACTGTTTCAATACAGTCTGCCTCAAAGACGCTGGTATAATCATTCGGTAACCCCACATAATACAACCCCCTTCAATGTAAATCTCATTTCGCCTATTGAAAAATGGTTTTAGCTCCTCTTCGCTACAAAAATGCGGCCAGCCTGATTCTACGTAAACTTTAATTTTAGTAAGTAATACATCCCTAGCCGTAGCCTTACTAACCTCCGTGTTAGTTATAGGTAAAAAGTTTTCTACAAAATTTACATACGTTATCTCTTTAACATGTCGCTCGTTAGCAACTCTGGACGGTAATCGCGATAAAGCGTCGGCGCAATTATTTTTTGAAGAAACATATTCAATATCATAATTGTACCCGGATAAAAGCACAGCCCAACGTTGCAACCGCGACGCCGACATAACCGGAATACCTACCTTGTTACCGAATATATAGGTCAAGGGTTTGTGATCTGTTCTTATGGTAAATTTCCTTCCATACAGATACTGATGGTATTTGCGTATTGCGTATATAATTGCTAAAGCCTCTCTGTCTATCTGCGCGTAGTTACGTTCAGCAGGTATAAGCGAGCGTGAGGCGTATGCGACCGGCCGTTCGCCGGCTGGTGTCAGCTGTGACAATACCGCGCCCACCCCGACACTGCTGGCGTCCGCCGTTAATATTAGCGGTAATTCAGCAGAATAGTGCATAAGGACTTCACTACTTGTTAACGTATCTTTAACTTTTCTGAATGCCCTTTGACACTTATCATTCCAGTCGTATTTCGACCCTGACTTTAGTAACCCGTATAAAGGTGCTAGCAATGTACTTAAATTTTGAATGAATTTTGAGTAATACATAATCATGCCTATAAACGACCGGAGTTCTCCTACGTTCACGGGTGCCGGTGTATCGACAATTGCCTTTACCTTGTCGGGACATGTATGTACGCCTTCTGCACTAATTATATACCCTAGATAGTTAATCGACTTTGCAAAAAGGTCGCACTTCTCTTTTTTAACTCTTAAACCATACTTTTCCAAGCGCTGGAAAACCTTGTGTAAGTTTTCCATATGTTCATTTGTCGTTAATCCAGTAATTATAACGTCATCTAAGAATACTCCTACTCGGGGTAAATCTGCAAATAATTCCTCTAGGCGTCTCTGGAAAATTCCCGGACTTGACGACAGTCCGTAAACAAGGCGATTGTACATAAATAAGCCCTTATGGGTGTTAATAACAGTATACTTTTTAGACTCATCCAAGTAAAATTGTGCATAAGCCTGTGACAGATCAATTTTACTGAATCTTTGGCCCCCGTGCAAGCGAACCAGTAAGTCTTCTACACGTGGTAGTGGATAGCGGTCAACCTCTAAAACTTTATTTAACGTCAACTTGTAGTCTGCGCAAATTCTTATGTTACCGTCCTTCTTCACTACTGGCACGATCGGCGTAGCCCAGTCGGAACGCTCGACAGGGGTAAGTATGCCGTCTCGCACGTGCTGCTGCAGAGCTCGCTCCACCGGCTCGCGCAGCGCATACGCCAAAGGCCGCGCGCGCATGAACACTGGCCGCGCTCCTTCCCGCAAGTGAATGCTCACTGGCGGGCCGGTGAAGCCGCCCAATCCCTCCGCGAACACGTTACAATATCTGGAACTGAATTCCTCTACATTAAACTCATGGTCCGATAATTTATTTAATGATGTTAACTTAACAGTAGGTAGTTGAATACCTAATTCCAGCATCCATTGCCTACCGAGTAAGGCCATTTTACCCTCTCTTATGATGTATAACTCGAGCTCTTTAACCTTATCATCATACATAACTGACGGTGTTATTACCCCCACAGGATATACTAACTCGCCCGTATAATATCTTAAAACAATGTTACATGGGTTAATTGTTAAATCACTAAACTGTTTGTGGTACATTTTATAACTAATGCACGACACCGCACTACCTGTGTCGCATTCCATACTTAAAACTGTATTATGTACCTTTAATGATATCATAAAAGGTTTGCACTGACTTAACGTTAAATGATTTAAATTAATGTCAATTACCTCCTCGCTCTGATCACTTTCACATTCTACACTGCCATTTTTTGCTTTTGAGTCCATGTAAGATTGGTTCGATATTATGTTCGGACACACACGCCGCAGATGACCTGTCTTGTTACACACACGGCATACGTAACGGCCGAATCGACAAATGGACGTTTCATGTGTTCCGCCACAAGCTTGACATTGATGTCGGCGCTCCGATTGCGCCCCCGATGACGTCGACGGATTCGTCGCGCCACCTTGACGGCCCTCGCGCGGCCGGTGCCCGCCGCGCGGGCCGGCCTCCCGTGTCGTACCTCTTGCGTACCGCGTAGCTGTCTTCTCGCCACTCGCACTCGCTGTGTCCCTCCGTTGCCACCTTGTGCCTTCCATTGCTAAACAATCGGTCGCTGTCGTCTCGCCGTTTGTCCTTTTCTGACCTTGAACTACGGCCGCTGCATCTTTTTCCGCTGATTCCAAGCTAATCGCTAAGCTATAGGCTCTTGAAAAATCTAGCTTAGGTTCAGCGAATAACCGTTGGCGAATCGTCTCACAGCTGATACCACATACCAGCTGGTCCCGTAGGCTTTCTTCAAGCCACGCCCCGAACTCGCACGTTTTGGACATTTTCTTGAGGACAGCGATGTACTCAGCTATTGATTCGCCACCTTGTTGAGTCCTCTTCCTAAACTTGTACCTCTCAGCTAGCTCACTCGGCTTGGGCTGCAGATGTTTTCCCATGATATCCACTATTTGCGTGAAAGTCTTTGACTTTGGTTTATCTGGTGTGCACAAACTCACTAATAGTTCATAACTTTCCGCGCCCATAATCGTAATTAATGTCGGTACAAATAGCTCACTTTTCACCTCGTTCACTACGAAATACTGTTCTAAACGTTCGATATATAGCCGCCAATCGTCTTTATGCACATCAAACTCTGCTATTTTACCGATCGTCATTATTGTGCTTGATACAGATAATCGCACGCTGAATTTATATTTTTGTCCTCGTCGCCACTGAACTGTTTGCTAGGCTCAACAATAAAACTACGTGTTGCCGGTACAAGGTTTAATCGTCGACTGCCACACAGAAATAATTATACGGATACCTACATTACACAAACTAGGTATGTAGTTATATTTCAAAAGATGGCGAAATTAGTGTTCCTTCATTACAACAGAAATTATTTTCCTTTTTATTAACTCATTCAAGGAAAACGAGTACAGTATTTAGTCTTCCTGCAATGGTCAATACTTTGCATTCGAAGAAAAGCAGAAGGATAATTGCGCAATGACTAACATTTTGTCTTTCTTAGAAAAATCCCAGAACCGAATAAAAAAATCAGGTTACAAAGAATTCACAGAATATCCTGATGAAGGCTGTGATTCAGATTGTTAGAGTATTGGAAAATAATGGACACGTACTTTTTGTTTTCGTAAATCAATGAATTTTGAAAAAGATAATGGGCTCGTGACTCGTGATGTCAGAATTCGCTAAAAAATGTACTACGGCGCGCGGCGGCGTGAAGTATTGAGAATTTTAAAAGCGTCGTATTTCGTCAATTTTGATTTACGTAACAAAAGAAAAAATACGGGTCAAATTTTTTTTGATAGTCTGAACTAAGGAGTCATTTTTTTTGTCACGCTCCCCATATTACAATAAATGGCGAATAACTCAGAGCTGGGTGGTCTAACTTAAGAACTTAATTGATGCCTGCTACCTAACAACTTAGTAAGGTAGCAAGCTCGACAACCATCTCACAATTTATTCAGCACACGTCCCTCCAGTCTATAAAGAAAGATACAAGTCTTACAAAGAACCATTAATAAATAAGAAATTGATTCCCAACTTTCATAGTTTGAGGTCAGCCAATCACGATTATTTACTCTATCCAATTGCTTAGCCTTAGACGAAAACTTTTTAACTTAATCTGAAAATTACTTTGTAAGTATTAAAAAGTTGTTTGAAAGAACTTAGGGAACATAATTTGTTCTAATTTGGCTTGAATTTATTATAGTCTGTAAATTCTGTAATATCTATCTGTTTTAGTTTAGTTAATTGAATTGGCTTTGGAGCCAAAGTTCGACTGTAAATTATTGATGAGCAAATATATAGGGTGACTGGTAATTAGTGTACGATACTTAATCACGTGATTGTGTTCATGATAAAAAACAACTTTTACTATGGGACCATTGTTGAAATCGCGAAAAAAATATTAGCTGTTCAGTACATTAGGTGAACATAAATGTACTGAACAGCTGTTTTTTTTTTCGAGATTTCAGGGTTGGTCCCATAGTAAAAGTTGTTTGTTATCATGAGCATAATCACGTGTTTAAGTTTTGTACATTAATTACGAGTCACCCTATATAATGGTGTATCAGATATCAGAAGCGCCTGCCGGTGCTGCGGGACTGTTCGAAAGAAATACTGCGGCCCCGGAACATAAAGGGCGAGGAAGGAACATGGATGGGTTTTAGTCAGTAAAAGTCTGACACTCCCTCCCGCTCAGCCCAGAGTGGGAGAAGTTATTTGATGATTTTTCATCCGCAAATAAAAGGAGAAGATATCAGAAGCGAAAAGCTAGTTTAAACTGAACCTGTGAAACATGTTTGTGCATTCATAAGTATAATACAGGGTGTAAACGGACCCTTGGAGAAGCCGTCAACCAAGCATTCTGTATCTCAAACTAAGTAAGTTTACGCAAAAAATATCGCTGGGAAAAGGTTTTTTTGAGGTGAAAACAAAACATCGCACTGATGGATGGGGTTAGAGGTGTTTATAGAGAAGTTCATAAAAATACTTGTGAAAAAGTTGAAACTTAAATCCAACAACCAATATCTCCGTAATTAGAAGGTTCCCAGGTATGGCCTAGTATAAAAAATGTTCGCAATGACGTGGAGAACAATAAGTGCCTTTCGGCTTCGTTGACGGTCTTTTTAGCTAAGCGTCCACCTGTCCGTATCGTACGCATCGGACGCATCGCATCAAACGGATCGTAGTATTCTTTGTATGGAAAGTCACACAATTGCGTCCACTGATCCGCACCGTACGGATCGCTCGAATCTATTCAATATTACTACGATCCGTTGGATGCGATTCGTCCGATGCTTACGATGCGGACATGTGGACGCTTGCTTACCTTTTACATCTATACTAATATTATAAAGCAGAAGAGTTTGTTTGTTTGGTTGAACGCGCTAATCTCAGGAACTACCGGCTCGAATTGAAAAATTCTTTTTGCGTTGGATAGTTCATTTATCGAGGAAGGCTATAGGCTTTATACGTCACGCGATGACCAATAGGAGCGGAGCAGCAATAAGAAATGTTGCAAGCGGGAAAAAAGCTTCCGTTGAGCAGGCGGTGCGTTGCGATATCAAAACTTGCTGAAGCTAGTTCTTTATAAACGTATCACTCATATCTACATACTTCATCATATATTGTGTTTAAACTCACTGTCTTCATTCATCAATTCAATTATTTTTATAACGGTAAAGTTATTGAATCATTGCGTACAGTCGCCAGTGCATCAAGTTACTACAAACTGTAAAATTTTCTCATTCTATTTTGAACTTAACCTATAGATAACATTTTATGGTTAAAAATAATTTGGAGAAAAATATCAGTTTGTGGTAATTTGACGTGCTGGCGACAGTGGCGATCACTGTACAATGCGTATGTACACGCATGTAATGAGTTATAAGTTTTTGCTACATGTTAGTACTTATTTCAGGCAATACAAGGCACTTTTAAAGAATAAAATTGAATTTGAATTTCTTGCTTATTAAACGCTATTTTAAGCTTTCACGGTTTAAAACTAAACTTATATGGGTGTATTGTTACTGGGATTATCTTCCGTGATAATTCGTTATTTTGGGCCCCCGATATTTCGACGCTGTTGCAAGCTCTATCATGATCGCGGGTTAACTGAAGAATGCGGGTGGCGGTTGGTGGTGGTGGGGTGGTTCCAATAGTGCGCGTAGCAAAAGACAAAGAAAGAGGGTAGACAGATTTGTCTGCTCATAACAATTTATTTTCCATCCACCCGCATTCTCCAGTCAACCTGCGATCATGGCGCTTGGAACATCGTCGATATATCGGGAGCTCAAAATAATGAATAATCACGGAAAATATGCCGTAAGTGACAACATAAGTTTTTTTTCTTGCTTATCCCCTATTACTAACTGATTTTGAAACACAGTGTGATCTGGTCCTTTTATTATCTTGATGACATGACATAATTATATGATCTGAATTTCAGAAATCGCAAATTCAAATTGGCATATGATTGACACTCTTCTCTGTAACAGATATTAACGACATCGACAGTAACATTATCATTAATCCAAAAACAGGTTATTTACCATGTTTACTGTTTGTTCCTGTTTTTAGTTAGTTAGTGACTATGTCAGTTTAAAAACTTATTTTAACGACAGTTATTTTTTGTTTTTTCAGGACGATGCGTCAATTCTGGCCGGCTTTTGTATTATTCTTCAGAATGAGAATCATACCTAAGAAGACGCACGACTTCTTCTACAACATCGTTACCAGTGTGCTTAGAGCAAGAGAGAACGGTAACTTGACTAACTTCTTATAACTATTCTGTTTACGTACAGATGTGCCAGGAAAAGTATGCACTTCGGCAATCTTCGTTTACTATCGGAAATATGTATGTTCACGCGATGATTAGATGTAACTTAGAACTGCAACATCCTTTGAAGTTCTTGCCTGTTTTAAATTACCCATGTCTCATGGTTTGACAGTTTTTTTTGAGTCTGCATTGTGTCCCACTACTGGGTAAAGGCCTTCTCTTTCTCCCTCCAAACCTCTCTGTTCTGTAAAGGTGGAAGCACACTTATTCGCGCCGAAATAATCGACCGCGCCGAAGGATTTTTTTCTCATCCGTATGACGTCATCTATTCGTCCGATTCGACGCGGATAAGTGTGCGTTCACCTTTACAGAACATACAGGTTTGGAGGGAGAAAGAAGAGAGGAGGTTTTATAAGATATCGTAGGTAAATCGACGGATTGAGATGACAACGCATCCGATTAGTGTGTGTTGCAGTAGGGATTTTAATACAAAGAATACTGTATGGCTCGAGTTGATACCGTTACGATCCCTTTCCGAGTTGAGGTGTGCTGTGACCTTTATTCGGGAACATATTCGAAGGGCATACATTTTCTGGCTTAACTGTACTTACTCGATGTTTGTTGATTTTCGGTTGATTTCCCAAAGGGAGGAAGGGAGATGGAACGACAAATAGTTGGTAAAACCTAAAAGTTGATATCGAGAGTTTTGGTATTATTTTGAGTTATTGATAGATTCAGTATTATTTGAAGAACTCACAGGGGTATTGAATCAAGATAGGTATTGATCTACCTGTATGTAAAACATTTTGAACGCTGTTCGAAGATGCAGATACTTAATGCAAGAATATATCTACCTTGTTGCTTTTGTCAGGGCCCTGGGTTCAATTCTCAGGTAAGGCACAGTGTTATGTCGTGTGTGTGTGTTGGTTCGGAGGAACCCAATCAGGAATTGCTGTGTAGCTGCACATGGTCTGTTTCTCGTCATACAGGGAGACAGGGAAACTCAACCTATTCCTTGAAGAGGGTTATAGTAGAGGTAGTGAGCAACAAATTAAGTCCAGTTAACTAGGGGTCAAAACTGGACGGTTACCGATTTGTGTCGATTTTCGGGAAAATAAAAAAAACAAAAACGATTGCTACTAAACCCGTTTTATTCCCGAGATTATGTATGGTTAGGTATATACAGGATTTAAACAACCTCATCACGAAGCCGTCAACCAAGTATTTCAGTACATCAAACTAAGTATCTTTACGCAATAATAAAGGGTGTAAAAGACCTCGTAACGAAGCCGAACTAAAACACTTGTTCTCCCCGTTATTGCGATCATTTTTAGGGTTCCGTACCTCAAAAGGTAAAAACGGAACCCTTATAGGATCACTTTGTTGTCCGTCTGTCTGTCTGTCTGTCTGTCTGTCTGTCTGTCAAGACCTTTTTTCTCAGGAACGCGTGGAGGTATCAAGCTGAAATTCATATCAAATACTCAAGTCTATGGTCTCTTGGAGCTGTGAAAAAATCAAACTTCTAAGTCAACGCGATCAAAAGATACTCCCGTTTATGCCGCAAATTTTCGACACTCGCAAGGGAATCAAAACCTACAGGATACTTCCCGTGAACTCAGAATCTTGAAATTTGGTACGAAGCAACGTCTTATAACACAGATAAAGGAAAAATTGCGAAAAGCATAAATTTTTAGTTACATCATATAATAAAAATATTTTTAATAATTTTAAACTTATTACCCCTTTACTCATGAACGCGTAGTGGTATTATATTGAAATTCTTAACAAATACTCAAGTCTATAATATCTTTAAGCTGTAACAAAATCAAACTTCTACGTCAACGCAATCAAAAGATACAGCAATTAAAGCCGCATATTTTGAAACTCGCAACTACTCGCAAGGGAATCAAAACCTAAAGGATACTTCCAGACGACCTGGAATCTTGAAATTTGGCATGAAGCAACGTTATAAAGTACACATATAGGAAAAATTCCGAAAATCTTAAATTACCATAACTTTTACTTATATACCTACAGGTTTGTACGGAACCCTCGGTGCGCGAGTCTGACTCGCACTTGGCCGGTTTTTTTTTGTTGTACACCTTACCTGGGAACCTTCTAGTTACGGAGATATTGGGGGTCAAAGCTACAACTTTTTGACGAGTTTTTTTTTTAATTCAAGAATTTCTTGTAGGTTTTTACTGCTTGGTTGACGGCTTCGTGATGAGGTGGTTTACACCCTGTATATAATAATAATTTTTGGGTGAAAAAATCATGTTTTGTGGTAAAACTCAATGTAACACAATTGTGCTGATTGATGGATTGAATAGTACGTGGGTCGTAGAGATGTTTAAAGTAAAAACCTTACAGTAAAACTTGTACTTATAAAAAAAAAAACTTTCGAAGAGTGTAGAAGGTCATGGAGCAGCCTTTTATGTGCCTAGTGAACCATTGAATTGCCAAAGTAATTGCTTTAAAATAGACAAGGATGCGTCCATAATGACGTTGGAGCTTATTGCTATCTCTGAAGCACTTACGTTTAGTAACATTAGCCAACGTAAAGAAATTGTTATTTGCACAGACAGCAAAAGTTCCTTACAACATTTAGCTCGATGCGCCTCTGGCCACAGAGGTGTATCGCTAGCTTATGTTATTCTATCTAAGATAGATGAATTAGTGCTTAAAGGTGTTACATTGAGATTGCAATGGATTCCATCGCATATTAGAATACAGGGCAATGAAAAGGCTGACATGCTGGCAAAATATGCAGCTAAATATGGGAAAGGAACTAATGTTATTTTGGATTACACGGAATTATTACCTAAATTTAAAAATAAGTGTTATGATGATTGGAAGGAATACTTTGACAAGCGCTCATTGGATAAAGGAATCTGGTATAAAACCATGCAGGGTCGGCCTTTTCGTGTGCCCTGGTTTATAAACAATAATTTAAGTCGAAAATTAGTTGTTACGGCTCATAGACTCAGATCTGGACACATTCCATGTAATAAGTTTGCGCACTTGATGAAAAAAACGAACTCGCCTAATTGTGTGGAGTGTGGAGTTGTTGAAGACTTACACCACTTATTGATGGACTGTGTCCGATATGAGTCTGGGAGAAATGAACTGTTAAGGGTTTTGAGGTTGAACAGACTTGAAGTAGGCACATTTCACAAAATCCTTGCTCAACCAAATGGTGATGATGCGAAGAGTCTGTTTAGGTTCATGGCCCACATATGATAAATGTATATTTAGGATACGATGGGACTGACATACGCATTGCGATTATAAATGTCCCTAAATAAATAAAGAAAAAAAAAAAAAAAAAAAAAAAAACTTCTTGTTTAGTCTTACATTTTTATTTTATTTAATTCCTATTTTTGTTATGTTGTGTGCACTTGCGGCATAAGCCAACTAGATATGTTTTATTGTTTCTTCATGGGATGTAAACGTAATGGCAAAATGCGGCCGTATTGTAGCTACACGCCTGCCTAAGCCTTCGGGGAAGAAATGGGTTCTGTGATGTTATGAGTTAAGATATTTTATTCCAAAAACAAGCGGAGGATGAAAACAAGGTCTCTCGTCTCTCAAAACCGGTTCTCATAAATCCACCTGGCCTTGCTTATACCTAAAGATGTCGCTCGTATGTCGCACAAATGATTAATAGCTCATTCAAAATTTTCAGGCGTTCAGGAAAAACGCGGAGATTTCATCGACATGATGATGGCGTTGAGGATTGATGAGACCAACAACAACTGTAAGAAGGACCTCGAAGATGTTGAAATTAGTAAGTTTTGATCGTCACTTATTTATTTTAATTTCATGACGATGATGAACTGCCTTGTTGGTCTAGTGATAGCAATGGCGACTGTGCTATCACTAGACAATATCATCGTCATCCAGCGTGGGCCGTGGCAATGCCACCAGCTTTCTGGTACTAGGAATTTCTTGACGCTCTTTAATGGTTTTCTCCTTTTCTATTAATGTACATATTTTATTATTATTTTAAGTAGTTTTAATATTTATTAAAATAAGCACACATATTTCAAGTAATGGGGTTTAAGAATGAACCAAGAAGAAGTTTTTCTCAATTTTTATCAGGTAGGAATAAGGATATGAATTACACATTTGACAACATTTCATTTTTTTTTTAATTAAAAAAAAAAAAGACAAATGGCTGCCACAGTTAAGAACGAACTCATTAAAAGTTTAGTCTGTAACGGTTAAGTTTAAGATAACGTAATTAATGTGGGCGCATTAACTTTTGACATTAGGGCGACTCCAATATTGCTTAACTCTTTAACTTTCACTTAATTCGGTTCGTAATTTTAAGTTTTCGAATAATTATCGAGCTGTTTAGTTTGCAAGGGTACTTAACTCCGAATACATAATTCATGAGAGCTAGAGAAAATTAAGATTTTTTTCTTTCCTCTACATGCTCAAAGTATACACACATAGCACACACAGTACACACATAGCACAAATTAGCTAGTTTACAAGACGTCTTACCAAATTTAGAAAAGAAAAATCAGGAAAAAATGTTTGCCAACCACGATGATTGATTTTTGGCAGCAATCTTTTTTTCTAAATTCTCCTCGAACGTGTATAAGTTTAGCTTAAGGGGCCGGCGGAGCGTGCGTCGTTCATACAAACGTAATACCAAAATAATTCGTAAACCAATCATATTTTTAAGGAAGTGAGTATTTATTTCGATTGGATTACATCATTTCTAGGTTCCCAAATATATATTATGAACGGACATTGGTTTAAACAAGAGTTATGAGAAAAATAAGTTTTCTATAGAAATTTTAAATTCCTCCTCTCGTCTAAATATCATTGTCCTTTCATAACATATATTATATTTGGGAACCTAGAAATGATGTAATCCAATCGAAATAAATACACACTTTCTTAAGAATATGTTTGGTTTACGAATTATTTTGGTACCTATTACGTTTGTATGAACGACGCACGCTCCGCCGGCCCCTTAAAGCAAGAGCATTTTAAGGTTAGGTATTATTTCAGCTTATTATTCGTCATCTGTATATCTTCTTCCCAATTATGTTAGGGTGGGGTCCTGGGGGGTAACCATGACGTCTTAAAGCAAGATTGTTTTAATCTTATTCCAGAGTGGGAAAGAGACGGAGCTATAGAGAACGTCTAGCGCCATCTCTTTCTCACTCTGGAATAAGATTAAAACAATCTTGCTTTAAGACGTCATGGTACGCCACCTGGTGTCTAATACGTCTATGCTACTTGGACTAACTGCCTTACTTCCCACCACAACCTAGTATATCATCATCTGGCTACCTAGCCAGATGGAAAGGCTAGCCTTTTCCCAACATAGTTGGGGTCGGCTTCCAGTCTCACCGGGTGCAGCTATATTCCAGTATTTTACATGGAGCGACTGCCTATCTGATCTCCACAACCCAGTTAGCCTTGGGTAATACGGTACCCCTCAGTAGCGAAGGGTAAATTTTTGTAACAGGTAAGCCGGTCCGGTGCATATTTTTAATAATATTTGAAAAAACCATACATTGAACCGTTTATAGTTTTAGTCATGTTTGGGTAATCACGTCCTAACTGAATTACTTACATTGTGTAGCAATAGTAGACTCCAGTCAGTGGTTGTTCCGAAGGGAAGCCGGTAGGTTTCGAGTTGTATGAACCCCTCGCCACTGGTACCCCTTGGTAAGAATGGTTGTCAGACTTTTTCCCACCACGACCTAGTTATTAGATAGTAAGACTAATTACAACGAAAACACTGACTCACAATCTCTTCTGTTTCCACAGCCGACATGGTAATCTCAGCAAACGCCTTCATCATCTTCCTGGGAGGTTTCGAGACCACCTCCTCCACTCTCGCGTTCCTGTTCCTGGAGCTGGCAGCTAACCAGCAGGTCCAGGAGAAGTTGAGGAGTGAGATCCTGGAGGTACTGGACCGACACGATGGGAATATCACCTATGAGCTCCTGCAGGAGCTGGTGTATATGGAGATGGTGATTCAGGGTATGATGGTGTTTATTATTGTTTCTACTGTCCTCTCTTTTGACTAGCAGTAAGCGGTACCTAAATACAGGGTTTCTAACAGACTCAACTTTACGCAAAAAATAATGCTGGTGCCTAATCATGTTTTGTGATAGAACGTCTCAATGTAACGCACTCAAAACATTGTGCTAATGGATGGATTGAATAGTACGGGCACGTACGGGGGTCGTAGAGGTGTTTAAATTAAAATCTTTCATTAAAAACATATATGTTAAAAAGAAACTTTTCAAAAAGTTGGAACTTTGACTCAATATCTCCGTAACTATAAAGAAGGGTTCCCAGGTATGATTTAGAACAAAAAAAATCATAATGGTGGGGAGAACAAGTGTATTTCGGCTTCGTTATGAGGTTTTTACGCCCTTTATAAGCCAAACTATGATTGCACTATTGAATTTCTAAAATTTTAAAAGCGGTGAAAGTTCAAAAGTACTTATTTATTTAAGCATTCTTTTAGTTCACCTAGTGTTAGAGAAAACGAGCGTTACAGTTCTTATCAGAAGTTCAAGGTTTTGTTTAAGACATGGCTTAAAATCTCGTTGGTCGAGTGGCCGCATTAAGTCCTTGGTTCGATTTCCGTGTCGGGCAGTATGACTGGGTTTTTCATCAGGAATTTCTCAGTAGCCGCCACGGAGTCTGGATTTGTGCCCAGTTGTTGGTAATAGGCTCGCCCCCTATTATATGGAAATAAAACTTAACTGGAGTGGCGACCACAAACCGGAAGACGATGCGTTGGAAGACCTCCCACTAGGTGGACCGATAACCTGGTGAAGGTTGCGTTAATCCATTGGATAAGAGTCGCACGGGACCGGTCAATGTGGCGACACTTGGGGGAGGCCTCTATGTCCAGCAGTGGACGTCTTTCGGCTGAAATGATGATGATGATGATGAAAACATAACTGGCTGGATGCAGAAACGCGAAAACGCAAAAACGCGCCTGTGTGTGGGAGACTTAAATATTTCCGTGATAACAAATAATGTACCTATGTGCTCCGTATGTTTCCGAATGCTTGTTTGTAAGTAATTAGTTTCAACACCACACCACAGTCAGCACAGTCGCCCCAATTGGTTTGGTACTTGTAACCGGAAAAGTTTCTTTTAATGAGTTTTTACTTCCCCTCGAGGAATACTGACTTGTTCAGATTAAAGGGACTGTGTCCATTACAGTCGCTGAAACTGTATACACTCGAGAGCAATGAATCCGGGTCACTTAAAGAATGTTAAAAATCTCGGAAACTAAAAATGATAGGTTAATGCAATAAATTGTATTTAATAGACAATGTAATACTCCTTAAATGAAAGTAAAAAAAAATATGAGTCGCCATACATTTTGTTAACACAAAATTACATAAAGAAAAAAACTGCTGATCTCTCCTTAAAACAAAAATAGGAAACACGAAATTTTTGAACTTTATTACGATTTTCTTGAATTTTAATACTTCGTATTGCCTCCTCGTGCTTCCATTACTGCGTTTACGCGGTTTGGCATGCTGTACACCAAGTTCCTTATACGATTTTGGGGAATATTCTCCCATTCCTCTGTGAGAGCAATTTTGAGCTCACGAAGCGTGATTGGGGGAGGGTTTCGTTGTTTTACACATCTGCCTAGCTCGTCCCAAGCATGCTCGATCGGGTTGATATCCGGGCTGCGCGCTGGCCACTCCATACGAGTAATGTTCATCTCTTTAAGGTAGTCATTCACAATCCTACCTGTATGAGGTCGGGCATTGTCATGCATAAATATAGCATCCTCACCTAAATTGACCATAAATGGACCAACGTGATCATTGAGGATTTCTTCCACATATCTTACGCTAGTTAAAGAGCCGTTTTCTATGATCACCAGCTCTGTGCGACTTTCAGAAGAAATTCCGGCCCACACAAGTACAGACCCACCACCGTAGGCTACTTTTTCTTCGATGCATGCTTGCTTGAATCTTTCCCCTGGTCTTCGATACACTCTGTGTCTTCCATCGTGCTTGTAGAGCATAAATTTTGATTCGTCGGAGAACATAACTTTTGACCAATCTTCAATACTCCAATTTACGTGGCTCTGGGCATATCTTAGTCTTGAAATACGATGCCCACGCTCCAGTTTAGGGCCGTTTGCAGGTCTAAGGGGTTTTAAGTTAGATTCAGCAAGCCGACGTCTTACTGTCCATGCACTTGGGTTACTTCCTCCGAGGCGTCGAAACTGATTTGTGAGTTCAGTTCCTGTGAGAAAGCGATTTCGAAGCATGGTGTTCACCAAGTATCGGTCTTCTCGTGCTGTGGTACACCTGGTTCTGCCCGTTCCTGGTCTGCGTAGGTTAGAACCAGTTTCTTCGTAACGTCGGAGAACTCTTTGTACTGTTGACATCGACACACCGACAGTCCTGGCTGTATCGCGCTGACTCCGGCCGGTTTCCAGCATTGTAAGTATTCTGGTGCATTCTTCAGGCGTAAGCGACATAATTTCAGCTTGAATAATGAATATAGAGCACTATCAACATGTTTTATGTACCCACATAAATAGCAGCGTTTTTCCTGAAATAAAACGCTTATTAAATTACTTGCCTAAATTCGAAGCTTAAATGATTGAGACAGCACTTCCGTTTCCGCGTAGTTCCCCTCTCTCTTTCTACCTTATATACCCTTCTCTTTCGCACATCCGTCCCTTCTCCCCCTCACCACCAGGTGGGCTCATGGCCTGATGGGCCTGAGCCTCTTGCTCATTGTGTTGAAAATCAACAGGCAGGAATTGAGTTAAGCTTCGAATTTAGGTAAGTAATTTAATACGCGTTTTATTTCAGGAAAAACGCTGCTATTAAATAACTTGACCGTAAATTCGAAGCTTAAATGATTGAGACGTGTTTGTTATCGCCTGGTGGTGAAGAACGCCAATGTGAGAATGGAAATAAATCAGAATCTAATGTCCAAGGACTAATGAGGAGGGAAGTTATGTTATTTTAGTTTTACTTTTTCCTAATTAAAAAAAAAAAAACAAAAACATCGATGTGCGTATAAACAATTTATTTTTGCATAAACAAAAACAAACAAAAAAAAATTCTTTAAAAATCACCGTATATTGAGGTTAACTAAAAATAAAGAAACTTATAATAATGTCAATTTATATGACTTGAACAATTTAGTTGTGAAATTACATAATCATTAAAATATTGTGTGATTCGATTAATTAGGTACTTAATCAGTCACTTAATTTAAAGGATCAAACAAATTCGTTATGGATAGACCGGAAACCGAGGCAGCCGGCATAACTTGACGTTTATAGAATTTTTGGAAAGTATTTTCAACTTTCCAATTACCTCTAGCCAAGATGGTATCAATTGGAAGATTTTCTGACCAATTTTTTGATGCAACCGCAGACCGAAAGCTACCAGGAGTCGCTATTATCTTGGCTTCTAAAAGCAGGGATCTAATCCAACCCGCTATCACAGCTCGAGAAGCAGGTCTAGCCTGACCTCTTATGTTCACAAATAAATTATGACATTTAGCCAAATGCCGTCTATTTTTGAGTAGGTCAATAGTCTGACGTATCCAATAAACAGGATCTAGATTCCTGTTATTAGGATTTTTTAATAACTTCCAACCTGATTGTCTATGCGTAGTAGAATCGGTTTTGGAACCAAAAACTGGCCACACAATTACACTATCATCTGACATAATTAAGTGATCGGAATCAATACAGAGGAGAGTTAAATCATGAATTCGTCTGCCCGAACAAAGGAGTAGTAATGCGGCTGTGTGCCTAGATGTTGCAAAAAGATTGTTAGAGTCTATGGCACTATTCGCTAAATGAGACAATAGATCATCAATATTCCAGATAGGGGTTTTGCTTGTTACCGGCTGTTTAAGAGCATTGGATTTTAGCACATGCTTTACTAAGGTATGGGAACTTAAAAGGCCATCTGAATCCGCATTGCACAGGGTAGCAACTACAGATTTATGCAAGAGTATTGTATTATACGATAATTTTTCAATTAAATACAAATCTGCTAAAAATTGTGCCAATACAGATCCTTCTGGATTAACTGGGTTAATTTTATGTTTTTCTGCCCATTTTAACCATCGTGACCAAGCAGCTCTGTAGGTTTTGCGAGTTGATGGCCTCCAGGATGATTCTAACAGTTTTATTTGGTTTACATTCCAGTTTTTCAAGTTTTGACCCCACCCCCACATTTCCATACCTCTAAAGTTATATCTTGGACTCTGGGAGGTGGAAGGCCGGTTGCTGTGTTCACTAAATAATGGTCCAGGTTCCGAATAGTGATGGGAGGACCTATTGCTCGTGTCTTCAGGTCTCCTCTCCAGAAAACTCGGTGCCACCGAGGAACCACTAAAAGGAAAATTCCGGTCGCTCGATTGAGGTGCGCTAGTACTCTTGGGACCAGACAAGGTGGTGGGAACACCCACGCTAGCTGGTAGTTCCATTCGATCGAAAACGCATCGTGATGAATGGCCTGTTTGTCGTTCAAGTCCAGCGAAGCATAATTGGCAACGACATGAGCCGATTCCGAGGCAAAGAGGTCTATTACCGGGATTCCGAATTTCCGGAATATTATTTCGGTGCATCGAGATATTAAGTGCCATTCTACGGGAGCCCGACCCCGAGAAAGACGATCGGCCAGAATGTTGAATTTCCCTGGCAAGTGAAAAACTTTTAGAATGATACTGTGTTGGTTTAGAACTTGGAAAACTTTCTTTGTAATAACCATCAGGGGTTTTGATATTGTCCCCCCCTCGTTGCGCAGGTAAGCTACCACAGTCTTGTTGTCGCACTGTACAAGCACTGTAGAGCATCGCAGGAGCTGACAATGACCTTGTAAGACTTTTAAAATTGCCAGCATTTCTTTTTGGTTGCAATGTAATCCGGTCTCCTGCTCGCTCCAAGGTCCTGACAGTGACCGACTGTCTAACTGTGCACCCCATGCTATGTCGGAGGCATCTGTTGTAAGGAAATGACTTGGAGGTGCAATGTGAATCGGTGTCGAGGCTTGGTAGTTTTGCATCCACCATACTAAGTTTTCTTGCGCCTCTGCTGGTAAGGCATGCAGGCTTTTGGACGATTTCGGAATTGAATTTAGGAAATCTAACAAACTCCGGTGATTGAGCCTGCCGTTTGGGACCACAAAACTGGCAAAATTCAGAAGGCCTACAAGGCTTTGTAGGTCCTTTAATACTACTTTTTTGTCCCTCCGCATGCGTGACAATTTGCCCAGCAGGCCCTGATATTTGTCTAGCGGAAGTCGTTTTTGATTGAGCCAGGGATCCCAATGAACGCCTAGATAGACTAGATTCTTTTGGGGCGTGAGCTCGGATTTTTGCAAGTTGATTTGCCAACCCAGGTATTGTAGCCGTTGGACCACTAACTGCACCTGTGATCTGAGAACGCCTATATCCTGATGGGCGATCAAAAAATCGTCTAAATAGACAATTACACGTATGCCTTCTTCTCGCAAAGTTTGAGCGATCCAATTGGTCAGAGACGCAAAAACCTTTGGAGCCGTGCTCAGTCCAAACGGGAGGCATGTCACTTGGAGTAATTCTCCTTCGTAAATCATTCTGAGAAACCGTCGTTGGGACTGACAAATGGCTAAATGAAAATAGGCTTGGGAAAGGTCTATCTTGCAAAGCCAATCCCGAGGCTGTAGAAAATCTGGTATTCGAAAAATGTTTATCAGCTTGAATCTGTCTGTGAAAACAAACTCGTTCAGAGCCTTCAAGTTGAAAATTGGACGGACGGAGCCATCGCTTTTTGGTACCAAAAATATTGTTCATAAGAAGCTCGGGGACATATCTGCCTTCTCGAGAACGCCCTGTGCTTTCATTTGGTTTACAAGCATTGACATTTCTGGTGACGTCAGAGTATTGAAGGCACTGTTTGTTACATCTGGGACAATCAGTGGAGGTCTTCGAAGGAATGGTATTCGATAACCATTTATTATTTTTAAAATAAATTTTGGAGCTCCCAAGTGTTCCCAACGGTGGGCAAAGCGGGTCAACTGGCCGGCTCTGAACTCGGTGCTCGAGCGACTCGAGTCAGTTCCTCCGTTTTTTAAACGGATCATTTTTAGACGCGCTATTGGACGCGTTCTGATTTCGAATGTTTTTGAATTGGACATTGCCTGATCGATTGTAGCGACCGGTTCGGGATCGAAAGGAACCTCTGGTATTGGAGGCTCCTCGTCGATTAGAGTAGTTGTCTGCATATCCCTGAGGACATTGAGAATGATAGCTCCCCTGCGGAGGAGCGTTATATGCCGGATGTGCAGCGTGAGCATGGCAGCATCCAGGTACAATACCTTGTGAAGGCTTGTTGTAACAAACCGCCCCCTGCGGAGGGCGGTTGTTAGATACAGTTTTACTAGATCCAGCTTGATAGGCAGAGCTGTCATTACTTTTCAGTGGTAAGAACGCTTTCTTAACACCACCGATTTTTTCGAGGGTAGTCGTAAACGACTCAGCATTAAAAAGGTTCTGGCATGAGGGAGGTATTTTATGTAAGGATGATTTTATAAGAGGATCTCGAATAAATTTCAGTATGGCATCACGTCTCATCTGAATAATTTCGGCTCTGTGGCCACAAAGTAATTGCAGTAAATCGGATGATACCTTATGCACATCACCTTTGAAAAATATTTCAATAATGTTTTCTTGTAAATTATCAAAACACAATTTATCTCGTTCGTCTCTTGCCCATGTTAAGAAACTTTTCAAAGAATCCTGTAAAACCTCCCTAAGTTTTAATAAACAGAAAGTCTGGGCAGCATAGGCCCTATCGGCCTGAGCTAAATGACGAGTTGACTCATAGGCTTTGATTTCGTCATTAATCTCTAAATCTACAAAACCAGGTGAATGGCTATACACTTTTTGAGTATCGGCATAACGAACATCACACCAGTCAGTATTATCAAAGTGTTGAATACAGTTTAGGGTATTTAAAAAATCGCTAGGTGCTTAGGGACTGACGGTTCCTTAAGCTTGGTTTGAATATTAAACGAAAACTCCTTTGTGGTTTCACTGCTACCCTCATTAATATCATTATCACAAAATAATTCGCGGCTTTCATTTAAATCAATACAGGACTCATTACAAAAATCTACGGGATTGGTGTGTGTACTATTATTATTATTTCGGCCAAGCAAGTCACGAAGTTCCTCTATTTCCTTAGATAATTTATTAACTCTATTGTTCTTAGAACGTCGCGAACGTTTTGATTTCTTATGACGGTGGCGTCGTGAACGTTTTCGTTTACGCCCTACTGATGTCCTTGAACTACTAGAACTCGAAGATGTGCTACTAGAGCTACTTGAGGAACTGCTGCTCGATCGGCGGCGACTTGGGCCCGGAGTAACTGCCACATCACCAGGATTGTTTTCAGGAGGTATAGCCCTGCCTTCCATCCTAATAATACGAATAAAAACCTGTCACTCTGATTTAACTAGTTACTCAAATTAGAAATTGAAAGAAAGATATCATACAAATGTAGGGTAGAACAATTCTTGAAGAATAAAATTTTCGGCAGAATAAAAAATAATGATAATTTATCCACATGTAGTGATATCTATCATGTGGGTATAAATCAATCGAACAGCAAAGCTGTTAAGTATAGTTAAAAATATTTTTGTGCAAACACTTACGTGAATAAAATGCGCTTGTAAAACACTTAGGTAACACGTTAATTTTGGGGAAATATAACACGGTTCGTGGTCGAACCGAACGCGCCGGGAAACGAAACGCCAATGAGCAAGAGGCTCAGGCCCATCAGGCCATGAGCCCACCTGGTGGTGAGGGGGAGAAGGGACGGATGTGCGAAAGAGAAGGGTATATAAGGTAGAAAGAGAGAGGGGAACTACGCGGAAACGGAAGTGCTGTCTCAATCATTTAAGCTTCGAATTTACGGTCAAGTTATTTAATGACAGATTACAAACAAAAGCAAAACCAAATGCTGTAATTTCGTAGTTCCATCTTCGAAAGTGGCCCTTTTTCAAATTTGATTTTTTTATGATATAACTTTGCAATAACTAAGAAGTTTTAATACCTTTATTTAAGGAGTATTACATTGTCTATTAAATACAATTTATTGCATTAACCTAGCATTTTTAGTTTCCGAGATTTTTAGGATTCTTTAAGTGACCCGGATTCATTGCTCTCGAGTGTAGTTTCAGTAGCGAGTTTATTTTTAATGTAACTTAAGAGCAAGTGGAATAAACATGTGCCTTTTTTTTCCATGTTCCATCCTTGCCCTTTATGTTCCGAGGCCGCGGTATCACTTTCGAACAGTCCCGCAGCCCCGGCAGGCGCTTCTGATATCTGATACACCATTATATAGGGTGACTGGTAATTAGTGTACGATACTTAAACACGTGATTGTGCTCATGATAACAAACAACTTTTACTATGGGACCAAAGCTGAAATCGCGAAAAAAAAATCAGTTTTTCGGTACATTAGGCAAAGATACTAAACAGCTGATTTTTTTTTCGCGATTTCAGGGTTGGTCCCATGGTAAAAGTTGTTTGTTATCATGAGCACAATCACGTGTTTAAGTATCGTACACTAATTACCAGTCACCTTAAATAATTTGCTCATCAATAATTTACAGTCGAATATATAATTTACATGTGCCTGATTGTTGTTCTGAGCTGACCGGATTTTGTCTTCCTTTTTTTTGGAGGTTTATACTTTATTTGACCTTAGTATGGAACTATGGATACATTATTTACTAACTACAAATATGGTATATTCTATTTTTTGTATTTTCTGGTGGTATCGTGTTGCCCAGAATTAACTGGGTTGTGGAGTGGAGGTCAGATAGGCAGTCGCTCCATTTAAAATACTGGTATTCAGCTGCATCCGGTTAGACTGGAAGCCGACGACAACATAGTTGGGAAAAGGCTAGGCAAATGATCCTTTTAATAATAAAGTGGTTTATGGTTTCTCAAGTTTAATTAATATTAATTACAACTCGTTTCAGAAACTCTTCGCCTCTACCCGCCTTTCCCGAGCATTCAACGCATCTGCACCAAAGAGTACACGATACCTGACACTAACACTGTGGTGGAGAGAGGCACCATCGTACTGTTCCCAACGCTGGGCATACAGAGAGACGAACAGGTAAGCCTAATACAGGGTGTAAACCACCTCACCAGGAAGCCGTTAATTAACCAAGCGTTCCGTACATCAAACTAAGTAACTCTACGCAAAAATTATTGCTGGGAAACAACTTTTTTTTTGGGGTCAAAAATCACGTGATGGATGGATTGAATAGTACGGGGTTCGTGGAGGTATTTAAAGTAAAAATCTTGCAATAAAAACTTGTATTTAAAAAAACTTGTCAAAAAGTTGTAACTTTGACCCCCAATATCTCTCCGTAACTAGAAGGTTCCCAGGTAAGGTGTAGAACAAAACAATGATCGCAATGACGGGGAGAACAAGTGCCTTTCGGCTTCGTTAAGAGGTGTTTTACGCCCTTTATATTATAAATAGTTTAAGAGAGAGAGAAGAGAAGGAGAGAGTAAGGGATTAAGTGTTACACGAGCTACACGCTCAGCTGTGACGAAAACTTCTTTAAGCGCGTTGAGCACTTTTTGGGTGAACAAAAATCATGAAACTCGCGTGACCGTCACCTAACGCTTCGTAGTACTCGAAGCCGATCCGCTACGGCGTAGCACAAGGTTTCCATTCGAAGGAAACAAGAGAAGAGCGAGTGTCAGTTGACGCAAATCATGACGCAAGTCGTATTAGCCCGGGAGGTACCGTTGCCTATTATATACGAGTAAATAGTGTTTTTACGCCGATCGGTTGCCATCTTGTTCAATAGATCTCGAATGACTTATAAGTAAACCCAGCGTCAGCTGACGCACCCGCGGTGGGTTTCAGTTTAGGGTAGGAAGGTTAAGGAAGCGGTGAAAAAAAAAACAAAAAAAAAATAAGTCATACTACGCCGGCTGAAATTTATTTCATTAATAGTTTACATCATACTGAGCTCAAAAGAAATCGTCAACTGCATGGTGGAGGGGTGATTATGCGTCAGCCGCTAGCTTGTACTTGTAAAACGAACACGCCTGATGAAAAACTAAAAGCAATCTATCACACACTCTTTAACTTGGTGATAGATTGCTATTAGTTTTTCATTACACTCTCTAACTTGGTGATAGACTGGTTATAGTTTTACAACAGGCGTGGATCATTTACAAGTTCATGCGAGCGGCTGACGCATAATCCCCCCTCCACCATGCAGCTGACTATTTTTTAAGCTCAATATGATGTAAACTATACAGGGTGTAAACCACCTCATCACAAAGCCGTTAACCAAGCATTCTGTACATCAAACTAAGTAACTTTACGCAAAAATTATTGCTGGGAAACAATTTTTTTTGAGGTTATAAATCAAGTTTTGTGGTACAACTCAATGTAACGCACTTGAAACATTCTGCTGTGCTGATGGATAGATTGAATAGTACGGGGGTCGTGGAGGTGTTAAAAGTCAAAATCTTGCAAAAAAAAAACATGTATTTAAAAAAAAAAACTTGTCTAAAAGTTGTAACTTTGACCCCCCATATTTCCGTAACTGGAAGGTTCCCAGGTATGGTGTAGAACAAAAAAATGATCGCAATGATGGGGAGAACAAGTGCCCTTCGGCTTCGTGAAGAGGTGTTTTACACCCTTTATGAATATTTCTAAAAAAAAGTGTCAGCCGGAGAGTACTATCTGTTATTTATTTTATACACTTCCGCAACCTGATAACCTCCCAATACTACAACCACTGTTCACTTATTGGAAATGTAAGATCAATTACATCTTCGATGACAATATCAGGCGGCTTACTATGTCTTTTTAATTTGCAACTGTACCTCCCGGGCTGTATCACCCGAGGCCCAAAGCGAAGTAAGGAAGAACGACTTTCAAATCTAGTAAAACCTGGATTCTTTAAGACTTGGCAGAACGTATCGACTGCGCTTAAAATTGGGTACTTCAAAATCGTACCGCGCGTACGTTCCAACTTACAGCGAATATCTTATACAAAATAAAAGTTGGGAACAAGTGTCAGAGCTTACTTGCATAAAACTCGCAGATAAGCAACTAACTTGCTTCTGCTTCCTACATGCTAAGAATATACTACTAAAACTTGCAGTCTTTGCAATACATGAATGAATTGGCAAAGTTGCCAACCTTACTTACGTACTTATCGTGGTTTCCTCACAGCAGTTTAAGAAAAACCGACCAAGTGCGTGTCGGGCTACGCGTTGTGTAGGGTTCCGTTCCGTAGTAGCCCGTAGTCACATATATATATAGAACGATGCTGTCGTTCTTGTATTTGGTACAAAATTATCCAACACCCAAGTTCAACGACTATTACTGCTGAACTAATAAATAAGTTTGCTATATAGTTCATGAAATGTAAATCATTAATTTTTTCCAGATTTTTCAAGCCAGCAGATTAGCTTTGAGAGGGGGACCCCCCCGGACACTGATGGGACAAATGTTTGCAATTTGAAGTTTAATATTTCGTAAATGGAGCAAAAAAGTGTTCGCAACTCCAAAGTCATTTTAAAACACGTATTTAACGATACCCCACATGGTGGGACAAACGACGAAAAAAAATTTATCCCCACTTCACATGTAGGGGAGCTACCCTAAAAAAATATATTTTCCAAATTATTTTTTTCATTTTATCGGCGTAATTGATATACACACCTCTACAAAATTACAGCTGTCTAGTACTAACAGTCTCTGAGCAAAACCTCGGACGGACGGACGGACAGACGGACATGACGAAACTATAACTGGTTTCTTATCAGGACTACGGAACCCTAAATAATTATTTTGCCTTATTGACGACCCGAATGGCGCAGCGGTAGTGAGGCTACCTTACGTTCTAAGGGTCGAATCCCGGTAGGAGCAAATGTTTGTGTGATGAGCATGGACATTTGTTTCCGAGTCATGGATGTTTATATGTATAATAAGTATGTATTTACAAACAAAAAAGTATATATGTAGTATATCAACTATCTGGTGTCCACGACACAAGCCTTGCTTAGTGTGGCACTGGATGGCGCTGTGTGTTAATGTCCAGCGATAATTATTATTAAAAAAAAAAAAATAAGAGAGATAAAAGAAGAGAATGGAAAAAGAAACTTGTTGCGCCGACCCCAAGTAACATGGGACTAGGGCAGGACGGTCAAAACGAGATGTCTGGACTTTCTGGTGCGGACAGCGTGCATGAAAGTACTGAAATATTGGTCCAAGCTCGCAGCCAGTCCGCAGTAGTGTCCGCTCAGTTTCATTGCACCTTTACGTAGGTATATTGTAGTAGTAAGACACTGCATTTCCGTCACTCAAAAGATTATTTATTTTGCCAGTTAAGGCGATTACACGAGCTAAACGCGAGTTTTATAATTACTAAAAGTATATGATTCACTGCTATAAACAAGACCAGAAAAATATATGATATTTTTCAGGATATATGCTAGCATGATACTGTTTTGAAAACATAATACAATTAATTTGGCTCTATAAAAAGAAATCACGAACTTACTTCTAAAAATATCTTTCAAACAATAAAAAACATAATATGCATGCGATCATTCTGTTTTTTTGGCAAATAATTCTACAAGTAATATATTAGCATGATACTGTTTTAGTTTTTTAATCCAATCAATAGTTTTTTTGTAAATCGATCGAAACCACTCATTTCGCGCTATTTGGCCCGCAGTGGCTGACGTAACAACCACTTGGTAGTGCAAGCTGATTAGAACTTTATTCTAACAGCATTTCAAACGAAGTTTGAACCACCACAAAATAGAGTTGCTAATTTAGCTCGTCTATGCGCCTTAAGGTGAAAGCGTCAATATTAGCCCGCGAAATTCATTTTGTTCTTTTCTTTCGACATTTTCAAGGTCAAAGACATTCCTCGGCCTTTATCAACTTAGAGGTTTGTATTAATGATTTTGAAGATTATCGTTCTGTAACTATATACGTATTACAGTCGCAAACAATATTTTAATCAACATACAATCTAGCACTGGCCTGCAAATTGCAAAAAACGTAAGAAAACTTTGAATTTCGAGGGCTACCCTGAAGCATCCACCTTAAGTTGATGAGTGCAGTTCTGCTGAATGGACAGTTTTGCACATTAGACAGTTGCGTAAACCGAACCGTATCCAGTTTACAAGTTTCCAGACTTGACAGTTTCAAAACAGTTCTACGAAACAAAATAATACGCGGACTCATCAAGAAGGATCCTTGTATTTTAATCACCATATAAATCCGGGCTACAAGGTAAAATCGACTCCTCTTACGTAAGTTATGTCTGCTATAACCAAGATCACTTTTAATTCGCAACCAATTAATTAATTACAATTCCTATTTGACGATTCTGAAAAATATAAAAGTTGTTACTCCAACGAGCGCGAGTGGATGTTTGATTTACAAATTATTTTGGTACTACGTTTGTATGAAATACGCATGCTCCGCCGGCCTCTTAAGTGGCAGTGGGCAGGGCACTTTGCTCGCAGAACGGACGGCCGATGGGGTCGAAAAGTTCTGGAGTGGTGACTACAACCGGAAGACGACGCATTGGAAGACCACCCAATAGGTGGACCGATGACCTGGTGAAGGTTATAGGAATCCGTTGGGATGCGCTGAAATGCTGACGATTAAAAATCAATATTTTAATTAAAGTTGTTTACTCCAAAATCATTCACAATACGCAGCATGTTGTAACACAACATTTCTCAAAAACTTCATCCAAAACAATTTGCTATAAGTTTCGCACAAAAAAAGAACCCTTTATTTTTATCTTCATGCCAATCATCTTCGAATTATTGAGTTACCTATCTCGGCATTTTAAAAGAGGGTTTGTAAAGATGAGTGGGCGATGAGGGCCTAAGTGGAAAGGCAAAGGTTATATTTAAACTTCAAGGGTAGAAAAGTACTTTTGACCTTTTTGTAAAAACAGGGAAAAGGGAAATCATAGTAAAACAAGAAAAAAAATAACGCTTGTAATCGCGGACGGAAAAAGGGTTATGCAGAGCTGTGGTGTGGCGTAGGTACACTCAATATGGTGTCACTCACAACAGATTGACTGCTTCAATTGTACAATGAGCGAATTCACACGAGCCGCATTTTGCAAAATTACGAGTGGTCAAAATAATGAATGTAGGTATTCTTCATCAAATAATGTAACTTTAAATATAACTGCACTAAACTGCTCTATTGTATTAGGCACCTAAACCTGTCATAAATCTTGAAAAAAACAACAACATCACTTTACTCGGCTTGGGAATCAAACCTAAAGTAAGAGGGAAAAAATATTGCTTCTATATATTTTTCTTTCTAAAGCCCTGTTTCCTGTAAAGTGGGGTAAAAGGTATTCCAATGAGAAACTATTCCGATTTGTATTTAAAAAATGTAACTGAAGAAATAGTCTTTATTTTGTAACGTTACTGTTTCCTGGGGAGGAAAATGTAAGGTTGCATTGTGTAAAGTTTAAAGA
This sequence comes from Xestia ashworthii, assembly GCA_950022955.1. Lineage (NCBI taxonomy): Eukaryota > Metazoa > Arthropoda > Insecta > Lepidoptera > Noctuidae > Xestia > Xestia ashworthii. Next base: position 19,767,943 of record OX465565.1, on the reverse strand, counting down.
AAAATGGCAAGAGAAAATATGATGGTTTAATAAAACAAGGGAATAGAAATTCACTAAGTTAGGGAATCCGAGGTAACGTGATAAGGGTCCAGGTCGAGGTCAGGGTCCAAAGCTCGCAGCTGGCAGAAACCGCTCGCCGCAGTGTTAGGCTCACTCGCAGTCGCCAATCTCCGATGGTTCGAGGGTCGAGGCTGTCCGTGTCCAGGTTCTCAGAAGTAGGAATATTAGGAGTAGCAGCAGTTGTAGCAGCCGCAGTAGTAGCAGCAGTAAGTTTTCAAGGCAGTCAGCGTCCAGGGGCTCTCAATAGTGGTAATTGCAGTAATAGTTTTAGTTTTTCATGACTTCAGACGCCAGGACTAGATCTCGCCGGCTTAGTGACCACGTCAAATATTTCAGAGTAATTTCCAGCTTGTTGCTGGCTCAAGGACCAAACGCAGACTGAATCTTTCCAGCTCGGCTTCCCGTCATGATGAAATTATGAATTTCTTATTTCATAATGTTGGCACTAGAACATAGAAGAATAAAATGGGTTAACAAAGAAGGTCTAACATCAAATTTATAAAACCGACAACTCCAAGTTACAGCATAAATTAAAAAGAAAACTAGGCTTGTCATTGTCATTGTCATTCTCTGACATCACAAAAGAAACAAAGATTTGGAAACACTAAAATGTACAGAAATGCTATAAGTAATATGAATTAAAAGGCGAAAATGCATGCTAAGCCTCCGTATAAAGGCTATGCAGTTATTCGGAAAGAACGTATGATAAAATGTTGGATTACAATAGTCAAAAACGTAAGTACAAAAACACAAACATTACAATTTAAGGCTGATGCTTACGCGAAATTCAAATTTTCTTACGTTTTTTGCAATTTGCAGGGCAGTGCTAAGTTGTATGTTGATGAAAATATCGTTCGCGGCTGTAAGATTTTGAACCGTTTATGTTATAAGCTAAATAATGTTATTCTGATTCATTGAAAAATTAAACTGTTGATTATATGGTGTTGACATTTTGATTTTTGATGTTTTAGTTTTTGAAGTTGACCCCACCCGACGTATGTAGTTGCAGAATAGGGAATATGCATGTATTTTTTTCTTCACTTAAATCAATTAATTACACTATTATCAACCCAAGAAAAGTATTAAAAGTTAATTTCAACTACTGCTTGTCGCTTAAAAATAATACTAAACTCCTGCAATTTTCTATGACAGTTCAAACGTCCGTGATTGTCGCGACCATACTTTGACGTCATTTATCAAAATCTACCTTGTTTACATCTACTTTTTTGGCCTTAATAAAGTAATTTTACTAATTGTATGTGCTTTATTCAAGCAAAAATTGCGATAACGATATTATAATAAAATCGTTGTGCAACTTTACCTACATTTCAAATAAAAGTTATTTTTTGACATATGAATTTTGATGTCACTACCGCCGTTATCGACGACGACGTGTTTTGAGAGTGCGTTCCGTTTCACCAAAAACATGCTGCATAAAACAATCAATTGTAAAATAAGTGATGTATTAGAAACTAAAACAAGCGCACCATAGTATTTATAAGCGCCAATACAAGGCATTTTTAATAAATAAAAAGAGTTTTGTATTTCTTGCATATTCCCTATTATAATCATCAACATCATCAATACAATACAAACCTCCAAGTTCATAAAAGTCGAGGAACGAATTATTCAAAGTCAAAATCGTTCCTCGACTTTTATGAACTTTGAGGTTTGTATTGATATTTTTTTTCATCAACGTAGTACAACTTAGCACTGAAAACTGCAAAAAAGTAAGAAATTTTGAATTTCGCGGATCACCCTGACGGTTTTACCTTAAATCATTTTTGTCAATTTGCTTTAGGAAAGGTTTACTATTTAATAACATAATTTCTATTACAATTTATTACCTACAGTCGCTAACAACGCATCTCGTAACTACAAACTGTCAAGTTTTCTCAATCGATTTAGAACTTAGCCGTCAACATTTTATGGTTTAAAATAATTTGAAGAAATGTGACAGTTTGTGGAAACTTGATATTATGTTAGTCATAAGCCCTTTCAATCTTATACTGAACTAGCTGACGTGACGCGGTTTCACCCGCGTAGTTCCCGTTCCCGTGGAAGTACGGGGGTAAATTGTAGCCTATGTTATTCTGGGTGAATGTAGCTTTCTAATGGTGAAAGACTTTTTGAAATCGGCATAGCAGTTTTTGAGTTTATTCATAACAAACATACACACAAAAATAAAAAATAAACCTCTTTATAATATTAGTGTAGGCTAAGGAGACTATTTGATGGAATCGTAAACTTATATAGTGCTAACTAAACGTTTTCTAGGCACGTGGCCTTAGTCGGAACTACAACAGCGCCCTCGTGGCAATTTCATTCAATCGCCAAAAGAAAATATTTGTGGCAACCATTCAGACCAATTCTAAAGGGTGTAAGAAACCTCCGAAAGCACTTCTTCTCCCCGTCATTGCGATCATGTTTTTGTTCCACACCATACCTGGAAACCTTCTAGTTACGGAGATATTGGGGGTCAAAATTCTAATTTTTTGACAAGTTTTTTTAAAATACAAGTTTTTAATGTACGATTTTTACTTTAAACACCTACAAGTCCCCCGTACTATTCAATACACTCACCAGAACAATATTTAGAGTGCGTTAAATTGAGTTCTACCACAAAACATGATTTCTCACTCCAAAAAAAAGTCGTTTCCCAGCGATAATTTTTGCGTAAAGTTACTTAGTTTGATGTACAAATTGCTTGGTCGATGGCTTCTTGAAGAGTCTGTTTACACGCTGTGTAGAGTTTCAAGATTGTTTTTATTAATATTATCACCGTGTGTGTCTAGATGTGAGGTTGTACAATAGGCTACTACACTTCTTACTAACCCGGGAATACATGCGTAATATTAATATAAAATTTTCTATTTCGCAGTACTTCGAGAACGCCTCAGCCTTCATTCCGGAGCGCTGGTCTGAGGATGCACCGCAGCCACCTCCAGGTGTCTACATGCCTTTCGGGGATGGACCTCGGTATTGTATAGGTGGGTATAATATTGCTTTTTATAACATTTATTTTTGAGATCACAAAGGACCATGGCCCATGGTGCTTTGGGGGGCGATGTGGTGACGGTGTGGGGACGACGCCGCATTACATTACGGCGGCGTTTTACAATCCGCCGTGCCATTATGTAATACGGCGTGTTCTACGATTTGGCTGCGACAGATGGATTGAATATTACGGGGGTCGTGGTGGTGTTTGAAGTAAATACAATAAGAACTTATATTAAAAAAAAAACTTGACAAAAAGTTGTAACTTTGACCCCCACAATATCTCCGTAACTAGAAGGTTCCCAGTTATAGCGTAGAACAAAATAATATCGCAATGACAGGGAGAACAAGTGCCTTTCGGCTTTGTTAACAGGTTTTTTCAGTTTTCATTCAGTTGGACTTTATACGCCCACTTTGACCAAGACCCTTTATAATAGTGTTTGGTCAATTTAAGATAACTTACTGTTCAGTCTGTCGCGTGTTGCCTCCTTCTGGGCTATCAATAATATTTAAGGCGCGGGACAAATACAAGAGGCGTCGGGCGGAGGCGTGATCCGACGCGGGCGAGGTGATGGCGTGGCGCAGAACAGGCGCGTACGGTATACCGTATACCGTATACGGTATCGGAAAGGTGAGGCGCGGGCGCATTCTAGTCTTTAAAGTCTATATTATCACGCATTTTCGCCGTCTTGTTCTCTCCCTGTGCATGTCACTGCTAACTGCTGATGCGCCGAGGCGGGCAACCTCGCCACGCCCGCGCCACGCCGTCTCAGTATGTCTCACACCACACCTCTTCTATCATTCATTTGTATGAAATATCAAGGAAGTGGTGCCGCAACCGCGCCACACCACCGCCCGACGCCTCTTGTATTTGTCCCGCGCCTAAGGATCGAAGGTGTCATGTCACCAACATAACTTGTATGTTGGTGACATGACACCTTCACCCCAAGGCATGGTTAAAGTAACACATGCACAAAAAATGCAAGATTGCATCGATTTGTCACACAGATTTCTTGCTTTACCCCTTGTGGAGACACAACACAACGTGATTCGTATTCTATTGAATAAGTCACGAGACTCGTTCTCAGGCCCCAATTTCTAAGAAGTCACAATTTATCGATGAAGTGTCAGCAAAAAAAAACAAATACCATATTACGATATCTCGTTGAGCCACGGTGTCGGGTGTCGAGTTGCATATTTTTTTGTCGACGACGACGCTAGCAACCACTTGTGTAACTGGCTGAAGTGGAAACCCGATGCTTATTCATCCTTTATGGTTTGTCACATGAGGTGTACGCAGTAAGGTTTGCATTTGGTCAGCAGATTGCATAATAGGGTAGACAAAAAATCTAATGTCAGTTTTATTATCAAAAAATATTTAACCCGTATTTTTTCTTTTGTTACGTAAACCAAGATTGACGAACATACGACGCATTGGTATAATTTTTAGTGCGTTCGGACGTCACAAGGCCCCACTCCCGAGTTTTGATGGGTTTTGTCTCTGACAATATTCATTGATTTACAAAAAAAAAAAAAAATACGTGTCCATTATTTTTCAATACTTTATCTGACGGACTAAATAGATTTGCAATTTTTGATAATGTCGTCATTTCTATTTGAATAAATGTATCAGACAAGAGACATGATCTGCCTTATCTCTGTATCAAGACAGCCTCGAATCGTTGGTCTAGTGGTCGTATGCGCAACTGCTGACTATGAGGTCCTGGGTTTGACTCTCGGGTCGGGCTAAGTGCTATTAGGTTTTCCATCAGCATTTTTTCAGTTGTAGCTACGGAGTCTGCATGTGTGCCCGGTAATAGGTACACCTCTGTCCTGATCTTAGGGATTATGGTGCTTCCCATTTATGTAACTAGATGGCGCTAGTTAATTTTCGATATCTACACTGTCACCGGAGCATTCGCCTGTAACACATGAGAGGTTGCAAAAATTCGATAGTTTTGATTTTCGAATATTCGAATATTTTTTTAGTGCTATTCGAATATTAATCGAATATTCGAATATTTTTCAAAAAATAAAAAAGCACTTAAAATTTCAGCTTTCATTGCTTTAAGAACTCTATTTTTATGTAGATTAGTTAACCTGGGACAATAACTATTTACTTAATCATCAAAATTAAAAACAATTCTAAGTTTACAAAGTAAGAAGTCGTAAGTTCGTCCATTATAAAACAAATCACTTACTAATATTAAAAATAAACAAAACATTGTCAATGAAAACTCATTCTTTTTTTTTATTAAAAAATGCGATGCATTCTAATTTCTAATGTATATGTCACCGTAAAATTGTCAAACACGTTATATTACAATATCACGTGTTTCTCTCCAGCGATATTGTAAACTCTCGAATTATTGTCAATTCCTGTTTTAGGCTTTCACGGTTTAAAACTAAACTTATATTGTCACTTACGGGATATCTTCCGTGATTATTTATTGTTTTGAGCTCCCGATGTTTCGGCGCTGTTAGTTTGACGCTGTTGAATAATCACGGAAGATATCCCGTAAAGTCAAATATTTACTTATCTATTGTACTCCTTGGGATAGTTAAAGTATGATATATTTTTATTTTCTTCTAATAAGTATTATTAATACACACAGTACAATTAACCACCATTATTAATAAATACCATGTTTTTACATTAAAATATCCTAACTTGTCCCAAAACAAACAACGTGTGTTGCCCTGACGACCCTGAGATTTTCAACTGGCTGTGACAGCGTAAACCGGGTTTTTCCACTCTCGCCGCGTATGCGACAACCGGCCAGTGGTCACGCAGTTGGTGCAACCAATTCGCGCGGTTGTATGAAGCTTATACTCTGTTCCATTTACTTACTCATGTGCCTGTAGTAACCGATCGGGATTTATTCAGAGCATTTACTTTCCCGTTTTGTTATTTGCCTGTTTTGAAAACAATAAAAAAACATGCGGGGCAGTCTTTGGGGACTGCCGATAGAAATGAAAACTAAGTTATAAGTCTGCTCTTCGGGTTGTGCCCCACGCACGCCGGAGTGGTATTACGCCGTAGCGGATCGGCTACGAGTGCTAGGAACCGTTAGGTGACGGTCACACGAGTTCCATGATTTTCGTTCATCCAAAAAGTGCTCAACGTTGCCTAAACAAGTTTTCACTTCAAAAAGACAAGGTTCGATTTGTTTGGTAACGAGTGAATGTTATAAATTGTATCTTTAGAGGATGCCCACTGCTCGGTTCTCCTCACTCAATCTCACTGATGTTGTACTTGTAATGCTTGAATCTGGGCCTCGATTCGGCTATTACAATAGTGTCAGAGTATTCGATCGTTGATTTCATAATGATCAAGTTATGTCAAATTTTGACAAGTTTGTTAATTCTACTATCATAATGGCGCCATTATGACTTCTCAATGAACAGCCACTGACACTCCATTGAAAGAAATGTCATAGAATATTAATCTCGTACATGAAATCTGGCATGAATAAATGTTCTCATTTAGTAGTAGATTTCGAAAACCATTTGTACTAAGGGTTTTATAATAATGACAATACGAAAATGCCATTAAAACACAATTTTATTACGAGACCATTGACCGACCATTGTGAATTTAGCAGATTACGAACTTTAAGCAAAATGACAATGGGATGTGAATGGAATCGTGTTGGAGTGACGAATTTATTAAAATAGCAGAATTAGGCCCCTGAACTGTTACATTATAGGCGAATGCTGGTGAGGGACACGCCATCAAATAGATAGCAAAACTGACACTGAGCCCTCTGTAGACTAAACAGGTCTTAGATCTGAGCAGGAATCAAACTACCTGATTTAATTTTTTTTCTTTTCCCGCAGGTAAAAGATTCGCGCTCATCCAAATGAAATGCTGTCTCCTTCGACTACTGCAGCACATAAGGATATCGCCAGCGCCCCGCACTGATTCGCTCGGCAAGCAGTTCGTCGCACCGCGCGTCGAACCGTTCACCGCGGACCCCCGCTCCCCGCTCACGCTTCACCCCCTCGATTCCATGGTCACACTCAGCCTTTTATGACGAACTTTTTAAATGAGCTATTGGATTGATTTATGTTACAAATTCACTAGGTATAGTGTTGTATGGTTCTTTTGGCTCGTGGCCATAGTCGGAACTAACGTAGCCATCTTGTTTTGTCTAAAGAATTTCCACAGACAATTTCACAAATGTTTACTAACAGCGCCCTCCTAACAATGTCGTTCACGCGCCAAATAATCCTTGCACACTGTACCAATAGGCGTGAATGTTTGTATGTCATATAGTTTATGTAAAATCAACAAATTATAATATATAAATTAGGTTGGTCTTGATATTTTAATGTTAATAAAATAATTATGAAAGAGCTGGGTAGTAGCCAAAGTTGACCGTATACTTTTGGACTTGAAAAAAAGATAATATTAAAACTGAAGGTGCCTCAATATGGCATTTATGGGAAGCGTTCTTAGCCAGTGATTATACGGCATTTTAGAATAAGAAATAAGATTATTGATTAGTCATATTTTTATTATTTTTTTCTTGATATTTCTGTAAATAAACTGCTTTACTTGTATAAAATACATAGTTTCATTGATTCTTCTTCAATAAGAAAATGATTGAAATATCTATCTGTTGTGTATCGATTCTCCCGCCTTTATTCCTATTCATTTGGGGTCTGTTCTTCTTCCATAGGTACTCTCTATTACTCGTTATCTCATCAGACATGAATCCTTCACACCGTACATCCATGGTTTCTTTAGTCTTCCTCTACTTTTTAACCGACTTCCAAAAAGAGGAGGTTATCAATTCGTCTGTATGTTTTTTTTTTTTTTTTTTTTTTGTGTTTGTTACCTCATAACTTTCGACCGAGTGAACCGATTTTGATGATTCTTTTTTTGTTTGAAAGCTGGTGCTTCCCATGTGGTCCCATTTTAATTTGCTGAAGATCTGACGCTGGTCTTCGGAGATATACAATGGAACTCCTCAAAAATGTACCGCAAATCTGCAGTGATTGCTGTTATCGCTTGTAGGTTTATTGTTTATACAACATCATGACGTAATATCACGACTGTATGCTCTGAGGGGGTACGCAGATGTGTACAGTACACCCAGATTTCGACAGTGTTTGTTACCTCAGTACTTTCGACTGGGTGAACCGAGTTTGATGATTCTTTTTTAATTTGAAAGCTGGTGCTTCCCGTGTGGTTATATTTTAATTTGCTGAAGATCTGATCCGGATCTTCGGAGATATACAATGGAACTCTTCAAAAATACACGGCAAATCTGCAGTAACTGCTGCAATCGCTTGAATGTTTATTGTTTATACAACATCATGACGTAACATCACGCCTGTATGCTCTGAGGGGGTACGCAGATGTGTACAATATTCCCATATTTCGACAGTTAGGTGTATTAAGTTCCATTTATTGGGGATAAGCCTATTACCTTGACATGTATTGTTTTTTTTTATTTTATTGGCAAGGGTAGTTTGATGAGAATTTGGCTAGGTTCTGATTATGGGATCCATAACAAAGGAACGGAGCTCTTCAATTCTTAGAAGCAAATTAACGATACTCGGCCAAATCTTTTAAAGGCTATCCGGATATTTGGGTCACGTACCATAACGTCGTTATTAACCGACTTCAAAAAGGAGAAGGTTCTCAATTCAATGTTCCCCGATTACTCGAAGATGACTGGACCGAATTTGTTTTTTAATTGTTTGAAAGGGTATACTTCCCAGAAGGTCCCATAATCATCAAGTCAGGATCCTGATAATGGGATCCTGGAGAAATAGAGAGAACTTTTCAAATTTTATAGGCACACCAGAAGCGATTTGGGTAGTTTTAGAAAGACTACTTTCTCGGAGTGATCCCATTTAAATTTGGTAAAGATTAGATGAAAAACTTCGGAGAAAGGCAACGGAACTCCTCATTAAATGTAGCAAATGTGTGTCTCTTACTGGGATTGCTGAAATCTCATGTCTGTCTATTGTTTACACCAGTTCATAACAAAAAATCACGCTGGTACGCTGTGAAAGGGTATGCACATGTGAACCACTAAAAAGTGAAAAATAAAAACTTTTTTGCAAAAAATAAAACCGACTTCACACAAAAAAGTGAAAAATAACTTTAGCTTCAGAAGTCGGTGACAAAAAAACTAAATCAATCAAATAAAGGTCACCGACTTCTGAAGCTAAAGTTATTTTTCACTTTTTTGTGTGAAGTCGGTTTTATTTTTTGCAAAAAAGTTTTTATTTTATACCCATCCCATCCACATTCATACCACTCAAAACTTTCTTCACGACATTTTCCTCATTCTTCTGCGTCTAGGGCTACCAGATGAAAAAACTTCCGGAGAAAAGGAAAAGGCAATTTTCTCTCAAACGTGCTTAACAATTTAAAAAAGTCGTAATATTATCCATGATGTAAGGCAAGGTGATGTGAGGGATTTTAAAAATTAATAATTAAAAAAAAACCTTACTTAAAAAGGTATCTTCACACATTAAGTATGATAAAACTGATTAAGTACCTACTTGGATAAATAAGTATTGATTCTAATTGTGCAATTATTACCAAAAGAAGATTATTTTTAGTTTGTTTAACTTTTTATTAAATAAATCTTTAAAATGTAAGCTGTATTTTATTGAAAATTCTAAAAATCCTGAAATTTCATGAGATTTGCAAAATCCGGCCGCAATCCTGAGTTCAAAAATCCTAAAATCTCAGGACAAATCCTGAGATATGGTAACCCTATGCATGACTTGCCCATGTCAGCGTCACATTGTATAAACCGTTAGATTGTAAACTGACGAAATATCGTCAACTGACTGAACGTACTGCCCTGAGAAAAACCGATTAATGCTACCTAACCTCAAAACCCTTTATATTCACCTAAAAAGCGTAGTCGACGGAGCCTATAATAGCGATAAATAATGCGTCATATGTTCAGTTGACAATTTAACGACAGTTTACAATCTCGCTGGACAGATCACAATCTAAAGTTACCGCGCATACCACGACAACCGATTACCACACAACTTTTCAGTCACCGCCTCACCGGCGCCAGTTCAGACTTCCTCGCGCTTTATCTCTGAAACACGAGTACCTACAAAAGTACCTTCTCGGTGTAAGATTTCGAACTTATAAACAAAGGGATCACAAAAAACTATGCAGTATTCTGAAACAATCACAATGTATAAATAGTTCTTATCGCAATAAACTTAAGTCTAAAATCCTATAAGCATTTCTCGAGACATTGCATCTTTCGTTTGGAACATCTTGCCTTTATAAGGTTGGGTGTCACTGTCATGATTTTCATAATCATTTGAACCATGATTCCTTGTTGCATAATACTTACTTCGTTTATGAGTTTTGTACAAAAAAAAAAATAACTAATAATTAAGGAAGTTTGTGATTAGTGAAGAAATATGTGAAAAGTTTTCTTGAAAACGCCGCCCAAGGATTTAATATGAAGGTTAGTTTCGTAGTAGAGCTTTTATTAGTTTATGGTTAGATTGCTACCTAACATTTGAATTCGACATTTTCGTTACTTGCAACTGTTATCCCTACTTCCCTACTTATCATATAATATTATAAATGTGAATGTAAGTTTGTTTGTTACGCTTTCACGCGAAAACTACAGAACGGATTTGGATGAAATTGCACACAGATAGTATATAACCTGGATTAAAACATAGGATACTTTTTATCCCGGTAGTAAGATCCCATGGGACAATAATCAAACTTCACGCGGGCGAAGCCGCTGGCAGAAGCTAGTAATATATATTGTAGTTATAGTTTTACTTGTAAGCACTAATTTATTATACAATTGTTTAATAAAACCGACTCCAAAAAAAACAAAAAAGTGAAAAATAACTGTAAATTTTTTGGAGTCGGTTTTATTTTTAGTAAAAAAGTTTTTATTTTTCACTTTTTAGTGGTTCACTTGTGCTTACCCCCTCACAGCGTAGAGGCGTGATGTTATATTATGAACTGGTGTAAACAATAGATAGACATGAGATTTCAGCAATCCCAGTCCATTTGCTATCATTTATTGAGGAGTTCCGTTGCCTATCTCCGAAGTTCTTCATCAGATCTTCACCAAATTGAAATGGGACCACTTTAAGAACGTACTCTTCCAAAAACTACCCAAATCACATCAAGTGTGCCTATAAAATTTGAAAAGTTCTCTCAATTTCTCCAGGATCCCATCATCAGATCCCGATTTGATGATTGGGACCACCTGGGAAGTTTCAAACAAGAAAAGAATAATTCAAATCGCTCCAGCCATCTTCGAGTAATCGGGGAACATACATAAAAAAAAAATAAAAAAAAAAGGTTCCGACGAATTGAGAACCTCCTCCTTTTTGAAGTCGGTTTAAAATAACACTATACTGCACCTGAATGTACACTTTTGTAATATCTACTTTTTCAACAAATTATTCTTATTCTTAGTTTTAGCGTCACTTAATAATTTACGTTTTTTTGAAATTTACAAGCCACTGCTACGTTGTATGTTGATGAAAATATCGTAAAATGTCGTTCGCGACTGTAAAACTTATGTAGATACAGAATTATAATCATCAAAATCATCGATACAAACCTCCAAGTTCATAAAGGTCGAGGAACGACTTTGACCTTGAAAAATTCGTTCCTCGACCATTTTGAATTTCGCGGGCTTAAAATAGGGTAGACGACAATGTGTATGTGTATGTTTTTTTTCCTTCACCGTTCGAAATCGATCTGCTTGGACGAAATAGTCTATGCGTGAAAAAACCTTTTAAGTAATAGAATTAACTGCATTATTAGTTTAATCATGGCAAATCAATTTCAAATAGTTCTGCAGCGGTTATGTTACATTACTGAACTGCCACACCAACATAACGACATCAACGATACACGCGTAATTTTGAATTTAGAACATCCAAGAATTATTACCACTGTTCCAATTCAGAAGCAATTAAAAAAATAAGGCTGCTTGGGTCGTTTCCCTCATCATCCCTAAAGGAGGACGTTTAAAAAACAAAAACGACGTAGGGTTTTTATAGTTAACGTTCTTTGAATGGTCCCTTTCACGTCACTTGCCGTACATTTCCTATCGTAATTGCGATCTGACACCGTGAATGGCGTGTGGACAGATAAAAGAGCCTTCTTCTGTTTCGCTCGCTCATCTTTAGACATGACACAATATGGCGGATTATCCTGTAATGAGGCCGAGAAAAGTAACAAACCTTTTTCTGGCCTAGATTTCTGAGCTTCTGTAGTATTTTCTAGATTTTTGGAGGCACTAGCTTTTCGAGTAGACGGCAGGGCTTGCTTATCTTTACGAGTCCGTCATACTAAAGTTATTGACTGTTAGAGATATAGCGTTATGTTTATTTCTCACTTGTTATCGCTTAGAACAAGGCCTCTTCTGCCGCGCTTTCAAGTTTACTAGCCAAGTTATATAAAGTTTGGTAATAAACGCAAAGATGAAAGATGGAAACCATTTATTTAGGTATTCATTTAAAATAGGTGCGCCACAATAAATGTAAACCAGGTTAGGGTTCATAAGTAAGTACCAATTGCAGGTATACTCAACTTTCTCTTAAGTAGGTACAAGCTATATCACCATAAAGTACCTAAAAGAAATAAAATCTAACATAAACTAGAAAACTAAACAAAGTTCTTACTAAGTTCTAACGTAAAGTTTAGATTTGGCCATTCGTAACGTTTGTTTTATTGTAAAGCCAAAATGAATAAAACCATTCTTGACGCATATTAGAAAGATAATATACAAGGTCTACTTATTCAGCTAAAACAGTCATTAGTAAAAACATAGGTGTCTGGGCCCATAGTGAGTGGCATACTAATTTCAAAGTTCCTGGTCATAAACTTAGAACTGCTGAAAAATGAATAAATATAGTCCGACCGCCCTCAGCACGTCTTTCTTTTCTATAAAAAACCGTAATTTTTTTTAGCCTGTTCGATAAATTACTTACAGATTGGTATGGTATAAAAATTCACGTAAAAAAAGCTTTTAAGTGCTAAAACGGATCTTTAGCCGCTCGCTCAACCCCTGTCACTTGAGCTGTTAGTAAAAAAATGTGAATTGTTCTGTAAAATCTATACTAATACATATTATTAAGTCTGTAGGTTTGGATATAACCTCCGGAACTACTGATAATGACCCCTTCCAAACACCTGAACATTATAACTTGTAGTAGTACATAAACACCCGTTACAAAAATTTGTTCCAGGAACCACCATTTCACACGATTTAAAGGGGGGAAAATATGATGACCACCAAAAATAACTTTGTGACCACTAACATTTATCACCTAAAATATCAATTGATCCCCAAATTTAGTAAATTGAGCACCAAATTTTAATGAGGTGGTTGATGACAAACTAGTTTTGCCTAGGCCGACTTGGGCCCGATTTTTTATAAACTATTCACAAGTAGGAGCCTCGCGGGTCTCCCTATTCCCTCGACTCGGATGCAAGAGCATTACAGTTCAATTTCTGGTGGTCATTAACTAAAAAAATAAAATGATAATGGATTAAATGGGGATTAATTTTGGTGATTATTTACTAATTTTGGCAATTAATAAGTGTTTTTTTTGCCGTTACCATTTTGCTAAATCTAGTGGTTCGTTAATTTAATTGTATGCCGTTTTAAAGTAGTAAGTTCACCGTCAGCATTAAAATGCAAATACGCAAATCAGAGCGAATATCTACATTGGTAAGCATAATTCTATAACAAAAACCTACACGATTTAATTAAATTAGTAGGTAACCTATAGGAATTCTTATTTAGTTTTGAGTAGCTGATCGTTTCAGTTGAATCAAGGTTTTGTTCAAAAGTGGATGCGTTCATTTTTTATTGTAAAAAAGCGTCACTTTTTAAAAACCTTCATAATATTATAACATCAAATTAAGGTGAGTGGCCTATCATTTTGTTCTTATTTTATTACTTATTTGTCGAATGCTGCAGTTATTTACTGTTCTTTTATTATTTTTTTATTTAAAAAGTTAACTAAAATGAGGGTAAGTACTACTTACCTACCGTTAAAATGATTTTCGTTTTGAAGGTAACTCAGTAAAACATAGGCATTTGTTTGTTAGTGCAAATATTTGCATAGCCATAAGAATTAAATTAAAGTAAAAATATTGTACTTTGAACTGCATGGTCATCAAATTATGCAGAAACAAAGTCCAATTGAAGTGTTGGGTGATGCGGGTTTGAAATACAACGCCGGGATACGTTGATAACAATAACAAACTTCATCTACTCAGTAAGCAAATGACGCTAATTTCCTCGGCCATTGTGGGTTGTTGTTGTAGGCCATTGTGTATTCGGTTTGTGTACAAATGTCATTTGTTTTGTCAGGTCACCAAGTCACCATGGAGTTTTTATTCCACGATATATTTTTTTGTTTGACTGAGACTGGAAACGTACTGGCCATCGATAAAGGGATTCGATTTCAAAAATTATGAATGACAATGATAATTTCATGCACAAACAAAATTGTGCTCTGTTTATTGTGGCTTAAAGTGGTTTTAAATATATTTTTTCTAACAAAGAGGATTCCATTTTGGTCGAAACTATTATTATGGATTTACTTTTTAATTTGATTTAAGAACACTAAACGCATTTGAAATAAAACAATTTGCTTATTTTGTTCAGTTGTTCATTAGATACCTATTTGAAATGTTGTTTGAGAGTGTCACCAAATGCATTGAAACCTGAAAATAACAACAATATTTCTTGAATGCGGAAATAATCTGATGTATTCTACTATGGAAGTGATGATTTAGTTAAAGATAAAATATTTCTTCAGAAGCTCGTGATACCCCAGGTAAGAGATACCAACTACTTATAACCCTATTGCTTACCTAACTACGCAGCACACGTTTTGTAGCCATACCTATTACATAATTTTTAATTGACTACTGGCGATCAAAACTGCAGACGCCGGAGTTTGACAGAGGCATTTCAGTATTGTAGGTACCTATTTGGCGGCTCCGATCGCGTGCCATGTTTTATGATGAATAGGTACCTATTTAAAGTATGCTACTTTACAAATATGCACGTAAGGGTTACATTATAGTGTAAGTATTAGCAATACTTACCTACAATGACGACGTGGAAAATAAAGGATAGGAAAAAAACGATGTTTACATGCATATTCTTCATAAATAAAAGATCTGAACTTCATAATAGCACAGACAGTACCTGTCAATGTCATACTTTAAGGGCATGCCGACCTAATTAGTGATGGGCGATGAATCATCGTGACCCCAGACTATAAACTATCGATATTTTAAATAAAGCTTAATTTAAAAGTAATTTATCTTTTAATTTTATTGTATATTTTAATATCATAACATTATTTACATGTGTACATACTCGATCTAAAATAATCGTGAGTAAATAAAATCCAACTTCTCACCTACTCATGGAACATTCCATCCGTCAACGTCCCATCCTTGGGTTTCGGGAGAAGACATGTCGCCATAGATATAATAAAGAAGGAGATATGCCCGTTAGACGAAAATTTATCGGAACCCTGTGTCTCCACTTTATTCCTATCACACGGCAACTCCTACACATGCAGTTCAGTAAAAACAATAGATACGAAGTCGCGCAACCACCCGCATTTCTTAAATCAGAACGTAGTACACATTCAATTTATAAACCTTATGTCATCAAACTCATCAAACACATCGTGTATTTACTAAGCACCGTACAACTTACCCACACAAAAACATCGGTACCTACACAAGCACATCACTAACTCGTCGTAAGAAGGAGCGGCCGCACAACGCGACGCATGTGCTTATTGAACTATCGTTTGGTGATATTTACATTGCTTGTCCTGTCACTTAGCGACAAACTTAGGTACTGGTTGAGAAGCAATGAATTTATTGCAAAATAGTATAGCCATTTGCTCATGATTGGCACATGACGTCAGGGTAGAGAGGGGTCTTCTGCCAGTCGCGCGGACACCGACACGCCCCCTTGCCACTTCTCCTGTCTTTTTATATTTCTATGCATGCCACGTTTGGCTTTTTAAATTAAATTAAACCCAATTATATGCTACATTAGCATCGATAATAGTAGGAAATGTCGATCATTTCCATCGTCATTTTTTTATGTCCTGACAACCCTAGGAATGTCAGTTTGACATAATTATGTCGCAGAGATCAAGTTATCTAGTGTAGTCTCGCACTAAAAAAAAAAACCAACAAGCCAACTTTTTTATCCTGGTGAGCGTGACAGCTACGTTTGACAATCGCGAAACGTCACTTTACTTTAATAATGCGTGTAAAATGATACCAGTTCCTGAAAAACTCCCATTGTACCTATTTCCTGAAAAATTCCCACTATCCCATTAATAGGGTGGAATCAATTTTGGGGAAATTATGGTCTGGCGGTCATGGGATCTTGGTCCATTATTGCTCTCTGTCGCACAACTGTCTATAAGTACTAACAAGGAAAGCTAAGAGGCATTTACCTTGGTCTGAATCGCCACAAATATAGCTTGACAACACTCTTTTTTTTGGGCAGTCGTGTAAAAATGACAGATGTCAAACTCATCGTTCTATAATATCCCCCTTCCCACAGCTGGAACATAGGCCTCCACGTCGTTAGCTCAGTGCGTGTTGGTAGATGTCACATAAGAATTTTTGGTTCCACGACGTGCCAGTTTCCTCATGAAGTTTTCCATCACCGTTTTCAGAGCATAAACCAAGCAGTATAGTTTTCATCATTTACACTAAAATAATTATAAAGAAGAATGATTTGTATTTTTTAACCGACTTCCAAAAAGGAGGAGGTTCTCTATTCGACTGTATGTATTTTTTACAGAGGAGATATTTTATCCCCGTACTCCCACGGAGAACTACGCGGGTGAAACCGGGTGACGTCTGCTAGTCAGTTCTATTTTGGCCTAGTTTATCCCCTATCAAAGTGAAACTCCCAACTGATCAGATACGCTCGTTTGAGACCCTCGCCCGCAGCCACACACGACCTGATAACACGTCTAGTTCCGAACAATGATAACAGGGACGCAGGAATTTGAGAGAATATTAGATTCCTAGAACTAGGAATATTTTTGTAACTAGCTTCATTCATCTTATAGTCAGAAATTATCCCATAGGAATTTTAAAGTAGCCAACGACACTCGGAAGTTAACATTAGAGAAATAATATTTTCGCAATCGGATGTTTGATTATCTTTAAACAGCTGTCACTGACATGTTCCTATACAAAAATGTGTCTTAAACAGCTGTTTTTAGATAATCAGACTGTCATCTTTTTGGTGAACATGGACCTAAGCAGTTCCGAAGAAACCGAAGGAAATTTAGAAACTTTACCTTTAAACCTTACTATAAAAACAGCACTTCGCCCGCGATTTTATGCGCAAGAATTAATAGGATAGCTCGGCTAATTTGTATGATATCATTATTATCATCATCATCATTCTCATGTTCCCACTGCTGGGACACAAGCCTTCTCTCTACGAGAGGTAATGGGCTATAATCCACCACGCGTGCCTAGTGCGGGTTGGCATGACATAAATTTATATAATTCGTAAGTAGCTTCCTGATAATTTAGTTTCCTATTGGTGAAAGAATCGGTCCAGTAGTTTCGGAGCTTATGCGGTTAAAACAAAAAAACAAACAAATTCTTTCGTCTTTTTTCACACGACACGTAGTCGTCGTTTCGTCACGTTTACCCTCTCTCACTCTATCTTTACATATTTATATTTCTTATTCTCTTCTTCTTCATATTCTTATTCTTTATTGCACACAAAACAACAAATATACATATTAATTGCAATAATAGCTTATGTACAAAGGCGAGCTTTACCCGAGTTGGGTTTTCTTTTCTGTATTACCAAAGATTCCTACCCAAAAATAGATAACTTGTTTAATTTTCGCTCTAGCTGACAAACCACTGTTCCTCAAGACTGAATATTTTACGAAGTGCACTTTCATAATGTAACATCACGCCTATAATCCCGAAAGGTTGGCAGAGATGTAGGTACCTAACAGTACGCCCACAAGACAATACCCACATTCTTTGCAATAGAAAGCAAGACTAAAATATTGTTTTGTTTAGGTCAGCTGACCTGCGCATTGTCAATTTATTGTAGTCTCACGCATGATGGGATTTTTTTTGATAGATTTTAGTATTGGTGCATTGATAACTGCATTTGATATTTGTTATTTTTTATTTTCAAATCGAACGTTCGATAAGAATTTGTGTGTTTTAATACTGAAAACCACTATGAAACTTAACTACGGAAAAATCACGCTTTAAATTCGGGGTTGATAAGGTAAAAACGACTCCTTCTATTGTTGAAGTCGGTTAAAATGTAGCCTGTATTACCCAGGCCATAGAAACTAATTGACAGAGACCCTACTCTCTCTACGGAGGAACATACGTACATACAAACATACATACAAATAAATATAAATATGTAAATATCGCTGGACATTAACACACAGCGCCATCTAGTGCCACACTAAGCAAGGCTTGTGTCGTGGACACCAAATAGTTGATATACTACATTATATACCTTTTTTGTTTGTAAATACATACTTATAATACATATAAACATCCATGACTCGGAAACAAATGTCCATGCTCATCACACAAAAACTACTGGACAGATTAAAAAAATCTTTCAGCAATGGATAGCTACGTTATCAGCGAGTTACATAACAGATATTTTATCCTCGTACTCCCAGGGGAACGAGAACAACGCGGGTGAAACCGCGTGAAGTCTGCTAGTAAGTTCTATTTTGGCCATCACACAAACATTTGCTCCTACCGGGATTCGAACCCAGGACCCTAAGAACGTAAGGCAGCCTCACTACCACTACGCTATTCAGGTCGTCGTAATATACATATATGTACCTACACACCTAGATACTGTATACGTACTTACATAGACTGCTAAAATTATAACCCTTGCTATTGCCTCCGCCGTAGTTGGATAAAAACTAATGAAGTGCTAAATTTACAAAACAAAAACGAATGAATAACTTCTTCTTAGGGCTTGAATATGTCTACCCGTACTCCTGATTACTTCTTCAATTCTTAAGCCAATTTCAGTTCCTACCATTCCTAAGGACTGGATCTCTTTTAATAATAATGATATCATTCTTAATACTTATTCTAAAACAGACTACGAACTAGCTACTATAATAATATAAGTGCCACATCTGGCAAACAGATTTTAAGTTGAAGTTGAAAGGCATCCGAAAACAATTGAGTGTTTTAAAAAAAAGGCAAGGAGTAAATATTTTTTTGTGCAAAACTATGGGAACGTGGCATGACCAAGATGTTGTGAAATGAAATGTTTTGAAGACGAGGATAGGACACTGGACACTTGGTTTTATACGTTAATGGGGAACGGTCATATCATAGCGTTTAAGCCTCGCCAAAGTTAAGTTTGGGGACTTTCATAGTGATTTGCGGTACTGATACAGTAACCAAAGTGATATTGAGATATCGATAGAGTTAAAGTGGAATTCTCGTCGAATAAGTTAAAGTTATTAGTACTTAGTTTATTTTGTACAATGTAATAAAGTGCCAAAAAGTAACAAACACTTCAACTTGACAAAAAACTAAATACTATCGAAGTGTGTGCGTACTAAGTGTCTTATAAGTGCCTGTCAAATGCCTGGGTGAGTGTATATTATGATCAGGATTGTTTTTTAACTTTTTCGCAGCAAACTGTACAGTATTTTGTTTTCTGCAGGTACACAAGAGGTACCAAATCTACTTTTACAGTGCCCTTAACTACATGTACTGGTTAGCGGTACACCCGCGGTTTTGAGATCAGGTTTGCGGGTGTACCTAAATTTAAAATATCATTGTACGGGTTTAGGTACACAGATTTTCAGGAAAGGTACGTAAAGGTACACAGAAGGTACCAAATAACTGCAATAAATTTAGGCTGATCTGAAAACTACACCCGCGAATCTGACGTACATAGCCATTTGGCTTTTTCAATCGTCTGATCTAGGGTATGTTCAATGAAACGCTAATATCTTCGAATGTAAGAGACCTATATAATAAGACGTGAAAATGATTTTAATGGAAGGGTAAATTACGACTACGAGAGTATCAAATTATTTCAGTTTTCTGAAAAATAAGCAAAAGGTGCTAAAAAATGAGAAATTCCTAAATTTTAAATGAAAAGTATGTAGGGTTAGGAATATTTATGAACGTGTAATTGTCGATAGCGTATCGGCTCATGTCAACTTCTCAAAATTACAACCGGAAACAAAGTGTCCATTTCTCACAATGCCAATTACTTAGAATGTCAAATTCGCATAATGTCAACTGCTCAAAATGTTCATTTCTCATAATGACAAACTCGCATAACATCAACGAGAGAGCAAGTTTCGGTTTTGTTAAGTATAGTATATTTTATAACGAGGCCGAGGGACTAAACGAAGCCATAATATACCCGAGGTGGTTTGACTCCCGAGTTTGCGAGGGAGTCAATGAAAGCGAGGGTATATTAAATGTTAGTCTCTAGGTGCAAACTGTACTTTTCACTTAGAGTACGAGAAAAATAGTCATTTAAAACCGAACAAATTTACACGCGACAAAAATTCTGAACTGAGCGGTCAGTTTTTTCTTCAATCAGGTCAGTCACAGATAAAAAATTTAAAACACAACACAAACTCTCAACATTTTCGCAATGATGATCACACGTGACACTCCAAAGATCCTACATTACTGCAGCGGCTAGCAACTGAGGCATTGCACATAGTTTTCAAAATCAACGATGCACACAAACAACAATAATTTTGCGTCAGGGGTGGCCCGCGAAATTCAAATATTCTTACGTTTTTTGCAATTTGCAGGGTAACGCGTGGCGTCAAGACACAATTTAGATCGAGCGCGCCCAGTTTAGGTATTTAAAATGTCGGCTTTCTTCAAGATCAAAGGAGTGCAACTTCTGTACGTTTTCTATTCTGTGCCCGTGCCTCGTCTTTTCAATGTTTTTGTCACCATAAAATTGTCGAATACGTTATATTACAATATAACGTGCATCTCTCTAGCGATATTGTAAAGTCTCGAATTAGTGTCAACTGAACATACGGAAGTATTTCTACCCCCATAATCAGGACTTGGGGCACCCCCCCGTTAGGTTCCTTTAAGCCCTGCACCCGGAAATAGGGGCCTCGCGAAGCGGGGCTCCGTCGACTACGCTTTTTAGGGGAATGTAAAGTGTTTTAAGGTTAAGTTATAATAATCGGTATTTCTCAGGAATGGTACAATTTCTTCCTTCCCTCCACACGGCGTAAGTTGACTACCATCGCATGCATATCACGAAAAATAATGCGTTTTGTTGTAAGCAGTATGTTCATTTGACAATAATTCGAGATTTTACAATATCGCTAGAGATATTACAATATAACGTATTTGACAATTTTACGGTGACATATATACCAGACTTCTACGTAGCGACATCTGGTGTCAGATAAATCCGAAATAGTACATTGTTATCCTAGGGGTGAAAGTAACTTTTTAGTCCCGAGACGGGGTTTGGCGCCCAAGCGTAGCGCGGGCGCTAATAGCTCGAGCTCGAAGTCTTTAACCGAGGTAAACACTGTGCTTTTCATTACGATTACAAGGAAAATAAAAACAAAAACACGAAACCACTCGAAAAAAAACAGATCGGATTGCCGCTTTCCCGCCTATTTTGATTTTTTTTTTCTGTGGCCGACTATTCAGCCTTTATTTTCACTATCGTCACTGAAAAAATAATAAATATTTTGCACAAATCTTTGTTATTTTAAAGAAATATTTGTAACTAAATTATAACTAAATTGTTACAAAAATTATATTCTTTAACTAATACTGAATTTTATATTATTTCAATTTTACATCGCGCTGTAATTTACAGGCTGTATAGAAGTCGGAACATGGTTCAATAGAAATGTGAAAATAGAACTAGTTTTTTTTTTAATAATGTGACAGCTGTCAGTTGAAAGCGATTTTCCCTAGGGCTGAAAAGTATTACTTTCAGCCCGCTCTTCAGGCAACTTCAGACCTACTTTCCGAGTATGAGTAATGAAAAATCTTGTGTTTGATTTGTTGTGAATACTTTAGTGTCATTTCTTTCGACTGTACAAGGATATTTTGGCGCGTGGCCAAAATCTGGACTAACGCCACTATTTTATTTTTAAACAATTTTTTATATTAAATAGTTCAACTTATATAAGTTTAAGTTATCACTTCTGTCGAGCGTCCCGAGACGAACACGTTTTTTTAAATACTGCGCCACCCTGCACCGTACAACCAACACTTACAGTCAGTAATAATTATACAATTTGTGTTCGATTTCAATGAACGATTCATGTTCCAAATTCAAATCTCATTACTGCCTTAGAGCTACTTTGCTCCCGCTCATAGAGGAACAAAACGACACTTTTCGAATAGAAAGGATGAAAACATAATCCCACCAAAAACATTTTCATGTAAAATGTTGCCAAGACGAGCCCATATGACTCGCACTGTCAAAAAGTTATCAGATCTCATGTAGAGCCAAGCTTCTAACACTACACGCCCTAACTCTACAAGGCCTAACTTCACAAACTCTACACCTTAGTCAAAATATGTGGCTTGGCCATTTCGCTACATTCACATCGGTGTAAGGTGAAAAATTAATCTAGCATAATCCAAACCCAAGTTATGAGGGTTCAAAAAAACGACGAAGCGCTTCGAGAAAAGGTAGGTAGTGCCCGTGCGCTTCGCTTGGCTCGTCTTGGCGGGGGCACTACCGTGCCCCCAGATTCACTGTTCATTACTTTTGTGTTATACATACAATAGTTCTTGTAGTAACGAACGGCCAAGCCACATATTTTGACTAAGGTGTAGAGTTTGTGAAGTTAGGCCTTGTAGAGTTGGGGCGTGTAGTGTTAGAAGCTTGGCTCTACATGAGATCTGATAACTTTTTGACAGTGCGAGTCATATGGGCTCGTCTTGGCAACATTTTACATGAAAATGTTTTTGGTGGGATTTCATTTCTTTTTGTAAGTTGTTTGTAACAAATTTTTTTTTTATTGAAGTATATGTCTCAATATAATAATATAACGATTTTTTTTTTTTTTTTAACAAGGAGTACCTATACATATATATATCTGGGGGCATCAAGTTTTATTTAGATTATTAGATTAGACCTCTAGCGCCATCAAATCAAAATTAAAATTACAGGTCTCATACAAACTCCCATCCCCTAGTTTAAGGGGTTGGGGGATGAAAGTTACCAGTTTTATAATTTTTTTGTTGTTTGTGTGCTAATACTAGCTTACATACGAAATTTCAGCTTTCTAGGACATTAGGAAATACCCTAAGAATTTTGATGATCTTCAGTGAGTCAGTGACGAAATCAGCGTTTTTTAGATATAAATAAAATCTGAAGTATAAAAGCTAATGTAATTAAAACTTCATATGTTCAATAAGTCCGCTATTGACAATATATCCCGAAAATTTTGTTGATCTAGCATAATCCAAACCCAAGTTATGAGGGTTCAAAAAAACGACGAAGCGCTTCGAGAAAAGGTAGGTAGTGCCCGTGCGCTTCGCTTGGCTCGTCTTGGCGGGGGCACTACCGTGCCCCCAGATACTATCAAGCATTAAGAAGATAACTGGCCCGTCAGAGAGCTTCTCATAATTTTGGAACGTGCATAGTTTGTCCGAATATGTTATTCAGCTAGACAACTTGCAGGACATTCGGTATTTTGCCTAAGGCCGAATATTCTGTTAGTTGCAACACTGTTTAAAGTGTCGCCCTCAACGCCAACCAATCAGCGTCTTCACAATTGAACTAAGCTATAGATAGTTTCACAAAAAAAAAAAAATTGATAGAAAATGTGAACACTGATTTATTTCCGAACAAAATAAGAAGTTTGAATGACGGATTTTCTTTTTCAACTCTTCCCTAGTCGCTGGATAGATGGCGCTGATCTCGGTATGTTACTGCAAGGAACAGAACGTCACATCATTTTACTTGGATCTAATGCTTATATTCGGAAGCTTATGCAAACGAAAGCGTCAGTCAACGAGCGTATGTAACGTGTCGCAATGTTTTTTTTTTTCAAGAGTTTTGGTTTTGGCACCTGGTAACGTAGTCAGTTCAACGCCATCTATCTATCTTCTTGGAAACTTTTTAATTCTCATTAAGAAAACCTCTCCTTGTGAATTTCCTTATTTAGCTTGAAAATACAAATTATGTTTCGTTGTTATCAGGTTACATCAGAATGAATCCTCATTTGGCTGAAGACACGGACGATGAGAACTGCGATGACCCCATCAGGCTGTTTGACAATGACTTAAGAGCAGCGGTCTACTTCGGCAGTAAGCCTCTTGGACATAGTAAGTTAAAACTTTTCATATGGTTAAATATATGTTACCGCTAAAGATAGCTGTGAAGATAAAGGAGACAATTTTTGTTAGGCCCACCTGGTCGTTGCATTTATTATTCATATTACACCAAAAAAAAGTTGAGATTTTGTTATAGTATTAAACGAAATATTACATAGGTACAAATGAAACCGGAATCTTCAAATCATAATAAATAAGCTATGTTATGATATTTTTTGCGAGTCAAATCATTCCTGTTGTGGTCAATGTCAATTGACAGATGTCAGTTTTTTCTGTTTACAAAAAAGTACGGTACCTACCCATTGGTAATCATATATCTGCTTTAATTATAATAGAATCAAAATTTAATATAAAAATAAATATTATTAAACTGTGAGCATTTTTAATGCTATTTTTAAAGGTTTACACTAAAATCGCAACGTGGCACGGAACTTTATAAATCAACTTTTTTAGTGGTTAACTGACAACTTCATTATTTTGACGTTTACTTTTTCTGTTTTTTTTTTATTTTCGTAAGTGTTTTTGCAGATTTTTCGCATTCATTCCGGTTAGACACGGCTTAGCTAATATATAAACTTTAATCTAGAGGTTATACTTAAGGAAGAAATCAATGTACGTTTCATTATTAAATGTTAAGTATAATTTATTTGGGTGGCCTAATCTCCGAACAAAAAAAAATATCTCCTTTAAGATACCTAAGAGAATGATTGCAATTTGTATGTATGTTTTTATTTTGTGTGCAATAAAGATTGAGAATAAGATAAACTGGCTGGCTGTAGAAAGATGGTCACGCGAATTGAAAATACTATTAACTTGTCGATTTGATGCTGGTCAACTTGCACTGTTACCAAACGATGTTATTTGTGCAATTTCAATACTTGTATTTATATATTATATACTTATTGCGATGTTCTGACTCTTCCAGGACTAAACATAAATCTCAGTTGGTACAATAGCTTTTTGATTCTAATAAGTAACAGGATCGATTGGCATCAAAAATGATTTTGTCAGAATTGGCCATTGTCTTGCTAAATGTACTACCTACACTTTAAAATCTATAAGTGCAGATTTAAATTTTAAGTTTAGTATTCGCAGACCGTTTTCCTATATCTACAGCGGTTCAGGTACTTTTTGTTTGTAACTTTTTGAATTATATACCGGGTGGGAGGGACACCCAGTAAGGGACACTTTTCCTATGTTACCTGGGCCACATAATAACAAATCGACAGATACCTTTTCATCTCAATAGTTACGGAGGAACATACGTAAATACATGCACACATAAACTGGTAAAATCGTAGCCCATTCTTTTAGCTTCGCCTTAGGGCTGATTTTTCAATAGTCAGATAACCTTCATCTGAGGAATAAAAATAGCGGTATGACTTATTTTCTATAGATAAGCTGTCAAACCGCCATTTTTATTCCTCAGTTAAAAGTTATCTGACTATTGAAAAATCAGCCCTTAGCCGGGTAAATAGGCTATTGTGGCTCACGGCTGCGCGAAATAGGTTCAAACACAAACCACTGCACACTGTTGGTTTCCGTGAGCTACTCAATAAAAAAATGTTTGAATGTTTGTGTGTGTGAATGTTTTGTGCTCCGCACAGGCAAACGATCAGACGAAGAGTGACGTCTGTCTATGAAACTTATTCTAGACAAAGAGTTTATAATGGGACATACATACACACTTCTTGAAGTATATTTCTAACAACCACTACATCAAACAGTAATAAATAATACAATAAGATAAAGTAATATTTTTTTAATTTTTTATAGGCACCTGCAGAGACACAGAAAGCCGGTGGCGATTGGAAGCCATAGGAAATGTTGAATTTGGTCACTCAAGAGAAAATGATACACTTGAAAATCCTGATGGCGATCAAGTAGAAAAAATACAGAGCGGCGTTACCAGTGAGTGTGATATTACTCCATTAAGTGTTAAATTAGTGGATTGCGGAAAATTTCCTTGGTACTTTAAGAAGTATACGCAACAAATAATGCATAAAATAAATCAACACAGTGATAGTGATGACGACGTAGATGTAGAAATAGTAGACGATTCAGATGATTGTTTTATCATAGAAGACCTACAAGATATTATTACAAATAAAATAATAAAAAATGATCAATTATGCATAAAAACAGTAAAATTTTCTGAACCTAGACCAAAACTACTTATAAATAAAATACGTGGACCCCTTAAAATTATGAGACGTCGCAGAGATGATGACGAGATACGA
Organism: Xestia ashworthii; assembly: GCA_950022955.1. Taxonomy (NCBI): domain Eukaryota; kingdom Metazoa; phylum Arthropoda; class Insecta; order Lepidoptera; family Noctuidae; genus Xestia; species Xestia ashworthii. Next base: position 19,741,255 of record OX465565.1, on the reverse strand, counting down.
AAGGCATTAAGTGTAAAGCATTCCATTCAAGTAGATTTAAAGCGTAATCAAGGACTTATAGGCATGAAAATTGTACAGAAAGTAGAAACAAATGAAACGCTGGACATTATAGCGAACAGAGAAAATTTGGTTGAAAAGGCAGAAGAAAAGAAACAATCTATCATCGCTAATGAAAAGTATGTAAGTGCTGCTGACAAAGCACTTAACCATATCGGAACGCAACTAATACCAATAATTGAAGAAAAAGAGAGCAATTTTATTTGCCAATTGCCAGTTATCGATGATGAAAATGATTTGGATGGGAAACCGACCTCTGTCAAATCTCCTAGTTCTCAAAATATTACCGTGCAATTTGACATTAATAAAATATCTAACAAACTAATCGATAATTTAAAAGCAAAGAAAACAAATGATCTGTCGTCTGATTCCAAAGTTATTAGTGAAACCAATAAAAGCCTTTTCAAAAATTCAGAAAATAATATAGAAACTGAAAATAACAAAGAATTGAGTTCTAAAGAAACTGTACCAGATAAAATTGAAAATTCATCAACTAAAGTTATCAAGTCATCACACGTGAAGAATGTGAAAAACACTAATAAATATAAAAATGATCAAGACAAAATTAATAATATTTCTGGTCACAGTTCTTTGGTTGGATTATTAGTAACAAATAAAAGTAACGAAGATACCAAAAAAATTAAATGTAAGAAACAAAAAAAAGATAAAGATGGTGCACAAAGCAAAAATACAACAGTTGTTAAGAAACCTGGCAAAAAAAAGGTTAAAAAACAGAAACCTGAACTAAAGTCACCAATTCTACATTGCAGTACTATGACAAAGAAACCTAAATACGAAATGCCTCCTAAATGCGATAAATCAGATACAGAGTCTAACTTGTCAATAGAGTTAAGCAAACTAACGGAAATAGTTGATAAACTTACTAATATAAAGAGTTGTAATTCAGTGCAAGATACTAATCGACCAAAACCAATCATTTTTCCTAGAGCTACGCAAAAGCCTTTTGATGTTCATACAAAACAAGCAATACGGAGAAACATAAATCCCAAATCTTTAAATGTATCTCACAAGCTTTCTAAGAATTGTAATGATGTTCAAAAGATTGATCCCAAAGTCAACTACTTCCGCAATACTCAGACTATGACTGGAGGTCAAAATAAGGCTTTGAATGAACAAAATGTATTAGGTGAGACTCGCCAGAACAATATGGATAAGCATACCAAAAATAAAATCGCTGTCACAAATCCTACTCTTAAAGAACCAATCAAAAATAACAATCCAACAGTCTGTAATAGTAATGTCCCAACGACAACTGTAGCTGCGCCAGCAAGTGGATTAGAGTCCGTTCCTGTTATTCAACATTCCAACTTCCCCATCTCCCACGGGCCTCATTTTCCTATTGATAATGTAGTGCATAATAAAATGAGTAACAGTAATATTCCTCAGAAACATGTCAATGTACCAGTACAGAATCGTTACGCATCCGCTATAATTTTAAAGTCAAATAATCACACAAACTATCCATTTGAGAAGCACTGCGAATCCCCTGTGCAAACCGTGGCTCCTCAAAGACCCATCCCTGTCCTGACTCATTCACAGCCACAGTGCAGAGACCCCCCACCACCCTATCCTACATTTTATCCACCTGCTTCTTCGGTAAATCATCATGGTTATTTTCCACGTTCAGTCAATTCTGTTTCAAAACAGTTCCATTCTCCTCAAGGTCATTTAGGTCAACAACCAATCAATTCTGTTCCAAAACAGTTGCATTCTCCTCAAGGTAATTTAGGTCAACAACCTAATAATCCAATGCAGGACTTTTATAGGCAATGTTGGTTGCCGCAAAACATGGCACCTCCTCCACCACCCCCACCCATTATTCCTCCACTACTCCCACCCATTATTCCTCCACTTTATGTTCCCCCAAGAAATAGTCAATCCAATGATTGTATTAATTTAAATCGTCCGTCAGCGTCAGTAGTACAAAATCCACAAAGTGGTTCCCTACAAAAGACAGTAAATGCCCTACAGACGAAAAATAGTTCTATAATAGGAATTAATAACGATGGTTTAGTAAAAAAAATTAACATAGCCGCCATGCCTGTTCAAAATAATGTTAATAACAATAAGAAGACTATTAAAGTAGAACAAATTAAGGATCTTCAAATTATGAACCCGGTTGAAAATACAGCAGTAGTAAATACTAAGAATGAAATGTTAAAAGAATTAGACAAGCTATCTTTTGTCGATGGAAACAGTTTTAAAGAAATGTACCCTGCTAGTATTATAAACGAAAATAAGAAAGAAAACACATTAGATGTAGCAATAATGTCAAACAAGCCTGGTAGGTTTGAAACTTTAAAATTAACCATGAACTCTAAGGATAAACCTGTGCAAACACAAATAAAAGGATACTCGCCGCCAATTTTACCCATACCAACGTATCAAAAAGTCTTACGTCGAGTGAATGTGAATCCATTGACCAAAAATACAAGACCCAAGATTGATCCCCGACCTGGAAATTCCAGGGCGAATACAAACGAAAGTAAACCAATGAGGATACGAGATTTCGTCAAATGTTGCAAAAGAAAGTTTAATAATGCATGGAATAATGACGAAGACTGCAGAAAAAAAGAAGAAGCTAAGAAGATTTCTTTAGAAGAATACAAAAAAAGATTAGTGAAAAATGTCACTAAGTCTGAGAATAATAAAAACTTATTAAAGAATAGGAAAAACTTTGACTATAGCACGGAAACCGATCTTGGGTATGACTCAGACAGTACGGTAATTTTATGATTTGTTAGCTTTTGTTAACTGTCGTCTGACAATTTATATTTTTTTGACTTGTGTTATAACTTGTAATACTCTTTATTTTGTAGTACTTCGCAAAGTTATTGTCGGTATTTCCACGTGCCCGTACTGAAGTTAATGCTCAAAATGAAAGAAATGGAGCGTTTATTCAAGGCGGTCATTGTGTCCTTTCAAAGGCAGGCCTATTTTTAATTTATTTTGAATTTCGAAAATTGCTTGAATTTACACATAAAATTTGTTGTTGTAGTAGTCTGAGACAGTTTTTTCTTTATCATAATAGTTGTCATACGAAATGTGGGTTGGGTTAATCATCAACTAATCAAAAGGCACGAATTTTGGTCATTAGCTTTTTATTTTGTGACAACTTGAAGTCATTTTTGTTATAATGAAAACATGAACTTTGCATTCATGTTAGTAGGCGACAACGGGTGCCGAAACAAGTAAGACGGCAAATGAAAGAAAACAACTAAATATAATTTATCCAGAAATTGTTTTTAAAGACATCACCCGAAATCACTCAACGTCGCCCGATGTAATGTGGCCGCGTTTTCACTGTCGTGACGACAGATAATCGTCTAGTTTTAAGTGTTCTGTATTAAAATGGAGGTGACGAACACCTCCATTTAAATAAAGCTAAGCTTGATAGAGTACATGTCGCAATCCCGTACAAACGTATTCACTAAAACGCAAAGCTTATGTTTCCTTGCTCAGGATGCACCCTCTGGTGGCAAAGATGCGAATCAAACTCGACGGTTCCATCTGAATGTCATTGTCAAAAGAACCTAGTTTTTTTTTTGTTTTGTCAATTGTTTAAGATATTTTTTTCACAATAAGGTAGGTTTTTACTACTGACATTTCTGTTTAAATCATACTGATCTTAGTTTCTCGCAATAAGGGTTGCTTCTGTCAAAATTAGAATAACTCTGAAAGGACTGCTTGCTTACGTTTGTGCCAAGGGCCAAAATATACAGGGCTGTAGCACATCAAATCCAGAATGGCGTTTGACAGTCTTTTTGAGTCGACGTCAAAAGTTTGACAGTGACAGTAACTGTCATGGTGACACTTTTCTAGTTTTTTTTTAAGTTCACATGTGTGCACTTGGCGCTCTTAGCAAGCTGCAAGATGAATAAGTTACATTTTTATACTTATTGTTGTAAGTTTTATGCTTCGAAGCTAACGGTACATTGTTCCTAATGTAAAACTTAATTGTTGTTGTTATTTGTTGAAAATATTCTTAAGAAATAAATAGTTTAAATATAATTATTGACTTGGTTTTTGTTAATGGACAGAGATATTCAAAAATACCCCTTGACCGGTGTTAGCTCTCCAATGTGATAACGAAAATATTATATATTTCCCAGATATTATAAAATGTTATGAAAGTTGGACTCCTAATAAGAAAGTGGACTCTTGCGAACAGAGGGTAAACCATAGAAATATCTATTGTTAACGTTCAGGAAAACATCGAAATAAAACCGAAAACACCAAAATCCCAACACCGGCCACTGTGTGCAGGTGCGCGCGCAATCTTGCTTCAAAAAAAGAAAAGAACAAAAACAAATAAACTGTCAAAGAATGCCTTTAAAAAGTCAACCTGTCAAAAAATTGCGTACCCTTAACATTATTTAGCGAAACATCTGCATTGTGGCTGCGGCGACAATTAATCTATCTAACGCAGCTCACGGCGTCTTGTTGTAATAAATCTCTGGATTACAGCCTCCTTCGCAGAATTAGATCCGCACTGGAAGGATCTGACTTGAATTATGGACGGAAGTTCGGCTTTTTTAGCCCGTTATCTGACTTATTAGCAATGGTAAGTGCTTGATTTGCAGTCATAGACGGTTTCAGCTTCGGAATACTTTTAGAACTAATGACAATTTAAGTTCAGTGTACAGAAGCCAGGACATCTTGCTACTCAAAACTGTCAAATTTTTCCAATCAATCTTGAACCTAATTATTTAGGGAATATGCAAGAAAACCAGAATTCTTTTTATTTATTAAAAATGCCTTGTCAACAACATGAAACCATTATGGTACATTTGTTTAAGTTTCTAAAACATCCCTTATTTTACTATTAATTGTTTAATGTAGCATGTTTTTGGTGAAACGGAACGCAATCTCAAAATGCGTCGTCCTCGATAACACCGGTAGTGTCGTCAAAGTCTGTGTCAAAAACACAAGTAGGTAGTTAGAGTATCACTTATATTTTATAATAATATCGCTATCGCAATTTTTGCTTGAATAATGCACATACAATTAGTAAAATTACTGTAATAAGGCCAAAAAAATTGATGTAAGTTAACAAGGCAGATAAATGACGTCAAATCATGGCCGCGATAGTTATACGGACGTTTATCCCACAGAGTACTTTTATATTGTCATAGAATTTTGCAAGAGTTTAAAATTATTTTTGAGCGATAAGCAGGAGTTGAACTATAGTTTTAATACTTTTCTTGGCTAGAAATTATGTATTACATGCATATTTCCCTATAAACTTTAAAATCTGTTAAAGAAATTTGACAGTTTGTAGTAGCTTTGTGCTGGTATCCGTACTTTCAGGTTGCGTTCGTTGGTTTGACTGTGGTGTCACGAACAAGAAACAGGAAATAAGTTTACATAAACGCACAGTGTGCTAAAGTAAGTTAGCTAACTATTGCAAGACTAATTTTCTATTAAACTTCACATAAGGTTAATTTGTTACGCCATACGATTAAAAAAGAAACTGATAAGGTCTTATTAGAAACTAGTCTGGGTCGTGTTCCAAGAATAAATCTAAGAAATTCGAAAGAAAAATCGTGTGAGTCTATCTGGCGGGTCTATAAGGTACATTATTTTGTACCTAAAGAAAGTAAATAAGATATATTTTGTACCTCAACAGTTTTTGATTTAATGACGTTTCTATGAAGTGTCTAGCGAGCGGGCCCCTTATGATTATTGTTTTGGTTAGTATACTTATAGATCACCCAATATAGTGCTTGGAGTTAGAAACTATTATGTACTTACCTTACAAATCCAAAATTTCGACTTTCTGTGAGCTATACTTCAGAAGATATTCTTAACTTAAAATAACGTCCAGCCAGCGGGCCCTTTTTAAATACTATTCCTTTATATCATACAATAGCAATAGGAGCTTGATACTATTATGTACCTCACAAATCCAAAATTTCCACTTTCTGTGAGCTATACTTTAGAAGATATTCGTTATTTAGCCAAACGTCCAACCACCCACTGGTTGGACGTTTGGCTAAATAACGAATATCTTCTGAAGTATAGCTCACAAAGTCGAAAGGAGAAAGCCCATTTTCCCTACATCTTTGGGCCTAATGTTACTTTACGTTACGTTAATTTTTTAGAGAAGTACAACAGGGATAATCTGATTTAATTTCAATTAAATTGGCAATTGCATTTCTGAGAATTGCTAAGTTAGGTTAGGTTAAAAACGAGTGGCGGAGAGTGGCGAGTGTTCCACGCGCGCCTCAATGACATGTCAGCAGAATGGAAGGGGTCCGCAAGGGCCGAAGCTTGCCGGGGCTGCGGGACTGTTCGAAAGAGATACCGTGGCCCCGGAACATAAAGGGCGAGGAGGGAACATGGATGGGTTTTAATCAGTAAAAGTCTTACACTCGAGTCCCGCTGACTCGTCATTCGATGATTTCCGATCCGGAAAAAAAATGTGGTTAGTTTTTGCCGTTGCGGCCCTCTACACTCTACTTATGCAATTTTTTTTTTCAGTTGTGCTAATGTTTTTTTTCGTGTTTTTTGTTTTATGATAAAATTACGATAATTTTGCAATAAACCAGTAGACTGTAACGCTTAGGCCCAATAGTGGGCATTCTCCTTTTGGATCTATAAGGTACATAATAGTATCAAGCTACTAATGCTATTGTATGACACAAAAGAATAGTATTTTAAAAGGGGCCTGCTGGCTGGACGTTTGTTTGAATAATGATTATAATCTGAAGTATAGCTCGCAGAAAGTCGAAATTTGGGATTTGTAAGGTACATAATAGTATCAAGATCCTAATGCTATTGTGTGATATAAAATAATAGCATTAAAAAAAACTTTTTTACAAAAAATAAAACCGACTTCAGAGAAAACAAAAAAGTGAAAAATAACTTTAGAAAAAAAGCTTCAGAAGTCGGTGGCCTTTGTTTGATTGATTTAGATTTTTTGTCACCGACTTCTGAAGCTTTTTTTCTGAAGTTATTTTTCACTTTTTTGTTTTCTCTGAAGTCGGTTTTATTTTTTGTAAAAAAGTTTTTATTTTTCACTTTGTTGTGGTTCACATGTGCTTACCCCTTCACAGCGTACCGGTGTGATTTTCGGTTATGAATTAGTGTAAACAATATACAGATATGAGATTTCAGCAATTCCAGTACATTTGCTATCATTTATTGAGGAGTTCCGTTGCCTATCTCCGAAGTTCTTCATCAGATCTTCATCAAATTGAAATGGGATCACTTCGAGAAAGTACACTTTCTAAAACTACCCAAATCGCTTCTAGCGTGCCTATAAAATGTGAAGAGTTCCCTTAATTTCTCCAGGATTCCATCATCATATCCTGATTTGATGATAATGGGACAACCTGAGAAGTATACCCTTTAGGTGACTCAAATATCCGGATAGCTTAAATAAGATTCGGCCGAGTATTGTTAATTTGCTCTTAAGAAAATAAGAGTTCCGTTCCTTTGTCATGGATCCCATAATCAGAAGTAATCAGAACCTAACCAAATTCTCATCAATGTACTCTTAAAGTACATCCTTTCCAATAAAATAAAATAAACAATACATGTCATGGTAATAGGGCTTATCCCTAATAAATGGAACTTAACACACCTAACTGTCGAAATCTGGTTGTGTTGTTGAGTTCCTCAAAGCATACAGGCGTAATGCTACGTCGTGACATTGTATAAACAACTAGCGGACGTCCCGCGGTTTCACCCGCATAGTTCCCGTTCCCGTGGGAGTACGGGGATAAAATATATCCTATGTTACTCGTGGATAATGTAGCTTTCGAATGGTGAAAGAATTTTTAAAAACGGTCCAGTAGTTTTTAAGCCTATTCATTACAACCAAACAAACAAACAAACAAACAAAGTTTTCCTCTTTATAATATTATAAGTGTAGATAGTGTAGATAAACAACCAACCGTTTGTAGCAATTACTGCAGCTTTGCCGTGTATTTTTGAAGAGTTCCATTTATACCTCCGAAGATCAGCATCAGATCTTCAGCAAATTAAAATGGGACCACACGAGAAGCACCAGCTTTCAAATAAAAAAAACAACCATCAAAATCGGTTCACCCAATCGATAGTTCGGAGGTAACAAACACTGTCGAAATCTGGGTGTATTGTACACATCTGCGTACCCCCTCAGAGCATACAGGCGTGATGTTACGTCATGATAAAGTATAAACAATGAACCTACAAGCGATTGCAGCAATCACTGCAGATTTGCTGTTTATTTTTGAAGAGTTCCATTATATATTTCCGAAGATCAGCATCAGGTCTTCAGCAAATTAAAATGGGACCACACGGGAAGCACCAGCTTTCAAACAAAAAAAGAACCATCAAAATCGGTTCACCCAGTCGAAAGTTATGAGGTAGACGAATTGAGAACCTCCTCTTTTTGGAAGTCTGTTGAAAATGGGCCCGCTGGCTGGACGTTTGTTTGAGTAACGAATATCTTCTAAAGACAGGTCACAGAAAGTCAAAATTTTGGATTTGTAAGGTACATAATAGCATCAAGCTCCTAATGCTATTATATGATATAAAAGAGTAGTATTCAAAAAAGGGGCTCGCCAGCCGGACGTTTGTCTAAATAACGATTAACTCCTAAAGTATAGCTCTCAGAAAGTCGAAATTTTGGATTTGTGAGGTACATAATAGTTTCTAACTCCAAGCACTATTGGGCGATCTATAAGTATAATAACAAAAACAATAATCATAAGGGGCCCGCTAGCTAGACACTTTATAGAAACGTCATTTAATCAAAAACTGTTGAGGTACAAAATATATCTTACTTATTTTCTTTAGGTACAAAATAATGTCTTTATGAAAAACCTATTGATAAATCTCGTTGGGGCCTGCCAGATAAAATCACACAGAAAAATCTCAATCTATGATTCCATTATAAAGCCATATTCTTGTTCGCCTTCCAATGTTTGTTTTCACAGGAACCAAAAAGCAACCTGAATGATTTATAACCTGTGTACTGGCTTTTGTCCGCGTCTTCTCCCGCGTTGAGCCTAGATATATTCATATGGGAATGTATACGGTAGATGACAAAAAAAAACTAGTTAGTCCGTCATTTAGATAATCAGAAACTACGAGTATTTGACCCGTATTTTTTCTTTCGTTACGTAAACCAAAATTGACGAAGATACGACGCTTTTCTTTTTCGAAAAATTTTCAATACGTCACGCCTTGGTATAATTTTTTGTCAGTTCTGACGTCACGAGCCCCCACTCCCGAGTTTTGATGCGTTTTATCTATGTCATTATTCATTGATTTACAAAAACAAAAAATACGTGTCCATTATTTTTCAATACTCTCTAACTGACGGACTAAATAGATTTGCAAATTTTTTGATACTGTCATCATGCCTATTACCGGGACCAAAGTTAAAAGTATCCTTACCCAGGGTATGTTTTAAGATGTGTGTCAAGGTTTATACAAATCCTTTGGCTTGAAAGGTAACAGATATACAGGCAGAATTACTTTGGCATTCATTACTTTACTAGCTGTGCTCCGCGCTTTCACACGCTGTTTTTTGCTCAATTTCTCGAAAGCAGCTTTCAAAAGAGAATCGGCCGTTTTGGAGATTGACTGGAACAAACAAACAGACAAAATCGTCAGGGTTTTTTTTTCATAAGTGCCGTATACATATATTTTTATATGCATTCAGTAGTAGCTGTTATTTGAAAATTACAAACAAACACTTCTATTTTAATTATTTGTATAGATAGATAAAGGATACAAGGAATATATTTAAGTAAACAGTGATAGTCATCGCATTTGTAACGTTACTTACGTTACATCCACCTACGTAGGTACCTATATACGTACTTTCGTAGGTAGTTTGTTGTAAATTACCGACGCAGTGCGGGTACACAGCGACGGCGTTTGTGCGATGACTGGCAGTAGTGACAGTCGTTAGAGCAAGGCTGCATTTTCCACCGGGATTCGAGCGTAAGTTGGAATGAGTTACGAGCCACACTATGACATATGGCTGGCTTGCTTGCTTCCGTGGTGAGTTCTTGGATATTCATATGTTTGTAAAAGGGGAATGAGAAGGGAGTGCAGTTTGTTTACAGAGCTGTTTTTATTCTGTTGTCTTGGGGTACAGCAGTGCTAAGCAACAAAAAAAAAAATACATATTGCCTTTTTTAAAGAAGCCAGGGTAGATGAAGCGCATTTTCGTCACCTTCAAGACCCGGTTTCCACCAAAGCGGAGGAGAGATGTGCAAGATCCGACCAATCACATTGGTTGAAGTCAATCTCGCGTCTCTCGCCTTTTCTGTGACTGGTCGAAATTTGCACATTTCCTCTCCACTCCGCTCCTCTAAGCTTTTTTCAGGTTTTCCAACCTGGCCTTAGTTAATCTATTAACACCGCCCGCGCCATAACTCCCACAAATGCATTAAACTTGAGCATATTCAAAACATCATTCAGTCTCCGTTATCTTCAAGCAATTGACAGGAACAGAACGATTGACCGGATTTGTGAATTCGGGTGCAAAAGGGGCTTTGTTGATGGTCGGTTATGGTCTGCTCAACAAAAGCCTCAAGGGCATCATAATTATCCAATGTGAAATGAATTAGGCACATTCAATCATTCGATATCCATCCACCCGCATTCTCCAGTCAACCGGCAATCATGGCGCTTGCAACAGCGGCGAAATATCGGGACCTCAATAAAAATTATAATCACGGAAGATATCCCGTAAGAGTGACATTTTAAGTTTAGTTGTGAACCGTGATAACTTAAAACAGTCATTGAAAGCCTATTTCGTAAAAAAACTGATTCTCGTTACCCAGTCTATACACAAAACTAATGTCACATTTGCATAGCTAAATAATTTCATTTTATTTCACTTCCGAACCGGAGTGCTGTGTATATTTTAAAATTCATAGAGATTTAAATTCTTAGACACTTCAATATTTGCATCAGATCCGACGAGCAAGAGCCGCGAGAAATATGGAACAGTAATTCGATGTAAAAGATGTATTCCGTGTATGAAAATGTATTCCGTCTAGCACTAAAATACAAAATTTGACGCTGAGATCTTGTAATATAATCTGTTAGATTGACAGGATTTACTCCGTTAGGCTCATACATCATGCGGGGAGAAGATTGGTTTCATGCAATGAAAACACCGGGTGCGATACACTGATTTCAAATTACAACACAATTATTCATCATTGTTCATTGTTCTTTTTTGTGTGTTTCATTATGGTTTTATGGTGTACATGACACCATAAAGCCGGAAACACACTTACGTGGTGTGGCGTGTCGCGCCATAACCCCACCACCGCTCTGGCCAATCGGTGGTGAGCAGTCAGCGCCACGCCAGAACGCGCCACGACTTACAAATATGTCTCTAACCATACTAAATGTATGAAACCGATATTCTTCTGGCGCGCCACGCCACGCCACGCCACGCCACGCCACGTGTGTTTCCGGCATAAGATAGGATTTGTATAACGTCGGTTTAGCAAGCGCCACGCCACGCCACGCCACGCCACGCCACGCCACGCCACGCCACGTAAGTGTGTTTCCGGTTTTACATCCTTGTCTTCAATCACCGGTCCACTCTCATTCATCGTTTCGTGAAGTTTTAAAGGAAGACTGTGCATTTTCGTCTTTCCCTATAGGTAGTCACTATAGCTTCATCATAACATTGCATCTTTTGGCAGATAATTAATTGTATTATTCACTTCCATTTCAGCATAGAACCGTCTTTAATATAGATCCCATTTTTGGCACCAAATTATATCCATCGCGAACCCCTGAGACCGTTTGATGGACTTTTAAATTTTTATTACCTTATTATGCGAACGAATTTGTGGGCTAAGAAACCAACTAAATCGAAATTATAATTTTAATGAAACCTAATCTAAACACGAGTTGGCCTCTTTTCTTATAATCGAGGATCTCTAATTTAATCTCATCATCTACCTAGCCTTTTCCCAAATACACATGTTGTCGTCGGCTTCCAGTCTAACCGGAGGCAGCTGAATACCAGTATTTTACATGGAGCGACTGCCTATCTGACCTCCACGACCCAGTTAATACTGGGAAATAGCGATACCACTTAGCAAGACTGGTATCAGACTTTTTGGGCCACTGACTACCTGTAAAGACTGTCAAAGATGGACAAATCTGGGAACAACAGCTTAACGTGCTTTCCGAGGCACGGAGGTAACTCTGTATGTACGGGTCCACAGCCCAACCTAGGCAAGCACGGCTTAACCTAAAGATCGACCCGAGCGGCTGTTATTATTTAGCCACGAGGTCCGCTAATCTATGAGCTACTAATACTAGCTGTTGCCTACGAAAATATAAAATTATAGATGATAAGTGTGTGAAAAAAAAAGTAGGAAATTCATCCAGATCCGTTCATCCGTTCCGTCGTGATTGAATAACCACAAACATCCATCTAAACTTCATATTTATAATAGTAGTGAGGTGATAGAGCTGAAGAGTTAGTTTGTCTGAACGGTCAAATCTCTGAAACCTACCAGTAGCTTTTTTTTTTATTTTTTTTTATTTTTAGGATGGGAAATCATCAAATGACTTCTCCCACTCTGGGCGGAGCGGGAGGGAGTGTCAGACTTTTACTGACTAAAACCCATCCATGTTCCTTCCTCGCCCTTTATGTTCCGGGGCCGCGGTATCTCTTTCGAACAGGCCCGCAACCCCGATCAGTAGCATTTGAAAAATGATTTTGCAATGCCAATTCTTGAGGCACCGCGGTGCGTCCTTTAAGAGGCTAGCAAAAAACCGGAGAAACTGCGGGGCACAACTAGAGATAAAATAATATAAACACGAGATTTTCATGGCACATCTTAGCGGAATGTTACCCACCCTCGTCTGTTGGCAGACAATGGTTCTTTATTCTGCACATTTTAATTATTTGATAACAAGGTGCTTTAAAAAAACAATTTGTTTTCTTGACTTGTCACTCAAAATGGTCAATGATTGCACTGGTCTTGGTGCGTTCATGTCTTCAACAGAATTAATATTCATTTCGCAGACACTTTGATCTGGGACATGACAAATAGGCTTTAATGAGGACTCGGAAATTAGGGTACCTTATTCATATCATCCATGTTGGTTGAATGGATGTTTGTTACTCAATCAAGCCAGAACCGCTGAACGGATCTGGATGAAATTTGGCACAGAAATAAAGGGTGTAAAAAAAGTCGTTTCCCAGCAATATTTTTTGCGTGAAGTTACTTAGTTTGATGATGTACAGAATGCTTTGTTGGCGGCTTCGTGATGAGGTAATTTACACCAATATATAGTCAGGAATAAAAAAAAATATTACTTTCAATAATTGTACACGAAACACTTATCTAAGCACTATGCAGCGTTACAACTAGGGAAAAGAGTGTTTACGATGAGCTCTGGCACCCAATGTAAGATTTAACTTGTGTTTAGGGTGCCAGCGTCCTAGAGGGGCCCGCAAGGGCCGAAGCCTGCCGGTTTTGCGGGACTGTTCGAAAGAGATACCGCGGCCCCGGAACGTAAAGGGCGAGGAAGGAACATGGATGGGTTTTAGTCAGTAAGAGTCTGACACTCCCTCCCGCCCCGCCCAGAGTTGGAGAAGTCATTTGATGATTTCCCATCCTAAAAAAAAAAAAAAAAAAAAAAAGGGTGCCAGCGTCCTCGCCTATACTTTGGACATGTAACAATAGTTGTAAGACGAGCACAGCAGTATATCATAATTTAATTACAATACTAAATTTACTAGCTAATACAACCAAGATGTGGCCTATTTATGTATCTATGTATAGGTGTGTAAACTAGTGTGAGGAATAGATACATATGGTGAAACCTTGTGTTTATGTAAGTCTGTATAAATATATATTATAAACATATTATTTTACTAACTGCATTAGGTTAAGCGATCGATATCCGTAGTAAGTCTTCAGTTTCGTTATAGGTTAATGTTAAGAGCCACTTCGTGACTTTGGTTTTGCATCCTTTTGTACACATAGGTGCAATGGAGCAGAGTTTATTTATTTTATTATATAAATGGTCTACAGTATACCGAAATGACGCTGAGCAAGGCCCGTTCGACATCCGTGGGTTGAGCATACTTCGAAATGTCTGCGCTTTTTGGTAGTACTCGGATCATATACCACAGAAGGATGCTTGCGCAGAATAGTACTAAGGACTAAAGCTGTCTCACAGTGAGAACCTGACATTCGGAGTAGAGAGCCGTAGTGGGATACCTAAAAGGCTTCGAGGTCATAACCTAGCACATGTTATAGACTCCTTTTTTTCTACCCATCCCATACACATCAAAATTTCCAAGCGAACGTAGTCGAGGGCAAAAGCTAAATTGTCCTTCTGTGTGTTGTGCTATGTTTTTTGTGTGCACTAAATACATGATTCATCTATCTATCTAGTAGGCTCATAACTTCAGTATTACATAATTATACTACTTATCCCTCCCTCGCTACCCAAAACATGGCGTCAAACTTACCTGATCGCAACCACCAAAGACACAGTGGAAGCGGCGCAGTTTTGGGGCCACAATATTTTAAAATATTGTGCAAGTAACATGAAGAAGACCTTCCTACTCCTACAAAATATTTATTATCCATCTAAAATTCTTTCAGGTTAATGCAATTCTATCACAATTTATGATTCTGTTTAATTTTCCATGTGTATGTTGAAAAAACTCGTTGCATTTCAGTGTATTGCAGTTCTATTTATACATATTTATAAATAAACTTAAAAGGAAAGTGCTTGAGATTTCATTGCTTTAAGTCACGACAAGTTTTTGATTTAACAAGTGGTGCTGGGACGACGCATGAACATTTACAAGGTGGCCGGAAAACTTAGTTGAGAATACGTTGAAAAAGAGCATTTGAAGTAAGAAGGTTGAATGTTGTTGTGTGGTTAATCCTAAGTTGAAGGAAAAGTTTGCCTCAAATTAAATGGTCAGATTTAAAACATTGTTTAGTTGCATAGAAATATCTGACTTATGTATATTCTCTCAACACAACATCACCGGGTCTTTATATATTACTTCTGACCTGTAGGGAAATTGAGAAATGGTCCCTAAAAACTTTGTTCCATAGTTAATTTGTACCCATAACTATCGGAACATTAATCAGTCGAAACTATACCATTTATTGAATTAACCAATTTGTGTAATTGGATTTTGAACATAAAAAGTCCAATTCCGATTAGTCAAGCCCAAACCCAATCCTCCAAAGTTTGTAACAATTCGATTTAAAACATTAATCGGTATGGACGTCCCGTCGTTGAAGGAAACCCATCCCCAGAAGTATTATTTCAAAGCACTATGTAAATTCATGTTTTACTTGGGGATGGGGGATCTCTGGTATGAGAAAACCGAAGTTTCCTTCTACAGACAGAAGATTTACAATGCCTGGATGATATTGGCGAATGGATACGTCATCGTCATCCTGTTTGACGAGCTAATGGCTCATGCCAGGACTGATTTGACGGACAGGGAGAAGAATGACTTGGTGCAGTTCACTTTTGCGCATCCCTTAATTTACTGCAAGGTGTTAACGCTTTACATCTGGAAGGCCCGCATCAAGGTTGTGATGGAACGGTTGCTGGAGGGCAGTGGAACTATTTTCAATTCTTTGGAGCTGGAAAGAATGTCTGTTAAGCAGTTCGCAAGACATTGCTTTACATTGACTGCTGTCTCCTTTGTGACGCTGTGCTCAGCTTCCATCGAAGCCGTGAGGCTACATTTTACAGAGGGTAAGTTATTCCCTTTTTAACCGACTTCCAAAAAGGAGGAGGTTCTCTATTCGACTGTATGTATTTTTTTTTTTTTTTTTTGTGTATGTTCACCGATTACTCGAAGACGCCTGAACCGATTTGAAAAATTCTTTTTTTGTTTGAAAGGGTATACTTCCAAGTTGGTCCCATAGTCGCCAAGTCGGGATCTGATGATGGAATCTTGGCGACATCGAGGGAACTCTTCAAATTTTATAGGATAACGTACAGCAATTTTGGTATTTGCTACAACAAGTGAAGCATTTGCGTTTGATAAGAACCATTCTACCATCAGATCTGATGATGAAGCCAAGAGTCACGGAACTCCATAATGAGACAATGTATCCTAGTCGTGTTTGGGCTTGTTGTAATTGTAACGGTGTGCACTTTCCATGTGTACCAAGCACATGTGAACCACTAAAAAGTGAAAAATAAAAACTTTTTTGCAAAAAATAAAACCGACTTCAAAAAAAAAACCAAAAAAGTGAAAAATAACTTTAGCTTCTGAAGTCGGTGACAAAAAAATTAAATCAATCATACAAACGTCACCGACTTCAGAAGCTAAAGTTATTTTTCACTTTTTTGGTTTTTTTTTTGAAGTCGGTTTCATTTTTTGCAAAAAAGTTTTTTGTTAGTTTTATGTCTTTCAAATCACCACTTCAGACTGTTAGTAATTTCTTTCTAATGTTTTTGGCACTTTGTTCCCAGGCATACCGGTTCGCACTGAAGTGGTGTACTTCCCCAGTTCGTCACAGTCTGGCTTCAGTATCAACGTTCTCCGTTTCTTCACGGAGTTCCACTGGTACTACATAGTAGCCATGATGGCTACTATGGACTGCCTCGCCCTATGTTCGCTACTCACTGTAGGCCACAAGTTCAGGGTACTAGGGTTGTATTTCCGAGAACTGAGGATGAGGACTATGGAGAACAAAGAGAAGAAGTCTAGGAAGGAGCTTGCAGAAGAGTTTAAGAAAGATTTCGTGATTGGGATCAAGTTGCACGCAGACGCTTTGTGGTAAGTTGACAAAGTTACGACAAAGTGACAAAGTTACGAGTACGACTTTGACATTTTTGATTAACAAAAATATAGAAGAGTCTTTTACACAAAAAATAAATGGCATTTTTCCAACCTTAGTCAAGTTTCGATTTAATGGGAACTTTTGTCTCAAGTCTCCAGCATCTCAGCTAACAATTATTTACGGCATTCCGATATAGGAGAGCATAAACTCATCGCAATTCGTATTACAGGTGTGCCCGAAATGTACAACACTCCATGGGTCCTCTCTACAGTATCCAAGTGATGGAGAGTGTCGCCCTGCTTGTCATGTGCCTTATAAAACTAGTTGTAAGTACATATACATGTAAATTCATTGTTTTATTGATCATCTTCAACATCATCATTATTCAGCCGCTAAAGTCAACTGCTGGGCATAAGGCTCCTCGAAGTAAGAAAGAAGAAAAGCGAAGCATACTTCGATCAGTCTCATGGTAACCCAGAGAATTACTGCGATCTTTAAAACAGGTCATCAGTAAACCTGAGAGGTCTACCTGTGCTGCACCTTATTTCGTTTTAGTCTTCATTCACAATTCATCATCACCAGCGAACAGCAGTCTACTAGTTTATGTAGATAAGCTTCTCCAATCATACACCACGCAAGCAGATTCTCGGCAACTCATCCAGCTGCTTCAAAGCACCCTGAGAAGAATTCGCAATGTTTTTTTTGCATTAAATGAATATCTAATTGCAGGTGGCGGAGCGTAATATCACCTATCTGTTGGCAACCTCTACGTTCATCATCTGTCTTATAATACTGACTGGTTCCTACATGATGGCCGCCGGAGACGTCACTTATGAGGTATTTCGCATTTTTAGTTACGATCTTTACATGAAACTCCTATGCCTGTGCCTAAATGAGTGATAAATGTTGATGGATGGAGAAGGAGAGGAAAGCCAGAGAAAAGATGTTTGATTGAGGAATTAAAAGAAACAAAGTGTGTAGCAGGGGGGTAGGGGGGTTGACGTGGGAAAATGGAAGAAAAAACGGACCCCGAGAAAAATGGGACAGGGTCAGGAAGAAGATAATGTGCACTTCATGCACACTTGCACTATCCTGCTTCTATATTGCTTCGTACATCTCCGCACGTCTCCGTTTTGGTGGAGGCCGGGTCCCGTTTACTACGCAACCACGGCGTGGCGCAGGCGCAGCCAGTCCTATTCCGAAGCTCTAAGCGGCCGCCTCCATGAGCGAGCGAATCGCGGCGATTCAACGTATTTCTATACGAAAATATCGCCGCTATTCTCTCCAACTGTAGCTAGGGGAATTCTCGAGAATGCGTGAGGATTCTGCGGAAGACGCGCGACCTTTTCTGGCTCGTAACTAGTTTGTATGTTATGCAGTTGACATAAAGTTATGTACAGTTTCGTTGCAAAAAGTCGCTCCCTTTCCATTCCGCGGCTGTGAAAATTGAGCCTAAATAATGTCCTATGCACTGCAATGAGACAGCATCAGACTGATATCATTTAACTGTTCCCAGGCTTCGCTGGTCGGCACGGCAATATTCCACAGCGGTTGGGAGGAGTGCCACCCGGGGCCTGACTTCCGGGCTCTGGCTGTAGTAGCCCTGCAGATGAGCCAGGTGCCTGTCTACATGACGGCCTTTGGAGTCATCACCTTGTCTCATACCAACTTTATATCGGTGAGTATTAAAAAAAATGCGACAATATTTATGTGGTAGCAAGTCCTGTATAGTTGATTTCCAGTCTATAGTGTTTCAAAGTTCATAAAATCCTAATAATATAATTCCGAAGGCATCTACGACAGCAAACCCCCAAATCGCAATGATAGACCTTGCGCGATACATACGCTTAGTTTCTATGTTATTTGTAACTCTTAGGAAAACAGCTATACGTAGGTACAACTATGCCTAAAGCCTGGATTCCACCAAAGCAGACACGAGCGGACCGGAGAGGAGGAGTGCGGAAACCAACCAATCAGATTGGTTGTTTACATTGCGTTTCTAGTCTCTTCTGATTGGTCATATACTCGTATCTTCTCCGCTCCGCTCTCTCCTTGCTTCGGCTTGCTTTACAGGCTTGACGTTATGACACGACACTGTCACCATCTGCTCGTAAGGAAGCGTTTTCATAGTAATAACCAGTCGTGTAGCATTCATCATCTGCTTGTACAGAACCACTCCTGGAAAAGGGGCTTTCCATGTCCGATGATAACCATTGACCCCAACCGCAAATCACAGCAACAAAATCGCCCAAACCAATAGGCATGAAGACATTATCAAAAAATTACTAATCTATTTAGTCCGTCACGTATTTTTCTTTCGTTACTTAAACCAAAATTGAAAATCGAATTTAAAATTCTCTATACGTCACGCCTAGGTATATTTTTTAGAGCGTACTGACGTCATGAGCTTCCACTCCCGAGTTTTAATAAGTTTCATCGATGTCAATATTCATTGATTTACAAGAACAACAAATATGTGTCCATTATTTTCCAATACTCTAACTGACGGACTAAATAGATTAGTAATTTTTTGATAATGTCTTCATGCCTATTGGATTGGGCGATTTTGTTGCTGTGATTTGCGGTTGAGTGGCAATGGTTATCTTCGGACATCGAAAGCGGACATCGAAAGCCCCTTTTCCAGGAGTGGTTCTGTACAAGCAGATTCTTTCTTCCTTTTTCCTTTCCTTTGATTCTTTCTTTCTTTTCTTTTCTTTATTTTCAGGTACTCCGGTCCTCATACTCCTTTTTTGCTGTAATGTATTAGAAAACGCAATCCAACCATCCCATTGTTATGTGCACAGTGAAAAATTTGAGTGAACGTAAATTATTAACATCGAATACTTACTTTGTGTAGTTATTTAGTTTAAAAAGAAAAATATATCTTTTGTTCATAATATCGTATTTGCTTCATGTATGTCTGGAATAAGTTTCAATGAAACTACATGACCCGAATGGTGTAGTGGTAGTGAGGCTGCCTTACGTTCTTAGGGTCCTGGATTCGAACCCCGGTACGAGCAAATGTTTGTGTGATGAGCATGGACATTGGTTTCCGAGTCATGGATGTTTATATGTATAATAAGTACATAAGCCTTGCTTAGTGTGGCACTAGATGGCGCTGTGTGTTAATGTCCAGCGATATTTATTTATTTGTTATTTATTTTACATATAATTTTTTACTGCAATTTTAGACTCATTTTAAGGTGAAAGCGTCAGGGTAGCAAGCGAAATTAAAATATTGTTTGTAACTGTAAGACGTATGTAGTTACAGAATTATAATCATCAAAATCATCAACACAACCCTCCAAGTTCATGGTCGAGTAATGGGTTTTTCAAGGTCAAAATCGTTCCTCGACCTTTATGAACTTGGAGGGTTGATGATTTATTTATCATTTATTTAGGAGCATCAGCCTTAAAGTATCTTCAAAATAAGCCATATTTAGGTGAAAGCGTCAGAGTGAAATTAAATTATTCTTAGGTTTTTTTTTGCAATTTGCAGGCCATTGGAAGGTTGTATATGAAGTTAAAATATCGTTCGCGACTGGAAAACTTATGTAGTTATAGAATAGGCTAGTTTCCACCATCAATAAATTGCAAAACGAATTAGTCCGTCAGTTAGAGTATTGGAAAATAATGGACACGTATTTTTTGTTTTTGTAAATCACTGAGTACTGACAAAGATAAAACGCATCAAAACTCGGGAGTGGGGGCTCGTGACGTCACAACGCACTAAAAACTATAGCACGGCGTGACGTATTTCGAATTTTAAAAGCGTCGTATCTTCGTCAATTTTGGTTTATGTAACAAAAGAAAAAATACTGGTCAAATATTTTTTATAATCTAACTGACGGACTAATTAGATTTTTTTAGGACACAAGCCTATTATAACCATCAACATCATCAATACAACCATCGAAGTTCATATAAGTCGAGGAACGATTTTTTCAAGGTCAAAGTCGTTCCTAGACTTATGTGAGCTTGGAGGGTTGTATTGATGATTTCGATGATAATAATTCTGTAACTACGTACGTCTTACAGTCGCGACCGATATTTTCATTAACTTACAATAGGTTGTATGTTGATGAAAATATCGGTCGCGACTGCACTGGCCTGCAAATTGCAAAAAACGTACGAAAATTTGAACTTCGCGGGCTAACCTGACGCCACCCCCTTAAGAGTGGCCTGAAAATGACCCGAAACCTACATAGAGGCCAAAACGGTCGAAAGAGATCTCTCTTTTAAAATAATAACCAAAGACAATATTAAACAAATCTCCAGCCTCCGTAAGCTGCTTACAGTTATCTCCGTCATTATTAATTTCACGAAAATCCCTTTGTTTCGTGTTTCGCCCATCTGCGACGATATTTTAATTTTAATAGATTTTGGGGACGAAGGCGCAAAGTAATTCGTTCGAAAATTAGAAGTGGAAATCTGTTATTGAAAAGTGGTAGGTATTTAAATCTTCATTGTTTCGTTTACTAGCTTTTTACTCGTGGCGTTGTCTGCATAAACATCAAAAAGAAAAAAACAAGAACAATATATTAATTTTATTTAGCCTTTATAGTTCCCCTGCTATTTCTGCTGGGCAAAGACTTCCCCCCATAGCATACTCGTCTCTCCATGCGGTTTTCTCTGACCTACTGTGTGTTTTAGATTGGGAAAAATATCAAAAGAAAAAAATGTACAGCGTAACTCAACGCTACAGGATCTGTAAAATTTGGAGAGGGATCAATAGTTTTTGAGATTACGTCCTTCATACTCGTATAAAGCTATAAAGCTAACGCGTTTACTTTTAATAATATTATAAATAATTTCTGTACCAAAAGTGTTGAAAATATTTTATACAAAAGAAAAGATATATATATAATAGCTTAAAAGTTCCTTAGGTGCTGTTAGTTTCTACTTAAGTATTTGGTCTGGTACAGTAAAGTACTTACCTACTTCACAACTCACACCTATTTCTTCTGCCAAGCACTTGTTCCAGTTTTCAAGGAGTTTGAGTGTTGCGAAAATTATAGAACATTTAGATCTTTCTGTCAAACTACGGCGAAGCAGAGGTAGGGTTATGATTTTTACCTGTATGTATGTTCATTTTGATGAGGTTTCTACGTCTGAGCATTGTCGTTGGTTTGTAACCAAGGTTACGTTATTGTTGATTGTCTTGTCTTGTGAGTTTGGTTTTAATGTAAAAAATAAAGTGTGTGGTATACGGTTATTATATATGGTTTTACTTATAGTAATTAGGAATATGGAGACTTCCATAAGTAAATGGTGTTATTAGGAATTTAACAGGTTATGGGCCGCCCCATATTCCTGATCTTTAGTGATTGGTGAAAATTTGCCAAATTTACGATAAAATATTTTTTTTTGGAATTCATACACAATCTGATACTGGAGCAACGGCCTTCAAGAGTAAAATATGGCTCAATTAAAACCACAAAACGTGATTTGTCGGTTAGAGGATGGAAACAATTTTCATAATTGGAAATTCAGATTAGAGATGCTAATGGAGGAGAAAGGTCTTGGTGATATAGTGGCCTGTGCTGAGGTGAAGGAGGCAAATAAAAAGAAGGATGCAGAAGCGAGATCGCTAATAGTACAATGCATAGGAGATAATTTTTTGGAGATTGTGAAAGGGTGCAAAAGTGCAAAAGATATGATGGGTTCTTTAGAAAACATCTTTACACGAAAAAGTATAATGAATAAATATAATTTGAAAAAGAGGCTAATCGAGTTGAAATGTGACATGAACGAAAAATTACAAGATTTTTTCTTAAAATTTGACAAGCTGGTAAATGACATTGAAGTAATGTCAAAAATGGACGAGTCTGATAAAGTAGTACATTTGTTACTCGCTTTACCCGGTAAATATAATAATGTTACGACAGCCTTAGAAGCAATGAATGAAGAACTTACTTTAGAAAAGACAAAAAGGACCCTACTTGATGCAGAAATTAGACTAAATGACATGATAGCACCAAACCAAGATAGTGCATTTAATATAGAATGCTGGAATTGTAATGAAAGAGGACATACAGCAAGATATTGTCATAAAAATACTCAAAACAGACAGTATTATACATCCCAACGGGGAATTTCTGTCCGGGGTCCTGAACTATATAGACGAGGTCGTGGCAGAATGCAGGAACGCACTCGAGGTGCAAATAGAGCGAGTACTTCGAGGGACAATGCAATAATTGTTCACGAAGAAAGTACCGAGGAAGTGGGCTACATGGTTGATGGAGAGTTTAATTTAACTTGTAAGGCATTTCTTAATCGATCAATTTACTTTGTAGTAGATTCTGGTGCATCACAAAATTTTATATCAGATCGTTATACACAGTGTATGACAAATATAAAAAACCTAGAACAGCCCATACCAATTAGCACAGCTAATGGTGAAAAATTAATTGCATATCAAAGCGGCAGTTTACCAATAAAATGTGGCAATGTTAAGTTCACTGTTGACGGACTTATAGTGGCAAATTTAGCCTATAATCTTCTATCTGTACGAAAATTACTGGAAAAACCAAACAAGATCATATTTGTTAATGAATATGCAAAAATTATTTTTTATAATGGCTCTACTATATGTGCATACAATAATGGCAAACTTTATATGTTACAGGGTGAAATTGTAATAGAGAATGGTGTCGCGGCTTTATACTCAGCGGAGGGTATGTTATGGCATAGACGATTAGGACATACCAGTTCTAAAACATTACAAAGGCTGCAGCTACCGCTTAACAACAATGTATGTAACGCGTGCATGAAAGGTAAGGCAACAAGGCTACCATTCAAAACGTTAGAGCGGCCTAGGTCACGTCAGGTCTTAGAACTGTTGCACAGTGATATAGCGGGCCCATCTAACATTCCTACTATACAGGGTGAAATCTATTTTCAAACGATTATAGATGATTTTTCCCATTTTTGCGTAGTTTTTTTGTTAAAAAGAAAATCTGAAGCTGCTGATAATATTTTTAACTACATTCGCCGATACGAAAACGAATTTGAGGAAACAGTTAAAAGGATTAGATGTGACAATGGAGGTGAATATACCTGTAATAAATTACGTGAATTTTGTGCTCTGAAAGGTATCGCTTTAGAATATAGTTTACCATATTCACCAGCTAGTAATGGCGTTGCAGAACGAATGAATCGAAGTTTATACAATAAAGCAAGGACTATGCTTGTTGAAACTCAGCTACCGAAAAATTTGTGGGGTGAAGCTATAAAATGTGCAGCTTACCAGTTAAACCGTTGTACCTCTATAGCTATTAATTATGAAACTCCTTGTGAAGTTTTATATGGAACAAGAGACCTAAATAAATTACGTGCATTTGGTGCAAAGGCGTGGGCTTACATTTTACCTAAACAGGATAAACTTTCTGAAAGAGCACGTGAGTGCAGAATGGTAGGATACAGCAGGACAGGGTATAATCTATGGGATCCTAAAACCAACGAAATAATTATATCACGAGATGTAAGATTTGATGAAAACGACATTTTATACAACGAAAGTAATCAAGTTAATATAGAACAAGAGTGGCAAAAAGGAATTATGTCAGAAATTATCTCAGAAAATAATAATAGGATTGCAGAACCTGAACAAGGTAATGAAGATAGAGAAGAGGTTATCATTAATAATACGAATTGTGATGAAGAAATTACCGAACCAGAAGAAATGTTTGAAGATTGTACTGAAGAGAATTTAAATGAAAGAGACGGTGATACAAATGAAAATTTAATAAAAACAAGAAGTGGCAGAAATGTTAGACCTCCGAAAAAGTTAGAAGATTATGAAACTCACGTGGCCTACTGTTTGTGTACAGGTGACCCAGGTTCTTACAAAGAAGCTGTTGAAAGGGGTCAAGACTGGCAAGATGCCATTGACAAAGAATTAAATTCCCTTAAATATTTGGAAACCTGGGAAGAATCGAAATTACCTGAAGATAAAAAGGCTATAGATACCAAATGGGTATTCACTACTAAAAAAGATGGTACAAAAAAGGCCAGATTGGTGGCGAAAGGTTTTCAAGAAGAAACACTGTTTAATGTATATTCGCCAGTAGCTCGTATGCCTACAATTCGTATGATGCTGAGCCAAGCAGTACAAAATGATATGTATATGAAACAATTAGATGTTCCAACGGCGTTTTTAAATGGTATTTTAAAGGAAGATGTCTATATAAAACCGCCTCTAGGAGTGAAAGTTGAAAAAGGTGTTGTTCTGAAACTAAAACGATCGCTCTATGGGTTAAAACAAGCACCTAAATGCTGGAACGAAAGACTTCATTCTTTTTTAATGCAGAAAGGGTTTGTACAATCTAAACATGATTTTTGTCTTTATATTTTGGACGATGTATATTTGTTAGTGTATGTTGATGATATCATTCTAATGTCAAAAAATGAAATAAACTTACACAAAGCACATTTTTTTTTAAAAACTGAATTTAACGTTAAGGACCTTGGGGAAGTGAGTACTTACTTAGGTTTGGATATTGTGAGAACGCAAGAATCAATTTTAATTTCTCAAGAATCAGCAATAAATAGATTGCTTGATAAATTTAACATGACAGATTGCAAAGGAGCTGAGACGCCGATGGAAGTAAATTTTACCACAGATGACAATGAAACTATTACTTTGGATCTACCATATCGCGAGCTTATTGGTAGTCTACTATATTTAGCCACTTCGACTAGACCAGATATTTGCTTCGCAGTATCTTTCTTAAGTAGATTTTTAGATGCGCCTACTTTATCACTGTGGAAAGCAGCTAAGCGTGTTTTGCGGTATTTAAAAGAAACAAAGTCAAAATCTCTCGTATATAAACGGAATAGCAGGTGTAACTTAGTTGCCTATACCGATGCTGACTGGGCTGGCGACAAAAAAGACAGAAAAAGCGTGAGTGGTTCTGTAGTTTTCTTTGGCAATCATTTGTTGGCCTGGTTCTGTAAGAAACAAAATATGGTCGCCTTATCAACAGCCGAAGCTGAGTATGTAGCTGCGGCTCTAGTGTGTGCCGAATTAATTTGTATAAAGGGTTTGGTACAAGATTTTAACTGTCCTTCAAATTCAATATTACTTGTAGATAATCAAAGTGCGATTAAGTTAATGGAGTCAAATGAAAATAGTAAGAGGTCAAAGCATATTGATATTAAATACCATTTTATCAAAGATTTAATTAGTAAACGGGTTATAATTGTGAAATATGTAAGCACGAATGAAAATGTAGCAGATATTTTGACAAAGGCTTTGGGAAAACTGAAGCACAACTATTTTGTACAGAAACTAGGCTTTAATTAAATAATTTCTTTGTATAAGGTTATATTTTAGATGAGGTTACTTATGTTTCAGTTTTAATTTCAACAACTTGCATTTGTGCTATATATTGAACTGAATAAAGTTCTTGAAATTAAGGGGGGATAGGATTATTAATAAATTTAATTTGAAATTTTAATTTTAATTCATAATTTTAATACCTAATGATTTTTATTGTTATTTTATTGTTCTCGTTTTATAACAATTCTTATTCTGTGATGAATTAGAATTGAGGGGGGATGATGAGGTTTCTACGTCTGAGCATTGTCGTTGGTTTGTAACCAAGGTTACGTTATTGTTGATTGTCTTGTCTTGTGAGTTTGGTTTTAATGTAAAAAATAAAGTGTGTGGTATACGGTTATTATATATGGTTTTACTTATAGTAATTAGGAATATGGAGACTTCCATAAGTAAATGGTGTTATTAGGAATTTAACACATTTGTTCTTTCAAAATTTCTAAACTACTACTCATAATTTGGAAAATCGGTTCCCTCTCTTTGTAATCAGCATCTCTAGGATTTTCTTCTCAATTTATAACACTTTAGCGTTTCTCTATCAAATTCTCGAGATATTTGGCGACAGGATGCCCCACTTGGAACTCATCCAGCTTCCACTGCGTCTTCGGTTAAGACCCGAGTTCACGATACTGAATTTGTATCGATTCTATAATATATGGCCGACTTCACATATAAATTGGGAAAAGTATTGGAGAACGAAAATAAAGTACTTATGTATATTATGTCCTTATGTTGAGGGATGGCGAGGAAGGCCAAATATACGATGGATGGATTGTACGAGGAATGATATGAAAGAGAAAGGAGTAAATGATGTCTGACAGGAGAGAATGCAAGAAGAAAACGTGTTGCGCCGACCCAAAGAAGAATGGGACAAGGGCCCACCTGACCTAATAATTACATTGTGCAAATAATTAAAAGAAAAATCATTAGCTAAAAATGTCAGGTACTCTCGTCTATTGAGCAGCATGCCCACGTCTATATTTATTTCCGTTTCTTATTTAGTTAGGTATTCATGAGTGAGGTGATAACTGATCTAAATGAATTGTATGATTTTGCAAATCCACTGCACGCTTAAAGAGAAACATACACTTTTGATATTTAAAATAAATAGATTCTATTAAAAAATTGAAAACTAAAAAAAAGCCAGTTTTAAAACTTGATCAAATACAACCACAATCCAAACTAGATCCAATGTATTCTATCCGAACTGCAATACCTCTTCCAACATGAATATTTTGTATCAAACACAAAATCCGATATTTGTATTTGTACTCGTATGTTACCATCGCTCGGCCCCGTGAGCTGGGGTCGTAAGTTCGTAACACACACAAATGATACAGACTCCGTATCCTTGCTCCGTTGACTAAAGATGAATGTTTGTTCCGATAGGTAATGCAGTACCTCAAGCTAGCTGGAAAATGTATGCGAATTTGTATTGGGTTTACGTTTTTAGTTTAGTTCACGTCTGAGCTAGTAGTTTGGTATTCATTTGTGGAATACTGCAAGGAACAGTGTACCGGATTGAGGCGCCGCCGGTACAGGATTTTTTCGTATCTGTAGCCTGGTTTCTGGGCTTTTTTGAGGTGCGGGAGTAAAATAAATCAAAATGCTTCGTCTTTGAAAACCATATTAAAATGGTCACATTGATCGAGGAAAGTGGGGTAAGGGGACAATGCATTAGCCAATGCCGAGGCCGTTCTTATTGTATCGCGTGATATTTAAGCGTTTTGATTGGTTTGGAGATCTTGAAGGTAAATATGAATGGTAGGAAATGCACAAAGATTAAAAATAGTTAACGTAATCCTAACCAAAAGGTTTATTTTAAGAAATAATAAAGAAGGTAGCCAGGAGGTATCCTATTACCCAGTACTAACTGGGTTGTGGAGGTCAGATAGGCAGTCGCTCCATGTAAAATACTGGTATTCAGCTGCATCCGGTTAGACTGGGAGCCGACTCCAACATAGTTGGTAAAAGCTAGGCAGATGATCATAATGACGACTAAAGAAACAGTTTATTTGAAGAAATATTTAGGACTTATAGTAATTTCGATTTGCGCTTAACATAACATAGGTGCAGGAGGCCTACCACGAACTCTTAACGCGATCCAGTTTAGGACCTAAACTGAACTGTTCGTCTAATTGGTACCATGACGTCAGTTTAACGATTCAATTTTAGGCCATGCCATCTGACAGCGATTGACCACGAACTGAGTCGCTAGTTTTGGTTTCATTCATTCAATTTGTACTTGTTTGGTACCATGACGTCCTTAGAGCAGCTCAACTGAAACGCTCAACGATCAACTTTAGCGATTCAATAAAAGTTACTATTTCTCTAACATTAACTGAAACGTTTGGTGAATTATTAACGTAAATAAAGTTTTTAAGTGGTATTTCAGTGGAATTTTGCAAAAACCAACCTCTGTCTGTCAGTCCGTCTGTTCATCTGCCTGTCTATACGTCTGTATGTCCGTCTGTCTGTCTGTCCGTCTATCTGTCCGTCTGTCTGTCCGTCTGTATGTCCTTCTGTCTGTTCATCTGTCTGTCCGTCTGTCCGTCTGTCTGTCTGTCCGTCTATCTGTCCGTCTGTCTGTCCGTCTGTATGTCCTTCTGTCTGTTCATCTGTCTGTCCGTCTGTCTGTCCGTCTATCTATCCGTCTGTCTGTCCGTCTGTATGTCCGTCTGTATTTCCGTCTGTCTGTTCATCTGTCTGTCCTTCCGTCTGTCTGTTCGTCTGTCTGTCCGTCTGTCTGTCCGTCTGTATGTCCGTCTGTCTGTCCGTCTGTATGTCCGTCTGTTTGCCTGTCTGTATATCCTTCTGTCTGTTCATCTGTCTGTCCGTCTGTCTATCCGTCTGTCTGTCCGTCTGTATGGCCATCTGTCTGTCCGTCTGTATGTCCGTCTGTCTGTCTGTCTGTATATCCGTCTGTTTGTCCGTCTGTCTGTCCATTTGTCTGTCCGTCTTTCTGTCCGTCTGTCTGTCCGTCTGTTTGTACATCTGTCTGTCAGTCTGTGTGTCCGTCTGTCTGTCCGTCTGTATGTCCGTCTGTCTATCCGTCTGTATTTCCGTCTGTCTGTTCATCTGTCTGTCCTTCCGTCTGTCTGTTCGTCTGTCTGTCCGTCTATCTATCCGTCTGTCTGTCCGTCTGTATGTCCGTCTGTCTGTCCGTCTGTATGTCCGTCTGTCTGTCTGTCTGTATATCCGTCTGTTTGTCCGTCTGTCTGATCATCTGTCTGTCCGTCTGTCTGTCCGTCTATCTATCCGTCTGTCTGTCCGTCTGTATGTCCGTCTGTCTGTCCGTCTGTATGTCCGTCTGTCTGTCTGTCTGTATATCCGTCTGTCTGTTCATCTGTCTGTCCGTCTGTCTATCCGTCTGTCTGTCCGTCTGTATGGCCATCTGTCTGTCCGTCTGTATGTCCGTCTGTCTGTCTGTATATCCGTCTGTTTGTCCGTCTGTCTGTCCATTTGTCTGGCCGTCTTTCTGTCCGTCTGTCTGTCCGTCTGTTTGTACATCTGTCTGTCAGTCTGTGTGTCCGTCTGTCTGTCCGTCTGTCTACCCATCTGTCTGTCCGTCGATCTGTTTGTCTGAACATATGTCTGTCCGTCTGTCTGTCCGTCTATCTGTTCGTCGGTCTATCCGTCTTTATGTCCGTCTGTCTGTCCGTCCGTCTGTCTGTCTGTCTGTCTGTCCGTCTGCGTGTCCGTCTGTCTGTCCGTATGTCTGCCTGTATGTCTGTCCGTATATCTGTCCGTCTGTCCATTAGACTGACTGTAAAAAATGTCCGCAAAACAAAGTTATTTGATCCTAATAGCGTTGTCTCTTTCTCACCAAAAACGTTTCAAACGCGGTTCAGGCACAAATTACGATCTTTCATTCACTTTTAACGATCCAAATGCCGCTGAGCGTATTGGACGTCATGGTACGAGTTTGAGCGATGCAGTTTAGGAACCTAAACTGAAATGTCTTGCTTTTGAATCGTTTTTAATTAGATCATGGTAGGCCTCCAGCTGTATAAAGATCTTTCGGCGCTCGTTAACAGCAGGACTGTGATCGAGGCTCACGCTGCGGCAAACATCAGTGTGATATTCGTTTTTGTGAAGTGTGTTTACATACAACATGGCGTTTGTTTCGATTGAATACCCAACAGGATATCCTTTCATCGTCGTACCATTCTCCTGCTTTTATTTTCGGATGTGAAATCATCAAATGACTTCTCCCACTCTAGGCGGAGCGGGAAGGAGTGTCAGACTTTTATTGACTAAGTTCCTTCCTCGCCCTTTATGTTCAGGGGCCACGGTATCTCTTTCGAACAGGCCCGCACCTGCCCAAATACCAATTTATTTGGGGTCTGCAGCATATTGCCTTCTTTCTCCATAATTCTCTATTACTCGTGTTCTTTTTCACACAGTCGGCTTTCGCCCTTCACACAGTGGGTCTATCGTTTCTTTGCTCTTCCTCTACTTTTATAGCTGTTATATATGTATGTGTGAGCAGCGCGTATGTGAGCGTGGGCTGTGTCCCTACCCAAACCTCTAATGCAGGATTAAATCAGTGTGCTATTAGCCGTGAGTAGTTTCACTTGTCCCCTATGCACCTACATAACAGTGGCGACGAGTTACCCACAGTAGCAAAAAGTAAAAAAAAAAAAAGTCTGTTGAAAAATGGCACAGTCATTTTGTGGTATTTTGTCAATTTTCGATCATAATGTTAATGATTGGAAGACCTACAAAGGTCGCGTGACACAATGGTTCATCGCAAATAATATCGATGCAAAAAACGATGCGGCGGGAACCAGGAGGCGAGCCATTCTACTCAGCGCACTCAACGATGGTACATACAAGTTGGCAGCAGATTTAGCCCTGCCCAAAGACGTACAAGAGGTACCATACGAAGATCTGGTGACGTTGTTGGATAACCACTTCACACCAAAACGTTGTGGGTTCAGCGAACGACACAACTTTTACGCAGCTTCGCAGCAGCCTGGCGAGACACCTACGCAATGGGCAGCGAGGTTACGTGGACTAACGGCGCATTGCGGATTCAGCAATGTTGAGGAGGCCTTGCGTGATCGTTTTGTGATGGGGATGCTAGCAGGTCCTGAACGGGAGAAACTATTTGCGCTGGACTTGGAGACCTTAACCTTGGCGAAGGCGGTGGAGCTAGCAGAGAGCATTAGATGCGCGCGGGCAGGCGCTGCCGCTGCTGCTCCTGCATCTACAGATCAAGCACAGGTGTTCAAGATCGCGAAAGGACAAAATAGTGTCAACACGACCAATAGTGCCGAGAAAAAAAAGTGTTCAGTGTGCGGTCGCGCTAGTCACGAATCGTCTCAGTGTCGGTTTGCCAAGTATAAGTGTAAAAAGTGCAACACAGTAGGGCATTTACGAAGAATGTGTAATAAACTTAACTACGTGTTAACGGGGGATGTGAGCGAGGACGATGATGGTAAGTCGCTTTATAACATTTGTTCGGCTCGGGGAGAACCTATGACAGAAACGGTGACGATAAACGGTCGGAATTTAAATTTTCAAGTAGATAGCGGATCGGCGGTGACGGTCATATCTGAAGGTACATATAAAAAATTGTTTTCGGGTATACCTTTGCATATTTCTAACAAAAGATTTTATGGTTACACGGGAGCCGATATGCAGTGTGTAGGTTATGTGCGTTTACCTATAACATGTATGAATCGCACACACACACTTGACGTGTTCGTCATACGACACGGCGGCCCACCGTTGCTAGGTCGCGACTTCATATCAACATTTAAATTAAAGTTAACACCTGTAAACTTTCTTAACCATGCTCAAAGTTCAATTGACCGGTTGCAAATACAGTTCCCTGAAGTATTTTCAGACAAGCTGGGCGCTTTTAAAAACTATAAAGTTAAGTTGCAACTAAGTAATGATGCAAAACCGATATTTTTTAAAGCGCGCCCCATTGCGTTTGCGTTGCGCGACAAAGTCGATAAAGAGTTAGAACGCTTGTTAAACCTCGGAGTGTTAAAACCGGTTAAACATGCGGACTATGCATCACCTATTGTGCCGGTACTCAAACGTGATGGTTCCGTCAGATTATGTGCGGATTATTCTGTGACCATTAACAAACAATTAGTAATAGAACAATATCCTCTACCGACGGTACACGAATTATTTTCAAAATTACACGGAGGCCAGCAGTTCTCGAAAATTGATTTATCCATGGCCTACAATCAATTCCTGCTTGATGACGAGTCACAAAACATAACCTGTATTAACACTCACCGAGGTTTGTTTAAATATACGCGTCTTGTATTCGGCTTGTCGAGCGCGCCGTCTATTTTTCAGCGCGCGATGGAAACCGTGTTGTCCGGGTTAGACGGAGTGTTATGCCTATTGGATGACGTGCTGGTAACAGCAAGCACTGAAGATTTGCATGTGGAAAAGCTACACATAGTTCTCAAGAGACTTCAGGACGCGGGACTAACTTTGCGAAAGGATAAATGCGAATTTTTTAAAGACGAAATAAAATATTTAGGATATATTATTAACAAGAACGGTCTAAAGAAAGATTCGGCTAAAGTAAAAGCAATTGTAGACGCTCCTGTTCCAACTAATATTACCACCTTGCAATCATTTTTAGGGCTTGTTAACTACTATCGAAATTTCGTCCCTCGAGCATCAAGCATTCTCAGTCCCCTGTACGACTTGTTAAAAAAAGGAGTTAAGTGGCATTGGACAGCAATCCATCAGAATGCATTCAGTGAAATAAAGAAATGCTTAACGTCGGAACAAGTGTTAACACATTTTGACCCAAATTCAAAAATAATATTGACGGTAGATGCGTCTCCATTTGGTTTAGGCGCTATTTTATCACAAGTAGGTAGTGATATGTTAGAACGTCCCATATCATTCGCGTCCCGCACGCTCACGTCAGCCGAAAAACGATACTCGCAAATACAGAAGGAAGCCACAGCGATTATATTTGGCATTAAACGTTATCATCAATATTTATATGGCAGATCTATACCGTTTGTATTACGTACCGACCACAAACCCTTAATCACAATTTTTGGTCCCTATAAGGGCATACCTGAAGTATCGGCTAATAGACTACAAAGATACGCAATGTTCTTAAGCGCGTATAATTACACAATTGAGTACGTAAGAAGTGCCGACAACAACGCAGACTATTTGTCACGAGCGAGTTTAATTCATGATCAAAAACAGATAGAGGAGCGAGGGGACAGCGGCGCTCACGCGGCCGCATCCGCGGCTCCTATCGACCGGGCGACTTATGTTAATTTTGTAGTTGAAGGCAGCATACCAGTAACATTGGACGAATTACGCAAAGAAACTGCCAAAGATATTATTTTAGCAAAGGTAATTAATTACATTCATCAGGGGTGGCCTAGACAATTGTTGACGGATTTATATATTAAGCCATATTATCTCTGTAGGACACAATTATCACATGAAAATGGTTGCCTCATGAGAGGACATAAAGTGGTTATCCCGGAAACGTTACGCTCTAAAATTTTACACGAGTTGCATAATTCGCATTTGGGCATTGTGAAAACGAAAGCTGAGGCTAGATCACGATTTTGGTTCCCAGGGGTAGATGCGGCCCTGGAGGCAATGATCAACTCGTGCGATATCTGCCAACAGTTACGGCCGTCCCCACCGCGAACGCCGTTAATTCCGTGGCGGTACCCACCAAAGCCATTCTATAGAATACATATTGATTTTCTAGGCCCGTTAAATAATCAGATGTTTTTCGTAGTTGTAGACGCATACACCAAATGGGTGGAGTTGTACGATGTTACTATGTCTACAACTTCCACAACCGTCATAGGGAAACTATACGATTTTATGTCCAAGTACGGCTTGCCACATACAATTGTAAGTGATAACGGCACCGCGTTTACGTCATTTGAGTTTAGAAATTTTTGTTTAAGAAACGGCATCGACCATATGACGTCACCGGCCTACAATCCGGAAAGTAACGGGCAAGCAGAAAGTTACGTTAAAATCGCTAAAAAAGGTATTAAATCATGCGTAATTAATTCGCGCAATAAAAATGATTGCAAGTTAAATATATTAAAATATCTTTTTGACTATCGTAATTCGGTCCATTCTGTCACGGGGTTCTCACCGGCTGAGCTAGTGTTTGGCCGCAAGTTGAGGTCACGCTTAGATCTGATCAATCCGAAAACACCTTCGGCCTCTCTCACATCCCTCACTAATAATGTTTACCGTCAACAGTGTTCGCAAATTAAAGCACGTGGAGGTTGCAATAAACAAGTGTTTAAACCAGGGGATCAGATAATGTACAAAAAGTTTCTAAATAATGTTACATTCCGTTGGTGCAAAGGTATCATTAAAAAGAGACTGGGTAAAGTACTTTACCTCATTCAGGACTTGATTTCGACGTGTGATGTGAAAAAGCATAAAAATCAAATAATATTATTCAAAGATGGCAAGGGTAATGTTTCACAACAGGCGGAGGCGCAACATCATTATGACTTCAATGATTTTAACAACAGTCGTACCGAGCCATTGCCTGGCGACCATCGGGTACAGAGTCCCGCGGGGGAGGGAACTGACGAGGCAGATCTGCAATCACCACCGTCTGCAGACACAAATACAGTCTCGGATCCAATTTCAAGGAATCCAGAAAGACTGTTGAGAAACATTCCCAGGGTCGATTATAAACCTTTTATGTAACTTTTGTATGTTTCTATTGTTAATGAATATTGTATTTTACACAACTTTATATAATTTTGGTCAAATAAGGGGGAAGTGTTATATATGTATGTGTGAGCAGCGCGTATGTGAGCGTGGGCTGTGTCCCTACCCAAACCTCTAATGCAGGATTAAATCAGTGTGCTATTAGCCGTGAGTAGTTTCACTTGTCCCCTACGCACCTACATAACAATAGCCATCTTAATTCGTGCTCATGATTTTCCTCATTGTTCCCCATCACATGTCCATACCACGATAAGCGAATACCATACAACTTTTCAGCAGTATAGGACCGCCACTCGTAAAGCCTGTTTTATTAATCTACACTCGGGAGTGACGTCACAACGCACTAAAAACTATAGCACGGCGTGACGTATTGCGAATTTTAAAAGCGTCGTATCTTCGTCAATTTTAGTTTATGTAACAAAAGAAAAAATACGGGTCAAATATTTTTTTATGATCTAATTGACGGACTACTTTGATTTTTTTAGAACACAAGCCTTTTCAGGAAGTACTTTCAAAGTCTAAATCTACTCAAACATAAACTCAAAGCATTTATTTCAACTAGACCATTACGGCACTTTTGTCTGTGAATGAAAAAATAAATACAATAAAAGCAAAGCGACAGTCACACAGTCACAAGGCATAATAACTTGAGAAAGTACTGAAGTTGCCCTTTCCCTAGCGTAGATCTCTGTAGAGAAGAACGGGCAAGAAACTCCATGGACACTTTTGTAAATCAAAATATTTTAACAAAATCTCTGTACCTCCGAAATCATTCATTCTCATTATTTTAATTCAAGAAATAACTCTTAAACAATAAACACGAATAGGATCAGCTTCTAAAGATAAATGTGAAGCACGGAGGAACTTCTTGCTATAAATTAGTTGGTATCGGAACACCTGTGGCTTGAGCCTCGCGTGTCTGAACAAGCTGGGGATGTACGCCGCTGCAAGTGTTGCCAACACACGGTGAGTGTTGCTAGGATTTAAAAATGTGCGGCGAAGTTTGTTTTATAGTTTAATTTGGTTTTATAAACATGAAGGTCGAGTTTGTGCAAGTTTTTTGAGGTCGTTAAAATTTTAGAGGTAGTAAGAGTTCATGATTCAGAATTTTTGAAGCAGCTCTTTTTTCTTTGGCAAACACAATGGAATAACAGTGTCTCAGCAATATTTGTAGTATTTCTGAATTGCAAGAAATATGCTTAAGACGCCTGCGGAGCATGCGTATTTCATACAAACGTAATACCATTTTATAGTATTTTATATATCCTTGTAGTTTACCTTGATATTAATATAATTATTTTCAGATGTACACCTACCACTGCTTGTCTCTGCATCACCCAAAGGTTGACTGGTAGAGAATGCCTATGGCATTAAGTCCGCCTCTGTACTATGTGCTTGAAGTGTTAAATAAATAAATAAATAAATAAATAAATACCAAAATAATTTGTAAATTAAACATATTCCTAAGGTAGTGTGTATTTATTTCGATTGAATTACAGAATATCTAGGTTCCCAAATATATATTTCGATTGGACACTGATTTTAACAAGAGTTATAAAAAAAATAAGTTTTCTATAGAAAATTTAAATTCCTCATATCTCGTCTTTGCATCACTATTCTCTCAAAAAACTTATTTGGGAACATAGATATTCTGTAATTCAATCGAAATAAATACAGACTACCTTAAGAAAATGTTTGATTTACAAATTATTTTGGTATTATGTTTGTATGAAATACGCATCCTCCGCCGGCCCCTTAAGCTACAGCAATTAAAAAAAAAATCATTTAAAAATTAAAATCACTAGTTGTATGGATCGTTCTGGTGGCTATCTGTAGTGGCTATCTGTAGTTGCTATCTATGGTAATATAGAAAAAAGACGTGAGTATATGTTTATAAAGGGTGTAAAACACCTCTTCACGAAGCCGAAAGGCACTTGTTCTCCCCATCATTGCGATCATTTTTTTGTCCTACACCATACCTGGGAACCTTCTATTTACGGAGATATGGAGGGTCAAAGTTACAACTTTTTGACAAGTTTTTTTTTTAAATACAAGTTTTTTTTGGAAGATTTTAACTTTTAACACCTCCACGACCCCCGTACCATTCAACCCATCCATCAGCACAATGTTTTAAGTGCGTTACATTGAGTTCTACCACAAAACATGATTTATAACCTCAAAAAAAAAGTTGTTTCCCAGCAATATTTTTTGCGTAAACTTACTTAGTTTGATGTACAGAATGCTTGGTTAACGGCTTTGTGATGAGGTGGTTTACACCCTGTATGTGCTAGTCTAGTTATCATTACCAAACTGGAATAAACTGCGCTCATTCCTAAGTACCTACTAGTGAAACCAACATTCTCTTCTCAAGACGAGGAATCTTGTGGATCCAAACACAAAGCGTCTTGGAAATCGTTTGATATCAAATACGTTTACCGGTGTGAACGAACGTACGAGAACAATGTACCTACTACCTAGATTACTTGTGTAGCTTGAGATATACATACAGGGTGTAAACAACTTCATCACGACGCCGTCAACCAAGCATTCTGAACAAAAAAAAATCAATCAAAATCAAAGCATTTATTTCAAGTAGGCCAGTTACAGGCACTTTTGAATTGTCGAAACAAAAATGAACATTTAATGTAGCTACAGTCCCAGTCACAAGACATAAAAACTGTGAAAGTACTGTAGTTACCCATTCCCTAGCGTAGATCTCTATGGAGATGAACGGGCAAGAAACTCCATGGACACTCTTTTAAATCAAAATATTGTTACAAAATCTTGGTTACATCATTCATGTTGAGATGGTATATTATGTGAGAACAATGTAGCAAGATGTGCACGTTAAAAGTGTCCATAGCAAAACCAAAACAAAATACAACTCAAAAACAAAATAATTAATTCAAATAAACCATGGCGACTAAGAGATGACCAGTCACAACTGACAGCGCCCGTTCACGCACATGACGCATGGATCAGCACCATTCAGCTCAACCATTTTGAAGGGAACTAAATGGTCCGACACACGCGCCACCATCAGCGAGACATTTGAGTGAGCATGACATACTCTCAACCGCCAGGGCACATTCAAGTCAAGAACTGCCGTAGGTTTCCAGTGAATGATAGCTTACTAGTACATAGTACTCACACAATATGGGCTATGCGATTATATAATACTAACATTGAATCTATACAATGCAAAGATAGTTAAGTACAATCTTCAGCAGCTCCAACTATATCATTTAATGCTATCAATTCTTCAAACTAAGTAAATTTGCGCAAAAATTATTGCTGGGAAATTTAGAATCAATAATAGTACTAGATGTATTCTGTGAACCGCATTAATGTTTTTACACAAATATAGAAAAAAAAACAATAAATTATGGGGGTCCCCATTTTTTTTTCATCAAACCCATACTTGTAGGGTATCGGAAAGGTCTTCAAAATGATATTGAGGTTTCTAACATTATTTTTTACTAAACTGAATAGTTTGAGCGAGAGGCCCTTCCAAAGTGGAAAAATGTGTGTCCCACCGAAAATTGGTTTGAACGAAATCTAGTGAGTAGTTTTTTTCTATTACGTCATAAATCGAAAACAGCAATTTACCTTTCATTCAATCTGCTACGGACCCCTTCATGGGCGAGTCCGACTCGCACTTGGCCCCTTTTTGTTTCATTCCTATTGGCCCAAAAAAGGTGGTCAAACATCTGTGATCATTAACGGAGCCTGAGAATTTTTGTAACACAAAGTAAAACGTAAAAAAGGTCGCATTTTTTTTGTTTTACTACTATTGTTCTTCACTCTTTGTGCAGACTATAGTAGTAAGGGTCGTAAACAGATGTGGACAAAATGTGTAAGGGATTTTGTTTTAACAATGAGCCGATTCGCCTTGAGCTCTTGCGTGGGGAACTTCTAGCGTCTTCACACTTTTGTTAGAAAAGGTCAAAAAGTGTTCCTTACTTACCTCTATAAACAAACATGATTGTGCACTATCCTGCACCTCTATCCGACAACATTCTTACTGGGTTGCCTCGGATACCTACGGAGTTTTAAGGCGAACTTGAGATCAGCTCACAATAGTCTGTAAGATGCTCCGTGGTTCTATTGACGCTCCTGATCTTCATATTTGCTGGCGCTTCTTTGTTTTGGACAATAGGCTTGTGTCCTAAAAAAATCTAATTAGTCCGTCAGTTAGATTATAAAAAAATATTTAAGTATTTTTTCTTTTGTTACATAAACCAAAATTGACGAAGATACGACGCTTTTAAAATTCGCAATACGTCACGCCGTGCTATAGTTTTTAGTGCGTTGTGACGTCACGAGCCCCCACTCCCGAGTTTTGATGCGTTTTATCTTTGTCAGTACTCAGTGATTTACAAAAACAAAAAATACGGGTCCATTATTTTCCAATACTCTAACTGACGGACTAATTAGTTTTGCAATTTATTGATGGTGGAAACTAGCCTATTACTGCCGGGGCAGAAAGCACAGGCTATTTGCCGTGCCCCCGTTTTGCACTGTTGCATGTGATAAATCGCTTATTCCTCGCACTCTGGCCGCTCTTAATGATCTCTTGGATTTCTAATCAAACGGACGATCTGTTTGCGGATGGATGGACGAAGATTTTATTAGCATGTCAGAAGTACTGTGAGAGGAATATATGAAAGTGTCAACCTTTACCATTATTTTGTAATTTAGTATATTTTAATTTTATGTTATCATCCTTTAACTTTATCTTTAGTTTTATTTACTGTAACTGATTTAAAATTAAAGTACCAATTTGTGTTCGTAATTTTTCGTGCGCCTGCCAAATTAAAATAGCAATGCAACACGACGGGTGCTTGCTCAGGGATTTTCTTTAGGCATTTCTTTGCCGAAAAAGAGTTAGTTGTTATTGTAAGCTTCAGTCAGACTCAGAACTCAACGCAAGACCGTGGCTAAATAATAACAGCTGCTCGGGCCGATCTTTAGGTTAAGACGTGCTTGCCTAGGTTGGTCTGTGGATGGGTGACAACCCATTACATACTTTAGTGATTGTGGATCACTAATATAAGGAATCGATGCTTAGGTTGTAGTAAATAAGAAGACGAATAACGATCTGTAGATTTAATTCTAAGGCACGGCTTATATACAATTT
The DNA here is from genome assembly GCA_950022955.1 of Xestia ashworthii. Lineage (NCBI taxonomy): Eukaryota > Metazoa > Arthropoda > Insecta > Lepidoptera > Noctuidae > Xestia > Xestia ashworthii. The sequence goes on along the minus strand of OX465565.1, from coordinate 19,701,207 downwards.
CGAAATCCAAAAATACTTAATAAAAATCAGGGTACATACACAAACTTAATAACTAACACAAATTGTAAATGGCGGTACTATGTGCCGCGCTCTCTTCGAGGTGCTAGCGCAATGATACAGCGGCCGTGCGATCCAAATTCCTTTCTCTTGTGCCGGGCCAGCTTAGTACGCGCGGGCGCACGGTGGCAGACGGCCGTGCGCGCTCCTCTAATACGTATGCCTTGGTACGTAAGTATGAGCTGCTACATCACCAATCTTACTCCGTGCCTCGGAAAACACGTTAAGCTGTTGGTCCCGGCTGTCATTGGTCCATCTTTGGCAGTCGTTACAGGTAGTGGCCCAAAAAGTTTGACAACCAGTCTTACCAAGTAGTATCGTATTACCCAGTATTAGTATCGTATTACCTTCATCAGGATTACCTGAATGTTGTCAGTGAACGGGATCAACTAAGGGTGGTCACGGATGGGTTCCACAGCTGCAGCAACTTATATGAGGAGGCTTTGTGTAAAATTAGGGACCTAGAGGAGGAATTAGTCCATGCTAATGTTAAACTTTTAAATTTAAAAAAGGAACAGGATCATACTCAGGCTATGGAAACTGAACATTTGTACAGGGAATTAGTAAATTCAAATTGTAACCCTCATTCCATTACAACAATAGACCTTACAGAGGACTCCTTACTACAGCATAACTACGGCCATAAAATAAGCCAGAATAAAATTAAGAAATATGCACGATTAAATAAAATCATTAAAAAATGTAATAAATACAAGAAACAACAGAAACACCATTCCAAAAATATTCAATTAAGGAAGGAACGTGTTTCTCTAGTTAATAAATTAAATAACTATCAGATTAAATTGGAAGATAGTATAAATATTTATGAAATTGACACTCAGCGCTTGCAATCAGAAATACAGGCTCTTAATAAGTCACTAAAATCTTTATATAACAAATATGAACGCTCACAAAATCAAATTAAAGAGCATATTCTTGCTACAAATGCATTGGTAGACAAAGTGGACTCACTGACTCTCAACAACATTCAGTGTACTTGTCAGGGGGAATCCAGGAATGATGTTCAGCCTGAGGCAACGGAGGACCCGTGCCAAGCTGTGAAAACTCAGGACTGTGTTTCCAGCCAAGATACAATACCTGACTTAGGTAATTTTGTCTCACCTAATTGTCTAGATTCTAATCTTTCAGTTATGTTCTCTGATAGTATAGGTAGAGGGCTTGGGAAATTGATCAGTAATAGCCTGAGTTATTGTACTCAAAATTATTGTATGCCAGGGTCGACCTACAAACAGGTTATGGCATCTGCAACAAAAACTGTTTGTAATCCTAATACCACCATAACTATATGTATGGGTAATAGTTCTAAGATTAAAAAGGAAGATATCACTGAATGTGTATCAGAGTTGTTAAAGCTAAACTGTAGTAAAATCATATTGTGTGCTTTTCCCTATTTTGAAAAATTGGGTAATAGAAAAAACAATTATATACATATGTTAAATAACCATGTACATTTTCTGGCAGGTCACTATAGTGACAGACTTGTATATCTAGATATCAACACTATTGTTGGTAAACTTAAGTCGACACGGGGTAAGGTGTATCTACCTATTAGATGTAGACACAAAATAGCTTCGCTATTAGCTTTTAATATTCACACAGACATAAATAGTATGTCTAAGTTTAGTTCCATTATTAACACTGCGACTATTAGTAATTCTACTAATGTACAGGTGACTTTAAATGAATATAGCAGTAGTGCTATAAATGTTTACAAATATTGCAATGAGGAGGATCCATCTGTCACCATGGTGAATCCTCAATTAGGGTCTATTACAGATAGGGTCTTGTTGTCTGAGGATGGCACGGGAGTCTCCGGCCTCACTCCGAATATTAATATAAATTTAAACTAGAAAGTGAGACAACAGAAGGTACTATTAATTCTTGCACTCAATTAGTTAATAAAAAAGGGCCTCAGCAGAACACCTTAAAATTATTCCACCAAAATATCCAAGGAATGTCTTGCAAATTATTAGAAATTGAATTGTTTTTAGAAAAAAGTAAGTTTGACATCATTTGTTTTACTGAACATTGGCTAAAAGATTACCAAATGCTTATTAATTATGAGAACTATATGGTGGGTAGCTGCTTTAACCGTAAAACTATGCTTCGTGGAGGTTCCCTAATATTAATTAAAAATAGTTTTAAATATAAGCAACGTAATGACATAGTAGGTCTCTCGGTTGAACATTGCGTCGAACTGTCCTGTGTTGAGCTAGATAAGCATGTAATTGTGTGTGTGTACAGACCCCCAAACTATCAAAACTTTTCCATATTTGAATCAATAATGGAAGATGTCCTGGCAAAACTTGCAGCCAGTAATAAATCTACAATAATTTGTGGTGATTTCAATATCAATATTTTAGAAGAACATTCAAATAGTGGTCGGTTATTAAATCTTTTTAAGTCATTTGACCTGACTAACGTTTTTATTGAACCTACTAGAATCACAACATCTTCTGCTACTTGTATAGATAATGTTTTCTGCGATTGTGATTACTTAGATAAAGCCATAGTAAATTGTTTGCCGTCTGACCATAGCGGACAAACTGTAACTTATAGTTGTAATACACCATTGCAAAAAGTACAGATTAAATTTAGACCTATAACTTCTAGCAAATTAAATAGGTTTGATATTTCCCTACAGAACAAGTTAAGTGTTATGAGCCATGACGATATTAATATAAATCAATTTTATAATCGTTTCTTTTCAATAGTTCATACGGAATTCAACAAAACTTTTGAAAAGAAGACAAAAAGTATTTGCCCTAAATTCATATTTAGCGATTGGGCAACTAGAGGCATCAGAAAAAGTAGGGAAAGACTATTTGAGCTTTATGGCCTTAAGCCTTTTATTAACACTGAAACTTTTAACAAGTATGTTGCTAAGTATTCAAAAATTTTTAGAAATACATGCAAGGTTGCTAAAGCCCTGCACATTAGCAACAAGATCAAAACAGCAGAAAATAAAATAAAGACAGTGTGGAAAGTCATAAATAACGAGACTAACAGGAAGAAAATACGTAACACTAGCTACATATTAGATACAGCAAGTGGTCCTAAAAGCTCTAATCAGGAAGTAGCTCAAGAATTTGTAAATTTCTTTACAGAAATACCATTAAAAACTACGGAGGCTCTAAATTCCTCTCCTGAAGTCTCAATGGGTTTATTAAAGACGAATGTGTCTGGCTGCCTGGCTGAATTTAAATTTAAACACATTAACCCTATGGTAGTTATTAAAGCTTTCCGGCAAATAAAAATTAAACTGACCGAAGATCTATGGGGAATGTCTATCAAAGTTTGCACATCCATACTTGAGACAATAGCCCCATACTTAGCTTTAATTTTTAATCTATGTGTAGACCAAGGAGTTTTCCCTGATTTAATGAAATACAGTAAAGTCATACCTCTTTTCAAATCCGGGGACAGTAAAGATACTAACAATTATAGACCTGTATCCGTGTTGCCAGTTTTTAGCAAGGTTTTTGAAAAAGTAATGCTTGATCAAATGCTCTATCATTTTAACACTAACAGAATCTTACATGATCAACAGTATGGTTTCACCAAGGGACGTTGTACAACTGACGCCGGTGTAACCTTATTAAAGCACATATTTACTGCGTGGGAAGAGTCCCAAGATGCCATAGGAATTTTTTGTGACCTCTCCAAAGCGTTTGATTGCGTAAATCACGACACATTACTTTTGAAACTTGAGCATTACGGACTGGGTAAACTTGCACTTAGTTTGGTAAGATCATATTTGAATGATAGACAACAACATGTTCAGATAAATGGTGTTAATTCACAGGGTTTAAAAATAAAAATGGGGGTTCCACAAGGCTCAATATTGGGTCCTTTCCTCTTTCTAGTATATATAAATGATCTACCCTATTTATTGAAAAACCAACCTCAAAATATGGTGTTATTTGCTGATGACACTTCCTTAATTTTTAAGATTAACAGACGGGCACAAAATTTAGATGACGTGAATAATGCCCTACTTCAGGTCCAAAATTGGTTCACAGCAAACAATTTGGTATTAAATGAAAAAAAAACCAAATGCATAAGATTTTCATTACCGAATGTTAAGGGTAGTGATTGTGATATATTATTGAATAATGAGAAACTTGAATTCGTAGATAAAACGGTTTTCCTGGGGCTTACGCTTGATTCAAGGCTACAATGGGGTTCTCATTTAACATCTCTTGCGGGGCGGCTAAGTTCAGCAGCATATGCCATTAGAAAAATCCGTCAATTTACTGATGTAGATACCGCTAGACTGGTCTATTTTAGTTACTTCCATAGTATAATGTCTTACGGTATTTTGCTATGGGGACGGGCTGCAGATATTGAGTCTATATTTATTCTGCAGAAAAGAGCCATCAGAGCTATATATAATCTTCGTAGGCGCGATTCTCTAAGGGAACTGTTTAAGGATATTGGCATTATGACGGTACATTGTCAATACATTTACGAAAACATAATGTACGTTAGAAAAAATTTGCATCTTTTTGGTAAAAGAGGTGACAGACATAATTACAGTACTAGAAACAGGGACCAATTAGTTCAGCCAGGCTTTAGACTCGCTAAAGTAGACTCATCTTTCATGGGGTACTGTTTGAGATGCTATAATAAAATTCCACAAAGTATTCTTGAACTGAATGAGACGAAATTTAAAACATGCATTAAACGCACACTATGTAAAAAAGCATATTACAAGTTGAGCGATTATATCGCTGATAAAAATGCTTGGCTTAATGCTGGTCCTGCTCCACATGGACAGGGGCGCAAAAATTGATAGCATTAAATGATATAGTTGGAGCTGCTGAAGATTGTACTTAACTATCTTTGCATTGTATAGATTCAATGTTAGTATTGTATAATCGCATAGCCCATATTGTGTGAGTACTATGTACTAGTAAGCTATCATTCACTGGAAACCTACGGCAGTTCTTGACTTGAATGTGCCCTGGCGGTTGAGAGTATGTCATGCTCACTCAAATGTCTCGCTGATGGTGGCGCGTGTGTCGGACCATTTAGTTCCCTTCAAAATGGTTGAGCTGAATGGTGCTGATCCATGCGTCATGTGCGTGAACGGGCGCTGTCAGTTGTGACTGGTCATCTCTTAGTCGCCATGGTTTATTTGAATTAATTATTTTGTTTTTGAGTTGTATTTTGTTTTGCTATGGACACTTTTAACGTGCACATCTTGCTACATTGTTCTCACATAATATACCATCTCAACATGAATGATGTAACCAAGATTTTGTAACAATTTTTTGATTTAAAAGAGTGTCCATGGAGTTTCTTGCCCGTTCTTCTCCATAGAGATCTACGCTAGGGAATGGGTAACTACAGTACTTTCACAGTTTTTATGTCTTGTGACTGGGACTGTAGCTACATTAAATGTTCATTTTTGTTTCGACAATTCAAAAGTGCCTGTAACTGGCCTACTTGAAATAAATGCTTTGATTTTGATTTTGATTTTGATTTTTGATTTCAGCAGCATCCGGTTAGACTGGAAGCCGACCCCAACATAGTTGGGAAAGGCAAGGCAGATCATTAACGCTTTTGAAATTAATATCGTAATTTTTCATATCGATTACCGCTGGCGCCAGTCTTGTACAAAGGCCTTCAATATGAAACAATCGCGCGTCGTCTGTAACTCGGAAGGGAAGCAGATGTCGAAGTTAGACGAAGTTTATAACATGAAGTCTATACGCTGGTAATTCTATCGGAGATTTATCGAGTTTTGAAATAATGTGGAAATATTGTAAGAGGCAGAGTCTGTACTTAATATTGTAAATGAGAAATGATTCTATATGACTGACTGGTTGCGAAATTAAATGAAATTTTTATTTGATAGAATTGTTGTTATAGAATTAGATATGCATTATAGATGGTCGAATTGGTATGTTATTGTAGGTCTTAAAGATTTGGCATGTCATTCTTTTATCTCAGGAATACAATTATACACGCTAGCAAACAATTTGGTATTAAATGAAAAAAAAACTAAATGCATAAGATTTTCATTACCGAATGTTAAAAGTAGTGATTGTGAGATAATATTGAATAAAGAGAAACTCGAATTCGTAGATAAAACGGCTTTTTGGGGCTTACGCTTGATTCAAGGCTACAATGGGGTTCTCATTTAACATCTCTTGCGGGGCGCTTAAGTTCAGCAGCATATGCCATTAGAAAAATCCGTCAATTCACTGATGTAGATACCGCTAGACTGGTCTATTTTAGTTACTTCCATAGTATAATGTCTTACGGTATTTTGCTATGGGGACGGGCTGCTGATATTGAGTCTATATTTATTCTGCAGAAAAGAGCCATCAGAGCCATATACAATCTTCGTAGGCGCGATTCTCTAAGGGAACTTTTTAAGGATATTGGCATCATGACGGTTCATTGCCAATACATCTACGAAAACATAATGTACGTTAGAAAAAATCTGCATCTTTTCGGTAAAAGAGGCGACAGACACAATTACAGTACTAGAAATAGGGACCAACTAGTTCAGCCAGGCTTTAGACTCGCTTACGTTAAAGCGCGACAATTCTACAATTTTGTCATTTTTTGACATATATGTCGGATTGTCAGCTTTATTGGATAGGGCCCTGGGCCCTATCCAATCGATGTTATATTATGTGAGAACAATGTAGCAAGATGTGCACGTTAAAAGTGTCCATAGCAAAACAAAAACAAAATACAACTCAAAAACAAAATAATCAATTCAAATAAACCATGGCGACTAAGAGATGACCAGTCACAACTGACAGCGCCCGTTCACGCACATGACGCATGGATCAGCACCATTCAGCTCAACCATTTTGAAGGGAACTAAGGCCCGTATTAATAAACGTAACTCAGCCCAAGATACCGCACTTGATATGAATGTTGAGATCCTGATCGTATTAATAAACGTGATTATACATGTTCTCAAGATGCGGATTAGGTTTACGTCATCAACTGAGTGATGGACTGATTAATAAACGAAACTCGACCCTCAAGTACGCATTGAGCGCGGGTCCCTGAGATGCTATATCGTGAGTGCTTGAGTTGTTTCATTTAAAAGAGTGTCCATGGAGTTTCTTGTCCGTTCTTCTCCATAGAGATCTACGCTAGGGAATGGGCAACTACAGTACTTTCACAGTTTTTATGTCTTGTGACTGGGACTGTAGCTACATTTAATTTTCATCTTTGTTTCGACAATTCAAAAGTGCCTGTTATTGGCCTACTTGAAATACATGCTTTGATTTTGATTTTGCTATAGAAAGGTCGTGTCTAAATCAATTTTTTTCAAATAACTTTAAACAATTCCAACAAATTTTGCTGTTGGTAAACAAATTTCTCCTAAATCCTAATATTTGTTACCTTCTCATCGTATCGTCCATGACTTGAGGAGTGATTAGCGTGGCGCGAAACATGGAAATTGAAAATATTACTATGACGATATTTTGTGGCCTTTGGGATTTCGTTTATCAAAAGTTTATCTATGCGATGCTTTTGTTACCTAAAATTAAAAAAAAAAAACGATCTAGATTTGTTCAAATGTCAGACATTAATTAAAAACTCATTCATAAAATATAATAACAGAGGTCTTCTAATTTCTCCAGTAGTCGTACTTTTTACTTTTGGGTTGTATGCAACAGCATCATTTTAGGTTAGTATGTAATATCGTAAGTAATTGACTAAGTACAATTTTACAAATGCTTTTATTTTTTGCAAAAAAGTTTTTTATTCTTCCATTTTCAGTTTTCCCCAACAAATATTTCCCATGAATTTATTTTACATTGTGAACAATACGTTTCATGTAATAAATGGAACTTAACATAACTGTCGAAATCTGGGTGTATTGTACACATCTGCGTACCCCCTCAAAGCTGAAGAGTATTATAGAAAACCGATAAGTATAATTCAAAACTTCGGTCAATGTGACGACATCGTTCACGAGATCAAGCCCTCAAGTACAGCTAGTTGAGGAGCTGTCTTGGTAACTGAGATACTGTACTTATGCGTCTATTAATTAGCATCAATCTTGAGGTGCTGATGACGTCATAATGGCGTATCAAATGATAACGTACTTGAGTACGGTGTTCAGGGACGTTTATTAATACGGGCCTAGATGGTCCGACACACGCGCCATGATCAGCGAGACATTTGAGTGAGCATGACATACTCACAACCGCCAGGGCACATTCAAGTCAAAAACTAAAGTAGGTTTCCAGTGAATGATGCTTTCTAGTACAATGTACTAGTACTATGTACTAAGTACATAGTACTCACACAATATGGGCTATGCGTTTATATAATACTAAATAGATTGAATCTATACAATGCAAAGATAGTTGTACAATCTTCAGCAGCTCCAACAACACCATTTAATGCTATCAATTTTTGAGCCCCTGTCCTTGTGGAGCAGGACCAGCATTGAGCCAAGCATTTTTATCAGCGAGCGTTTTTTCGCGGGTAGGTGCATAAAAGTAAACACATCTTCTCAAAATTTTATTTTGATATTAATAGTATTTTTATAATAAAAAATTAAAATTCCTACCGGGTATTTTGTAAATACATATCATTAAGCACATATTGTGTGGGCAGTAACATACACATGTCCTAACCAGTGCTAATTGCATTTACTTGCTGGCTTGAGCTGTCACTTGAACTTTGACCTCACTGTACACTGCACTGGAACACAAGTAACTATCATGAGCTCTATTGCTGACATTGCGGAGACTCAGCGCTTGGCAATAACATCCCTCAACCAGCGGATGACTGACTTTGAAGAGCACCTGAAGGCATCACCACCTGGAGCGGACTTGAGCGGGCTTCACAGGGATTTTGCTGCCTTTAAAGAGCATGTCTGGAGTGTTCTCAATGCGTTGCAGCTGCAGATTGCGGAGGTGTGCAGGAGTGTCGACGTAATCGAAATGCGTCACAGGAGGAAGTTCTTGCTGCTTGGCGGTGTTCCTGAGACTCCTGATGAGAAACTCCCAGAAAGCGTGGTGTCCATTATGCATAGTAAGCTTGGCATAACTGGTCTGGCACCCTCTTCAGTGACGGTATGCCACAGGATGGGCGCGGCTTCAGAAGGTCACTCAAGACCAGTCCTGCTTCGGTTTGCTGACTCTGAAATTAGAGGCCTGATCTGGAAGACCAAGACCAAACTGAAGGGGTCTTCTTATGTGGTATCTGAATTCCTCACTCGTCGGAGGCAGTCTGCTTTTACAACAGCTCGCAAGCTGTTCGGCGTGACGAATGTGTGGACTATGGACGGAAACATTAATGTCAAGCTCCCCAATGGCAAACGACGTCGGGTTTTCAGTGTGGAGGAAGTCATCGCGTTGGGAGCGGAGCATGGCAAGTCACTGGATCATGAGGTTCCTCCTGACTCCATTCCTGGCTCGAATAACACAAGCCCGGCGCCGGCGCAACCTCACACTCGGTCAAGGCGGGCAGCAAGGAAGAAGTAACTCGTTTGTTTATGTTTACTCTGTAAGTGTTTCCTTGCTGTCTAGTTCACATCCTTCTAGCTATTTATTCTGTTCGTTTTACTAGAAATAATTACTGACGGTAACTTTGTTCGCTTACCGACACTTATACTTTTATTTTTTGTTTACTTTGCTCTTGACACTCATTCTTTGGATTCGTTATGTCACTGTCACTTGTCAGTTGTCAGTGTCTTGTATTGTTTTTTTGCGTTCGGAAACGCACATTAGTTTTACTTGTCTTATTTTTTTTTTTTTTGTATTGTGAACAGTCAGCCGGCAGGTTATGCAATTTATACTTTATTTAATTTTATTATTTCATAGTAATAAGTCTATATTATCTCATTACCTATATAGTATTATGTCTGACGACGAGACCTTTTTTTCTTGCGATAGTTCTTCCGCAACTTTTTCATCCCTTGATAATTCACTGTCCATTAATAGTTTTCTAAGTAGCGAGTGTCAACGATTTAATAATTGTTTTAACGTGTGCCATGTTAACGCTCAGAGTATTGCCCAGCATCATTCTGAGATGTTAGATTTGTTCGGTGATGTTAATTTACATGCCATATTAGTATCTGAAAGTTGGCTCAAACCCGAACTTCCCTCTACTTTTTACTCTCTACCAGGCTTTATCTTAATTCGCAATGACCGTACGGGGAAAAGAGCCGGTGGTGTTGCCATTTATTTACGATGTAACATCCCTTACAAAATTCTATCATCCTCACCTCCTATCTATAATGCCAACGCTGAGTTTTTAGTTCTGGAAATTGTTGTGAAGGGGGTCAAGGCCGTTCTAGGAGTTGTTTACTGCCCACCTACTGTAGATTACTTCTCCAGTCTGGAATCTCTCTTTGAATCTGTTTCATCAGAGTACAAACATCACATAGTTATGGGTGACTTTAACACCGACCTTTTGAAAGACAACCCTAGGTCACGTAGGTTGAGAGCGATCCTGGAGTCGTCGAGTATGTCCCTCCTCACGCTTAGTCCGACACATCATAACTTTGACTCCAGCGACTCCTGGCTCGATCTCATGCTTGCATCTTCTGCTGATCTTGTTGCTAACCATGGTCAGGTCGCTGCTCCTGGGCTATCTAGACACGACTTAATTTATCTCTCATACAAAATTAGACCCCCTAAGCAGCGGCCTGCTATTGTTTTTATTCGTAATTTTGCAAGGTTGGATAGGGAAAAACTCAATGCTGATGCACAAGCTCTTGATTGGGATGACCTTGTCCAATCATCGACAGTGGAGGAGAAAGTTGAAATATTTAACAAGTCTGTTCTCCAGCTCATTGACACGCACGCACCACTGAAGGCTGTCCGTGTTAAGCGCCCTCCGGCTCCATGGATCACCCCAGGAGTTAGGATGGCTATGAGACGGCGTGACAGAGCTTTCAGAAAATATAGACGGGATCGCAGTGAGGAGAACTGGAGCCTGTATAAGTTGGCTAGAAACCGATGCAATCAGATGGTGAGAGCATCTAAACGCCGATACATTTGTGAAAATGTCCACAATTCTTCACCGGCTGATATTTGGAAGTTTCTTAAATCACTTGGCATAACTAAGTCCTCCTCTAGTACCTTACCTTCTAGTCTGTCCTTAAACGTTCTTAATAAACATTTCTCTACGTCAGCTTCGCTTTCAGTTGATGTTAGGAACCAAACTATCCATGACATTGCTTCCAAGCCATTGTTACCTCCTGACTCTTTTTCTTTCTCCCCCGTGACTAACGACGAGGTCTTTAAATTTTTTACATCAATTAAGTCTAAGGCTGTGGGCTGTGATGGGATCAGCAGAGTAATGTTATCTTTAATTATTGAATACTTAATTCCTATTGTTACTCACATCATAAATTTTTCCCTGTATACTGGCGTGTTTCCTGCTTTGTGGCGTAAGGCTTACATTATCCCTCTTCCTAAGATACCCAGTCCCAGTTTGCCAAATCACTACAGACCTATCTCCATTCTTCCTTTCATTTCCAAGATCCTCGAAGCAGTAGCTCTTAGGCAAATAGCTTCCCACGTTCATAAGAACAGCCTGTTGTCCGAATTCCAATCTGGTTTTCGGCCGGGCCACAGCACAGCCACAGCCTTACTTAAGGTCACTGAAGATATTAGAGATGGCATGGAGAATTCGAGGGTCACGGTATTGGTTTTAATAGATTTTTCAAACGCTTTTAACACTGTTGACCACGATATCCTCCTTGCCATACTTTCTCAAATTGGGGTCTCCTCGTTGTCACGTGATTGGTTTTCTTCATATCTTCGTGGTCGCCAGCAGGCGGTGCGTGCCGATCAGGATTACTCCGATTGGTGCGACCTGGTAGCAGGCGTTCCACAAGGCGGTATACTCTCTCCTCACTTATTTTCGTTATTTATAAATTCTATTACCACTATCCTCAAGTGCTCTTACCATCTGTATGCTGACGACCTGCAACTTTACGCTCAATCGGACATTGCCAACCTTGATCATTGCATCTCGTTACTCAATGCCGATCTCCGAGCTATCGGAGAATGGTCTGGCAAATTTGGGGTTGCTATCAACGTCGGGAAATGCCAGGCCATCCTCATTGGTAGCTCGCACTACCTGAGAAATTTAGACACTGGCCGGCTGGTGCCGCTTATGTTCGACAACACCGTTATACCTCTCTCACCATACGTAAAAGACTTGGGTCTGTTCATAGACGGTACCTTCAGCTGGAATAAGCAGGTAGCTCAGGTTAGCCAGAAAGTCACTTACTCGCTGCGGTCTCTCTATAGATTTAAACATTTTCTCCCACCTAGCACTAAAATAACTTTGGTCCAGGCGCTTGTGCTTCCCATTATCGACTATGCTGATGTTTGTTACTCTGATTTAACCCAAGAACTTCTGAACAAATTGGATCGTCTTCTGAACAACTGTATTCGTTTCGTTTTTGGCCTTCGTAAATACGATCACATCTCTTCTTACCGCTCTCAGCTTAAATGGCTGCCTATCAGACTCAGGAGGTCCCTCAGATCTCTCTGCTTACTTTTCACCACTATGAATGATCCATGTGCTCCTGAATACTTAAAAACTTATTTTAAGGTGTTGGGTAGTTCTCACAGTCGGAACCTTCGAGCTTCCAAAAACCTTATCCTTCAAATTCCCTCTCACCGTACTGGTTTTATGTCCTCTTCTTATGCTATCTCCACTATAAAGCTCTGGAACGCGCTACCCCTTGGCATTAAAAAAGCTGAAAGCAAATTAGCTTTCAAAAGAGCAGTTCGGAAGTTTTATTTAAAGTCTGTCTAAATTGTTTTCCAACAAGCCTACATTAGTTGTAATAATTATTATAAGGTTTCTCGTATTTCGGACTATTTGTATGTATTTTAATATGTATTAGTTTATTTTATATGCTTATTTATGTATTAGTATGTAGGTACCCATGTATGTGTTTGATCTTATTCTTGCAAAATGGTATGTTTATTTTTATTGTACTGTATCACAATGCTGTCTTATTTGACCCAATGGTTGACTGGTAGAGAATGCCTTGTGGCATTAAGTCCGCCTATGTACCACTATTGTACATGAAGTTTAAATAAATAAATAAATAAATAAATTACAAGTTGAGCGATTATATCGCTGATAAAAATGCTTGGCTCAATGCTGGTCCTGCTCCACAAGGACAGGGGCTCAAAAATTGATAGCATTAAATGGTGTTGTTGGAGCTGCTGAAGATTGTACAACTATCTTTGCATTGTATAGATTCAATCTATTTAGTATTATATAAACGCATAGCCCATATTGTGTGAGTACTATGTACTTAGTACATAGTACTAGTACATTGTACTAGAAAGCATCATTCACTGGAAACCTACTTTAGTTTTTGACTTGAATGTGCCCTGGCGGTTGTGAGTATGTCATGCTCACTCAAATGTCTCGCTGATCATGGCGCGTGTGTCGGACCATCTAGGCCCGTATTAATAAACGTCCCTGAACACCGTACTCAAGTACGTTATCATTTGATACGCCATTATGACGTCATCAGCACCTCAAGATTGATGCTAATTAATAGACGCATAAGTACAGTATCTCAGTTACCAAGACAGCTCCTCAACTAGCTGTACTTGAGGGCTTGATCTCGTGAACGATGTCGTCACATTGACCGAAGTTTTGAATTATACTTATCGGTTTTCTATAATACTCTTCAGCTTTGAGGGGGTACGCAGATGTGTACAATACACCCAGATTTCGACAGTTATGTTAAGTTCCATTTATTACATGAAACGTATTGTTCACAATGTAAAATAAATTCATGGGAAATATTTGTTGGGGAAAACTGAAAATGGAAGAATAAAAAACTTTTTTGCAAAAAATAAAAGCATTTGTAAAATTGTACTTAGTCAATTACTTACGATATTACATACTAACCTAAAATGATGCTGTTGCATACAACCCAAAAGTAAAAAGTACGACTACTGGAGAAATTAGAAGACCTCTGTTATTATATTTTATGAATGAGTTTTTAATTAATGTCTGACATTTGAACAAATCTAGATCGTTTTTTTTTTTTAATTTTAGGTAACAAAAGCATCGCATAGATAAACTTTTGATAAACGAAATCCCAAAGGCCACAAAATATCGTCATAGTAATATTTTCAATTTCCATGTTTCGCGCCACGCTAATCACTCCTCAAGTCATGGACGATACGATGAGAAGGTAACAAATATTAGGATTTAGGAGAAATTTGTTTACCAACAGCAAAATTTGTTGGAATTGTTTAAAGTTATTTGAAAAAAATTGATTTAGACACGACCTTTCTATAGCAAAATCAAAATCAAAGCATGTATTTCAAGTAGGCCAATAACAGGCACTTTTGAATTGTCGAAACAAAGATGAAAATTAAATGTAGCTACAGTCCCAGTCACAAGACATAAAAACTGTGAAAGTACTGTAGTTGCCCATTCCCTAGCGTAGATCTCTATGGAGAAGAACGGACAAGAAACTCCATGGACACTCTTTTAAATCAAACAACTCAAGCACTCACGATATAGCATCTCAGGGACCCGCGCTCAATGCGTACTTGAGGGTCGAGTTTCGTTTATTAATCAGTCCATCACTCAGTTGATGACGTAAACCTAATCCGCATCTTGAGAACATGTATAATCACGTTTATTAATACGATCAGGATCTCAACATTCATATCAAGTGCGGTATCTTGGGCTGAGTTACGTTTATTAATACGGGCCTTAGTTCCCTTCAAAATGGTTGAGCTGAATGGTGCTGATCCATGCGTCATGTGCGTGAACGGGCGCTGTCAGTTGTGACTGGTCATCTCTTAGTCGCCATGGTTTATTTGAATTGATTATTTTGTTTTTGAGTTGTATTTTGTTTTTGTTTTGCTATGGACACTTTTAACGTGCACATCTTGCTACATTGTTCTCACATAATATAACATCGATTGGATAGGGCCCAGGGCCCTATCCAATAAAGCTGACAATCCGACATATATGTCAAAAAATGACAAAATTGTAGAATTGTCGCGCTTAAGCTGTTTAATAAACGTGACAAATATGTCAAAAATCGACAGGTGAAATCTTGACATATTTTTAATGTAAAAACACGTTTAATAAAGCTCGACATATCAAAAAACCACAGTCACAATATTTCTGACAATTGTCGTTGACAATATTGTCGGATTGTCGTGACAATTATGTCGACTTTTGACATAATATATTTGCAAAGAATTTTGTTTTATGAAGCTGGATGAGGGTAAAATTGAAAAGAATAAAACAATCACTAGTGCAACTTCGATTGTGTTATGATCGCGTGTAAGATGGAAATGCACAGAATACTTACCATTTTGGGCCTTATTTACGAAAGTAAAAATATACTTTTTGGGAAGTTTAGTGACCAATTGACCCACGATGTAAAAATAAATAAATGGAAGGAAATTGCCGAAAACTTAAGAACATTAGGTATTTTCAATAAAGACTGGAAATACCTTCGTGACACTACATGGCAAAATTGGCGCAAAAGGACTATGGTAAGGTTTAGTTTATTTTAACTAGTTTATCCTTCATCAATCCGTATTTTTTTTTTATTTATTTAGACCGTTAACCAATAAAGAAGTTATCAATTAGATATTATTATGATGTATTATATTGTGTAGGTATGTATGAAATATTCGCATTGTGTATGTGGAAACGATTTTTAGGGTTCCGTACCCAAAGGGTAAAACGGGACCCTATTACTAAGACTCCGCTGTCCATCTGTCTGTGTGTCCGTCTGTGTGTCCGTCTGTCACCAGGCGTTATCTTATGAACCGTGATAGTTAAACAGTTGAAATTTTCACAGATGATGTATTTCTGTTGCCGCTATAACAAAAAATACTAAAAAACAGAATAAAATAAATATTTAAGGGAGCTCCCATACAACAGACATGATTTTTTTGTCGTTTTTATATAATAATGGTACGATAAATCTTTCAGGAAAAGAGAGATAATCGTCTGCAGACTGGTTCTGGGGGAGGAAAAAAATGCAAATATGACGATTCTGATGAAATAATACTAAAAATCATAGGAAAGGATTCTCCAGCAATAGATGGACTTCAAATACCAGAATCTTCAGGATCAAATGAAACACAGGTATCCGTGCCTGTTTTTACAGCAGAAACACCACCTCAACCTCAAAATCCAATACGAAGAAAATCACATCCCCCAGTTGATTTATCAAATGACTTATTTGATTTTAAGAAACAAAAAATGGAAATAGAAGTAGATATTGCTAAAGAAAAACTTCAAATTGCAAAAAGAGAAAAATACAAGCTAGATTTGGAGCTACTCAAACTTGAAAAAGAATTAAACATACAGCCATCAGAATTTACACTACCTTTGTATTTACAAAACGCTCGGGTTATTGATGTTTGTACTGAACAAATTGAACAAATTGTTCGAACAACAGAGTCGGGTGCTGATAATGAACAAGTCAACGATATTATAATAAGTGCTATGAATGAAAATCTTTAAGTATAATCGATCATGCATTTATTAAAAGGATTAAATAAATTATTCATTCAATTAGTTGTATTAATGACTGTAAAACTGCAATCGCTTCTTCATCAAATACTTCGTCTACATTGTTATTATCTACAACTGTATCATTGTCATTTCCGCTAATATCTTGTTCTAAATGGGGTGCATTTGAGCCTAAGCGGTTTTCAATGTTATGCATAACAATGCAAGATAATATTACATTGCTTGCAATTATTGGCTGAACTCTAAGGTGATTTAGACACGGGAATTTTTCTTTTATGATTCCCAAAGAATTTTCTACCAATCTTCTCGTTGACTTAACGGCACGCAAGAATCTTTCCAGTGATGCTGTCCTTGGTATTTGTATTGGTATATTAGGCGTCATAAGCCACTTTTTTAAACCATATCCACTGTCTCCCAGGATTATTGCGTTTGGGAATGGTCTCCATCCACTTTCCCATGTCCGTGCTAAAGAAGAGCATCTCATCACTCTGGCATCGTGAACAGAGCCAGGCCATCTTGCAGATGCGTAGAAAATTTCTAAGGTCTTTGGCCCGCACACCACCATAATATTAATTGAATGGTTTCCGTTCCTGTCTACAAACGGAGATTCATTTTGATAAGGCGCATCTAGAGGAATTAACGAACCATCCACAATACCAGATATTCTAGGTATCCCATTATGCCTCATGAAAAGTGTTGGTATTCGGTTACAATTATCAGGCCAGCGAACCTCTTCTCCGAGTAATTCAGTAATCAGGGCTCCACATACCCTTCTTATGCAATTATGTACGGTTGTTTTACTAAGCCCATGTGCATCACCAATAACGTGGTACTGTGAACCAGAACCCATCCAATGCAAAGCGCATAAAATTTGTTTATCGGGTGTAAGTGCTTGGTTTCTGCTTGTACCGTGTTGAAGTAGATGAGCAATTTTATCAATTAAATATTCTACGGTAGATTTACATAGGTACCCGAAATTTTTCTTTAAAGCAGAAATCTGTAATTGAGAAGGAGAAATTGATTCTGCTTTTAAATGATCGTCGTTGCCTCCTCGTTTGTATTTGTTCCAAGTATTCATCATCACTACTCTCACTGCTCGATGTAAGTACCATTTTTTTGTAAGTAATAAACTTTTTCAATACACTTTTTTACACCTTCAACATTCAAAATATGATTTCGCGACAGAGGGTAACGCGCCTGTCAGAATTGTCGGACAATTCTACAAATATGTCAACATGTCGCGACAATTTTCTGTTTAATAAAGCAGATTTGACAAGTTTTTCACGACAAATTGTCACCTGTCAGCTGTCGCATATAAAGTTTTATAAAACAGAAAAATGTCAAGAAAAAAAGAGTCCGACATATTTGTGAATTTTCCACCATGACAATTTTGTCGCCTGTAAGTTTTATTAAACAGAAAAATTGTCGAGTTGTCACTTTTTGACATATGTCGAACTTGTCGGATTGTCAGCTTTATTGGATAGGGCCCTGCACTCACGATATAGCATCTCAGGGACCCGCGCTCAATGCGTACTTGAGGGTCGAGTTTCGTTTATTAATCAGTCCATCACTCAGTTGATGACGTAAACCTAATCCGCATCTTGAGAACATGTATAATCACGTTTATTAATACGATCAGGATCTCAACATTCATATCAAGTGCGGTATCTTGGGCTGAGTTACGTTTATTAATACGGGCCTTAGTTCCCTTCAAAATGGTTGAGCTGAATGGTGCTGATCCATGCGTCATGTGCGTGAACGGGCGCTGTCAGTTGTGACTGGTCATCTCTTAGTCGCCATGGTTTATTTGAATTGATTATTTTGTTTTTGAGTTGTATTTTGTTTTTGTTTTGCTATGGACACTTTTAACGTGCACATCTTGCTACATTGTTCTCACATAATATAACATCTCAACACGAATGATGTAACCAAGATTTTGTAACAATTTTTTGATTTAAAAGAGTGTCCATGGAGTTTCTTGTCCGTTCTTCTCCATAGAGATCTACGCTAGGGAATGGGCAACTACAGTACTTTCACAGTTTTTATGTCTTGTGACTGGGACTGTAGCTACATTTAATTTTCATCTTTGTTTCGACAATTCAAAAGTGCCTGTTATTGGCCTACTTGAAATACATGCTTTGATTTTGATTTTGCTATAGAAAGGTCGTGTCTAAATCAATTTTTTTCAAATAACTTTAAACAATTCAAACAAATTTTGCTGTTGGTAAACAAATTTCTCCTAAATCCTAATATTTGTTACCTTCTCATCCGTCTTAAGTACAACGTTTTGCCAGGGTAATACACACGAGGGAGAGAGCCTCTCGCCCCAGCCGCCGCAGGAGACGCACCGGGCGTCGGGGGCCACGTGGTGGCTACCGGCCACCGTAGACGCGGGCCTGTGGACGGTTAGCTATGGGCTAGCTAGCCGTCCGTCCGACTAACGACGCCAGGCCGTGTCGACGGCGCGTTCGTGTTCCACGCGCGCCTCAAAGAGATGTCAGCATAAAGAGAGGGGCCCTCAAGGGCCGAAGCCTGCCGGGGTTGCGGGACTGTTCGAAAGAGATACCGTGGCCCCGGAACGTAAAGGGCGAGGAAGGAACATGGATGGGTTTTAGTCAGTAAAAGTCTGACACTCCCGCTCCGCCCAGAGTGGGAGAATTCATTTGACGATTAAAAAAAAAAAAATAATACACACAAAAATGTCCGCTAAAAGATTAAACTGCTGGATGAACATTGCACTCTAACAGCATTTCCAGGAGTATTTTAACCCTAACAAATGTGTAGCTTATTATAAAGTAAACTAAACTACGACTTCATACAAACAGTAGTAATATTCGTGCGCATTTCCTGCCGACTTCCATCTTGTTCTGGGAATCAAAGAAAACACAGCTTTGTTGATTTTTGTTCTACAATTGTTTATGTTTCAGCTTACCTTCAGAATATAAGAGTCAACGTAGACTTACCTGGGAGGACACCGGGTTTATACTAGTTGGTGAAAGACACGCTTTCATTTTATTGTAATGTTTGGGTTTGGCCTTGTTTGATGTCCCCCAATCTCTTATAGATGAAAAAACATTAATTGGCGCACGGAACGAAAAGCAAAGGCCAAAACAACACATGTTCAACCCCTGACGCAAAAACGACGGGTGTTATAAGTTTTGACGTGTGTGTGTGTGTGTGTGTGTCTGTCTGTGGCATTGCAGCTCCCGAACGGATGAACCGATTTGTTTTCTTTCTGTTTGAAAGGTGAATTAGTCGGGACCGGGAGTGTTCTTAGCTTTGTTTGATAAACATCTGTCCTATATGGCCGCCGCCACAAAATGGCAGATTACATATTTTTTCACAATTCCTTCAATATGGGTATTAAATTAAAGGGCTTGATTAGTACAATAATATTTATACTACATTGAAAGGAAATGAGGAATAACGAAATACGATGAGGAAAGTGGACTGATGACTGGTACCTAGGACCGAATTATTTTCTATTTAACTTTTAGTACATTATGTGTCAGGGTTTTTTTTATTTAATTTTACTTGATTTCATGGATTTATTAGCTTTTCACCTGTGACTTAGGTACTATGTATAAAAATCTTAGAAGTTAAATTTGACCCACTTCCCGGTTTTCGATTGAACTGTGGCATTCCTAATGCATGGTTAACTAAATGACTTCATTCTAAATCCAATAGGTACCTATGGCAAACTCCCAAAAAAGAGTTATTATTTATGCATTCCAAAGGGTTTGCCGTGAAGAAATAAGATTTTTTTTTACTTTAATGTTTTCAACTTCAATCGAGCACAGGGGACGAATGGGTACCTTAAAAATAATATTTTTTATTAAAATATTAATTGGTCCCCTACCAGGAGACCAATGGGCACCTATATAGGGGCCGAATCCACAACTTTTATGCTGGGGGACGAATTTTAGGGGACGAATGGGCTCTGACCCCAACTAGATCCGTATAGCACAATGTGTGAAGGAAAAAACAATCCATAAATTAATAAAAAGAAGACCTAGTACCCAAAATAAAACAATAAAGACAATAGCCTACAAATAGGCCCCCAATAAAATAAGGTATCCGACCATATCCTGATCATTTCCGCACGTTTAACAAGATGGGAACAATCAGCAACTTAGTTTAGTGTTACGGCCGCCAACGGACTGGTAAACTTGTTTCGACCCTCTGAATATACTCCCGAAGTCCCGAAGTTAATGCCTAGGTGTTTCACGCACTTTTCTATGTTTGAGAGTGGTCACGGGTGGTCAATGTTTGTTGTGTAAAAGGTGGTGTGACGTTTAATAAATGAGTTATACGTGCTGTGGTCGGGGATGCGCGTTGGAGGGAGCGCGGAGCGATGCGTCGCGCTCAGTCTGTTACGAGCGGTCCTGGCGACAGCACGCCTAACCGAGTAATATTGGAAACTGTGTTTTATTGTACAACCCTGAACAAAGACACCACCCTGGTATACGGTGGCTTTACTCCAGACCCTAACTAGCGTCGGAGTGAACATTACAGGTGGTTAGGGAATAATTGGTTCTTTGATGAGGTGCAGTGGCGCTTGAGGAAAAGCTGTAAAAGTATAACTTTATGTGAATGATTTAATTACCAATGCTCTCAGGGAGAGGGAGACGAAGACAAAGGAAAGATCGATGGTTGTGTGAGGAATAAAATGAAGGAAAAAGTAGTTTATGATAGTGTGACGATTGACAGTGGAGACTGGAAGAAAAATACGTGTTTCGCCGACCTCAAGTGTGTGAGTGTGGGGCAACAC
Source organism: Xestia ashworthii (assembly GCA_950022955.1). Taxonomy (NCBI): domain Eukaryota; kingdom Metazoa; phylum Arthropoda; class Insecta; order Lepidoptera; family Noctuidae; genus Xestia; species Xestia ashworthii. Next base: position 19,679,861 of record OX465565.1, on the reverse strand, counting down.
GTATACTGAGAGAGCATCAGCATTCTGAAGAAATAGTGAGTCCGTAGAAATCACTGCTGGCTTCTCTGTTCCCTGGTCATTATAATCTGGATCTATTCAAAATTTAGGTGAATCGGTTTTTCTAGGCAAGGGAGTTCCACTCTAGGCTGTATCATCGCCTCTCGCTAGGCGAGATGCGGCTAAACGTAAGCCTGTTTAGTACAAAATAAAAAGGCATGTTTATTCAACCAAAAATTTGAAGACATGTGACCAACCTGCTGATCGATCCTGCACCAGTGCCGGAGCCCATACGTACGTATATTATGGCCCACTAACCCCGGGCTTGATTTAGAGGTGTGGAGGCCCTGCGCCAATCAAGAAGCGCACTTGGAATTTTTATTTGGAACAGACAAAAAATATATGTATCAAGGTGTAACACAGACTATCGTACAACCTCTCGCGTGGTGTCTCGGACCATGAACCTGGTCATGGACAAAAAGTTTTTATTTTTTACTTATGTATAATAATCAAATTTTGGAGGGCCCTTCCTTGTGGAGGCCCAAGGCAAGTGCCCCTGTTGCCCTGCCCCAAATCCGGCGCTGCACTAACCAATTAATTAATCTTTTTTCGAGCTTACAACAAGGTTGAGCACCAGTGACTCAGTTACTAAGTCCATTACAATACGAAGTTTCACCAAGATTTGTACAGTTTCCTTTCCTCCTTCCTGAATAACGGATCATGGTTGTCCGTTAAATTAATTACTTATGCGCTCTGTGGCTATTGCTTTACTTTTTCGCAAAGGGAAAAACTTTGAACAGAATCTACTTTATTAGACATACTATTCTGTTTTTTTGTAAAGTCATTGTCCATCAATAAGATTTCAACTTAGCTTTGCTTTTGAATATTGGTCTGTCTTCAGGAAACAATCTATGATTATTTTTTCAAGCATCAATGAAAGCCAAGTTTTTAACCCTCATTCTTATGAAGTTGTGATCACGAGACCAAAGATCTACACAATTAGTATTATTGTAAACAGTGAGAAACTTGTCTAAACATTTATAACAAGGACTTCGCCTGCAACTTCAAACGCAAAAAATGTGATAGCTCGGGTAAAATATGCACTCATGAATAAAGTAGTTGGTTTCTACAAGTGATTTATTTACAATTATATTCCAATCCCCTCCATATCTACCTAGCTTTTTTCCAACTTTTTTTGAGCGACGGCCTATCTGACCTCCACAACCCAGCTAATACTGGGTAATACGATACCACTTGATAAGACTGGTTGTCAGACTTTGGGCCCACTGACTACCTGTAACGACTGCCAAATATAGACAAATGACTGCCGGGACCAACAGCTTAACGTGCATTCCGAGGCACAGAGGAAACTCGGTATGTAAGGGTGGTGACCCATCCACAGACCAACCTAGTCAAGCTCGGCTGAACCTAAAGATTGACCCGTGCGGCTGTTATTATTTAGCCATGAGCTCTCTCCTTACAACTTATACAACTTACCAAACAATGTATTTCAGCCTAAAACAAAGCCCAGTTTCCTTTGACGTCGGCCAAACAAACTATTTGCTACTCAAAAGCAATTTGCTCATAAATTCATGTAACAACGTTTTTTGTTAATAATGCCACGGTTACAAGCATGTTTTATCCGCGTTGTGTAAGATTAATAGTTGTCTGTAATTAATGACGAAGGTTCAAGGACACAGTGTGTCTGACAAGAAGCATTGACCTTGTCAAGGTGAGGGCCTTTTAATGCTGGTAACGGTTGGTTGGGATTGGAGTGTAACGATATGTTGTGTTCTGGGTAGCGAAGCTGGAAATATGCTTTATTGTAGGGTGCTCCTATACGAGAATATATTCAACATCATCTGCCTAGCCTTTTCCCAACTATGTTGGGGTCGGCTTCCAGTCTAACCGGATGCAGCTGAATACCAGAGATGGTGGGTGTGCGTTTTTTTTTTCCGGAATGGCATCTCGCAGTTCAACCTAGAGAGGTTGTCGTCTGCTTAACCGGACTATTGGTGGGTGTGCGTCTCTTTGTAGTTTGGCCTGGTGCCTTGTTAAAATACGTGACATTTTGACTACATATTTCGATGTGGTGTTACCGAGTTCCGTATTACTATGGTCCATTTTTATGATATTTCAGGTGTTCAGCATGTTTGATGTTTTTTTTCCTCTTTATCATTATTTATGGTTACTTGTCTGGTTAAAATTGTAAAATAATAATTAATTACGAGAATATATCGTACGCTAATGTTGATAGATATCGTATAAATCTTTTTGTTTACTTACAACATTTACTTGCATTTTCAGTGACACGTGGCAAAAATTATATTTCAATTTTTATGATTGACACTCGGGATCTGCCCTTTAGGTTTACTTGGCTATTCAAAGTGTGTGATACCAGCGCGAGCGGGGTCAATGATTACAAATATCAAACAAAATTTTAAAACTTTAAGTTTTTACTTTATCTTTTAAAAAGTTTTCTTCTTTCGCAAGCTTGTTTATGCTTTTAAAGTTAAAACTTTTAAATGACAAAGACATTTGAAATCACACAGGTCTCGCGAGAGTCGATTGTTAAATGCAGTTATCTATTATTTGACTTGAAACTTTGATACAACTTAGTAAGCACGGACCCTTTTGATCGTATGCCACAAAATTCAATTGGAATTCCAAATACCAATTGAATTCAGTTAATAAACTCTTAGTAATTCAATTGAATTTAAACTGAGAGGCAAAAGGATAATCGGTTTTGAAACCATTCTTATTTATATTCAATTTTAAAAGTAAATTGTATTTTTGTTATAAATATTAATAAAATGCAGCAAGTCTTGCGTGAACTATTGTTAATATTCAATTCTAATTTATTTTAAAATTGCCTTTATTGTTCAAGGTCTTTGTACTAAAAATGTTCAATCTTTGGCTCTAAATAATTCATGGATTGCCTTTTTTGTAGACCTGCATTTTTTGCTGTTATTTTTTAAGCATAATGTCTTTTAGAAGTACACAGCTGGAAATAGGCCTCTCGTATTGTGTCTCGTACTTCGCCCTTAAAGTGAAAACTTGTTTAGGCGCGTTGAGCGTTTTTTGAGTGAACAAATATCATGGAACTCGCGTGACCGTCACGTACGCTTTTCGTAGCACTCGCTACGGCTAGCTAGTGAAAACTAGTAGACGATCCTTCGTCTACTAGTTTTCACTGCTATTGACAGTCCCAAAAGACTAAATTATTAAATTATACTCGTATGCCTATCCTCATTGCAAGTGAACGGTCAATAATGCCCAAGCTCGGCTTGGTGTAGGTGCATGACGTCAATTGATTATTATTTTCAGGACTTCCTTCGTGTACAGAGAATTGTAGTTTTTTCCAAGGTTTTATCACTGAAAATTCATGAATCATCATTGAATAGTTTACTTACAACCGTTTTCTATAACTTACTTACGTGTAACGGTTGGTTAATATGCCTCTATATACGTCCGTAGGTATCGTTGTTTCTATAAACAAAGAATATTCAATCCGCGTCACTGACCTGTCATTTGATTCATAGATAAATCAAAGAAAGCGTTTTTGTCACGTTTTTTTTCTAACCGTCCAGTAAGCTAAATGTCAATGAATGTTATTGAAAATGGCCGCTAAACTATACCTCATTTGATGTAGTTTCTCTATAGTTTGTTAGGTAAAATATTACAGAAATCTTCTTGCATAGTTCCCCCAAAAACCATTGCCTTCTCAGTTCACATCGACTAACCATCCCCACTAATATTATAAATGTGAATGTAAGTTTGTTTGTTACGTTTTCACGCGAAAACTAATGAACGGATTTGGATGAAATTTTGCACACAGATAGTTTATAACCTGAATTAAAACATAGGATACTTTTCATCCGGTAGTAAGATCCCATGGGACAATAATTAAACTTCACGCGGGCGAAGCCGCTGGCAGAAGCTATTTTAATATAATAAAAACTACATCCTCCCTGCATGCAAAACGTTACATTTTCACACTTAAGCTGTGAACACATAACGCTATATTTTTATATGGTAAGCACTGCGAACGCTGCATAGCTCCGTGGGGTGAAACTAATGTCATTTGTTACTCTATAAAAGTTATATCGGGGAGTTTCTTACAGCACTTGTTTGTATTTTTCCCCTATGCAAACTGGAGGATTTCTTTTGTAGTTTCTACTGTTGTTAGTGTTTTTTAGGGTGAAATATTCGTATCTTACTCGGTCGAGACTTCTTTGGAAAGTTTAGATTTGAAATTCATAAATCAAATCAATTGTTACTCACTTATTTAAGCTGTTGGTTCTCCTTTTGATTAATAGACAAGCATTTTGTACATCAAACTAAGTAAGTTTACGCAAAAGTTATTGCAGAAAAACTTATTTTTTCTTTGGGGTGAAAAATCACGTTTTGTGGTAGAACTCGATGTAACGCTCTTAAAACATTGTACTGATGGATGGATTGAATAATACGGGGGTCGTCGTAGAGGTGTTTAAAGTAAAAATCTTACAATAAAAACTTATATAAAAAAACTTGCCAAAAAGTTGGAACTTTGACCCCCAATATCTCCGTAACTAGAAGGTTCCCAGGTATGGTGAAGAACAAAAAAAAATATCGCCATGACGGGGTGAACAAGTGTCTCCCAGCTTCGTGTTTTACACCCTTTATAGGCAGCAGAAATACAAATTCTGTAAAAATGTCAACTGTCAACCTATCATGGATCATGAGCATAGATTGGAATAGGTAGACCTGTTTTATGTACTTGCCATAGGTTAGAATAATATGGTTATTCCCAGAGTCCCTCGATTTGGTTTTTAAGTAGGCACTTAGTAAAATCATAAAAAAACTATTCTCGCCTTCAGGACTAATGAAAGATATTATTATTACACTTCCTTTCTGACGGGAATATAAGAAGGACGGGATTAAGGATAGTATAATAAATAGATAATCTTGATTCATTAAACCACAAAAACGTTTTTTAAGTAACAATTTCTTAATCAAGTACCAACAATCATTTAAACATTTTTTTTATTCTGAAGTTGTAGGTACAAAAACATCAGAAAATCAAAACATTATCAAATAGAACAATTTGTATTTACAATAAAATCTTAATTAGAATAATCAATACGCTTCAACAATAATTCACTTATTTAAACTAAACAAATACTATAGGTACCAATAAAATCCCGTAGTATCAGTCGGAATCCCGTGGAATATCCATACTAACATCAATGTTTGCGGTCAATGAACCTAAATAGCTCTACCTATTCCGATCTATGATCATGAGATATAGCCGGCTAGACGGACGGACAGTGAAGGCTTAGTAATAGGGTCGCGTTGCTTACGGAACATTATGGTTGTGTCCTAAAAAAATCTAATTAGTCCGTCAGTTAGATTATAAAAAAATATTTGACCCGCATTTTTTCTTTTGTTACATAAACCAACATTGACGAAGATACGACGCTTTTAAAATTCGCAATACGTCACGCCGTGCTATAGTTTTTAGTGCGTTGTGACGTCACGAGCCCCCACTCCCGAGTTTTGATGCGTTTTATCTTAGTCAGTACTCAGTGATTTACAAAAACAAAAAATACGTGTCCATTATTTTCCAATACTCTAACTGACGGACTAATTAGTTTTGCAATTTATTGATGGTGGAAACTAGCCTATTCTGTCCTTTAAACACATTTGGTTACATTCTACGTCAGCTCCATTTTATCCTCAAAATACACTGCTCAGTAATGCACGTCACGCCTTGACTGCAGCTCGCTATCTATCAACTATGAGATGCATCACATATGCGGTTTAATATGGACATCGTGCACTGTGTCTCACGTCCAACATGATGTATTTGGTACAGCGACCAAATGTTATGTACTCATGGTTTACGTCAGAAGTAATCATTATGTACATACGTAAGTTGACGCAGATCAGTGACGCGTTTAGAGCAGTGATAGCATAGTGGTGCGACTGCCAAAAGTCAACCGATCAATCATTAACACACACACCTACTCACACTCGCACATCCACCTCTCACACACACACACACACATACTCACACACCACACACACTCACAAACACTACACATACCTGAACTTACTACAATAATTTGTAACATCCTAAAACTTAATAATTTATTCGTTATCCTTTTTAATTATGAGGAGCTCGTGGCTATATAATATCAGCCACTCGGGTCGATCTTTAGGTTAAGCCATGCTTGCCTAGGTTGGTCTGTGGATGGGTGACCACCCTTACATACCGAGTTTCCTCCGTGCCTCGGAAAGCACGTTAAGCCGTTGGTCCCGGCTGTCATTTGTTCATCTTTGACAGTCGTTACAGGTAGTAGTGGCCCCAAAAGTCTGACACCAGTCTTACCAAGTGGTATCGTATTGCCCAGTATTAACTGGTTGTGGAGGTCAGATAGGCAGTCGCTCCATGTAAAATACTGGTATTCAGCTGCACCCGGTTAGACTGGAAGCCGACCCCAACATAGTTGGGAAAAGGCTAGGCAGATGGATGATCCTTTTTAAATGACTCAACTTTGTAAATTGTAACCCATCCATTGAAAGGTAACCCCATCATAAGTATCCTTATAACTTATCGGGCTACCTCAAGTTTATGCTATAGAACAATACGAGAATTTTACCTCTGATTTTTAGTACCTAATGGCTGTTATTATTTAGCCAGGAGCTCCTTATTATTAATAATAACATAAAACCCATCAATATAACAGAAACTTTCAGCCATTAAGCAACTACAAGATTCCTTAGCACCACGCAATCGTGTAACCATTTTCTCTGCGGTAAATGAAGGAATCGTCCCATATATCTTCATTAGGCGGGGCTCCAGCGAATCAGCGGTGGCCAGGCGTGTGCCACGATCGGAGACAGCTGCTAAAAGTGTAAGGAACTTATCGGACAGAATTTATTGCTCACAGTTTGGTAGTGAGCTAGGAATTTATTGAGGTAGGACTGCTATTATGTACTGCAGTATCACAGTATAAAAATCAGCAGCTGGTATGTTAGTAACAATATTTTTAAGAGCTGTTTCCTTGGGACTTCGTCGAGCTTAATTTTCTCGGCGCTTTTCTGGTGGTGGCCGATTTTGATTCATTTTGGCTTTCAGAAGTTGCAGTGGCTTAGGAATAGTGTGGCGGGCTTGTCCCAAAAAAGCAAATATTTTTGAGATTCTTACTTTGGTTGTTAGTATTACGGGGCAGTCATTTAGTTTTAAGAACCATCATGACAATTTTATTACATCCCTTTTAAAACCATTCTACGGTATAATTTATCAAAATATTAAATCCCACCATAAAATAGTTTCGCAACATTCCCCACTGGCAGTGTCGAAAATCAACATTAATAAGGCAATAAAAATGAAATCGGGAACAGATTTTCCGATTCAATACTTTCAATTCATTCAGATAAATTATTTGTTAAAACGAAATCTGCGTGTAAATAACCGATTGTTCGATGTGTTCATAAATAAAACACTGGGAAACTGGGAACTGTGAATATTTTCCACCACAGTACGGCTATAAAGTGTCCTTATCTCAATTGTGAGCCCACACGTCCACAGTATACAGATAGCCAGTAAACTAACTAGGTTCTTTTTGTGAAATCCCACTTTTCCCGTCACTGGTACGAAGTACTTGGCACGGAGCAGTACCAATCGGGTCGGGAAATCTGTATCTTAGGGTAGTTTTAGATTAGTGATTACGGCGCGTATAAGCTCGTTTTTGGACGCGCGTTGACGCTGTAGGCGCGTATACGTGTGTTCCTTTTCCCTCACCCGGAACGACGAGCGTTGACGGGCGTATAAGCTCGTACAGGCGCGAGTCGCAAGATAAGTCATCACGTTCGCTTCCACGCGCGTGAAAGCGTGTTCCATTTATTGAGGCGTGCGAAGTGACGCGCGTATACGCACGTTAGCCGCTACGAGCTTATACGAGTTACATGTTAATTGAAACACGTCTAAAATTCGTGTGAATGCTCTGCATGTGTGTGAGTCGATTCCTATAATTTTTACCTCTAGTCCTAGTGTATTTGTATCGAGTTGAAATACTGTATGTTAATACTATGTACTGCCTACTATGCCGCGGCTGGCGACGCGACGGCCGGCAATTTAAATAAAACATCAAATGAAAAACAGTGGGTTTTAAAGTTTTACTTGCCCACTGAAAGTTTTGTTATGAAATACGACCGTTTCGTTGTGTTTTGGTTGGGGGTGTTTATTTTCTTTCTGGGTATATTTTTATAGTCCTCAACTGATACTACTAAGTATACTACTAAGTAGCAGTTGAGGACTATAAAAAGAATTCATAAAAAATATAAATAATAATAAAAAGAATTCATGCTAAGTGGGTATCTAATTTAATCTGACAGAAGTGATGAAATGAGTATAAATGTTAGTTAAAGTAGTGAAAATTGTCATGTGGTGTGAAGGTATGAGGAAAATGTCGTGATACAGTCGTGTTTTGAGTATGAATGTAGGTAAAAGAGTAGAGAAATATCGAAGGAACTATGGATGGGTTGGATATGGCAAGAAAGAAGCTGATTGCTGAGATATAGAGTATTAAAGATGTATGGAAGAAGAAGAATTGCTGCGCTGACTACAAATAAAAGATGACTCACGCAAGACCGTGCTGGGTTCGAGCTGAGTGTGCAAACTCAGAAAAAAAAGAAAAGAAAACAAAAAAACACAAAAAAGTGAAAAAAATAACTTTTTCTTCAGAATTCGGTGACCTTTGTTTGATTGGTTTAGTTTTTTTGCCACCGACTTCTGAAGAAAAGGCTTGATTCGAGTTCCGCGATTGGTATCCGAACACGCACTAACTGGCAATAGTTGCGATACATGTATTTATGGAAATGCACGCAGGCAAAAGTGCTGAGCTGTTCGGTTGTACATATTGTACCGAACATATCTTTTCACTTGTTTGTGTTTTTAGAAGTCGGTTTTATTTTTTGAAAAAAAGTTTTTATTCTTCACTTTTTAGTGTTTCACAAATGCGCTTACCCCTTTACAGCGTACTAGCGTGATGTTATGTCATGAACTGGTGTAAACAATAGACAGACATGGGATTTCAGCAATCCTAGTCCATTTGCTATTATTTGTTGAGGAGTTCCGTTACCTATCTCCTAAGTTCTTCTTCAAATCTTCACCAAATTGAAGGCGGACGGACCACTCCGAGAAAGTACTCTTCCGAAAACTATCCAAATCGCTTCATGTGTGCCCATAATGTTTGAAGAGTTCTCTCTATTTCTCCAGGATCCCAGGGAACATACATAAAAAAAATAAAAAAAAAGATTCCGACGAATTGAGAACCTCCTCCTATTGGAAGTCGGTTAAAAAAGAAAAGAAAAAGAATCAAAAGAAGTACAATCCATTGTCCGTTGCTCGGTAGCGGCTCGGAAGCGTGAGTGTGTCCATACATAATTGCACGGTCGACACACGGGTCGGACCAGACACAGTCTAGTTTGAGTCAGTATTTTATTGTTCTTAGAAAATATTTTTACATTTCTCTAAAAGATGGACAAATGACAGCCGAGACCAACAGATTAACCTGCTTTCCGATGCACGGAGGAAATTCGGTATGTAAGGGTATAATAAAGGTAGGTGAATAGTGATAATAATATAGACTCATTACAGAGCATAAATCCCGAAATATCCTTTTCTCAACCAAACATAACTCATAGTCGTAACAAAATAAAGTGAGTAACACAAATCCGCGCCGCACCGCGAACGTCCGTCCTCCGCCACGTCCCCGCCGCGTGACCGCAACCCGCAACGTCGCCGCTGTAGAACCGCAAATTTTCTAGTCTATTTACAGTTTACGACTAGCAATGCAGATTTGGGACTCGTTCGGGTTTTGTCAGTCACATAGATTTGTTTCGCTGATTTTCAACTTGGATTTTTGAACGTCTTCTTTTTCCATTCTTTATTTATTTATTTAAACTTCATGTACAAGAGTGGTACATAAGCGGACTTAATGCCACAAGGCATTCTCTACCAGTCAACCATTGGGTCAAATATGACAGCATTGTGGTAGAGTACAAAAATCAATGAGAACAATTCAATTTTGTTAACAAATCGAAATAAGTACATAAATAGTATACATACTAATACACATATATTACAGATAAGATGAAATAAACTAATACATATTAAAATACATACAAATAGTTCAAAATACGAGAAACCTCATAATAATAACTACGACTAGCTTGTGAGTAATTTAGTCTGTCTTCAAATAGTACCTCCGAACTGTTCGTTCAGTACTTTCAGTACTTGCACATAAATAAGAGGCACAACATTACGCCTGTATTCCTCGAAGAGTTAGGCAGAGGAGGGTACACCCACATTTCACCGAGCCTATTATCATCATCCGGGCACAAATCCAGTCTCCGTCGCTGTTACTGATAAAGTCCTGGCGGAGAACCCAATAGCACGTTGCTCGTTCCGGGAATCGAACCCATGCCCTCATTCTCAGCGGCAACGCTGGCGACCACTCCACCGACTAGGCAGTCAAGACAGAACGAACGAACGAGGGGAGTTTCGGTACTTACTTGTGTTGTTAATGCCCGTTACTATACGACTGCCTAATATTGCACTTTTGAAAAACGTTTTGCGTTGAGCCTAGCTTTGACAATCCCAATTGTGCCCATTTAGACACGTAGTCCCCTAGTGTTAGTGACCCCGGGAATTAATCTAGTTTGCTTCTAATCCAAACAGATTTCATGACATTTAGTACCAAATTAACAATATATTGATTATTAGGTATGCTAATAAATGATCCAAAACTCGTTGAATAGAGCAAATATTACCGTATTTCATGATCTAACCATTTCTTCAAATATGTTCAGGGCGTCCTCAGTCTAACCAAATTTCCACTAAACGTTTAAGCTTTTACAAGAGAAGTCACAGCAATCAAAAGCCAATTGCCACCTGTCATATTAATTCCTTAGTCCCATTCGAAGTAATATCAACTCCAACTCTAACTCAGTAAATGCTAATATGAAACCAGTCCTCCCCCAAGACATAGCAAGCTTCCTAAACTCCAAGAATTAGTCTTATTGATGCCAGCAGAGAATTCAAAGTTCGTGTGAATGTGACAGAAGGCTCTTAGGGCATTCTGTTATCAAACAGGTTTAAACTTACAAGGATATAACTGCAGTGTATTTTGGAAGACGTGTCATAAAGTTTCGAAGTTGGACTGGGACAAGAGGCTGACGCTTTGCGCAACGAGATGTGGTCGGATATTAATCGTAGAATAGATATAGAACGTGTATGTGCAGAAGGATACATTTGCATGGACAGCTGGGTATACTGTGTAACATCAATGTCAAGATATTTAAATGCATCAGTAGTAAACTTAAGTCGAAACACAATGTGACACAAAAAAATGCGATCACCAAATACATATTATGATCTGCCTGCCTTTTCCCAACTATATTGCTTACCACTGCCTATCAGACTTGCACAACCCAATTAATACTGGGTAATATGGTACCCCTTAGTAAGAGTGGTTGTCAGACTTTTGGGCCACTAGCTTCCTGTAACGACTACTGTAATATGCGATCACTAACCGTAGTGTATACTGTTAATGTGTTTTTTTTAATAATAATCTTTAACCAAACTAGATTAGCAGTATTTCATCATCACCATCGTTATGTTCTTGCCCTCGTCCCAATTTAATTGGTTCGTTAGTTACTTTTCTATTAGTTGTCATCTCAGTATTTACTCCTAGATAGGTGTTTCCCTATTTTTGGTCAGAAAAATTGGTACGTATCAAACCATCAACCGGGTTTTACTAAATATTGCCACACACAGGAAAGCTCTATTAATGCCCTGTACATATACAACTGTCACCAAACCACTACAACATATTGTTGTTCCAGTACAACAACCGCATAAATAAATTACAGGGTGTTGTTTCTGTAACACGATAGCATAATACCACCCGGTTGTTTGCAGGTGTAAATGGGCTCCGCAGTGGATCTGTCTGAATCAATATTGTGTTTGGTTGTATGAGGAGTTGAAGTGAGGTTCGATTTGTAAGCGTTGGCTGATACAGTTTGTTGATGCTGAATAATCATTAGCCTGTAGATGCAAATTAAAAGCGTTGCTTTTGCTTAGCTTGGCAGTTTTCAGAAATTAGTTTGTCAAACTCCATAGACATGATTGGTATCGATTTCCGAACATAATGAAACCAGAAAAGGACATAATTCGATGATTTTATGGGATGATCAATGACCCCACGTGATTTCTTTCTGAGTATATTGGCAGCTCGCTAATCATGCCGAATTCCTATTGAAAAAGACAAGTGTTCTTTGACAAATGATGTGTCCTGTCCACATTTCCTTACCGCGGACCTTACGTATGTTTGTGAACATTATGTGTCTGAAAAGGTAGTACAAGAAAAATAGATTTCATGAAAAATCTTATCAAAAATAACATTACACCTACACAAAGAATAGACAGAGATGGCGCTCTACAAAGTTGGAGAGCGCGAGTTTAACTTAAATATGGTCAAAAAAAGCAATACCTATATTAAATATCCCTTCTAAGCTAATAATATATTTTAACAACTGTTTGTATTTACGCGACTGCCAAGAAAGTGTAAAGTTTTTAGGTTGGCGTCTGAACTTAATATCGCAAAGTTTGACCTACAGCTCGATAGATGGCGTTGTTAGGAAAGTGTCCACTCTCTGAATCGCGCTATGGTTTCGTTACGAACTTTGATATAGTCGGAGCGAATGAGGAAATTTTCGATACCGTTGCGACTTGGTGGATTCTGTTTACATCTTTTATAAATTTTTGGAGAGGGTCTGTGCGCAAACCTTGTTTGTGTAACAGCCCTTATAATATATTAGAATTATATAAAAGTGCACATTTTAGCACTTACTCGGTGGGCGTACATGCGTTTTATGAAAGTACATAATGCTAACATGAAATTAGACTAAACAGTAGTGAGATAATGAAGTCCAATTATTTTCAAATTAAGTATGTGACTTTTTCAAAGTTTGATAAACATATAGGTACGATAAACGGTTAATTTATACTGTGACTACATAGTAGGTATAGTTATTTTGAAAGTTTAAATTTGATACATCAAAAAACACGTAAGTATCCCACATTTTTCGCTAATCTAACTGACAGATTTAACAGAAACATATTTTTTATAAATAATCGTCATCACTGTACATACTTCAATCCAAATAATGAGTTTTAACGGTAAACACGTGGCATGTTAAAACCTGTGAAGCGTGTATTAATTATAATAAGGAAATAGATTGCGTGTGAGTTTGTGCGTGTATTGACGCTTTAGTTTCCGGTCGGAGGAAATTAAATGAAAATACAAGGGTTAGTCATTACTCGCTTATTGGATTAGTGAGGTGTGAAGGTCGGATTAACAATAGGCTTGTTTCCACCATCAATAAATTGCAAATCTATTTAGTCCGTCAGTTAGAGTATTAGAAAATAATGGACACATATTTTTGTTTTTGTAAATCAACGAATATTGACAAAGTTATAACGCATCAAAACTCGGGAGTGGGCGCTCGTGACGTCAGTACTCACTAAGAATCCGAACTAACACTAAAATACCGAACAGTGACGTATTGGGAATTTTAAAAGCGTCGTATCTTCGTCAATTTTGTTTTATGTGATAAAAGAAAAAATACGAGTCAAATATTTTTTGATAATCTAAGTGACGGACTAATTAGATTGTTTCAGTTAACAAGCCTATTACTTGAGCCAATGAGCTTGTATGACTAGAGGTGAACGCACACTTATCAGAGCCGAAGGAAGCGAAAGAGCCGAAATCCAAGGATGGATGTGCGCGACATCAAATATGAATGTTGATGGTTGGAGAGGGAGAAGACTAAAGAATCGATGATTGTGTGACGAATGATCATCATCATCTGCTAGCCTTTTTCCAACTATGTTGGGGTCGGCTTCCAGTCTAACCGGATGCAGCTGAATAGCAGTATTTTATATGACGGCTTTTATGAGACGGCTAGAGCCAGGGTAGTAGCCACGGAGTCTAAACGCCGTGGCTGCTACCAAAAAAATCCTGATGGAAAAACCCAAAAAAAAATTCCAGACCCAGGAATCAAACTCAGAACCTCTTGCTCAGCAATCGCGCCCATTGAGCAACCGGGTCCAAACCATCTGGGCTGCTATTAAAATATTCCTGCTGGATAAAACAAATAACATTATTTGAAACTTGGCTTTGAAGCTGACTGGTTACGAAAAAAGCTCATATACTTGACCTACCAATAGTTTTAAATTAAGTACGAGTACAAACTTAACAAATAACGAAATACTGGTAACAGTTCGTAACTACTTTGTATTTATTACTTATTCTAAAAACAGTATACAAATTCATAAACCAAGAACAGAGCTGAGTTGAAAACTTTCAAACGAATTGTACTTTCAAATATTATGTAAATAGTGCAAGTTGAACACGTGGAGGAGGTCGAGGAGCGTGGCTGTTATTATTTACAGCCGCTTGGTTGGATCTTCAGGTTAAGCCGTGCTTGCCTAGGTTGGTCTAGGGATGGGTGGCCAGCCACTGCATATCAAGTTTCCTCCATGCATCGTTGATCCGTGGTTGGGTGATCACTGTTCCTCGGAAAGCACAAGCTGTTATTTGCAGATCTTTGACAGTGGTTACAAATAGTCAGTATCCCAAAAGTCGTTGTATGCAAAACCACTACAACCCAATTAGTACTGGTTAATATATGACATGTACCTACATTACGCAAACATAGGATGGATAAATGCTGTATACTGGCCGGTCGTCTTGGCTAACTTAGACTTCTGACTAGTAAGAAGTAAGCTATCCCTAAACCTTGAGGTGATAATGATGCAAAAACCTTTGTTTCACTAATTTCACTCATGTTATAATTATTACGAGAAAATCTAAAATACTAGAAAGCATGGTTACTACCCGGGCCGATTGCTTAGTAAGCTGCATCGTTACTCATGAAGGTTTTAATCAGTAACTGTGACGGTTATCCGTGTGTAACTTTACTGGTTAACACACAGTACAGGTACGCTCACAAAAACATTGCCAATGTAAAACAACTTTGAAGCGAACAAAGTTCAAATAAACATCGATACAAAAACAATGGCGGTTGATGTAATGGTGAGGGTAGACGATACGCTATATAAGCGCGGTATAAATTAGCGTTATTCGCAAAAAAATACTTGTGAGGGGCTCGTAACAAAAGCAACGCGAAATTGTGAGGTTTACTCGTTACAATTATGTTTTCCGTTTGTTTGAAATAACAATTATTTGTTACGAGTATGTAGTTTGTTTTCTCTACTTCAGTAATAATAAAGCAAATTTTAGATAATTAATTAATTAATTTAGTAATTATCAGCTAGTGGCTATATAATAACAGCCGCTCGGGCCGATCTCTAGGTTAAGCCGTGCTTGCCTAGGTTGGTCTGTGGCAGTCGTTACAGGTAGTCAGTAGCCCATAAAGTCTGACAACCAGTCTTAGTTCAGTATGAACCGGGTTGTGGAGGTCATATAGGCAGTCGCTCCATGTAAAATACTGGTATTTAGCTGTATCCGGTTAGACTGGAAGCCGACTCCAACATAGTTGGGAAAAGGCTAGGCAGATGATGAATCATTCTCCCGATTCATGTTTAGGCAATAACTCACAACTCTGATTTGGGACCTCTAATTTGTAGATTCTTTTGAATATAAAGACCTTTAACATTTTTTTTCATCACACAATTATCCTATACTTTCATAATAATTTTCGTTATTTGCCTTTCTAATAATAATAATATAATAATAATATATCATTTAATTCAGGTAACAAAAGACCCATATTACATATACCTTACAGACTAACATACATATTTATAAAATAAAAACCACTAAACATTAAACTATTACACATGAGGAGACGGCGTCATGTTGCGCTGCGTGGTGTCGCGTAGCCTTCCGCGGAATCGCCGATATATGAAATAGATTGTACAATTAGCGTTACACCAAAATGTGAGAGGGCTGTTATGGCTGAAGATGCTAAAAAGGCAATGGTTTCTAGTACTTTGCGAATTATTTACTGCAACACTGATTTTCCTCAAAACACAACACAAAGCCTATATTAATACGAGTATCATCCTGCTCCTATATTTTAGGGCATAATCAAACATATTATATTATTATTTGACACTCAATTTCATTCCGCTAAATTTCTCATCATTTGGTGGAAAAACATTGTCTCAATATTTAGTTTACGAAATTCCATGTCCAACAAAGCTTCTACAAAATTACAGGAAAAAAAATAGGTAATAGTGTATATTTTTAGCAATTTTACCACCCGAGTAAAGAAGATTTCGGAAACCCACACGTTTTCTCGCCCAAAAAACGCCCGCGCTTCGATCCGTCTCGTCTACCCGTCACTAACACGCTGTCAGTTTTTAATACCAACGTGTCACGACTCGGGAGCGTGTCGACGAGATAATGAGTCGTCGTGTTTGTACGCAGTACCAAAGACTAGCGGTGTACAGTCAAACATACGGCGGTTGTAACTGTGTAAGTAGGAAAATCGTCCCTGCCCATAATGTGAAATTAGACTAGGGCGGGGGATCGATGTAGACTTGGTTGTGATTAAGGCCACTACAGGAGCTACACGCGAGTTTTATAATGCCTGAAAGTATATGATTCACTGCAATAAGCAAAACCAGAAAAATATGTGATATATTCCGCCGGGCACACGTTGCGGTATCGCGGTGAGCTAGCTGCGCACTCGCACCGCTTTCAATTTGCTCGCAACTCGCTAGAAAGCAGACCCCTGCTACGGGCATAAAGGTGCTGTCAATTTGAAATCGTAATGATGACGTGTGGCAGACTGTACAGCGTGACATATCCAGCGCAGTGCAGCGCTTTGTGCTACGTGATCCGTCCAGCGCTTTCAGCTGAAGGTGCACGTTAGTTCCGGTCACAGGGATTATTGTGGCGCTCGCTGGAAATGACTGATTCTCGTATATTTGAGGTTTAAAGTACCAGAGCAGTACTGATCTAGGTAGGTTTCGTGTCGGATGAAACGTAGACAGATTTTGACTGTTTAGCGTCCAGTTTAAATAAACGTAGCTTTCGGTTTTGTCGGAAGTTACACGGTCAAGCGTCCCGGATGTTGCAACAAAGACGCTGCGAATTTAGACAAATAGAAATGAAAAAAACGCAAGCGAGTCACGCAACTCACGTATCAAGTTGCTTCGCCTGAGGACGTCACCAACTGATTGGTGTGAGAAATGATTGTACCATGAATGAATTATAATTTATACTATGTATAAATAAACTGGGAAAATAGTCTTTAAAACGTCACTTAGGGGATATCTTCCGTGATTGTTATTTTTATTGAGGTCCCGATGTTTCGACGCTGTTTCAAGATGTGGAAACAACGTGGTGTGGTGTGTTGAGATCCCCTACGAACATCCTGGGGTGTATAAAATCGACTGTAGTTACGGTAGTTCAACTTCATACATCGGTCAAAATAATAAAGCTATAACAGTCTCATGACGCATCAAAGAGCACATAACGGCTGTGAAAAATAATGATGAGCAAAAATCGGCGATAGCTGAACATCTATTGTAGTCAGGGGATCGAATTCCATAAGTCACGTATTTTTTTGTACGTACCCACGTATTAGTGTCGAGTTCCAGTAGTGCGCGTAGCAAAAGACAAAGAAAGAGGGTAGACAGATTTGTCTGCTCCTAACAATTTTTCCATCCACCCGCATTCTTCAGTCAACCCGCGATCATGGCGCTTGCAACAGCGTTGAAATATCGGGAGCTCAATAAAAAATATAATCACGGAAGATATCCCGTAAGTGACAATTTAAGTTTCGTTATGAACCGTGAAAGCTTAAAACAGTGTTTGGGAAAATAGTATCAATCATGATTCCTCCGCACTACTCATCTGAAGCATTGGCCGATAACTCTGGAAATACTCTGAAGCTTTTTTGTGTGCATCAAATCTTCATACACACAAACTACATGCATGTAAAGCTCATATAAGTATACGGCTGTATTAAATTCGCACAAGTGCATAAGGCTATCGGCACACCGATTGTTGTCAGCGATTTATCTTGGATAACTTTTTACTTTCCGTTGATTAGGAAGCCATAAACACAGAAAAGAGTTTTTGATTCTCAGTCATAACAATAGGCATGACGACAGTATCAAAAAAATGAAAATCTATTTAGTCCGTGAGTTGGAGTATTGGAAAATAATGGACACGTATTTTTACTACCTACAAATTATACCTAGGCGTGACGTATTGAGAATTTTAAAAGCGTCGTATCTTCGTGAATTTTGATTTACGTAACAGAAGAAAAAATACGGGTCAATAATTTGTTTTAATTTAACTGACGGACTAATTATGATTTTTTTGTCGTCTACCCAATATTAAAAACTATCATTTTTAACAGAACAAAATCCAGTAACTGAAAACATCCACGTTTTGTTACAAAAGTAGTTATATAAAAGAGACTGGAGCCAACGCCTTATGTGTTTATTGCAAACACAGATACCTTTAGCTCGGTTGCGAGCGACTATATTTGCATTTTTACCGTTACTAAGATTTTAGGGTTCTTTAAGACAAAATAATGAAGATTCACTGCTAAGTATAAAATTGTGGGTACTAAAACAAATAAACTTTTTATTATATCACGTAACTACCAAAAATGCTGACTCACAAATTGAGCTCGTTTAAAATTTAGAAATTCGAACATAAAAATAAATATTCGAACAAAACATTTCAGACAGAGGTGCGTGGGTAGTGACTTTCGCTTTCGTTCATTAAATGAACACACTGTCAATACTTTAAATATTGACAGTGTTTTCTAAGTACACTGGTGATGCGTGGGTGTTCTAAAATGGTAATTCTGGGTAACCTTTCACGTCAGCCAGCATCTTTGGTGCTACTAACATGTTTTATTTTTAATGTTTAGTTTGATCTTTACTCAGACCATTTTAGTATAACTACTTAGTTACATTAATATTGTTTGACATTTATTATTTGGAGGACAAGTCGGTGGTCACCCATCCGGTAATCTACACACGTTATAGTTTCGAATTAAACATTTACAACATTATTTTTTTATAACTTCTTTACCAAGAATACTGACGGTTTTCTGATTGCTCTTCGTGATTGAAAAAAGAACGAATCAAACTAGTCAGTGCTATTAAAGAAATGAAATTCTCCTCCTTTCCTTTATTATCCTTTGGCCAACCAATACAGAACGTAGGTTTCGTCCACATCTGGAGAGATTTTAGGCGGTTTGTGCCACGACTAAAATGATATTACACATATACTATACGGAACCCGTCCCAAATATTTAGGATGTCGCCCTTCTCTTTATGCACATAAAGTCTGCATGAAATTTCCGCTAGGTGGTACTACTGTCCGACTTCCGGGGTGCTCGGAAGAGACAAAAATGTACTTACGTCGGCGTCGCACGAATACTGAACATTTTAAAACGTTTTCATCTGCCCCGAAGGTACGAACATATAGGAGTCGGATTTTGGAACGTGTCGTGCCGTGAATAGTAGGATGGAATAGAAGTTCGAATAAGGTTCAACTTTTTAGATTTTTAACAGATTGATTTTAGTAAGTTTTTTGTTAGATTCTTGGACGATATACAGGGTGGAAGGGATACCGATGCTAAACCAAATACCAAATTTTTAGTACATCATTCTTAACCTTCCCACATACAAATATATCGACGGTTGCTTGAGAAAAACCTGCAAAACTGCAACGTGGTCAAAATGTATGGAACATTTTTTCCCTGTATAATGTTTTTTACTAAAAGAAGTTGTTTGAAGTTATCGAAATCTTATACGAATGGGATGGACAATGATATTCGTTAATTAATAAGTTTA
This sequence comes from Xestia ashworthii, assembly GCA_950022955.1. Taxonomy (NCBI): domain Eukaryota; kingdom Metazoa; phylum Arthropoda; class Insecta; order Lepidoptera; family Noctuidae; genus Xestia; species Xestia ashworthii. Next base: position 19,659,958 of record OX465565.1, on the reverse strand, counting down.
CATACCTACTTGTTCTTCGTATCGCTGGGATGAAAACTTCGCCACATCAACTGTGTCGCTTGTGGCAGCGCAGAGGTCACTGTGGCTGCATGTTTTGGGGCACAAAGAGCAGGGTATAGGAGGTGGAACATAGTTTTGTGGCACTGCTCCACACCCACACCCCGCAGTTGTTCCGGGGAGGTATAGGCTCGCAGCCCCACTTAACGAGGTAATCTACTTATCCATATAAAAAACGGTTTTTTTGTAGTGAAAGCTTCTTTGGGCGCGTTGAGCACTTTTGGGTGAACAAAAATCATGGAACTCTCGTGACCGTCACCTAAAGCTCTCGTAGCCGATACCACCTACCTTAGGCTTGTGCTGGGCACAATCTGTAGAGGATATAGATGACTTAGTTTTGCTTCTACGGGCAGTCCCCTAAGACTGCCCCACATTTTTTTTTCAATCATTTCATTCATTACTCTGTCATTACATTACATTACTGACCAAAAGTTGCTTGAAGTTCCAGTAAATATCTGTGTGCCTGGAAGACCGTTTTAATATATAAACAGTTAGGACAGATGATTTAAAACTCTCTATCGATGTAATGAATGAATTCATCATACCCCTCTCTATTTTTTATCATGTATGGTTGCGCTCTGAGGAATGATTTAGTTGCGCTTAGATGGTTGCGCTTAGAAATAGGTGCGCTCTGAGGAATACCCCATTTTTTCTTTCATCACAGACAGCAAAATAAAACAAAAGAACGTACAAAATATCTTTGTTATTCGATCCCTTAGCCATTCCTTCGGAAACGTCATTAAATCTTGTCTAATAGGCATCCGAATAAATATCCAAGATAGACTATTAATATTTACACAATTACAAAATTTGTATCTCGAAATGGAATAATAATTTCGAGATCTCTCTCATTTTGTTCTACATAAAATACGATAGGTATTATTTAATTTGCTTCGCACAAATATTTTGTTGATAAAAACTGGCGGAAAATTGCAAATGGAATCTAGCCTACAATTTCGATTAGGTACATTTGTTTGATATTTGTATCCAGTATTTATTTACTACAAGTATTAAAACTCTGTATTGTCATTTATTAATATTTATCCATAGACAGTACTAAATGATTTTCCTGTGTTGTGTCGGCTCAAATAAAATGATGACGAATGATACTCTCGTAAGATAGCCGCTAGTCGGCTATCTTACAAGGGCCTAGAAAAGTTGTAAACGATTAAAAAATTCAAATTTCGAGTTTAGTAGTTCACCAACCGAATGGGGAAGACCGTTAAAAGCTAATTTTAGATGGCGCCACCATAGCTGGTTTCAATCTGACCAATAAGGTCAAGGTATTTTAAAATATGAAATGACATTCCTTGATTTTCAACCAATGACGATGCTTGGAACCAGCTATGCTAGCGCCATTAGTTCCACAGTGTGCATCCGCATTAGTTAGTGCTGGGTACTACGATACCCTTTGGTAACGAGGAAACTCGGTATGTAAACTGTGGTCACCCATCCATGGACCAACCTAGACAAGCACGGCTTAACCTGAAGATGGACTCGGGTGGCTGTTATTATTTTTCCACGAACTCCTCTAAACACGACCTACTGTATTTACATATGTTCCAAAATAAACATCCTCTACTTCCAAGCGATAATCGACAAACGCATTACCTCACAATTTACCGACCAGACAATGAATCTCCCTGAATGGGCAGACCTTGGTCCAAACATTTGAACAGGCTTTCATTACAATCCTTGCATTATGCGGAACGTAATAATTATACCGGGAGGACTCCCGGAATCACAATCAGATTGAATGAGTGAGCGAGTGAGTGAGTGAGTGAATGAATGAATGAAGATATTTGGGGAGTTTTGATGGATATCTCAATTATATTTTAACGACCCTTGAGATTTTTTTTTGCATTTCAGATGTTTTTTTTTGTTGCCGGCGTGTGTAATTACGTTTCATTACTGTCTTCGTGGTTGTAAATGTAGGTCAAGGTTTTTTTTTCGGATTTTCATGTGTTTCCGTGGAAACGTGGCTGAAATGTAAAAAATAAATAACACGCCACCGCACCGGTTGACTGTAGACTTACCTACATTAAGTTACGTTTCTGTGATATCAATTTTATTAAGGATCGTCTAATGTTTCGTTTGCTAGTTGCCAATTAAAACTTCGAAAGTTAAAATTAATTCGACGATGTTCCAATCACGAGCACGTGTCTAAAAATTACAATAAAACATAATTTTTCCACCAATTAAATTTAACAACGATACACCTGACACCCATTTATCAAAACAACCCTAAACCTCACTAACAACAACAAACAACAGATTGTATCTGCAACAACATCAACAGGTTCATTACGTGAAGCAATTAACTTATTGTCGTGACGTTATTGTTTACTGACGCGATGTCACTGTTTACTGACCCCCATAGGGATGGGTTTACACCTGAGATGGGTGAGCCGTGAGATAGAAGCTAAGCTGTCGAACTTTGTGCCAGTCTCTACTAAAGCTAAGTGATCTAAGATACAATTGAAGATGAGTTATGGCTTCTTTTTTTTCGTGTCGATAGTATGACTTATTTCTCTGAGAGGCTCTCGTGGCAAAATGAAAAAAGCCGCTCGAGTCATTACTTACCTAGGTTGGTCTGTGGATGGGTGACCACCCTTACATACCGAGTTTCCTCCGTGCCTCGGAAAGCACGTTAAGCTGTAAGTTGGTCCCGCCTGTCATTTGTGGATCTTTGACAGTCGTTACAGGTAGTCAGTTGCCCAAAAGTCTGATAACCGGTCTTACCAAGTGGTATCGTATTAAGTACAAACTGGGTTGTGGAGGTCAGATAGGAAGGCGCTCCATGTAAAATACTGATATTTAGCTGCATCCGTTTAGACTGGAAGCCTACCCCAACATAGATGAATACGACTTATTTAAATATCTTGGGCCCAGGATGTGGCCACGTCCTGCCGGGGCTGCGGGACTGTTCGAAAGAGATACCGCGGCCCCGGAACGTAAAGGGCGAGAACATGGATGGGTTTTAGTCAGTAAAAGTCTGACACTCCCTCCCGCTCCGCCCAGAGTGGGAGAAGTCATTTGATGATTTCCCATCCGAAAAAAGGATGTGGCCACGTTAATTACGACAACTGTGGCGTCTTTTAGAGTCTCGTTGTATAGGTGTTGGGACACTACGGGCACTCCAGTTAGTAGGATATCGTCTGGTCGAGAACACAGCATCCACACTGCGTGGTGGAAGAATCTATGATTCCCTATTTTGCCAAATTGTGTTTACAGCGGCCTACTTGGGTGCGCAATCGGTTAAGTTTATAGCTGTGAGGAGGGTGAACGACGCGGGATCACTACGTAAACAATTTAACGTGTTCAACAACAGAGCTCCTTGTGTGAACGAAATTCGAACGCAAAAATTCCTGTCACTGTAGTTGCTGCTTATGTCATCTGTGTCGTATTTTACATTCAATCAATCAATCAATAATTTTATTATCAGGCACCTTAAGGCCCATAGATAAAATACACAAAATAACAACATAAAAAATATACTAACACATAAAAAATCTAACTTATAAGCTATGAAGCTATGTCGAACTACGAGTATGACACACGAAGTGGCGGCGCGCCGCCACTTCGTGTGTCATACTCGTAGTTCGACACCGCACAGCGTCATGTAGCCTGCCGCGAAAACGTCGGTAGACTACACCCTTCGGCCAAAACTCTTCCTTGAGAAACATGTCGAGATATTGTGTCGGAACTCGCTCCACAAACGACTTGAAGTTTTTGTTGTGACGCGGCTCCAACCTCTCGACCCTCAAGGTCCAGCTAGTCTTCACCTTCATGTACTCAACGATCTCCTCAACCTTCGTGGAGTGATGCAGTCGGTACACATACAGCAACGTCGTCCGTGCATGTTGGCCGGTTTACACTAGGACAGCGCAATACACTAACCTCTAACAGTATCCGCATACTGAGATGATTTCACTTGACGAGTACCCTTAGTCATCACTGGATTCCAAACGGGATACCCGTTTCCATTTGTTTTATAATGTGTTCTGATCGTGAAAGTTTAAAAATGACGAAGGTACATCTCTCGCTACGTAACTTAGCTGAGCTCTGGTGGAAAGGCAGCCTAAGTGTTGGAATCTATTATGTAATTGATTCGTAATGGGATAAATGTAGGTATATAGATCATGGTCACAGGCCCCGGCCATTGTGGGCCATTGAATGGAAATTGCGCGTGTTGATTGCATGAGTATCAGGTAATTGCTTCTAGATAGTATTAATTAAAATACATAGAGTATAAAATAAATTAAATAAAGAGTACTTACGTGACAAGAATTCAGGCCTTATATTTATTTGTTTCTCGTTCAGTAACTGTTGTCCTATAGCTCTTAGCATAATCTTTAAGTCGTCTTTTAGGACACACATAGCTCCAAGGACCTCCCCTTTGAAGGGGATGGAGGGATCCATATAGAAAAGAATTCACTTGCCTAAAACTTCGCAATAATCTCCAAAAGAGTAGCAAGCAACGAATGAACGCAAACGACGCCATAATAGCATCGTCTGCCAGAACTTTGTGGGCTCAAGTTGTGAAGTGTGCAATCAACGCGCGAACTTCGTCTTTGTGGGACGGACATAATTTGGCTCATCTTTTCGTAGAAAGGATAGTTTCTTCAGCAGTATACAGTTTTGGAAAGCATGTTTTAAACAAAAGTTTTTAAATAACATCTGACTCTAAATAACATTTTTTCAGACAGTCCTTTCTGAACAGGTAAAATTACGAATTTTCAATATGTATTTAATTACTCGTATATTTTGGTCAGTTTTTTAATGAAAGGAAAGCGTTTGTTACCCAAAAAGTAGGCAATAGTTTCGTGCGTATGCATTTAGTGTGTATTTGTATGTGGTGCACATATGTCCGTACCATTATGACCTCGTCACTCCTAGACGGATGAGCCGATTTAGATAAACTGTACGTCATTAGATTTGTCTTGGTAGGTGCTAGTGGCAAGAAGGTACAAATTAAATAATAATAAAAAACATATTTTAGGTAATAGATACATAAGTACCTACTAATAACATTTTCATTTCTTTTTTTCATTAAAGAAAAATGGTTTTGAAATGTATTCTTTCATATTGTGCTGGATACTGCCTAAAGCACATTCGCGACTTTTTAATTATTCATTTATTTGAAAAAGTATAGTGTCTGTGGTAAAAAAAATGTTTCTAAAACATTTCTTTGATCGGTACGTATTTTAGTATTTTTATGTGATTTCAAAAATATTTTTATTAAAAGTTACAACGCTCTGTAAACTATGTAGGTACGGGTAGATAGGATAATAATCAACATAAGGTCAAAGTTAACTCAAGTTAGATGCGAACATCTGTGGAGTATCGCAGCATCAGTTGGAGCTAAGCTAGTGTATAGATCTCACAAGTTTGTGTGTTATGTCGAGACAGTTTCTTTGTTGTTTGAAGATGTTTTGAGATTGAAATGTTAGGATAGATTTTAAGGGATTTTAGATTCTATAAAGAGAGGCTGTTATAAGAAAGGTCATTGACAAAATGTGATGCACATTTACGGAGTGAGCGGACCGGGCAGCGGACTATTTGCGGACACCAGAGTTATTGCGGACATTAAACCGATTGTGGTCACCAAACTGATTGCGTACACCCGACTGATATTTCAGTATAATACAGGATGTGAGGAACAGCCATTCGCAAACTGACAGAATGTATTTACCTCCGTATTTTTAACCGACTTCCAAAAAGAGGAGGTTATCAATTCGTCTGTATGTTTTTTTTTTTTTTTTTTTTTTGTGTTTGTTACCTCATAACTTTCGACTGAGTGAACCGATTTTGATGATTCTTTTTTTATTTGAAAGCTGGTGCTTAAGTTCCATTTATTGGGGATAAGCCTATTACCTTGACATGTATTGTTTTTTTTTATTTTATTGGCAAGGGTACTTCAAGGGTAGTTTGATGAGAATTTGGTTAGGTTCTGATTATGGGATCCATGACAAAGGAACGGAGCTCTTCAATTCTTAGAAGCAAATTAACGATACTCGGCCAAATCTTTTAAAGGCTATCCGGATATTTGGGTCACGTAACCGACTTCAAAAAGGAGAAGGTTCTCAATTCAATGTTCCCCGATTACTCGAAGATGACTGGACCGAATTTGTTTTTTAATTGTTTGAAAGGGTATACTTCCCAGAAGGTCCCATAATCATCAAGTCAGGATCCTGATAATGGGATCCTGGAGAAATAGAGAGAACTTTTCAAATTTTATAGGCACACCAGAAGCAATTTGGGTAGTTTTAGAAAGACTACTTTCTCGGAGTGATCCCATTTAAATTTGGTAAAGATTAGATGAAAAACTTCGGAGAAAGGCAACGGAACTCCTCATTAAATGTAGCAAATGTGTGTCTCTTACTGGGATTGCTGAAATCTCATGTCTGTCTATTGTTTACACCAGTTCATAACAAAAAATCACGCTGGTACGCTGTGAAAGGGTATGCACATGTGAACCACTAAAAAGTGAAAAATAAAAACTTTTTTGCAAAAAATAAAACCGACTTCACACAAAAAAGTGAAAAATAACTTTAGCTTCAGAAGTCGGTGACAAAAAAACTAAATCAATCAAATAAAGGTCACCGACTTCTGAAGCTAAAGTTATTTTTCACTTTTTTGTGTGAAGTCGGTTTTATTTTTTGCAAAAAAGTTTTTATGGAATAATTTTCCATCGGAATTTTTCTCAGTAAAATTTTATTTGTTTTGGTTTATTTCAGATACAATTCCTTTATTTCAATGTAAAATTACATTTTCTGTACGCAGCACTCTAATTATGTAAATAATACGGGTAAACCGAACCAGTTGGTTTTCACAGGAATTCTTGAAGCTATCATAACTACTTTGATATACTAGTCGTCCTCGCTTTAGCAGTTTATTTATCCCATTAATGTTTCACTAGACATTTGCTAGTACTCTAGATAATGTATAGTAAAACATTTATGGTCTTATCAGAGACGAGTTTAAACAATAAACAAGCGCGCATTCTACAACGAATTGCACTTAAACATTCATCTGATCTTGTCAACTGCATGGAGTAAAGATTCAGCCACACTAGTAGCGACATTTAAAAATTAGAACTTAAACTGTCATTAAGATGGAGATATCTCTCCGTCGTAATGACGGTTTTCACTTATAGTTGAATATTTTGTTTTATTATCTAACTTACTCTGCTGATCAAAGTCACGCTATACATCATCATCAGCCCAGCCTTTTCCCAACTATGTTGGGGTCGGCTCCCAGTCTAACCCGCTGCAGCTGAATACCAGTATTTTACATGGAGCGACTGCCTATCTGACCTCCACAACCCAGTAATACTAGGTAATACGATACCACTTCGGTAAGACTGGGTGTCAGACTTTTTGGGCCACTGACTACCTGTAACGACTGCCAAAGATGGACAAATGACAGCCGGGACCAATTGCTTAACGTGCTTTCCGAGGCACGGAGGAAACTCGGTATTTAAGGGCGATCACCCATGCACAGACCAACCTAGGCAAGCACGGCTTAACCTAAAGATCGGTCCGAGCGGCTGTTATTATTTAGCAAAGTCACGCTATACAAAACAAATAAAAATAAATGATTTATTTTATGCCATTGTCCTTTTGTACCGTCCATTTTTTTGGCAAAGAGCGGTGTTTATGACATTTGCTTCCTTCCTAGGAAAAGAGAGGTGGATTATTTTTCTTTGCAGACGTTCTTTATACTTACGATAGAACTGCTCAGATAACAAGTAAGGTTGGAACAAAGAGAATAGTAAAATGGGTGTAATAGTACTCTTGGCGAAGGCACTCGTTCTCCCTGTCATTGCATTTTTTTTGGTTATAAGCCATACCTTCTAGTGTTAGGTTAAACGAGGGACATATTGAGGGAAGGTATTCAGTATTCGATTCTCAATCCAAATAAGTAAAAAACCTATAACCTTAATTTTTGACATTATTGTCTAATTAAATACATTACTCATGGACACTGAGCGCGCAAGTAGGTGTCACGCGGCAAAACACGTGCCGGTCCTGAGCTCCGTGCGCAAACTCCGCCCCTTTCCTTTGTAATGTCCCCGATGCACCGACAGGGCACATCCCCGCGCAAAAATGAAAAAAAAAATGAAATGATTACACCTAGAAAGGTCATTGACCCGCACACATGTTCTGCGATAAGCGCATGGCGCACACGTTGCGAAACTTAGGCGAAGTTTTTGGTATGGATCTATCTGTTATGTACTAGTGTTTTCTTTTTATTCATATGTTGATTAGTATCATGTAAGCATGGACTATTGCGGGTTTGAATAAATTCCTCGTTTAAACTAACATACTGTATATGCAGCTTACTGTTTGCCGAACTTTCTGTTCGCTAGTAGTCATCATTTGCCTTTTCATAATTGTGTTGGGGTTAACTTCCAGTCTAAACAGATGCACTACAGTATAACCTATCTGACCTTTTCAACCCACTTACTGTTAATATGACAATTCTTGGTAAGACTGATGGTTAAAACGGGCCTATGACTACGCCACGTGCTGTCCAAGGCACGGAAGGACGGCCACATTAACGGGTTACCCATCCATAAAACGACGACTAAATAATAACAATAGCTGATTGTTATTATTTAGCTACGCGCATCCCGCATTGCGTTTCAACTCAGCCTATAGCAGTCCAGTGCTGGACACAATATGCGTCTCCAAAGCTGTGCCAGAACAGCTTGACCGCCACCTTCGGTCCATCTAGCTGGGGTGGGAGCGTCTCGATATGCAGTATGTATTATAACAGAATGTTAAAGCTAGGAAAGAGGTGACAGATGAAGTGACCAACAATAGAAAAGTATGGACACGTGCTGCGCCAACCCAATCAAAGTATTATTTTGTAAACTTTTTTTTTGCTTCTGACGTTAGCTTTTTTTTTGAATTTAATTCATTGTAGAATCTTTCGCTTGCTCGGTCATCAAAATTGAGCACGCGGTTAAAAAACAACTTTGCACTCTTGTATAACAAATAACTATAAAGGAACCTAACTAACCTAACGGGGGGGTGCCCCAAGTCCCGATTATGGGGGCACAGATACTTCCGTAATAAAACATACTAATATGCATGCGATCATTCTGATTTTTTGGCAAAGAGATATCATCATCATCTGACTGTCTTTTCCCAACTTAATTTATATTTACTTTAATGTTTTATTTTATTTTGTATCAGTGACATTTATTGATTTGATGTGATACTTATTTCTGATATTTTAATTAATTTTGTCTTTGATTTAACTTTATTTATTTAATAATCAATCAGCTGACTGTAAAATTGACAAAAGGTTTGTGTCTAATATGGGTCAATGACCTGTATTAAATGAATTTTATTTTATTTATTTATTTAAAGTGGGAAATTGGAAGGAGAATGATAATAATGATTACTTCATATAAAGTTTCAGTGTTTCTACATTACACAGCGGTAATATGGCCGTACCATTACTATTCAGTATGCAACGCACTGCTGATAATAATTTGTTTTACACAAAGTTAGAGCTGTAATAACATCAGATATAGCGCGAAGAGTATTTATACTGTTTCTACTTCTATCTGTACTTGTTTGAGCTGTACTTGATATGCAGTTTTGAGCAATGCAAGGATTATACTACTGTGATTTAATGACGTCATGTTGTGATAAGGTTGGTTTGTTGCTTAAGCAGGGGTTACTGAAGTAACCGTTGACGCAATTTTCCTTTAGCGTTTAGATTTAGAAATAGCAGCATACGAATTTATAATTTTGTGTTCTTTAGAGTGCCATACTTCTATAATAGTATTCACTTAAAAAAACGGCAGCTCGAATAGAAGCCGACCCCAATGTAGTATACTAGTATTTACATGGAGCGACTGCCTATCTGGCCTCCACAACCCAGAAACTGGGTACTACGATACTCCTTGGGAAGACTGTATGCCCGACTTGGACTATCAAAGAAAGACAGTCGGGACCAGTGGCTTAACTTGCTTTCTGAGGCACGGAGGAAAGTCCATAGACCAACCACAGCAAGAACTGCTTAACATTGAAAATCGACCGGTGCGGCTGTTATTATTTAGCTACGAGCTCTTCTTCTATAATTTTGTTTTCACATAATTAAGTCAATCTTAAAATTAAAGTCTGGACTCAAAAAGATTTCAAAGACACTCCTTCTTTTCCTCAAAAATAAATATGAAATACGTTCAAATCTGAAATAACGGAAAAAGTATATCAGAGAACGATGTAGAATTTAACGAAGTTATTGAATTGAGTTTATTTCACAACTTATCCTTTTCTATAAAAATATAACCTTTTCTCCTACATCAAAAATCTTACATCACACACTAACGTCAGCGGTTCTATGTAATTTATTTCTCCAACTTGAACCGTCTAAGTAAAACATGAGGTTAACTTGGACGCTCGACGTCAGCTGGTCAAACTTTACCAAGTGGTTCCCACCGTGTGTGGACACCTGAGAAAATACGGACTGTGATTATACTTCTCTTCAACTGTATTTTTACTTTGGTTCAGAATTTAGTCTTGTTGTTTATTTTTAGTCTTGATTTGAGGACAAAATCGTGTAGGTTCACATTTTAGGCTGAATTTTTCATGTCATCATCATCATCATCATCAGCCTATAATGTTCCCACTGCTGGGACAGGCCTCCTCTCTATGAGAGGGAATGGGCTATAATCCACCACGCGGGCCCAGTGCAGATTGATAGATGTCACATGTCTTCGAATTTTTGATTCTAGGACATGCCGGTTTCCTCACGATGTTTTCCTTCACCGTTTTGAGAGCAGCGGTGATGAAATAAATTACACAAAGTAATGCGCCTGTCTGAGTTCGAACCCACGACTTACTGTTCGTAAGTCGGGGCCGCCACCACTGGGCCACCGCTGCTCTTATAATTTTTCATGTGTAAGGGCCTAGATCCAACTATGAGTTTTAACGAAATTATTTAAAGAAGTCTCGAGCCCGTTTTTATGAAAAATAACACTGTATTTTTGAATTTTTTAAAATTCTTATTTGTAGCCAGGAATCGAACCCTTTTAGTATTTTTCGCCATTCCTAATACTTTAGAATATGGCCATTCCCGCTGTGTACATTAAGGGGCTTAGACGAGCTAAATTAGCAACTCTATTTGTGGTGGTTCAAACTTCGTTTGAAATGCTGTTAGAATAAAGTTCTAATCAGCTTGCACTACAAAGTGGTTGTTACGTCAGCCACTGCGGGCCAAATAGCGCGAAATGAGTGGTTTCGATGGATTTACAAAAAAACTATTGATTGGATTAAAAAACTAAAACAGTATCATGCTAATATATTGCTTGTAGAATTATTTGCCAAAAAATCAGAATGATCGCATGCATATTAGTATGTTTTTTATTCTTTGAAAGATATTTTTAGAGGTAAGTTCGTGATTTCTTTTTATCGAGCCAAATTAATTGTATTATGTTTTCAAAACAGTATCATGCTAGCATATATCCTGAAGAATATCATATATTTTTTTGGTCTTGTTTATAGCAGTGAATCATATACTTTTAGTAATTATAAAACTCGCGTTTAGCTCGTGTAATCGCCTTAACTTATGCATTTTTCCTTACAGGGGAAGGCAGATCTTACGTTTCTCACTTACTCCTTTGGCTTCGTCCACCTTCACGTTTATATATCTGGTCATACATGTGCCGGCTGCTCCTGACCTTTCTGAAGAACACCATCATTGCGGTACGTCTTACAATGAGAAATAAAGAGTTTTAACTGTACAGCCCTCTTTTGGCTTTGCCGTAGTCGGGTTACAAAACAAGATAGTAGGAACTTTGCCGTTGGTGTAGCACTGCTATATTCGTAGCGAATTTCTCCGTAGTAAGTATAGCTATTTTCGTAGCAAGCGTAGTGAATTTTCGTAGTAAGCGAAGCTATTTTTTTTTGTAGCAAGCTTAGCGAATTTCACAGCAAGTGTAGCAAAATAAATTAGTTCACACCTCTTGTCAAACTTTCAGTTTAGATCCAGCAGATTCTGTACTATTCCCCATAATTTATCCTTGAATTATTATAAGTACCTGCAAAGATGAAATAATAATTACAATCTTCTTTCAAGTGGCTACAGTAAAAAAACATTATAATTCCTAGGTAAATACTAAAATAACCTTTTCCCCCTCTAAACTCATATATCAACGTAATGCCTCCATCTAAAAACATAAAGCAAATTAACATTATGAAAATGAACATCTCATACAATTTAAATTGTGGCGGGTACAAGTAAATCATCGCGTTCGGTCGCTCGAGTATTTCTTAGTAAACTTTATTTCGTTATGTAAGACTTTAAGCAACATTAAATCATGGAGACCGGCTTTATTTAATTTAAACGCCTTGCTTTATGATGAGAGCTGTTGTTTGCGGCAGTGGTGTATGTAACAGGAGGGAGCGGTAGCGATTTTGTGTTATGCACCGTTCACGACTTAAGGTGATGCGACGCAGCAAGTGAAGTGCACGCGCGTATCTTATTTGTCGATTTGCAAGTTGCAACACAGTGAGTCGTGGTTTGTTCTTCTTCTTTTTTTCGTAGTTGCTGTCGCGAGTTGCACAAGACGCTTGATTGTGTAGATCGCGGGTTAGAGGTTAATGCACAAATCCTCGCATCTTGATTTATGATGTCATTAAACACAACTGAATTTCTATTATTAAAAACGCCAACAGAACTGCTATTACTGCTTGTCGCTGTATAAGGGTGCAATTTAAAAATAAAGTCCAACCCATAGTAGAAGAGTCTGAACAGATAAATAGTAAGTAAGTTTGAAAACTGAACAAGGGTGTCATACTGCACAGTCAGTCTCATAAGTTCTTATGTTAATTTTCCTTAAAATCACTCTCGCTTGTGATTTACATCTGCACTAACTTAATTAAATTATTTTATTTTTTTATTCAGACATCAAGCTGCAATTACAGTTTGCCGAATAAAAAAAGCGCTTGTTACCACTTTAGTAATAACCATGTTGGCGCGTAGTTATTCTAGTTTTACTTATGTAATTAAACACGTAGTAGTTACTACATCAGATTATTATCGATTTGTACGTTACGTTAGAAGAGGCCATATCTTTCTTTTGTGATACAGGAGAATTGCATGATTTACCTGCGCACGCACATCTGGGTAAACATCTCACTGCTTGACCAAGAGCTGCACCTGCAAACGAAACGCGTGTTTCGACAGTAACTGCATAGATAATAACAGAAAAAAAGCTTAGATCACGCCACGCCGGCGTGATCTAAGCTTTTTATCTAAGGTTGACGTGACGCGACTCGCAACGCTTTACATGCGCGTTTTACACAAGACACAAGTCGCGGCGCCGCGGCGCGAGTGGCGATCGCCTGAGGTCGTGGACGGGGCGTACGCTAAGGCCTCCCGGAATAGCGAAATGCCAAAAAATGCACGGTTTAACATTTTGTGTTCCGCGTATTTTGTTCAATACCAATATGTATTGTCAGTAATGTGTTGCAGTAATGGTGACCTATTTCAGTGATTCTTACATAAGCAGTGTGAGAATATTAAAAAAAATCTATTTACAAGAGTAAATTACTTAATGATGTTAAAAAGCTGCGTGTATTCTGTGTAGCTTTTAGAATTTACAAAAAACCGCGTATTTTTTACTTTTTCCCGAAGAATTGGAGTAATTGGATTTTTTCAACGCAAAAGAAAAGTTTTTTTCGTAAATTCTCTTTTCAGTGACTTAATTATAGCACCCTGTTTGTAACTACTGTACTTTATTTATCTTTAAATTAGGTCGCATGTTTTCTATTTTTTTTGGGGTTTGGTTGTCAGTAAAATCTAAATTTATATTTGTGCTAGGCTGAGAGTTTGGATGTTATGAAAGTCAGAATGACATATTCATTTTTTTCTTTTATCATCGGAAGAGCAGTGATACGGCGAAAGGTCATCGTTAAATGATGTTTATTTTGCAAGTAGGTTTTTACGGGTTACCTACATAATATCGACAATAACTACATCGACGGTCACTGTATCGAAAACGTCGACAGTACAATAAATCGAATCGACGTTACAAACACTTTTACACGTCATATTTTATAAACCAGATGGTGCCGGTGTTTCGTACCTGACTACTCTGAGAAGAAATAGCCGAAACAAACTCAGAGGTCATAGTCTCTTAAAGTCCGAACATTGCTCAATTCACATGAGTACTATGCGGATTAGTGTCTGAGACGGTCTTTTGAAGAAAGAACCACACAGATTTGAGTGGACCTGTCCAGTCAGTGCAAGAATTTGTCAGTTATCGTGTAGCTTGACTTATAACTCAAGGAGCTCAACGAAATCATTTAAAGCGTTATGCTTCCACATTTATCATGCCAATCTGTGGAATTCGCTGCCGGTTGCTCTATTTCCTCCCGATCATTATGATCTAGTCTCTTTAAAGTTTGAGTGGAAAAGATGGAACTTTGACCCCCAATATCTCCGTAACTGGAAGGTTCCCCAGTATGGTCCAGAACAAAAAGAAAATTACAATGATGTGGAAAACAAGTGCCTTCCGGCTTCGTTAAGGGTATTTTTACAACAAGGTACCTGACCTTTCCGAGACGGGCTGCGGACCGCAAACTGCAACCGCAAACTGTAAGCGACACCACTTGTGAATCTCTGAAATTGATTCCGAAAGCAGCTACTGCCGCGGCGCGCAGCGACATAGAGATTCTAAAATCTTCGGTAATTTATACTTTTCAATCAACAAAAGACAAATGCAGTTAAACATAAGCTACAACCCACACACCCGCCCACATCCCTTTCATCTCAATATCACAATGCAGTTCAAACTTATCCCCCACACAACACAAAAGTGTAAAGTTAAAAGTTATTCAAGTGTAAGGAAGTTTGTCACGTCGCGCCGTCGTCGCGTAGTCGTCGGGTAGTCGTCGCATAACCGGCGAAAGCTCGCGAGCGGCTTGCGCTGACTTGCACAAGTTTTTGTGAACGTACTTAGAGCTGATACTTGGTTGAGAACGTAACGAAGTGCGGGAAGAAATCTTTTGTTATAAACGCGAAAGTTTGTGCAGATGGATGTTCGTTACTCACACGCAAAAACGACTGAACGGATTTCATTGAAATTTAGCAAACTGATAGTTAAGAACCAGATAATTAATAACTCCTTAGACTTCAACATGTCGAAATGTAGGTGTACTATTATGGAACAACTGTTCCTTCGTGGATTACAGGTTTTATGGTACAAAAAGGGTGTAAAACACCTCTTAACGAAGCCGAAAGACACTTGTTCTCCTAGTCATTGCGATCATTTTTTTGTTCTACACCTTACCTGGGAACCTTTTAGTTACGGAGATATTGGGGCTCAAAGTTCCAACTTAATGACAAGTTTTTTTGAATAAAAGTGTTGAATGTAAGATTTCACTTCAAACACCTCCACGAGATACTCGTAGATATTGGATACATACATAGTTCCATTTTTTGATTTTTTTTTAAATCTTATGTACATATTTTTAATGTTATAACTTAACTATAAATACCTCTATGACCCCCGTACTATTCAATCCACCCATCAGCATAATGATTTGAGTGCGTTACAAGTTCTACCACAAAAAAATATTGTTCACCCCAAACAAAGTGATGTACAGGATGCTTGGTTGACGGCTTCGTGATGAATCTGATTACACCCTGTATTATGTTAACAATAGTAATCCTGCAGCAACAGATTTTCTTCCAGACGATGCAACAATGTTATGTCATTACGTTAGTACGCTCAAAAATACTTATGCTTTAACTATTTCCCTTATCTAAATCGTGACAGTTACATTCTCCTCTCTTCGTCGTCTCGTTACACATTCATGAGTAGCTTGGCGTGTTCCAATCACAGATAACACGCTCCTGGCTGCAATCTGTAAATAGATTCAGAGCTAGTTTTACATGAAAAAGAGCTAAACTAACATCTGTATGCTAGAGCATGTGTGTGGAGGATTGGCCTTTCTTGCATATAGGGTTGCCAGGTTAGCCGGGCAGACTAGCCAGTTTGGCCGGATATGTGGGTAAAAAGCCGGTACGACAAAAA
This sequence comes from Xestia ashworthii, assembly GCA_950022955.1. Taxonomy (NCBI): domain Eukaryota; kingdom Metazoa; phylum Arthropoda; class Insecta; order Lepidoptera; family Noctuidae; genus Xestia; species Xestia ashworthii. The sequence goes on along the minus strand of OX465565.1, from coordinate 19,643,838 downwards.
AAAAAATGTAAAACCAAGCTTTTTTGATTACTACCAAAATCTTGAAAAATTCCAATTAAATATAAATAAAATCGAATGCTATCGAATTATTATTAAACAGTCAAAAAAAGTCTCAGACAATTATACCTACCATAATCACGACACCCCATCTTCTGACAACCTCGTGGCTGACAAGCAATTACAAAATTTCAATATTTGGATGTCACCAGCAATTTGAACAGTTAAGTCGACGGTGTCTGGTGTCATCATCGCATGATGGTGTAATCAAGATGGATGTCGCAATCCTTCCTGTTCTTAGGGATCAATAGAGAGCTAAGCCGATGGTTAAGATGAGGCCATAGAGAGTGCGGAGTTAGTTGTGTTTTATTCGGAAAGTCTGTGAGTGACTTTCCTTTTGTGAGGTTAGATAGAATAATTGAAGTTAAGGCGCTTAGACGAGCTAAATTAGCAACTCTATTTGTGGTGGTTCAAACTTCGTTTGTAATACTGTTAGAATAAAGTTCTAATCAGCTTGCACTACAAAGTGGTGGTTACGTCAGCCACTGCGGGCCAAATAGCGCGAAATGAGTGGTTTCGATCGATTTACAAAAAAAACTATTGATTGGATAAAAAAACTAAAGCAGTATCATGCTAATATATTGCTTGTAGAATTATTTGCCAAAAAGTCAGAATGATCGCATGCATATTAGTATGTTTTTTATTGTTTGAAAGATATTTTTAGAGGTAAATTCGTGATTTCTTTTTATCGAGCCAAATTAATTGTACTTATTATGTTTTCAAAACAGTATCATGCTAGCATATAACTTGAAGAATATCATATATTTTTCTGGTCTTGTTTATAGCAGTGAATCATTTACTTTTAGTAATTATAAAATTCGCCTTTAGCTCGTGTAATCGCCTTAATTACTTTACTTACTTACTCAATCGCATAAGAGTCGCTGAGGACATGCTAGAACGAGTCAATTCCGACCCAACATTCATGAAACGCATTGTTACTGGTGATAAGACGTGGGTTTACGAGTTTGACATGAAAACTAGTCGACAAGCTTCGGAGTGGCGCCTTCCAACTGCACCGAAATCGAAAAAAAAGAATTTGCGGCGAGAACTGAACTCAATTCCGGAAACAGCGTTTAAAAAATGTTTTGATGATTGGATTATTCGTTGCCGTAAGTGTATCGTTTTTGAAGGAGCATACTTTGAAGGTGATAAAATAAATTTGGATGAATAACAAATGTTTGGTGTATTATTGATCTTTTCTCGTTACTTTCTTGACAGAGTAGTACGACTTGTCTAGAAACTTCTAGTTAGAACAGTTAATATCCACCAATAGTAATCATATAAATAAGTATCCAGCAACCAAATTAATTAGCTCTAAAGCTAAAAACCTTACCCGCTACTTTAACTTCCCCAACTCCATGATTCTCTGCGCAAATACAAAATTTTCTTCACGAGTTCTGAGAATAAATGCGTCGACATTAATCAGTGCAGCCACCCCGTTTCGGCGAAGCGATGATGGACGGACGTCTTTTGTTGAAACACCCTTTTACATCTTAATATATTTTCTTTAAGTGACAGTAAGGTACAGCCTCCAGGATATAGGCGTATGAATGATTGACACCAATTGTCTGTTGGAAAAAGGGTGTCTTGTGTCTTGTCTTCTCTTGAGAGAATGGAAGATTTAAAAAATAGATACTTCGTGTTTTGTACGTAGGTACGTGTGAAATCGAATGTGATTGATATGTTCATAGCTTTAGAAATAAAAGTATGTCGATTTAAGACGCACGTTGGAAATTCTTAAGGACTTGTTTACAAATCTTTTGAACTATTAACTTTATCCGTTTCGGGACTGCGTCTCAATCTAAGAGTATAGGTGCTTAAATTCGCTTTAAATACAGGGTGTAAACCACCTCATCACAAAGCCGTTAACCAAGCATTATGTACATTAAACTGAGTAACTTTACGCAAAAATTATTGCTGGGAAACAACTTTTTTTTTTGAGGTTATAAATCATGTTGTGTGGTAGAACGCACTTAATGGATTGAATAGTACGGGGGTCGTGGAGGTGTTAAAAGTCAAATCTTACAAAAAAAACAGGTACTTATATAAAAAAAAAAACCTTTCAAAAAGTTGTAACTTTGACCCCCCATATCTCCGTAACTAGAAGGTTCCCAGGTATGGTTTAGAACAAAAAAATGATCGCAACAATGATGGGGAGAACAAGTGCCTTTCGGCTTCGTGAAGAGGTGTTTTACACCCTTTATATTATGTTTTTACGTATACTATTTTGGTTTTATATTTTGGAATTTGGTAATATATGAAAATCAGCCTACAATGTTCCCACAGCTGGAATGTGGAATTCCTAGACCTTTATGAACTTGGAGGGTTGTATTGATGATTCTTATTCTGTACCTAACTACATACGGCTTACAGTCGCAAATCATATTTTCATCATACAACCTAGCACTGGCATGCAAATTGCAACTAAACGTTAGAAAATTTGAATTTCGCGGGCTACCCTGGAGCATCACCTTTTTTTTACGGTTGGGAAATCATCAAATAACTTCTCCCTCTCCGGGCTGAGCGGGAGGGAGTGTCAGACTTTTACTGACTAAAACCCATCCATGTTCCTTCCTCGCCCTTATGTCTTTCAAACAGTCCTGCAGCCTCAGCTGGCTTCGGCCTTCAGTGTGCTGGCATCTCTTTGAGGCGCGCGAGGAACACAAACGCGCCGTCGACACGGCCTGTCGTCATAAGACGGACGGACGGAGAGCTAGCCCATAGCTCACCGTCCACAGGCCGCGCCTACGGTGGCCGGGGTCTACCACGTGACCCCCGACGCACGGTGCGTCTCCCGCGGCGGCAAGGTTAAGAGGTTCTCTCCCTCTCGCGTTCCGCCACCTCCTTCGCTAGCATGACTGCTTCGCAGAAAGAGGCGACGGCTTTCCATTCCATCTCGCTCCGGACCATGGATTGAACCAGGGCCGGACGCGAGAGGTCGCCGCCGCCGATTGAAGCATCGGCCTTAAACAATAATCTTAGATTTTAAGATAAGCAAGAAAACATTAAGCTCAATCCTAAAATGGCTTGAACAACACCGAAAGCATAGAGAAAGTTATTTTTAATCGTCCTTTAATGTCCCACTGCTGTAGAAAGGTATCCCCCATAGATTTCCTCCTGTGTGTGATAATCTCCGGCAGTAAAGTTGTAAAGTTACTTATTTATTTTATTTATTTATTTACACCAATTATAACATCCTTACAGACTATTCCAATACGATGCTATAAGACAAACATTATAAAACACATTTTTGAACACATATAATAGAATAACACACAATATAAAATAAGTAAAATAAGTAAAACTACCCAGTAAATAAATGACCAGCGAAATTCATATAAAAATGAAATAAAGGGGGAAACACAAAGCTAACTCCGATTAGCTGCAAGGAGGGGGAAGTTGTAAAAACATAAATTACGATTCGATGGAAACACGGGTATAAAAAAGTTAGTTCCATAAAAACTTGGTAGCAGGTAGGCTAATTTCATTTCTTGTGATTTCACAGCTCATGTAATATTTATGGACATTCCTGAATAATACAGGAATCGGGAATTGTGGAAGTATGGCTGTAAGTCGAAGAAATGTAGGAAATACTTTATATTTTTGTACTGTTGTTCACCCTTTAAAATTGTTTTATTATTAACAAGTCGTGAGCTTGAATGGATTTCCCATCGCTAATGCGACGAACTTCGAAGTAGGCGATCGATGGCATTAGGCTCGCCTCGTAATACATGGGGCTAAAAACATAAATGGCAAAATGTGGGTGTTCTATTATATCAGTAGGTATTTGAACCTCTGCTTTTTTAAAGCATTGCAAGCAAGTAAACAAGCAAGCAAACAAGCAAGCAGCAAGCAAGTAGCAAGTATTGGCTGATGTTACGTTATAATACTTTGAAAATAAACTAAGCAAATATTTATTTATAGCCTTACACAGCAATAAGAACACCTCTATTATAATTGATTCCTCCAATTAAGTGAAAACGATACTTTTGGCCGAAGTGGACCTCCTCAATGAAGAAAAGCCTTTGAGGTCCAATTAAATATAATTTCAAGTTTCCAGTTACACGACAATTTGGGCCACAAATTGGTTTCTCTGAAACGCCCTTCAAATATCTGAATTAAAATAATTATATTGGTTTTGGGTTAGCTTTTGCATTATAAGGATTGATGTTAGTTATTTCGAGTCAGTATATGTATGTGCCGCCCTGTAAAGAAAGGGTTTTATTTTGCTTACTTTTCGAAATCAAAATCAAAGCATTTATTTCAAGTAGACCAGTTACAGGTACTTTTGAATTGTCGAAACAAAGATAAAAATTAAATCTAGCTACAGTCCCAGTCACAAGACATAAAAACTGTGAAAATTCTGTAGTTGCCCATTCCCTAGCGCAGATATCTATGGAGAAGAACGGGCAAGAAACTCTATGGACACTCTTTTAAATCATGTTGTTACAAAACCTTGGTTACATCATTCATGTTGAGATGGTACATTATGTGATTACAATGTAGCAAGATGTGCAATTGTGCACGTTAAAAGAGATGACCCAGAGGTTAAGGTCTTGTCTCTCATTCATGAGATTATGGGTTTCGAATCCGGGCTAGTACCTATGTCCAACCTATGCAGCCAAATCGTAGTACACGATGTATTACGTAATGGCGCGCCGAATTGTAAAAAGTCGCCGTTATGTGATGCAGCATCATCACATTCAGCCGGATTATAATTAGGCTGAAATAAAGTACGCTGCATTGAATGAGCACTTCGCGTTTGTCAAAGCGGCATAAGCGTGCCGCCCAAATACAAATGGGCGCATCGTCGATACGCCGCTTTGAAAGCGAGCGAAGCGAGTTCCGTACTTAGGGCACCCGACTTTAAACCCTGCAGACAGATTTAGGAGACCCGCGGAGCGAGGCTACGTCTACTGCGCCTTTTTTTCGAAATTTTCAGTATTAAATTCAGTCGTTTACACAATACGGCTTACTGTTGGACGCTGCTTTGACGAACGTATCGCCCCAGTCCAATCCGGCTGAACGTGACAACGCCACATTACATAATGGCGACGTTTTGCAATCCAGCGTGCCATTATGTAAGTGTTATACGAATTGGCTACGACACCTATACAATCTAAGTTTATGTTGGTATACATAGTGAGAAACCTGGACTTTTAAATAATATAAGTTTGAAATCACCAAACCACAATGAGCGAGCGACCAACGTGGTGGTCCCCTCTTTTCTAGCTATATCAGTATTCACACAGTACATTCATCGTTTTTGTATCAACATAATTGAAGAACAGCCGAGCAAAGCAAAACTAATACAGACTTGGTATATAGCAGAAATATCCCAAATTGAATAAGACCTAACCCATATAAATCCTAGTACGGTTACATACACTAACAAATATTCTCACATTAGTTTCTATCAAGAAATACGCTAGGAACCCCAGAAATAAAATAAACTTAACTTTTCATCGTTTAGTATAAAAATATGGGCAAATATATGTCTTGGGTAAGAAAGTAGTTGTATGTACAGTCATGAACATAAATATGTATAAACTCAAACATTCTAAGACTCGATTTTAGTGTTGAAATGCGATTTTGTTTTTGATTTAAGACTTATTGCTCAAAAAAGCTTATACGATACTCTATGGTAAGACTAGTCGTCTGAATTAAGAGCTACTGACTTCCTGTAATGACTGTCAAAGATCTACAAATTACTGGATCGGGACCAACAGCTTCACGTGCTTTCTTAGCCACAGTGTATAAAGGGTGTAAAACACCTCTTTACGAAGCCGAAGGGCACTGGTTCTCGCCGCCATTGCGATCAGTTTTTTGTTCTACACCATACCTGGGAACCTTCTAGTTACGGAGATATTGTGGTCAAAGTTAAAACTTCTTGACAAGTTTTTTTTGAAATACATGTTTTTATTGTAAGATTTTTACTGTAAACACCTACACCCCGTACTATTCAATCCATCCATCTGCACAATGATTTGAGGAGGTAACATTGTGTTTTACCACAAAACATGATTGTTCACCCCAAACAGAACAATCGTTTCTCAGCAATAATTTTTGCATAAAGCTACTTAGTTTGATATACAGAATGCTTGGTTGGCGGCTTCGTGATGAGGTTGTTTACACCCTTTATGTATTTTACATATCTGTGCTCAAGACTGTACCCACCAATTCTAGCTCAGTCATGGAATAGAAAAGTGTGTTAGCTCCAGCCTCAGTTTGTGGGCTGGCAACACTGGGATACAAATCAAATGCATTTGTTCGACCCGTATGGCGTAGTGGTAGTGACGCTGCCTTACGTTCTTAGGGTCCTGGGTTCAAATCCCGGTAGGAGCAAATGTTTGTGTGATGAGCATGGACATTTGTTTCCGAGTCATGGATGTTTATATGTATAATAATGTAACAACTATCTAGTGTCCACGACACAAGCTTTGCTTAGTGTGGCACTAGGTGGCGCTGTGTGTTAATATCCAGCGATATTTATTTATTTGTCATAAGTTCATACGGCAATAACTCTGCGCTGGTACGTCGGCTCTTGGGAATAAATGTTGATACAACCGGGGTTCGTGTGGTGCGGAATAAGTATTGAATTCCTACCGTAGATGTGGATGATCTACAATCTTGTGTAGTGATGTTTTTATTGTTTTGCCTCTTTCCTTCAGTGTCAAAATCGAATTTAGAGGAGCTCGTGGCCAAATAATAACAGTCGCTCGGGCAGATCTTCAGGTTATGCCTCGCTTGCCTAGGTTGGTTCGTGGATGGGTGATCACCGATCCCAGACTAGGTTTCCTCCGTGCGTTGGAAAGCACGTTAAGCCATTAACCCTGGCAAATTGTAGATCTTTGACAGTAGTTGCAGGTAGTCAGTCGCTCGAAAGTCTAAAAACCTGTCTCACCAACGTGTATTGTACTACCCAGTACTAACTGGGTTGTGAAGGTCAGATAGACAGTCGCCTCATGTAAAATACTGGTATTCAGCTGCATCCGTTTAGACTGAAAGCCGACCCCAACATAGCTGGGGAAAGGCTAGGCAGATGATGATTTCAATGGCAAAATCACGCTGTTTTTTATTCTAGTTGCTGTTAAGTTGCTGTCGTTATTAACTCTGTCAAAGTTACAGGCGAGCGTCGCGTTTATTTTGATCGTCGAACTCGAATACTTGGTCACGTAGGTACAGACAGACATGCCTTTTTGTGTTCCGAAAAAGTGAGTGACAAACGAACACGACGACCGACGTTCGACCGATCCATTTTGTTAAACTGATAGCAGACGCTTCACTCGAGTGAATGGTTCACTCAAGTGAATTTTCGTTTTTGTTTCTTTTTTTGGTAAAACGTTTCACTTCGAAATATAAATTTAAAAAAAAATAAGAAAAAGAAAGAAATGTGTGTAAATATACATAGAAGTGTGGTTCTGCCTATCCATGGCCAATCCGAATTGCAACGTCCTGCATCCTACCGCAACCTGTATATGTACAGGTTGTTATTCCATCCCAGCACTATTTCTACTTACAGAACAATTACCGTTGTTGCTTGAGCTAACACTAAACTTATATCCTCTAAAACTGATGTTTTTCTAGAAGTTTCTACGTTATTTTCTCGGAGCACAATATCGAAAATAAACTCAATATTATATGATTGTATTATAACTTGTCACACCGGAGATTGGTAGTTTATTTTAGATCATGTACGCGAAATTTAGTTTTTGTAAATAGAGTAAAAATAGATGGGATTATGTGCTTTTAAACCTATTTGTGTAACATTAACTACTTATTTGCTTCTTTTAATTTGAAGACAAATTGCTTCTCCCTATTATATGAGGCTCAAACATAAATAAGAAAATGTGAGTGTAACATACCCCACCTTTTGGGTATTTCGGTCGTGATGTTACATTATCATTTGATAACATTGAAACACAAACTGGTGCAGCAATAGCTGTTTGTTTGTGTTTGTCAGATTCGTTGATGAAGAGAAAAGAAAGAAAGAAATTTAAATTTTAAATTAAAAATAAAATTGGATAACATTGTATGGCTCACGACTGCGCCAAATATGGTTCAGCAAACCACCGTGCAATAATCTCTCGGGCGAGATGCTCGCAAGAGATAGTTGCACAACTTCTTCCTAGCTAAATCACTGTGCCGGTTTGACTTTCGAAGAAAAGTAGAACCTCAATCTAGATAATTTTATTAAACTTTTTATTTGGATTGAAAAAAAGTTGAACAAAATTTGGAGTTCTGATCGTCTGATTACTACCGGTCATCACTTTCTTCACGAAAGAGAAACACTATTACAGCTTCTAGTTTTCAGAAATGAAATAAAAGTATTCCCAATACTTTTCACGGAAATACTTTTCCCATCTAGCGTTATGAGTAACCTTTTCCATGTTTTTAGTAACTTAGACTGAAACACTTCAGACAACATTTTGATCACACTGAACTCACGAACTATAACTTTCTATATCTTACTAGCTGTGCTCCGCAACTTTCGACCGGGTGGAATTTTTATAAAATATCACTTCCATTGAATATTTGCATCGGATTATGAAAATAATTTAATTAGGTTTTTTTTTGCGTTTAGTCCAAAATCAATATCAGAATATTGTATTTCACATAGGCCCAGATGAGCACTTATAAAACGTCGAAAAAGGGACACGGTTAGCGTTGGTCGTTTCCATGGCGAAGAACCGGCAAAAAACTCCATGGTTACTCTTTTCAAACAATTTGGTATTACAATATTATTAAGTTACAGCATGCTGAGCCTTTTGGCCTCGTACAGGACGAGTTTCCTTTCTTTTAATTTTTTATCTGTATAATTTTTATTAGTAAGTTTAAAATACTGATAATTTTGATGTGTTTTGTCCTGAGCGAGCTAATAAATGATTTTTCTTTCTTTCTTTCTTTGATTAGTACATTAGTATGGGGAGACAGTGTAGGCCCGACAATAGGTCGTTGGTAACCTAACCTAATCTTTTTTCGAAAAGAAAAGTTTAATTTACTCCTTATAACATCAGCTATCTGCCAGGTAAATGTCCCGTCAAAATCAGGCCAGCTGGAGATTAGCAGAAACAAACTGACAGACAGACATACAAACAGTTTAAAAATATGTATTTTTGCCATAAGTACCGTATGAACTTGTATAGATGTATCTAGTTTCCATATATTTCTACATAATCCACGTCCTTGCTATAAAGTATAGGATATTAGTAATAAATTGAACTTTCGATCTGAAGTTATCGTGTTGACCCGTTATGCTATGCATATCATGAATACTGTGTGGCCATGGAACAAATGATATAAGCTGTGAGTCCTTGAAGGGAATTGCGGTTCCGTTATATGTACAGCTTGCATCGTTTTATTTTGCGGTCCAATGAAGACGTGAAGATGAATGGCAGAAAATATTGGCAGAAATATTTATATTAACTGTGTTTTTGGTGGAGCCAGTGGAAGTAAGAAGAGGTACATCATCATCATCAGCCTATTAATGTTCCCACTGCTGACACAGGCCTCCTCCCTATGAGAGGGAATGGGCTATAATCCACCACACAGACCCAGTGCGGATTGGAGACAAGACGTGCAAGAAGGCAAAAATCACTTTTGGCTGCGCTGATTTCTGAATGTGATCTTGTGGTTGGTCGAAGCATACACAAACATAGATTCATGAAATTGTTTTAAAATTTAATTAAAAAGTAACCAGCCATTTTCTAAGAAACTATAACATTCAATAAATCAGGATGTGGACTAATTAAAATTACTGACTAGCAACTTAAATGTACGGTCGAACAAGCTATTTGGTTTACACTTTAACCCACAAATTACATTGTAAAGTGTAAACCAAATAGCTTGTTCGACCGTATCACACCAGTGATATTAAAATCACAATTGTCGCTCTTTGACTGTTGCATGAAATTCATAAAAACCACTCGTTTAGCAACTATTAAATTTCCCTAACGGTATTTCAAGCCCGCATACTTCGTGGCCCCCAATGTCATCTCAGCGCGAATAGTCACAAGATCGTTGACTGTCTGCTCCGGATGCAAGTATACAAACAAATACTGATATACACCATTACATTGAGTGAATAGATAATATATACAGAGTGTAAACCACCTCATCACGAAGCCGTCAACCAAGCATTCTGTACATCAAACTTAGTAACTTCCAGCAAAAAATATTGCTGGGAAACGACTTTTTTTTTGGGGTGAAAAATCATGTTTGCTGGCAGAACTAAATGTAACGCACTCTAAACATTGTGCTAATGGATGGATTGAACGGGGGTCGTTAAAAATCTTATAATCTACAATAAAAACTTGTATTTATAAAAACACTTGTCAAGAAGTTGTAACTTTGACCCTCAATATCTCCGTAACTAGAAGGTTCCCAGGTATGGTGTAGAATAAAAAAAATGATCGCAATGACGGGGAGAACAAGTGGTTTTCGGATTCGTTAAGAGGTGTTTTACTCCCTTTGGTGACTGGCACAAAAAAATAGCTGTTCAGTACATTTTGACCAGTAAGGCGAACATAAATGTACTGTACAGCTGATATTTAGTTCGCGATTTCAGGTGAGGTCCCATAGTAAAAGTTGTTTGTTATCATGAGTACAATCACGTGGTTAAGTATAGTACACTAATTACCAGTCAGAATATATGTGAATTGCCACGGTAGCGTGTTTTCAATATTAAAGGGCTTCTTCTTAGCATGTTGATGCCAATTTCAATTGACATTACCAATAAAAATTGGCGGAAAGTTTGGCACTTTCAGTAGCGTCTGTCAGCTCCTGTGACAGGCAGACATCAAAGAACTAGTGTTGGCACTTAGTCTCTAAGCTTTCAGTACTTGGTAACTATTAAATTCCCCTGGCAGAATTTTTGTGGTTATTTAAAAATTATTACTTTATTCGTTAAAACGTGTTGCTCCAACCCCAAGTGGAATGGTATAAGAGAAGAAAGAAGATGAGTGGGCTGAATTTGTCCTTTAACATACACAATTTTTTTCAGGCTATCGAAATTAGCATGACTTACCTAGAATTAGAGAGTATTTCAATTCCCTGGTATCAAAACTCATTTTTAAAACCCAGTATATCCTAGATTACTTCTCAATATTCAAAACATTTTAAAGATTTATTAATTTGACAGAACGTGGGTAGCAATCTATCTAAAGTAAATCTAGAAGACATCCAGTTTGATCAAATCCATTGATCATTTTCTAGCCTCAAGGGAACACAAGTGTGAAAATAAAATTGCAATCTTTTAGAAAAAAGATCATTGACTGTCTGCACCGGATGCGTCTGAGCGGTCCTTTATACCGTACAGTGTAGTGTGATAGAGTCGTTTGTTGAAAAATTCAGCTGCAGATAAGAGGGTGCATATAAAATTGGGTTGCTGTCTTGAGTCGTTGTTTCGCATAGTCGCATGTTGCCTGCTAATACAAGGGTGTTTTGCGAGCCTTTATACTTTTAGGTCTACCTTAATCGAGAAGTTTCCATTTTTTTATTTAGTTTAAAAATCTAAATACGAAGAAATAGAAATGTGAAAAAAACATAAAAATATAGAAATTAAAAAGTTACGAGACTTTAAAGTTGCGGTAAAATTGACGTCACGTTACCTGACTGAGGTCTTACCTGCAGGCTAGTCTAACCGGATACAGCTAAATACCAATATTTTACTTGGAGCGACTACCTATCTAAACTTCACTACCCAGTTAGTTCTGTGTAATATCCCTTTGGTAAGACTGGTTGTCAGACTTTTGGGGCACTGCCTATACCTGTACCAACTGTCCAAGGTCTACAAATGACAGTCGAAACCAACGGCTTATCGTGTTTTTCGAGGTACGGAGAAAACTCGGCATGTAATGGGCGGGCACCCATCCACTGCAAGAGCGGCTTAACTTGCGGCTGTTATTAATTAGCCAGGAGCTCTTACTACATTCAGCTCTATATACATTCATACATAATCTATTGCGTCTACTCGGAATCTTTACATGTAATAAATCGTAAAATCTAAATGGGATTTTCCAGGATCACGCAAATTTACTGCATAGATCCTGTCCTAATTTTGCACAAATGTTCCTTATAGGCTTTTTCAAATGTTAGGCTATATATCACGCTACTTTTTATGGGGGTGAGCAATATTGCATTATATCAATAACTTTTGATTGTTTGACGTTTTGGCCATGACATGCATAAGAGCAGCTATTTGAATCCTCTGTCAGCGGATAAAAAACGCGGATAAAAAACAAGTAGGTGTTTGGCAAGTGTTTGGCACAGTTTAGTAATAGTAGTCACACTTACACTGTATCGTTAGGTACTAATAACTACATATGCGTACAATATCCCCACAGTTTCAAACATCCATCAACATTTTAAAAGTCCAGTATAAAAATGTAAGCAAAGTAATATCATCTAAACTCATTTATTCCCTCGCCAAAGTCGGTTAAAGCTAGATGCAGCTTGATATATGAAAAGGTTGTGACTTGGATCTGCGATGCAGCTTGAAACGTGATGAAGCTTCTTTTTAACCGACTTCCAAAAAGGAGGAGGTTCTCTATTCGACTGCATGTATTTTTTTTTTATTTTTTTATTTTTTTTTATGTATGTTACCCGATTACTCGAAGACGCCTAAACCGATTTGAAAAATTCTTTTTTTGTTTGAAAGGGTATACTTCCAAGTTGGTCCCATAGTCGCCAAGTCGGGATCTGATGATGGAATCTTGGCGAAATCGAGGGAACTCTTCAAATTTTATAGGATAACGTACAGCAATTTTTATATTTTCTACAACAAGTGAAGCATTTGCGTTTGATAAGAACCATTCTACCATCAGATCTGATGATGAAGCCAAGAGTCACGGAACTCCATAATGAGACAATGTATCCTAGTCGTGTTTGGGCTTGTTGTAATTGTAACGGTATGCACTTTCCATGTGAACCACTAAAAAGTGAAAAATAAAAACTTTTTTGCAAAAAATAAAACCGACTTCAAAAAGAAAAAGTGAAAAATAACTTTAGCTTCTGAAGTCGGTGACAAAAAAATTAAATCAATCATACAAACGTCACCGACTTCAGAAGCTAAAGTTATTTTTCACTTTTTCTTTTTGAAGTCGGTTTTATTTTTTGCAAAAAAGTTTTTTTAAAACTGTTTTTAAAATATCCTTGGATAAGAAACATTCTTGTAACGAAAGTTTTGCTTGGTGTTCGTTCTTTGGTATTAGGTTAGTCTTCTTTATCGTGTGGATGTTGCCTAATCTGGTGTCAGAGGTTTTTATACCGCTCTGCGTAGGCCTCTGACTTGACTTTACATCCTTTTAAGAAATATCTCTCAAACCAGCTGATTTCCTCAAGATATTTTCCTTCAATTAGGTATACAATACGCACATGAATCCGAAAAATCAAAGATCTCGACTTAGCAGTCCAACGTTCAAACCACTAAGCTATCACTGCTATTAGGCCAGTGAAAATGGGTGTGTAATATATGATATAATAACAGAAAGTATATTTACACTTGAAATAACGTTCACATGATATAATTTTCATATGATATAAAAACAAATAACCAAATTTCATGTGATCTAATCTTATATTTCAAATAAACTTCTTTTACTCTAATAACATTTAGTATAACGTTCATTAAAAATAATTTTCAATTTGTATAATGCTGTTTTAATATTACGTTTAGTTGACATAACTTTTATTTGACCTAATTTTCATATTTCCTAATTTTCAGCCGAAATTCTGTAATGAATAAGTAAATATCAGGAAACATCATAATGCCCTGTCAAACCTCAAATAACCCAAATGATTCACCTATAACAGTGAGGATCTGTCGCTCGGCGGCCGCTGCCGCGGCACGCTCAAAATTATAATTAACGTTATTATAGATTTTGAATATTATACTAACTAAATATTATACTAACTTAATATTATACTAAATTAATATTAGTTTAAGAGTGCATTATAGGAAATGTTAATGAAGACATATAAAATTAGATAAACTGAAATTATATCAATAATTCATTATATCATTTCATCGTTATACTAAACAAAAAGTATATTAAATGAAAGTAGGTCACGTGAACGTTAGACTTTCTGTTATTATATCAAATGGCACGCACCCAGTGAAAATGCATTTGAAATAGCTTAGTTGGACTTTAGTAGACTTATGTCTATAAAGCTTAGTTGGACTTATGTCTTTACGCCAGTTGTTTAACTTGATTGGTCGCCGTGCGTACACGCATAAATTGGACCAGAAGAATTTTGTATCCGGTAAAAGTATGTGTAGTGGCCATACCCAAACCATAATCACACATCAAAACTGAGAATTTAAATGTGTGACTTAGATATATGGCCACAAAAAAAAAAAATACGTGTGAAGTTTAATAATTTCTGTATAGGGAGTGTGTTTTTAAAACACTCCAATACAAGATAAATAGTGATATTCTTAAGATGGCATTAGCTTATGCCCGCGGCCATGTCGATAATAGTCGATAATGGTCAGAATAAAAAAGTTCGGTGTTAATCCAATTAACTATCTGTGTGCAAAATTTTATCCATCTCCGTTCAGTATTTTTTTGCGTGAAAGAGTTATAATCATCCATCCTCATAAATTGCATTAGGACGTATGCCCGATTTCACGAATACACAATGACACTTCCTCTGCTTCTTAACAGTGGTAATTCATCACGCGCGGTTCGTGGGCCGGTGTGATTATCATATTTATCAAATTCGTTCAGAAACCCTTTGTGAAACAAACGCGGCAGTCATCCTGTCTTCTTTCATAACGTCGCGTTATTAAAAACTGTCAAACAAAGGTTTAGTTTTACTGGAAATGAATATGACCTGGTGTATGTTGCAGGAATCCGCTGGATGCGAGTCGCATGGGACCGGTCAATGAGGCGACACTTGGGCGCCTTGTCCAGCAGTGGACGTCTTTCAGCTGAAATGATGATGATGAGAAATGAATTTTAGGAAATGAAGTAAATCAAATATCTGGAATCGGATGATTATCCGTTTAAGTCCTTACTACGTGCTAATCACTGCGATCTTCGCTTGCTACTTTGATTTGGTAAGGATTTCTTTTTTTTGGAATAACAGGGAAGGCCGTTTCCATCGGCGCAACTCGGAGATATGTTGTTTATTTTACAAATAGGTTTTACACATTTACATGTTTTTTTTTTGTAACAATGTAGTGCCGACGCTTTGTACCTGACTACTCTGAGAAGAAACAACTGAAAAAAAATCAGAGGTCATTGTCTCTTATAATATTGGTCAAGTCACATACTCGTAAGTACTATGCAGATTAGTGTCTGAGCTGGTTTTATGAAGAAAGAACCGTACAGTTTGATTGGCCTCTGTGTGCGAACGTCGCGTGTACTAGTGACGATCGCTTTGATTATGACGCGGCTTTAGGTGATGCAACATGCCTTTTTGGTATGATATCTTTGCGATTTTCTTTTTTGATATGTCTTCCAGGATTCCCAGGCAAGACAAATAGCACTAGCAAAAAACGACATCGGAACAAATAAAACAGTGTTCCTATCCAGCAATATTTTACATCAACGACGTCCATGTTAAGCCATTTTTCAAGCCATTC
The DNA here is from genome assembly GCA_950022955.1 of Xestia ashworthii. NCBI lineage: Eukaryota > Metazoa > Arthropoda > Insecta > Lepidoptera > Noctuidae > Xestia > Xestia ashworthii. The sequence goes on along the minus strand of OX465565.1, from coordinate 19,628,192 downwards.
ACTAAAAGCATTCTTTGTTTCGCGAGAACTTTAAAACTTTAGTATGGGGGTTAAATTTAATGTTCGTTCATTTACATGCTACCATTGTAGTACTTGATTAAAACATTCCGTTGTTTTCCCTTTTCAAGTGTGTTTGTTGACTTCGTTATAGTTTGATAACTTTGTTTAAAAAGTTTTTCAACAAAAGTGTGTTGTTTTAACCTTTGTCATATAAGTGATTGTTGTCCGCTTCGTTGGCTGCCTCTTTGATACTCGTTACGGGTAGTCAATGGCCTTAAAAGTCTGACAACCAGTCTTACCAAGGGGTATCGTACTACCCAGAATATCTGGGTTGTGGAGGTCTGATAGGCAGTCGTTTCATGTAAAATACTGGTACTCAGCTGCATCCGGTAGGACTGGAAGCCGACCCCAACATAGTTGGGAAAAGGCTAGGCAGATGATGATGTCTGCCTTCTTGGTGTAAGGGTCACCAGCGCAACTGTTAGTATGAAGTCATGGGTTGGATTCTCTAGTCAGGCTAAGCGCTATTGGGTTACTATCACGAATTTCTCTGTAGCAGCCATGGAGTTGACGGATAGCCTGTATTTGTGCCTGGTTGATGGCAATAGGCTCGCCCAAGTACAAGCACGTATCCAAACTATTGGTTCGGGGGAGGGGCAAACATTGAAACAACCATGTGAACTGTCTCAGAATCGCTGTAATCACTGTATTATCATGTACATACCTGGCAGCGGTTATGATCCCGTTTATTATAAGTCACATTTCAGGGGCAGGGGGGGGGGGGGGGGATAAATACCAACTATAACCAACTATCCCCCCCGACGGAATGGGAAGCCGTCACCTCCGCGCTGCGCAGCAGTCATGCTAGCGAAGGAGGTGGCGGAACGAGAGACCCTCTCTTCCCAGCCGCCGCGGGAGACGCACCGGGCGTCGGGGGCCACGTGGTGGCTACCGGCCACCGTAGATGCGGGCCTGTGGACGGTTAGCTATGGGCTAGCTAGCCGTCCGTCCGTCTAATGACGACAGGCCGTGTCGACAACGCGTTCGTGTTCCACGCGCGCCTCAAAGAGGTGTCAGCCTGTGGAGGGGCCCGCAAGGGCCGAAGCGCTGCACATCCGGTCGCTAAGTTCCCTACAAAATGGTTGAGCTAAGCGGCGCGGATGTGCAGGTCATGTCCGTGAACGGGTGCCGACGGTTGCTGCCGGTCGACTTACATTGCCATGAAGTTATGAAAAAAAAAGTTAAATAGCTTGGTGTAGATTTTTTGTTAATTTTAATCAGTCGTAAAATATCAACAACTGTAAAGCCTAAAAGACAAAAAAAAGGTAGTTATATTTTTTTCTTTTAAATCAAGCAAACAATTAATAAAATGTAAATAAGAGCGCATGTCTGCGGTAGAAAACTAATTATATAACACCCCCCCCTCCCCCCTGGATACGTGCCTGCCCAAGTACCATTACATGTTGGTCTCCTCATGATCTTTTCCTTTACAGTTTCCAAAGCACGAAAATCCTTATTGGAACGAAGTTCCTTATCGCGCGTTGTGAAAGGGGGCCAGACGGAAAAAATTCTTACGAAAAGTTGTCACGACACTTTTTGACAAGCTAGTTTTCTTTTTAATATATTACAGTAACTAGGAGTTGTAGGTTGTATACATTTGATGTTAGACCTTCTTTGTAACCATTTTTTATCAACTTATGCAATGGAGAGGAACGTTAAAAGCTAATTGTAGATGGCGCCACCATAGCTGGTCGCAATCTGACCAATGAGGTTAAGGTATTTTAAAATATGAAATGACATTCCTTGGTTTTTAACCAATGACGATGCTTGGAACCAGCTATGCTAGCGCCATTAGTTCCACAGTGTGCATCCCCATTATAAATTATTTATGTATTTTATTTTTCCGCTTGTTGTCGGCTCGAGGACCAAACGCAGACTGAATGTTCAGGCTGGGCTTCCCATCACGATGAAATTATGTTGGCACCGATGAAAAAATTCAGTTTTTTCGTCATGGGTGTCGTTTTCGTGGTTTTAGGGGTCGCTGATAATAAAAAAGAGGTCAAAATGAAAATCAAAGATGGCGCCGACGAAAAATTTCGGTTTTTTCTTCATGGGTGTCGTTTTCGTGGTTTTTGGGGTCGCTGATAATGAAAATGAGGTCAAAATGAAAATCCAAGATGGCGCCGATGAAAAATTTCAGTTTTTTCGTCATGGGTGTCGTTTTCGTGTTTTTTGGGGTCGCTGATAATAAAAAAGAGGTCAAAATAAAAATCAAAGATGGCACCGACGAAAAATTTCGGTTTTCTCTTCATGGGTGTCGTTTTCGTGGTTTTTGGGGTCGCTGATACTGAAAATGAGGTCAAAATGATAATCCAAGATGGCACCGATGAAAAATTTCATTTTTTTGTCATGGGTGTCGTTTTCGTGGTTATAGGGGTCGCTGATAATAAAAAAGAGGTCAAAATGAAAATCAAATATGGCGCCGACGAAAAATTTCGGTTTTCTCTTCATGGGTGTCGTTTTCGTGGTTTTTGGGGTCGCTGATGATGAAAATGAGGTCAAAATGATAATCTAAGATGGCGCCGATGAAAAATTTCATTTTTTTCGTCATGGGTGTCGTTTTCGTGGTTATAGGGGTCGCTGATAATAAAAAAGAGGTCAAAATGAAAATCAAATATGGCGCCGACGAAAAATTTCGGTTTTCTCTTCATGGGTGTCGTTTTCGTGGTTTTTGGGGTCGCTGATAATAAAAAAGAGGTCAAAATGAAAATCAAAGATGGCGCCGACGAAAAATTTCGGTTTTCTCTTCATGGGTGTCGTTTTCGTGGTTTTTGGGGTCGTTGATGATGAAAATGAGGTCAAAATGAAAATCCAAGATGGCGCCGATGAAATATTGAAGTTCCTTACCGCGCGTTGTGAAAGGGGGCTAGACGGAACAAATTCTTACGAAAAGTTGGCACGACACTTTTTGCTATAGTAAGCTATTGTAAGCTGTGCGGCGTCGCATGTTTCTCTGTCTGTCTCTCTCTCTCTTATAGCAAGCCAGAACTTCGTTCCATCCGGGTGTCCCTTGACACCTCTCAAGTTTTTTTTTGTTAATTTTAATCAGTGGTAAAATATCAACAACTGTAAAGCCTAAAAGACAAAAAAAAGGCAGTTTTATTTTTTTCTTTTAAATCAAGCAAACAATTAATAAAATGTAAATAAGAGCGCATGTCTGCGGTAGAAAACTAATTATATAACCCCCCCCCCCCTCCCCCCTTGATACGTGCCTGCCCAAGTACCATTACATGTTGGTCTCCTCATGATCTTTTCCTTTACAGTTTCCAAAGCACGAAAATCCTTATTTATTTACATTTCACTGTACATTTAAAATTCAGGTCCGTTCCTAGCCTAAAAATGGTTAGCTCCACGGAATTATAAAATTTTCTGACAAAAGCTTTCAAAGAATTGTGCACAATGAAACAAACTATTTAAAATTCATGAAACGCCCCACTACTGTGATTCTCAGAGAAAGTAAAAATGTATGTGGGTAGTTCTGAAATCTAATTTTAATGTTATTCTTGTTTTAAGTAGTTTAAAATCTTGTCTTTGAACAAGTTGGGCATTAAATAATTTATGGCGCCACTTTGTCCTACTCAGCTCTGTTATATTTTATTTTTCAGGAACGGGAACAACAGTGGAGGTAATCCTTTATTTATGCCGCACAAGGCTTTTTGAAGGATAAATATAGCTGAAATTGCTGGAGTAGATATTTTTTTAATTCAGTTCGTGTTCTATTTTTAGATTTGATATGCTTCTGAATGCGATAGGGTCAACACTGGATATATGTGGGTTTACTATTAGGAATAGTTCAGCCTAACTTTTCGGGGATTATAGACTCATGTGTTTTTTTTGCAAGCCTACATAATGTCCCACTACTGGGCAAAGGCCTCACCTTTCTCTTTCCATACTTCTCTATTTTGTTCGGTCTCCGGCTATGTAAGCCCCCACGAACATGCTAAGATCGTCACGCCACCTTTATCGAGGTCAAATGTTATGTTTTTATTCAGAGATTAGTGTCTGAAATACATAAGAAAGAAAAATAAAGAAAAAACATTTATTAGCCCGCACAGGACAAAACATTATATATTATTATATTATGACAAAATGTTATCTTATCTAAAATAGTTATGAAGAAGCAAAGTGACCATAACGCCTATAAGTTCTTTGTATCTGCATCAAAATTACAGCTGTTTTTGGATGAGAAACTGTGGCCGAGTGGTATCATTTTCAGACGCTTTGTACATTTCAAGAAGAGATCATCGACAGAGACAATAAATGTTTCTGATAACGGTCAATATAAGAAATTAAATGGCTAGTGACATTTACAAATTCAGTACTTTTAATTGTAAGAGTGTCAAGCGCTCTGTAGAAGGAATACGTGAGCTTTGTAAAACCTGTGATTTGATAGCTCTTCAGGAGACATGGTTGCTGCCCAGTGATATTTCATACTTGAGTAGTATCGATGAAGAGTTTAGCTGCACTGGTACCTCGGCGGTGGACATGTCGTCGGGCATGTTGCGAGGACGCCCTCACGGCGGTCTCGGAATACTCTGGCGGCATAAAGTGTTTCCTAATGTGATAGTGGTGCAGTGCAATAATCCGCGAATATGTGCGATACGCGTAGTGTTACCTGAGCGGTCTGTACTAGTGGTGAATGTTTACATGCCTGTGGACTCAGCGGCGAATCTAGTCGAGTTTACGGACATCCTTGGGTCGGTAAGCGCTATCATAGACAGTTGTAACATTGATTGTGTGTATATACTAGGTGATTTTAATGCGCACCCTACTGAGCAATTTTATACAGAACTATCGTTATTTTGTGAGGACCAGGAGTGGACTTGCATTGATGTAGAAATGTTGAAGGGCGTTTCTAATTCGTGTAATTGTTTTACTTTTGTGAGCGAGGCTCACGGATCGCAAAGATGGCTTGATCACTGTATAGTATCTAAGGCAGCTGTGCCATCAGTGCGCAGAGTGTTTGTCAAGTATGACGTAATGTGGTCGGACCACTTTCCATTAATAATGGAGTGTAATCTGGGCATAGTGTCACCTAAAATACTAGACTGTAAACCAAATGTAAATGAGGTTGCATGGGGGGAAAGAAGTGTAGATCAAGTTACTCAATACATGTCTGAATGTCAGAGACTCTTAAGACTTCTTGACTTTCCAGAGGAGTTTATAAAATGTGCAGATTACACTTGCAATATTTTGCAGCACAGGCATGTCATTGACAGTTTGTATAACAAAATTGTAAACACATTAAGAGAGGCAGCGCTGTGTAGCAAACGTAGTAAATGTTATTTAAGTAAGAAAAAGAAACCTGTTGTAGGGTGGAACTTACATGTTAGCGAGGCACACAGGGAAGCTAAGAAATTTTATCTGTGGTGTGGGTATGGCAAACCAAATTCAGGTGCAATTTATAACGAGATGTGTGAGGCCAGGAAAGTCTTTAAGAACCGACTGAAATGGTGTCAGAACCATGAAGAACAGGTGAAAATGGATATCTTGGCCTCTCATCACTCGAGAAACGATTTTCGATCTTTTTGGAAAGCCACAAATAAACTAAGTAACAAGCCGCTAGCACCTGTGTGTATCGATGGCGTAAGCGATGCCGGGGAAATAGCAGATCTGTTTCGTCAACATTTTACAGTTAAATCGCCATTGGGGTCCTCACAGTCGGTGATCGATGTTAAGAACGGTGAAAAAATTGGTTTTAGATGTACCACCAGAGACGTGAAGCTGGTAATCAAATCAATGACTAGAGGTAAATCTCCCGGCCATGACGGGTTAAGCATTGAACATCTACAACATGCTGGACCCCACTTGCCGAGATTGCTGGCTATGCTGTTTAACCTTTGTCTGAGCCACTCATATCTGCCTGATGAGATGATTAAAACAATTGTTGTACCTATAGTTAAAAATAAGACAGCTGATCTATCAGATAGGAATAACTACAGACCTATCTCTCTTGCTACAGTGGTATCGAAGGTATTTGACAGCATGTTGAATTCACAGCTGACCAAACACATTGAACTTCATGACAATCAGTTCGGTTTCCGGAGCGGACTTTCCACTGAAAGCGCAGTTCTGTGTGTTAAGCATGCTGTCAAATACTATACCAAACGTCATACTACAGTTCACGCATGCTTCCTTGATCTTTCGAGAGCCTTTGACCTGGTTTCCTATGATATACTATGGAAGAAGCTACTAAACACTAGTCTACCACCGGAACTCATCAACATCTGCAAGTACTGGTACGGTAATCAGGTCAATGGCGTGCAATGGTCGGGAAGCATGTCGCAATGGTACAGGTTGGAGTGTGGGGTGAGGCAGGGGGGATTGTCCTCTCCAGCCCTTTTCAACCTGTATATAAATGATCTGATTGTTGCACTCAGTAGCACCCGGATAGGTTGTCACATAGATGGAATTAGTGTAAATAACATAAGCTATGCTGATGACATGGTGCTACTGAGTGCATCAGTATGTGGCATTAAAAAACTGCTTGCTATTTGTGAGGCTTATGCCCAGCAGCATGGTTTGAAATATAATCCACTCAAAAGTGAGGTCATGGTCTTTGAGGCCAGAGGAAATAGTACAGGTAACGTGTTTCCCAACATCACGCTTGATGGTACAGCCTTGCGTAGGGTGTCAAAATTTAAATACCTAGGACACATGCTTACCTCTGACCTCAAGGACAATGAGGACATCGAGAGGGAACGGAGGGCGCTGGCAGTTCGGGCGAACATGATAGCCCGCAGGTTTGCACGTTGTTCGACAGAAGTCAAAATCAAAATCAAAATCAAAGCATTTATTTCAAGTAGGCCAATAACAGGCACTTTTGAATTGTCGAAACAAAGATGAAAATTAAATGTAGCTACAGTCCCAGTCACAAGACATAAAAACTGTGAAAGTACTGTAGTTGCCCATTCCCTAGCGTAGATCTCTATGGAGAAGAACGGGCAAGAAACTCCATGGACACTCTTTTAAATCAAAATATTGTTACAAAATCTTGGTTACATCATTCATGTTGAGGTGGTATATTATGTGAGAACAATGTAGCAAGATGTGCACGTTAAAAGTGTCCATAGCAAAACCAAAACAAAATACAACTCAAAAACCAAATAATTAATTCAAATAAACCATGGCGACTAAGAGATGACCAGTCACAACTGACGGCGCCCGTTCACGCACATGACGCATGGATCAGCACCATTCAGCTCAACCATTTTGAAGGGAACTAAATGGTCCGACACACGCGCCATAATCAGCGAGACATTTGAGTGAGCATGACATACTCTCAACCGCCAGGACACATTCAAGTCAAAAACTAAAGTAGGTTTCCAGTGAATGATAGCTTTCTAGTACATAGTACTCACACAATATGGGCTATGCGTTTATATAATACTAAGTAGATTGAATCTATACAATGCAAAGATAGTTGTACAATCTTCAGCCGCTCCAACAATACCATTTAATGCTATCAATTTTTGAGCCCCTGTCCTTGTGGAGCAGGACCAGCATTGAGCCAAGCATTTTTATCAGCGATATAATCGCTCAACTTGTAATATGCTTGCTTACATAGTGTGCGTTTAATGCATGTTTTAAATTTAGTCTCATTCAGTTCAAGAATACTTTGTGGAATTTTATTATAGCATCTCAAACAGTACCCCATGAAAGATGAGTCTACTTTAGCGAGTCTAAAGCCTGGCTGAACTAGTTGGTCCCTATTTCTAGTACTGTAATTGTGTCTGTCGCCTCTTTTACCGAAAAGATGCAGATTTTTTCTAACGTACATTATGTTTTCGTAGATGTATTGGCAATGAACCGTCATGATGCCAATATCCTTAAAAAGTTCCCTTAGAGAATCGCGCCTACGAAGATTGTATATGGCTCTGACGGCTCTTTTCTGCAGAATAAATATAGACTCAATATCAGCAGCCCGTCCCCATAGCAAAATACCGTAAGACATTATACTATGGAAGTAACTAAAATAGACCAGTCTAGCGGTATCTACATCAGTGAATTGACGGATTTTTCTAATGGCATATGCTGCTGAACTTAAGCGCCCCGCAAGCGATGTTAAATGAGAACCCCATTGTAGCCTTGAATCAAGCGTAAGCCCCAGGAAAACCGTTTTATCTACGAATTCGAGTTTCTCTTTATTCAATATTATCTCACCATCACTACTTTTAACATTCGGTAATGAAAATCTTATGCATTTAGTTTTTTTTTCATTTAATACCAAATTGTTTGCTGTGAACCAATTTTGGACCTGAAGTAGGGCATCATTCACGTCATCTAGATTTTGGGCCCGTCTATTTATCTTAAAAATTAGAGAAGTGTCATCAGCAAACAACACCATATTTTGAGGTTGGCGTTTCAACAAATAGGGTAGATCATTTATATATACTAGAAAAAGGAAAGGACCCAATATTGAGCCTTGCGGAACCCCCATTTTTACATTCAAACCCTGTGAATTAACACCATTTATTTGAACATGTTGTTTTCTATCGCTCAAATAAGATTTTAGCAGGCTAAGTGCAAGTTTACCCAGTCCGTAATGCTCCAGTTTCAAAAGTAATGTGTCGTGATTTACGCAATCAAAAGCTTTGGAGAGATCACAGAAAATTCCTATTGCGTCTTGGGACTCTTCCCACGCAGCAAATATGTGCTTTAATAGGGTTACACCGGCGTCAGTTGTACAACGTCCTTTGGTGAAACCATACTGTTGATCATGTAAGATTCTGTTGGTGTTAAAATGATAGAGCATTTGATTAAGCATTACTTTTTCAAAAACCTTGCTAAAAACTGGTAACACGGATACAGGTCTATAATTATTGGAATCTTTACTGTCCCCGGATTTGAAAAGAGGTATGACTTTACTGTATTTCATTAAATCCGGGAAAACTCCTTGGTCTACACATAAATTAAAAATTAAAGCTAAGTACGGGGCTATGGTCTCAAGTATAGATGTACAAACTTTGATAGACATTCCCCATAAATCTTCGGTCAGTTTGATTTTAATTTGCCGGAAAGCTTTAATAACTGTCATAGGGTTAATATGTTTAAATTGAAATTCAGCCAGGCAGCCAGACACATTCGCCTTTAATAAGCCAATTGAGGCTTCAGGTGAGGACTTAAGAGCCTCCGTAGTTTTTATTGGTATTTCGGTAAAAAAATTAACAAATTCTTGAGCTACTTCCTGATCAGAGCTTTTAGGACCACATGCTGTATCTAATGTAAAGCTATTATTACGTATTTTCTTTCTGTTAGTCTCGTTATTTATGACTTTCCAAACGGTCTTTATTTTATTTTCTGCTGTTTTGATCTTGTTGCTTATGTGCAGGGCTTTAGCAACCTTGCAAGTATTTCTAAAAATCTTTGAATACGTGGCAACATACTTGCTAAAAGTTTCAGTGTTTATAAAAGGCTTAAGGCTATAAAGCTCAAATAGCCTTTCCCTACTTTTTCTGATACCTCTAGTTGCCCAATCACTAAATATAAATTTAGGGCAAATACTCTTTGTCTTCTTTTCAAAAGTTTTGTTGAATTCCGTGTGAACTAATTTTCAAAATATGGAAAAGCACACAATATAAAATTACACTGTTCAGATCTTATTGTACATCATTCTACACGTGCAGCCTGTGGGCAGACTATACTCAAAAGTCGTTCAGTGCTCTCCGAGTTCAATTTAATAATGCGTTCAGGGTGCTGATGGGGCTGCGACGATTCTGTAGTGCATCAGGGATGTTTGCTGAACATCGCGTCGACTGCTTTTACGCTACGATGCGTAAAAGATGCGCTTCCCTGGTGCGTAGAGTACGTGGCAGCACCAACAGCATCCTTAACATGATCGCAAGTCGTCTGGACTGCGGTTACATCAATCACTGCAGTGCTATATGTCATGGGATGGCGCAGCAGTGATTGTTGTATTTGCGTTCTTGTTGTACCTATTTACTTTCTTTTAATAATTTGTTTGTTTGTTTCTCTGTGTATTACTAACACTAGTCTATAAGAACATTGTTACTAACAAAATGGACATGGTCTGAAATAAATGTAATTATTATTATTATTATTATAAAACACATCAAAATTATCAGTATTTAAAACTTACTAATAAAAATTAAACAGATAAAAAAATAAAAAAAATAAAAATTAAAAGAAACGAAACTCGTCCTGTACGCGGCCAAAAGGCTCCTATCTCAGCATGGTGCTGTAACATTAAAAAAAACGTCACAGACATAACACTAAACCGTTTCCTGAAAAAACATACAACACACAAAAAGCCCAGAAATAAGTGGAAAATCTACGCCTCTCAGCGAAATCCCCTAAGCCATTCTTATAACCTTAAATTATTTTAAGCTTAACCTGACGCAAGCGGAGTGTCAACACAAAACTTAGGCTTAAGTCGGGCGAAGACCTAAAAGAGTAAAGGTGACCGAAACTGTGGCGCTAAATTATTGTGATTACAAAAGGGATAATGTCTGTACTTGGATTGTAGGAATTTTGATACGAATATGTATATTTTTGTTACTAATATTAAGTCAGTTATGTCCAACAGTAACACGAAAGTTAAAAAAAAACCGCGATCGATAATCAATATATGCATTTTTAAACAATTTAAGTTGTGGTCAGATTTGACTTTTTAAGTCGTTTTCAGTCATGAAAATTACTTTGCCAATCTATCTATCCCGTTAATTTTTGCCTTTAAAGGGTTCCGTAGCCAAATGGCAAAAAACGGAACCCTATGGATTCGTCATGTCTGTCCGTCTGTCCGTCTGTCTGTCTGTCCGTCTGTCTGTCTGTCTGTCTGTCTGTCCGTCCGTGTGTCACAGCCACTTTTTTCCAAAACTATAAGAACTATGTTGTTGAAACTTGGTAAGTAGATGTATTCTGTGAACCGCATTAAGATTTTCACACAAAAATAGAAAAAAAAACATTAAATTTTGGGGGTTCCCCACACTTAAAACTGAAACTAAAAAAAAAAAAAAATATCAAACCCATACGTGTGGGGTATCTATGGATAAGTCTTCAAAAATGATATTGAGGTTTCCAATATCATTTTTTTCTAAACTGAACTTTTATATTATGTTACTTGCTGCTACGGAACCCTTCATGGGCGAGTCCGAATCGCTCTTGGCCGGTTTTTTTTTTAATCTGAAAGTAGGACACTGCCCGCAAGGCTTTCTAAACTTTTCAAATATATTTAAAGCGTTATCTGATCGCACCCCACCTACTGAGCTATCAAGTTTTAACATAATATTAAAAAGAGGTATTTGTTTGTAAGTTTGTATGCAAGGATAATCCAATCACCGGAACTAATGAACCAATTCTAAAAAAAATAACTGGTAGAAAACTACATTATTAGTAGGTGCTATAATTATTTTTATATCATGCATATTAGCTGAGCTTTCACCCTTTTTGTGGATGAAGTCGAGGGCGATGTACTAATTTGTATCTATATCTATACCAAATTATAAAGAGGAAAAAATTGTGTGTTTGTGTTTTTGTATGTAACGAATAAATTTAAAAACTACTGGACGGATTTAAAAAAATATTTCGGCAATGGATAGCTATATTATTAGCGAGTAACATAGGCTATATTTTATCCCCGTACTCCCATAGGAACGGGAATCACGCGAAAAACTGCGTGACGACCGCTAGTGTTGACAAAAAGAGGACATTATATACTTACTGCGTGCATGAGTTATTGTAATTTAAACCTTAATACGTACCTAAGTATACAAGTCACATAACTCAAGCTCATATACAAGGCTCATATTCGTTGTAAGCATAATAATTTAAGACAGTTCAAATAAATGTTGTGCGTAAAAACTTTTTTGCAAAAAATATAACCGACTTCACACAAAAAAGTGAAAAATAACTTTAGCTTCAGAAGTCGGTGACCTTTGTTTGATTGGGTTAGTTTTTTTGTCACCGACTTCTGAAGCTAAAGTTATTTTTCACTTTTTTGTGTGAAGTCGGTTATATTTTTTATTGCAAAAAAGTTTTTATTTTTCACTTTTTAGTGGTTCACATGTGCTTACCCTTTCACAGCGTATCGGTGTGATTTTTTGTTATGAACTGGTATAAACAATAGACAGACGATCTATGATTAGCTTATGATTGTCTTCAGCGATCCCAGTACATTTGCTATCATTTATTAAGGAGTTCAGTTGCCTATCTTCCGAAGTCACCAGATCTTTATCAAATCGAAATGGGATCACTCCGAGAAAGTACTCTGCCTAAAACTACCCAAACCGCTTCTGGTGTGCCTATAAAGTTAAGGAGTTACCTCTATTTCTCCGGGATCCTATTGAATGGAACTTTACACGCCTAACTGTCGAAATCTGGGTGTATTGTATACTTCTGCGTACTCCCTCAGAGCATACAGGTGTGATGTTACGTCATGATGTTGTATAAACAATAAACAACCAAGCGATTGCAGCAATTACTGCAGCTTTGCCGTGTATTTTTGAAGAGTTCCATTTATATCTCAGAAGATCAGCGTAAGATCTTAACCAAATTGACATGGAATCACACGGAAAGCACCAGCTTTCAAATAAAAGAAGAATCATCAAAATCGGTTCACCCAGTCGAAAGTTCTGACGTAACAAACATTGTCGAAATCTGGGTATATTGTACACATCTGCGTACCCCCTCAGAGCATACAGGCGTGATGTTACGTCATGATGTAGTATAAACAATGAACCTACAAGCGGATGCAGCAATCACTGCAGATTTGCCGTCTATTTTTGAAGAGTTCCATTGTATATCTCCGAAGATCAGCATCAGATCTTCAACAAATTAAAATGGGACCCAACGGGAAGCACCAGCTTTCAAATAAAAAAAGAATCATCAAAATCGGTTCACCCAGTCGAAAGTTCTGAGGTAACAAACACAAAAAAAAAAAAAAAAAAAACATACAGACGAATTGAGAACCTCCTCTTTTTAGAAGTCGGTTGAAAATTGTAACATATCCGATTTTGTATAATCTATGAAGCTAAAGTATGTAATTTACTTTGATTGTGCATTGTAATGAGTTGCATGTTCTTTCGAGTCTCATTATAAACTAGCTTCTGCCCGCGACTTCGTACGCGGATCCTATTGCTTTTGCCAGCGACACCGGGTTCGTCAAAATCGAAGATCTGAAACGTCTAATTCTAAGAGCCCGGGGATGGGAAAATAATGGATCTTTCCCACCTGAGCAACACATACCGTTTGTTTCTTTTTGCCATTTAACAGCTTCACAAAAAGTAAAATTTTGAACCATACCTCCGATGGCGGAATATGTGGCGTATTCAATCATAGGAGTATACGTAAATGAACTCCGTTTCTTATCAACCCAAGGAAGGTCATCATGCCCTACGGCTATATCTTGAGACACCCGATTCTTCAGATGTTATCGACATTCTGTTCAGAGAATGTCGAAGTCTTCGCGCTCTTCTTCTGTGTCTTCATGCCGTACTCCAGCAATTCTTTCTCTCTCACTTTCTAACAGATTATGAATATTTTCTTGTGCGCGTCTTCGGCGCTCTTCTTCTGTCTCTTCATGCCAAAAACACTCAAATAACATAAGCTCGAAGACATATTTATTCGATAAAATAAAATAATAAATGGGAGTTTTGGCCAGTAGAGTCAAATTTTCAATGATATACCATCGTCATCGAAAATCGAAAATCAGTCCTAAACTGTTACCTCCTTAACCGCGTGGAGGTACTCCCAGTTTTTGTCATTTTATAATTATACAGTGAAATTAGTGATAGATTTGCTATAATTTTCACATCAGATGTTTCTGATCTTCGATTTTTTATAAGTCAACAGGAAATGCCCATCAGACCGAACAACTTTTGCTAAGACGTCATCATTCCTATGTGTAGCTGGGCTCTTGTAGTTCCACAACAGGTGTTCCAGATCTTCGATTTTTATAGATTAACAGAGAGTGCTCATCAAATTGAACAACTTTTGCTAAGACGTCATTCCTATATGCGTTATGGTGTAGCTGGGCTATTGGAGTTCCACGACAGGTGTCCCAGATCTTCGATTTTTATAAGTCTACAGAGAGGGCTTATCAGATTGAACAACTTTTGCTAAGACGTCATTCCTATATGTGTTATGGTGTAGCTGGGCTATTGGAGTTCCACGACAGGTGTCCCAGATCTTCGATTTTTATAAGTCAACAGAGAGTGCTCATCAGATTGAACAACTTTTGCTAAGACGTCATTCCTATATGTGTTATGGTGTAGCTGGGCTCTTGGAGTTCCACATCAGGTGTTCCAGATCTTCAAATTTATTCTCTCAGCAGAAAATGCTCATCACGTGAAACAATTTTTGCTACGGTGTCATATTTGTATCTCTTATAGTTTAGCTGGTCTATTGCGGTTCTACATCAGGTGTTCAGGTTTCCAAGATAATTTATAGCCTATATGTTGCCCAGACATAATACCTATACAACAAAAAAACAACCATTCAAATCCGTCCAGTACTTCCGAAGATTAGCGTGTACAAACAAACAGACAAACAGACAAACAGATAAACAGACAAACAGACAGACTTTTTTTTTTGGATTCGTGCTCTATTACTGTTTCTAAACCTGCTTCAATTATTATTATTTTTTAAATATATTCAATGTACAGACACAGCTTTTTTACTCTTTTATTATATGTATATATATATAGATGATGTTTTATTTAAATTGTGAACATGTTAGCATGAGGGTATGTTTGATGTTTTCTAAATGGTTGTGTGTTTGCAAATCGTATCAGCAATTATAACATTTGTGAACTAATGTTACAACTTAATAATTTCTCTTTCAGATTTTTTTTTTTATTTTGTGTCATTTGTGTTAGTATTTTAATATTCATAATGGCTTGGCTGTCTCCTTGGTCAACTGATCCCAAGAGCGACTGCTGAGAGCATTAAAAAAAAAATAGTTTTAAATTAAAATAGTTTATTTCTGTAACTTTCTTGCACAATATTATTCTGTGGCTAGAACCTCCCAGGAAGCATGTAGTAATGCTTGTGTTGGGTGGTTCTGCTCCTCCCTCGGATCAACATATTTTTAGGTAAGCAAATAATTAAACTATTTTAAGTAATTACAAACAAGAATACAATGAATGAAAGTTAGAGATACTGGTATGACTTCTCTTTATGAGTGTGTGTGCATGCGTGTGTGGTGTGTGTGTGTGTGGTGATTGTGTGTGCGTGTGTGTGTGAGGGTGAGTGTGTGTGTGTGTGTGCTTTTATGGTAGTTAGAACGTACTATTTCTCATATAGCCTGTGTGAAATTGACTCCTAATTAGGAGACTTCTAGCCCTACGATGTAAATCTTGGGATCGGGAAGTACCACTAGAAGTCACGAATATTGTCTAGAATTCGTATTTAAATAATATGTTCTCTATATCACAGTACCCAAGCCGCTCGAGCGCGTGAACGATTGTTTTTTTACATTCATGGAATTGAAGGTTGTATATTGTATATTTGTTGTGTAGCTTATTATACAGATAGGCAGAGTGGGCTTGAAATTGACGCCTGGCAAAAAGAGTTCTACAGCGAGGAGCAGTGGCCGCATTACATTTTCTTCTACCTGTTTGAGCTCTATAAACGTAAGGTAATATTTTATGTAGTTTAAGTACTGAGTTGATAATGTAAAGTTTTCGAAGTGACAATATTTTATGATTTAGATATAGTTCGTCAGTAGGAAATCTAAAGGGCTTAAAGAACATTGTTTTTATCAAGCATCTCTGGGCTCTTTCTGCTTCAAGGAATTTAATTTTAGTGGCACCACCCCAGATGGGAATACAATAACACATAACTGATTGTGCCAATGCAAAATAAATACGCTTTAGGAGGTCCTGAGAGGTGACATGTCTCAACTTTTTAAAGACCCATACGAGTTTACGGATCCTATCATTTATAGCTTCAATTTGAGGGTGCCAGGAAAGTCGGTAGTCCAGGATTACTCCAAGGTATTTAGTGGATTTAACACATCCAATCTCTTCGCACCCACATTGCGTAGTATGAGAGAGGTCACAAGCATGAATCCTCAATACCAGGTTTGGGGGGGGAAGTGTGCGCTTATTTATAGCAAAGCAAATGTAGTTCGTTTTGTCGATATTTAGGGTAAGAAGGGCAGACTTGAGCCAGTTTGCAACCTTATGGAGACCATGCTCAGCAGCTTCAAAAACGGAGTTCCAGGAAGTACCATTAAATACAATGGCAGTATCATCTGCATAAGAGAATACTTGTCCTCTCTCAATTTCGAGATTAGTTAATTCGTTAAGGTATATCAAGAATAATGTGGGGCCTAAGACGCTTCCCTGGGGCACGCCGTACTCAATTTTAGTGTCAGAACTGGTGAAATTGTCAATTTTTACGCGCTGGGTACGGTCTTTTAGGTAATCAGTTAAGAGATTTAGTGGCATACCCCTAATACCCATATACTCCATTTTTTTCACAAGAATGGGGACAGAAACAGTGTCGAATGCCTTTTTTAAATCTAAGAAGACTGTCAGACACTTTTCTCCACGGTCTAGACACTGAGTTACCAAGGAGGACAAACCTGAGACGGCGTCTTCTGTAGATTTTGCTTTTCTGAATCCGAATTGTGAACTGGATAGAATATTAAATTTTTCGAGATAAGTAATTAGGCGAGAGTTGATTAGTCTTTCAATAACTTTAGAGATAACTGACAATACTGAGATAGGTCGATAATTATTGATATCTCTTTTATCACCACCCTTGTAGACGGGTGTAACAATAGATTTTTTAAGTAAGATCGGGAATATACCTTTTCTGAAGCAGAGGTTAGCAAGATGGCTAATAATGGGAGCAACGAGCGATTTGACCATTTTTATGAATTTAGTCTGGATGCCGTCCCAGCCGGGAGCACTGTCAGTTTTCAGGTTTGATATGACACTGTCAACTTCCATTGGGTCAGTCTCCAGAAGAACGAAAGAAGATGGTTGTGTTTTTGGAGTAGATATTAGACCTCCAGCTGGCTGCGTGGATCCACTGAGGATGCCTTCTGCGAGCCGCTTGCCGACACATGCGAAGAAACTATTAACACAATTTACCGACGCTATAGGAGAACTTCGAGTATTAAGTAATTCACAGCTTCCACTTTTTGTTGTATTAAGATGCGCTATTTGCTTGATAGATTTCCATAGGGCTTTAGAGTTTTAGGTAGATTTCCTTTTTTTGAAAAAAAAAAAATCTACCTATTGGTCTCTCACCTACGGGGATATATATGAATACGTATGTATATGGGTGACAAGCAAAATTTAGCCACACTCTACAGGTCGCAATTATGAACCGATTGCTTTCAAACTTGGCCAAAAAATCGAAACGGTCAAAACTTAGGCTAAGTTCGTGAATGGGCGGAATTCGTCCATGGGGGGCGGCGGGGGGGCGGTTTTTCTAAAATCAGTTTTTTGGCCATAACTTTTTTCATATGGAAAATTTTTGAACCGTTTCTCATTTTTATCATTCTGAGTACGAATACGGACATCTTTAAATTAAAACTATTTTGATGCAACTCCTAAATTGGGGAGGGGGTTGAAAATTCCAAATTTTTTGCGAAAAAAAATCATATCTCTGAAACAGTAAACATTTTGAACGTCGCAAATATTTTTTTTTGAAAGCAAATTGTTTACTTTACAATTGTTACCTTCAAAGTTTAGCGATAAAACTTATAGTTTTCGAAATAAAAAATTATAACTAAACATTTGAGGGCGTTTCCATGCTAAACTCTTATGAGAGAATTTAAAAAGGGTAAACTTTCCATTACAGGACAACGATTTTGAAATCAAATATTTTTTTTTTGTAGATTGTACACATAAGTACAACTCTTTATACAAATTTTCAATAGTCGGGACGCTCCAGCACCTTCTTCGAAATCTACCTCCTCCTGCGGCTTGCCGGAGGGATTTTTTAATATTAGTTTTTAGTAGTTCAGATTCATATTTACGTTTCAATTTTTTAATTAATTTGTTACAATAATTACGGTATCTAGTAAATGTTATTTTTAATATTACATTATACGGATCGGATCTTACTTTTAGCTGCATTCTGTTTCTGTTCCTGATACAGCGTAATAAACCACTGGTGATCCAGGGTTTAACAATGCGTTGCTTGCTGGAGATCCTCTTTACCCTAATACTATCATCCAGGGATGATTTAAGTTTATTAATTAAATGTTCGATTACAAAATTAGGGTCATCGCTAAATAATAGGCTGGGTAGGTTTTTGCTAATTAACTTTTCTGCAGCTGCTTCAAAGTCAATGAAGGTCTTTATAGTTGGAGAACGGTAGTCAGTTTTTATTTTAGATATGCTCATGAAGACCGTGGCGTGATCAGTTATAGTAGTGTTTAAAACTGCAATACTCGCC
This sequence comes from Xestia ashworthii, assembly GCA_950022955.1. Classification (NCBI taxonomy): domain Eukaryota; kingdom Metazoa; phylum Arthropoda; class Insecta; order Lepidoptera; family Noctuidae; genus Xestia; species Xestia ashworthii. The sequence goes on along the minus strand of OX465565.1, from coordinate 19,609,757 downwards.
GATAGCTTGGTTTTGTCAATCTTTAAAATGAAATGGTCAAGACAGCTATTTTCTCGCGTAGGAATTATGTGTCCTGGTAAAAGACCATGTGAGGACAGCATGTTAAGGTAAGAGGTCCGATTACTAAATTCGTAAGATGATTCATTCTGTTTTATAGATAGGTTAATATTTATATCACCAGAAATTATAATATTCCGATTGTATTTTATCGTGTCCAATAAAGTATTAAGTGAGGTAATAAAGTTAGACGCATTTTGATGTGATGGTGACCGGTATATTCCTAGTATAGTACTCCCACAAATGTTTAATTGTATGCACGACGCATTGTCCAGTCTATGTTCAATATAAACTGGATTTAGCTTCGCTTTAGCGTAAATGACCACTCCATCATTTTGATTACAATTGTACTTAGTAGCGTAATGATTATAGTTGATTAAAGAGGGGACGGGTTTGTTTTTGTTGAGGCGACATTCGGTAAGTATTATAACGTCAATTTCTGAATTAAGATCCGAGAGTGTGGCTTCAAAGTTATCAAAGTTGCAATAGATACTTCTTATATTTTGTTGGATTAATGTTAGATCATTATTGTTATACTTTATATGTTTGTTTAAATCCACCAAGTCACATGTTACCGACTTCGCAACCACAATGTCGTCCAATTCATTTAAGTTTCTGAGGTTATCTGTCATTTATTTTTAGGGATAACAGGCTGAGTTTCATTTAGCGGGGGAGTGGTCACCTGCAGCAAAAGTAAATAAGAGCGCTTAAAGTGAAGAGTATAGTTTGTAGTTTTGTTTAGGGCTAAGATGTATTTATAACAAGTGTTAGAAGTGTATGTTGTATATGTGATTGGGTAGAAGTGTATGCGAGTGGTTTTGAAAGTACTGGAAAGCGTGGTGAGTGTATATGTGGTGGAATTGTTTACAATATTACATAATACATGAATTAGAGGTACCAGCATTAAGAAACAAAAAACATGGGCATTAATATTACTGCAGTCTATAAATAAATCTAGTCATACAGCGTTGAAGAGCTGTTTGACTTGGTCTTCATTTGTGATAGTTATTTTTGGAGAGTTCTCATCCTTTTTAACGTATACATTTCCGTAGGCCGTCCAACAGTAGGTAAAAGCAGTGGATTTTATAAGGTCCCGCGCCAGAAAATATAGTCGTGAGGCCTTGGGTGTCAATTGCTCAGAGACGAAGACAGCGGTCTCTTCGTTAACAACGAATCCCAGGTGTTTTGCGCGAAGTTTTGCTTTGTTCTTTGTGTTAAAGGCCTTACATTTCTGCAATATATCGGACTTCAGTAAGGTAGAAGTCAATTCCACAACGATAGGTGTATTAGAGACAGCCCCTTTTTTCCCTCGAACTCTGTATATGTCCTTGATGTCCAATTTCGTTATGCTTGCACCAACGGATGTGGATAGGCTGGTAGCATATTTAATCAGGTCATCTTGTGTCTCCTTCTCTAATTTTGGTACATTTTTAATTTCAATGTTGGCTTTTCTGTATGTTTTTTGCATGATTTCAATTTTATCTTCAAGGGTGAAGATATATTTCACATCTTCTTTTTTCTGTTGTTCTAAGTTCTCAATCTTCTTCTTCAATTCTGCGTTCTCATTTTGCAAGTATTCAATAGAAGTTTCAATCTTGGCATTGGTTTCTTGAATTTTCTTCAACGTGGGGTTTATATTATTAAATTCTTGTCGCTGGGCGGCAAGTAAGGAGGCAAACATCCCCCGCATTTCTTCCTTGAATGCGTCAAAGTCATTCAAACCAGTGCTGGGGGTAGACTGCCTTAGATCAGTAGGACTATTCTGTTCTTTCCTCTTTTTAGCACGCCCAAAGACAAAGTTTGGTGGGGTAACATTTGGGTCGCCCATTGATTGGTCGGCCAAGTTTGCTTCGGACAAGGACTTGTTCATATCTGCCAGTACCAGGAGAACACAGAGAGGTAGGAGTAAATACGGTACGGTCACACTGTACTGTATAACTTATTTACTTTTACGAATATAAGATCTGTGGTTGCAATACGCTGTCCACAAGTACTAGGAGGACATAGGTTCGTAGTAGCAAATTAACCTGACGACACTTGCAAAATCAAGGCTGAATAAATGATGACTCCGTAAACTTGTAGTGGAATGTTGGTGGCGCGAAAATTAAATAGGTTTCAAATTTTAAGTTGTTTTAACTGTCTTCAGGTACCAGGAGAGCACAGCTCATAGGAGAACTATCAACACACAGCACCCGGCAAAGTGAATGATGTCACCATAATATTGTGACATACAGATTGAGTTACCAGGATCGCATAAACTTGTAGTAGATTCAGTGGTGGCACGAAGTCAAAACAGTTTTCAAGTTTTTTAGGCTGTGTTGTATTGTATAATCTGTCCCTTTGTACCAGGAGATCACGGCGCGTCGTAGTTGATATAGACGGAAACAATCAATCATTGAATACCGTCCCAATTAGTGCTTCCGTATTTAAAACTTATGCAATGTTGTACCAGTGTCGCATAAGCTTGTAGAGGTATAATGGTGGCGCGAGAATTCAGCATTGACAACAGCTGGAGGCAATCTTTGTCAAATAGTTCTGCGTAAACTGCGTGAGGGGTGAGCATGAGGTCCTGAAATCGATTCCCGGGTCTAGCAAATTGATTTTAAGTTTTGATGGCAATAGGCTCGCTCTTTATTACATCGGACACCTCTGCCTAGCCCTACGGTGATTACAGTCATAATGTTCTGTTATGTAATTAGATTTAAGATATATTTTGACGATTATTCAGACTCACCTGATCATCATCTGACTCATCTGATCATCATCTGAATCATCTGATCATCATCTGACTCATCTGATCATCACCTGACTCATCTGATCATTATCTGACTCATCTGATCATCATCTGACTCCTCTGATCATTATCTGACTCATCTGATCACCATCTGACTCCTCTGATCATCATCTGACTCATCTGATCATCATCTGACTCATCTGATCATCATCTGACTCATCTGATCATCATCTGACTCCTCTGATCATCATCTGACTCATCTGATCATCATCTGACTCATCTGATCATCATCTGACTCCTCTGATCATCATCTGACTCATCTGATCATCATCTGACTCCTCTGATCATCATCTGACTCATCTGAATATCACCTGACTCATCTGATCATCATCTGACTCCTCTGATCATCATCTGACTCATCTGATCATCATCTGACTCATCTGATCATCATCTGACTCCTCTGATCATCATCTGACTCATCTGATCATCATCTGACTCCTCTGATCATCATCTGACTCATCTGACCATGTTTGCGGGGCTAACATGGTCGGAGATTGCACACGATAGAGAGGTATGGAAGGAGAAAGGGGAGACCTATGCCCAGCAGTGGGACACTATTTGAGCTAGCAGAAAAAAAAATAGACTCCCTTATAGATCACATGATTCAGCTCTAGTTTATAGATAAAAAATAATCATGTTTAAATAGAAACAGCTGTATAGTAATATCTTTAGCTTTCAGGTTTTGAAACTTATCTTAATATCATTAACGAGGGTCGTTTCTTTGAAATATGCGTAGATTTGTAGACTTTATTCAGCTAAATATATTTATCTGGTCATTGAACCCGTGGGAGGATAAATAAAAAGTTTCGAATAATTTTTGTTGAGCTTTTTTGTTCATTCTTGAAGCCAGGCTATATTTCATTTTGAAAAGACTAAAGAATAGGTTAAAGTTTAAATTCTATCTACTTGATATGGTATATTTATTTTGGTCAAAATGGTTTATCAGATAATGTTTGTTGAATAATTAACGATAAATAAAGTTGAAATAATAAAGAGCTTAAAATCAAATAAAAACCGTAAACGCTAAACGTAGTAAAGTTGCAAGGTCAAACATGATAAATCCTCAGACTTTAATCGATATCTAAAAGCTGTATCTTACTATCATTCATCTGCCTGGCCTTTTCCCAACTATGTTGGGGTCGGCTTTCAGTCTAACCGGATGCAGTTGTATTTTACATGGAGCTTTACTGCCTATCTGACCTCCACAGCCCAGTTAGTACTGGGTAATACTGTCAAAGATCTGCAAATGACAGCTGGGACGTGCTTTCCGAGGCACGGAGGAAACTCGGTATGTAAGGGTGGTCAACCTAGGCAAGCACGGCTTAAAGATCGACCCGAACGTCTTAATTATTAAGCCACAAGCGCCTTCTTAAAAAGATGTACCAAACATAGGAAAAAAAGAAGAAAATTCCCTAAAAAGCTCCATCATCATTAAAAACCTTAAAAACACATTCAATTACAACTTCAAACAGTACACATGAACCATTTGTTTCTCCAAATTCGGCCAAAAGTCCTCGCTTTCATAAAGTGTGTACTTACCCTCCAATTCACTTCGTTGAGCGCCAGTCATTTCGCTAAGTGATTGCTCTTTCTCATGTCCCACGATATTTCGACAAGATGCAAGACGACGTTTGGTGTGTGTTTATTTGTATGGGAATGTTGATTTTGCTGTAGTGTTTAAAGAAAGAGAGTAATATAAACTAGCACAACATTAACAATTACATTTAAGGCTCCAGGGTAGCTCGCAAAATTCAAATTGTCTAGCGTTTTTTGCAATTTGCAAGCCAAAGGTCGAGGAAATTATTTGACGTTGAAAAAGTCGTTCCTCGACCTTTATGAGCTTGGCGGGTTGTATTGATGATTATAATTCTTAACTACATACGTCTTACAGTCGCGAACGATATTTTCATCAACATACAACCTAGCACTGGCCGGCAAATTGCAAAAAAAACGTAAAAAAAATTGAATTTTGCGGGCTACACTTTTTTTTTTTCGGATCGTAAATCATCAAATGACCCGTCCCACTCTGGGCGGAGCGGGAGGGAGTGTCAGACTTTTACTGACTAAAAACCATCCATGATCTTTCCTCGCCCTTTACGTTCCGGGGCCGCGGCATCTCTTTCGAACAGTCCCGGAGCCCCGGCAGGCTTCGGCCCTTGCGGGCCCCTCCCTTTATGCTGACAGCTCTTTGAGGCGCGCGTGGAACACGAACGCGCCGTCGACACGGCCTGTCGTCATTAGACGGACGGACGGCTAGCTAGCCCATAGCTAACCGTCCACAGGCCCGCGAACCATTCGTAGGCTACCCTGGACCTTAATAAATAAATATTACAAACAAGTATTTACATACTAATTACCTATGCGTCGAGTCAGACAAGAAGAGACATGCCGCGTAGCATGACCCTCCGTAGAAACGGTATTCTTCGAAGAAAGAATCGACAAATCTCTGGTTCCTCTGTCATTTATTCGACAAAATGACTGCAGATGAACAGCAGACTATTCGTTTCCATATTCATATTCCTTGCATATTCCTCGTAAAGCGGATGATTGAGCAAAAAGGTTCTAGAGAGGCAACCGCGTACCAAAAGGCGCAGCGTTGGAAGGCCTTCTACAAGGTGGACCGATAACCAGGTGACTGCCTGATATACCTAGTGATGACGATAAAACATTAGAACCCATTAAAAATGCTGCGTATTCCTTTTTTCCGGCACGTGTAATGTAATAAATACGGATAAGGAATATAAAAATAGGTATAGGGCCCTATCAGAATATCAGCGCTGTGACGTTTTTTTTAATGTTACAGCACCATGCTGAGATAGGAGCCTTTTGGCCTCGTACAGGACGAGTTTCGTTTCTTTTAATTTTTAAATACATACTTGTATATATTTGTTTTTTCTGTGTAAGTTTTATTAGTAAGTTTTATACTGATAATTTTGATGTGTTTTCTCCTGTGCGGGCTAATAAATGCTTTTTCTTTCTTTCTTCTTTCTTTGTTTCTTTCTATAGTCGAATGCATGTTAAAGTGGTTACAAAATCAATGTAAGTTCAAACACTTCAGCTTTCGCGGCTTAGGCCTGAATTCTTGTCGCGCTATCGGTCGGTCGCGTAGGGTTGGTCGAGACGTCAGTGAAAAAACACGGCGGTCGGTCGCCGCTGACGTCAGCGTCGCAGTATGGTGCTATATAGAGGAGTTCAGTTCGATAAATTATCCTATGGGATCATACTACCGAGATAAAAGTATCGTATATGTTAATACAGGTTATAAAATATCTGTCTGCCAAATTTCATCAAAAACCGTTCAATAGTTTTTGCGTGAAAGAGTAACCAACACATTTCCATTCGCTCATCTTCATTGTGTACTCGTACGCGACGTACCGTTCGCGACCGACCGAGAGCGCGACAATAATTCAGGCCTTAAGGTCAGTAAAGTTCTTCCCCATGTGTACCTAGAGGTACTCCGCACTACAGTAAGGCAGGTCAAGGTCAAAATGATACCACTGCAGGACGAGCAAAATTAATATCAATGACCGTGTCCCAAAAATCAAAAACGAACGCCAATTTCCTCTGGCACGCTTCTCAAAAACTTTTCGGAACATAATCAGATACGAGTACTAAGTTATAGCAATGTTAAATTTATATCACCAGAATTGGACAGGTTCCATGTCAATCGAATTGCTTTCTGGTCTCAGCATTCAGTTAGTTCCATAAGAAAACTAAGTACTGTCGTTTCTCTGTGCCAATATTTATGCAATTATGTTTAACTAGCATATGCCTGCGGCTTCGCCCGCGCCAAGTTAGGTAGATTATCCCATGTGATCGTATACCTAAGCAGGATAAAAGTATCGTATAAGAATGTTGATTCAGGTTATACATTATCTGTGTGCCAAATTTCATCAAAAACCCTTCAGTAGTTTTTGCGTGAAAGAGTAACCAGCATACATCCATTCGCTTATCTTCACAAACTTTCTCATTGACGATAGGAGTAAGATAACATTTATCGATTATGAAAACTAAGGAAACTTATCAACTTAAATAGACCGTATATTCTCAACAATCCTTCATTGATGCAATTTGGATCATAAGTAAAAACATCACAAAAATTACCAGCGTAATTGCTCATAGGGACAGACTTTAGGTTTGATGTCTAGGCTAGCATAGTGTTGTGAGCTTTGAAAAATCAACCATAACCACAAAAAAACAGACATTGAGAAAACATACGTCATCATCATCCGCTGAGCCTTTCCCCATGTTGGGGTCGGCTTCCAGTCTAACCGGATGCAGCTGAATACCAGTATTTTACATGGAGCGACTGCCTGTCTGACCTCCACATCCCAGTTAATACTGGGTAATACGATACCACTTGGTAAGACTGATTGACAGACTTTCTGGCCCGCTGGCTACCTGTAACGACTGTCAAAGATGGACAAATGACAGCCGGGACCAACAGCTTAACGTTCTTTCCGAGGCACGGAAGAAAACATGCGTCAAATTATGTTAAATATCGTATTTAATAGTAAGTTGTTAGTTTTAACGAACAGTACATAAAACCACTAAAAGTATCAAGGTGTCTAAAGAGAGAGCAATACCATTAAAAGTATCAAGTTTTCTAGGTAAGTGTGTTCCAACTACCTACACGATATTGTGTCACCTGTGCACAATGTTTACCATACGGCGGATATTACCTCCGCCGTGCGCGTCGTCTCCCAAGCTATGTTACTTAGTTTTAGTTCAGTGAACCTCTTTGTTGGAAGTAAGGGAATTTAATCATCTCGGTTTATTTTTTAATTTTCACGGGACTATATTATTCGGTTTCGTCTCTCACAAAAAAATAAGAAACCCTTAGAAATGTCTTAAAATATAACAATCTAATTGAGGGGAGCGACACACCAAAACCTAATGTTATCAAAGACACGCATATTAGTGCATATAAGCAGAAGCATACTCATAATCAGTCTATAATCTTCCCACTGCACTGCTGGGACACTCGGTCTCCACTTTATAAGAGGGAATGGGCTATAATCCACCACGAAGGCCCACTGCGGATTGGTAGATGTCTAATGTCTGTCTGTCAAATTAAACAAAGTAATATTATACACCTGCATGGCCACCGTTTTCGATTCTAGTGATTTTTTTTTAATTTTTCATTCAAAAATGTTTAAATGTATATGTCACCGTAAAATTGTCAAATACGTTATATTGTAATATCTCTAGCGATATTGTAAAGTCTCGAATTATTGTCAAATGAACATACTGCTTACAATAAAACGCATTATTTTTCGTGAAATGCATGCGATGGTAGTCAACTCACGCGGTGTGGAGGGAAGGAGAGGTCCTCCTTACCCAGTGGTACCACTCTCATGAAAAGATACTGTACTTTTCCTGAGAAATATCGATTAATATAACCTAAACATTAGACACTTTATATTCCCCTAAAAAGCGTAGTCGACGGAGCCCCGCTTCGCGGGGCCCCTATTTCCGAGTGCAGGGTTTAAAGGAACCAAACTAACCTAACGGGGGGGTGCCCCAAGTCCCGTTTATGGGGGCAAGAGATACTTCCGTATGTTCAGTTGACAATACTTCGAGACTTTACAATATCGCTAGAGAGATACACGTTATATTGTAATATAACGTATTTGACAATTTTACGGTGACATATATACAGATTCTCTCGCTCATAAAACAAGTAAAATGATTGATTTATTTGTCTCTCCTCTCAAAAAATGACACGATTCCTAAAATTCTTATATTCTATAGGCTACATTTAAAACGTTCCCGTATGTTAATTTCCATACATAAGCGGAGCGAAGTCGCGAGTAAAAGCTAGTCTTTATAATAAAGGGAGTAAAAAACTTTACGAAGCCCAAAGGCACTTGTTTTCCCTGTCATTGCGATCAATATATTCTGTAATCTAATCGAAACAAATACACACTACCTTAAGAATATGTTTGATTTACAAATTATTTTGGTATTACGTTTGTATGAAAAACGCATGCTCCGCAGGCCTCTTAAGACACTTTAAACACCTCCACAACCCCCACACTATTTATTCCATCCACCAGCACAATGCTTTGACTGCGTTACATTGAGTTTTGCCGTAATACGTAACATACGCCAAAAAAAGGCCATTTCCCAGCAATCATTTTTGCGTAGGGTTATATGTTTGGTTAACAGCAAGGAGTAGAATAAGATATTAATGAATGGTGCAAGGGGGCTATTGTCACAACTGACCCACTTCCGCGGTGCAGGCAAAGTTTCAGCGACACAATTAAGTTTTGGCGCTAATTGGAGTAGTGTAGTGTCCTTCAGTGCTTCGAGACGGTTTAAACTTGATATTAGAGTAAAATTATAAATAGATATTTTGGAATAAGGTTTAAATGTTTTCTTCACGTTAAAAAAGAAGATGAAAGGCTTGAGTTTAACGCTAGATAAATTCTATACCTATGTTATAATTATTACGAAAGTTGGGATACTCAATCACGCCAGAACGGCTAAAAAGATCTGCGTGAAATTTAGCACAGAGACTGATTATAGTCCGGAATAGCACACCCGGACCCGTCCTTTCTGACACTTACACATCAAAATTTCCACGCGAAGGAAGTCGCGAGCAACAGCTATAAAAGGCAAGATAGACATACTAGATCAGAAAGGAGTAGAACTGGGTTCTCAGCAAGACCCTCTTGGTATTTGCCTAACTTTAGCAAGACTGCGTGAAAGATAAACTAGCGTATTCATAAAGATACTCTACTGCAAAACTCGTTATAAAACAGACATAATTCCTTCAAAGAAAGCTCTCCCTTTTCAACTGTCTTATCGCAAAAAAACGATCTCAGCCTAGACATCTTTAAGCCAAATGACGTCACCAGCTGCACTAACCCATTTACTCCCACATACAATAATAACTGGCTAAGTTTAAACATAAACCTCTTTTCTGAGTTAACTACGCCTACAGTCTTCCTACGCCTACCACCTGGGGTACAGCCAATTTGCCTCATTGGATATTCTAACAGAATCATGGCAAGATCCCAAAAATTTATATCTTTTTACCAAATGTCACAGCGCAGTGTAGGTGGAGGTAAATATCAGATTGATCATGTTAGAGGCTTTAGGATTTACATGATTTTCTTTTCTTATGAAAAGGCCACCATAAAACACGTATTATGGTGAATGTCAACCAAGGAGACAACACACACAGCAACGTCAAGAGAACAGTGAAATACAGTAATTTTACAAAGTAGTTAAAACTGACTCAAGCTTGAAAATCGATAGGGTAATTTTCAAAACTACGTCGTTTGTTTACCATCTTCAATGTATATAAAACCTATACCGGTTAATAATATCCAAAAACATCGTGTAGGTAGTCGCAAATAGAAGGTAAAAAAATACGTTAGAACAAAAACCTGTTTTCGACAGAGCATACTTCGACAACACACATCTTCGAAAAACACTACTTCGACAGATCCCTTCTACGATATGCACTTGTTCGGCGGATTCCTATTTCGACAGAATATACCTTCGACATAATACTGCTCTGAAATCAATAATAATTGAATTTCGGTTTATGGTTTTACGAGTATGTACAGAAATTTTCTTACGATCAACAGTTACTTAAAGTAGGTAAGTTATCTTTACTTGACATAAATAGGTATAAAGAAAAGCCAAAAAGTTTCAATACCTATCCACTATCCAGACGCAATAATCAACTAGAGCCTACAATTCCACTTCGAATGTTCCGCACAGTTGTGTCCACCGTAAAATTTTAAGATCCCAACCCTAACTCGCCGATATTGAGTTCCAAAATCCACATTTTACATCGAGCATTATCTTCCTTTACAAGGCCATTTAAATAATATCTTCCGGGGAGGATAATCTCGCAATCTGCTAGGTTAAGTGGTATAACCCTCTCAATTTGTCGGTGCAGGCCTAAGATGGATTAGCTCGGAGATTTGCATCATTTTGGAAGTCGGGGAAAGGGAATTGAGGGTTAAGGAGTTTTTAGTTGTTTTAATTTTGTTGTTGAATTGTTGGGTGATATGATATTTATTACTATTTTTGTTATTTATTACTATTTCATCATCATCATCTGCCCAGTTACCAGTATTTTACATGGAGGCAAAGTGTTAATTCAAAAAGGGGTGATCTCTAATTACTATTGTAATAGTGTTTGTTTATCTATTTGAAGTTATTCTTCAGGCATGGCATGAAATCTATCCGGGTCTGCGGGACTGTTTGAAAGAGATAAGTACCGCGGCCCTGGAACACAATTAAGAAGAAACATGGCTGGGTTTAGTCAGTACCTACAAGTTAGACACTCCAGAGCGAAATCATTTGATAATTCCCACATGAACAAAAGAACAACCCCTCTAGCATAGTTTAATTTAAACAAATCTTGATCATTTTGGTAATAAAAGGAGAATATGTGTTTTATCCTCATATCATTTCGGGTCAGGTTCGGAATAATCCTTTTATTTGGTTTTCGTAGTCTGGTGAGATTCATGAGTTATTTTTACTTTCAATCGAACAACAGCATGAGTCATGACTAATTTAAATTAAAACCCCGAAGTGATCAAAACCTTCTTAAAACAAAAGCCGGTTTACCAATTCAAAATACAAACACGAAAATTATTTAAAGAAGTTTCCCAAAGCCTAAAAACGTCGAAAATAAAGCAGATATTCCAGACGGTACTCGTCTTGTATTTTTTCTCGTCAAATAAATTACTTAGTTATATATTCAAGGAAGATATCTCAAAGGACGGCCCTTTAATCATCGCAAGTGTTACTTCTGATTTTATACCTAAGAAACTTAAGGCAGAAGTTGAACTTTGAATGAGGGATTTTCTTTTTCAACTCTTCCCTAGTCGCTGGATAGATGGCGCTGATCTTGGTACGCTACTGCAAGGAACAGAACGTCACATAATTTCACTTGGACCTAATGGTTATATTCGGAAGCTTGTGCAAACGGAAGTGTCAGTCAACAAGCGTATGTGATGTATGTTTTTTTAAGAGTTTTGGCTTTGGCATCTAGTAACGTAGTCAGATAAACGCCATCTATCGAGTTCTTGGAAACTATTTTTTTTTTAATTCTCAAAAAGAAAACTTCTCATTTCATCTATCAGGCATTGCTGGTTTCCTTTAGACGTCATCCTTCAGCGAAGCAATTGATAATTTTATGTACAATACGCACATGAATCCGAAAGATCAGAGGAGCGTGCCTTTTTTTTCGGATTGGAAATCATCAAACGACTTCTCCCACTCTGGGCGGAGCGGGAGGGAGTGTCAGACTTTTATCGACTAAACCCTGCATGTTCTTTCCTCGCCCTGTATGTTGCCACGGTATCTCTTTCGAACAGTGCCGCAGGAGAGCTGCGTGCCTTGTATTAAAACTCGAAACCATGACTTGGCAGTGACACTACTAGGCAATCACTACTAGATTATAATGATGATGAATATGATTATAATTTTAATTGAGATGATAGCAACAATGTTTGACACCTTCATAATTAATTATTTAAACCAACATTTAATTGATTTTCTGTCTTCCCTTTCAAATAGCGATCGAATTCGAATCCCGAAAAGGCGAAAATATTTACCTAATTTGCTTCATAAATTATTTATCTGTGTCATTTGGAAATGCAAGTAAGTATTTTCTTTGTAAAACAATTCAATTTACGAGTTATTAAGGGCTTGTTCGGTTTTGTGCTCTCTTTGATACCATAATCAGAGCAATCAGGCGGGAGGATCTACGGATGTCTGAGGGGGAATGTCGGTTGTCCGGTAGATGTTCATTTGTTTATATTTGAGTGTCTTTGATTTTTTACATGACTGCCAGGGAAGTGTAATGTTTTTGTCTTGTATGGTCAGGAATTGTACACTGGCTATTACATAAAAAATTGCATAAGTAATTACAGATACGGGTGATAGAATTATTAATAGGTTAGAGAACTAGTGACGGCATATGTAGCTACAGTAAAATATATTCTAGCGCAAAATCGCGTTTCAACCGCTCATTTAAATATGTCAATTGATTGATAATCTTTATGTCCATGTTTACCAAAAAGGTGACGGTGTGATTATCTAAAAACATCTGTTTAAAACACATTTTTATATGGGAACATGTCACAGTGACAGCTGTTTTTAGATAATCAGATCGTTATCTTTTTGGTGAACATGGACCTTAAAATTCTTAATTGAAAAAATCCTCCGTTATCATTCGCTTTCCTGCGACTGAAATTGTGTTACTGAATTGGGATGCAGATATCATACTTAAAATTGTAGTTACAACATTTTTATGTTTCAGAAGATACTCCCATAAATAATGCTCATTACAAAAGCGAGATTCAAATTAAACCAACACACATATTACATACTCCACGCTACTACGACACACACAAAATTTAATTACAAATTAGCCGCTCCATTACCCAGAACAAGACCAGCTTTACGAACAAAATGTCGCTTAAAACTCCGCACAGACATATTTCCTTGGAGCAACGTAAAATAAAACGGTACCACAGAAAGTAGAAGAGTAAAAAATATAGGAATGGCCGCAACAAATTCTTTTTAAAATGGCGTCTGGTGAGCGAAATATGAAGGAATAAAGTTGTGGACCCAATGGACGGGGAATGTTGATAGGATATGGGTTGTGAGCGAGAATAAAGGCGATGTAACATAGCATGTGTGTGAGAGAATTTTTAAAAGATAGATTTTCTTGTGAATTATTCGTTGAACACTGTGCTCCATATTTTGCAGGCTTCCTTGTTGGTACACTGATCGAAAGCGCGTCTATTGAGCATGGAATATTGAATGCAATTGCTAATGGGTCGTCTTCTGATAGGTCTTATTTATATTTCGTCTGGGAGTATTATCGAAAGGTTTAGTGTCATGGCCTCTCTAACTATAAAAAGTATAGCTTAGCCAAAAGTCATGAAGTCAAGTCAGAAGGAAAAAAAAACTAAGCCATGATTATTTCTTATCATCATTATTCTAGTCAATTAAGCATTTAATTATTACGATTTTTTTTCCTGACTTCGATAGGACTTAAGCTTGATTTGATAAATCTTAGTAAATTATTTCGTCGGTATCTATAACGGTGACATTTGTAGACGCTTAATAATTTCATCAACAATTGTCTCGCCCGTGTTCTTTAAACATTACGCGTTCATTTGTTTGCTGAGATAAAAAACAATCCTTGTTCTAATCTTCTTTATCGTATGTTTAGTACCTAACTTGGTATCAGAATTTTTGTGCCGCCTAGACTTCTCACTTGGCTTTACAAACCGTTGAGAAATATCTCAATCATGATGGTTTTTTCACGATATTTTTCTTCACCGAAGCAAGTGAAAATTATACAATCGCACATGAATCCGAAAAATCAGAGGTGCGTGTCCGTCCGATAGTAACACCACTAGGCTTTCAGTGCTTGCTAGTCCTTCTAATGATAAAATGTTTGCGGTATAAAGCTGCTATATAAAAACGTTACATCTATAATATAAAGTAATCTAATAAAGAGTAAACATTAGATTTTTTGTTTGTTTGTTTGTTGCGATTTAAATCAAGAACTCCTCACCTGATTTCAAAAATTCTTTCACCATTAGAAAGCTACATCTTTACAGTGTAACCTAGCTATAAATTATATTGACATCTTGAAAATTTGCCGAGCTATCACAATTTTCGCGGACGTAGCGCTAGTCTCATATACTCACACACCCCTCTCAACTTCCTAACTAGAGACGAGCACATGTCTAAGTCAAAGCACACGGTAAGTAACGTTTATACTTCGCTGAACTCCCAGTCACAGAATCAGCAGTTCACACACGTGTGAATGAATGAATGAAAACTTCGTATGAATGATATAATGACTTCATTTCTTTACCCACAGATTAAAAAGGAACGAATGGGAACAATTGCGGTTCTCATTATGATACGAGGGCCGTTGAGTGAGACGATCGTATTCATTTTGTTACACAATTGTTGGACAGTTACTAATTAGAGGCGTTTTTTGTTTGTACTTTTTTAAATCTGAAGTAAAATCATTTACGTCACGGCTTATTTTTGAGGATAAGCCATTTTGTAGGTTTAATTTTCGCTGTGTGGGAATTTAATGGATGTTGGAAGTTTAGTCCAACAGAACAAGATGGATACTGGTTCAAAATGTTATCAGCAGTATTTTCCGGTATATGGCTACCATTAAGCACCGTTCATGACCTCGGGCGATGCAACTTGAGTCAAAAATATCGACACGTGTGCGCGTCCCTTGTTTTCGTTTGCGTGGGTACTATTGCATGGCGTCGAAACGATTAATTTCTTTCATTGTTCCAAGTGTCGCTCGAGTGTGTAGTTTGTAGCCAAGATGGGGTTTGTCATTTGCCATTACCGGAGGAATTGGAAATAGACACGTTTTCTTAAGTTATCGGTACAACAACATAGACTTGGAACGTAACATTTAGACTAAACGTGGTCGTGAATGACTCTGCGTTGTCCGATAAAAAGAACAGCGGATGCGAGTTTAGTGATGTGCACAAAAACATCGAGGTGTTGCAGATTATTTCGTTTTATACAAACTACAGGACGTAGCTAAAAGTAATAATTGTCTTTCTTCCGAATATTGAAACGTCACTCAAAATCTAAGGGCTGCTTAACATTTGAGCAGATCCTAAATTTTAAATTTTGTTTGGCCAAACATTCCTTTTGAGTACCTATTTGTTAAATATAAGTACTACTTAAATTTTGAGTGACGTTTTAGTATCTGGTTTAGCAATGAGATTACGTTAGGTTTAATAAAAAAAAAACATTAGCACGTCAACACAATAAGGAGACTTATCAAAAGAACTGATTGTTTTTATAAACACAACACCAAATCGTCAATTTTTTTATTTTGAATCGTTGACTATCTTAAATCCCTATCGATAACAAATCACAGCACTAGTAAACATGAAGGATGAAATTCGGGGATACAAAAAAAAGGAATTTGTGTCGCGACGTTTGGCGCCGTTGGCTATATCGTTTGATATCAAAATGGGGAACGTTGGAGAAGAATGTTGAGGAATATTTTGTCCGTACAAGAGCTTCGCGTTGGATAGGTTTATCATATTTTTATTGGTTTTTTTTTACTGACCGTTCGTTGCTACTGGAGATTCTAGCTTCGTACTAAGATTCATATTGTTTACAGTAGTATAGTTTACTTCAAAGTAGCAGCATTAATATAAGGAGAAGCTATAGTTGTAGAACTGGTGGGATTCATGCTGTTACAGTAATTTAATTAATCACATTTGACATCTGGCAATTTATAGTAAAGGTTTCCTTTTTTTGCCACCATTACAATAAATATGTGATCGTCATTGAAAAAAGCTAAGCAATGAGCTATTTTTTTTATTTCTCAAAAAGGAAACCTCTCTTTTTGAGAATTAAAAAAAAAAATAGCTTCCAAAAACTCGGTAGATGGCGTTGAACTGACTACGTTACTAGGTGCCAAAGCCAAAACGCTTGAAAAAACACACGTCACATACGCTCGTTGATTGATAATTTCGTTTGCCTAAGCTTCCGAATATAACTATAGGTCCAAGTGAAATGATGTGACGTTCTGTTCCTTGCAGTAACATACCGAGATCAGCGCCATCTATCCAGCGACTAGGGAAGAGTTGAAAAAGACTATCCCTCATTGTGCAGTTATAACTTCCAAAAAATCAATAGTACTTTTTGCAAGCCGTTACTAAGGTTTCGTTGTTGTATTTCGATGTGTCAATGTGATCTATAAAATTGGCCGTACTATATTTGAGATATTGACGGTTGATTTTTTGTTTCTCACCATTATAATATTCAAAATCAGTAAGTCTCGAAAAACGACTGATGGAAAAACTAAAAACACTTTGTTCCACCTGAGAATTCAGCACATGAAAGTAGTACCTCATTACCAGCAATAGCGTTTACGACCACAAGAACGACAAGGCACTCGAAACAAAATAAATATCCTACAAGGTTTCATCGGTACCATTGAGAAACCACTTTAATTTTATTTACTAACTTACTCAACTTAGAAAAAGAAAAAGTAAAGAAGAAGAAAAGAAGGAGAAGTAAAGTTAAAGTTTATTAACGAAATATTTCGCCACGTCCACGGCATCGGTGATAAGATTGCTTTGACTGCAGTTTTCGAGACACCATCCCCCGTTCACTTTGCCGGTACCACCACCGGACAGGTATTCGGTCGCCCGCTCGCTACGCTCGCCACCTCCTCAGGCTGCAGTGGCGTATATTTCATCATCGAAGATCAGATCAGTATCGATCTTCTCGTAGGTGGAAAGATGCTGAGGTATAATCTGATGCAGTCCGCATTCTGTAGCCGCTTCTTCGAGGAATCCACACTTTCCCATTTTAGCGTTACATCTGCCCACTTGATTACCAAAAAAATTGCGAAAAGCCTAACTCAAACATTGGACATTGTTGATCGAAGATCAGCGTTGCCGACATACAGGATCTGTCCTAGTTCAGCAGCAGAGCGTTCCATGTCAAAAAACTTGAAAACTAAGCCTGCTTATGTTTTTGAATCAATTTTAGAGTGTTTAGAATAAGGAAGTTTATAAAAACACTCTAAAAGTTACTTCCCTGATGAAGCCTATGGCAGATAAGTATATAAAACATCCCGTAATATATGATGTTTAAAACTCATCAATCTACCAACCCTTGACCCCGGCACAGTTAAACCATCCCTCCGCAAACCAAACACGTATTTGTACCAAACAATTTATTACCAACTTGTTTCATAAATCTGAAAATTTTACACCACAACACAAATCAACGTTATTAAAACTGTTTTTTAACAGTTATTAAAATATCCCGAATACGGTTTCGTTAAAACAAAAACCGACCAAGTGTATGTTTGACTCACGCACTGAGGGTTCCGTGCAAACTTGTGGGTATTTTGTTATTAAACTACAGATTTACGGTTTTCAGTTTTTTTTCCTTTGCATTGCTTCTTGCCGATTTTCATGATTTTAGGTCAACGCGAAGTACTCTATAGGTTTTGTATTATTGATTCCCTAGTGAAATTGCAAAATATAACGTTCATATCTTTTGATTAGGATGACTTACAAGTTTTAATTTTTCACTGCTGTAAAGGGTAACAGAGCCGTATTTGATAATAATTATTTTTAGCTTTTTACGCAGTCCTGACAAAAGGCTCTTGACAGACGGACAGACAGACAGACGAATAACAAAAGTATCCTATAAGGGTTCCGCTTTCGCCGACTAAAATACGGAACCCTAAAAAGCCGCTGACCAACAATATATGGGATGAATAATGTGACAAGGAGACTTCGAATTGAAGGACATTCCGGGTGTCCCCATTTCAGATGATTTGTCAGTTTTCCTAGTATTTCCCTTTGAGTATGGAAACAGGATATATTGGAAATTTCCAACTTTGAGATAATGTATGGGGTCTCGTTGCCACTTTTGTCTTTTATGGGGGTAAAAAGAATTGTTGGTAGGGGAATTTTATTTACTTGGCTTTTCATCGTCATCTGTTTTGGTAAAGCAGGTTTGTGTGTAAACTAGGTCGTGGAAGGTGTTATGATTAAGTATATTACATTTGATCGAATTTAGGGATAATATGAGCAATATAAATGGTACGCTTTGTCATTTGTATACTTTTACATTTTTAGAAATGTTCGTGTCAGTGTTCATTTTGGTGCTAATTCTTGTTAGTATTTTATTATGATCTTTCTTTATCGTGTGGTTAGTGACTAACCTGGTGTCAGAGTTTTTATGTCACCCATAGGCCTCTGACTTAGCTTTACATGTCGTCAAGAAATATCTCTCAGGCATGCTGGTTTCCTCACGATGTTTCCCTTCACCGAAGCAAGTGATAATTATACAATACGCACATGAATCCGAAAAATCAGAGGTGCGTGTCATGGGTTTGAACTCGAGACCTTTGACTTGTCAGTCCGACGTCACACCACTAGGCTATCACTGCTTTTACTATTATTATTATCTACTGTTATATGACATCTTTGCAAATATTGGAAAAAGGTAAAGTTTGTGTGTTAATAAGTTTGTAGGGGGAGAGAATTTATCCAATCCTTGTAACTTCTGTTCCGATTCCAGAATTGTCATAGGCTATGCTTAATAAGCTTAATTAACACGTGCAACTATAAAGCTTAATTAACACGTGCAACTTTTTATTTTTTGCCCGTTTTGTCTTATAATAGTAATGTGATTCTGTTGTAGTCTAATGTTTGTATTCGTCTTAGTGCGATGTATATTTACTTTTATAAAATTGTATGCACGTCATGACCTTGCGACGAATAAATATTTTTTCTTTCTTTCTAATTATTTCAAAAGGACTTTTAAGTCATTTTGAATTATTTCCGACCATAATGCGAGCGAGGCCGAATAGTGAGAAGCTCGGGGTCGATGTTTAGGTTAAGCCATGCTTGCCTAGGTTGGTCTGTGCATGGGTCACCACCCATTACATACCAAGTTTCCTCCGTGCCTCGGAAAGTACGTTGAATCGCTAATACTCGTAGGGTTGCTGGAAAGAGCTGTTGTCGAAAGTGACGTTTAGGGAACGTAAAAAACGCGCTTTGACGTGCAGTTGCGGACACCAACCCGTTGTACAATACAATAGGGAACGTTCTGTCCGTGAAATGTCCGTAGGTGAAAGACTCTGCCGGGAAAATAAAATATCCTGCCGACGAACAGTGCAACGGCGAATCAGTCTTAGAAGAATGGTTGCGGAATCAGTCCCAGCTGCCATTTGAAGATCTTTGTAAGTCGTTTCAGATAGTCACTGGCTCGTAAGTTGTGGAGGTTGTGGAGATCAGATAGGCAGTCGCTCCATGTAAAATACTGGTATTCAGCTGCATCCGGTTAGACAGGAAGCCGACCCCGACACAGTTGGGAAAAGGCTAGGCAGATGGTGAATGCGAGCGATGCCGCGGTCAAAAGCTAGTTATAATATGATGATGATGATGATCAGAATATTCTCAAAAGACCAAAATAACTCGTCTCCCTACAAATAAATCCGAACAGTAGTTAGTGCGAAAACTTGTCGAGTGTAGAACAAACTCGCGCAATAATTTAGTTGCTCTGTTTAGTTTACAACACGTTTTTTGTTCACAGTTTTAATGGAAAACGCGAGCTAATGGGATTTCTGACTCATTCGTATGTTTATTTTGTTGTCTGCCAATGGGATTTTCTCGTGTTGGTTTAACATGGACGCGTTAAGAGACGAATAAAACCGATTTTTGTGAAATAGTGAAATTATTTTCTGCTTATTCTATTCCCAACTTTGTAAAGGTTGGGTTCTAGTTTAATTGGTTGCAGCTGAATACCAGTATTTTACATACGGTGACTGTCTTTCTAACCTCCACAAATCAGGGTCTGTTATCAGACTTCCTGGTTTCTGACTACACAATGATATGGAAGAACCCTATTAACACTTTGCCTGACCCGAGAATCAAACACAGGACCTCGTGCTCAGCCGTTGAGCTTGCGACCACTCGACTAATGCAGTATATGTAGGTACATAAAGTAAAATATTTGTCTAAATATAATTTCTCTAACATAAATTCCAGGTCAAAAACAAATTCTTTCCCATGTTTCTACGAGTAAGTATGGTGCAAACGGCTCAAATTAAACAGATAGTGATGAACATATGATTATCTAGTTAGGTAACTTGTGCTGATAAACCACGCATTTAGCAATGATTTTAACGTTACAATTCCAAATAATCTCAATGAGGCTCTAAGGTCCATGTTCACCAAAAAGATGACAGTCTGATTATCTAAAACAGCTGTTTAAAACACATTTTTGTATGGTCATATGTCACAGTGACAGCTGTTTTTAGCTAATCAGGCTGTTATCTTTTCGGTGAACATGGACCTAAATAAAACAACTAAAAAACAACGCTTTATCAAAAATAATTTCAGCAATAAAACCCACGGGCGAACAATCGCGAACAAATTATTTGAAACTCCATTTATATTCGCAGAATATTTCACTGCGAAACGACCCTCATATATTTTAGAATATTTCAAAAGCACGCATTTACTCTAATAGGTCATTGTAAAAGTGCAGAAAAGTAGCTAAAAGTTACTAAAACGTGTAAAAAAGTCGATTTCGGGCATTTATCCAAATTGTTGTCATGATTACTTTGTGAGTGAACATTTAAAATGCACTTCATTTTTTGTAGGGCTCCTTTTGTAAAGTAGCCAAAATTTGTTGGTTGGTTATTGTAACTGGGCGATTAGCGGCTGTTTTAAAGCCGAAATATAGAAACGGTACTTACTACATACTTTGACAAAGCCTCATTTCCATCACTGTTGCACATCAGTCACACAAGTAGTTAAGTATTGCGACGGAAACATGTTTACTAAGCAGAACATGAGTAAGTGAAGTTTACAAATGTTGGCCTTTGCTTCGCGAGTCTGATTCTTTTAGTAAACTAATAGTTGTATGAATTTCTCTATGTGACATTGAATGGAGATATTATTGGAAATAACTTTTTTTAGGTAAAAAATCACGTTTTACCATTGGACTCAAAACATACGTTAAAGGATGTATTGTATACGGAGGTCGTGGAGGTATTTAAAAGAGAGTATCTTCATCTGCCAAGCCTTTTACCAACTATGTTGGGGTCGGCTTCCAATCTAACCGGATGCAGCTGAATACCAGTATTTTACAGGGAGCGACTGCCTATCTGACTTTCACAACCCAGTTAGTACTAGGTAATACAATCCTCCTTGGTAAGACTGATTGTCCGACTTTTTGGGCCACGGACTACCTGCAACGACTGTCAAAGATCTACAAAAGTCAGCTGGGACCAACAGGTTAACGTGTTTTCCGAGGCACGGAAGAAACTCGGTATGTAAGGGTGGTCACCCATCCACAGACCAACCTAGGCAAGCATAGCTTAACCCTGAAGAGGGGCTGTTATTATCTAGCCACGAGCTCCTAAAATTTTAAAGTACCTAGAGAGTATACAACATAAAAACATGCATTTAACAATGCAATGGTCTAGACTAGAATATAGCAAAAGCGAAGAGAACAAGCGCCTTTCGGCATCGTTCAGGTTACTTTTACACCCATAATAGATTTTAGGTATTACAGATATTTTAGGTCCAATTTAAAGCACTAACAAGGTTGGTATTATCTTGCAATGCAAGATAATAAAGTTTTCGGTTAGTTTGAACAATGGCCTGACTAGTTTTGCGGTTCATTAGAAATAACGAGATCCATGTTTGATGGCAGACTTTTCAGTTATAATATCGAAATTAATAAAATCTCTTTGTTAACAAAAATGTAGTATTAAAGAGTTTTTAACATAACATAACATAATGCCAGTAATCCTTGCAAGATAAGGCAGAGATGTACCTAGAAGTAAAGCCACATTTCGCCGGTTTTCTTTAAGTCTCATGCAACTGGACACGAATGCAGACTCCGTGGCTGTCTACTGAGAAATTCCTGATTGAAAAACGCAAAAAAAAGTTGTCTAACCCGGGAATCGAACCCAGGACCTCATGTTCAGCAGTTACGATTGCAACCTCTGGACTAACTAAGCAAAGAGAGTCAAAAGAGTTTTTAAAATAGT
Source organism: Xestia ashworthii (assembly GCA_950022955.1). Taxonomy (NCBI): domain Eukaryota; kingdom Metazoa; phylum Arthropoda; class Insecta; order Lepidoptera; family Noctuidae; genus Xestia; species Xestia ashworthii. Next base: position 19,587,324 of record OX465565.1, on the reverse strand, counting down.
CTGAATTTGACAGTCATTAAACGACCCATTTGACGACCCGAATGGCGTAGTGGTAGTAAGGCTGCCTTACGTTCATAGGGTCCTGGGTTCGAATCCCGGTAGGAGCCAATGTTTGTGTGATGAGCAGGGACATTTGTTTCCGAGTCATGGATGTTTATATGTATAATAAGTATGTATTTACAAACAAAAAAGTATATAATGTGTAGAATATCAACTATCTGGTGTCCCTGACACAAGCCCTGCTTAGTGTGGCACTAGATGGCGCTGTGTTAATGTCCAACGATATTTATTTAATTTTTATTATTTTCTTTAAACATAACCCTTTTATTTTTGAAGTGAAAACTTCTTTTAGGCGCATTGGGCACTTTTTGAGTGAACAAAAATAATGGAACTCGCGTGATCGTCACCTTACGCTTCGTAGCACTCGTAGCCACTCCGCTACGGCGTAGCAGATCGGCTACAACTTTTCACTTCTATCGGCTCTCCCCAAAGACCGCCCTTCAGGTTTTTTTTTTATATGCGTAGGTGGTTAAAATATTAGATTTTCATGTAAATAGTTGAAAATATAACATGCCGTGCCACTATTCAGGTTCTTCCATACAGACCCGGCCTCATAAGGAAGTAGAGGACATGATCCCACTATTTATATTTTCCAAAGGACCGTACTGATATATGACATCAATTTCTCACAGCCGTACCATATCACCAACAGATAGATAAATGCAAAAGATTCACTTCCTTGGTGGGTCGCAAGTGAGACAGCTGAGTGTGAGTTCTTCGATTCAAGAGTCGGGCAAATTATCATTGGTTTTTTACATCTGGAATTTTTCGCATGCAGCTACGGAGTTAGGATTTGTGCCCCGTTGACGGCAATAGGCTCGACCCTATTTCATGGGATTTATAGAAAACTGGGGAAATATGGGTGACTTATTACATGCACCATATATAAGAAAGAAAGCAAGAAAAAATATTTATTCGTCGCAAATGACGTGCATACAATATTTATAAACATAGAACGCATTTGGTGGACTATTAGTTGCTTTGCTGACTGGCTTATGCTCGCGGCCTTGCCCGTGTGAATTTTGGTAGATTTCCCATGAGATTGTACTACCGGGTTAAAAAGTAACCTATCTAAATAGGTTATAAACTTATAAACTATTTGCGTGTCAAATTACAATATAGAGTGACTGGCAATTAGGTACTATACTTAAAAAACTAAAATCTGCTGTTCCGTACATTTATGTTCGCCCAATGTACTGCAACAACAACTACAACTTATTTTTCCGCGATTTCAGCTATGGTCGCGTAGTAAAATTTGTTTGTTATCATGAGCACAATCACGTGTTTAAGTATCGTACACTAATTACCAGTCACCCTAAATGTGTCAAATCTGTTTTGTAGGTAAGTTATGGAGTCAGGCGTTACTTTGCGGAAATCCATGGCATTAAATGCTATGAAAAATATTTAGCTTTAATACCGCTAGACAAAAATATCCAGGTCTGAAAACAGGACACAAATCCCACCGTCATGCATATGCACATGCACATATGTATATGCATATGTTTGTAGGTTTTGCGTGATTAACAAATATCCATACATCTTCATACAATTTTGCATTTATAATAGTAGTAAGATTGTGATCAATTTTCTCGTTCAACATTCTAGTGGTGTTGGTAATCTTATCTTCTTTATCGTGAGGTTAGTGTCTAACGGTGTCAGAGTTTTATGCCACATATTAAATAAAAGATCAAACGTGCATTTTCCTATTCGTATATTTTAATTATATATGACAATCCTGATACATTCGTTGTCCAGGAAACGTAATGACAGAACGTCAAACCAAAGACATAACAGCCCTCGGCCGTGATTCCAGTTGCTGGACTTGGGGTGCTGCCAACAGCTGGTCAAGATGGCGGCGCCAGACATTGCCGTCATCTGTAAGCACCTCATAGTGTAAATGCCCCAGGCGAGACAGGATCCTACCGAATGTCCACCTCCGATGCGGTGACGAGTAACTCCTAGCTTGTACCCTGTCTCCCAGTTTGAATTGTCGTAAATTATCCGACAATGTTCGGTGATGAGTGGAATTCTCTATTTTGAGCAGCATGGCGTGCAGCCTGGTCCTTAGTTCCCTGCCAAACATCAACTGATAAGGGCTCTGGGTACTGGGGCCTGGCGTACATCTCAAACGTGTTTTAATGGTATTCAGTTTGTCGACTAGATCACCACTCTCCCCCTCCATAGATCGTAAAGCTCTCTTTATAGTCTGCACTGTGCGTTCTGCTTGACCGTTTGTGGCTGGGTGGTATGGTGCAATGGTCTTATGCGTTATATTGTAATCTGAGAGAAATTTTTTGAATTCTTGTGATATGAATTGCCGGCCGTTATCTGAAACGAGAATATAGGGAGCGCCAAAAGTGGAAAATATTTCTTTAAGTTTTCGAATACACCAAGAGCTAGTCGTTATTTTGGCTGGTATTATTTCAACCCACTTTGTGAAGGCGTCGATTATAATGAATAATTGAAAACCAGACACTGGGCCAGCGAAGTCAATATGGATTCGTTGCCAAGGGCCAGCTGGCTCTTCCCAATGGTGTAACGGAGCTTTCGCTGGTTGGTTTTGCTCTAACCGGCATGCTCTACATGATTTTACTTTGTTTTCAATGTCTTTGTCCATGTTTTTCCAGTAAACGTAGCGACCTTGTACCTTTCATAGGTACAAGTTTCATAGGTAGGATAGGGGCCTTTTGGCCTTGTTCAGGACCTTTCATTTCTTTTTATTTTTTTATTTATTTTTTATCTATGTTTAGTTTTCAATATTCGTAAATAATGTTATTTTTATGTGTTTTGTCCTGTACGGGCCAATAAATGCTTTTTCTTTCTTTCTTTCTTTCTTTCAAAATACAATCATCCTGTAGCGTAAATTCATTGTCATTATATCCGAGTTCTCTCAAAGTACGTCCTGTTTTTAATGCTTGTAGTAAGGGAAGTAATTCGTTGTCGTCTTTTGTTTCTCGGGCTATAATATCTGGGTTTACTTCGATTTTGTATATTTGTTGAAGCTGGAATTGTGAGTGTTGATCTTTTTCAACCGACTTCCAAAAAGAGGAGGTTATCAATTCGTCTGTATGTTTTTTTTTTTTTTTTTTTTTTTTTGTGTTTGTTACCTCATAACTTTCGACTGCGTAAACCGATTTTGATGATTCTTTTTTTATTTGAAAGCTGGTGCTTCCCATGTGGTCCCATTTTAATTTGCTGAAGATCTGATGCTGGTCTTCGGAGATATACAATGGAACTCTTCAAAAATGTACGGCAAATCTGTAGTGATTGCTATTATCGCTTGTAGGTTTATTGTTTATACAACATCATGACGTAATATCACGCCTGTATGCTCTGAGGGGGTACGCAGATGTGTACAATACACCCAGATTTCGACAGTGTTTGTTACCTCAGTACATTCGACTGGGTGAACCGATTTTGATGATTCTTTTTTAATTTGAAAGCTGGTGCTTCCCGTGTGGTTATATTTTAATTTGCTGAAGATCTGATCCGGATCTTCGGAGATATACAATGGAACTCTTCAAATATACACGGCAAATCTGCAGTAACTGCTGCAATCGCTTGAATGTTTATTGTTCATACAACATCATGACGTAACATCACGCCTGTATGCTCTGAGGGGGTACGCAGATGTGTACAATATTCCCAGATTTCGACAGTTAGGTGTATTAAGTTCCATTTATTGGGGATAAGTTTTTTTTTTATTTTATTGGCAAGGGCACTTCAAAGGTAGTTTGATGAGAATTTGGTTAGGTTCTGATTATGGGATCCATGACAAAGGAACGGAACTCTTCAATTCTTAGAAGCAAATTACCGATTCTCGGCCAAATCTTTTAAAGGCTATCCGGATATTTGAGTCACGTACCATAACGTCGTTATTAACCGACTTCAAAAAGGAGGAGGTTCTCAATGCAATGTTCCCCGATTACTCGAAGATGACTGGACCGAATTTGTTTTTTAATTGTTTGAAAGGGTATACTTCCCAAAAGATCCCATAATCATCAAGTCAGGATCCTGATAATGGGATCCTGGAGAAATAGAGAGAACTCTTCAAATTTTATAGGCACACCAGAAGCGATTTGGGTAGTTTTTGAAAGAGTAGTTTCTCGGAGTGATCCCATTTAAATTTGGTAAAGATCTGATGAAGAACTTCGGAGAAAGGCAACGGAACTCCTCATTAAATGTAGAAAATGTGTGTCTCTTACTGGGATTGCTGAAATCTCTGTCTATTGTTTACACCAGTTCATAACAAAAAATCACGCTGGTACGCTGTGAAAGGGTATGCACATATTGTGAACCACTAAAAAGTGAAAAATAAAAACTTTTTTGCAAAAAATAAAACCGACTTCACACAAAAAAGTGAAAAATAACTTTAGCTTCTGAAGTCGGTGACAAAAAAATTAAATCAATCAAACAAAGGTCACCGACTCCAGAAGCTAAAGTTATTTTTCACTTTTTTGTGTGAAGTCGGTTTTATTTTTTGCAAAAAAGTTTTTTTTATTATCATTAACTGTTTCTACTGGAAATCTGGATAAGTAATCAGCATTAGAATTGCTTGCAGAACTTCTGTAGTCTATTTCATAATTAAATCCGGATAGAAAATGAGCGTAATGAAAAAGTCTCATGGTGCTCATCGCTGGTAGCGTCTGGTGCGGGTGAAAGATCGATGTTAGTGGCTTGTGATCGGTAACTAATGTAAACTTTCGACCGTAGCAGTAGTGAAAGAACTTTTTTAGGCCCCAGTAGATAGCTGTAGCTTCTTTATCAATTTGACTGTACTTCTTTTCACTGCTTGATAAAGATCTAGAAGCAAAAGCAATAGGTCGTTCACAACCGTCAGGTAATCTATGCGAAAGCACAGCTCCTAACCCTAAAGGCGAAGCGTCTGTGGCTAGTATTAGCGGCTTTTTAGGATCAAAATGAATCAATACCCTTTCGCTCAAAATTTCTTCCTTTATTTTTTTAAAACTTTCTTCACAATTAGGGGACCAGGTAAATATAGCTCTTTTTTTAAGTAGCTCGTTTAGCGGACTTGTAATAGAAGCCAGATTGTTTATAAATTTATTGTAATAATTGGCCATCCCAAGAAAGGTTCTCAATTCGTTGACGTTTGTAGGGCGTAAAGTGCTAGTGATGGCTTTTATTTTGTCTTTATTCTTATGTAGTCCGTTCTTGTCGATCGTGTGTCCAAGGTAGTTAATGCATTGTTTAAAGAAGTGACATTTTTCTTTATTCACTGGAAGGTTGCTCTCTTTGAGTTTTTGGAGAACCTGTCGTAATCGTTGTAGTAGCTCATCTTCACAGGAGCCCTGTATAATAATGTCATCGAAAAAGCATTTAACTCCTGTCAGGTCCTGTAGTAATCTGTCCATGAATTTTTGCCACAGGCTAGGTGCTACTTTAACGCCGAACATTAGTCTATTTACTTTATACGTTCCTTTGTGCGTGCTCAGGGTTTGCATGTGCGCGCTTTCTTCATCCATTTCTAAATTCAAATATGCTTGGGTAATGTCTAAAGTGCAGAAAAGCTTACCTCCGTTCATTTCAGAAAATATGTCTTCAATTATGGGTATGGGGTATTGTTCATCTTTTATTACTTTATTGAGAGTAATCTTGTAGTCAGCACATAATCGAATACTCCCATTTGGTTTTACTATTGGAACGATAGGTGTTCCCCACTCGGCATGGTCAACTTTTGTAAGCACGCCCTGTGTACGTAGTCTTTCTATTTCTTTGTCAACTTTCGGTTTCAATGCGTATGGAATTCTTCGTGGTTTAATAAAAATCGGCTGAGTATTTTCCTTTAAACTTAAATGAGCTTTGTGATTTGGAATTTTTCCTAGGTCTGATGCAAATACAGTTGAAGAAAATTCTTCTAACAATTGTTCTAGATTGTTACTATGAATTGTAGTTTGTACCGTTCTTATATCTGCTATATCAATATCATGTAGTTCTTTCATCCAGCTTCTACCAAAAATTGGGTCAACATTTTGATCAATAATGTATAGTTTTCCATAAAATAATTGAGTGTTGTACAAACACTTTACATATGCTACTCCAATCGGTCTAATGATTTCTCCAGTGTAAGTTCTCATCTTAATTTCTGTTTTAAAAAGTTTCTTTTGTATATTCATGTTTTTGAAATCCTTCAGTGACATTGAAGATAACGTAGCGCCGGTGTCAAATTCCATACATACAGTTTTGTCTTCTATTTTCAAAGTAATCGTATATCTCTCCGATATTTCACTTTTAACTAAGTTGATATCGGCAATACTGTCTTGACTAATATTACTTGTAGATTCATTTACTTGATGAGAGTTGGTATATCTTTGTAAACAGACTCGTGCAAGGTGGCCTATTTTCTGACATTTTCGGCAAGTGGTTTTGATGGCTCCACATTCGTTTGCTCTGTGGTCCTCTTTTCCACATCTAAAACATTTTCCTTTAAGATCTCTAATGCTCATTGGTAATCTTGAATTTACCTTAGAATGCACAGGTGGGTTATGGTTATTATCAGATCTTTTAGCTGTAGGTGTTGATATTTTGTTGATTGTGGTTGGTTTTTGAATATCTGAGGACATTGTTGCGTTTTCGTTCTTTCCCATTTCTGTAGCAGTGGCAATCTGCACCAATTGTGAAAATGAGGTTGTATCTTTTTCCTGCAGTATTTTCGTCCGAATTTCACCATCATTTAACCCTCGTATGAGTTGTAGGCACAAAAAGCTATCAGAAGTTTGTTTTTCACAGTTATTACATTTGAACTTACAATTTCCAGATAGTTTTTTAAGCTCGGAGGCGTATGTGACCACATTTTCTTCTTTATGTTGCATGCGAGAAATAAATTTGTGTCGCATTGTCCAAATGCTGGGCTTTGGATCAATGTAATCCTAAAAGTCTCGTAATCTCTTCAAATGTCATATTTAAGGGATCCTCTGGAGAGCAAATATTGTACATTTCTTCGTGTAGATTTGGGGAAATCGTGCAAAGTAGTACATACACTTTCACCTTACCATCTGTGATATTGTTCAGCATGAAATAAACCTTTAAGCGTTTGGTAAAATTCATAAAAGTTTTGTTTTCTTGGAACGGCTGAAAGTTCATACGAAACGGTTTTTCTTTGTTGGTCATTGCTGTTTCGTAAATTGACTGTGTGTCCGTTGCACTACTTGGAGGCACAATTGTTATCTCGCTTTCTTTTTGTAATTTTAGGAATTTTGAACGTAATTTTGTATATAGTTCTTCAATTTCAAACCTGTAATCTATTTCTTTGATTAGTTCACTATCCTCAGTTTCTTTTTCAATTTCGTTTTGAAGCTCTTGAAATTTGGAAAAATTATCTTTTAGTGTTTGTAGTCGTGTTGCAATTTCTTCGGAAGAAAACTGTAATTCTTCATTAATAAGGTTTTCAATCCTTGTGAATATTCCTCGTAATGAGGATCGTACGCGTTTTAACTTTTTAACTTCGGCCATCTCGTCGCCAATATTAAATAAAAGATCAAACGTGCATTTTCCTATTCGTATATTTTAATTATATAATATGACAATCCTGATACATTCGTTGTCCAGGAAACGTAATGACAGAACGTCAAACCAAAGACATAACACCACACATGAGCCTCCGAATTGCCTTTACATGCCGTCAAGAAATATCTCTTAGGCATGCTGGTTTTCTCACGATGTTTTCCTTCAACGAAGCAAGAAGCAGGTCTCGGTTGAAATGAACCTTCTGATATTTTTCTTATAATAGTAGCGAGTATCGTATGAGCAGTGTAAATGGTACGCTTTGTCATGTGTACTTTTCCATTTGTATAGAAAAGCGACGGCGTCCATTTTGATGCTAATTCGTGTTGGTATTTACCTAGCATTTAATCATTAACTGTTATCGGAAATCCTGTTATTTGCTCACTACATGGATTATTTGGAACTGATGGACACTACCGAAAGCACCATACTAGTAGCGTAGATCTGGGCCGACACGATTTATACACCGTGTTCCTGAGGTTATACATTAACTTCTTTTTTACTATTTTTTTTTTACCATTTTTATTTTTATTTTTACTTTTTTTTTACCATTTTTTTTCACTTTTAGTGGCAATAAGTAAAAACATATCGTGTTCATCTTAGATTACAAACTCATTTTATCACAACACAACACAAAATGCCTGTAACTTAGGTTATTTTGTTCACAAGTGTACTTTACAATGCGATATGAAATTCAGTTTGATAGTTTTGGTTGCACAAAGTGGCAACATCTCACAAATAAAGACTCTTTCTCTCAGCACAAAATAATTAAATTGGTTAAACTTAAATTACCAATAACTTAAAAACTATGCCGTTTAAACTACTACTTCCTTTGTACGATATGTTTAACAAGAGCTATAGAAGTATTATTCAAAATTAATGTATATCCTCAGGAACACGGTGTATTACCAGCGACACCCTAAGAAGAAGATCGGAAAACTGTCAAAATAACGAACTTTTAAAAATCAAAGTCAGAAGATTATTTGAAATGAATACGGCGAATCCAAAAGGAAAGGTGCACTGCGTTATGCACTGTTTATGCACTGCGTTATGTTCCTCTTTAGTGCCTAAACTATTTTTCCGATTTGGATAAATAAGTCAATTGATTTGTTATCACCCGGGTAATACAGGCTACAAATTAACTGACTTCAACAATAGGAGCAGTCAATTTTACCTTGTGAAACTCGAATTTAATAAGAGCGTTGAAAATAACGTCGTATAATTTTCATTTAATCCAACACGCACTCGGCCTGTTTGATGGATAACTCTTCCTCATAGAGAAGAGCCCTGTGGCCTAGCAGTGGGAATATCATTAATTATTTGCAGCCCCTAATTCCGTCATCTTCGCCAAATACCTCGCTACGAGTATCTGAAACTACCAAATCGTTTGATTCGAACATATCGCAGCAATATATCTACCGACAATTTCTTAGAAACAAATGAAATGACATTTGTATTACTGTTCGCTTATATTTTTCAATGTTTTACAACTCCATTCGGAAGTTTTGAGAAATTATTACTCCCTGCAGTTTCAAATGTCTGTATGTTGTACAGGTTGAAACTACACTTTCAGTTACAGCAGGAAATAGTAGGTAGAAGTTTTTATATTTATCGCAGCTATAAGACCAGACACGTGTATGTTGCTATCTCTTTCAAAGTGTTTTTTTGTTATTTCTAGAACGACTTAACACTGGATTGATATAAACTTTTCTCTTATCACCAGACCATTTAGGTCAAAGTGTTCAGCTAATCCTTGATGTGATTCTATACACTTTGTTACTGCTGTTCTTTAATTGACTCCTATGTCGCTATAGCTTTTTCGCGACGGCTAACTTTTTTAAACTTACTCTGCCTAGGCCCTTAACATTGAGGGTAAGAACTAGCATTTCAAAAAGAAATAAATATTTAGTCGAATTTTATCTGAAAAAGATTCCCATTCGGACGAGGAAAATCCTTGAAAAACGATTCAACCCTCATGGTTGAACGAGATGATTTATTTTTTCTTCCCGTCCAATGCCAGCTGACCTCCACTATCAAACTGGAACGATTAATCACTGTAAGACACTTCGTTGGATATAAACTGTTCTATTTCCAAGTACTTTCAACATCCCTATTTCACAAAACCAAGCATTCATGGTGTAAACCCTTCACAAAACCGTCAACCAAGAACTAAGTATCTAAACCCAACAATGATTTTTTGATGGAATCGACTTCTTTTGTGTTGAAAAATCACGTTTTAAGGTAAAGCTCAACCCGGGGCTGCGGGACTGTTCGAAAGAGATACCGTGGCCCCGGAACGTAATGAGCGAGGAAGGAACATGGATGGGTTTTAGTCAGTAAAAGTCTGACACTCCCTCCCGCTCCGCTCAGAGTGAGAAAAGTTACTTGATGATTTCCAATCCGAAAAAAAGGTAAAAAACAATGTTACGCACTCAAAAAATGTATTGATGCATTGAATAGTAAGCGAGTCATGGGTATGGATATTTTACAGTGAAATTATAGCCTTCAAACTATTTTTTTATTTAATTGTGAAAAAGTTGGAACTCCAAGATACTAACTAGACAGTGCACAGCTATGGCCCAGAACAAAAAAAAACAACAGTGACGGGGTGAACTAGTGCCTTCCTACATCGTTAAGGGTTTTTTTACACCCTTTATGATAAACAATTCTATAATTGAGGCATTGGAGTTGAATCAGTATATTACATGGAGCAACTGCCCACCTGACTCCCTGTGAACGTACCAAATACCTCACGACACAGGGAATCCTAGTGTGGAGTACACGGAATTTGTAAAAACCTAGCGCTTAAGGATCGTTGTCTTCAGTTATTAGCTTTTTAATATTGTACCTTGATAAGTGAATAAGTTCTTGTTTTTTGTTTCAGTAGCTTTTTAATGTCCCAATGCTGGGCAAAAGCCTCTCCTATATCCTTCAAGGTACTCTTCTCCTGAGCCACCTTGGACCAGTCTTCGTGATGCGCATCTAGATCATCTCACCACCTCTTTCTAGGCCGGCCTCGGCGTCGCCGTCCATCCATCGTCGATCTTTGTACTAAATATTTGTTCACAATAGAATAACATGCGCGATAAAATATGCAATTGGTTTGGGTACCCACATGACTTTAGCTAATCCAACAATTATAACACTCATCATAAATGCTTTTGTTTTCAAACTAATTACAATCATAATAAAGAGAAAACTAAACCAATTCATCACTTACTTAATTACCGATGAATAGTTTCAGACTTAGGCAATGAATCGTAGTCTAGACAATATCTCAAAGATCATATATTTTATGAGCGGTCACAACGGATCGATGGTCAATAAACGCATTATGTTCGTCTATAAATCTATGGGTTATTAAGACTTTATGGAAAATGTAGGTACGACTGTAGTTGGCCTGAAAATTTCTAGGAAGTGTTGTAAAACTTTTGGCTCGCTAAAACGTTAATATCACATAAATAATTATGTTATTGTAGCGGCACTACAAAACGTACTAAACTACATCGGACAAAAAGTACTACAGCGCCATCTATGATAAAGATGATGAACTATGATGAACTAACAGTGAAACACATCACAAATCCTACATCGCGCAAGCAACATTATCCGCGACTTAAAAGTATAATATACGAGATCCCGACTAGAACAGTCGGGCAGTAGCCCACCAGACATAACACCCGTCTGGTCGGAGGATCCTCCTTTTTCTACGGGGGATGAAGAACTTTACACCCTGTTCTTCATACCCCCAAATTATGATTGGCAGGTTTGGCTGGTCTGTATGTAATAGTACACCCACATTTCGTCAGTTAAGTTTAAGTCCCAGGTAATAGCCCCCGAGCCTATCGCCATCAATTGGTCATGAATCTAGACTCTGTGGCTGCTACTGAAAAATTCCTGATAGATAACTCATTACACATTGTCCGACCTAGTAATCAAACTCAGAACGTCATACACTGCAGTCGCTCTTACGACCACTCGACCCACAAGGCAGTCATCATCATCATCAGCCGATTAATGTTCCCACTGCTGAAACCAGGCCTCCTCTATATGAGAAGGAATGGGCTATAATCCACCACGCGGGCCCAGTGCGGATTGGTAGATGTCACATGTTTTCGAATCTTTGGTTTTTAGACATCCCTCACGATATTTTTCTTCACCGTTTTGAGAGCAGTGGCACAAGTAATAAGGCAAAAAAGTGTAACTATGAGCTTAAATATCTTCATTTTTATCAGCCTCTGTTCCACTGCTGGGCGAAGGCTTCCCCCAGGGCTTTCCAGTTTCGTTTACAATTTGCCTTCTCCGACCAATCCGTTAAGAATGAGTCCAGATCTTCACGCCAGCGTTTCTCGGGCCTGCCTCGGCTACAACGACCCTCTTCCCATGTTTCGGGAAAATCTTTGTTTATTGCCTTCAACAAAAAACTCCAGTCCAACAATTGATCCCCAACTAACACTCCATAAATAATTCTATAACTAAGCAGAGCATTAATAAACATTTTCGTCACATTTCCGACCTTCTGCAGTAACTTATCGATATATACTGCGGCTGTCAGACGTAAAACATGGAATCTGTACCTTAGGGAGGACTAGTGTCGGTTACAAATTGAATGTAACCAATCTTTAGTTTACGAGCGGGTGTCCCTCTAGTGTTTTAAAAGTAAACTATGTTTGATGGCTTACTTGAGGTTTTGGTGTAGCTTTAGTGGTGCTGCCAAGTTTAAGGGCATTTGGAGAGGGAAAAAGAGGTTTTAATTCCCTTAAAAGTGGTTGTAAGTTGGCTAAGTAAATCGGGTTTGGGATTTGTAGTGAGACCTAGAATCAGCCTTTTTTTAACGGAATTTTGTGTCCGAAAATAGACATGAAGCTCGGTGGATCAAAACTGTACACCACGACCTTTCTTACCACTTTAAGAAATGCAGAGTGATGAGTATAATTGATCATCTTTAGCGTGTGGATAGTGCCTATCCTGATGTCAGAGTTTATACACCGCCCGTGGGCGTCTGACTTGGCTTTACATGCCGTCGAGAAATATCTCTCATGCATGCTGGATTCCCTACGATGTATTCCTTCCCCGAAGCAAGTGATAAGTTTACTCATCCATCACTTAACTATAAACAAAAGTTCAGATTCTTTGAAACCTCAATTCATAACTTAAGTAAGAAAAAAAGTATATTTGCGCCTAAAATGGCGTGTAGAGCTCACATCATCTGCCTAGACTTTTCCCAACTATATTGGGGTCGGCTTCCAATCTAACCGGATGCAGCTGAATACCAGTATTTTACATGGAGCGACTGCCTATCTGACCTCCACAACCCAGTTAATACTGGGTAATACGATATCACTTGGTAAGACTGGTTGTCAGACTTTTTGGGCCACTGACTACCTGTAACGACTGCCAAAGATGGACAAATGGCAGCCGAGACCAACAGCTTCACGTGCTTTCCGAGGCACGGAGGCAACTCGGTATGTAAGGGTGGTCACCCATCCACAGACCAACCTAGGCAAGCACGGCTTAACCCAAAGATCGGCCCGAGCGGCTGCTATCATATTTTAGCCACGAGCTCCTCAGAGCTAATTATAGCTAAATAAGAGCTAATTATAGCTAAATTATAGCTAAATAAGAGCTAATTATAGCTCTTGCAAATTAATTTCATTCAAATACTTACCTCATATTTGATAACGATACCTCATTACTGATAAAACCACTGATACACATACCACACGCTAATTATTCGCACGGAATTTGATCGAGCGGTATCGTACGGTATCGCGGCAAATCGTGTTATTAAACCCGGTCCGTTCATATTTCCTAACTAGTGGAAATAGGAGTAATGTGCGTGTTATATTATGCGGTAATTTTCGTGCAACGTAATTATGTTGTAGTTTAGTTGATGAATTGTTAATTTCATTTCTGTTGCATTTGTTTGGAAAGGCTTATTGTACGAGAATTTACTTTAATTTGATTTTCAAGACATCTTTACTGAGTAAAACGGATACAAACTCATCTAGTGTTGAGAAACTGTAAAATCTATCCGGCCATATTTTCAAAACAAAGCTTTTAAGCAAGTGCAGTGACATTAATCGCTTTTTATAAGCGTTGGACAGAAACCTCTTCAACCAAGTCAGTTAGTGAAAACAGAGTTTCTTCGTAGACCTGTGAGCGACTAACTGAACTAATCGATAGCGTAAAATCTGAGATTTTGCTAATGCAAGATTGAGCGTTACTGTTGCTGTATTAAATTTAGGAATGCATGAGGAAAGAATTATGTTTACCACTAGACCACCACTAGATTACCACTTAGATAAAATATGTTTCAACCACACTATTCTGCAAAACCAACTCCTGTCTCATAACTCACGCTTGACCACAAACCATCTCTTTCACACCTACAAAAAGTGAAAAGGACAGAAACAACTAAAAATCCTAGTTAGGTATCCCAGAAAGCAGAGAAAGTACAGCATATTTCGCTCGCTGTGGAAATTAAAACGTCAAAACCATTAATATACTTCACGAGTGCAAAATTGTTTAACTTTTCCCATTAAAAGCTGGAGTTGGGCGTTATATAGCTTATTACTTAGCTGTGGAAGCACATGGGGGGCTGGGACGAGAGGCTTACGTTGTGATGGTAGACTTAATAGAGAATTTACTTGATGATGCTCTTGAAACTGTTCAAATTGTAAGTTTTGTGCCGGAGAAAATGTCGCTGATTTGTACTGGTAAGGCTTGAATTCTTGTCGCGCTGACGTCGGTCGCACGGTTGGTCGCGTACGAATATACATCGTGTTTTATATAGCACCATACTGCGACGCTGACGTCAGCGGCTACCGACAACCGTATTTTATTCTCGCTGACGGGATCACGACCGACCTTACGCGACCGACCGTCAGCGCTATAAGAATTCAGGCCTAATAGTTTTATTGGGGGATTACCATCATCTGGCCAACCCAAATAGTGGTTAAGTTGATCTAAACTTGGGTGTTCAGAGTTCTTGTTCACTTTTGAACAAATTCGCTTTTAGACAGATTCGCTTTACGACAGAGTAGGTATAGTCTCTCGATTAAATCTGTAACTTCAAAATTGCATATTTTTGGTTCTAGAACAATAGAATGCTCCTAGAATAACTAGTTATTTGTGTTTACTTGTTTTCTCAACTCTCACATAAGTAGTAATTATCTTGGAATAGAAAAATGAACGCATAGAAGTAAAATGCAAGCAAAGTCTGCTGTTCCACAAAAAGCGGAAAGTTTTACAAAAGTTCAGCTGCGACTGTCAGTTTTTGCTGACAAAAGTGTCAAAGTGCGAACTCGTCCTAACAGACTGTGTTGAACTCTGTTGAAGGCGGGAATCGACGCAACGCTCTGAGGCATTGTCGCTGATTTGACCCAAATAGATCTTTATTGTGTGTTTAAGTCACAATAAAGTTTGGAGGCAAAAGGACTATAATTCTACTGTGGGATAATGCTCATAGATGGATGCTTTAATGAAGGATTATGTCAGTGTCACACCATTACAGACTCACCACAATTCTTAACACTCCAGCACCGCTATAAATTGGGGAGGATGAAGGATACTCGTACACTCATGCGCAGTTTTGAATTGTTACGTAGTCTTCTTATATAAAACACAGCCTTGAGCAGCTTATAACTACGAATCAATTTCTACTACGCGACCAATTATGAAATAATATATATTTAAAAAAACCGCTGCTGCCTACATTTTTTCGAGTTACGCGACCTATTGAACAGGTGATATTTTTTGTTGCGAATTTATGATCGGCCCTTTAGTAAAAGTTAATAATTATTTTCATGAGTACTACACGCTCTAACATTTAACAAATCACCCTGTATATCACGTTTTGGATCTTAGCTAGCTTAATCATCATCTGCTCAGCCTTTTCCCAACAATGTTGGGGTCGGCATCCAGTCTAACCGGATGCAGCTGAATACCAGTATTTTACATGGAGCGACTGCCTACCTGACCTCCACAACTCTGTTAATACTGGGTAATACAGTACCACTTTGGTGAAACTGGTTGTCAGACTTTTAGGGCCACTGACTACCTGTAACGACTGCCAAAGATGGACAAGTGACAGCCGGTACCAATTACAGCTTAACGTGCTTTCCGAGGCACGAAGGAAACTCAGTATGTACCAACCTAGGCAACGGCACGAGCGGCTGTTATTATTTAGCCACGAAATCCTCATCACTATCTTAGCTAGTGGTCTACGTCTGAACGGACCGCGGTACATTCATTTTGGTCCATTCAGACTAAACACCCAGCTCAATAACGTACCGAATTAAATATTGTCCGTGATTTATTTTCGTGTTTGTTTTAAGTATACCTTCTTTACCTTTAACAAAGGATCTAAATTGAGCAGGTTCAATGAATTGTAGATTAATGTGCCAAAGGTAGGGGTCACACGTTTTGGAGGAATTAATATTTGATTGCTTAAGATTAAACAGTTGAGCTAACTCCTGAATTATGGAGGACGTGAGAATGCGTTTAATTATAGGTTAAGTATGTATTAAAAATTTAATTATTATGTGTGCACTTCAATTGCAACAGTCTCGTTAATTATCCTATAGTTTGCTGGGTTCTTTGGCCTGAGTTTAAATCTGCTTCATTTTTTGTAATAGTTTACGTAAACTAAAAAAAAATAGTTGCCTCTAAAGTCAGCTTACGGACGATAATTTTATGTGATACATTGACGTCATTTTCATGATGTTAGTGATACTCATCCCCCTTTTTTACCCCCTTATGGATTGAAATTCTAACAACACCGTTGCGTTAACTTCCAATCATAGGTAGATATAGATTATTGTAGATATTGTGATTTTTGCTTTGAAAGATAAGGACTTTCATACACAACTTCATCCCCTTTTTTAACCCTTTGTGTGTGAAATTATCAATAACAATTTGACCGAAGGACTTTGACTGAGGACCAAATACTCAGCGGTTGTGATTGCGACCACTAGACCAACGATTAAGTCGAGGTGTAAGGACATGCCTTTGCCGATCCCCATTAAGACAGTCGTCGGTCCAATAACAGGTCACGTTTAGCAAGCTAAGCATTCATACTCTAGTAAGTAAGTAATTTAGTCGTTGAACAGTAATAAAAGGAACTTCACAATGAACAATCGTTTCCATCATCCACCTATCCTTTAAGGATATACTTCATGGCGACCCTGCCAGACCCTGCCAGACCCTACCATATAAGAACAACAAAAATTCAAGAATGTGAAAATTAATATTGAAGAAAAGAAAAAGAACATCAGGACCGAAGAAACAATCAAAATTCAAGAAAGAAGATGGGTTATCATACTCAAAAGAAGAAACACAAAAAAAAAACAAAAATCAAAATCCAAACGGGGAAGCCAATGCCAGCACCAGTCACAACTTTAACTCGTCGGAGCACTTTATTTCTTCGCCAAAAGTGCCAAAAGAGCGCAGTAAAAGTATTAAGAAGATCAACCTCTAGCAAACTCAGCAGTACAGAACGAGGAGTCCAGGGAACAGCCCGGCTCCGTAGCAGCGGAGTCCAGGGATTAACCCGGCCCATGGAGTCCAGGGTATAGCCCGGCCCAAACACCATATCCAGCAGCTAATCTGCCACCTGAAGCCGACATCGTGGGAAAATTATAGCGGTTCCAGTACCCGTCACCACCGAGTCGCCATGTCGAATCAGGTTACATTGTTGTAGCTAAATAAGCATAGTCAAGTAAGTTACCCCACTAAATATGAGATATAATTTTGTAATGCCTTTAAAAGAGCTGTTATGAATATCAAACAAATTGAAAGAAATTAACGATTATCTTAAGAAAATCGGTCAAGTACGGAAACAAACATCCGATTCAGCAGAACAAAATATTATATTAGCTCAAACGGAATATTCTAAATTGGAGTCTAATTTGCTCGAAGTACAGACCAAAATTGAAAAATCAGTGATTAGTTCTGAAGGTTAAAAAAAAATTAATTCTATCATAAATAGTAACCATATCTGTTATAATAAGATCATAAGTTTAAGTTATATAACTTCAAAGTCATCAAAAATGGCATATATAAATAGGGGGTACAAACATTTCGGACAAAACAGTCCATCAGATGATAGGCAAGGTCAAAATATTCCGCAATCTAATTACAACAATAGGTAGATGCGCGTCCCGATTATGCGCGGAAGCAACCGTGGGAACCCGCGAGGCCGAGGTTTCGGATTTCTTCGCACACCTGCAGGCAACGTGCAATATTTTCCGCGAAGCGGAACCCCCACGCGTTCATGTTATGTCGCAAGAGTCGCAAGAACCTACAATAAATGAACCAAATAATGAGTTTTTTCGTTCCTCTAATGAATAATAATAATGTTTTTAACTATAGTAAAAGTAATGTAGTTTCTCTTAACATAATATCGGGTAACTACGCGAAGTTTTTGGTAGATAGTGGTGCAACTATATGCACTTTAAAATATGAATGGTTAAATGAGTATTTAATAATTAAACTTTGTTACGATAAGATAATTATAAAAGGCATAGGTGGACAGTTAGTGTCCGAAGGCTACGTATACTTAGATATATTTTGTATTTAATCAACAGTTTCACGTTTTTAAGAATTTAAACTGTCCTACTGATGGTATAATAGGTCATAATATTTTTTTATGAATTAAAGCATATGCAAGGACACGTCGTTAATGTTTTGACAAGAAATCAAGAAATCAAACCTTTGAAGAATAAGGATAACATTTTATCAAATGCAAAGCTTTGTATTTTTGTATCATCGCAATCAGCGATATATTTAGACTCCCGATCGTAATCGACCGTAGAGGTGTTAGCGAGGGATCTAGATCGTAAAAGATTAGCCATAACAGAGTTGTTAATTATTAAAAAAAAATACAAATATAATAAAACTTTTGTTAAGTGAAAGCAAAAGGTTGCAAGAAGCATTACGAGAATATATGATGACGACGATAAAAAAGTTGTACTTAACGATTTTCACATATTACCCAGCAGTGGCCATGCGGGGGTGAATCGTATGTTAGATAACATTAAAATACATTATGTCTACTGACGTAGCGAAGTATGTAAAAAAATGTAAGACCTGTCAGTTACAGAAATATACTAATAAGAACGTTAAGGAACCAATGGTAATAACTTCAACGCCTAGTTCCGCATGAGAGGATTACTTTAGACTTAATGAGCCTATAGAATTAGATAATTATAATAATAAGTATATCTTAACAGTACAGTGCGAATTATCAAAATTTGTCGAAGAATACACTATTCACAAAAATCTAACAAAATTACTTTATGTTCATTAATTAATTAATGTAATGATGTAATCGCAATGTATATGGTGTTTATTAATTATTAAATAAAAACTATTAATATAGGAAAATTGCATTGTATTCAAATACTTTTGTGTTTTGATAGAAAAAAAAAATAATTGTACCGTGACTTATTATTGTACGATTTTTTTTTTCTCCCTAACGGGGGAAGGGGTAGTCGATACTTTTCGGGGGAGGTGTAAGGACATGCCTTTGATGATCCCCATTAAGACAGTCGTCGGTCCAATAACAGGTCACGTTTAGCAAGCTAAGCATTCATACTCTAGTAAGTAAGTAATGTAGTCGTTGAACAGTAATAAAAGGAACTTCACAATGAACAGTCGTTTCCATCATCCACCTATCCTTTAAGGATATACTTCAAGGTTATCTCTTTACATGTCCAAAAATAAGAGCAGCTAATTGCCGTCAAAATCGCATGATAGACTGATGGCCATAATTCAGGGGCTAGTCACAAAAGACATAAATAATCTCTATTTTGAATTGCTAAACTTTGACAGTATTTCAGAATAACACGAAAAAATAAACCGAATAACCGAAGATGCGGTTATGGGGCTAGTTTCAGACGGGCTGCGGTGGTTTACACTAATCGATTTACGTAATTAATAATAAAAAAACATACCCTTTTGTATTTTTGATTCGGGTTGAGAATCATTAGCATAGGATACCTCTTTGAATTTGATCACGATGCAAAGCAACACTTTGTATAACAACCCAGATTCCAATTCCTCACAAACTACAAAATTAATAAACATTTCTCTACCAATAACCTACCAGCAGAATATTCACCAAATTTCAACTGAAATATTCCAAATTCCAACGTTGCCACAATCTCAATAAGCTCCAATAGTAAAGCATATTTCGGAGGCACGCACGTACAAAGTCACCTTGCCTCGGAAAGGGGTGAATTTCCTTAGGTAGCTGTGCGGGCGGAAATTAAGACGTCTTCGCAAGGTTACATGCAGCCTCCCACATGTGCCTTTTGAAGGAATTTTTCAAAGATTAATGGTTCGCTGGTGACAACGTCAGTTAGGGAATTTAGTTGTTAGTTTTTGGGAAATAGAGACTTGGAAAAAACTATAAGAATTTAAAAGAAAAGTACAGACGTATAAACACCTTTTTCTAAATTCAATAACAACAATTATGGTGATAAAAGAACAAACCAGACGTCAGAAACCACTATAAAGGGTGTAAAACACTTCTTCACGAAACCGAAAGGCACTTGTTCTCCATATCATTGCGATCATTTTTTTGTTCTACACCATACCTGGGAACCTTCTAGTTGAGATATGGGGGGTCAAAGTTACAACTTTTCGTTTTTTTTTTTTTTAAATACAAGTTCTTTTAGTAAGATTTTAACTTTTAACACCTTCACGACCCCTGTACTATTCAATCTATCCATCAGCACAATGTTTTAAGTGCGTTACATTGAGTTCTACCACAAAACATGATTTATAACCTCAAAAAAAAAATTGTTTTCCAGCAATATTTTTTGCGTAAAGTTACTTAGTTTGATGTACAGAATGTTTGGTTAACGGCTTTGTGATGAGGTGGTTTACACGCTGTATTATTTTGAACGACTATCATTGCATCTTCTTTATAAACGAACACACTACCAATCCAATTTATTTGGCTTCGACTCAGCATGACTGTCTTCTGCTTCCATATCTCTTTAACTCCTCATCTCAACAGTCCCCTCCTTTCTACTCTTTCTAGCCATATCATCTTTCACACAGTCCATCCATCGTTTCTTTGGTCTTCCTCTACTTAGCTATTTAAAACTTTGCACTGCAAAGATTTACCACCAATTTATAAACCCACTGCAGATCTCATTAATCTTCTTTCACAGACCACAGCACAATGCACTTCCACCAAATAACTCCAGGCAGATCCGAAACACATAAAAATCAGCCATCCGAACCAAAAAACATCTTACCATCAGACACTTCGGCACCGGAGCCACTTAAGCAAATCCCAAGCATCCGCAAGACATTTTGGCAAGCACCTTCGACCCTCTATCACGAACATTTCTGTTTCGTTAACAATATTACGGAATAAAATCGTACGGGCGGTTCCAAATCGTACGGTTAGACCGCTCAAAACAAACTTGGACACGTTTTATGGATTTTATAATCGGTCAATGCTGGAACTTCTCCAAGCGGGGCATGCTCGATGATGGTTTGGTACAAAAGGAGAGATATGGCGGGTTTTTTGATCCAGGTGTATGTTCATGACTGGCGGCCTCACTTGAGTTACTATGCTGGAATAAATTTTGACTACACGGAGAATCGTGACATCTCGCTTTTTTTTTAATTAAAAAAACAAAAAATTGTAACTGTCTGTCATTCATGCTGGGGCCACACTAACGTGAAATGCCATTAATTTTTGCGATAATGCGTCCATTATCGCAATAATTAATGGAATTTCTCGTTAGTGTGGCCTCAGCATCAGAGAAGAATAATTATGTCATTCTTTGTGATTGCATTCTTGCTGCTTACAAATCCGTGTATGCATGTTTCTAAGATCCAACACTTCAGTCTTCTGTAAAGTATTGTTGTTTGATTGAATTACTGAACAGAATAATAACATGACAAAATTGGCGTGATACGATTATTTTAATTTATGTTTGATCTTGTGGATCATAGCTCACTATGAATAGAAACAATTTGGGCGCATTATGCCAACAACATGACACGATTGGAGTGTTAGGATTATTTTACTTCTTTGGTCTTGAGAGTCAAACCGCATTGAGCCCAAATTGTGGATCATAGCCCACAATGAATAGAAAAAATGTGGCTTCATTATGTTTTTTAGATATGCTACAACTCAATCAAAGATTTCCTCTCAAACTCTCACGACTTACACCACATTCGTTCTCGTCGCTTTCTGTTGCCAAGTGGCTGCAAACTTTGCCAGGGTTCAGCAGAATGTTTTATTTTGTTTCCCGTATTTTGATGTGATTCGAATTTAATTTTCTTACGTTTTTATGATAAACTTGTTTCCCTATCTTGTCATGTTTTCTGGAGTTTGGGGTATTGACAAAATTTATAAGTGCTTTTTGTTTTGCGGTATTCTTGGCACTGGTTAAGACTATTTTAAGAATTTTTTGGGTCCCAAGCCCAACCTTCGTTATGCATTTGGCAATTATTATATTGCATACATTATATTCAATTTCCACTCTGCTGGCTACGTCATTGGTCTAGTGGTCCTAATAACGAGTGCTGAAAATGAGATCCTTGGTTCGATGCCCGGGTCGCGCATATTGTTATTGGGATTTTCCATCAGGAATTTCTCGGGAGATTTCTTCTGTAGATGGGCAATAGGCTCGCTCCCTAGTATAAGGGACTTAAACATAGTTGGCGAAATGTGGGTGTTCTATTGGGAAAGGTTAGATACACCTCTGCCCAACCCTTCAGGGATTACAGGCCTGCGGTCCTAAAATGGCCGCAGAACATAATAGGAATCAACTTTAAATTTTTAAAGTTCTTTTAAATGGTCTTTATTGTCTCTTAGAATTTAATTTTTTTAATTTAATATTCTAAAAGTGGACTTTATAGTCATAACAATAAAGACCATTTTAAAGAATTTTAAAAATTTAAAGTTGATTCGTATTTACGTGATTCATAATATTATTAAGTTCTGCTAAAGCGGCCATTTTAGACCCCCTGCCCGGCTAGCATGGGCAGGGGATAAAAATTTTATCCACCGGTTATTTCCACTTTTGTTTGAATTTTGTCCCTTGTCAGTGGAAATAACCGGTGGATAAAATTTTATCCCCTGCCCATGCTAGCCGGGCTGATGTAATGTGTCTTCAATTTCAATAATTTTCTATAAGTACGTAAATCTCGAAGGTTTGTTCAGTAAATAGGAAGGTTTTACTTACGTGAACTTACACCTATTGTTTTTGTTTGTCTCTTCATGCATAACTTTATTACCCTGTAAGAAACTAGATCATTGTAATCCTGTGCAGAAGTGGGTCAATACTAATAAATACTTATTTCCAATAGTCAAATCTAGAATGGGGACACTCACATAACATTTTTACGATGTAAATAAAAAACAACGAGCTACATTTCTAAATCAATTCACACCTAATCGTGAAAACTCTAAGTCCGCGTCCTAAGGAAAGCGAACAAGGTGCGAACATCGGACTGTCGCCTTCATCGTGTTCGGAAAACCCGAAAGCGTGGTCTCGCCGATATTAGGTCATGCGGAACCGAGTTCCAGTCCCATAGTAAAACCTGACCCCGATTCGATTTGATTTCGATTCGGGATCTCGTATGTCTATCTCGCTCGTATTCGTTATGCCAAAAAAAGATAGACATATGACTTGTCGAATCGAAATTTATTCCGAGCGTTTGTGAATACGGGGGCAGGTTTCGTCCTTTCCCGTCACGTCAGGCGTAGATAGTTCACAGGTGCAGAAAGCCTCACGATTTGTCAAACTAATGAGTGAGATTGAGAGAGTGTAAGATCATTTAATCCCGTCATCTGTGGACCCCGACCAAATCGGTCTGACGCGAATGTTTAACTATTGTGTCCTCTTCGCTAACAGTTAATGAATTAAGGACCTTTTCTTTTCGGATGGGACATCATCAAATGACTTTTCCCACTCTGGGCAGATCGGGAGGGAGTGTCAGATTTTTACTGACTAAACCCATCCATGTTCCTTCCTCGCCCATAATGTTAAAGGGCCTGTATCTCTATCAAACAGTCCCGCAGCCCCGGCAGGCTTCGCTCCTTGCGGGCTCCTCCATTATGCTGACATCTCTTAGAGGCGCGCATGGAACACGAACGCGCCGTCGACACGGCCTGTCGTCATAAGTCGGATGGACGGCGAACTAGCCCATAGCTCACCGTCCACAGGCCCGCGTACGGTGGCCGGTAGCCTCCACGTGGCCCCCGCCGCCCGGTGCGTCTCCCGCATCACGTAAACACCTGACCTACCAAACAAACCTGACCAAGACAATGTCTGGACTTTGAAAGAGACTTTGGGTTTGTTTCGTTGTTTCTTCTGAAAAATACACGACCTATTTAAGAAAATGTAAATATGTTTAAGTTTGTACACTTATGAAATATTCTGTGCCTGCCTGATTAGGACGCGGCCGTAAACTTTGAACACGGCTCAGTAAAAGTTTTTATTTTTTGTCTGAAATGCTAACGAGGTACGAGTATTTACTGGATTCTTTTAGACTTATTTCGTTACTGTTGATATACATTTGATTCCTTTTGAAGTGGATTTGGTTTGTCGACTTGTTGCTATATCATTAGCTATTCAGCGTTTAACTTTTTTTAGTCCGTTTCTTGTTTTGTTTGTCATTGAAACAAAGAGATACTTTTATTTAGTTTTTAATTGACTTGTAAAAAAAGGACGTGTTTATGTATTCCACCAGTATTTTGTTTTGGTTTTCATATAAAAATATATTATGAATGAATCGTGTAAGAAGTTCAGGTGTAATGAATACCAGGGTTTAAAGTTCTTATCTCAGACTATTCCCTGTTTACTATAACTGCGTGATTTAGAATTTTGATGTTAATTCTTCAGTTGTGTCGTAGATGGCGCTGTAGTACTTTTTGTACTATGATACTGTAGTAGGTACTTTTTAACCGACTTCATAAAGGAGCAGGTTCTCAATTCGTCGAAACCCTTTTTTTGCAGTGTCGCTACAGTTTCACGTGAGTCATTCACATTTTTTTTACATCAATCACTATTCTTTCCGTGATAAAAAAATGCTGTGCAAGAATTACATTTAAATACACCACTGTACTTCAGTGACCTGGTTTTAGCGACAAAGGCAATTCTGAGGATTTACTGAATTATTTTGAGTTGACTTCCACGAATCCTTCCGATGCTTTTACAATACATGTACTCTACGTGTGCTCAAAGCAAGTGCTCTTGCAGGCTTAGCTCGTTCATCCACGATTGTACTGCGGCTATTTCCGAGCTTTTAAAACATTCCGGATTTAGAAATAGAATATTCTTTTAAATTCTTATAAAACTGTCTGCTTTGAGTTTGTGATCTTTAAGTTGATGTAGATGTGGGGTGGGTGGGTCTGACTACAGGGCTTAGAAAGAGCGTGAATGCTGTCTAATCAGCGAAAATGACTTATAAACGAAACTGTCGGATTAAATAAACTGACGAGTGAGGGAAACTAACCAGTGTTACGCGGACTAGCGACTTTCTGGAAACCGTGATCAGTGACAAGCCAATGGCATTGCCGAGTTTGACAGAAAGCGTGGTGTTGCCAGGTAGGAAGTATGTACTTCAGCGTTTTGCCACCATCTTGACTTTTTTTGTCGGGCTGTAGCTACTACCTACTGCTTCTTTTTAGTGGTTTAGTATCTTGATACTGTTTCTAACTAATCTAGTGCTAAAGCCGATGTCGAGACCGCTTCTCTCAACATTGCCGCGCGGCAGTGAACAAGGGGCGCATCACACCAGACACCAGTCCGCTGTTGCACGTCTCCACGCACGGCTGCGCTTACGCGTTTCCTTAGCGTCTAATTTCTTAGTTACTAGTTCCAACCGAAAGTTGTGATTAAAACATTTCATGTTATACAATCCACTACAATTTCATTATGCTCCACCGCGACCTATCGTCGCAATCAACCGATCTTCTACTTCTAACCCCACGACCCAACGTATCCTAGTGTGGAGTCCAGGAAATATGTAAAAATGTAGCGCTTAAAGTATTTTAATTTTTGTTACTAGTTTTTAGGGTTCCGTAGCCAAATGGCAAAAAACGGAACCCTTATAGTTTCGCCATGTCTGTCTGTCTGTCTGTCTGTCTGTCTGTCTGTCTGTCCGCGGATAATCTCAGTGACCGTTAGCACCAGAAAGCTGAAATTTGGTACCAATATGTATATCAATCATGCCGACAAAGTGCAAAAATAAAAATTTAAAAAAACATTTTTATTAGGGTACCTCCCCCAGACGTAAAGTGGGGAGCGATTTTTTTTTTAATTTTGACCCTGACGTGTGATATATTGTTGGATAGGTATTTAAAAATGAATAGGGGTTTTCTAAAATCATTTTTTGATAATATTAATATTTTAGGAAATAATCGCTCCGAAAGTCAAAAACAATGTGTCCCCCCCCCCTCTAACTTTTGAACCATAAGTTTAAAAAATATGAAAAAAATCACAGAAGTAGACCTTTATATGAACTTTCTAGGAAAATTATTTTCAACTTGATGAGTTGAATAGTTTTTGAGTTATATAGCACTTTTTCAAAAAAACGCAAATGATAACTTTGTTTTTCATACAAATACTATGAAAAACAAAGTTATTTTTGCTGACGAAAAATGTTGGTATTTTTAATGGTCTGGGAAGCTACGGAACCCTACAGTGAGCGTGGCCCGACACGCTCTTGGCCGGTTTTTTAGGGTTCCGTAGCCAAATGGCAAAAAACGGAACCGATTTAGATTCGTCATGTCTGTCTGTCTGTCTGTCCATCCGTATGTAACAGTCAACAACAAACAAAAACAAAAAAATTGAGGGTTACCCATACTTAGAACTGAAACTCAAAATGTTTGTGTGGATAGGTCTTCAAAAATGATATTGAGGTTTCTAATATCATTTTTTTCTAAACTGAATAGTTTGCCTGAGAGACACTTCTAAAATATGAGACTGATAAAACTAAAAATAATATATAAATAAAAAAATAATAAATAAAATTCATTTATTGCAGGCAAGACAAAAAATTTGCCCATACAACAGACACAATTCAAAAAATTTCAAAAAAATACAAATGTAGGTACAAATTTCATAATAACAACAGAATCACTGATTGAAATAAATCGAATATACTAATTAAAGTTGGACTTAAATGAAATAAATTAAAAATGAATAAAATTAAAAAGAATTAAAAATTGTTAGCAGGAATATTCACAGCCATATACAAAGAAATAATTAGCTTCATATATGGCTCTCAATATTCCATTGTCAGAATCATGTACACGGCTCATAAAAGAGGCCCTCGCTTTTCGTAATACGGCATAAAAATCATCTACTCTGTTCTCCGCAAACATGCCCGACGCACTACACCTCCACGGTAGCCCGAATATACACCTGAATGCGTTGTTATATTGCACACGTAAGGTATTGTAAGCGCGTTGTGTGTGCTTGTACCAGAAGTGACCAGTGTAAAGCGACCGACAGTACGCATTGAACATGATGTACATTACCATGTAAACTTCTACCGAAAATTGGTTTGATCCCGAGATCTAGTAAGTAGTTTTTTTTTAATACGTCATAAATCGTAAACCGCAATTTCAACATTTTGATACGGAACCCTTCATGGGCGAGTCCGACTCGCACTTGGCCGCTTTTTTAATATTGTACCATGTTATGCAAACTGAATATAATTATAAAGGTTAGAAAAACCTGCGGGACAATCTTTGAAGACTCCCGAAAGAAGTAAAAACTAAGTACCTAATCTAAAATAAACTTTATTTTAATTGTGATCAACCGTTCAATGAAAGCAATCGGTGACGATGACGCGGGTTATATGATTTTTGTTCACCCAAAAAGTGTTAAAGAAGTTTTCAATTCAAAAAAACTTCAACTGCTGTCGGAGTCCTCATTGCTGTGAAATATACAATGAAACCTGGACAACTGGGACATTAGAGGATTGCTTAGTCCCACCAATAGAGGTAATTCAGCGCTAAAGTGTTGGGACCTCAGCATGAGTTCCAGCCAGGTTTCTCACTTATCCGGGTCCCACTTCACCAAGTTTCACTGTAGATGGTCTCACAGCTCAACGTGCTAACGCGAAGAAAAATGTTCTCGTTCAATTTTTGATAAAATTCGCCATTACTTTATTGGTAACATTTGCACGTAAAAAGAAGCGAAAACTTAAATTAAAACTAGGAAAATATCCGCCATCCCTGCCATAATTTAATCAACATCCTCAAGATAATTAATTCCCAACTAATATTCTTTTTTAACTATACTACTGGAACTCTCGGCATAAAACGTTATTTCATGAAATTGATTAATTCAGCCGGTCGCTGCAGAGAAGTCGACTTTATATTGGTTTAAATAAAGTTTACCTTCCGAAGTTGTCTTCATTGATGAGCTAATTACTTCAGTTCGGTATTAAGGCTTTACTTTGATACTGTGGAATAAGATTAGGTAATGTTTTGATGTTAATTAAAGAGCTCGTGGCTAAATTATAACAGCCACGCGGATCAATTTGTGTAAGCTGGTTTGTGGATGGGTGACCACCCATTACATACCGAGTTTCCTCCGTGCTTCGGAAAGTACGTGAAGCCGATAGTCCCGGCTGTCATTTGTAGATTTTTGACAGTCGTTACAGATAGTCAATGGCCGGAAAGTCTGATAATCAGTCTTACCAAAGGGTATCGTATTACCAAGTACTAACTGGGTTGTGGAGGTCAGATAGTCAGTCGCTCCATGTAAAATACTGGTATTCAGTTGCATCCAGTTAGACTGGAAGCTGTCCACAACATAGTTGGGAAAAGGCTTGGCAGATGACGAATGTTTTGATGTTCATTATTAGCGTTGAAAATTGAAGTATTACGGTTGCTTCTTATAGGTGTTTTCACGTTGGTCTGCGATCGTAGTTTTTATGTGTCCGAGCCGAATCAGACAAAAGAAGTTTGAGGAAAAATCAAGGTATATATAAAGCCCAAGGATTGATAGCAGTGGGCGGGTCACACTATTTGGAGAACAGAAAAACCGGCCAAGAGCGTGTCGGGCCACGCTCACTGTAGGGTTCCGTAGCTTCCCAGACCATTAAAAATACCAACATTTTTCGTCAGCAAAAATAACTTTGTTTTTCATAGTATTTGTATGAAAAACAAAGTTATCATTTGCGTTTTTTTGAAAAAGTGCTATATAACTCAAAAACTATTCAACTCATCAAGTTGAAAATAATTTTCCTAGAAAGTTCATATAAAGGTCTACTTCTGTGATTTTTTTCATATTTTTTAAACTTATGGTTCAAAAGTTAGAGGGGGGGGGGACACATTGTTTTTGACTTTCGGAGCGATTATTTCCTAAAATATTAATATTATCAAAAAATGATTTTAGAAAACCCCTATTCATTTTTAAATACCTATCCAACAATATATCACACGTCAGGGTCAAAATTAAAAAAAAAATCGCTCCCCACTTTACGTCTGGGGGAGGTACCCTAATAAAAATGTTTTTTTAAATTTTTATTTTTGCACTTTGTCGGCATGATTGATATACATATTGGTACCAAATTTCAGCTTTCTGGTGCTAACGGTCACTGAGATTATCCGCGGACAGACAGACAGACAGACATGGCGAAACTATAAGGGTTCCGTTTTTTGCCATTTGGCTACGGAACCCTAAAAAAGGTGGAAGCGCCGGACAGGTTGCTATGGCGAAACTAGTGCAGGTCGGTAATAGTAGAGCAGAGTACGTTTGCTGAACCAGATATCGATTATGTAGCCTGTACTATGTGAACATATATTTTGAGACAAGAGTTTAGAGTGTCCATTGAGTTTCTTGCCCATTCTTCTCCATGAGATCTAAGGTCTATCTAAGATCTAAGGATCTATTTTGGAACAGGTAGCTACTATACCTGTGACTGGACTGCAGGTAGCTTATTTTTGACTATGCAAAAGTGCCTGTCATTGTTCTATTTGAAATAAACGCGTTGAGTTTGAGTCAGTAGTCAACAGCAAGACCATTATAAACAATGTTGAAAATACTGTAGTCAGACCATTTTCAATGTATACCAAAATATACTGGATAGCCTAGATTGCTGCTATTTTATTTAAGCAGGTGGCGAAGTGGGAATCCAAATGTAGCTAATTTTAAGCCGAAAGCGGTGTCGTCATGAACGCCAAAGTTATTTTTGGGTAAGTACCTTTATTTTTTATTTGCTGCAATGTGTCTCGTCCAAAGACAAGTTGCTGGATATTAATTCCCAGTGAGGGCCTGCGCAGACGACAGACTTATTGTGCGCGACGGACAAAAACTCTGCGACAAATTTTGCGTGATTAATTGTGTTTCACTACGTTTTTGTCCGAGCAGCGGTGGGCCAGTGGTGGCGGCCCCGGCTTACGAACAGTAAGTCATGGGTACGAACCCAGACAGGCGCATTACTTTGTGTAATTTATTTCATCACCGCTGCTCTCTAAACGGTGAAGGAAAACATCGTGAGGAAACCGGCATGTCCTAGAACCAAAAATTCGAAGACATGTGACATCTACCAATCCGCACTGGGCCCGCGTGGTAGATTATAGCTCATTCCCTCTCATTGACAGGAGGCTGTGTCCCAGCAGTGGGAACATTATAGGCTGATGATGATGATGATGACGTTTTTGTCCACTTTATGGATCTACTGATGGAAAGGCTCCTACTGATCGCCTTTTAGTCGACAAAAAAGGTCAAATAAGTATTCAAATGGAGATCCGGTTCCGGTGTTTACTTACGTCAGTCGCTATGCTAATCGCTCCTCGGTTTTACAGAAAAAGTGTACAGTTCTCTTAAGTTTTACCTACAAAAGTGCCGTTCGGAAGGTTGTGGGTGAGATTGTGCACTGAATTACAACAGGAAAAAAACAAAAACACGCAAGTAAAGTGTTCATAAATCATAAACATATCGCCAAAGTTAAATTGAGGTTATCTGTCAAAACAGCAAACCAGAGACAATATAAAAGCTACGTCACTACCAACATAGTAACAAAAGACTACGTTCGGAAACACAGAAAAACAGTCCTGCGTTTTGTTATTGCAAGATGTCTATACAACTGTCACCTGAGATGTCGCTGCTTTTGTCAAAAATGACAGAACAACTTAACGTCCAAACAAACACAATAACAGAAAGTATCACTAGAACTATACTGCAAAAGGTTGACGAAAAAATTAAACCTATTATAGAAGAAAATGCGAAACTGAAAAACGACGTTGAGAAGTTAAATAGAAAAATTGAATTCCTCGAGATGAATGGAAGGAGGAACAATGTAATAATCCACGGGGTTCCAGAACCGAAAGACGAAAAGCACGAAGATTTGATAACCTTAGTAACTTCTACACTAACAGATATAGAGGTCCAGCTTAACGAAGGTGAAATCGATAAAGTCCACAGACTGGGGAAAAAAGGGAACGAGGACCGTAAGACAAGACCAATCCTTCTTACTACCACGACCCTAGCCAAAAAGATCCAGATTCTGAAAAATAAAAAGAAAATGAAACCCAGTACCTATATTACGCATGATCTGCCCAAGGACACTTATTTAAAGAACAAAGAAAAAAGAAACATGGAGAGCACTGAGAACGAAAAAAGGAAAAGATCTGAAACTCCGAGTCCCAAGAACGGCAAGGGTATCACAAAAAACGACCCAAAAGTGCAGAAGTTAGATGCCTTTCAGTACTTACGAGGGAGATCAATCTCGTTCTCCGACAAGCCCACGAACAGAAATTAGGGACCGAGCACCACGAACCGGACAACCACAACAACATGAGAAACAGCTAACAACAAAACGTCTCCCAACACGGCTGGTCCCCGCGGGAGAACTAGACCAGCACCCTCTAACTAAAAGATGTGAAGTTTTCAACATTGCAACACTAAACACAAGAACTCTCAGAACACCTGAAAGCTTGATGGAATTAAACAAGGCCCTAGAAGATATAAAGTACGACATACTAGGCATAAGCGAAATGAGAAGACTAGGCGAAAAAATTGAAGAATATCCAGATTATATCCTATACCAAAAAGGTGAAACAGCTGGGCAGAGAGGAGTAGGATTTATGATTAAAACATACCTAAAACAACATATACAAGAATTTATTGGAATCTCAGACAGATTAGCTGTACTTAACATTAAACTGCCAGGCTATAAGAAACAATGGTCAATTATACAGGTTTATGCTCCAACTGAGCAAGCCGAACTTTCAGTGCTAGAGTCGTTCTATGAAGAGATGTCACAAGCAATAAAAAACAGTTCAGATAAATTTGTTATCCTAATGGGAGATTTCAATGCACAAGTGGGGACTAGAAAAAATACTGAAGAATATGTTCTTGGAAAATTTGGATATGGTAAGAGAAGCTGCAACGGCCAGAAACTTGTTGAATTTCTTATGGAACATAATTTAACTCTACTGAACTCGATGTTCAAGAAAAACAACAAATCCAAATGGACATGGATTTCTCCTGATGGGTCATACAAAAATTAAATCGATTACATAATAAGCAACCACCCCAGAGCATTCACAGACACTGCCGTTATATGCAAGCTGAACTTTAACACAAACCACCGCATGATACGCAGCTCATTAAGAAAGTGCCCCACTAAAACTTCTCGAAATCATATAAACATCAACAGATTAGTTCAACCAAAAAATCTACAAAACACAAATAACACAAAATATACAGCAAATGAAACAAAAAATATGACAACAAAGGATCCAACTGTGGCACAGAAATATGAAATACTAGAGAAACAAATCCAAAACCATTTGATAGCGAACAGAAAAGAAAAAAGCAACAAATACCAACTCAGCGACCAAACTTTGCAATTGATAAACGAAAGGAAAGAACTAATAAAGAACCAAATAAAAAAAGAAAACATAAAATTGATAACAGAAACAAGTAAGAAACTAAAAGCAAGCATCAGAAGGGATCGTAAAATCAAAAGACTGCAAACCCTAGAATATCATATACAAAGAACCGGCGGAGTCAAAAAAGCTCTAAAGGAACTACGGGAAGCAGGAAAAGAATGGATACCAAAACTTAAAAGAAGGTCAAAGATTACTACGCAAAGAAAGAACATCAAAGAACTGGCAACAGAGTTCTACCGTCATCTATACGCAAAACAAACACCAAACGTTGCAAAGAAAAATCATACCGAATTAATACTCGACGCCATTCTGGAACCCGTCCCTTTAATCTTACCCAGTGAAGTGGAAAAAGCAATCAGGAGCCAAAAAGCGGGAAAATCTCCAGGACCAGACAAAATCACAAACGAGCTGCTGCAGGGCTCGATGGAAGAACTGGTACCCGTTCTAACTCAAATATTTAACGAGATTCTGAGGAGCGGGGATATCCCGGAGAAATGGGCAAAGTCACACATCATCTTAATACACAAAAAAGGCGACAAAGAAGACATTGAAAATTACAGACCAATAAGCCTGATGTCGAATGTGTATAAGATATTTGCAAAAGTCATACTGGATAGAATAAGCCCAAAGTTGGACGAACAACAGCCGGTCGAACAGGCAGGCTTCAGAAAAGGGTTTTCTACAATTGACCATATTTACACAGTCAGACAGGTAATGGAAAAATATAAAGAATACAACAAGATCATCTACATTGCCTTCATTGACTTCGCAAAGGCTTTCGACAGCTTAAGTCATGAATACATATGGGAAACTCTAAAGCAACAAGGTATACCAGTCGCATACATCAATATTATCCAATCCATTTACTCCAACAGTACGGCTAGAATCCAATTGGAATCTCTGGGAAACGAATTCCGCGTAGAAAGAGGGGTGAGACAAGGTGACCCACTGTCTCCGAAATTGTTCTCTGCCGTGTTAGAAAACATCTTTCGCAACTTGAACTGGGAAAATTTTGGTCTGAATATAAATGGGTTGAAAATGAACAACCTCAGATTTGCCGACGACTTAGTGTTATTCGAAGAAATCCCAGAAAACTTGCAAATCATGATACAAAGTCTGAGCGAAGAAAGCGAAAAAATTGGTCTAAAAATAAACTATAGCAAGACAAAACTAATGACTAACTCTAAAAAGGTAGATATAAAAATGAAAGAGGAAGCTTTGGCCTATGTAGAGGACTACATTTACCTTGGTCAAGTCATATCCACCAAAGACCAAACTAGCCAGGAAATTAATATGAGGATTGCAATTAGTTGGAAAAAATACTGGTCCCTCAAGGAGATCATGAAGTCAAAAGACCTAGGCATGGCATTGAAAAGAAAGACCTTCAACACATGTATACTCCCATGTCTAACTTATGGGTGTGAGACATGGGCACTCACCAAATCGCTCAGAGAAAAGCTTGCGAAGTGTCAAAGAGCAATGGAGAGAAGCATGGTGGGCTCAAAGAGACAGGACAGAATAAGGAACACAGATCTCCGGTCCAAAACAAAACTGACCGATGTTCTAACAAAAATAGACCAACAAAAATGGAGGTGGACAGGCCACATGATGCGTGACACTAAAGGCAAGTGGAGCAAGGTAGTGACAGAATGGTACCCAAGAGACGGCAAAAGAAATCGGGGAAGGCAGCCTGTCCGCTGGGAGGATGAAATAAAGCTGACAGCAGGTTCAAACTGGAGGAGGGTACCCAGCGACAGACGACAATGGAAATTGTTAGAGGAGGCCTATGCCACGAGGCACACCGAAATTAGAGACATTTTGTGATTTTTGTTTTAACCATTATTGTGAGTGTAATTGTTTGGTTTCGGAATAAAAGGCTTTATTATTATTATTAAGTATTCAAATACATTAATCACGCAAAATTTGTCGCAGACTTTTTGTCCGTCGCGCACAATAAGTCTGTCGTCTGCGCAGGCCCTTATGGATCCATCACTACAAAGTCCTACGCCACGTCTGTCGGTCCCTATGTATGCTTAGATCTTTAAAACTTCGCAATGGATTTTGATTTTAAAAAAGCTTTCGACTCTATCTCGCATCGCAGTATATGGGAATCATTAAATAACCAATCGGTCAACAATAAATATATAAATATTTTAAAAAATATTTACTCTCAAAGCTCAAGTCGAGTTAAGCTGGATAGAGCCGGGCCTGCCATCAGTATCAACAGAGGAGTCAGGCAAGGTGACCCAATCTCACCGAAATTATTCATAGCTGTCTTACAGAATATAATGGCAGACCTGCCATGGTCGAAGAGGGGCATTAATATAAATGGAAAACATCTGAGCCATTTGCGTTTCGCTGATGACATTGTTCTGATGTCGGAAAATCCGCTGGAACTCAACACTATGGTCAAAGAATTACAAGCAGCTAGTGAATATGTGGGTTTAGAGATGAACCTTAGCAAAACAAAGGTCATGACCAACAGCGAGATGACTCCTATCTATGTCAAAGACATGCCGCTCGAATACGTCCAGGAGTACGTATACCTAGGTAAACAAATCTCCTTCAGAAAAAATAGGAATACGGAAGAAATAGATCGAAGGGTAGCTATTACTTGGAAAAAATATTGGGCTCACAAAGAGATATTTAAATCAACCCTCCCGATCAGAGCAAAAAAGACCATATTGGACTCTACAATTTTACCTTGTCTCACTTACGGTTGCCAGACTTGGATATACGACAACAAGGCGAGAAACAAGATCCAAACAACACAGAGATCTATGGAGAGAAGTTGTTTAAGTATCAAACTAAGCGACAAAATACGAAACACAGAAATTCGCAATAAAACTAAAGTAACAGATGCTCTCAAATTTTCTCAAAGTCAAAAATGGAGGTGGGCCGGGCACGTTGCAAGGTACTCCGATGATCGATGGACAATCAGGGCAACTAAATGGAAAGGTCCACAGGGCACCAGAACTAGAGGCCGACCCAGCGCCCGTTGGCAGGACGAGATTGTAGCGAATGCCGGACGAGACTGGATAGCCACCGCTTCCGATAGAGGAAAGTGGAATTCTTTGGAGGAGGCTTTTACCCGAAGGGGGTCCACACATTAATTCTATTTTATAATTGATTATCATGTTTACATATTATTATTGCTATCTTTATTACATATAATTATTTGAACTTACAACTTTTTATTACATGAAATTCATCAATCTAAAGTAATTATAAATCGATTTATTTTAATGAATATTTGTTTTCTAATTTAATATAATTTTATGTTTTATTTTAATTTTGTAATTGAGTTTATGTTTAATTTCACTATATTTGACAATTGCAAATATTTATTGTTATTTTTTGATTATTAATTGTGATCACATATCATATTATACTTTAAAAAATTATGTCAATTTATAATTTTATTATATTACATGAAGTTCAATTATCTTAAGTAATTTTTAAATCGATTTATTGTAATGAATGTTTCTAGTCTTTGTAATTTATTAGTTGATTGCTATTATTTGATTGTAATTTGATTATTATTTGATTGTGTGGAATGAATAAAGCTTTATTATTATTATTTCCTTTATTCCGTTATTTACATATAAATTTACATTTTTAAATATTCTAATATAAGATTATATAAAAAACATTTAAAAATATAAAAAAATAGTAGTCCACCAGCGCCGGGAACAGGGTCCGAGCTGCCGGTGGTCAGGGCTCTTGAGAGAGGAACCTCCTAACAATACGCGCCGTGTCCAGAAGTACTGCTTTCTGAATCAAGCCCTTGATCCAGCTGCCAAGCGAGAGCCTCCTAAGATGTTGGTCGAGGCTCTTGGCTATTAAGCCATTGGCCGACACGACTATCGGCACAATGACTGCTGTACTCACATCCCACATGTCGACAACCTCGCGAGCCAGATCTAGATATTTTTTTTTTTTATCTTGCTCTGCTTTCACGAGGTTCTCGTCGTGCGGGACCGTTATATCAACAATCATTGTGCGACGCTCCAATCGATCTATCACCACAATGTCAGGCCTATTGGCAATAACAGTCCTGTCGGTGGTGATAGGTCGGTCCCAATACAATGTGATATTACCATTTACGAGAACTGGGTCGGGCGCATACTTATAGTATGGCACTTCTGACTCCACAAGGTTGTATTTCAAAGCAAGTTGCTGGTGGATAATCCTGGCAACAAGGTTGTGTCTATGCAAGTACTCTCCGTTAGCCAGACTAGAACACCCAGAAATAATGTGTCGGATCGACTCTACCGGACGGTGGCATGCCCGACATATGTCAACCGTGCCGTCCTTCACAATGTATTTGCGGTAGTTATTCGTCATCATAACTTCGTCCATAATTGCACAAACAAAACCTTCGGTTTCCCCGAAGAGGTCACCAAAGCGTAGCCAGGATACGGACGCTAAGAAGTCTACATCAGGGCCATGTAGGGCCCGGTAAAAGCGTCCGTGAAGCTCCTTGCCTTGCCATTCTTCCCTGCGGTCATTAGTGTCTAATACTTTAGGCTTGCGCCAGTTCTCGTTAGCCAGGGAGAGCGGGGTGAGGCCCTTGTCCACTGAGACCACATCTCGGTGCATCTCCACGTCGGCTTCCAGGAAATATTCCCTGAGACTGCATACCTCTCGGTTGTGCAGGTTCTTAGCATTTAAGAAGCCTCGACCCCCGCACTTCCGAGGGATATACAGTCTCATCATCGACGACCGTGGGTGATGCATTCGATTTGCGGTCAGCAGTGTGCGTACCCTCCTATCCAGGGCATCAAGTTCCGTCTGAGTCCATTTGAGTATGCCGAAAGAGTACATTAAAACCGGCATGACCCAACCATTGAAGGCGCGCACCTTGTTTCCACCTGAAAGAAGGCTATTTAAAACCTTCTTCAGGCGACCAAAGAAGCGCTCCCTCAACGATTGCTTCATGTCAGTTACATTAATGCCTAACGCTTCCGACATACCCAAATACTTATAGCTCTCGGATGAGGAAAGAGATCTTAGGTGTATGGAATCCGAGAGCTGAAGTCCCTCGGATTCCATAATCTCCCCTCGCTTTACATACATGACCGCACATTTGTCCACACCAAATTCCATCCTGATGGCGTTACTAAAAGTTTCAGTTACTTTCAGTAGCTCCATCAGTTGCAATTTGTTGGGGGCAAAGAGTTTCAGATCATCCATGTAAAGCAGGTGAGATATAACCTGACCATCTTTCCTCAACCGGTAGCCTAGTCCTGAATTCTCCAGCAATGTGCTTAGAGGATTCAGGGCTAAACAGAACCAAAGTGGACTCAGACTGTCGCCCTGGAATATTCCCCGTTTAATCC
This sequence comes from Xestia ashworthii, assembly GCA_950022955.1. NCBI lineage: Eukaryota > Metazoa > Arthropoda > Insecta > Lepidoptera > Noctuidae > Xestia > Xestia ashworthii. Next base: position 19,549,506 of record OX465565.1, on the reverse strand, counting down.
ATACAGGTTCATCGTTCCCCTGGATCTGTCGACATCCTGGATATCGAAGGACCGTTCTCCATTGCCCCATACATGACTCAAGGAAGACGCGTAGAGTTGCATCTATTTTGTACAACTCCAGCACCCTCATGAGCCATGTATGAGGCACAGAATCATAGGCCTTCTTATAGTCTATCCAACATGTAGACAGATTCTTTCGGGAGCGGCGAACCTGTTGGCTAATGGCCATATCAATGAGGAGCAGCTCCTTAGTACCGCGGGACCCGTTCCTACATCCATTCTGAGAGGCAGACATGATAGAATTACTCTCAATATGTTTGTTGATTTTTGCTCTCAAAATGGATGTAAGAACTTTATAGACCGTTGGTAAACAAGTGATTGGTCTATAATTTTTGGGCTCCGCAGTACTACCTGATTTATGGAGCAGGTGGGTAATCCCTGTCGTCATGAACTGGGGCAGCGACCCTGACTCTAAAGCTGATTGAAACTGGGACGCCAAGCGAGCGTGTGATCTTTGGAACCACTTGATCCAGAAGTTGTGCAGTCCGTCTGGCCCTGGAGATTTCCAGTTAGGCAGCGGACGGACTGCACAAGCTACGTCTTGGGGGCTGATGATGATTGCCCCCATTTCCGGTATTTGATCACACACTTGTTCAACCTTCCGGATCCAATCGCCCTCAGTGTGACTGACAGGCACCGACCAGATGCTGCGCCAGAATGAACACATGGCATCATCATCCGGTAGACGCGTGTCAGTCGCACCTTGGTCCGGTCGCTCCCAAGCCCTATATACCCACCTTTCATCACTTTGGAATGTGCGATTCTGAGTATATCGCTCCACTCGCCGCTTATACCGACGAATACGGCTTGCCCATGCACAGATTTTCTGCTTTAGGAAGTCTATACGCTCTGTGACGCGGGACAAGTAATCTCGAAAACTAATATCAGTTCCCGAGAACGCCCGCCTCACAAAGCGCATCACTCTAGGGCGAGTATTGCCCTCCCTGAAGCAGATTAACTTGCCGATGAGTGCCCTAGCCACACCGATACGTCGCTCAATCCTGCACTGCCAAGCTGGAACAGCTAATTTCGGTCGTGTAGCTCTGTCATTGTTGGGGAATTTGACTTGAGCTACACGACATGCCGCTACAGCTCCACAGTACAATATTGAGTGGGTATCGGCGAGGTCTTTGCTGCTGTCAAAGCAATTTGACAGCTGCGAATCTAGAGCACACACCAGCGCCTTGTTTTTCTTATGCATAGGCAAACGAGGCAAACGTGGCCTAAGTTCAGGCGGTGTGGAACGATACTCCCGGAACGCGGCCTCCAAAGCGCTCCTCAATTGTGCGTTGCATTGGGTACTCACGGATGTAACTTCGTCACCATCCTCTTCACCATCGCAGTCGGATCGCGGCGGCGCACTGGGAATACTTTCCTGTACTGCGATCATTGGCGAAGCAGGCGTAACCAAGTTACTCCGTGATTCGGAGCGTAGTCGATCAAGTACGGTGTCATCCAACATATGGTTACGCTGGATGGCCCGCACCTGATCCGACAGTCGTTGTGCCTCTACGTTGACAGCCGGTTCAAGTACCTGAAACAGAGAGAGCATTCGACCACGGTACGCAGTCAAGTTGCTTCCCCCCTCAGTAGCCCCATAATATGCGCGCATGACGTTTTCATTAATGGACTGAGTCCATCGCATGCGCGACACATTTCCACCGGCAGCGGGGACCCTGCTCGAGGCCTGTTGGCCTCGTGGTCCCAAGCCCGCTGGTGGCCGTCCTCTTCCTCGTCGTCGTCCTCGTGATGATGGTGGTGGTGGTGGTGTCGACGGCGGGGAGAAAAACTCGTCGCTCGAGCTCGACGCAACTGCAGCGACCGGTGACACGGTGCGCACGGGTGTGGCACGTCCCGGCGGCTGCGAGGCGGAGCTGAGCGACGAGCCCGGAGATGGTGGGTGTGCTTCGCTTTGTATTTTGGCCCGGTGCCTTGTTATCATAGGTGACATTTTGACAATTTCTATGTGGTGGTAATGAGTTCCTTGCTATGGTCCATTTTTATGATATTTAATTGTCCAACGTGTTTGAGGTTGTTTTTTTTTTCTTCTTTATCATTATTTATTGTTACTTATTACTTATCTGAATAAATTTGTAAAATAAGATATTAACATTCGGAACAGGAAAAATTTACGACTTGTCACTTTGACACTCGGGCCACAGATTATTATTATTATTATTATAATGGATTTTGATGCGGATTTTTTAATAGATAGAGTGGTTCAAGAGGAACGTTTTAATATATGTCTTGATAAGCGGGGGAAGCCGCGGGCATCAGCTAGTGATATTATAATAAGCATAATTTATTTTCGTACATGTATTTATTTGAGGATGAGGAGATGATTACTTATGTAATTTTATGATAATTTCGATGTAGGCGAGGCCACACGCAAAGGCTAGTCTATCTATCTTATCAAATTAAAAATCAATTGCACCATGTATGACGGAGCATTACTTAAAAATAGCTGTTTTTGAAGTGAAAACTACTTTAGGCGCGTTGAGCACTTTTTGGATAAATAAAAATCATGGAACTCGCGTGATAATCACCTAACGCTTCGTAGCCGATCCGCTACGGCGTAGCAGCACATAAATGTGCACGGGGCACAACCCGTAGCAGTGCTACGACCAATTTTCAAGTGACTAGTTTTTACCCTAACCTTGTTTTGACCGCATGTGTTTTTGTTTGGTGTGTTGGTAACTTGTCAGGACGTTTTTTTTGCTTCTTATTTCCTTTATTATAAAATTGCACCCGTGCAAAGCAGGGGCGGTAATAATTACTAAACTATTCTTCTATAAAAATATTTTTTATAATCTACATAGGTTAAAATAGCAACTTTAATCTGTGCCGATTAAAGTAGCTATTTTTGCAATCGGCTTCATATCATACTGGTATTGCAAATAAACTTTTTTTCTGTTGCAAACTTGTCAGAACTTCAGGAGTCAGATGCGGGCGGTCTGTGTAAAGTTACAAAAATGTTTTCAGGTCATATTTTTTTGGAAAGTTTAATTTTAGAGCGGGTCTTTTAGTTACTAAGGGGTTTGACAGTGCTGGATAAGTACATCCACATTATTTCAGCTATGTTTCAAGACCCCATGCCTAAAAAGGTGCGAGGGATGCGAGACTAATTTTCTGCCTAGCCTATTCTAAATATGTTGGACTTCCAGTCTAACTGAATGCAGCTGAAAACCGGTATTGAGCGCAAACATGAAGTGACTGCCCACTGGGGTTGAGCATAATGGCATCGACATTGTTAACAAAATTCCAATGAAACTTTGCTTAGAAAACCAAAAGTCATATTTAAAAATAATTAATAGAAATATTTTGCATAAGATACGTTACTATAATGCTTAGATTGTTTACTAAAAATCATTGTCTATGATTAATTTTCAAAAGAAATAAATACCTAATAACAAACGTACCTATTGAGATTACCGTCCTTTTTCCTATAATCTATTTAACTGATATTAGTATTGTTTTGTACAACGGGCCGGTGTCCACAACTCCACGTCAAAGCGCGTATTTTGCGTACGGGCTAAAATCTACCACGCGGGCCCAGCGCAGTTTTTGGTAGATGTCACATGTCTTCGAATTTTTGGTTCTAGGGCATGCCGGTTTCCTCACGATGTTTTCCTTCACCGTTTGGAGAGCAGTGGTGATGAAATAAATTACACAAAGTAATGCGCCTGTGCTGGGTTCGAACCCACGACTTACTGCTCGTAAGTCGGGGCCGCCACCACTGGGTCACCGCTGCTCTCAACTGATATTAGTAATAGATAGGGTAATATCGAACGAAAACGATAGTGGCCGTTTTAGACTTTCACGGTTTTTCACTATGTTTAGAGCGATTCCGCACTACGTCCGATCCGAATCCGATCCGAACCCGGTCCGGAGTAATCGTAGAACTATTTCTATGGTAGTTTACGCACTATATCCGTCATCCGATTTTGTGTTGTAGTGTACTTTCACGGGTACGGATCGGACTCGGATCGGACGTAGTGCGAGACCGCTCTTAAAGTACTTAGAAAAACCGGCCAAGAGCGTGTCGGGCCACGCTCACTGTAGGGTTCCGTAGCTTCCCAGACCATTAAAAATACCAACATTTTTCGTCAGCAAAAATAACTTTGTTTTTCATAGTATTTGTATGAAAAACAAAGTTATCATTTGCGTTTTTTTGAAAAAGTGCTATATAACTCAAAAACTATTCAACTCATCAAGTTGAAAATAATTTTCCTAGAAAGTTCATATAAAGGTCTACTTCTGTGATTTTTTTCATATTTTTTAAACTTATGGTTCAAAAGTTAGAGGGGGGGGGGACACATTGTTTTTGACTTTCGGAGCGATTATTTCCTAAAATATTAATATTATCAAAAAATGATTTTAGAAAACCCCTATTCATTTTTAAATACCTATCCAACAATATATCACACGTCAGGGTCAAAATTAAAAAAAAATCGCTCCCCACTTTACGTCTGGGGGAGGTACCCTAATAAAAATGTTTTTTTAAATTTTTATTTTTGCACTTTGTCGGCATGATTGATATACATATTGGTACCAAATTTCAGCTTTCTGGTGCTAACGGTCACTGAGATTATCCTCGGACAGACAGACAGACAGACAGACAGACATGGCGAAACTATAAGGGTTCCGTTTTTTGCCATTTGGCTACGGAACCCTAAAAAAAGTCACGGATATAATCCCGTAAGTACTTTAAGTGTAACGATAGTGGCGTCAACGATCAGACATTTTAATTATAAGTCAGTAGAGAGAGAGAGAGAGGGACGCTGATTTATTGAACGATTTACTCATAATAAGCAATTTGTTGCTGTTATAATTTGATTTTTAATTAGCTTTTTGCAGTGATTAATTGGTAGATCGGTAGCCAATTACCGTCAACCAGTAATTTGTACCTAGCCTAGCAGTGAGGCTAGGGTTTTACACTTACAAAGTGCATGTTTGAAGGTTTAATTACGATGTTTTCCATAACATTAAGACATGGAAGGATACAAGGTTGTATTAAAATTAGGGAAATTATAAAACGAACGAATAAAAAACTGCAACTGATGATGAGATACTGTTTTAATAACTTGAGCGGTATGAATTTGAGTAAACTAACGACGAATATTGATTAATAAAAAAATTCAGCACGAGCTTACTGAAAATGGGAAAATTCTAGTATTGCAACTAAATGATTAGATGAGCGATTAGAAATACAGTGAGGGCCACTTTGGTCCCAAAACTCAGACTTTGGGACATGAGGAGCTTAGGCGGATGGGCTGCGGAGCGACGATGATATGTCTGACGGGAGATAGAGCGGCAGTTTTGTCTCTCTGATCTGTTGAGCGTCGACTACGCTCAGTATAAATAAATCATTTGCCAGATATTGAAAAAATAATGCAGGGCGTAATATTGAAACTCAAACAAATGTTAGGTCGCTCAAATATTATGAATCTTCTCATTTTGTATTTGGAGTAAATCAAATTAATGTTTGTAAGTTGCTGTTCTATTGATTTCTCGTCACACGAGAAACGAGAAATCAATAGAACAGCAACTATAACGTAATATTACCGTAAATTATTTACAGTCACGCGTTTAAATACTACCCTCAAAATTATAGAATTTAATTGTTACGAGCTGGGTATGAGATAAATTAATTACTACCGATTAAACAACAAAAAATAACTTTATTAATCACAAAAGAATTAAAACTTAATCACAAATACACTACTGTTCACTATTCGCTTAGATATCGCACTTCTAGTTCATTTCGATTCGCTTCGTTGTGTAGCCAAAATCAGACTGCCAGTCGCGTTTTTTTTTGGGTAGTGCATCTCGCAGTTCAGTCTAGGAAGACTGGCTTCTGCTTAACCGGGCAAGTCCTGTGGATGCCTTGAAATTTAAGGCCTCCAGCCAGGGCAAAAATGACTAAAAACTAAGCGACAGCGCTCTAAGGGCACCCCCTGTGGGGTACGGACCTCGGCTTAGGGCGTCGCTGGGGGCAGCAAAGGGACAGGCTGGATCTGGCTGTCATTATTTAGGGACTGTTTTATTACTACAGGCTCAGCATCGCGGGCTGGCTCGAGCAAGGGTTGGGGCTGCCAGTCGCGTGTCGGCACTGTGCTTTTATACTTGTCAACAGACAAAAAATATTCACGAATAGTCTAGCGGCGGTGTGTAGAACTGCTTCATAAAAAATATCAACAAAAAAACGTTAACAAAAAAATACAAAAAGAACTGCTTGCAAATTTATATCTATACTAATATTATAAAGCAGAAGAGTTTGTTTGCTTGTTTGTTTGTTTGTTTGGTTGAACGCGCTAATCTCAGGAACTACTGGTTCAAATTGAAAAATTATTTTTGTGTTGGATAGTCCATTTATCGAGAAAGGCTTTAGGCTATAAAACATCACGCTGTGACCATTAGGAGCGGAGCAGGAATGAAAAATGTTGCAAAAACGGGGATTTTTTCCCTCTCTTATTTGACGCATACGCAGTTGCGTGGGTCAGCTAGTAAAAGATAATAACAACGTCAACAACGTGTACAAAAGAAAGAAGTAAGTACTTTATGCCCTCGGCGTATGGTCGAAATTATAATGACGATTCCTTATTTTTCATAAGAAGGTTGCGAATGTGGACCTACTTAACTTCAAAACTAATAATAATGGGAAAGCACTAGAATTTTCAACGCAAACATACTGTAATCACGTGTATTCTCGAATGTTCTCATAGGTACGCTATAACAGTGTTATAACATCGTGAGGAAGCCAGCATGTCTGAGAGATATTTCTGTACGGCATGTAAAGCCAAGCCAGGCCTATGAGCGGCATTAAAACTTTGACACCAGGTTAGAACCACACGATAAAGAAAGACGAAGTGAACTTTATGTTGTTGTCACTATGGTGAATGTTGCGTACTGTTGTTGGTGTACAAAACAATACCTCAAAAATCTTTGAAACTAGTCAACCCATTTTCACGAAAAGATAATATCCAACAGAAAAGATCTCTCAAAACTGAGATTAGACCCATCAAGCGCTAGACCCATCAAGCGATGCAATCCAATCTGAAAGAGCATTGTGGAAAATTGTAGAACATTTTTCATTATTAGATGGAATATCTTCATTATTTAACTCTTCAGTTAGACTTCGGCGAACAAATTGGAAAATACGCTCGAGGCCTTTTTAATTCTGTGGAAACTAATCTTGGAGATATTGGTTTAATTCTTAGAAGCCTTCTTTTCAACCGACTTCTAAAAAGAGGAGGTTCTCAATTCGTCTGTATTTTTTTTTTTTTTTTTTTTTTTTTTTTTTTTGTGTTTGTTACCTCAGAACTTTCGACTGGGTGAACCGATTCTGATTATTCTTTTTTTGTTCGAAAGCTGGTGCTTCCCGTTGGGTCCCATTTTAATTTGTTGAAGATCTGATGCTGATCTTCGGAGATATACAATGGAACTCTTCAAAACTAGACGGCAAATCTGCAGTGATTGCTGCATCCGCTTGTAGGTTCATTGTTTATACTACATCATGACGTAACATCACGCCTGTATGCTCTGAGGGGGTACGCAGATGTGTATAATATACCCAGATTTCGACAATGTTTGTTACGTCAGAACTTTCGACTGGGTGAACCGATTTTGATGATTCTTCTTTTATTTGAAAGCTAGTGCTTTCCGTCTGGTTCCATGTCAATTTGGTTAAGATCTTATGCTGATCTTCGGAGATATAAATGGAACTCTTCAAAAATACACGGCAAAGCTGCAGTAATTGCTGCAATCGCTTGGTTGTTTATTGTTTATGCAACATCATGACGTAACGTCACACCTGTATGCTCTGAGGGAGTACGCAGAAGTATACAATACACCCAGATTTCGACAGTTAGACGTGAAAAGTTCCATTCAATGGGATCCTGGAGAAATAGAGGTAACTCCTTAACTTTATAGGCACACCAGAAGCGGTTTGGGTAGTTTTAGGCAGAGTACAATCTCGGAGTGATCCCATTTCGATTTGATAAAGATCTGGTGACTTCGGAAGATAGGCAACTGAACTTCTTAATAAAATATGATAGCAAATGTACTGGGATCGCTGAAGACTCACGTATGTCTATTGTTTACACCAGTTCATAACAAAAAATCACACCGATACGCTGTGAAAGGGTAAGCACCTGTGAACCACTAAAAAGTGAAAAATAAAAACTTTTTTGCAAAAAATATAACCGACTTCACACAAAAAAGTGAAAAATAACTTCAGCTTCAGAAGTCGGTGACAAAAAAACTAAATCAATCAAACAAAGGTCACCGACTTCTGAAGCTGAAGTTATTTTTCACTTTTTTGTGTGAAGTCGGTTATAATTTTTGCAAAAAAGTTTTTATTTACTTTATTTTTGGGATAAGTTTGCTACGGGATTTTTGAAATATTATGATCGTAATAAACTCGATGAATGATATTCGTAGATTAAAATACAATGTAAACCTAACTAGCAATATTGTAAAACAGTTGTGTTTCAATTTTGGTGTATGTACAATAAAGTATATTATTCTATTCTATTTTACTGTGAAAGAACTTGTGAAATTCATTTTAATTCGTTAATGTATTTTTTTATAAGATAACAGTGAAATTTAAGTGGAGAGCAGCGGTGGCCCAGTGGTGGCGGCCGCGACTTACGTTCAGTAAGTCGTGGGTTCGAACCCAGGCAGGCGCATTACTTTGTGTAATTTATTACATCACCGCTGCTCTCAAAACGGTGAAGGAAAACATCGTGAGGAAACCGGCATGTCCTAGAACCATAAATTCGAAGACATGTGACATCTACCAATCCGCACTGGGCCCGCGTGGTGGATTATATAGCCCATTCCCTCTCATAGAGAGGAGGCCTGTCCCAGCAGTGGGAACATTAATAGGCTGATGATGATGATGATGAGTGAAATTGTGAAACGATTTTCCAAAATAAAAGCAAAAAAATGTTTATTATGCATTTTTCTAAATACTACGCTATCACTACATATTATAAAATAAAGTCCTCCGCCGCGTCTGTCTGTCTGTTCGCAATAAACTCAAAAATTACGGCATCGATTTTTATACTGTTCACCAATGGTAGTAGTTCTCGAAGTTTTAGTGTATAATTTGTACGCGGGCAAAGCCACGGGCAAAGTCAGCTAGTTAGCCACTAAACAACTCTCTCAAAACAGTTACAAAAATTTCACATACGGACCTAGTACAAACGCACAAAGAAAAAGTGAAGTAAAGAACATTTTCAATCGATTCATACTCACTTTTCTTTTCTATAGAACTTATGTTGGTAGATTAAGTAGATACCCGAAAAGCCACGTAACGTTTGCCGTGGTCCAAACACACTAGGTACAAGTAAATTTGTGAATGCGCGACAAACGCGACTCACTAAAGGCACACAACGCAGCCATTGAATTGTCTGTCACGTGTATTTGGTGCGTCGATTCACGCGTGAATAAATACGTCAGCCGTGGGTTTGCTAATGTGAACGCAGCCTAACTGCTTGACCACAACCTACCAGCTTATACGACACGCGTGTGGCGAAAAGCGACTACGGAGACAACAAAATTAATGAATAGGCTAGTTTCCACCATCAATAAATTGCAAATCTATTTAGTCCGACAAATAATGACACGTATTTTTTGTGATTGTAAATCAATTAATGTTGACCAAAGTTAAAACGCGTCAAAACTCGGGAGTGAGGGCTCGTGACGTCCTGACGGACAGGGCCGTCATCTACCCCAGTCGCTGCGGAGATTGGAACCGGCGAGAGATGTCGTGCGGTGTCCCACAGGGATCGGTTCTGGGACCGCCCCTGTGGAACATCGGTTACGACTGGGTGCTGCGCGCCGACCTCCCTAGTGGTGTCAGCGTCGTTTGCTACGCAGACGACACCCTGGTGCTGGCACAGGGGAGGTCGCACGAGGCGGCGGCCGACAATATGACACGCGGGGTTGCGATAGTCGTAGAGAGGATCCGGCAACTGGGTCTCGAGGTGGCACTGCACAAGTCCGAGGCCATGTGCTTTCATGGGCCTCGGAATGCGCCACCGTCGAGATCCACACTGACGGTGGGAGGGGTATCCATCGGCGTCGAGTCGACGTTAAAGTACCTAGGACTCGTCCTCGACAGCCGGTGGAACTTCGTGGAGCACTTCCGACGTTTGGCCCCCAGGCTGGAACGGACCGGGGCTGCCTTCAGGCGGCTCCTGCCCAACCTTGGGGGGCCAAACGCCTCCTGCCGCAGGCTCTACGCGGGGGTCGTGCGGTCCATGGCCCTTTACGGGGCCCCAGTGTGGGCGCGTTCCTTGAAGCGGCGTGCCGCTCATTATCTGAACGCGCCCCAAAAAGTGGTGGCCGTAAGGATGGTCCGTGGGTACCGCACGATCTCCCGCGAGGCAGCGGGCCTGCTTGCCGGATTGCCGCCATGGGATCTGGAGGCGATAGTCCTCGCGCGCCTACACGAATGGCGCGCGGAGGTACTACGCCGGGGGGAAACTCCGCTGCCGCGGCAAATTGCCGCCCAGCGGACTGACCTCCGGCGCGATCTCATGGCGACATGGAGAGAGCGACTGTCGCAACCCCGTGCAGGGCACGCCACGATAGTGGCGGTAAGTCCCCTCTTTGAGGAGTGGCTAGAGAGGCGCCACGGCGTCCTCACCTTCCGCCTGACGCAGGTCCTCACCGGACACGGATGTTTCGGGAGGTACCTGCACCGAATCGGGCGGGAGGAAACGCCCGGGTGTCTCCACTGCGAGGATCGACCGGAGGACACGGTGGAGCACACGGTGGAGGTCTGCCCTGCGTGGGCGGAGCACCGCCGTGTCCTCGTAGCGGCGATCGGCGGCGGCGACCTCTCGCGTCCGGCCCTGGTTCAATCCATGGTCCGGAGCGAGACGGAATGGGAAGCCGTCACCTCCTTCTGCGAAGCAGTCATGCTGGCGAAGGAGGTGGCGGAACGAGAGAGGGAGAGAGCCTCTCTTCCCGGCCGCCGCGGGAGACGCACCGGGCGTCGGGGGCCACGTGGTGGCTACCGGCCACCGTAGATGCGGGCCTGTGGACGGTAAGCTATGGGCTAGCTAGCCGTCCGTCCGTCTATTGACGACAGGCCGTGTCGACGGCGCGTTCGTGTTCCACGCGCGCCTCAAAGAGATGTCAGCAGCAGAGAGGGGCCCGCAAGGGCCGAAGCCTGCCGGGGTTGCGGGACTGTTCGAAAGAGATACCGCGGCCCCGGAACGTAAAGGGCGAGGAAGGAACATGGATGGGTTTTAGTCAGTAAGAGTCTGACACTCCCTCCCGCTCCGCCCAGAGTGGGAGAAGTCATTTGATGATTTCCCATCCTAAAAAAAAAAAAAAAAAAAAAAAAAAAAAAGGGCTCGTGACGTCAGAACGCACTAAAAATATGCCACGGCATAACGAATTGACAATTTTAAAAGTACCGTCTCTTCGTCAATTTTGGTTTACGTTAGAAACGAAAAAATGTGGGTCAAATATTTTTTGATAATCTAACTGACGGACTTATTAGATTTTTTTTATAGTCTACCCTATTTATAGTGTAGCGCGACGGTACTCATGTGAAGGAAGCAAGTGAGGTGCAGACGCCAGCAAATCGCGCTACAATCTGTCTTTAATAGATTTTCAACTTTATCGCTAAAGCATTAGCGTATCGCATAGGCGTATCTTATAACCCAGTACTAACTGAGTTGTGGAGGTCAGATAGGCAGTCGCTCTATGTTGAATACTGGTACCCAGCTGCATCTGGTGAGACCGGAATCCAACCACAACGTATTTGGGAAAAAGCTGGCAGATAATGATGATCGCTAAAAGCATTAGGTTTTAGGTTAATCGGGTAAATTTGTCAGTTTTCGGTAGCTTGATGTATTGGCGTCTGTACACGCGTGTCGCTTGACAGAAATCGCATCGCCTGAGTTTGTGAACGGGGCATAATGTCGAACATTTCAGGTCCTGAAAATCGCAAAAAATCTGATTAAAACAACAAAATAACATTTATTTTCTTTTTTAAACTTTCACGATCATCACATCATAAAACATATAAAAACGGGTATTTATCGCGAATTTACCTTTAATTTAAGCCCGACGTTTCGACCGGATTGCACCAGCCGTGGTCGCGGGGAGACTCCCTGCGTTATCATAATGTGTTAATAATGTTTTTCATAATAATGTGTTGTGATCGTGAAAGTTTAAAAAAGACAATTAGATACATTACACTCACCATTAGCCAGCGGTGTGCAACGCAAATGATTTATCGGCTAATTATGGATGCAGCGACGCGGACGTGGAAATTAGTGGCCGGTGCAACGCGGTCTTAGCGTCAGTTCACACCGAGACACGACGCGACGCGATGCGGCTCGACGGTACTGGAAGAGGCCAGTAATTTATGAACATTTATTTTGTCTATAAACAAAAATAAATAACAACCGTAATAGGTACTCATAAAACATTAAAAATATTAAGACATAATACCACAAAAATAGTTGCCAAACTAAATAATTGTGCCATTTCTGGCAACATTACGTTATATTATTTTCGGAAAACAGGATGAGGCTGTCTCATAAAAAGGGAGATGATTGCCCAAAGCATTTGTTAGGATAATAAATACTTGTATATTAATGTCTGTGATAATAAATAGGTTTCATATAAATATGTAGAGAAAAGCGTTTCTTTTCTGGATACAAAACTCCATTTTGGTCAAATAAAGTACTAATGTGGGCAATGAGGTGTGTGTGTTGTTTTTATTCATCTTCATAGCATTTTCCCAACTATGTTGGGGTCGGCTTCCAGTCTAACCGGATGATATTTTACATGGAGCGACTGCCTATCTGACCTCCACAACCCAGTTAATACTAGGTAATACGATACCACTTCGGTAAGACTGGTTGTCAGACTTTTTGGGCCACTGACTTCCTAATGACTGTCAAAGATCTACAAATGACAGCCGGGACCAACGACTTAACGTGCGTTCCGAGGCACGGAGGAAACTCGGTATGTAAGGGTTGGTCACCCATCCACAGACCAACCTAGAGAAGCGCGGTTTAATCTAAAGATCGACGCGAGCGGCTGTTATTATTTAGCCACGAGCTCCTAAGTGGAGTTCTTTATTTACTTAGGTAAGAATTCGAAAGGTTTAGTTGGTTTCACGAGCCCAGAATGTTCCCACAGCTGGGACAGACGCCCCCTCTCCATGAGAGGGAATGGGCTATAATCCACCATGCGGGCCCAGTTGGTTGGTAGATGAGTCTGATGTCTTCAAATTGATTCTAGGTCATGCCGGGTTTCCTTACGATGATCTCCGGCACCGTTTTGAGAGCAGTAGTGATGAAATAAATTACACCAAGTAATGCCTGGGTTCGAACCAACGACTTACCTACCAAATAATTGTTGGCTTGTAATTAGCAATAGTCCACAAGCATATCATATGATCCAATGTTGTCATTAGTCTGTGAGCTTTCTGTAAAACAAAGTAAATAAATAATAAATAAATCGGGTCCGCCACCACTGGGCCACTGCGTCTTGGTCAACCAGTAAACAAACAATGTTCTAACATTGATTCCGAAACTGTCAATTGTTATTTCAACAACATAAAAACTGATGAACTCTTCGATCAATAATAGTACTGAAGTCACAATATTTCCAAAAGAAAATAAACTTAAAATAATATTTCATGAATTCAGTATCGATACCAAAATGAACATTCACCCTCAATATCAAAGATGGAAAGCCGCGATCACCGTTGATAGCGCCATTGAATTTTTGACTTTGTGCGCTAAGGTTAACGTTGGAAATCCAACAGCTTGTTCAATATCCGTTACAACTTTTCTCCACCGTCGATTAAATGTATACCTATTCTATACACTATGAAACAGTAATTACATACGGCTTCTCTTGCCAAGCTAAATGCCAAAATGCTACACCACTAAATCAATCTGTGTTCCAAACCAAACATGTTCTAGAAGCTTCAGATTAGCTGACACTAATTTGTGTCTAGACTAAACTGGAGACGATACATTTTAATGAATGCAGGCGTTTCTGCATGAATGGCAGAGCTGTTTAGAAGCTTATGTATTAGAACATAACATCAATCCCTGAAGGTTTAGGCAAAGATATACCTAATGGTACACCAAGATTTAGTCAGATATGTTAAATTTGACAGTCGCTACAGGTAGTCAGTGGCCCAAAAAGTCTGACAACCAGTCTTACCAAGTGTTATCGTATTACCCAGTATTAACTGGGTTGTGGAGGTCATATAGGCCGTCGCTCCATGTAACATACTGGTATTCAGCTGCATCGGTTAGACTGGAAGCCGACCCCAACATAGTCGGCCAGATGATGTGAAAGTCCCAAATAAATAAATAAAATTATTAGGGTGTGAGCTTATTGCCATCAACCGGGCACAGACTCCAGGGCTGCTACCGAGAAATTCCGGATTAAAAAACCCAATAACACTTCGCCCGATCCGGGAATTGAATCAAGGACCTCTTGCCAAGCAGTCGCACTTACGACCGCTAAACCAACGAGGTAGTTCATTTTTTTAAATAAATATGAATTAAAAACTGATGATGATCCTTGAGAGACACCAAAAAACTAACTCAAAAAGTAATTTCAAATTGATATCTAATTATAGTTCTTGTTCTACTTTCTGAACCCATAAATAATCTCAACCAACTTTGGATATTCCAATCCATGCAATCAAACGCGGTACAAGAATATTTGTGTAGAATATTAGATTATTTCTGATTGGTAAAAAACAAAGAGTCCTCATGAATGTATAACGATTCAAACAATTGGCGCTGAAGACTGCAGCATAATGTTATGTGTCGAGATTTGAACATGGAGATGATTGTTTTTCTGAAGAATTTGAATTTAGCAATTTAAGCGCAATGTGATACATATACATATACAACGTGTAACGTTAAGGGGCCGGCGGAGCATGCGTCGTTCATACAAACGTAATACCAAAATAATTTGTAAATCATACATATTCTTAAGGTAGTGTGTATTTATTTCGATTGGATTATAGAATATCTATGTTTCCAAATACATATTTTGAAAGGACAATGATATAAAGACGAGATATGAGGAATTTGAAAATTTATATGGAAAACTTATTTTTTTCATAACTCTTGTTTAAACCAGTGTCCATTCAAAATGTATATTTGGGAACCTAGAAATTCTGTGATTCAATCGAAATAAATAGGCACTACCTTAAGAATATGTTTTATTTACAAATTATTTTGGTATTACGTTTGTATGAACGACGCATGCTCCGCAGGCGCCTTAAATGCGCAAAACCTCAGACACCCCAAATGATTTTCAATTCAATTGACCTAATGCTGAGAGAACACAAACATTTAAAAAAATTGAAAGGTCAAACTGGCACTTGTTATTATCGTCATGTTGATATTTTTTTGTTCTACATCATACCTGGGAATCTTCTAGTTACGGAGATATTGGGGGTCAAAGTTCCAACTTTTTCTATTTTTTTGTTCAATACAAGATTTTAATATTACTTTAAACAACTCTACGACCTCCGTGCTATTCAATCTATTCACCTGCACAATGTTTTGAATGAGTTACAGGTCTGGCTCAGGGTTCAACCACAAAACATGATTTTACACTCCAAAAAAAAAGTAGTTTCCCAGCGGTAATTTTACGTAAAGTTACTTAGTTTGATGTACAGTATGCTTGGTTGACGGCTTTGTGGTGAGTCTGTTTACATCCTGTATAGTGAATTCGCCGATAACACTTAATACGAGTATTATATATACAGCTTTTATTAGCTATATAATATCTCAGAAACTGAAGTGAAAAGGGTCCCATTGTTGAATGGCAAACGGCCATTAATAGAATTAGTTCCGGGTGCCTTCAGTTATCTGTGTACAATACAATTGGTATCAGTTGCATTGATAAACAGAAAACGGTTCTGAATAATAACGGAGCTAAACAATCGTATTGTTTATTTAATATTATTCTGTGGTTTGAGTTGTAGAGGTTTGGACAATTATATTGTTGTTAAGACAACGTATTCTTACTTGGAACTAAATAATAGTTCTCCTGATTCTTTTCTGCCAAGGAGGCCAATCTCAGCGAAAACACAGGTACACACTTTTCTCTCACATTCATAGCCGGTGATCAGTTACTTGACTAACAGCATTACGTGCTTTCCAAATCACAGGGGTTAATACTGCCCACTTCTAAACTCCGAGCCACTACTGACAAAGTCCTCACGGAAATAACCAATAACCCTTATAAAATCATTTGCACGACTTGGGAACCAACCTCATGACAGCCTCAGCAGTTACTCTTGCTAGGAATAAATACAGAGTGCTGTAAAGGTACTGGATATTTATGATCATAATTATAGCAACTCCGCAAGAGAACCACGTTTACTGATGTAGCCCAAAGAATTGCCAAACTTAAGTAGCAGTGGGCAGGGCACTTTGCTCACAGAACGTATGGCCGATGGGGCGAATAGTTTTGGAGTGGTAACCGCGAACCAGAAGACGTTACGTTGGAAGGGGTCCACTAGGTGGACCGATGACCTGGTGACGGTTGCGGGGATGCGCAGGCTACGAGACGCACGGGACCAGTCGATGTGGTGACACTTGGGGGAGGTCTATGTCCAGCAGTGGACATCTTTCGGCTGAAATGATGATGATGAGAGCAACTCCTACACAACCCCACCAACGGCATTAAAATATTAACATAAATATGTATTAACATTGGTGAATACATTTACGACAACTCGTACAACATCGCATATAATTTAGAGTCGAGGGCTGTTCTCTGGATGATAATAAACCCGCCCATTTGGCATCCCCCCATGACAATCACGGGGTAAAGCGTATAAATCCACGTCCTTTCGTAGCTGTGACTATTCGCGGGGCCAAAGTACAGGGATATTCTAGAAGATTCATTATTAAAGAACCAAAATGTTTGTTCATGGTGAATGCTCCAGGATAGCCCGCAAAATTTAGGGTTCAAAGGTGTAGGAACGAGTTTTTCAAGGTCTAAATCGTTCCTACACCTTTGAACTTGGAGGGTTGTAATGATGATTTTGATGATTATAAATTCTATAACTACATTCGCGTACAGTCGCGAACAACATTTTAATCAACATACAACATATCACTGGCCTGCAAATTGCAAAAAACGTAAGAACAATTGAATTTCGCGGGCTATCCTGACGCTTGCCGTGTCTTGCGTATTGCGTGCCCTGCGGGCCTAAAATGGCTGCCTTAGCAGAACATAATATGAATCAAGTTAAAAAAAAAAAATTCTTAAAATGGACTCTAAGCTCATGTGAATAAAGTCCATTTTAAAGAATTTAAAATTTTGAGCGTGATTCATATTATGTTCTGCTAAAGTGGCCATTTTAGACCCCCTGGTCTCTGTACGTTACAGAAACTGGTGGACGCTACAGAAAACAAACACTTAGACGAATTCTGGGCCGACTCAGTGGAGTGTAGGTAGGTGTCTATGGCACTCAATGAAGGCGAAGATCATGATCGTGACCGCAGCGGGCCGCAACCTAAGTCCACGTTCAAAAATGTTGCTTCCCTATTTGAATCGAATTTACAAAATCGGTCCCGCCGTTTCAGAGATTAACCGGAACAAACAGACAGACAAAAAATAACAAAGCATTGTTTTGTTACCAGTACCGTAAATACTTTCATTTATGTATTCAGTAAAAAACTGTTATTTTGCAGAACAAACTTTATGTGTGTAAATTTGCATGCCTTAGGGTACATGGCTAATGGACACCATTGTTTATTTAAGACCTTTTATTTTGTACCCCTATTTGGAAATGAATAAATGATTATGATTATTATGATTATGAAAATACAAAAAATCAATTCATTCATTTTCATCAATTCATTCATTTTCATCAATATTCTTCAATTTTCCTAAATGCAGAAGTGGGTATTTTATTTTGTTCTCCCGTTCCGAACCCGTTCTAAGAAACATAAGCACTAAGATGCAGACACACACGAGTGTTGACTTTCTTCACATTACCTGTCTACTGGAACACCCAAGAAATAGTGGTTTATTTAAATTCCCCGACATCTTGGGGGTCGTTTGGGTGTACAATCACTAAGATAAATGCTGCGACATTCCACGCGGTCATCAGATATTATGCCAGTAAAAGGAATTGTATGTGTGTACGTTAGTTTATGTATTCGGCTTGGAAATAGGTCACACTTTGGTTGTCGCGAGACCGAACGCGAGGACTTATACTGTTTTAAGCATTTACGGTTTAAAACTAAACTTTAAATACTGTCTGTATATCCTTGATGAAAGAGGGAACAGATTTGTCAGCTCATAACAATTTATACACCATCTAACCGCATTATCCAGTCAACCCGCGATCTTGGTGCCTGCAACGACGTTGAAATATCAGGAGCTCAAAAAACTTACAATCACGGAAGATATCCTGTAAGTGACAGAATAAGTTTTGCTTAACTTATGTTTTGGAAATAAAAATCGGGGCAGTCTTCGGGGATTGCCGGTAGAAGTGATAACAAAAAGTACACAGGCCCGGCCCCAGTCGTAGCACTGCTACGGGTTGGGCCCTGCTCCCGCTTTGTGGTGCTACGCCGTAGCGGATCGGCAACGCGTGCAACGAAGCACGGGTGACGGTCACACGAGTTTAATGATTTATGGTCACCCAAAAAGTGCTCAATTCGCCTAAAAAAGTTTTCATTTCAAAAATCTGTCAGACTCACTATGAACTCTGATCAAGTGCAACTATTGAATTAACATTCCTGGCTGAGATTGGTCCGACCCAGAAATAAAACACAGCACCTCATGCTCAGCAGTCACGCTTGCGACCACTCGATCAATATTACATTTCTTGGGTTTTTCCATCAGGAATTTCTCAGTAGCAGCCTTGGAGTCTGGATTTGTGCCCAGTTGATGACAATAGACTCGCACCCAATTACAGGGAACTTTAACATAACTGGCGAAATATGGGTGACATTACATGCACCTCTATTCTTTTTTTTTTTCGGATGGGAAATCATTAAATGACCGACTCTGGGCGGAGCGGGAGGGAGTGTCAGACTTTTACTGACTAAAACCCAGCCATGTTCCTTCCTCGCCTTTTACGTTCCGGGGCCGCGGTATCTCTTTCGAACAGTCCCGCAGCCCATTACATGCACCTCTGTCTTGCCCTTTGGGGGTAACAGGCACTTTCTTTTCTTTTTTCTTTCTTTTATCGTGTGGTTAGTGTTTAAACTGGTGTCAGAGTTTTTATGCCGCCCATGGGACCTCTGACTTGGCTTACTTGGTAACAGGCAGAATCAGAATCAGATCTTTATTTACTTTGTTTTTTGCTTTTTTTATGTGTACCTTACTCTTTATACCAGACTGTTTTGTTTCCACCGGCTTCCCCAAATTCTTGGAAAACAAACTTTGTTTCACTATAATGTTGAATTCAGGATATACAAAGTTCACCTCAACATTCTGAGGTAATACGGCTTAATTTAGATCAATAACATGATTATATACTTATGGTTATTATATACTTGAACTTTGAAGATACACATAGGTATAGAACATAATATAGAAGCCTCAGGCGTTCTCTAATTATATGGAAAAAAACCTTGTTAATGTTACCTACAATATACTCGTAGCAAAGATATTGTTGTTTCTTGTGCCTTTCAAATAATAAGGTAATGTTGTTTCTTTGTTAAGTGGGTTAAAAAGGTTGTGAAGTCGAAGTAGAGGTTTGTTTTAATGAGTCGATTGAGGTATGAGGTCCTGTGTTCGATTCGTAGGTCAGGCAGTGCTATTGGTTTTTTCTATCACTGCCACTGAGACTGAATTTATGTCCAGAAAATAGGCTGGCCCCATTTTCTTTTTCGTTTGGGAAGTCATCAATGACTCCTCCAGCTCTGTGCGGAGCGGAAGGGATACAGGATGGATACTTTAACTGACTCTCTCTCTGGAGGATCTCTCCCTCTCACAGTCCGTCACCTTCTTCGCTAGCATGACTGCTTCGCAGATGGAGGTGACAGCTTCCCATTCCGTCTCGGTCTGGACCATTGATAGAACCAGGGCCAGGCACGAGAGGTCACCGCCACCGATTGCCGCTACGAGGACTCCACTGTGTGCCCCACTGTGTCCTCCAGTCGATCCTCGCAGTGGTGACACCCGGGCATTTCCTCCCGCTCGATTCGGTGCAGGAAACTCCTGAGACAACCGTGTCCGTGAGAACTAGCGTCACACGGAAGGTGAGGACGGCGTGGCACCTCTCAAGCCTCTCCTCAAAGAGGGGACTTATCGCCACTATTGTGGCTTTAGGCTCATCCCCTACAACATGAGACTTATACTGGTGAAATAATGATGTCCTGTTACGTACACCTCTTCCTGAACCCTGGTGGGATTACAGGTATGATGTTATGCTATCGACCAGGCACAAATCTGGCCTCTGTGGCTGCTAAAATCCCTGATGGAAAAACCCAGTAACAATTTGCCTGACCCGGGAATCGAAGCAGTCCTCATGCTCGGCAGTCGCACTTGCGACCACTAGACCAACGAGGTAGAAAGATATGATGAGAACAATGGTGGTGTGGTTAGAAATATGTAGATCATCATCATCTGCTCAGCCTTTTCCCGACTATGTTAGGGTCGGCTTCCAGTGTAATCAAATGCAGCATATCTGACCTCCATAACACAGTTAGTACTGGAAAAACTGGTTGGTGGTGGTAGTGACTGGTTAGAAAGGTGTGTTGATGAAAATCGAAAATACACATTGGGTGGAACACCTAATTGCGATTCGTGTTAATTATTTACCCAAATCATACCCTCACAACAAACCAGCATTATCATAGTTAATATCAAACAAAACGAACAAATGTTTGTACACAGAACGAAGCTGTGATACCAATGGTTAATTGTGAACCAATGCATTAAATGAAGTGATTGTTCGATAGTTTGCATGACTATACAGTGTACATACATAGACTTTGTGTATTATGTTGTGGATGTAAATCAATATTAACTGGTATGAAACCATACCGGTCTACAAAGGGTGTAAACAATCTCTTTACGAAGGCGGCAACCAAGTATTCTGTATACCAAACTAAGGTCCATGTTCACCGAAAAGATAACGGTCTGATTATCTAAAAACAGCTGCCACTGTGACATGTTCCCATACAAAAATGTGTTTTAAACAGCTGTTTTTAGATAATCAGACTGTCATCTTTTTGGTGAACATGGACTTAAGTAACTCTACGCAAAAATTACTGCTGGGAAATTACTTTCTTTTTGGAGTGAAAACAAAAATTACTTCCTCCTCTGCATTTTCATGGAATTAAGAATTTTCAAAAATACGTACCCACATTCACACAAAAACATTACACTTCCTTGGCAGTCGTGTAAAAATGTTGCAAAAATAAATTAATTCTGAAAATAATTTGTTGCGACTTACTCAATTTAGGTTTATTTAAACCTGTGTTTCAGTTTGGACTGCTATAGATTAAAACAAATCTTTTAACTGCACCAGAAGTGCTTATAACGAAACTTATCAAGAACTTACCCCTTTCTGTTTATCTATCTCTATACAAATGTTGTAATCAGTGTTTTTTTTTATTAACACTATAACTTGCACTATTTTGAAACAAATCTAATAAAAATATTTCATACACATTATATTCCCCAGACGGTATAACAACTTATAATTCGTTTAAATCTTTATTTCGATGTCATTCACCCCTGAACAAATAGAAAACTGTGTAAACCCATTCGAGGGAACTTTTTAAACCCTATAAAAGAAAACTTTTTATGGGTTCTAAAAGTTTCAGGCCATTAAGGACTTTCAACCGCAGTTTTCGTTTAAAAATAAAGGGAACGTACCCATTTCCAATTATACAGCTGTATGTTTTTGTTACTTTTATCGACTTTGCAAAATCACGATTATATCTCAGCAATAATAAAATATGTTTGTGACTGTTGCTGTTTGTGCTGTGCTGTTCTGACTATTTTGATGTTTGAATTTGTGGATGTATACGATTTTGGTGACGTAAAATTTATTTATTTATTTATTATTATCACATGTTTCCTTTGTCATTACAGATGATAAATCTAATGCAACAAAATAACTCAAAAATATGCTTAGAAATATTTTGCTTAATAATTATACCTTACAAGCTACACAGTACGTGGCTCTTCTGAACTCAGTCAGTGTACAGGTGAATGTCCATGGTATACGCCATCGTGTTGAGAGTGCGCAACGCGCAAGTCAGCGGTGCGCGCCCCAGTAGGCTTGTGCGCGCTCTTGGCACCACCAGCAGCTGCTGCGGCCTGCGCCGCCGCTCCGTGTACCTATCCGGTAAATTAAACCCTTCAGGCCTAATCGAATTCATAATCCTAGGCTATAATTCTCTACTATCTCATCCTCTGACTTACCAAAGCACGTTTTTGACCATAAATCCATTTATCACACGTTAGCTCTATGATTTATTTAACCTTTATTCAAAACCTACACAACAAATCTTTGTCTTGCCAAAACCGTTTAGCTAGCATCTGCGACTGAGAGACAAACAGAGGCAGCCTCTTGTGAATACCAAGAGCAACGCAATCAAAGCTGCTCACTCACATATTGTTACGTACTCCTCAAGTTTGTTGGTACCTTCTCAAGTATGAAGTAGTAAGAAAAGGTGGTTGGATGCGGCCATGATAAAAATATAAACAATAAACATAGGAAAAATCATCAGCGTAATCATTGTTGAGAACCAGTGTGAAGGTCTCGAAGATGGTGACAAGAAATAAGTGGACTGTATGATTGGCTGGTACAAACTGAATTTAGTACATAAATCGACATATGTAAAACACCTCTTCACGAAGCCGAAAGGCACTTGTTCTCCCCATCATTGCAATCATTTTTTTGTTTTACACCATACCTGGGAACCTTCTAATTACGGAGATATGGGGGGTCAAAGTTACAACTTTTTGACAAGTTTTTTTTTAAATACAGTTTTTTTTGTAAGATTTTAACTTTTAACACCTCCACGACCCTCGTACTATTTAATCCATCCATCAGCACAGTGTTTTAATTACGTTACATTGAGTTCTACCACAAAACACGATTTAAAAACTCAAAAAAAGAGTTGTTTCCCAGCAATAATTTTTGCGTAAAGTTACTTAGTTTGATGTACAGAATGCTTGGTTAACGGCTTTGTGATGAGGTGGTTTACACCCTGTATACAACGCGGTGGCCCATGGAGAAGTGTTCTCTGAGCGAGAGTGCGCGACGCCGGCCGTCCCTCGCCGCCCATCGCCCGCGCATCCCGTTGCCCGCGTCCCCCGCGCCGCGTTCCGCACCGTCTGGCTCAGCAGTTCGGAGGCGCTGCCTGCGGCACCCAAAGATTTCGAGATTCGATTCTCGACATCATCATCTGCGACTGCCTATCTAACCTCAACAATACGATGTCCCCTAGTAAGACTGACTGTCAAAATTTCGGAATATTACCCAAAATAATATTTCATACTGAGAACGTCGTGAAAGCTGAGAAAGAGAAACAAATATAGTACTTATTTGGAATTGTCGCATGAGGTTGCATAATATATGAATTTGTACTCGATTAACAAAGTGCCGATGGCCAAGAGCCTCGAAAAACATCTCACGAAGCTCTGGCTAGGCGATTGGATTTAGGGCCAGATTCAGAAGGCAGTCCTTGATACGGCCTGCACTGTGAGGCCCGGTCTCTGGGGCCCTAACTACCGGGTAGCTTGGACCATGTTCTCGACATCGGTGGATAACTATCTATACTAATATTATAAAGCAGAAGAGTTTGTTTGTTTGTTTGTTTGTTTGGTTGAACGCGCTAATCTCCGGAACTACGGGCTCGAATTGAAAAATTCTTTTTGCGTTGGATAGTCCATGTATCGAGGAAGGCTATAGGCTATATAACATCACGCTATGACCAATAGGAGCGGAGCAGCAATAAGAAATGTTGCAAGGGGGAACAAAGCAGTTTAAACTTCCGTTGAGTAGGCGATACGTTGCGATATCAAAACTTCACACGAACGAAGTCGCGGGCAGAAGCTATGAGGCTATAATTTATCTTGGAAACTTGAACACCTGATGCAGAACCGCAACAGACCAGCTAAACTATAAGAGATACAAAAATGCCACCATAGCAAAAATTGTTCTACATGATGAGCATTTTCTGCTGAGAGTATAAGTTTGAAGATCTGGAACATCTGATGTGGAACTCCAAGACCCCAGCTACACCATAACACATATAGGAATGACGTCTTAGCAAAAGTTGTTCAATGTTATGAGCACTCTCTGTTGGTTTATAAAAATCGAAGATCTGGAACACCTGTTGTGGAACTCCAAGAGCCCAGCTACACCATAACACATATAGGAATGACGTCTTAGCAAAAGTTGTTCAATCTGATGAGCACTCTCTGTTGACTTATAAAAATCGAAGATCTCGGACACCTGTTGTAGAATTAATTTCCTTTTCCAGTTATCTTCGTGACTCGGTAGCCTACCCGGTAACGCAGGGGAGCAGTTACTTAGATTTCAATTGATCAGGTATTTCACAACAAAACTATAACCATGCCTAGAAAGAGGTCAAATCTTTCCCAATGTTCCACAGGAGCTAAAAGATTGAGGATCATAAGATCCCAAGAATCTATCGAAGAGCGTCAGGAGAGACTTGATGCTGTTCGAGAACATCAGGCTGCAACTTGCTCCGTGGAAACCTCTTAGGATCGCAAAGCACGCCTGCGTTCTCAGCGTATTTCTACATCCAGGTCTCTAGAGACCAGTGAAGAATAGATGCGCGACTGACCGCTAATCGTGAACGTCATGCATTGTCTTGCGAGTCGGAGCCGTTCACGGATAGAGAATTGCGCTTGAGTTTCAAGCGTATCTACGCATCGACTACTAGATCTCTAGAGACAAGTAGGGAACGTGATGCGCGACTGACCGCTGATCGTGAACGTCACGCATTGTCTCGCGAGTCGGAGACGTTCACGGATAGAGAATTGCGCTTGAGTTCTCAGCGTATCTACGCATAGCTTCTTCTAGGTCTTTAGAGACAAGTGCGGAACGTGATGCGCGACTGTCCGCTGATCGTGAGCGAATCCGAAATTTTTACCGATACAGAATCAGGCTTGAGTTTTCAGCGTATTCGCACATCTACTAACAGGTCTTTTGAAACGAGTGATGAACGTGATGCGTGATGCGCGATGCACGTTCATTGAACGAACGTTTGAATTCTGATCGACGTCGACATTCTCTGAACAGAATGTAGATGTCATCTGAAAAACCGGATGTGTCTCAAGATATAGCCGTAGGGCATGGCGACCTGCCGTGTCGACGGCGCGTTCGTGTTCCACGTGCGCCTCAAAGAGATGTCAGCATAAAGGGAGGGGCCCGCAAAGGTCGAAGCCTGCCGGGGCTGCGGGACTGTTCGAAAGAGATACCGTGGCCCTGGAACGTAAAGGGCGAGGAAGGAACATGGATGGGTTTTAGTCAGTAAAAATCTGACACTCCCTCCCGCTCCGCCCAGAGTTGGAGAAGTTATTTGATTATTTCCCAACCGAAAAAAAAGGGCATGGCGACCTTCCTTGGTTTGATAAGGCACGGAGTGCATTTACATCTCCTATGATTGAATACGCCACATATTCCGCCATCGGAGGTATGGCTAAAAATTGTACTTTTTGTGAAGCTGTTAAATGGCAAAAAGAAACAAATGGTATGTGTTGCTCAGGTGGGAAAGATCCGTTATTTTCCCGTCCCCGGGCTCTTAGAATTCGACATCAGACGTTTCAGATCTTCGACGACCCCGTTGTCGCTGGCATAAGCAACAGGATCCGCGTACGAAGTCGCGGGCAGAAGCTAGTAGTTTATAGTTTAAAATGATTTTTTTAGAGTGAAAACTTCATTAGACGCTTTGAGCACGTTTTGGGTGAACAAAAATCATGAAACTCGTGTGACCATCACCAAACGCTTCGTAGCACTTGTTTTCACTTCTATCGGCATTTCCCAAAAGTCTTTGCCCCGCATGTTTTTTTACATCGTTTTATACCTACTGCTGAAAAATGTAAAAATTATGTGAAAAAATAAATAAAGACAGAATATTTCATGCTAACATATCAGATTATCTTCTTAGATCCCAAACACGTAGGTAAGAAGTTCAGGCCTTTCGCGTTGTGAGCAGAAAGTTGCTTCGCGACTTCAGCGCATGCAACTTTTATATCTAAGGTAAACGTATTTAAAGTTTCTTAAAACTTCTAGGTTATAAAATAAACCAGTTTTGATATGTTTTACCTACTATGTTTCATGTTTTAGTATTTTGTTTATGAATGATTTTTAAGCAATTAGTTTCAAGCGGCGTCTTGTGACATTGATAACTGAGACAATAAATGAAAGATGTTATTTAGAGCATGCCACGAATCGACTGTATTTTAGCGAACTCCGAAGTTTAAAACATCGATGTACGGTATACATAAAGTTTTGAAGTCCGACTGACGTGAGTCAGAAAGTACGCTATGACGATGCCGTTATTGATAATGTTCGTCATCGCGAGGTAGTGATTATAAACATTATGAATAACGTAATTCGTCATAGCAAATTTTCAGAACGGACGAACGAACGAAGTCGGACTTTCAAAATTTATGTATATCATGCATCGGTGTTTAAAACTTCGGAATTCAGTAATACAGTCGCCACGACTCAACGCTACGCGACTTCCAGAACGGCAGGCTTGCTCGTAGGAAACTAGTGTAGTTGTACAGTAAAGTACTACCGCAAAATAGCTCAGAAAGTATAACAGCGTCATCTATGACTCAAATGAAAAGCCAATATCAAAATTCTAAATCGCACTTCAAGTTATCCGCGATTTTAGACTATACAGGGTGCAAATAGACTCATCACGAAACAGCCAATCAAGCATTCTGTACACCGAACTAAGTTACTTTTGCGCAAAAGTTATTGCTGGGAAACGACTTTTTTTTTGGGGTAAAATATCATGTTTTGTGATAGAACTCAATGTATCGCGCCATCGGGAGCCGTGGAGGTGTTTTAAGTAAAAAAAAAATACAAAAAAAACTTGTCAAAAAGTTGGAACTTTGACCCCCAATATCTCAGTAACTAGAAGGTTCCCAGGTATTGCGTAGAACAAAATAAATATCACATTGACGGGTAGAACAAGTACCTTTCGGCTTCGTTAAGAGGTTTTTTACAGCCTTTATAAAATAAAACCCGACAGAAATGGGCACTAGCCCATTAGACCTAATCCTTCTGGTCGGAGGATTCTCCCTTTATGGGGGAGAAGAACTTTCCACCCTGTTCTTCATATCCGTATAAAGCCAGCTTGTGTCGCTTGACTCAACTTGTGTTGCGAGACGTAAACCCCAAGGCTGTGAACAAGGCCTTAACTATTCAGACGCAGACGCCCCATTCAAATTGCAATACCCAAAAATAGCTCATGAAGTCATAAGTGCATCCAAAAACGTCCATAAACATCGTAATAATATCGCCAATCATTGCGATAACATATCGTAAAGTGATACCATTTCTTATATTTACCGACTTCTATTAGATAACCTAATCATTTGTTTACAAAAATCTTATCTGTTAATTTTATACACGTAGGCAAGATAATAAAAAATAACTTCAATTTTTATTTATAAACTAGAAATAATCATGACATACTCGTACAATCAGCTGCATAATGTTGAATTGGTTAAGAGTCAGATTCCTTCCCATTTGACTAGGGTTAGTAATGTCTAGGCCAAGCCAAACGGAAAATTATGTCAACATTTGGTGGCAATAAAGGGTGTAAAACACCTCTTAACGAAGCCGAAAGGCACCTGTTCTCACCGTCATTGTGATCATTTTTTTGTTCTACACCATACCAACGCTCAAATTTTTTGACAAGTTTTTTTTTAAAAACAATTTTTTATATTCGTAACCTGGATTAACACATATAATACTTGTAGCACTCGTAAGTGATCCGCTACGGCGTAGCACCACTTAGGCGTGCGCGAGGCACAACCCGTAGCAGATATACGAGTACACTACTTAGTTTTCACTTCTATCCCCAAAGACTGCCTCGCAGCATTTTTTTTATTTAAAACGTTCACAGAGGGATAATTTCGGCCAATAACGCGAGCAACGTCGCGGGAAAATGCTAGTATTCAATCAATTAAAATATAAAGTGCATTGACAAAGTGCTATTTACTAGTTTATTATCTATTGTTTAACCACTCTCAGACTAAAGAAAAGAATAGAACTGCATCATCTCAACAAACAAAAGGAAATCCATTAGAGCTGCAGTGTGTAATAAAGTTTATGAGATTAGTGACGCTCCATTGCAATTGTTATGCTTTGATATTTATAGCTGCCTTGTTTTTATGGCCTGGAGGTGTAGTATGGTCATGAACTATTTGCGGGACTGTTCGAAACTGCGGGGCTGTTAGAAATAGATACCGTGGCCCCGGAACATAAAGGGCGAGGAAGGAACATGGATGGGTTTTATTCAGTAAAAGTCTGACACTCCCTCCCGCTCCACCCAGAGTGGCAGAAGTCATTTGATGATTTCCCATCCCAAAAAAAAAAAGGTGTAGTATGGAATAGGCATGAATGACGACAGTATCAAAAAATTGGAAATCTATTTAATCTGTCAGTTAGAGTATTGGAAAATAATGGACACGTAGTTTTTGATTTTGTATATCAATGAATACTGGCAAAGATAAAACACATCAAAACTTGGGAGTGGGGGCTCGTGACGTCAGAACTCACTATAAAATATACAAAGGCGTGACGTATTGAGAGTTTTAAAAGCGTCGTATCTCCGTCAATTTTTGTTTACGTAACAAACGAAAAACTACGGGTCAAATATTTTTTGACAATCTAACTGACGGAATTTTGTCGTATACCCTTTTTTTACTTTTTTATTTTCGGATGGGAAATCATCAAATAACTTCTCCCACTCTGGGCGGAGCGGGAGGGAGTGTCAGACTTTTACTGACTAAAACCCATCCATGTTCCTTCCTCGCCCTTTATGTTCCGGGGCCACGGTATCTCTTTCGAAAAGCCCCGCAGCCCCGGGTCAAAGTTTAACCTAAAAGTTCACCCGTCTTCTATCTCTTTACAAAATCCGCTAGTTATCCAAGATAGAGATTTAATCGTGCTTCACGTTGATCAATTTATCACGACTATTGTAGGGTTATTACGCCGAGATCTAATTAATATCGTGCGTCAACTGAGCACAGGCGAGAAGGCTGGTAAAATAGCGCTTTGGTTAATATTTGATGTGTCATATTTAGACTAATTGAAATATAATGAGTGTGTGTCCTTATCAAACGAACTTCGTTATTAATAAGGTTTTTGAATAACTGCTTTCATTTAATGTTACTGATTATTAATTGTGATGTATTATTATTGACGATGAAAAATATATCTCAGTTCTACGAGTATACCGAATTGAAATCCCAAAGATAAAAATGGTCTCTCTAAGCAGTTCATCTTGACAATCAATCCATAGGAACAAAGTGCTATCGTAGCAGTCTCCTTGGTTGATACTAACTTAACTAACATATTTAGGGTCCCTGTGGGCTTCGTATGAAGAGGCACAGACCCACTATGCAGCGTTAATGACGGCTGAACCAATTAATTGTGAGCATATTCTTAATTGTACGCTAAACGAATATCCGACTGATCGACACTTCGCGTGTCCAGAGGGCTGGCTCTTTCTTTGGCCAAAGAATTAGCATTGCCATTCAACGTGGCAATGCTGCCAGTCTTCTGGGCACGTTTCTCGATGACAGCGATGCGGAGGAGTGCTTTGACGCCTAAGTGTCCTATTGACATCGTTGTAGTTTACGTTTAGTGTTGTTTTTGTCGTCATTAAACAAATGTTAAAAAATATATAAATAAAATTAACTGCAAGTACATTTTTTGACAGCCAGCTTGTAACGCAGCATATTAGCAACCCCAACAGATTGTCGAAACTATAACGTTTAACGGATTAGTTAAGACGTCAAACTAAGTTCGACGGTTCAAGTTGCCGGATCGCGGTGTTACTACTTAGAATAACTTGTGACTATCTGACATTGTTTTGGTTAAGTACTTGTGTACACTTTGGCGATGATTAAACGTGAACTTCGATTAATAATTGCCAGAATTTAAACTAATCTGTAACGCAATCTGTAGTTTGATGAAAATAGATTATTGCATAATTACATTATTCTAGTGAATGTGTCTATATCATGTACTATAGGGTTTGGGAGAATCATGGAAGAAGTAATTTTGGGATGCGGCATTGTTCGAAAGAGATACCGAGGCCCCGGAACATAAAGGGCGAGGAAGGAACATGGATGGGTTTAGTCAGTAAAAGTCTGATACTCGGAGAAGTTATTTGATGATTTCCCACCCGAAAAAAAGAAAGAAGTAATTTTCAAACAAATAAGACCAATTTTGAAGGTTTAATATTGTAGATTCGATAAACTTTTGAGTTTATCCACGTGACCATATTTCTCGATTTTTAACACCGTGTACAGGTACAGCTTTCTCTTTCATATCATTCCTCACGCAAGACATCCATCTCTTCTTTGGCCTACTTCTCTCTCTCCATCCATTAACATTCATGTCTATCGGTTTTTTAGTGACATGCGTTTCATCCCTTTTTTACGTTTCATGCGTTTCATCCCTTTTTTTTACGTTTCATGCGTTTCATCCCTGCCCTCACATGACCATATCAAGGCAAATGACTTTCACCTAGTTCCTCATACCTCTAAGTAAGGTAAAAATACCCTAAACTAAGCCCAAAGGCAATTGTTCTCCCCGTCATTACGATATTTTTTTTTTGTTCTAGACTAGGTATAGGTACCTGGGAACTTTCTAGTTACGGACATGTAAGGGGTCAAAGTTGTAACTATTTCATAAGTTTTTTTTGAAATACAATATATTTTTAATGTATGATTTTTACCTAAACACTTTCGCGGCCCTCGTACTATTCAATCCATTGAGTCCTGCTGAAAACGTTATTTTTCACCCCAAAACAAAACATTTCCTAGCAAAAATGTTTGCCTAAAGTTACTTAGTTTGACGTATATATAGAACTTCTCTTTTATCTACACTTCTACACTAATAATATTATAAAGAGGAAAACTTTGTTTGTTTGTTTGTTTGTTTGGTTGTAATGAATAGGCTTAAAAACTACTGGACCGTTTTTAAAAATTCTTTCACCATTCGAAAGCTACATTATCCACGAGTAACATAGGATATATTTTATCCCCGTACTCCCACGGGAACGGGAACTATGCGGGTGAAACCGCGGGACGTCCGCTAGTATTATATATATAGGTAGGCATGACAACAGCATCAAAAATTGCAAATCTATTTGGTCCGTCATTTAGAGTATTGTCAAACAAAGACATTTTTGTTTTTGTAAAAAAGTGTACTCGTCAAGTGAAATCACCTCAAAATACGGACACTGTTAGTGTAGTGTGCTGTCCTAGTGTGAACCGGCCCTAATTAACATTTATGAAGATCAAGTGAGCTTCACTTTGCTGTCGCGATACCTCCAATACTTCAGTCTCCCCGCGACCACGGCTGGTGAAATCCGGTCGAAACGTCGGGCTTAAATTAAAGGTAAATTCGCGATAAATACCCGTTTTCAAATGTTTTATAATGTGTTGTGATCGTGAAAGTTTAAAAAAGACAATTAGATACATTACACTCACCATTAGCCAGTGGTGTGCAACGCAAATAATTTATCAGCTAATTATGGATGCAGCGACGCGGACGTGGAAATTAGTGGCCGGTGCAACGCGGTCTTAGCGTCAGTTTACACCGAGACACGACGCGACGCGATGCGGCGCGACGGTACTGGAAGAGGCCAGTAATTTCGCGTTGAGCCACGCGCCGCCGCGAGATGCATCTCAATGAAATATGTATCTTTTCGTGAAGTAAATAAAGTTATATTTTGAGTCACTCTATTAAAATGTGCGCGCAAAATCGCGTTTCGGTGTGAATTGTTCCTTATTGACAGGAAGGGGTTAAAAACTGTTGGTAGGTGGCCTTAGGCTTAGGTATCAACCAGGCGGAAATCCAGACTCCGTGGCCGATTCTGAGAAATTCCTGATTGAAAAACCCAAACAACACTTTGCCCGTCCCGGGAATCGAACCCAGGACCTCATGCTCAGCAATCGCAGTTGCGACTAACCAATGAATACATCTACTTCCAAAATCACCTTTGTACGCCACGATATGCGGCTGAACATGTTAGAACTTTTCTGTATAACATTATTATCTTGCATGCAATGTATCATGTACATCATGTTTAAACAAATAAATTTTTCTTACTTACTTACTATTCAGTCACTGCGGGGATTCGCGTTGACACTCGGTAATTACGCGATAGGTGTTATCCATCGCCCGCTCGACTAGACGCCTCATGATTTATTAACCAATTAACTACGCAGTCTAGCCGTAGCTAATTGTGTTTGTAGAGGACAGTTTTTGTCAGGTGTTGCTTTTACGTAGGGTTAAAAAGTTAATGGAAATCGTAACGTCTTGTGGGAGAGATAGCTCTGTACTTTGATAGAAGACAAAAGCCTATCGCGTTGGAAAGGCGCGCGCACATACACACGTATCCGCGCCCTGTCTTTTCAAGTTTTCAATATGTTTTGCGTCGCGACGCTTCTATAATTTCTTTATGAAAGAGACGCGGAAGAGACATAATTGCCCGCGCCCCGTCTGCGTCTTACGTCTTTTCTGTGTGTGTAAAATTGAAGTAGTAGAAGTCGGAACATGGTTCAATAGAAAGGTGAAAATAGAACTAGTTTTTTTTCTATATTTTGACAGTTGTCAGTTGAAAGCGATTCTCCTAGGGCTGAAAAGTGTTACATTCAACCCGCTCCTCAGGCAACTTCAGACCCACTTTCCGAGTATGAGTAGTGAAAAAGTTGTTTATTATCTTTTTTGCCTACAATTCCTTTTGTGTTATTTTGTTAATGTTTTTTGTTGTTTTTATTTGAAGCAGTTCTACATGCCAGACACACACACACAGACACGTCCAACTTATACCACCCCGTCGTTTTTGCGTCGAGGATTAATAAAACAAAGGTGCTATGCAGTAAATAAGATCAAGTTTATTTTTTGTCTATTGATGAGATTTGTCTGTTTATAGATGAGAGTTTATCCAGGGCAGGAAAGCTGTTACTCGAGTGAATACCGAAGGAGAGCCTGCCTGACAACCTTCGCTGGGCCCGAAGGAGACCACACCAACCTGAAAGTATAAATGGGTTGGTTAGTAAAGGCACGCGCATATCAAAGGGTTGAAAAGTATACGGGAGATCTTTGACCAGCAATTAAGAACGAATGGTCCAAAAATGTTTTTTTTTTTTTTTTTTTTATTTAGGTAACCAACAGCGATACATAAAAAAGTTATACAAAATATGCATGTGACAGTGACTATGGCCAATTACAGGTTTCCCTGTTTAACTAGGATATTATAATACATGCGAACGGACTAATACTAGATATTTCCAAACGAACAACAAAATAAAATTACAATACAAAATTAATTTTAAGTTAGATTTAGATTTTTTTTTTCATTTTTACTATTTTGAAAAATTTTAATTAAAAATTGAATGATCAAAGATAGTAAGTACATGAAGAAGATTGAAGAAGAAGATTGGTTGCTTGTCAGTTATCTCCGTTTATAATTTTCATTATTTGTTTTTTGAAAGTCGGTTTATACAGTTAAATAAGTGATAGTCAATCAAAAATAACACATTCAAGAGCCTAAAAATTCTAACTTGATTAGGGGATTAAAAGACACTTCGTCAAAGTTTACATTAAAATAGCGATGAGTCTACTGCCCATTGCAGCTATGTTTAAGTCCCTAGCGGACGAGTCCACAACCATCAACCAGGCACAAAGACTCTGTGGCAGCTACTGACAAATTCCTGACCGAAAAACCTAATAACACTTTGCTCGACCATGGAATCAAACCCAGGACTGTGGGCCTGTTGGGCTGCGGGACTGTTCGAAAGAGATACCGCGGCCCCGGAACGTAAAGGGCGAGGAAGGAACATGGATGCGTGTTAGTCAGTAAAAGTCTGACACTCCCTCCCGCTCCGCCCAGAGTAGGAGAAGTCATTTGATGATTTCTCATCCGAAAAAAAAGGACCTCAAACTCAGCAGTCTCTCAATATCATATCCCTAGATATTACAATAAAACTTACCAAAATCCTTTTATTCTGATGCAGAACCGTCAGGGGTCCACCGGAGTCACCGTCACAAGTTCCCTTGCTGCCAGTCCCGCCGGTACAAAGATGACTGGCTGCTATGGTGACCTTGAAGCTGTTCTGGCAGACCGCGTTTGTGATGATTGGTACTGTGGTGTGGTGTAAGGCAGTCGTGGTGGGGAAAGTACTTTGAGCTGGAAAAGGAACGAAGAATGGTGTTATTTTTTTGAAGTGAATACATTTTTAGCAACTTTGGGTACTTTTTGGGCGAACAAAAACCATGGAACTCGCGTCATCGTCACCGAACGCTATCATAGAACGGTTAATCAAAATCAATCTTATACAATTAAGATAAAGTTTATTTTAGTTTATTACAACTTAGTTTTCACATCTATCAGTCCAGTTCCCATAGACTGTCCCGTATGTGTTTTGTTTGCTTGTCATACTAACTCGTGGTAGCTAATGTAACTGAATGTGTATCTAAAGATATGGCCAGACCCGGAACAACTACCTGTAGGCTTTACAAATATTTGTTCCGTGCGGGGAATCAAACCGGCGACACGCAGCGCAGCAACCAATCGATCAGCCACTGCGCCGTCCATATAATTTATGATATCGCTACTCTCTTTCCTAAACAAGGGAATCAGTAAATCTGCAGCTTTGAATTTGCTGTTTTCCCACAAATCTATTCCTCGAACGTCTTCTCTGTAAGGGAATGGAACCCTCAACACGCATCGCAGCCAACCGCTCAGCCAATACTCAGCAATATTGACGTGCCGGGCTAACTCTCGATGTTTTCCTTCACCGTTTTGAGATCAAAACAAAACGGAAAAATAATTGAGGATAAGCCATTTTTTCGTGTTTTACAGGATAATTAGGGAACATTTCCTTAATTAAATCGTACATCCTTCAGAAAAACCTCCATACATTTTGAAAAGAAAACAACCTTATTACCCAAAAAAAAAGGTAAGTCTTTCAGGATAATTATTCAAAATAACCTTTTAATAAGAAAACGTTTCCTACCTGTGGGTTCCTCAGCCAAACATTTTTATAGTCTATACAAATTATGAAATTAATTGGAAATCGTGAATTTTGCTTAGGGGCGTTAATTTCCCTTTGTTTTGGCTCTTTTGGGTACATGTTTGGCTCACAAAAGGTTGTTCGAGCCGATCCCGGCCCCTTACACGAGCGCCATTTGTTCGAACCAGGATAACCCATGGGAAGGTACACTGTTTTCGCATTTAGCGGGGAAATGTTAAAGGTAATTTTCAATAGGTCGAAATTCTGAAATTTTCGGGAAAATATTAATCGTATCATGAGTTTCTATTACCATCCACTACATACTGAGTTTTCTCCGTGAATCGGAAAGCACGTTAAGTCGTTGGTCCTGGCTGTATTTGTAGATCTTTGACAGTCATTACAGGTAGTCAGTGTCACAAAATACTGACAACCAGTCTGATCAAAGGGTATCGCAGTACTGACATTCTACACTGACTTTGTATTTGGGACAGGTCATTTGTAGTGATAAAAAATGGAACTGGGAAAATAAGTGTTTATCGTCCTTGTGGAAAGATATACAGGGTGTAAACAGACTCTTCAGGAAGCCGTCAACCAAGCATTAGGTACATCATACTAAGTAACTTTACGCAAAAAATATTGCTGAGAAAAAACTTTTTTTTTGGGGTAAAAAATCATGTTTCCGCACTCAAAACATTGTGCTTATGGATGGATTGAATAATACAGGGTTTGTGGAGGTGTTAAAAGTAAAAATCTTAAAATAATACAAATAAGTATTTTGAGAAAACTTGTGGAAAAGTTGGAACTTTGACCCCTAATATCTCGGTAACTAGAAGGTTTCCAGGTATGGTGTGGAACAAAAAAATGATCGCTAAGTCGGGGAGAACAAGTGCCTTTTTACACCCTTTATGGTATATGACATTGTATTCATCGGGAGAAAAATCACAGACAAAGAGGGGCACCCACTAGTAGGTGAATTCTGGCTTCGGATGTTGAATTAAAGCATTATTGAGATGAACGCACACTTATCTGAGCCGAAGGAAGCAAAGAGCCGAAAGAATCGAATTTTAGAATTACTTGTTTGAAATCCTATGAAACCTCGCATCCGCGTCAAATCGGACGAATAGATAACGTTAATAAACGGATGAGAAAATCGGTCGGTTCTTCCGGCACGGATAAGTGTGCGTTCACCTTTGATATGTATTGTAATGCACTTTGGAATAATACGAAATATTCACGAATGAAGCCGATGAAATCATTGTTTTGCAATACTTTAATCTGTATCGGAAAAACCTAATTTATTACACAAACACGGATATTAATAACAAGATAAGATTGAAGATCTTTAAGTATATCATACAGATAGATCTTATTAGTACAGATGATATTAGTGATAGGACAAATAAATCAATATTCGATGTAGGTACTCGTAATATCGATCAATCTTTCCGGACACAGCTGATTGGTTGACAAAAAAACCTGCTCCAGTAGAGATGTATCGACGAATGCAAATGTGCTGATCTAATGATCTAATGGTACACCCGGTATCCTAACCTATCACTCGCTATAACTCGTTTTTTAAGTTTTTTTTAATGGTTTCACGCATCAACCTATTAGGCTGACTTCTGCTTAAGGCGCCTATACGAGCTAAATCAGCAACTCTATTTGTGGTGGTTCAAACTTCGTTTGAAATGCTGTTAGAATAAAGTTCTAATCAGCTTGCACTACAAAGTGGTTGTTACGTCAGCCACTGCGGGCCAAATAGCGCGAAATGAGTGGTTTCGATTGATTTACAAAAACACTATTGATTGGATTAAAAAACTAAAACAGTATCATGCTAATATATTGCTTGTAGAATTATTTGCCAAAAAATCAGAATGATCGCATGCATATTTGTACGTTTTCTATTGTTTAAAAGATATTTTTAGAGGTAAGTTCGTGATTTCTTTTTATCGAGCCAAATTAATTGTATTATGTTTTCAAAACAGTATCATGCTAGCATATATCCTGAAGAATATCATATATTTTTCTGGTCTTATTTATAGCAGTGAATCATATACTTTAAGTAATTATAAAACTCGCGTTTAGCTCGTGTAGTCGCCTTAACTGTACTGTCTTGAGTGTAAGGCCTCCAGCCAGGGGCAAATCAACTTATTAATTAAGAAATTAAGCGACAACGCGCTAAGGGCACCCCCTGTGGAGTACAAGGCTCGGCTTGGGGCGTCGCAGCAAAGGTACAGGTTAAATCTGAGTGAGATTATTATTTAGAGGCTGATTTAAAGCTACTGGTTCAGCATTGCCTGCTGGCTGGGGAGGCCGACTCGTTATACATAGATTGCAATTGACACGCCAAGAAAACAACTGAATTATGTTCTCAAGTTTTATCATTGTCATTTGTCTTTTGTCATTCGCGCACAATTGGCCGTCTAGTCGACATCGCTTGAGGATGCCCCGTGACGAGGCTAAACACGTGTCGAGTACCATACTTGGGTGCATGGTATATTTGGGTGCAATGGTATGCTAATATTATTGTTTTTCCTGCAATGTGCTTTTTCTTGCAGGCGGGAGGGCGGTGCTGCATCTTGCATCCAGGATGTCTTTCGCGGATTTAAAACTAAATGTATTTCATAATATTAAATGTTAACTTTTACGGGAGAATCGGGAACATCATCCAACTAGTGAGGAAATTAGAAAGGGTATTCCATCAAATTGATGAAAAAGGAGTAAGCAGTACATACAATCACTGTTTTTGCCAAATCCTGATATCGTGCCGGTGGAGCCTGCAAAGTTCTCGTTCACGTTAGCAGTCGTTGGCAGCGGGATCAATGCTATCGTATCTGAAAACAAAACAAATGTTTAATGACTAAAATACTAGTCGTAATGTAAATTGTTACAGCCTAATATGACAACTGTTATGTTTCTGTCATCATTGACTTGTAGAAAGAAGAGATGATGCCATTCTTTCTGACTTTCTAACTGGGCCATGTCTTTAAGGCACTTGATATCATGAGAAACGACTCTTAAGGTCCATTTTGTAAACGGGTTTTAACGCTGGCGTGGCGATTAAGACTCGTTCATGATTGATTGGCCAAAGAACTGGAAACATCGAACGAGTTGAAAGGGAGTGGTGGAGGCCTTGGCCCAGCAGTATGACAGCATAGGCTAATAAGGTGATAATCCAAACTAAACATTTCATACCGAAAAAAATGCAGCATTTGCCACGGCCCTAATGTTGATGAACACTGCATCATTAGTCTTTATGAAAATCTTGACCTATTTAGTAATAGGGACAGATTTTCAGAGTCAATCTTGCTTAATGATGACAAAAACAAATAGGTAAGTATTATGAATAAATAACTAATACTCGAAGAAATATTTTTATTTGATGCCAAAAAAAAAATATTTCAAACCTATTTAAATCATTTATCTCTTTCTTTTCCAAACTTAACAAACCGATCACGGTACATCGTAACTTATTTCAGTGATAAAAACCATAATTCTTTAATATTTAAGCAATGAAATTGCCATAAGAACCCTGTCCCACTGTTTGTGAGATGTACGTGCAAGAAATTACAATTTGCACCAGCAAAAACCTTTTATCGCTACTTCCTAACTGTAAAAGCCGCTTACAAGAAATAATGAATTATTAGTTTTAAGTATAGCCTCATTTTATCCCGGAGTCGTGGATAATTCAGTCATCAAGCGACTTGACTGTGATTTCGAGGCTAAGGTTCCAAATGTTTGTATTCAACTAGCTTCGCGTTTGATGGTAAAACCTGTAAGGTGCAAATTAATGCTTTTAGTAGTGTCCCCTAAAACTTCATCACTCTTATAAAATGCCTTGTTGTTTGTTTGCATTCAAATGGCTTTTGCTCATAATTCTCCTATCCTTCTATTGTATTGTATTGTACAACGGGCTGGTGTCCGCAAATCCACGTCAAAGCGCGTATTTTGCGTTTGGGCTATAATCAACCACGTGTACCCAGTGCGGGTTGGTAGATGTCACATGTCTTCGAATTTTTGGTTCTAGGACATTCCGGTTTCCTCACGATGTTTTCCTTCACCGTTTTTGAGATCAGTGGTGATGAAATAAATTACACAAAGTAATACGCCTGCCTAGAACCATAAATTCGAAGACATGTGACATCTACCAATCCGCACTGGGCCCGCGTGGTGGATTATATAGCCCATTCCCTCTCATAGAGAGGAGGCCTGTCCCAGCAGTGGGAATATTAATAGGCCGATGATGATGATGATGATACGCCTGCCTGGGTTCGAACCCATGACTTACTATAAGCCGGGGCCGCCATCACTGGGCCACCGCTGCTCTCTCCTATCCTTATCTCAATTCATTTGAGATCGCCGCAGCCTGTCTTTTTCTTCCACACTACTCTACTACTCTTCATCTCAGCAGTCAGTTCCTTTCTAGCCACATCGGCCTTTATATATTTACAGTCCATCCATCGTTTCTTTGGTCTTCCTCTATTTTTATAGCCATTCATACCTAAAGTTTTGCTCACTACAATTTCATCACTGTTTCTAGCTATCATAAAAGAACTCTTAGTACAAAAGTCACACTGATGTTTGTGAGTAAGTAAACTTTTTTCAATAAAGATGTTACTTTTTTATTATGGCTCACTTCATCTTATTTCACTTTAAATTAAGACTGCCCTAGCACGGGCGCCACTTGTCACCGACTGCATTTGAAGGGGACTCCAACCTTATCGTTCATTACCACACGTGCATCGCCAGGTGACGTCCCCAATGTACTCAACTGACTTGCCATTCATTGACATAGTATCTTGAGGAACTTTTATCTGATTGTTATAGTATGTAGCACTTCAATAGAGTGTTTGATGTCTTACGTCACTATTTGTATAGCTGTGTTACTTATTGATGACACGGTTGTCAGTGCATCTATGCCAATTGTCATTTGGACGAAATATTGACGAGGAATAGACCAGCCCTACACAAAGTCCTCAATTCTTGTGGCGCGGACGATCAGTCGCATGCGGTCGGTCGTGACGTCAGTGAGAACAGGCTGTCGGTCGCCGCTGACGTCAGCGTCACACAATGTATACTCGTACGCGACCGACCGTCAGCGTGAAAGGAATTAAGGCCTAAGCATTGGGCATTATTAGGATTAACGCAAAAACGTCTAGGTTTTCATATCGGTACACGTAGGTCAAGTAACAGTGCGGGCACAGGGTAGGGAATAATAAAAAGTAAAACAAAAAAGAAATACTCACTACTTAATTTAACAGCAGTCATCTTCACCATAGCAATGTCATTTAGCAAATAGTTCCACGAAGGATGCATGGTCACATCAGTTGTGACGATCCTCGTCCCTCCTGAGAAGATAGTGAGGGAGCCGAGAACGATGGTGAATTGATTGGCTTGGCTCTGTCCGTCGAACCAGCAGTGAGCCGCAGTGAGGACCCTGGTGGTTGAGATCAAGCTGCCTCCACATACTGAAGATTGGCCTCCTGTTAACCTGGCTAGGATTCCTGCCTGTGGGAAAAAATAAGTCTGGTGTTAATTTTGAATTCCTTTAGATGTCATTCCTTTAGATATACGAGTAGGTATATTTCTTTGTCTTTGTCGTATCAATTATTTTTGACCAGTCAAAACTATGCCACATAGACCGCGTTGGTAGTCGATTTAGACAGGTCCTTAAAAGTGGAGGTGGAGTTGCAAAAACAGCAGGACAGTAACAGTCAAGGTATAGGGGGTTTAGAAGTATGCCACAAACGTTAGGACACCTGTTAGCATGTCTTACATCTGCACGGTGCAGAAACTGATGAACGCTACTGAAGGTACCAAACTCCTCATCAAATTCTGGGCCGATATTATTTAGATTACCATCAATATGTGAAGGGCTTGCAATGGGGTTCCCGAAATATAGTCACAGTTGCATCACGTATTGAAACGTGTTGTAATTATTGACAAAATATTATGAAATTCAGCCACAAGTCTTTTGTTAAACTATGGGTAATAAATAGAAAGGTAGAGTTATGGTATTTTAACAATGTCTTGTCACTAACATTTGTTTGTTTATTGATTTTCGTTACCACACATGAAAAGATGGGAACATGATCCTAATACATGCTTATTTCAGACAAAGATGTAGAGAGCCGCCTTATCGATATCTGCGATATCTTTCAGAGAACCGGTAGTACCTATTATATTAAAGAGTTGATCAATGATGCTGTTCGTAAGAGGCATTGTTTGACAGAACAGACATCAGATAACAATTCCAGGTAATATATTGAAAAAACATCGTGAGGAAACCAGCATGCCTGAGAGATATTTTTCGACGGCATGTAAAGACAAGTCACTAACCACACGATAAAGAACAAGAATCCATTCATTCTATCTATCTGGGTATCTTCCAAAAAAAAACCAAGTTAAGTATATTGACCAAGAAAGACTAGAAAGGACATTTATAAGATGATGAGTAATAGGAAACTATGGAAGAAGAAGAAATGCTGCACAGACACCAAATAAATAGGAATGATGATGAAGTAAAACAATTTAGAATTTAAGAGACAGTGCTTACCTGATGCGGAATGGCAGTAAGAGCGGGGACCGCGCTCCCTCCAACTATCCTCGAAGTCCTCAGAGACTCTGCCCTCAATATCCTCCGAGCCTGCGGCACCCCAATCTTCATGTGATAGCCATAAGCTGGCGAAATTTCCACACTCTTACCGTAAGAAGAATGAAAGAGCACAAATAAACATATAATTAATTTACTAAAACGCATCGTTCTTGATTATTGGCAGGCTATTATGGAGTCGTTATCCTTAAGACAGGTTATTATGTACTTGTAGTGATTGGACGCTTATCAGTCTGTGATATAGATTAGTGGCGAGAGGTGCGTTTACACTGAAATAGTTTGCGCGTAAAGAGAAATGGGTTACATTAATTTGTTGAGACAAACTGGATGCGTATAAGTCTAATTACAAAAAAATCTGATCGTTTCACGATGCGACGTGGTATCGTGTTCGAGCCGTACGGCCTATATCCAGCAATGGATTGCAATTAGCCTGGGCCGATTTTCACTATCTATTTATGTGAAAATTGTAGACAAATAAATACCAAAACTGTTGCAGTGTTTATAGATTATTTTGATTACAGAATTTTCACCGTATTAGTTTCCAATGTTTTGACAACCATAATAATTATATCAATGAAATTATAAATGCTCACCAACAAATGCTTACAGTATGGACGCACCTTTCGGGTTTACTTGGGTTTTGAGTAACAGGATTCATTAGGTCCTTATTGGGGGCGATATTTCAAAAAGAGCAATAGAGTTAAAGGGTCCACATAATG
Source organism: Xestia ashworthii (assembly GCA_950022955.1). Lineage (NCBI taxonomy): Eukaryota > Metazoa > Arthropoda > Insecta > Lepidoptera > Noctuidae > Xestia > Xestia ashworthii. The sequence goes on along the minus strand of OX465565.1, from coordinate 19,506,858 downwards.
TGGATGTGCACTTTGAAGTGCTTAAAGAAATGTGGTAATAATAGCCCTTGATTGGCAGCCATATGCCAGAAAAAAATATGAAAGTAAAAAGAGTAGATGATAGTGTGATAAGATAACTGATAGATTAATGAAGATTGGAAGAAAAAACGTATAGCGCCGGCCCCAAGTACCTACCAAGGGATAAGGGCAGACAAATGATGACGACAGTAGAAAGGCAGAAAGAAGAATCGGATGGACGTGTGTCCACCCGATTCTTAAAGAAAGGGTATTTAACGCGGTTGAGATTTCTTGCAGTCAAACGAAGTAGACCGCATAGGAGAGGTAGAGAGAACAGGAGAGAGAACATCGCGCCTTTAATTCCCAAACGATTAGGCTGACGTGTACTTGACTGTACACCTATATTTCGCCGATTATGTTTAAGTGCAATGTACCTATTATTATCATCTGTCTCCCAACTATGTTGGGGTCGGCTTCCAGTCTAAACTGGTGGAGCTGAATACCAGTACTTTACATGGAGTGACTGCCTATCTGACCTCCACAACCCAATTAGTACTGGGTAATACAATGTACCTACTACATGGAACTTAAACATATGTGGGCGAACCTTTTGCCATCAGCCGGGGACTCTGTGGCTGCTACGGAGAAATACCTGATAAGACTTTGCCCAACCTGGGAATCGAAACCAGGACCTTATGCTCAGCAGTCGCGCTTGCGACTACTAGACCGACGTGGCCTTAGGGCGCTTTCAATGGGGACTATCGCGCATGAATTCGCCGCTAGGGGCGCTCGTGTAGAGTAAGGTCTTAAAAAATGTCAGATGTCATAGATTGTTCACACAATGCACTTTTATGACGTATTTTTACTAATATTCGCAATTGTGGTCTAGATTGAGCCATTCTTGATTAATAATGACTTGAAGATTTTAAGTAAAATGTTTCATTTTCAACATCTAATTTGTTAGTACTTAGTTGGAGGAAAAAATATGTTTAAATGTTTAAATATGCTTGCTCATTTTAGGGGCAATATTGTAAACATGAATCTAATGTAAGCATAATATGCAATAAAATAAACTTTTTATGAAGTTTTTGGTACTTTAAAGTATCAAATAAAATGAATGACAGGACCTTACTCGCCAGTGACGCCATCTGGTGAACTCAAAAACGGTAGCCCTCATTTAGACGTTTCGTGTCGCACGACGTTTTGTGTTCATACAACGTGTCACAGAAAGGGTATGGTCATATGAAAGGGTGTGCTACAGACCATCAAACTGAACAACTTTTTCTTTGGGACCACCATCGTAATCGCGAAAAAATTTTCAACGGCCCCATACTAAATTCCAATACCTACTCGACGAAATGTATGAAACAGCTGATTATTTTTTTACAATTACGATAGTGGTCCCATAGAGAAAATTGTTCAGTTTGATGGTCCACACCCTTTCATATGACTATACCCTTTTTGTTACACGTTGTATAAAGCGCGCGGTGCGGCAAACGTGTGCCATCGGTACAGCAGCGCATATCGAAACCGTACTGTTGCCGCACCGCGGTCTTTGCATGAAAACGAACAAACGTCTGTACGGAATACGAACAGATTCGGCACCGCAACGGTGCGACACGAAACTTCTAAATTGAAAGCGCCCTTATTGTACGGAAAAAATCTGCTAACGGGACACGATGAAAGTCTTACAATAATAATGACATTATTTAAAACCATTTTATTTGTATTTTAAAGAGCAATTGTACTTAATTGAAAGTGATTGCACCCGCAATGGTCTCATCAGCAAATATTAAAATTGTCCTTTCCAAAATCTCCTAAAAGCCATTGCTATAATCGTTTGAAACAGCGCCTCGATTCGTGCAGATTGCTTCCTTATTGCTGGAGAATTTAGAGATTTGTTTAATATCTTCATAAATAAGCTTATTCAATGGTCTGTAGAAAATGTATGAAACAAAATTTCGTTTTTGTATCGAAAAAAGAAACCATCAGTTCAATGGAGTTTATATAAAATCGTATAATAAAAGAAAATCATAAAATGTATATGTAACATAAAAGAAAGGCACTTGTTTACCTAGTCATTGCGAGGTATTTTTGTTTTAGATCATACCTGGGAACCTTCTAGTTACTGAGACGGATGGAGTGCAAAATTTTTACTTTTCCACAAGTTTGTAATGCTATTACTTTAAATACATCCTGATAGCTCATCTATCAGCACAGTGTTTTAAGTGTTTACCATTGAGTCCTTGCACAAAACGAAATTTTTCACCCCAAAACGCTGTTTGATGTACAAAACGCTTAGTTGGTTGCTTCGTGTATCCTGGCAATCCACACAGGGCACTAGTTCAGAAGTAGTAGGCAAGTTACATCACACCAATGGTTCTGAAAGAAAGTAAGAACTGTGTCTACTCAATCAGAAAATAACCTCAAATAGAGCCAATGTATCATATCGATCCAGAACAGTCTGTCATAATTAAAAAAAAACAAAGACTTATTTGATACTATTTTAATGACTCTTTGAAGTACATACGTATTTAAACGAGACGTTAAAAAGTCCCGTTTCAATGTCAGCTGAGCAGTTTTCTAGATAACCCTTTACAAACAGACAAACATTTAACTCTTCATGTGATTACAGTTGATTCGCAAACAAATTACTGTGATTATCAGATGCGATGATGTGATTGCAGTATCTTGAATCATAACTAACTAAATGTTACGATAAGAGTAGGTATATTTTTCCTCTTACCTACATGTTTTTGTAACGCTGTCGAGATATGTATCAGTTTATTATTTCATGCTTTTTAATTCATTGTGAACTAAGCCGACACTTAATGCTCATATGTTGGCCTCCTAATCGTGATTAAGTATATTAAATTGATAATGAGGAAAAGCAGCGGTGGCCCAGTGGTGGTGGCCCCGACTTACGAACAGTCGTGGGTTCTCGAACCCAGACAGGCGCATAACTTTGTGTAATGTATTTCATCACCACTGCTCTCAAAACGGCGAAGGAAAACATCGTAAGGAAACCGGCATGTCCTAGAACCAAAAAACTTCGAAGACATGTGACATCTACCAATCCGCACTGGGCCCACGTGGTGGATCATAGCCTATTTCCTCTCATTGAGAGGAGGCCGTGTCCCAGCAGTGGGAACATTATAGGCTGATGATGATGGTAAAGATGATGTTTATTAGGTAACATACAAATTGTTACCTGCGGTTTCACTTGGGTTAGAGGGGAATTAAAGCGTGATTTTACCAACACAGAGTGACCTGTAAATGCATCATCATCGTCATCACCAATATCTGCCTAGCCTTTTCCCAACTATGTTGGGGTCGGCTCCCAGTCTTACCAGATGCAGCTGAATATCAGTATTTTACATGGAACGACTGCCTATCTGACCTCCACAACCCAGTAAATACCGGATAATCCGATACCCATTGGTAAGACTGATTGTCAGACTTTTTGGACCACTGACTCATCCCTAACGACTGTCAAAGATCTACAAATGACAGCCGGGATCAACGGTTTAACGTGCTTTCCGAGCAAGAAAGAAACTTGGTATGTAATGGGTGGTCACCCATTCATAGACCAACCTAGGCCAGCACAGCTTAACCTAAAAATCGAACCATGTGGCTGTCCTTATCACGAGCTCCTCCCATCCTTCCACCATCATCGTTATTATTTCACCAGAAAGACGTCCACTGCTGGACATGTAGACCTTCCCAAATTGTCGCCACATTGACCACATTGTAAATGCATATCTAGATATTTTTGCACTGTTGGCTATAAGAGTAGAGGAAGACCATAGAAACGATGGATGGACTTTGTGAAGTATGATATGGCTAGAAAGGAGATAACTGATAAGATGACGAGTAATAGAGAAGTCAACATCACCTAGCCTTTTCTCAACTATGTTGGGGTCGGCTTCCAGTCTAACCGGACGCAGCTGAGTACCAATATTTTACATGGAGTGACTGCCTATCTGACCTCCACAACCCAGTTAGTACTGGATAATACGATACCCCTTGGTTGTCGGTCTTTTTGGGCCACTGACTACCAGTAACGACTGTAAAAGATCTACAAATGACAGCCGCCGGGACCAACAGTTTAACGTGCTTTCCGAGGCACGGAGGAAACACGGTGTGTAAGGGTGGTCATCCATCCACAGACCATCCTAGGCAAGCACGATCAACCCGAGCGGCTGTTATTATTTAGTCACGAGCTCCTCACGAATGATAGAGCATTAGGAAGAAAAGGATATGCTGCCTCGACTCAAATTAAATTGAGATAAGGACAGGGAGAATGATGTTGACGCTTTTGGGATTCTGGTCTCTGCACTAACACGTTGCTTTTACTTAGGGTTCTAAATCGGTGAAGGAAAACATCGTAAGGAAACCGACATGTCCTAGAAACAAAAATTCGAAGACATGTGACATCTACCAACCCACACTGGGCCCGCGTGGTGGATTATAGCCCATACGCAAAATACGCGTCTTTAATTGGAGTTGCGGACACAAGCCCGGTATACAATACAATACAATAGGGACTCTAGGCATACCTAAGTACCCGAATTAAAGTTCCTAAGCTATGTTGTCATTTTCAGAAAATAGTGTCTAATTTTACCAAATTCCGTACAGCCTTTTTTGCACAATTGATTAAAAACGTTGAAACATTTTATTATTATAGGGAGAACCAAATTAATCGTAATTAAGGATATAAAAAAAACCGAGATTGGGAGATTCCGTTTTCCAAATGGGGTATACCCAATTGTTTATTTTAGTACCTATGATAAGATATAAGTATCCGTGAGATACTTTCGTTAATTATAGATATTATGAAATAAGCCGATATATATACTGTCCAATATTTAACATACTTAGAAATATCACAATTTTTCCTGTTTTGACACATACATACCTACTTCGTTATATCTTAATCAGTTGTGTCTCTGAAATTCCATTTTTTTAATATTGTGAACATTTTCATAATTGAAATGCGTGATTGGATTTCAATTTTAGTTCCAAATTCCATCTTGGGTCATATCGGGACTGCCTTGTTATTCCTGGGTCCTTGGGTCGTGCCAAGTACACAAGGAATTTCTTAGTAGCAGCCACGAAGTCGGATTTAGGGATGGTGGACGGCAATAGGCTCGCTCCCTATTACATAGAACTTACTATTATGTACTCCTCTGCTTAACCTAAACCCTTCGTGAATTACAAACGTCATGTCGTGTCCAAAAACCATTAAAAAAAAAATACGTTCAAAAGAAAAAACCCTTAAAACTACAATCCAATAACCACCTTCAACCCTTCGACAACTCACCACTTTTATCCAAAAACGTTTCATAAACCTAATATTAAAAATTGTCATTCAGCTCATCTCGGTTCCGTAGCTCTTAGGTACTAGTAATTAATCAGTTCTCCTTACCTTCGCAAAGACAGAGGCTTACTATTCACAAAGCGTTTAATTAGCTTCGTCATACCTTTGACACGGCCGACTTTTTGCACCCCCAGGGTTGAAGGCTGATTAATTATGTTGAGGCCGTAGTGAGCAGATTCTGCGTGGCTCTAAAAATAGGATGTCTTTTGTTTCTTTGTGATGTAAGAGGGTTGTTGGTAGTTCCTTTTGAGGGGTATTGGGGAGTTGTAAGAATTAGTTAATTGGGTTTTTCTTTCGGTTTAATACTTTTATGACACTGTGTGTACAGGACTCCAAAAAGACATTCGTTAATAATTTTACCCTACTGTCCAACAACAAAGACAGGGTTATGCTTTTCGCTAATAATATTATGCACTACTCGATTTAATAACTTTTTAAAGTCAATTTGTTTCCTGCATTGATCCTTGTATCTTGTGAAAACTATAATGTTTGTGTAACCCATAAATAAACGTATGATATCAAGGTAATGTACAGACTGTGTACTCAATTTTGCTCAAATCTGTTTTTCACTTGAAGACATTTAAACTTACTTAATGCTCCGTTCAACGCTAGAAAGTAGCATTTATTTTCCTATCACCCTAAAAACCTACGAAAAAACCTTATACCCCAAAATGGTCGCCTATAAATCAAAATCCTAAAGAAGAAACGCAAAGGGAAGCACTCCAACAAATAAAACAAAAGGAATTTTAGTCACATTCCGGGAATTTCGGCGCCATGATTTACAAATCTTGAACATATTACCACAGTTCCATTTCAGTAATACAGTATTTCAACTGTTACATACTAACTGTAGGTATTAAGGGTAGCGGAAGACCGAAGAAATGATGGATAGACTCAACGAGTAATAGAGACGTATAGAACAAGAAGACATGCTGCGCCGACCCCAAATGAATTGTGATTAGGATTTAAATAAATAAATAAATATCGCTGGACATTACACACAGCGTCATCTAGTGCCACACTAAGCAAAGCTTGTGTCGTGGACACCAGACAGTTGATATCCTACATATATACTTTTTGTTTGTAAATACATACTTATTATACAAATAAACATCCATGACTCGGAAACAAATATGTACATGTTCATCATACAAACATTTGTTCCTACCGGGATTCGAACCCGGAACCCTAAGAACGTAAGGCAGCCTCACTACCGCTGCGCCATTCGGGTCGTCATTTGTAGATCTTTATCATTAGGATTTGTAGATCTTTGGCAGTCGTTAAAAGTGGCTCTGACAACCTAAGTAATCTAAGTCTGACAACCAGTCTTACCAAAGGGTTATTATTATCCAGTTCTAGCCGGGTTGTGTAGGCCAGATAGGCAGTCGGTCCATCTAAAATACTGATATTTATCTGTGTCCTGTTCGAAGCTGGCCCTAACATAGTTGGGAAAAGGCTATTATCTAATAGGCAGATGAGTGCAACAGTGACAAAAAGTTTAGTAGAGAACCCTAACCCGCGTTTGATTTCACAAAAATAACCAAGTTGATTTACTGGTGACCTTTTTACTATGATGGCTTACTATGTCAGGCAACCCTATTTCAACCCCCTTTTATCTAACAGTTCTCTAGGGTAGATTTACAGTGGTTTGAATAAAATATGAGAAATGTAGAAAATATGAGAAAAGCACTGAGGGGGATAGGATGGAAGCGAAAAAAGTCCTGTCTGAGATAAGAGGGGGATAGTTTTAACCTTGTACAATGTCCCAAAAATATCTCGTAGAAAATAAAACTAGGGTTTCCAGAGTAAGACAAAACTTTAATATATATATAAGCGCGGAGGTCGTTCATTGCGTGAAAATCTTAACATCGCGATCTAGAAAATGACGTCACTGCATATCGCCATCTGTTATGCAAAAGCGATACTAAACGAATGACAAGGTGTCGGTTTTGACATAGACAGATTAGACATTCCGCCCACCATGGACGGCACTGTCCATCAACTCTAAGATGACAGTATAAAACTTAAATTAATTATTGGTTGTTTGCTATTCACTATAAGTAACCTAAACCTAGTGCCTTATGTCTACAATACAAGTGCATGCGTTATTTAGATAAAAATAAAAATTAAACAACAGTAAAACACATTAAAAACACAGGTTCGTAAACAAAGTTAAACAATGACAAAACACAGAAGAAAATACAAGTTTATTCAAACAACCAAACTAAAACTACCTCTACAAGAATTTCATCAATAAGATGATAAAAAATAACTAAGTGTCCACAGGTAAAAAAATTAGTTTGGACACAGGCCTTTTAATCTCACTATTTTTACACCGTATGGTTACAACGCGCGTAATATTGTCCAAACCTGGATGCTTATTTGTAATGACTCCGTATAGCCATCTAGCGGGTGGAAGACCATCCTCTTTCACCAGAACCATGTCTCCAATCTCAGGTTCAGGCTTAGTATCAGTCCATTTATATCGATGCTGTAATTGAGTTAAGTACTCTGATGACCACCTACGCCAGAAATTCTGAAGCATTTTTTGTGTGAGATGCCAGCGCTTCAGATTGCTAATCGATGAATTTTCATAATTGGCATCCGGTACAGTTATCAAAGGTTCACCCACGAGGAAGTGCCCAGGCGTCAAAGGACACGAGTCTTCTGGACTGTTAGAAAGCTGAGAGATAGGCCTCGAGTTAAGGCAGGCCTCGATTTGAGCCAGTACAGTTGTCATTTCTTCAAATGTCAATGTGCTGGTGCCTATAATTCTTTTCAAATGGTGCTTCGTGGACTTGACACCAGCCTCCCACAATCCTCCAAAGTTTGGAGCATGGGGAGGTATGAAATGCCAAGTTGTACCATTCATAGATAGGAAGTCAGCTATTTCCGAAGCTACCATAGACCGTTCAGCGTTGAATAGCTGTCGCAATTCCTTTGCACTACCAACAAATGTGGTCCCATTATCACTCCACAAGTCCAATACTCGGCCACGTCTCGCTACAAAGCGCTTAAAAGCCGCAAGAAAACTCTGAGAGGTCATGTCACTAACCACCTCGAGGTGAATAGCCCGAGTGGACATGCAAACAAACAAGCAGATATAACCCTTATTGGAGTGATGACCACGACCTTTAGAGGTTCGGATGCTGATTGGACCTGCGTAATCTACACCACTGCATTGAAAAGGCTTCTGAGCAGACACCCTGGCCTTTGGTAACAGGCCCATCATTTGTTGGTGTGTTTGATTTGAATGCCGAATACAAGTTACACACCTGTGAACACATTGCCTAACGAGAGTCCTGGCATTGAGTATCCAGTATCTGGATCTTAAGTAATTAAGCATCAATTGCGGCCCGCCATGCAAGGTTCTCTCGTGAGCCTCCGCAATCAAAAGATTGGTGAAGTGTGACTTATGAGGGATTAAGATGGGGTGCTTCATATTCTCATCAATAGAAGCCCTGTGCAAGCGACCGCCAACTCTTAAGATTCCGTCATTGTCAAGAAAAGGACTCAACGAGGTAAGTCTACTACCCTTATTTAATTTACGGATCTTTTTTACAGATTCTATTTCATCACTAAAGGACTGGAGTTGGCAGAGTTTGATACAGGTAAGTACAGCTTCATTTAATTCCTTAGTGGTTAACCAAGTAGTCATTTTACCTTTATTATGTTCAATTTTCTTCTTTCCTAAAAATCTTCTACAGTAAGCTATCACTCGTATTAACCTACTGAACTTAGAAAATCTTGTAAATAGACTATCATTACTTTCTACCGCAGTTGCATGACATTTTGTTTTTATTTTTCTTTCTTCTAGTGTAGTTTCTTTTAAATTGCTTCTTTTATAGTCTATTTTTACATTCTGTAACCATAGTGGGCCTCTTTTCCAGAGCAGCATATCGTTACACTCAGAAGGGCATGCTCCCCGAGATGCGCAATCCGCTGGATTTTCTGACGACGACACATGTGACCACTGACTTCTATCCATGATGTTAAGTATTTCGGAAACACGATTCGCTATAAATGTCTTCCACCGACTAGGGTGGCTGCTTAACCACGCCAATACGACGGATGAGTCTGTCCATGCATATAAGTGCTGTTTGGGAACTTCAAGAGTTGAAGCGACTTCCTGAAGAAGCTTCGCTAGTAAGACAGCACCACAAAGCTCTAACCGTGGGATTGATACTTGTTTAACAGGAGCAACCTTGGTTTTTGAAGTAACCAAGGCTGTGTGAATATGTCCATCTCTATCAATGATGCGGACGTATACCACCGCGGCGTAAGCTACATTGGACGCATCTGAAAAACCATGCAATTCCAGAACTCTGTTCTCCTTGGTAGAGTTGATCCAACGAGGCAGACGAAACTTAATGAGGTTGCAAAGGCTCTTCCGGAAGTCAAGCCAGTCTGTCAGTAACGGTGCAGGTAGTTCTGCGTCCCATTCGATCCCAGTCATCCATATCCGTTGAATAAACACCTTTGCAGTGATGATTATCGGTGCTAACCATCCAAGGGGATCGAATAGGCGCGCTATGTCCGAAATAACCTTACGCTTTGTCACTGGTAAATCTAAATCATTAAGCTGAATAGTATACACAAACTCATCATTGTCTTTGTCCCACGTTAAACCTAATATTTTTGAAATTGCATCTGTTTTTAATTCCATGTTTCCTTGTGTTTGTGATACTTGTTCACCGTCTTTAATCAATTTTAGTAAGTCTCTGTCGTTACTGGCCCACTTTTGCAGCTGGAAACCTCCACGTTTAAGTAATTCCGATGTCTGCTTATATACTTCTACTCCTTCTTCTATGGTTTGACAACCCGTCATAAGGTCATCCATATAGAAATCAGAAATAACACGGTTCTTCGCTAAAGGAAATTCAGCGCCTTCGTCTTGAGCTAACTGCTGCAATGCTTTTACTGCTAAGTAAGGCGCCGATGATGTTCCAAACGTTACTCTCAAATGACGTAACACTTGAATTTCGTCATCTGGATTCTCTCGCCATAAAATTCGAAGAAAATCTGTGTGATCATCGCATACCTTAATCTGTCTGTACATCTTGACGATGTCTGCTACCAGACAGATAGGTTCACAACGCCAACGCATGATTATATGACGAAGCTCAGGTTGTAGACGAGGCCCCACCATTAGGTCGTGATTAAGAGATACCCCGTTAGTACCTACACATGATGCATCGAATACGATGCGCAGCTTCGTTGTACTTTTATCGTTGCGGATGACGGCATGATGAGGTAAGTACACAGAACCTTCTTTGTTCTTATCTTGTACGATATCCATGTGATTAAGAGCTATATACTCATTTAGAACTGCTGAATACTGAGCTTTGAATTCGGGATTCCTTAGAAATCGCTTTTCTAAGGTAAAAAAGCGTTTAAGAGCGATGTCTTTCGATCCACCATGTTTACAAGCAGGATCGCTTGACCTAAAAGGCATGTGCACAATATAGCGACCAAATTCGTCTCGTTTAGTCGTGGCCTTGAATATGTCTTCGCACTTCTGTTCTTCTGGGGTTAAGTAACCCTTATCGTAATCGCCCTTGGGCTCAGATTTTAGTTCCCAAAATTTTTTAAGGAGTGTGTTCTCATCTATATGAGTGGAATGCAATGTGACCACGGTATTGTGGCATGTCTCGCTTTGGTTGATTTCACCTACTTGACCAGATAAGATCCATCCTAGTCTAGTATTTTGTACGATGAGACGACCAGGTGAACCTCTGATTAAACCTTCTAACAAAATCTGGCCATAAACTTCGGCACCTAAAAGCAAATCAATTTTGTTCGGAGTATCGAACGAAGGATCTGCTAAAGCCAAAGACGAGATTGTCGTCAAAACATTTGCTACAACCTTTCTTTCCGGTAAAATACTAGTTAGTTTCTTTAAGACATAAGCCTTCACAGTGAAAATGAAACTAGGGTCGACGCGTGATTTGACTTTAATGAGGACCATCGAATTCAATGAAATCATCGATTGGTCTTGATCACAACCTATACCGGAAATTGAACCTTTAGTTGGTATTCTTTTAAGACCTAAGAGCTGGACTGCGGACTCCGTCACAAAGGAAGCCTGAGAACCCTGGTCTAACAGGGATCTTAATACTATAGTAGTACCGCTCTTTGATTCCGCTGCAATTAATGCAGTAGCCAATAATATTTGGCTATGACTATTTGCAAAACAACTTACAATATTAGTGGAATTACTCTGGGTTGAAGTGGTATCAGTAGAAACGCTACTTTCTGCAACTTGATCAGTATTGTTACTATCACCAACTGGTTTGGAGACATTTTTGAGATGAAGAAGACTATGATGCTTCCTTTTACATATATGACATCTGGTGGACTGGCGGCATGCATATACGGAGTGATTTGCTCCTAGACAGTTATAGCATAAACCATTTGTTTGGACAAAATTACGACGTTTATCTACATCGAGACCTGCGAACTTTTTACAATTTGCAAGCTTATGGTTATCCTGGCAATAAACACATACTGTAGTTGACACATGAAGTGATTTGACTGACACATTACGATTGGTCTGATGACGTTGACCTTTATCATCTAAAAATTCCAAAGACCGAAATCTTTGTTCAAGAAAGGATTGGAACTGATTCATTGTAGGCCAGTCATCTGAACAATCAGTTATTTTCATTTCCCATTGCTTACGTGACTCAGTGTCTAGTTTTAAACACAATACATAAAGAACCATTATATCCCAATGCTCAACCATTAAGCCTAAATTTTTCAAAGCCTGTAAACACTCGTTAGAAGTGTCTAATAATTCCTTAACTGCGCTGGAGGATTCGGATACAATATTCTTTTGACTCATAAAACGTTTCATTATACAATTCGCTAAATATTTTTTATTATTATAGCGATTCTCTAATTTAGTCCAACAGGTTGCATAATTACTACTAGTAATAGGAATGTGCCGTAAAAGACCTTCAGCCTCTCCAGACAAATGTGATTTCAAATAATGCAGTTTCTGAACATCGTCTAGCTGTGTATTGTTATGAATTAAGGATTTAAATAAATCTCTAAAACTAATCCACTCAGAATAACTTCCGGAAAATGTAGGCAACTCAATCTTTGGCAATTTCACAGTACATATATCTTTAGAACCTTTCGCAGAAGATTCAGATGCTTTATCTGACCTATCTGAACATGCAATTTTCTTTAATGCTTCCTTTAACTCTGCTTTATAATCAGTAATTAATTCTTCCGTGATCTCATAAGTATTTTTTAAGTAATAATCCGATTTTTCGAATTCCACAGACTTAACCGATGATACAAGTTTTATATGAGTTTGAGAAAATGTTGACCAGTTAGCTTCTAAATTTTCTAATCTAACTTCTATGTATGAGCTAGTAACTCGCTCTTTTGGTGATTTCTTAAAGTTAGACCTGGCTTTACTGATAGCAGAATGCAGATTATACTGTAAATTACACAAAGCTTCCATGTTGAATTTAAAGATAAAGTCCTTTAAATAAACTGTTGAACGCTATGCTAAGTTCGTGGACAACACGTGAAAAATCACAAGTTTTTGAACTTTTTACTCCTCGCTGCAAAATCGGGCATAGGTTCCCCGTAGTTGACTTTTTCTTGAAATTATTCTAAGTCCATACTTTTAATTTTAAATTTTCAAAGTTAATATGGACTAAATTTGCTTGTATTAATTAATAAAGTACTCACAGTTTATCTTCGTATCACAATCACTTCACTGTCACTCACTTTGCTGAAGCTCGTCGTGATGATATGCAGGGTACTCTCCCCCCTGCACCGCAGCTGCTGTTCACGCCAACACGAACTCCATCAGCATCAGCGCCGACCGTTGTGTACCACCGTGGCACATATACGCTTACGCGCCAATCTTGTACGATCCGCCGATGCTGCGACCATCACACCACTGACCGCGTTGACGTCACAATCACAGCAGGTTGACCATGCAACCTGACTTCACCACAACGGCGACAATGCACACCAGTCCTTAATCCGGCTCGAAGGACCACTTTGTACAATGTCCCAAAAATATCTCGTAGAAAATAAAACTAGGGTTTCCAGAGTAAGACAAAACTTTAATATATATATAAGCGCGGAGGTCGTTCATTGCGTGAAAATCTTAACATCGCGATCTAGAAAATGACGTCACTGCATATCGCCATCTGTTATGCAAAAGCGATACTAAACGAATGACAAGGTGTCGGTTTTGACATAGACAGATTAGACAAACCTAAATAGAAAAAATCTTTCTTACATTATTTTAGCAGTTGTCATTTTGTAAAAAGTAGGTACATATGTACTTATATTTTTTCAGATGCATACCTAACTAGGAAAAAACCTTTTTTGCACAAAAATAGAACCGACTTCAAAAAAGTGAAAAATAACTTTAGCTTCAGAAGTCGGTGACCATTGTTTGATTGATTTATTAAGTTTTTTTGTCACCGACTTCTGAAGCTAAAGTTATTTTTCACTTTTTTGAAGTTGGTTCTATTTTTTTGCAAAAAAGTTTTTATTTTTCACTTTTTAGTGGTTCACTTGTGCTTACCCCTTCACACCGTACCGGTGCGGTGGCGTGATGTTATGTTATGAATTGGTGTAAACAATAGACAGACAATAGATTTCAGCAATCCCAGTCCATTTGCTATCATTTATTGAGGAGTTCCGTTCCATATCTCCGAAGTTCGTGATCAGATCATGACAATATTTTTATGGGACATACTTGGAAGTATACCCTTTCAAACAAAAAAAGAATTTTTCAAATCGGTTCAGGCGTCTTCGAGTAATCGGTGAACATACATAAAAAAAAAATACATACAGTCGAATAGAGAACCTCCTCCTTTTTGGAAGTCGGTTAAAAATATACTAAAACTAGCTTCTGCCAGCGGCTTCGCCCGCGTGAAGTTTCAAAACTGTCCCATGGCATCTTACTACCGGGATAAAAAGTATCCTATGTGTTGTTGTTTGTGTTTGAAAAAAAAAAAAAAAATAAATAAATAAATAAATAAATAATAAACTATCTGTGTACAAAATTTCATCCAAATCCACAAAGTAACAAACATCCATACATCCATACTCAGAAACCTGTACATTTATAATATTAGTAGGATCTCACAACAATGTTATTCTACCTAAGCGTAAATTGCTTTTTGACAAAATATGCTTGTGCTATCAGCCATACCAATGTACCGTAGGTAATTATTATGTGTAGTAAAGTTTTTTGGCCGAGAAAAATAATAAGTATGTATTTAAAAACAAAAAGTATTTATGTAGTACACGTATATCAACTGTCTGGTGTCCACGACACAAGCCTTGTTGCTTAGTATGGCACTAGATGGCGCTGGGTGTAAATTGTCCAGCGATATTTATTTATTTATTTAATTAAACATAAAATCGCGCCGGCAGAGGTGTACTTTATAATACACCTACATGTTGCCAGTTAGGTTAAAGTTATCAAACGGCCACAAATACAGCCGGCGCGCGGCGCGGCGCGGCGGCGTCACTGTTACTGAGAAATTCGAGGACCTCTTGCTCTCCAGTCGCGATTGCGACAACTAGACCAACGCTGCCCCCTTTATTTATTTTTTTTGTTGGGGCATCTTCAAATAACTTCTCCCACTCTGGGCTGAGCGGGAGGGAGTGTCAGAATTTTACTGACTAAAACCCGTACATGTTCCTTTCTCGCCCTTTATGTTTCGGGGCCATATCTCTTTCGAACAGTCCTGCAGCCCCGGCAGTCATCGGCCCTTGCAGGCCCCTTCAATGTGCTGACATCTCTTTGAGACGCGTGTAACAAACACTCTGGCGCCGTCGACACGGCCTGTCGTCATAAGACGGACGGGCGCGGCGAGCTAGTTCATAGCTCACCGTCCACAGGCCCGCGAACGCTGCTCCCGCGCCTTGTCAATATCATTCAAGCGCAAAAACCCTTGTAGCAATATAAAAAGGCTAATTACCAAACGTGTTACATCTATTCGTTCGTCGTTCTCTTTCTTGAGATTTAGATAATGTTTTAGTTGATTAAAACTCCATCCGGTTCAAAGGAATGAATATGGTAATACTTACTTAACTGTGATAAACCGGTATTTTAGACCTAGTTCTGGAATAGTTCTCTAGAGGGACATTTACACTCTTACAGCCTATGTTTAAGAGTTAAAATGTACCTTAAAATGAAAACAGACGATTCGTTCATACATGAACTCACGCCGGTTCCCACAGGGGTATGCAGAAACCACAGAACGACACCTGCTATTTTAAATTTTATTTATTTGGGACAAAAAATAGTTATACGTTACAATATAACAGTTAGCTTTGTCTAAAAGGTTAACAAAGGCATTCCCCACAATATTGTCCACGGAATCATATCGATTTAAAAGAAATAAGGAAACAGACGTGTCTACTCGAGACACTGGAGCTTGGTGCTCAATAAAACGACGATGTCTTTACGATAATAATGAATTTTAATTTTATTTATTTGGAACAAATTAAATGACAATGAGACAACGTAGATGCGTATAAATTAAAAAAATGCCAAGCTCATATATTAAGAAAATATATTTTGTGGACTGATGTTCGTCCGTTTTAGAATCAAGATGAATTGATTTTTACAAGGTTTTTCTTAAAAAAATATTTTGTGCGCAAACACACATTTCTAAGCGCCTTTAACTTTAAACCCCAATATCTCCGTAACTAGAAGGTTCCCAGGTATATGTAAAACAAAAAAAAAATCGCATGAGTGATGGGGAGACCAAGTGCATTTCGGCTTTGTTAAAGCTTTTTACACCCTTTATAATCCACTAGCGGACGTCACCTGGTTTCACCCGCGTAGTTCCCGTTCCCGTGGGAGTACGAGGATGAAATGTAGCCTATGTTACTCAAGGTGAATGTAGCTTTCCAATGGTGAAAGAATTCTTGAAATCGGCACAGTAGTTTTTGAGTTTACTCATTACAAAAATACACACAAATATACGATTTTTTCCTCTTTATAATATTAGTGCAGATTAGTGTAGAATGTGTACATTACAATAATATAGCACTCCTATAGAGCACACTTCGAAGCGTAGATCTCTAAAAAGATGAATGTGTAAAAGCAGGTAGTTGAACTCGTTTTATCTGCCACATTCATTATTCCAAAAATGGGTCATTATACAGTATCAGTATGTTAGTTTAAACGAGGGACTTATTCAAACCCGCAATAGTCCATGCTTACATGATACTAATCAACATATGAACAAAAAGAAAACACTAGTACATAACAGATAGATCCATACCAAAAACTTCGCCTAAGTTTCGCAACGTGTGCGCCATGCGCTTATCGCAGAACATGTGTGCGGGTCAATGACCTTTCTAGGTGTAATCATTTAATTTTTTTTTTCATTTTTGCGCGGGGATGTGCCCTGTCGGTGCATCGGGGACATTACAAAGGAAAGGGGCGGAGTTTGCGCACAGAGCTCAGGACCGGCACGTGTTTTGCCGCGTGACACCTACTTGCGCGCTCAGTGTCCATGAGTAATGTATTTAATTAGACAATAATGTCAAAAATTAAGGTTGGTTTTTTACTTATTTGGATTGAGAATCGAATACTGAATACCTTCCCTCAATATGTCCCTCGTTTAACCTAACACGCTGTATACCCTTTAAACGGACTGTAAGAATGTATTTACAGCTTGGAAAAGCTTTTAGCTTTAATAACGACACTTTTAGAAGGAAAGAAATACAGAAGAAAATACTATAGTTTTTTGGTTATTTTAGGTAATAGTTACCTAGTCTCCCTGAACGAGTTTCCTTTGAAGCTGTAGATTCTGTATAAACAAATTCAAATTGCGCAGCCGCTGAGTATTTACTAAAACCGAAGCACTTTTAGAGGACTTGAATAATTTGTAGAAAGAGGGAACCTATAAAAATAGAAAATTACTTTGAAATCCAATCCTATAAAAAATAATTTCTGTTCCTACGCTGTAGTCTCCCAAACCACTATGATTTTTGAAAAAAGAAAATACATTAAAACGCTTTAAAATAATCAGCGATCTCATAAAAAAACAATACCTTATTCATGATCATGGCAAAAATCGCGCTTTTAGTGTTAATAATGATAGGTATAGGAAACCTATTAAAAATAATGTTACTTTAAAAATCCACTACCAAGGTATATAAATCACCCAACATTGGGGCCCAAACTCAGGTACATCTCACAAAACCTTCTTCAAAATATAAATCAAGCAACATTCTACGTTTTAGAACTTACCACGAAGTTCCTCGCAATTAGTGGCTACAGTCTAGACCGGGGCTATGAAAACTTAGACGATGCACCTCTTACGTCATAGCCTGACGTCAGCGATGAATGACGTCATTAGTGCCCATTTATGTCTCTGCGGTGCTTGATCTTTTTGTTTTTAAGCTGTTTTGAGCTGTTTGTGAGTGTTTAAGGGTACAAGTGTAATAAGAATAAGTTGTTTTTCAGAAGTCAACCACATCCGACCACGATTCATTTCTATATAACTCTGAAAAACTTGCTGTGTGGCTAGGTCAGCTTTGTCCTTGCGGTTTGTGGTTGCGGTTGTGATGCTTGTGATAAATTGATGTCTCTAACCTTTAAGTTTGACAGTAGCATATTATAATTATAAAACAAAAAATAATGCCGTTACACAGCAGGCGGGAAAACACTAAACTAAAATAAATGTACCAAGTTTGACATTTCGATGCTTTACTTCACAAGTAACGTCACCTTGAACAGCACACTTAGGCCTGAATTTTTGTCGCGTTGACGATCGGTCGCGTACATTCGGTTGTGACGTTAGCGATAACAAAATACGCCTATCGGTCGCCGCTGACGTCAGCATCGCAGTATGGTGCTTTATACAATACAATCTATTCTCGTACGCGAGCGACCGTGTGCGACCGACCCTCAGCGCGACAAGAATTCAGGCCTTACAAGTGGTCATCTTCATCATCATCCTCTCAGCCGAACGTCGTCCATCGGTGGACATAGGTCTCCCTGAAATGGGGAGTTTTTGCACATTATTGCCACGCTTGGCGAACGCAATATGTTAGGCTACTATTATACCATTCGATTAAGAACTTTTGTAACCATATTTATCGGCAAATAAATCTTTGACTTTGACTTTGACAGTACGGTTGTTATAAAAGCACAGAAAACTCTGCTGCCCATTCTCTGGTAAGTAAGTGTTTGGTCGCCTCTTACGACACTCACGCGAAGATTATGGGATGGTGCTATTCTTTACGTCTGACAGCATACCTACAGTACAAAAGTTAAACTGGTCAAGTGGTCAAACTATGGTATCTCCATCGACATTTTAGCTGTCATAGTGAGTGAGTTCGTTGCCATTAACCGAACAATTACCTTGGCCTTATTATAAGTTATGTAAATTAACCTTACCTTTCAACCAGCAGCATAAAACTAAAATTTCAAACTTTTCAATCCATTTTCCCGTCATTACACGGATAAGAGCTAAAAATTGGCCCTTTTCACCTCCGACAAAGACGCCATTTTTCACAAGCAACCCTGCCACCTGCGAACGGTCTCTTTGACCCAAAACCTTCAATAGCAACCCTCCGGATGGCCTGTCATCAAGATACCCTTGCTATTTGAATATAACTATGTTGGTCGTTTCGACTCCAAGAGGCATTGTATGTTAAGCCTTCGTAAAAAGTTTTAAATAGCTATTTAGATAGTTAAATCGGTCTATAGGGAAGTATTATGAGTGTCCTATCCTGGAGTTTTAACATAGGGTGGGTGTAAATAGAATTTTTGTGCTTAGTATTGTTGTGCGTTTTTACAAGCTTTGCTTATGACTTCTTTCGTATGTTTTCTGTTACAAATTAGTTTTTTTTTTAAATAAATTACACTAATACTTGGCATGCCTAATGTAGAAGCGTTAGGGTAGCCCGCGAAATTTAAATTGTGTTTGAATGACATTTTCATGAAATAGTCATTCAATCGAGTTGCATGAACTTGGAGGATTGGTATTGATGATTTTAATGATTATAATTCTGTAACTACATACGTGTTACAACCTCGAATCATTTTAATTAACATACAACCAAACACTGGTCTGAAAGCTGCAAAAAACGTAAGTAAGTAATTTGAATTTCGCTTCCGTGGAGCATTCACCTAAAGGTTTATATTATTGCATTGTTATTGAAGTAAGATACAGGAGAGGCAGGATCTCGTGGCTAAATAACAACAGCTGGTCGGGTCGATCTTTAGGTTAAGCCGTGCTAGCCTAGGTTGGTCTGAGGATGTGTAACCACCCTTTTTTTTTCTGATGGGAAATCATCAAATGACTTCTCCCACTCTGGCCGGAGCGGGAGGGAGTATCAGACTTTTACTGACTAAAACCCATCCATGTTCCTTCCTCGCCCTTTATGTTCCGGGGCCGCGGTATCTCTTTCGAACAGGCCCGCAACCCCGAGTTTCCTCCGTGCCTCGGAAAGCACGTTAAGCTGTTAGTCCCGGCTGTCATTTGGCCATCTTTGACAGTCGTTACAAGTAGTCCGTGACCTAAAAAGTCAGACACCAGCCTTACCAAGTGGTATCGTATTTCCCAGTATTAACTGGGTTGTGGAGGTCAGATAGGCCGTCGCTCCATGTAAAATACTGGTGTTCATCTGTGTCCAGTTAGACTGGAAGCCGACCCCAACATAGTTGGGAAAAGGCTAGGCAGATGATGATTGAAGCTATACAGATTTGATATCAATACAATACTAAAGTGCTGAGAAACTATTTTTAAGATGCTGGCAGAAGGTGACCGGCCACAAGAATACGTCAATTACTAAACAAGATACCGTAATTTGGCCAATGTGTGAAGTTTTTGTTCTTAGTCCCAATCACTACATAACTGCCGTCATAACTAAGAATGCAGTAATCGCAAAATGGCGGTTACGAGATAAACGCAAAAAACATATTTCATATCATCTGAGCAAGATGTTCGTATTTTATTGGTCATAATATATATCTAAAAATTCGGAAAAAAATTAAGCTTTTACAAGATAATTTTCCTTTATTTAATTTACTAATATATGCAATTATAATACGTATTACTGCGTTTCGGTTTAGTATCAGGTCGTTTCCGGGTCACAGGATACTAAAAATAAATGCAGCACTTGCGCGTTTACTGCATTATGTCTTAGCACAAGTCGATTACTGCATTATTTTTTAGTAATTACTCCACCGAATGACGTCGCCGAACTGATTTACTAAGACAAAACGCGGCAATGGATCGTACTGCTACGACTTCGCAAGCCTTTCATACTCCACATTACTACACTTAAATGCAGTAATGTGGAGTACTGCGTTTTAATTTAGCTTTTTGTCTACTGAATTTAAAACAAAATAATAAAGTAGTGGATATTACTGCATTCTGTTTTAGGGTATTCATGCAAGTACTGCATTCTTTCTTAGGCCATGCTTAATACTGCGTTTTTTCTTATCATTGAAGCAGTTTTTTATGAAAGTACGGCGAAAATCACTGCATAAAAAACATACTTCGAGTAATTTTTTTTACGAAAATATATTTTTTTCATGTACATGAACCTCTTGGGACGCCATTTCTGGAAAAAAGTGAAAATCTTAAAAATGTCGATTACTGCATTCTTTGTTATCAGGACAGTAAGTGGTATAATTGTGTTCTTTTAATGTGCATGTTACAGGCATATTGTGTATCATGCCGTATTACACCAAGGTGCGCTGGATTGAAACACGTTGCCGTTATGTAATGCGAAGTCCTCACGTTTAGTCGAATTGTGGTGGCGATACGTTCGACAAAGCGGCGTCCAACGTTTAGCCGGGAATAAGACCTAGTGATGCTACGCGGGGCTCCTATTTCTATCTGCAGGAGGGTTTGAAGTAACCTAACTAAACCTAACGTCGTGTGCCCAAGGTACTGAGTTCTGGTTTCTGGTTATTGTGTGTGTGCTTAATGTACTGACGTCAAATTTTTTTTTCTTTCTTTCTGTCTCGTTTCGCTCGTTTTCAAAGCGGCGGCAGCGGTGTGTTATCGGTGCGCCTGTTTGTATTTTGTCACGTTTACGCCGCTTTGACGAACGCGACATGCTCATTCAATGCGGCGTAATTTATTTCGTTCGAATTGTAATGGGGGTGAACATGAGGACCGCCGCATTACACAACGGCGACTTTTTTCAATCCGGCGCGCCATTATGTAATACGGCGTGTTATACGAATTGGCTGCAACATGCACACAGGGTCACTATGTGAAGACCCCATAAGGTTTAAAATATTAAACTTCTTTGACATAAAATGTGTTACTTAAAGGCCTGTGCAGATGAGAAACTCTTTAGGCGGTCTTCAAGTGTGTGGAATGCGTGTGTGTTGATTAGTAGCGTGTTATATGCGTTTTGCAGATGATTATTAGTATTAGACTGTCTCGTTGGTGTAGTGGTTGGTCGTTGGACTGCTGAGTGTGAGGTCCTAGGTTTGATTACCGGGTCGGGTAAGGTGTTATTCGGTTTTTTCAACAGGGATTTCTCAGTAGCAGATAAACGGTCTGGAGTAATACTCGCCTCCTATTTTTTTAAGCTCAGTAAACTATTTATGAAGAAGATGATGATATTGTGTTGACGAAATCGAATGGATACAATTAAACACATTAAAAAACCCAGTCTAATATTTTTATTTTTGCTACCCGCATTGTACGAGGTCTTTTTCCTTTTGTTAAGCTCATAGTCCAAGATCTCTTTACTTGTGTAAGCCGCATTGTTTGAGAATATCTCTGATAGACGCATGTCCTTTAGGTTTTCCACAATCTCTCTAAACTTGGCTGATGGCGTGAGTGAAGCTCTACCCTTCTTTGATATTATAAAATCAAGACCTCCTTGAAATATATCGCCTTTGTAATCATTTAAAAGATTTAATTTACTTTTGAAGATAGTTGGAACTGAAATTTTGCCTCGGTCTAAATCCTCTAGAAATCTGCCCACGTCCAAAATGTCCGGCTTCTTGGATTGAAGAATTTTAATTATATCTATGTCTCTTTTCTTCTTTGCTGCTTCGTAATTTTGTATGATTTGATGCAGCCGTTTCTTAGTTAGCTGCTGTTTCGGTTGCAAAGATTTACGTTTTATTTTTGTCGTGGATATGTTTCCCGCTTTGTAATTTTGTACCATGTCTCCCAAAACTTTAAGTTTGGGTCCCGTTATCGAGTATTTTCCTTTTAAATCAGTCATTTTAAGTCCTCTGATCTGTTCTATGTCATTTGTATTTGCCTTGGTAAGTTTTATTTTGTTTTCTGCTAGGATCCTTTTAGAGATATTATTTTTAACAGCGATATTCTGTTTCGGTGCGATATCCTTTTTCGGTAGAATATCATCTAGTAATTCTCCTAAGTTATGTCCAAAAATCGTAATCTGTGATAGCCTTATAGTTTTAATAGCTTTTCTCTTGATACATTTTCCAACTTTTTTACAAATCCAAACCTGACATTTTCCCACTTTTCTACAAATCCAAACAAAGCATCGGCTTTTACAACTCCATTTCTTCTTTTTTTCTGGGACTTGGGTACTCTTATTTCCTGTTGGTAATGCATATTATTGGATGGGACAATTTAAACTTTATTAATGTAAGACCTAAATTACAGTGCTTGTTGCACGTCGGTCGCGTTCGTCATTTGTCGGCGCCTCACATATGCGTGGTGCATTTTACGTCTTTTACGTTTTTTAGTCTATTCAATGGAAGTTCGAGTCGGTTCAATGAATAGACTCGGTTGGAACTTTGTAATAAAAGTAGTGGACTGTATTAAAATAGGTGTAATACCACAATTAACATGTACAACAATTTATGAAGACCGTACAAAGAAATCCCCGCAGTGGCCGACGTCTGTGAGCTAAGTGAGTGGTAGGGCACGCAGCGGCGCTCGCGTGGTCAGGTTCGGTACCCCGAGCCCCGCGCCCTCCCCGCGGTTGTCCACGCATGGTTGCATTGGTTGCTGTTGTGAGGCGCCGACGCATTTATATCAAAATTCACTTAACGTTAGGACTCATGTTTACTATCGGTTTTTGCAAGGCACCCGCATTATTGTGTACACGTACTCAGTTTCTAACCGGAAAGAAATGCATTTTTGTTCACTTATGCCATGTGTAGAACCGTCATCCACCCTCGTGAACAAGCGCTCATAGACTGTTGACCGTACGCCCAGACCGAGAGCCACGGCCAAACGGTTCAGAGAACAGTTCACGACGCCGGCGCTGGCCCCTAGTTAGCCCCAGTGCGGCAGTAACCGGTCGTGAACAAGAGCTCTCGCAGTGATATACTATTTTAAACATAATTAATACTAAAGAACGCGTTTAGTGCTGCATCATATGAAGAGCTGACCGTCCATTGAAAATGACTGTTCCTACAGACTATTATTCGGTCAAGGGGAATGCAGTCAGTATTGCGATTGGGGCGGTTTGTTGGTGTTAAAGTTTAGCAGCATAAGATTAACCATGGTCACAAAAACAGTTTTGCTACTGAAAAATATAACCATATGACGCACCGTTTCCGAGAAATAGGCCTTCCACTTTTTGTCATCTTTGTAAACTTTTCAAAAATTGCTGCGCTGTTCGAATGCTCATTCCTCGGAAGTCGTTGCTCATAGCACCCCTAAAACTCAGTCCGACCCGGAATGCTTTAAGCTGATGCAGATGGTCCGGTCAAAGCGTATCAGTTTCGACGCTTAACACTGACAATCGTTGCAGCATTGTACGGGTCTAACTATTGTATAAAGAACCAACGACCTTTCTGTGCCCACGGAAACGTTTTTGCTATGGGAAAAGAAGTATGTTCATAGCAGATATACCTAGTTCTATAGTTTCTGCTTACTCCCATGGGAATAAGGCGTGAGTTTGTGTATGAGCTTTCAGGTCTATGTAAACATGTTTAATGAACAATACTCACTGTTTTTCTTCCGACAGCACATTTGCTATAGAGTGTCTTGCCGGTTCTTCTCCATGGAAAACCACAAATCCGAACCCTGGATCTATCTTCTGAAGTGTCATCAGTGCCCATGTAGGTTTACGTGAAATGAAATACTCTGAATATTGAGGTTTTGGGTTATTTGATTTTACTGCAATTGCGGCCACGGAAATACTATTATTTTCGAACATTATCACTGAAATATTTAACCTCGTACAAAGACTGGCTGGCTTTTATATCATATAATCATCTTGGTCTTATTATTTATGTTGTCAACTTATCCATGTTGCTTTATTTCAGCATTATTTGTTGATTTTCTAAAATATGTTAGTTTTGTTCACACATCGCATCGGCACACAAGTGAATAGACACAACGTTTTGACACAACGTGGTCTTTGACGTTTTCAAACTATACATGTAAACAACAATGGCTACTGAAAATTGTCTATGGTTTAGTGATGTAGAAGTATCGGTTTGAAGATCTGTTGAGGTGCACAAATATGACCATGGAACGAGCCATGCCTGGCATTCAAAGTTAAAGTCCATTCCCTGATGACATCTTATATTTCGGAAACGTAACACTTTACATCATTTTGTCTCACACAAAACTTGTTTGTAGTGATGCCAGCTATCGATTGATACAGGTTTTACGCGTGTCTGATCAAATCAAAGTTGTGCAGAAGATACCATCAGAATAGAATAGAATAGAATTTAATTTTGCAAATATGGGTTATATAATAGTTCTTAAGATTACATTTAGCTCAGCCACATTTTACAGAGAGCACAGAATTTTAGATACCTTGGTCATAATAATATATTGACCCCTGGTCTTACGAGACGATGATGACGTTGAACGTGAGCGGAGGGCATTGTCGGTTAGAGCGAACATGTTTGCAGGTTTGCACGATGCTCACTTCCAGTCAAGATCACGCTCTTTTGAGCGTACTGTACTTCTTTTTACACGTGCAGCCTGTGGGCTAGGTGTACGCAAAGATCGTACAGTGGTCTCCGCGTTCAGGATGCTGGTGGGGCTGCCCCGCTTCTGTAGTGCGTCGGGGATGTTTGCTGATGCGCAAGTGGATTGTTTTTACGCAACAATGCGTAAAAGGTGTGCCTCCCTGGTGCACAGGGTGTGGGGCAGCTCCAACAGTATCTTATGCATGATTGCCAGTCGCCTGGACTGTGTTTATGTGGGTCGGTACTGTGCAATTACTCATGGGTTGTCGCAGCAGTGATCCACCTTTATTATTATTATTATTTTTCTTTTTGGTGTCTTATTTGTTTTTATCAGTGCTTACTAACATAGTCGTAAGTTTTACTAACAGCTTTTGAGTCGTGGATACTCGAATAAAGAAAATTCTATTCTATTCTATTCTATTCTATTACACTTATTTTGATCCATTTCAAAATTTACTGTTATAAATTAATTATAATCATCCACTTAATTAAAAATAAATGATATTATTAAAAGGAAAATATAAACTAGTATCATTAGATTACTCATGTCATTACTATTACAAATGTCATTATTATTGCAATTGCAATGTCAAAAACCAAAATCAAAATGTCAAAGAATCAAAATATCAAAGAATCGAAATGTCATAAATCAAAAAATGTCAAAGTTCAAAATGTCAAAAATCTAAATGTCAAAAATTAAAATGTCAAAAATCAAAATGTCAAAAATCAAAATGTCAAACAACAAAATATCAAAAATCAAGGTGTCACTACCAAATATTTTTCTACGATAGGAACTCAGTTACACTGTAGTACGTTTTATCCAACAAAAAAAATCCGTAATCTACTCTTAAATTGTGCTGTATTTAAAGCTTTCCAACTACTCGGTATTTTTTTGTAAATAATTGGGGCCATGCAAGAAACGCTCCTACGCATTAAAGTGGTTCGACATGACACTTGACATAAACACACACTCACACACTCACTCACTCACTCTCTCGTCATTCACTTGTCAGTGAATAGACTTTAAACTTTGATAGCTCATTTCTAGGAAACGTACGATACATTAGAACATAAATGGTCTCATATTACTACGCTAGGTACTTATATAAAAAAAATGGCGGAAGCCATGAGTATACAATTATTATTATTACAGTATTATAGAGAGCGCGCAACGAAGTGTGAACAGTAGGCACGGGTGAGAACAACCCGACGCACGTTCCCCCGCGAGTGCATGTAGTCGTGTTTGAGTGCTAGCTTTGTGCTTTCCTCTGTAGATTTTTTTTTCATATTTACGAGTACGTATCAAAATTTTCATATATGCAGTTTGATAACGCAGAAACGATACTAGGAAAGACACAAAACTGAAATCTAATTTCATTTTTCATCGACAAATCAATTGTTATTTCTATTTTTAACCGACTTCCAAAAAGGAGGAGGTTCTCTATTCGACTGTATGTATTCTTTTTTTTTTTTTTTTTTTTTTTTTATGTATGTTACCCGATTACTCGAAGACGCCTAAACCGATTTGAAAAATTCTTTTTTTGTTTGAAAGGGTATACTTCCAAGTTGGTCCCATAGTCGCCAAGTCGGGATCTGATGATGGAATCTTGGCGAAATCGAGGGAACTCTTCAAATTTTATAGGATAACGTACAGCAATTTTTATATTTTCTACAACAAGTGAAGCATTTGCGTTTGATAAGAACCATTCTACCATCAGATCTGATGATGAAGCCAAGAGTCACGGAACTCCATAATGAGACAATGTATCCTAGTCGTGTTTGGGCTTGTTGTAATTGTAACGGTATGCACTTTCCATGTGAACCACTAAAAAGTGAAAAATAAAAACTTTTTTGCAAAAAATAAAACCGACTTCAAAAAGAAAAAGTGAAAAATAACTTTAGCTTCTGAAGTCGGTGACAAAAAAATTAAATCAATCATACAAACGTCACCGACTTCAGAAGCTAAAGTTATTTTTCACTTTTTCTTTTTGAAGTCGGTTTTATTTTTTGCAAAAAAGTTTTTAATGAAAACAAATCACGCATTGCGGGGGTGAAGGAGACGTGGGAGTCGGGCAGCACAGGGTCCCCCGCACACCGCGCTCGCAACGCGAGTCTGTAGTGATGTAACGTGTTTAACGCGGTAGTCGATATTTAATAAAAAAGGGAAATAAAAGGTTAATAAACATTTATTTCATTTATAACATACCTATTATCTACCTATTGAGAATCCCTTAGAAGGGGCAAATTGTATTTTAAGAACAATAATTTTGCAGCTTTTTCAGCATCAAGGCCATCTCTAAGTTGTGCTCGATTTAAATCTGCTCCAATATATAAATCCTCACATGATATGGAACCTGCCGGAGGTGACAAATATGCGCGAACAATAGGAGCAAAAGCATGATATCTCGTGTTATTTTTCCACCACATCAAAGGGTCTTCGTGTAGTTGCAATCGTTTTTCTTTATTATATTCACTGATTAATGACTTCCATTTTGTGAGGATACCATTAGTAGCAGTGGTGTCATCTCCACTTCCCTCTTCTTCGTCAGTGCTGTCTTTTAGCAGGTCACTCAGATTTGATTCTACAGTTTGGGTTGGTGGTAAAGTCTGAAAGCTTGTCCCTGGTTTATCGTCCATCGATTCCGATTTAATTCTAGATCTTTTGGGAGCAGACGCTTCATCAGCTTCACTTGCTAGTTTAGAGTCAAGGTTTGTTAGTAAGCGTAACAGTTCGAACAAAACTTGTTCTTTAGTTATTTCATTAAAAAACTTTAACTTATACCTTGGGTCCAGATATGTGGCAAGCGAATACATAGTATTATCTTCAAGGTCGCAGAATCTCACATTAATGTCTTTAATTATTTTCATAATCAAGCTGTTTAAATTCAGTTTTGTGTCAAATTTGTCTTTTTCACTCATCAAGGTATACTTCAGTGCGTGTATCAACGGTATCACTGAAGATATGCAAGTTTTTGTATCGCTTAGACTCCTCATTATTTCTTCGAAAGGATTCAGTATTGCCACTAATTTACGAAGACGCAAACATTCTTCTGGGGTAATGTGTGCCATGTCATGATTGCTAGCATAAATTTCAACAGAGTCTTGGATCTGTAACAGGCGCTCGAGCATGAGGTAAGTACTATTCCATCTAAAACCAAACAAAACATGAAATTCATCGTTCATCTTATACCTCAATTTCTATATGCTCGGCACAGCATATTGTCTTCTTCTTTCATTCTTCTATATTACTCGTCCTTTTATCAGAATGAAAATAAATAAATGACCATTCTCCTGCTCTCATATTAATTATTTTCAAGCAGTGTAGCATGTCTTTTCCCTACTTCTCTGTTAGTCATCATTGTATGAGTCACCTCCTTTCTAGTCATATCAACTTTCACACAGTTCATTCAGCAGTTCTTTGGTTTTCCTCTACTCTTAAAGTAATCCACATCATCATAGTTCTCCTGCTCTTATCCTAATTTATTTGGAGTCGGTGCAGCATGTTTTTTATAGAAAATATACATGCTGCAGCGACCCCAAGGGCCCCGAAGGAAGTGACTGCTGATTTCGAGTAGTAGAAAAGTCAGTCTATACTTCTCAATTACTCGTCGTCCTTACACGCGCTAAGGGGGATCTCGTAGAATTCTCATCTCAGCCACATGCAATCGCCTTTCATTCATTCCTTTTGTGGCCCAACATTCAGAAGCAATCCACATATTAATAAAAATATAAATAAAAGGTTTCTAAAATATGTAATAAATAAATATTCGCTGGACATTAACACAGCGCCATCTAGTGCCACACTAAGCAAGGCTTGTGTCGTGGACACCAGATAGTTGATATACTACATTATGTACTTTTTTTTGTTGTAAATACATACTTAGTATACATATAAACATCCATGACTCTGAAACAAATGTCCATACTCATCACAAGAACCAAATAAAAAAGAACATACTTGGTACCGCAGTCCTGAATCACGTGGGTTGCAGGTCGATGAAGTTTCTCCGTCTGAATTTCGATCAGCTCATCATGGGCTATTTGAGAGTGTGTGAAATGCCCGGATATAATCTTGCATTTTGCAATTAAATCTTTTACTTCACAGTTTTCTAGAGCCGAACGAACACAGGCTTGTATTTCGTGGACGGTGCAATTTATACTGGCCAAGTGCATAGCTGTGTTTGAACTACCATTATGAATAAAGCAATGTATTTGTTTGTCCATGATTTGCCACCCAAGTAGCATCATTTTGAAATGTTCCCGAATATCATCGCCGATGTGGCGTTCATAAGGTGAGCAACATTGTAGAACCATCCCAATTCGAGTAAAGTCTTCTGTAATTCCGTGTGCCGTTAAACTTAAAAACGACGAATTTGCACATGGCGCCGATGAAATATCGGTTGTTAATGATAGCTTAGGAAATTGTTTAAGCATTTGTCTGACGTTTACAGTCACCTTCCAATATATTTCGCCACATATAAGGTTAGTAAAAAAATTACTATCTCTTAACTCATATTTTGGGCATGCCGTTTCCATTACGTGACGGAAACCAATACTTTCAACAAAATTTAAAGGCAAATTCTGTAGTGCAATCATTTCTCCAATCAAATTGTCCATTGTTTTAGCTTTTACATAAGACGAGTCCCACATCTGATTTTTTGCTTGCTGTAACTGCGGTATTGTAGATGGTATTTTATTCACTTTTTCTATTTCACGTTGTTCTTCAATTTTACAGAACTCTGCATATTCTTCTTTGTGCATCGATTTCAAATGACTTTTCAACGATGTTGTAGTCCGGCCTTTTCTTGAATAGTTTCTATCGCAGATTTTGCATCTTGCAAAATCTTTACCAATTTCTATGAAATACTGCCATATGTCACTTGTTTTAGGCTTCATTGTGCGATAATATTTTAAATATTTACACAAAACACAACGCGTCTACAACTGCAAGAATGGTGCGAGCTGACTGCCGAACAAGGCCATTCCCCTCCCGCCCTCTACCCGCGCTCCCTACCACATACTCGTTCCGTCTCGCTCATGATAGTGGCGTCGCGTGTCGCGTCGCATGCCGCTGATGTCGAAAACTTCCGTTGTGAACTAGTTTTATGCGGAGGTGAGGTGCAGGGACGCGGAGGCGGAGGTTCCGCATTATGAGCGGCGCGCGGCGGCAGAACCGAGGTCAATGCTCGAATTGACTTCATTTAATAAAGTAAATAATAGTAGCAATAGTAGATCGATATTTCAGTTGATAGTAGTTTAGTGTAGTATTGACAGCAGAACCTGTTGTTGAAATATACTTAAGTCTTGCAAGAAATAAATATACCTAGTAGATTACTAAATATTTTAGTATCAGGCCTGCATTTTTCTAACGTAACGTGTGTAGTGCGGGACTGTTCGAAAGAAATACCGCGGCCCCGAAACATAAAGGGCGAGGAAAGAACATGGATGGGTTTTACTCAGTAAAAGTCTGACACTCCCTCCCGCTCAGCTTAGAGTGGGAGTAGTTATTTGATGCTTTCCCATCCCTAAAAAAAGAAAGTGGGCAGAGTAAGACCAACATCCACTGTACTGTTTTTATGACGAATTAGCAAGACATAATTTCCATAAGAATGTAAACAAAGTTTATAAGAATAAAGTAAATCGTTTTTTTTTTATTTACAGTACTCATTAGTTCCATGATTATTTTACAGTTGACAAGTCTTTTCATCGACTGACAAAATGGCCGACGACAAGTAATTAGTCATCAGAAATTGGTCGAGTTTACACCACATGCGACGGGTTCCGTATTCGATATTATGCACGCTCAGTTTTGATCTAAACATCGCAAACGTCATCGTTCGTTTTAACAGAAAATATTCCAATATTTTATGTTCACCTATACAACCGCAATTGTAACTTGGTTTTAAAAGTATTTTTTTTTCAGAAATCTGACCACCACCACCGAAAATTGGTTTGAACGAGATCTAGTAAGTAGTTTTTTTTAATACGTCATAAATCGTTAAATCGTAACTTTTATGTTGTGTTACTTGCTGCTACGGAACCCTTCATGGGCGAGTCCGACTCGCACTTGACCGCTTTTTTAGATTCTCAACTTTAGACGCGTGTGAGAGTTCACTATCCAACACCACGTTATTCATCAAGTTTCTTTTCAACGAGAACCACAAGCCTCATTAATAAAATATTCATACATCTCTGCGGCTAACGCAATTACTAACGACATAAGATCGATCTCTGTCGTGCTTAAACCGCTATTCATTGTTCATGCGGCAAGTCTTCGCGACTTTATCGAAACCTAGAATTCGTCAAGTAAACCCTGGTTTTGAGCGTTCTATTGTGGTGACTAGAATTTGAATAGTTATGTTATAAATCAGCAATTACTTAACTGGCGAAATGTGTGTACTATTAGGTACAGTCGGCAAAACAGTTAGGTATGCAGGCTAGCAATCTTCTTACGACTATAATATTTTACGGTTTAAGACATTTATTTCTCAAAAAGAATACAATTCACTTAATATGAGAAGTGCAAGGTAATCTTAAAACTAAATAAAAGAATTACTTATGAAGAAGGACGTAGGTAGGTACTCGTAAATAAATAAGTTAAGTAGTAGACACTGGTCGCACAATTTTTACAGTGTTGTGGGTAAAAGAAAAAAGTAGGTTACTATTACATATCGATTCTTGAAGGAAAGTCAATAGCAATTACACATTAAACTATTTATATGTTCTGTAATGTTTCGGAAATATGTACATATTAAATATCCTAGTTAATTTTATATTTAGCAAATGAGTAAATAATGACAATTGATGTGGATATAAATTAAATTGGTGTAGTAGATTAAATTTAAATTTAAAACCTAGAGAAATCTTTTATGATGTGGTGCTTTATGTTTTTACATGTAAAAGTCTGTAAAGATCGATTTTTGTTATACTTTTACGCAGAAACTAATGAAAGGATTTAGATGAAATTGCAAACAGATTGATTATAACCCTTTTCCATTTATAATAGTAGTAAGAAGATTGCTAGCCTGTAAACCTAACTGTTTTGCTGACTGTACACTACACCTGTCATCTCCCTTAGTGTATTACATGCGTGGTGTTATGTTACTTTAACTGTACACCTATAATGCGCTAACTATGTTTAAGTCCCATGTTATAAGGGCGAGCCTATTGCCACCAACTGGACACAAATCCAGACGCCCTGAAAAATTATTGATGGAAAAACCCAGTAACAATTTGGCCCGACCAAGGAATCAAACCCATCATGCTTATTAGTCGCGATTGCGACCACTAGACCAATGGGGCGAGTTAATTATTGTTATTATTATTTTTTTACTAATAATAACAATAATTAACAAGTAGTTACTTAGAATAGACTACAATAGGATAATCATTTATTCGTTAATGGACAGCAGCAACACAACAGAGCAGCACATACACATACATTATAAAAACAAACAGCTTGACAATTAATTTGAACAGCTCAACTGCACTGAGCTTATACACATAATGTCCCACAGCTGGGCAGAGACATGTCTTGGCTTTGTCCTTCCTCAGGCGTCTAGTGTGTGACAATAAAAATATTAAGTTTCCAAAAAAGTGTACCAGTAGCAACCCCACGATGATTTACTATGCAACATGCAACACTATTCCAACATTCAAAAGCATCAAAATAGTTTGACCTTGAACAAAATCCAAACACTCATTAGGATAGAAAATGGCAGTCTTCCTCAATGAAGCTTAAGTATCCTTCAGTAATTAACTAGTAAGATTATCGTAATATAAATCTGTAACATTAATAGTGGGGTTGGCAGGGAGCCAAGCACTTAATGTAATTGTTTGTATATGGATCTGGTCCTTGCCATGTACTCTATGCCGTTTTTGGCAGTAAAATGGCCAAAGTTGGTTAGATTATCTAGAGCAGGATATGTGTACTGATAACCTTGGATATTCAATGTAACAATTATAATACAAATCAACTGTTATTAAGTACATGAATTTTAGTTATGTGCAAAGTTTTGCAAAGTGATAAATGTTTTAATTTGAAAACAATTATAAAGTAAGTTACTATAGTCAATGAAGATTTTCGACCAATCAATATATCAAAATTTAAATGCCCAAAGCTTTATAGTCAGAAAAGAATCACAGGAATCATAAAAAAAAAACGGTCAAGTGGAAGTCGGACTCACGCAAATTATAGTTTTGGGGCAATCGGTGAGGTTGAATATAAAGTTTTCTATAACTTTTTATACTTTATTTTATAATGATTACATGTAGGTACAAGTATCTAGCTTAAAGTTCCGAACGAGAGTAAGTGTCTGTCTCTGCACGTCCCTACGACACGGCACACACACTTAGGTACACTGCACTCACACTAACGAGGCTATAACACGCATAAAGGGTTCCGTTCGGTATCGGCGCAGTAGGGTATCCTTTTAATTTTTAAGTAATGTTTAGCAACAAAAAAACAAATTCCGTGATAATTTCATCCGTCTGCCTATTACGGGGATCATGAGATGCAGCCCGCTGACGTACAGATGGACGGACGGCCAAATAATAATATAATATAATAATAATAAACCATTTATTTCAGGTAACAAAGACCCATACATAAATACCTTAACCTAAATATACATACTAATAACATTTTTTGTTAGTATAGTAACTTAAAAACTATGTTAGTACACGATGCACTTCACTTGCACGATCTTTTGTGCGTTCTTGTGGAATATGTCCGCGGAAACGACGGAACACCACATCCTGCGGCCAAAAACTTTTTTCCATCACCAAATGTAGCATTCACGTTGGGATACGCACCACAAACGAACAAAAACAAAGGGTCGGCCGGCCAGACAGCGGAAGCCTAGTAATGGAGTCCCGTTGGTTACCCTTCGGGTACGGAATTCTAAAAAATCTAGAATTAATGAAACGTAGGCGATGAAGAAAATAATCCACTTCTTTAAATTACAATTCCAGTGTTCAGCATTCCAAGTTCTGGCGATTTTCCTTAGCCAATACATAGTATACTCTGTATCATAAGTGAAATATATTCAGGGTCAACGTACTACTTCTAAATCTCCGAAATATAAGATTTCTATACATTTGGCTAACAATGGCATTTTTGGGACGCACAGGGTAAAAAATCCTAATAAAATAGCGGTTATTTGTCAAGTAGCCTCGTTATGGCTGTTACAAAAAATCGGGGTAGTACGGACAAAAAAAAAACTAAAGTTTTAATATTGTTTTTAGTGTAATCATTTTCATAGAATTGTGGAAGAAGCCTTCCAGTACTAACTGGGTTGTGAAGGTCAGATAGGCAGTCGCTCCATGTAAAATATTGATATTTAGCTGCATCCGGTAAGACTGAGAGCCGACCCAACATAGTCGCTTGCTTGGCAGATGATGATCTCGAGGAAGCCTTCACGAATGATGATATCTTGGAAAGTCTTTCGCATTCTTGTTTTTTGAGCGGTCTTTCAACCCAAAACATAATATCACGCTTGTTTCTCCTGATGGGTTAGACAAATGCGTATATATTAAATTGCATAGTTATGGTTAAGTCCCATGTTACAGGAAGCCTATTACCACCATCAGGGAATAGATGCAGCAGTGGCGAGGGGTTCATACAACTCGAAACCTACCGGCTTCCCTTCTGAACAGCCACTGTACTGGAGTCTACTATTGTCAAAAGTAAAACAATGTAGGTAATTCAGTTGATTGCCCAAACATGACTTAAACTACAAATGGTTCGATGTATGGTTTTACGCACCAGACCTGCTTACCGGTTACAAAAATTTACCCCTCGCTACTGATGCAGGATCTAGACTGCTTCTAAGTTTCTGATAGAAAAAACACAATAACGGTGTGTCCGACATAGGAATTAAACCTAGGTCCTTACGCTTACCGCTTACCTTACTTTACATGGACGACTGCCTATCTGACCTCCACAACTCAGCTTAGTACTGGGTAGTACGATACCCGTCTACTATATACGACTACAGATGGGTTTTTGCGAAACTCATCCAGGATTACGGGCGAGAGATTAGGTATGTATTTCTAAAAATCTGTGGGTGAAATGACCTTGAAACTTGACTGCCAGTCTAAACCAAACAATTGGTTTTATATTGCGTTTTGTCCTATACAAAGAACATAAGTATTTCCTCAATCCCTTCCAGATTATGCGCCCTTACTGTCATCCCACATAAAAACCGAACTTCATGTGTGTTATTGCTTTATGTTATTAATGTTCGTGGGCTTCGTACCAAAACTGAATCCTTCTTTCGCCAACTGTGTCTATGCTCATATGATGTGATTGTTTTAACGGAAACTTGGTTAGTTGACGGCATATCGAACTCCGAGTTATTTGGTGATCAATACATTGTGTTTCGTCGCGACCGGGATTATGTTCTCACAGGTCAGTCTCGTGGAGGTGGAGTCTTGATAGCTGTCCGTAAATGCATTTCCGCGGTCCCCCAACCATTATTTCATTCCTCAGCCGAAGACTTGTGGGTAACTTTGAGCGTACGTCAGCCTAGCACTAGGAATTACTTTAAATTGAATGTTTGTGTCATCTACCTATGTAATCAGAACCGTGGTTATTCTTTTTCCGACCAACTGTCTAACTTTCTTCACAGTTTAAGTAGCACAGTGTTAAACAATCCAACTGATAATTTCTTAGTTGTTGGCGATTTTAACTTGAGTGGAATTTCGTGGCAATTAAATAACAACACATTATTACCTGTGAATATTTCTAGTTATGACGAGTACATACTTACGGATGAATTGCGTGTTTTAGGGTTGAATCAATATAATGGAGTGTTAAATGAATTTGGTAAAATTCTTGATTTAGTTTTATGTAATGAAACGGTGTCGGTGTGTAAATGCTTGGTACCTTTATCACCTATCGATAAGTATCATCCGGCACTCTGTATCGACGTGAACTTTGCTGAGTACACCTACTTAACTCCCGCTCCCTTTACTAGGTACCTTTATGGTAAGGCTGACTTTGCGGCAATTAACAGAGAGATAGCAGCTATTGACTGGACGAACGTATTTTTGGATATGTCGCTCAATGACGCCGTAAACTACTTTTATGCTACTATGGCGGATCTACAAAATAAGTTTGTTCCCGCTAAGACAGTTTCTTACAGCTCATACCCTATTTGGTACAGCCCGGCACTTAAACGGTTGATTAAAGATAAGTCTAAATATCTCCGCAAATTTAAAACGTATGGCAGACTTTCTGACGAGGCAACCTTTAAGCATTTACGTGAGCGGGTCAATAAACTTGAAGCAGTTTGCTACGCCAACTATTTAGGTGAAACTGAAGCCTCAATCGAAAAGAACCCTAAACGCTTCTGGAGCTTTGTGAAGCAGCGGTCCAAGTCCAATGCTATACCCAGTTTCCTTAAATATGGTGACGTGTCGGTTTCCTCTCCTGAGTCTATTTGTAATGCATTCTCTTCCCACTTTTATTCTACTTTTCTAGACCCTACCATTGATGTGTCTCCTAATTTTTGTCCACCCCTAACTGCTATAAATTCTATAATACCCTCGGATATTCACTCAATTGAGATTGACCTAAATGTTATAGTTAAGTTAATTAGTCAAATTGATCCGTTTAAATCTGCTGGTCCGGACCACTTATCACCTAAATTGCTGATTGGATGTGCTAAAACCATCGCCTTGCCAGTGTCTCTTTTATTCAAAAAATCGCTCTCTTCAAATTCTGTTCCCCAAATCTGGAAGTCTGCTTTTATAACTCCGGTACATAAAAAGGGGCACAAAAATGAAATAGTCAATTACAGACCTATTTCCAAACTTTGCATATTAGCAAAAATATTTGAGAGGGTCATCTATGACCAAGTTTATGCAGCACTGTGTCAATCTTTTAGCCCTTCTCAGCACGGTTTTCTTAAGGGTCGTTCAACTGTATCAAACTTGGCTTTGCTCAATGACTTTTTAACGGACCGAATGGATAATGGGGCTCAAGTCGACGTGATTTACACGGATTACAGTAAGGCTTTCGATAGAATCGACCACAACATTCTCAAAACCAAGCTCTTTAATAATGGTATCAGAGGTGATCTACTACGTTGGTTTACCTCATACCTTGAAAATAGATCTCAAGCTGTCGTTATCAGTAACTACATGTCGAGCTGGGTTTCAGCTCCTAGTGGCGTTCCCCAGGGTTCCTTATTGGGTCCATTACTTTTTATTATTTATGTGGGAGACATCGACTCATGTTTCCTCAATTCAAAATTACTATGTTTCGCTGATGATATGAAGATTTTCTCGGCAATATCGTCGGAGGATGACATGGATGCTCTCCAGCGTGACCTGTCGCGATTGGATGAGTATTGTCTAACTAATAAGCTTGACTTGAACCCTGCTAAATGTTCAGTAATCTCATTTAGCAGGAAACGCGTCCCTCTCCCTACAACATATATACTTAAAGGGCAGTTATTACAGAGATGTGACGGTGTTCGCGACCTAGGTGTTTTTCACGATTCAAAACTTTTATTTAACGTTCACATTGAGCAAATAGTAGCTAAAGCTTCGAAATCACTGGGCTTTATCATGAGACTCTCTGGATGTTTCAAGAAGGCCAAAACTCTTAAGATCCTCTATTGCTCTTTTGTCAGAAGTCACCTTGAATATGCGTCACAAATATGGAACCCGTGTTATGGCAAATACATAAATCGTATAGAGAGTATTCAAAAAAGATTTATTCGTTTTCTTTGTTTTCGGCTACGTGTAACATATCATTCTGACAATTACTTAAATCTCTGTAAGAAATTCCATTTACAGCCACTCTTAGATCGCCGCCGACTTGCAGATTGCACTTTTCTCTTAAAAATTATAAATAACGATGTTGACTGTCCTGATCTCCTGCATAAATTACATTTCAATGTCCCTCAGAGGTCAGTCAGATTTAATCCACCTATCTCCATTCCCTTTTCCTCATCCAACTATAGGCAAAACTCATACTTGGTGCGAGCGAGCAAGGACTTTAATATTCTTTGTAAGGAGTTCTCTTTTGACCCATTTTGCGTCAAAGCCTCTTCTGTACGCACTCGGTTAAATGCAAACTTTTTTAAAAAAGCCCGTGGTGCTTAAGTTTTTTTATATTATTTTTTCCCCATGTCAACAATGCCTAACCTAGTGTCTGAGTGTATTTAGTGCTTATTGCTTATTTTTAATTATCTTAATTTGTATTATTATCGTGCTTGCTATTTAGTGATCTAAGTTTTCTACTATCATCTCTGTGTCTACTCGTGGGAACCTGTAATTGGCTCTGTGTCGCTTATTCAATTGTTACTCATTTATTTTAGCTGTTGGTTCTCCTTTTAATAAATAAATAAATAAATTATGTTCCGGGACCTTTTACTTTTTAAAGTGAACACTTTCCCTTTAGCGGCCCCTCGTGAAGGGAGACCCACATCAACTCTAAGGCGGTTCCTACACCTGCAGTGTGTTTGCGCAATTTTTTGTTGCGAAATTCTTCAGAATCGATGCTTGAAAGAGAGGAGGCCTGTCTCCTAGCAGTGGAAACATTAATAAGCTGATGATGATGATGTTGACTGCTTAAAAAGTTCGGGAGTGGTGACCGCGATCTTGTGTTGGAAGACCTCCCACTAGGTTGACCGATGACATGGTGAAGGTTGTGGGGATCCACTGCGAGTCGCACGGGACGGGTCAATGTGGCGACACGAAAAAAACGGTACGTAGGGGACCCATCCACACACCAACCTAGGCAATTAAGGGGCCTGCGGAGCATGCGAATTTCATACAAACGTAATACCAAAATAATTTATAAATTAAACATATTCTTAAGGTAGTGTTCATTTATTTTGATTGGATTAAATAATATCTAGGTTCCCAAACACATGTTTTGAATGAATACTGATTTAAACAAGAGTTATGAGAAAAATAAATTTTCTATAGAAATTTTAAATTCCTCATATCTCGTCTTCGTATCATTTTCCTTTCAAAATATTTATTTGGTTACATAGATATTCTATAATACAATCGAAATATATACACACTACCTTAAGAATATGTTTGATTTTCATATTATTTTGGTATTACGTTTGTATGAAAAACGCATGCTCCGCCGGCCCATTGACCTAAAGATCGACCCGAGCGGCTGTTAATATTTTGTCACAAGCTCCTACGTTTCCACTCACAAGAGCCTCGAAAATTTATCAATTGAATAAATGGATCGGAAACGGTGTATTGAAAAATGGTACAATATTATTCAAACTTGCTTGATCTTTTGACTAACTACTTTTGATAGATATGTACTACAGTATTGACGAGTGGACAATATCTGACAAAAGTCTAACACATTGTGCAATTCGTTAGATTGCAGAATATAATTGTGCGTGTACGGTTCGCCTAAGATTGAACAGAAACCTTTTGTGACCTCTTCTAAAAATTATTTCACTTGACTGGGTTTCTGTCCAGATATCACAATAGTTTTCTCTTTGGGTTCCATTAACGCTAAAAGTCTAATAAATCATCTGCTTTAACGCAGCGGCCATTTTGTCTACATGGTTTTGTTAAGCACAGTTATGGCTTATAAAATTAGGAGTATTATTTTCTATTATTTTTCTCTATTTGGTGCTAAATGCTTGTCATTAACGCTAAGTGTGTGGCATTACTTGAAATCGGTGGCCGTTTGAACAATAAAAATAAATCTTTTTGCACTTAGCTAAAAACGTTATTCCGTAGCGTAATATTTATTTTCACTAAGGTATAATTAAGTAAGTAATACTTTTTGTTCTCGTTGAAACAAAAACATAGAAGACAACAATATTGTTGTAACTAACATTCAACTTTTACTTTATTTGTGTAGTTACTTTGAACCGAAATCTGTAATTAGTAATTCTGCATCCCAATAACGTAACTCTTGTTCCATGAAAATCTGAATGATATGAAGTAAATTCCATGTCCATTATTTTATTTGATTGAAATTTAACCTACACAAAAATGTAAATAACGCAATCAATGTCGAATTTTCAAAACAAATACTTAGCAATATAAGCAATACGTGTGTAACTGCTAACTAACTTGCTTTGAAATAGTAACAGTAAAGTAACAAATAAATTATTATTATCATATTAATAAATAAGCAATTGTAATTGGTTTACAGTTATCATTGTAAACAATCATAAGTAAACTTGTACTGTCACATAGGGGATATCTTCCGTGATTATTTATTATTTTGAGCTCCCGATATTTCGACGCTGTTGCAAGCGCCATGATCGCGGGTTGCGCAAAATAATAAATAAACACGGAAGATATCCCGTAATTGAACATATAAATTTAGTTTTAAACCGTGAAAGCTTAAAACAGAATCATAAGTAAACCTAATTTACTTTAAAAGAAAAACCAACACTTCAACACAAGTCGCTTACGAAAAAGTTGCCCTAGATACCAAACCGAATTCATATCCTTTATCATAGTTGTATCATAAAATCGAGCGCTGCCATGGGAAAATTCACCCTAACACCCAATCTTATGGCGTGTATCGCAAGAAATGGGTAAATAATGGCCGTATCGGACCAAGGCTCGGGTGGTGAAACCGATGGGGTCTCGTAAGTATACAGGAAAGGGATTCTCGAGCCGATGTCTTGACGTCGAACGGTTAGGTAGCAATGTAGTGAAAAACGGTAGCGTTTTTAAAAAACCTAAACGTTGAAGCAAGCATTCTATTTTGGCAGCATGTTCGATATCGGCTAAAGACTACAAACGTTGGCGGGGCCAGGTTGGCCACTGTAGCTAAATAATCTGACCATACGGAGTATCATCGACCCGTCCTAAATACAATGTCAGTTTGGAGCACACCTCTGCAGGATATATCCCTTCTTTCTTGCCTATCCTGCACAGCCACCAGCAACCACTGGATTTAAACGAAGTCAACGACAGAGCTGTGCAGGCGGCACTATACTCCGGGGCTGCGGGACTCTTCCGGGGCAGCGGGACTGTTCGAAAGAGATACCGTGGCCCCGGAACATAAAGGGTGAAGAAGGAACATGGTGGGTTTTAGTCAGTAAAAGTCTGACACTCCCTACCGCTCCGCCCAGAGTGGGAGGAGTCATTTGATGATTTCCTATCCGAAAAAAAGGTGGCACTATCACTATAGTGCCACCTTTTTTCTGATCCGATATTATTTAAATATATCGACACGCAAAGAAGAAGAACAAACAATAAACTAAAACAGGTGCCATGCATTTTGCAGAACAATGTCCGTTTTCGGGAGCATGTAAGTACCTGTGGAAATAGGGCTTTTTAATCAAAATGTTGACTTCGACTTTAATGGTTGGCCTTAGAATATGACTGGAGCGACATGTGACGTTTAAAACATGTACAGAACGTGCGTCTCGCTTGACACAAATCGCATGTTTCAAGGCCTTGAACACGGTAACAGCCACTAAATTACCCGCGATATCTTCCGCCGCTCCTATGACCAAACCCTAATGTTCTGTAATACATCTATTGAATTATTCAAGGCCGCAGTTGCCGGATATACGGCGTTCCCAGTTGAAGCCTTGTAAATCTGGTTTCACAGTTTGGATCTACTGTCTT
Organism: Xestia ashworthii; assembly: GCA_950022955.1. Classification (NCBI taxonomy): domain Eukaryota; kingdom Metazoa; phylum Arthropoda; class Insecta; order Lepidoptera; family Noctuidae; genus Xestia; species Xestia ashworthii. Next base: position 19,464,994 of record OX465565.1, on the reverse strand, counting down.
ATTAGCATACGGCCAATAAACTGTTCAGATCTATGCAATAGGGTACTGTGAATTTTGTTGAGAGGGCTCAGTTTAAGTAGTGTTTTGTTCTAGCAAAAACGTTGACAAGACAAAAATGTATTGGGAAAGATCATCATCTGCCTAGCCTTTTCTCAACTATGTTGGGGCCGGCTTCCAGTCTAACTAGATGCTGATGCAGCTGAGTACTAGAATGCTATGAAAAATATTTAGTTTTAATACCGCTAGACAAAAATATCCAGGTCTGAAAGCAGGACACAAATCCCACCGTCATGCATATGCACATGCATATATGGGCCCACCCTCCCGCCCTCATGCATATGCACACATACAAAACAAGTGAGAAATAATTAGCATGCCATGCAACCAAACCTATACTCGACACGTGTTTCGCCCCTCCACGGGGCACCCTCGGAGTTGTTGACTCGTCGAGCGTTCGAGCTCGAATGAGCTAGTCGCACCGCTGTCGGCCCTTTATATACCGTTTCGATGACGCTATAATAACGGTCGATACAACGTCACAAAGACATCTGTGCCGAACTACCTGCAATCATACTTAGAACTGGTGATATTTTTGTCTAGCGGTATTAAAACTAAATATTTTTCATAGCATTTAATGTCATGGATTTCCGCAAAGTAACGCCTGATTCCATAACTTAGCTGAGTACTAGTTTTTTACATGAAGCGACTGCCTATTTGACCTCCACAATATAGTTACTTTTACTGGGTAATACGATATCCCTTGGTTAGAATGGTTGCAGACTTTCGGACCACTGACGACCTGTAACGACTGTCAGAGATCTACAAATGACAGCTGGAACCACCGGTTTAACGACTTTACCGAGGCACGGACTAAACTCGGTATGTAATTGGTGTTCTCCCATCCAAAGACCAACCTAGGTAAGCAAGGCTTAACCTGAAGATTATTATTTAGCCAGAAGCTTCTCATGTATTAGAATGGGCTTTTTTATAAAATTTTCGTATCCTGTGCAATCTCGGGCCATGTCTGGTTTGCTAACCCATGATCAGATAGTCACATCACCTTCTAAGCGGTTGATCTTGATGGCGATGTTCCCATTCGGGCTTTGAGAGACGTTGATTGCTCATCTTTCTGGGTGCATTCGTGCTACGTGGCCAGTGCAGTACCACTTTAGCCTGGCTGTTTTTTCTCAAACATGAGCTACTTCAGTTATGGAGCGCCGGGTGGTGTACGCGATCTGTTCTCTTAACACTTAATCCTTGCTTCATTGGTAGCTGACCATTGTTTAGTTTGGACTTCTTTAGACATTGAACTTGTATGAATCATCTCTCATATGAATCATCTTTCATATGAATTCAATAAATCAAAAACAGATTGCGGGTTCTTGTCATATCGGCCCTTCAAACCGAAAGAAGGTAACGCTGAATAATGTGGTTTTACGTCTCTTGAGAATTCGGTATTTAACAAAGAGAATATACGAGAAAAAAAGAAAACAAAATGTTCAATGAATTGCAGAACATTTTATACTATGCTCAAAAAGTAAAAAGTAGCAGGAACTTAACCATTTCACAACAATTGTGGTACAACAATGTTTCCTTTTAATTCTGCGCCACGGAACCACAAACACAAGCGTATCCCGCTCACTTCTATTCCCAGTATTTTCTTTCAGTTGGCGACCATTTTCTCGAATTGAAGGATTTTCTTTAATTCCCTTTGAACGGAGTAGGAAGAGGAATTGTGTTGTGTCTGAAAGATATTACTCTACCGTAGTAGACTGCTGCGTGAAATACAGTGCAGGAGAAACAACATTATGTTTGTTTTTCAAGAAAAAAAGCAAAAAAAAAAGTATAAGTACTTACTTTCTTTAGAAACAGTGCATTCGGACAGTTGGCAACCTCGCAAATATCTGTTAAATATTTACCTGTTTTTTAATCTTTATTAATTACTAGCTGACCCGCGCAACTTCGTCTGCGTAAGACGAACCAACAGTTCCTAAAATTAGCGCGTTCAACCAACCAAACAAACAAACTCTGCAGCTTTATAATATTAGTACAGATTCAAGTAAGTAACAATTTATTTTTTCTCGAATAGGTTTACATTAATCGCCAAAACATTCTACTTTTGTTTTTCCAATTATGGGCTCTTCCTTCCACTGCCTTACGTTTCTATTCTTGGGCACTCGACGATTTCATACTCCAGCTAGGTCGAAAGTTCTCATCAAGTGGCATGGCATGAGCCGCGACACGTTAAAGCTGCTTCAAACTGTTACGGACCTCTCGCATCTGCCTTCCTTCTCCAAAGTCAGACCTTTAATGTTAGTCAACCTCCAAGCAGGTCAACACAACACGTAGATGTAGATGCTGTAAACTCTTGAAAACCTTTTGCAAATGTTTTCGTCTCCAAGCCTCCATCATGAGACCTTCGATGACAGTAATACTCCAGCTATTACTAAAGTTCTCATCAAGGTGCGTTAAGTGAGCCCAATGACGATATAGCTGCTGTAAACGGTTGAGGATCTCTTGCAACTGCCTTCAGTCTCCATCGTTAGACCATCGATGACAGTCATACTCCAGCTAGGTTTAAAAGTTCTCATCAAGGTGTACGAAATTAACCTTAAACACGATAGAGCCGATTTGAAGTGTTGCGGACCTCTTGTGACTGCCTTTCGTGTCCATCGTTAGACCTTCGATGATACTCATACTCCAGCTAGGTCTCAAGTTTATATCAAGGTGCATGAAATGAGCCGACACACGATATCGCTACTGTAAACTGTTTCGGACCTCTTGTGACTGTCTTACGTCTCCATCGCTAGACCTTCGATCACAGTTAAACTTCAGCCAGGTCTAGAGTTGTCAAAAAGGTTATGAAATAAGCCCCAACACGATCTTCTTCTTTATCGTGTGGTTAGTGTCTAACCTGGTGTCAGAGGTTTTATGCCGCCCAAGGTCCTCAGTCTTGGCTTTACATGCCGTCGATCAAATATCCCTCAGGCATGCTGGTTTCCTCACGATGTTTCAGCATGCGACGATTATACACAAGCACTTCTGATTTTTCACATGAATCTGAAAAATCAGAAGTGCGTGACTTTAATTTGAACACGACTATTTTCAATATAAAATGGGACAAACTTTGCGATACACGCTTTTCAATCAAAAATAATCATGAAAATCGGATTTCTCTGGAAAAAGTTATGCGTCATCATCATCATCATCCATAGTCCGACTTCACCCACTGCTGGGTACAGGCCTCTCTTTGTTTGTGCCAAGCTCCACGCTCGTGTGCCAGTCTCATCCAGGATATCCCCGTAATGGCAACAATATCGTCTGCTTATCTCACCTCTGGACGATTAAAACTTCTGTTTCGATTTCTAGAACGCCACGTCACAGCTTTACTCCACCTGATATCACCGCGTCCTGCTAGGTGACCTGCCCTACTCCATTTGAATTATCATCATTCATCATTATTTCAGCCGAAAGACGTCTAATGCTGGACATGTGTCGCCACATCGACCGGTCTTGTGCGACTCACATCCAGCGGATTCATACAACTTTCATCACGTCACTTCAGTATTGCTCAGCCATAATATAGGTACCTATACATAAAGAACAACAGGCGCGTGGATTGAAAACCTCTTCCAAAAAACCAAACTTGAGACATCTGAAACGGGCGAATGTCAGTATCATTCTTTCACGGAAAATCATTACACCGTGATTCAGAAAATAGAGTCAAATGAACAACGCCACTAACTATATAATAGAGCACGAAGTTAAATTGCTAGAACATATGCATGGAAAGCGGTCGAACAGATACTCTACCGGCTATGCAGATTTTTAAAGCAGGGTCATGTTGACTATTCTCAATCTTGTGATTTTTATTCATTAGTACCATTTTGATTCAATAGATGTCACTGCATGGATACTTTTTTTTTTTTGGGTGGGAAATCATTTAGATCATGATGATAAGTTCTCCTTAAAAACTTTAAAGTCATAATATATCTTTTGATGGAGAGCACCGATTACAAAGAAACAAAAATGAAAACCTTCTCTAAGTTACGCACAATATTAATTTGTGCATTGAATCGAACCACACTGGTTTTATAATTTACACATGATGCTATAACAAAAGGGCTACGTAGAGACACACAGACATGACAAAAATTTATGAAATAGTAGAAAAAGGGTTCCGTGTGTGATCCTTTAACAGCTTAAGCGCCATATTTACAGGTTTATTATTTGAAATAAGTGATTCCCAAACTGTCGTTTAAGTGTTAAAAAAAAGTATGTATTTAAACAATGATTTGGAAATCTTAAAGCTTTAAAAAGAATAACAAAATACTTTGTTACAAAAAGTGAAAACCGTGTGCGTTTTGAACGTGTGAACCAAAGTTACTATCGGAAATCTTACTGCATTAAACAAAATGAAAATAATGTATTGCATGTCTTTACTGAGGCTTGAACTTGCGACTCATTGTTCGAAAGGCGGTAGCCGTCACCGATGGGCTATTTGTTCTAATGACAATTGGTTAAAAATAGTTATTCTATTACAATGCATGATAAGACGGTTGTCAGTTGTCAAACAGTTGACAACTATAGACGAAATGCATATTGCTCACCCCCGTAAGTAATTAGCGTGATAATATATAGCCTATGTCCTTCCCTAGGTTGAAATACATCTCCTTGCCAAATTTCATTACGATCCGATCAGCCGTTTTGTCGTGAAAAGGTAGCAGACAGACAGACAAACAGAGTTACTTTCGCATTTATATTATGGTATGGATTACAAAAATAAAACTAAACGTAAAACTAGTATCAATATAAATACAACAATGTCAATAGGACACTTAGGCGTCAAAATACTCCTCCGCATCGCTGTCATCGGGAAACGTGCCCAGAAGACTGGCAGCATTGCCACGTTGAATGGCAATGCTAATTCTTTACCTGTTTTAATTTATTTCGCAATATTATTGAACGCGCAGAACTACATTTGGAAATAACCCCAAATGGACGAAAGAGTGCATTTCTTTCTTCACCTAAATAATTACATTGATGGAAATCACCTCACATGGTTTAAATCCTCCTTTATAGTTTTCTGATTAATTTTCAAGACAGTGAAATTGTTTTTCTGGGACTTCGTCGAGTTTTCCTGCTGACCGCCACCACACCACAGTAAAATATTAAGCAGTAGTATCGCTCGGTTAATTACGTCAGTGTTTCGGTCCTTCCTTTGAAGGTAACCTACTGCTCATAATTTTGCTGCCACTGTTGATACTGGCTTTCAAGAGTTAGTGTTTTGCGAATAGTGTGGCGGACTTGTCCCAAAAAAAAAGTTATTTCTCATATACACTGAAAAAACGATCACCCTAAGTGGTTTCAGCTCATTGAATCTTAGCAAAATCATTTGCAGAGCAAGCGGTTTAATATTACTTCAGTGAAAGGGATGGAGATATAAGGCTGTAAAAAGACTCTTACTGGCACTTGCTCTCCCGTCACGCGTCATTGCGATCCTTTGTTCGCTGTACACCATACCTGGGAACCTTCTAGTTACGGAGATATTGGGGGTCAAAGTTCCAACTTTTACACAAGTTGTTTTTTTTTTAATATAAGTTTTTAATGTAAGATTTTTATTCTATACACCACCACGACCCCCGTACTATTCAATCCATCCATCAGCACAATGGTTTGAGTGCGTTGAGTTCTACCACAAAACAATCTTTCACCCCAAAAAAAAGTCCTTTTATGCGTAAAGTTACTTAGTTTGATGGACATAATGCTTACATTATCCAGTAAAACCTGACCTCGCTTTCTGCTTCCCGTACGATCAGAGATAAGCCTAATTTGGTATTGCATATCTATGCTTCACGTCGTGCGTATGTCTAACTGAATGCAGTGACAGCTTGTAACCGCATCCACATAATTATCACTCCGTCAGCTTTGAGTTGCTAACCAAACATGACATACCCAGTGTTTCAAGAACACTTAGTGCAAGATGTAACAATAACAGAGGCTGCAGTTTGAATAAATTAGATGTACCTATAATTTGAAGTTGCGATTGTTTGATGATTCTGCTTTCAAGACTTGAATGGTGTTAGTATACATATTTAAACACTAGGAAATGTATATAGAAAAGAACATCGCGTATACCGTAAACGATGTTTTGGTGCGCCAAAGCGACATAAATCTTCATCCGCCAAAGAGGTAAAAGAATAGGCGTAATGACTCTTAGGTTGTAGGTAATTCAGACAGCATGAAATATCGTATAGGCTGAGGCGGCGTCCTAATTGGGATCGATCGTACGATGGCGCGATGCGTTTTTCATCTCAAGATCAAAATGGTCGTGCGATGACCTAACAGGTGTCCTAATAGATCGCGCGATGTCCATCGTGTGATGCCGTCGCTCGATGGCTGGCGTCGCGCTCATGCCACTTTAACGATGGCTCTTTACAGAGATGCACAGTTTTTGCTGTAGGGCAATATTGCTTTAAAAATTGCAAATGACATTGAAAAGAGATTCGTGTCCGACTAGGACACTCAAAAGAGATATGTTGCTTTGATTACATGATCGCACGATCAAACGCATCGTACGATCGTTATTAAGCATTTCATGTGGTCGCACGATTACTTGCGAGGTTCAAATAGGACACTCTGATGAAATCTGTATGTTTGAACTCATCGCACGACGAAAACGCATCGTGTCAACGTGGGATCTTCGCCTATTAGGGCAACGCCTTACGCATTAAAAAATAATACTAATTGGGCTTGCGTTTGGCCGCAACTCGCCTGATGCGAAGCGATGAAGCGTGGAGGGTCGAGCACGCTTGCAAGAAAAACGAAAAGAAACTGATTGACTTGAACTTTGAGGGGATCTAGATTATAATGACCTGGTAACATCTCTGTTTTTCTCAGCAATGCAGTGAATTCAACAAACTGGCGGTTACAGATTTCGTAAGAGTCTAATTTCTTGTTTTTTGAGCCGTATTATTGAAGTAGCCCGAATTATTTCAATTAAATTGTAGTTCCCGTAAATAATTAAGAACATTCTTGACTCAAAGGAATAAAGTTCATAATTATTCTAGATGAACTTTGGACGAATGTTTGGAAAGGGGAATACCACTTCGGAAACAAAGCACCAACTTATAACAAGGCAGATAGTGATGTTGCAACTTTATTGAGTTGTACACCCTTCAACATTGTCAATTCACAACACAACACTTTATTATCAAACAATAATTTTGAATCATAAATCTTTAAACTAGGATTCATAATAGCGTGAATAGTTTAAAACACTTTAATACATTTTGGGCTGCCAGCGCAACTGTACTGATAGTAGTTTAGTTTGAATCTTTTGTATTACGAAGTCAAGAAACTAATCTTTGTAAGAATAAATTATAGGCATAGGTACGTGCGATAACTGGGTGTGTCCCAAAAAGAGTTGTAGAAATTCGTTTAGGAATTATAAAATTTGTTTTTGAACAAGGTCGAATTGAGTGTCAAAGAAGCACTATTTTAAACATAATTATTATGAATTGCTTGTGACATATTTTTTTCATATTTCCATATTTTAGCATAAATTAATACTACACACTTCTTATTAAGCTTTAAAGTCAAAATTAATTACCATAATAATAAAAAAAAATCTTCCAACATTAGAAATAATGTGATTTTCATACTTATTTTTTATCACTTTTCAACTAAGCACTTATAAAATTCCGGACAAGACTTTGAGAAAAAATAATAATTATTAGTTGGTCTCCAGAGGCACTAATTAAATCTACTGATTAAAGACACAGAGTAGGGAAATCAGTGTGACTATGACAGAACAGCAGCAACAAGTCCATATTGACCACTCGGCGTTTTGTCAGGCCCCTTTTTTAGTTCATCGGTCCATCTAACTTGGAGGTGTCCTTTCTACCGCGTCTTTGATACGATAAGACCAAATCATATATATTTTTTTACTATTTTGTTTTGTCCCAGTCCTGGGCCCAGGCTTTCTTCCACTTTGTACTTGTAAACTTTACATAAACGACCTTTTGTTACCTAAATATTTTTCAACTGGGCTAAGTTCTTCCCCACTCGTTTCTCTCTGCGGTTTTCTGCGGTCTTATAAACGCGTCTAAGTCGCCACGCTAGCATTTTCTATTCATTTAAAGACGACACCCGTCGTCTTCTTCTTCAATTCTGGCATCGGTACTGGTGTTTTTTAGATACATCTTCCACCCAGTCCTACTTTAACCTAGCAGTCTTAATGCCCATATCAGCGATTCCATTTTTGGACTAGAAACGAGATACTTTTTTTGCTTCGTCCTAATTCCATCAAATATTAATCAACTGAGCTTCATTACTCTGTGTCCTTCCCCGTTGCATTAATAATAACTTGTCACCCACTTCTTTCCTTATTGGCTAAGTCGTTTCCCTAATGAAAACTTTTGAAGGATGCCTAGCACCCCTCTTCATTACAAACTTTGAAGGAATAATGTTTATAATTTTATGTTTTGGTGAACAGTGAATAATTCTATTCTTTGTTGTCCTCTCTCAATCTCGGAGTTAGGAATAAGTGATTTAATTTAAATAAATATGCTTTTGAGGATCTAGTCAGGAGGACTGGGGTGGGGTTTTAATGAAAGGGGCTCTGTAACGGGTTTCTTGGTAAAAGTTTATGTTATTTTCTTCAGATTTTGTACCTGTTTTGATTGCTTGTAAACTTTGGGGCACGTTATTATTTAGGACCAAGAAAATGTAAATATCACATTTAGTGACTCACCTTCCAAATAGTTACGACATACTTCATCATTCTCCTGCCCTTATCCCAGTCTATTTGGGGTCGGCGCAGCATGTCTTCTTCTTCCATACTGCTCTATTTTTCGTCATCTCATCAGTCACTTCTTTTCTTACCATATCCTTCTTAACACAGTCCATCCATCGTTTCTTTGGTCTTCCTCTACTCAAATACCCATCCACATTCATAACCAAAACTTTTTTCACGACATTTTCCTCATTACTCCGCATCACATGCCCATACCACGACAACCGAGTAACACAACTTTTCAGTCACTGGCGCCACTTTCAGACTTCCTCTAATATACTCATTCCTTACTTTATCCATTCGCGTAACACCACACATCCCCCTTAGCATTCTCATCTCCGCGACATGCAGATGCCTTTCATTCATCCCTTTTGTGGCCCAACATTCTGATCCATACAACACAGCAGGTCTAATCATTGTTTTATAAATCTTCCCCTTAAGTTTTAGGGGAACGCGGGAGTCGCAGATCGTTCCCGTGACCTGCCGCCATTTCATCCATCCCGTGTTAATTCTGTGCTTTACACTACGATCTATTTCGCCATCGCTTTGCATGAGTGAACCAAGATACCGAAAGTCGGAGCAGACAGGAAGAGACGCGCTATCTAGCGCTATGGCTCCAGAGCTGGAGAGACCGCCAAAATCGCAAAACATATATTCAGTTTTACTTATGCTGATTTTCAAGCCAACGTTCTCCAGTTTCTGTCGCCATTTCTCCAGTCTGCTCTGGATCTCAGGTCCATTTTCACCGACAAGAACAATGTCATCGGCAAACAGCATGCACCAGGGTGCCTCTTCTTGGATGTCCGACGTCAAAGCGTCCATGATCAACAAGAAGAGGTAAGGACTTAAAGCCGACCCTTGATGCAAACCTACAGCCACACTGAACTCATCGGTTTTGCCAGCAGCTGAGCGGACGTAGGTACAAGATTGATTGTACATAGCACGAATTAACTCTACATACTTCCCAGGTATACCTTTCTCTTTCAAGGCCCACCACAACACATCCCGAGGTACTCTATCATACGCTTTCTCCAGACCAATGAACACCATGTGCAAGTTTTTGTGTGCACGTCTGTACTTCTCGCACAATTGGCGGAGTGCAAAAGTGGCGTCCCTTGTTCCTCGACCTGGCATAAACCTAAACTGATTTTGAGTGATCTTACTCTCCTCTCTTATCCTTTTCTCTATCACTTAGTTACGACATACTTCTGGTTGGTTTATAATTAAAAATCAAATAATACGTTTTCACTTCTTTAAAAGCTGAAAAGTTTTTGTGCGCAAGTAAGGGCTTTTTATTCGGGTAGTACCACAGATGCGGATATAATAAGCATAAAATGCGTAAGCCAGGCACGCGAAGCAGGTGCTCCTGCATTCTCAAGGCATTATACATAGTTACATCGGTAGGCAATACATTCCCGATATCATTTTCCAACTACCAACCGGGTGAAGGTGCGGACAGTGTCTTATAAACTCAAGAGTGGCTTTTAGGCAGAAAAACTAACCAAAACGTCGCTAACAGCAAAATTAGTTACGAGTATCTGGAAAAAAGTCTTGTCATACCGTTAATGAAAGTCCTGTGGTACATAGCCATAAATGTTTTAATTAAGGCCTTACTACAATTTAATCAGGCCAGTTGTAGACTGAGGCTGACATTAGCTTAATTAATGTAAGCCTTAGAACCTTGAGGATAACGAAACGTTTTGAGAGATAAACAATATGGGTCTTGAACTTTTTGGAGTTGTTTAGAGATCGAAGTTTATAATAGCTGTTATGGATCGAAGAGGCTGTTTTAAAGTCCGATGTACCTCTTTCAGTAAAACTGGGAAACTTTCATAGAATTTATTTGCTGGTATAGGTCACAATTCCAGGATGTGTCAAGACAAATGGGCTAGAGTCGTCACACAGTGGGTGTCTGAAGACGGTCGTCGTCACCGAGGCGTTCATTAAATAACTCCCACTCTGGGCGGAGCGGGAGGGAGTGTCAGACTTTTACTGGCTAAAACCAATCCATGCTCCTTTCACACACACAATAATATTAAAAAGTTACAAAAACCGGCCAAGAGCGTGTCGGACCACGCTCAGTGTAGGGTTCCGTAGTTTCCCGTCCGTCACAATAGGTGTTCAATCCAATCCGATTTTAATAATTATTTTTTTGTTTGAAAAAAGATACGTTCAGGATGATAAAATATGGAAAACGAAGTTAAAAAAAATGCTTGCATATACTAATCGTATATGCAAGCATTTTTTTTAACTTCGTCCAGTACTACAAACTTAGTCCAGAGATTATTTTGTACAACTTTTTGTCTTTTTTGTACAAAAACTTGTTTCCATCCAAGTTCAAGTCCTTATAAAGTTCTACTTTTCAGTTTTTTTTTCATAATTTCTAAACTTATGGTTCAAAAGTTAGAGGGGGGGACACATTGTGTTTTACTTTTGGAGCGATTATTTCCGCAATTATTGACATTATCAAAAAATGATTTCCAACAATATATCACACGTTAGGGTTGAAATTAAAAAAACAAATCATTTTTTTCCAATTTTTATTTTACCACTTTGTCGGCGTGATTGATACACATATTGGTACCAAATTTCAGCTTTCTAGTGCTAACGGTCACAGAGATTAAGCGAGGACGGACGGACAGACAGACATGGCGAAACTATAAGGGTTCCTAGTTGACTACGGAACCCTAAAAAAGGAAAAACATACATAGTATGTACTGTGTGCCTCACACGTACACACACGTAAACACGTGTTATCCTGTCTGACGCTGGTCTTCCAATGAACCTTGAGGGGGTAAGTGACAGATAGAAAACAGTTTCTCTTTGAGGCGCGCGTGGAACACAAACGCACCGTCCACAGGTCCGCGCGTCCTAAAAAACGCTGGCGGGATGATTTGGACTAGTTTTTGCCTGATTGGCCTGAGAAGGCAAAATACCAAGGGAGTTGGAAAGGAATGGGGGAAGCCTTTGCCCAGTAGTGGGACAGAATAGGATAAAAGATAGAAAAATGTTTCAGAGGTAAGGTCATCATCATCTGCCTAGCCTTTTCCCAACTATGTTGGGGTCGGCTTCCAGTCTAACTGGATCCAGATGAATACCAGTATTTTACATGGAGCGACTGACTATCTGACCTCCACAACCCAGTTAAAACTGAGCAATACAATACCCTTGGGTAAGACTAGTTGTCAGACTTTTTGGGCTCCTGATTACCTGTAACGCCAAAGATCTGCAAATGACAGCCGGGACCAGCAGCTTAACGTGCCTTCCAACAGACCAACCTAGGGAAGCATGGCTTAACCTAAAGATTGACCCGAACGGCTGTTATTATTGAGCCATGAGTAATAAGTTGGTATAGGTCACAATAGGCTTGTTAACTGAAAAAATCTAATTAGTCCGTCACTTAGATTATCAAAAAATATTTGACCCGTATTTTTTCTTTTGTCACATAAAACAAAATTGACGAAGATACGATGCTTTTCCCAATACGTAACGTACTGTTCGGTATGATTCTTAGTGAGTACTGACGTCACGAGCGCCCACTCCCGAGTTTTGATGCGTTTTATCTTTGTCAATATTCGTTGATTTACAAAAACAAAAAATACATGTCCATTATTTTATAATACTCTAACTGACGGACTAAATAGATTTGCAATTTATTGATGGTGGAAACAAGCCTATTCTAGGATGGGTCAGGCCAGATGGGAACGAGTCGTCACACAGTGGGTGCCTGAAGACGGTCGTCATCACCGAGGCAAGCCTAAAAAATGCTGGATTGGCCAGAGGAGGCAAAACACCGAGAGTGTTGGAAACGAATGAGTGAGACCTTGGCCTAGCGGTGGGAAAGTATAAGCGATAACTAATAACAAATAAAAAGTTTCAAAGTTAAGGTTGTTCAAAATAAAATAATTTAAAAGAATAACATGAAAAAACATGGACCTCGTGGCTAAATAATATCAACCGCTCCGGTCGATCTTTAGGTTAAGCAATGCTCGCCTAGGTTGGTCTATGGATGGGTGACCACCCTTACATACCGAGTTTTCTCCGTGCCTCGGAAAGCACGTTAAGCTGTTGGTCCCAGCTGTTTGTCCAAAAAAGTCTGACACCAGTTTCACCAAGTGGTATCGTATTTCCCAGTATTAACTAGGTTGTGGAGGTCAGATAGGCAGTCGCTCCATGTAAAATACTGGTATTTAGCTGCATCCGGTTAGACTGGAAGCCGACCCTAACATAGTTGGGATAAGGCTAAGCAGATGATGATGAACATGAAAAAACAAAACTGACAAAATGTGACTGTTTTAGGTACATGTTCACCGAAAAGATAACCGTCTGATTATCTAAAAACAGCTGTCACTGTGACATGTTCCCATACAAAACAGCTGTTTTAGATAATCAGACTGTCATCTTCTTGGTGAACATGGACCTTAGACGTACAACTCTGCCGATTATGTTATGTTATGTCATGTAAATAAAAGATCTCGATTTCAATAAATTAAATTTCCTTTTCACCTTCGACCTACAGTTCTAGATAATGGCCTATTTAAATGGCCTATTCAAGCAATTATAGCCTTAGTTAACATGGCGGCCCAATTCAAGGCCTCATTTTGTTTACTGAGGAACATGAGGAGGGCGTGTGGTCATTGGGAACCTATTGATTGTAGACAATGGCCTTATAAAGGTCAAGGTATTTTCTTTGGTTGGTACTACTTGGATTCACAGGTCTCGAGCTCGAACCAAAGATACACTCCTCTGATTATTGGGATTCTTGTGTGTTTTGTTTAATACGAGTATCCTAGTTTCCACCATCAATAAATTGCAAATCTATTTAGTCCGTCAGTTAGAGTATTGGAAAATTTTGGACACGTATTTTTTGTTACAAAGTAACGTCAGAACGTGCTAAAAATTATACCACAGTGTGACGTTTTGAGAATTTTAAAAGCATCGTATCTTCGTCAATAATTGGTTTACGTAACAAAAGAAAAAATAAGGGTGAAATATTTTTTGATAATCTAACTGACAGACTAAATTTTTTCAATACACAAGCCTATTATCACTTGCTTCGGTTAAGGAAAACATCGCGAGGAAACCAGGGGCCTAATTCTGCTATTTTAATAAATTCGTCACTCCAACACGATTCCATTCTCATCCCATTGTCATTTTGCTTAAAGTTCGTAATCTGCTAAATTCACAATCGTCGGTCAATGGTCTCGTAATAAAATTGTGTTTTAATGGCATTTTCGTATTGTCATTATTATAAAACCCTTAGTACAAATGATTTTCGAAATCTACTACTAAATGCGAACATTTTTCATGCCAGATTTCATGTACGAGATTAATATTTTATGACATTTCTTTCAATGGAGTGTCAGTGGTTGTTCATTGAGAAGTCATAATGGCGCCATTATGGTAGAATAGAATTAACAAACTTGTCAAAGTTTGACAGAACTTGATCATTATGAAATCAATGATCGAATACTCTGACACTATTGTAATAGCAAAATCGAGGCCCTGTATGCCTGAGAGATGAGAGATATTTCTCGACGCCATGTAAAGCTAAGTCAGAGAACCATGGCCCATTATTATGGCACGACGGCGTCAGGCAGCCTCACTACCACTACGCCATAGATGACGACTCGAATGGCATAGTGGTAGTGAGGCTGCCTTACGTCCATAGGGTCCTGGGTTCGAATCCCGGTAGTAGCAAATGTTTGTGTGATGAGCATGGACATTTGTTTCCGAGTAATGGATGTTTATATGTTTAATAAGTCATCATCATCATCATCATCATCAGCCTATAATGTTCCCACTGCTGGGACACGGCCTCCTCTCAATGAGAGGGAATGTGCTATAATCTACCACGCGGGCCCAGTGTGGATTGGTAGATGTCACATGTCTTCGAATGAAGAACAAGTAAGTAAGTATTTATTTATTATAATAAGTAAGTATTTACAAACCAAAAAGTATATATGTAGTATAAATCAACTATCTGGTGTCCACGACACAAGCCTTGCTTAGTGTGGCACTAGATGGCGCTGTGTGTTAATGTCCAGCGATGTTTTTTTTTAAATATTTATATATACTCGGACACCAGGTTAAGTACTAACCACTCGATAAAGAAGACTACCTACTTGGGTGAATCCTCATCCTTTTCCGGCCCTTATTCCAATTTATTGGGGGTTGGCACTGCTCGACTCCTTTTTGGATCAATACCAGTATTTTACATGGCAACTGCTTCTGACCACCACAACCCACTTAGTACTGGGTGATACAATAGACGAGGTGTAACGAGCTTTCCGAGTGCTAAAGAAACGATTTTCTGGGTGGTCACCCATCTACAGACCAACATAGGCAAGCACGGCGTAACCTACTTGCTCCTCGCACAGTTCTGTAAGATATAAAAAAAGTCTTTCAGTTGAAAACACCCACTAGAATTTTACAACTTCATCTGCCAATGTTTTTATTACAAGGTTCCCTCAGGTATTTCTACACCCCTATTACAGAATGTCTCCCTACAAAATCTGAACATTGAAGACACCTTTAATTTCCAAGATTTACATACCACGGCTAGGTGTACTCGTAAAATGGATTGTAATACGACCTCAGAGCAATTGCGTTGGGGTCCCGCTTACAGATGTACAGGTCTTTTCCAGTCATTTCACCTCTCACAACAGCAACCCATCCACGACCTTATAGTAACAGTAATAAAGAACATTATAATTTTGACACATGTATCTCTGGCGTCAACTGAACATCTACCTTATTTTAAGGCCGATAAAGATCACATTGGTTTGACTATGCTGCAGATGTTGGAGGTAAAACAAGTGTGAAAGGACTGTACCTCGAATTTGCGTTGTAAAAGTCAAATGCTGCGGTTATTGTGAGGCTTATACTGTGCGCCATAAGGCCACAAATTGGTAATTTGAGTTGCGATGTTATGTTTGTACTTACGGTTTTGGGTAATGGGTTAATTATTTGATTAAGTTGACAAATTTATTAATCTATTGATTTTTTACTGGTTCTGCTAGCTTTTGCCATCCCACTTCTGGGCAAAAACCTTTCCCAATGACTTCCAAATCCTTCGATCCAGGGCTAAAGTGGACCACTAGTCGTTGGTTATATCCAGCAAATCTCCTTCAAATAATGAGAATCATTCTCCTACCCATATTCCAGTTTGTTCGGAGCAGCATGTATTCTTTTTCCAAACTTCTCTATTGATCATCATTTCATGAGTTACGTCATTCATAAGCCTATGTTGCCTAATACAATTTACTGAAATACATTATTTTTTATCGCTGGACATTACACACTGCACCATCTAGTGCCACACTAAGCAACGAGGCTTGTATCGTGAACACCAAACAGATGATATACATATATACTTTTTTGTTTGTAAATACATTCTTATTATACATATAAACATCCATGACTCGAAAACAAATTTCCATGCTCATCACACAAACATTTGCTCCTACCGGGATTCGAACCCGGGACCCTGAGAACGTAAGGCAGCCTCAATACCGCTGCGCCATTTGGGTCGTCAAAAATATTGAAACACCAAGTAGAATTTATTCGAGTATCACTTAATTAAAACCGTTGACCTTTGCAACACAAAAAAGGCCTATCCACAACTTTCAGTTAGCAACATTACTGGCTGAAATTACAAAAAAAAAAAACACTACATCTAAAATAAAAAAGGCGAAGGCCAGGTACGTTAAAACGGTAAAGCTTGTAACACTGAACATATTCGTGCGAGCCCGTCCGATGTTTTACGATCCCCGTAAACGACAGCTGTACTGTAAAAAGTTTATTCAAATTCACCTTTTTTATTGTTCTGTTATCTTCGTATAGGTATGGATGTGGCGGCTACGTTATATGAAAAAGCGTGAAAAAGTCGACTGTTCTTTTTCGGACTAGTTGTTTTTTTTTTTGTGTTGGCCTTTTGCCAGTTTCTTTGTAGGTTAGAGGTTGTGCGTTTGACAAGGTCTCTTTGGTGTCCATATTGGTAAAGGTGATATTTTTTTTTAATGTACAACAAATACTCGTACTGGTTGAAATTTTAATGCATTATAGCTTTAGTAGAACACAAAAGATACTTTTTCTGTGTTATCTTCGAATGTATAATTACCTATTATGAATGCCTCGTTGGTCGGGTGGTGAGTATTTTCGACGACCCGAATGGCGTAGTGGTAGTGAAGCTGCCTTACGTTCTTAGGGTCCTGTTTTCAAATCCCGGTAGGAGCAAATGTTTGTGTGATAAGCATGGACATTTGTTTCCGAGTTATGCATGGATGTTTATATGTACAATACGTATGTATTTGCAAACAAAAAAGTATATAACGTGTCACAAGCCTTGCTTAGTGTGGCACTAGATGGCGCTGTGTGTTAATGTCCAGCAAATATTTATTTATTTATTTAGTATGAGGTCCTGGGTTCGTTTCCCGGGTCTAGCAAATTGATGTTGGGGTTTTTCATTAGGAATTTCCCAATAGTAGTCCGGTTGATGGCAATAGGGTCGCCCCCTATTACCTGGGACTTAAAAAACATAACTGGCGTAATGTGGGTGTCCTATTAGGTACACTGCCTACCCCTTCGGAGGTAACAGGCGTGATGCTATATTATAACCATAGAAATATAAAAAAGCGGCCAAGTGCGAGTCGGACTCGCCCATGAAGGGTTCCGTAGCAGATTTAATGAAAGGTAAATTGCTGTTTACGATTTATGACGTATTAAAAAAAAACTACTAACTAAATCTCGCTCAAAATAATTTTCGGTGGAAGTTTACATGGTAATGTACATCATATATTTTTTTTAGTTTTATCATTCTCTTATTGTAGAAGTTACAGGGGGGGGGGGGGACACATTTTACCACTTTGGAAGTGTCTCTCGCGCAAACTATTCAGTTTAGAAAAAAATGTTATTAGAAACCTCAATATCATTTTTGAAGACCTATCCATAGATAGGGTTTGATGAAAAAGTTTCAGTTCTAAGTATGGGGAACCCCCAAAATTTATTGCTTTTTTCTATTTTTATGTGAAAATCTTAATGCGCTTTACAGGGGGTCTAAAAAGGCCACTTTAGCAGAATCATAATTTGAATCACGTTAAAATTTAAATTTCTTAAAATGGACTTTATCTTTATGAAGATAAGGTCCATTTTACCAATTTAAATGTTTTAAGATGATTCAAATTATGATTCTTCTAAAGCGGCCATTTTAGGCCCGCAGAATACATCTACTTACCAAGTTTCAACAGCATAGTTCTTATAGTTTCGGAAAAAAGTGGCTGTGACATACGAACGGACAGACAGACAGACAGACAGACCGACAGACATGACGAATCTATAAAGGTTCCGTTTTTTGCCATTTGGCTACGGAACCCTAAAAACAGGAGAAGTGGCAAGGGGACGTGTCGGGGTCCGCGCGACAGGCACACGACCCCTTTCTACCCTGACCTCTTGTGCCAATCATAAGCAAATGGCTATACTATTTTGCAATAAATACATTGCTCCTCAACCACTACCTAAGTTTGTCACTGAGTGACTGGACAAGCAATGTGAAAATTACCAAATGTTAGTTCAATAAGCACATGCGTCGCGTAGCGCGCTACTTCTTACTACGTGTTAGTGATGTGCTTGTGTACCGATGTTTTTGTGTGGGTAAGTTGTAAGGTGTTTTTTCATTCATTTCATTTTATTTATTCATTAACAATTTACTTGTGTTGAACATTACATTACATATTAAATAAAATTATAACATGCGGTAACTAATACATTAAAAGCTTATTAAAATAAAAGTTAAAAATTCATACAGTTTCAAAAATACATAATTATTCCAACAAAAAAGTACAATAAACAAATAGCGGTACAATGTCAAATTTACTTAATGTCAAAAAAAAGCGGTACAATGTCAAAATTTAATGTCAAAAATATAAAGGGAACAACTTCGTCAAGGTACAATTGGTTACTAAATTACTGAATGTCAAAAATAATAATAATAAAAATTCAAGTTTAGCTTTAGTTTGACATAAATTCAGCTACCGAGTAAAAGCAGTTTTTCAGCAAGAAGGCCTTTAATTTAGTTTTAAATGAGTGAGAGCTATAAATTAATAATTTCAAATCAGTCGGTAACCTATTAAATAACTCCACTGCTTGGTATCTGGAACAGTGCTTGGCTATATTAAATTTTGGTGCCATCTTGTGTTTAAATTCCTTTCTTCTTGTGCTTTCTCTTGTCTTACGTTCCTCTTGTGATTCATACTCATAAATATTCTTAGCAAAATGATTTAGTACTACTAATATGTATAAGCTAGGTACTGTTAAAATATCTAGTTTTTTAAAGTGCTCTCTACATGAGTCTCTTTGTGAGATCCTTACTATAGTCCTTATTGCACGTTTCTGTAAAGTAAACGCTTTACGGCAATTATAATTATAGCTGTTACCCCACAGCATTATACTGTACCTTAATCTAGATTCTACTAGCGCATAATATATAGCCTTGAGTTGCTTTAGATCTAACGTACCCCTAAGGCTCCTGAGTGCATAGCATGCTGATGAAACTGAAGAATCAATGGCAGCTAACTCCTGTTTCCAATTTAAATACACATCTATGTTAATACCTAAAAATTTGACCCTATCCACCAATGCAATCTTGTCTCCATTGATTTGTACATCCAAATTTTCATTATTGCGAGATGTTGATTTAAATAAAATAATGTTAGTCTTACTTGTGTTTAGCAAAAGGTTATTGGCTTTAAACCAATCGCAGAGATTTTGTAGGCTTTTATGAACATTTTTGGTCAATTCTTTTAGGTCATTCGCCCCAATTATTATATTTGTATCATCTGCAAATACAACAAGTCTTACATCAGGCTGAATATAATGCATAAAGTTTAGCAAATCATTTGTAAATAGGATAAAAAGTATAGGTCCCAAAATAGAGCCTTGGGGCACACCGCGGTTTATGTTTGTAATTTTAGAGGTGTATATGACTTCATGATTACTTTCGTCGATGCTTTTTATTTCGACAAACATTCGTCTATTTTGTAAGTAGGATCTTAGGAGTTGTAAGGCTTTGCCTCTGATTCCATAATATTCAAGTTTTGTCAGTAATAAGTCATAATCAATCGTATCAAAAGCGGAGCTAAGGTCGATGAATAGCCCTGCCACTTTCATTTTGTCATTTAATTTATTAATTATGTCATTTACAAGAGTATTTATTGCATCTGAGCAACCGACGCCTTTCTGATAACCAAATTGTCTTAAATTAATTATTTTATTTACATTTAAATGTACCATCAACCTTGTTTTGATGATTTTCTCAAATATTTTTGATAAGGTTGGCAAAAGGGATATAGGTCGGTAATTTTTCGGATCTGTCTTAATACCTTTTTTGAATATTGGAATTACTTTAGCCAATTTCAACTGATCTGGAAAGACAGACTCCTCAAGACATTTATTAAAAAAATCAGAAAGAGGGGAAGCCAAAGTGTCTATATTCTCCTTCAAAATCGATATCGGTAAATCATCAAAACCACAAGATTTTTTATTTGCCATTTTACTTATAATCTTTTTAATTTCAGATGGTGTTGTTGTATAGAACGTTAAATCATTTTCTACTCTTTTTGTGCTTTCTAAAAGGAAATTCATAGCTCTTTCTTTTTCATTGCTAGCGAGTGACGATTTGAACACAAAACTGTCAATGAATTGATTTGCGACCTGCTGGGGGTCAGACACCACTTTGTTGTTCACTTTTAGGATTAAGTTTCTAAATTGCCTATTTTTAGTTTTTTTTGTACATTCATTAACAAGTTTCCACGTTTGTTTTGTTAAATTTGTAGCGGTATTAAAATGTTTTATTATGGCTTTTTTCTTAATTTGGTGAATAACTCTTCTATAAATTCGAACATAGTTGTTTTTATACTTTTTTAGGCTTGCATTAGGTACTGTACCTGAGCATAGCACTCTTTTCATCTTACTTGAAACTTTAACCCCTTTTGTAATCCACTGTATTGAGGTGTTTTTATATGGTTTTATACTAATTGATTTCTTTCGGTAACAATCTTGAAAAACTTTACTCAAACAGCTTAAAAAACTATTTATTCCCATATTTGTCCAATTTTTCTTACTTATACTTTCCTTGAAAGCAATATTATTTTTATCATTAAATATTCTTTTTTTTATTATTACATTTTGATTAGATTTTTTCGATTTATTGTTTATATTTTCAAGAGTCACGTTGCAGAAAAGACCACCATGGCCATCTGCCAAACCATTGTGATCAACAAAGCAATGATCTATGTCATCATCAGCGAGATTTGTAATAATATTGTCTAAACATGAATATGCGTTGTTCCGTATAAAAGTAGGAGTATTTATTAGGTATC
Organism: Xestia ashworthii; assembly: GCA_950022955.1. Lineage (NCBI taxonomy): Eukaryota > Metazoa > Arthropoda > Insecta > Lepidoptera > Noctuidae > Xestia > Xestia ashworthii. The sequence goes on along the minus strand of OX465565.1, from coordinate 19,443,820 downwards.
GAAAATTGTAACATGTCAATATGCTTAAAAATTCAGCATGTTTCTTACTGTCAACAAGTACGTCAATATTAAAATCACCACATATAATGCACTTCTTGTTAATAAAATGTTCTAAAAATGTTTCTAAACTAGATAAAAAACTCTCAAAATTTTTATCGTAAGGACTTCTGTAGCAGCAACAAAGATATAACCCTGTTTCAAGATCTTTAACCCCACATATTTCAAAACTATCTGATTTATACATTTTTTTTACAAAATCAATATTTTCACTTTCTGTATTTAAATGTGCTAAAATAAGACTCCCTCCCCTCTTTTTGTTCGTCCTAGTATTGTATGAGACTAAATTATAATTGGAAAAGTTAAATACATGAGCAGATTGTAGATTTAAGAAATGTTCTGTTATGCACAAGTAGTCCAACTGAATACCTGTGGTTGCGATGTATAATTCTAGCTCAGTTTTTTTACTACTTATTCCGCAAACATTTTGATGAAAAATCCTTAAACAGCTAGTTTTTTGCATCAAAGTACTATTACAGACTGTATTTGATCCATTATTCACGAAAAAAGTCAGTATCGTTATTAACTGTGCTATGATTTTGAACTTTAGTTGAAAATTGGTTTGTATTCATTATGTTGAAGTAATAAGGAATTGTACCAGGTTTAAAACGACACTTTTCGCTATCTACATTAGCTTGCATCATATTAAAGTTTTTATTACTACAGGAATGTTCATGGTCTGGAAGTTTAAATAGCTCCAAGTAGTTTTTCAAGTTCCCAAAGACATTTTTTATTGCTGCATTATTGACTTTGCCGGTATACTTATGAAACATTTCATATGAATATTCTAGTTGTTTGTTCGTATCAAAAGTGTATGCAAATTTAAAAATCTGATTACTTAGGTGCAAGAGTCGATTAAAAGCTTCTATTCTGGTGTTAAACAAGGTAGTATTCGATTTTAATTTAAAAGTAGGACAACATACTATAATATTCGTATGCAATATTTTTTCGAGTTTACATTTAATGTAATCTACTAATTCTGCATAATTCTTGGAGACTAAAAAGTCTGCTTCACCTAGGAAGATTATACAGTAGTCATTAAGAGTGTAATTTATAAGTTTAATGTCTAATGTTGCAAGGAGTTCGATAATTCCCGCCTTCGGCATACAATAATGACATATTTTGTCATTCGGAAAAGTGTTTTTGGCAATTCCTAACACAGCATTGACATTATTATCACTTATTATACATAGCTTATTTAAATGAGCTTTTTTAAAAACTACATCTCCTTGTGTCATTGAGTCCATTGCTTCCAAAAGAGTGGAGCCCTCTAGGGTCGCCCGCTGTGGTATATCATCCTGAATCATATTAGGTTCCAATATTGTGTCATCCGACGGCATTTTATTTATTCCGGTCTGTTGAATGGGACTTTGTTGTGTTTCTTTGAAGTCGAGCTTGGTTCTAATTAAGCATTTGCGTTTTATTTTGGCCTCAGATTTTTTTGTGGATGTGGTTGTACAAATATGGGTCAGTTTGTCGATTCTTAGTTTGTAATCAGTGATTATTTTGGCTTGAGAATGGTTTTCCAACAACAAATTCTCTATTTCAGTTTCTGCAATTATTAACTTTTCTTCGAGTAGACATATCTTGCTTTTCAGTTCTTTTACATCGTCATTTAAATTTAAATGTAAATCGGGATAGCTGCGGTTTAACTCGTAAGAAGTCGTCGAAGTAAGCGATCTATATTCTTCCTCTTTTTCTGATAAATCAAATGAACTGTTTGAAGCAACCGAAGTATGTTTATTTCGAACAGTAACGTTGTCAGTGTACACCTCATCATTTGTGGTGATTGGATTATTAAATATTTGCCTTGGGTTTTCTGCCATCCTTATTTCGATATTACAGTTTAGACGTGTCCCAGACTGTTAACGAATGTGATATATCATCCAAAAAGAATCGCAGTTAGTGAGATGCGAACTCGCGCCTCGTCGTGTAATTTCCACAGCCGAACAAGCAAACCGTTAGACCAGTCGTACTGACAGTATTGAGGTCGAAATTTTGGTACTGTTAATGTGTTAATTATTTGAAGATGTAGGTAGACCACTCATTAGGTACTTTGTTCAACTTGTTGTCACAATAATTATAATCATATAGAAATTTTATTTTCGTTGCCAATCGTTAAATATACGAATAAATCCGGTATTGTTGTACTCACAAGTTTTGAAAATTTTGTGTATTAACTTGTATTTCCACACAAACAACTGCTTGTCGTATTCCTTTGTTTCTTGGGTTGAAAGCACACAATGTCACTTAGGTATTCGTTTCATAGATTTTAGTACAAAAACGTGTATAAAGTTACTAGATAACACTATCACACACTATTTACTATTTATGGTTATGTTATAAGTAGTTTTCACTTTAAAAAACTCATTGTTTACGTTTAAAAATTAATTTAATGCACGGAGCCAACATTGCCGATATTTGGTGTACCCGACATTGTTTGGTAAATACACGATGTGTTTGATGGCATAAGGTTTATAACTGACTGTGTACTACGTTCTGATTTAAGAAATGCGGGTGTGTGCGCGACTGCGTATGTATTGCTTTTACTGAACTGCATGTGTAGTAGGTAGTCGCCATGTGGTAAGGATAAAGTGGAGACACAGGGTTCCGATACATTTTCGTCTAACGGGCATATCTCCTTCTTTATTATATCTATGATTATAACCCAGTTACTGGTTGTTCTTCTTATTATCTATTACTTTGTTGTATCAATCAATGGTCATTGTACTGAAATTCAATAGAACCCTTAAGGCGACTGCAGGTGCTCAGCGCGAGTTTGCATATGATTCACTGCAATAAACAAAACCAGAAAAATATATGGTATTTTTCAGGATATGGACAGTGTTTTGAAAAACAATACAATTAATTTTACTCGATTTCTTTTAACGAGTAAAAACCATACTAAAATGATAATACTCTAAGTATAATGTGTATTATCGTATCGTATATTTATCGTATCATTCTGATTTTTTGGCAAATAATTCTACAAGCAACATATTAGCATCATAGAGTTTTATTTTTTGTACAATCAATAGATTTTTGTAAATTGATCGAAACCACTCATTTCGCACTATCCGGCTCGCAATGACTGACGTTACAACCACTTTGTAGTGCAAGCTGATCAGAACTTCATTCAAACCGTTTTTCAGACGAAGTTTCATCGCTCGCCTAAGTGTTGGACTTCCAATACTTTTATTTTTCCATAAAAGAAAATAAAAGCGATGAAAATAAGTAAATGATAATAGTCAATATTATTGTAACCGTTCTAAGGCCCCGTAACCCCCATAATGCCAACAGCACACTCTCCCAATAAATACAGTACGGGACCCAAAAGTTTGGCGTCATAAAAAAACCATTTAAAGTTATTTTGTTCTGAGACCCTCGTTATCATAATGTGGGTAGAAAAACTATTAAATGCTGTTGTTTGATAACCCTACGAAGATTTATTGTAAAACTAGCTGTTTTCCGGGGCTTTCGTTCGGGTGAAATTATTATAAAATGTTATAACGCATTTTGTAAACAATTACAAGGGTTTTTAATTTTTGGACTGACCTCTAATTATTTTTTATAAATAAAGTATAAAGTGGTTTAATAATGTAAAACTCTTGTTGAGATGAAGAATAAATATGAGCTTGGAATTTGGTGAGGCCTAATTATTATAGGGTTAACGTTCAGCCCGTCTAGAATTCTAGATCATCACCATTTTCAGACCGCAACAGATGTGCCTGAATATCAAATAGCGTTTTATTACCAACTGAATACCATCTGACCTTGGAATACTCAACTTCTGAACGAGCGCTATAACTGCTCATTCATTGTGTTGGCAAATTTAGCTTAACGCCATTTATTGATAAAATTTTAGACTTGTCGTTGTGATTAACAGCCAGTCAGCGAAGATTACGTCAGCCACAATCACGACTGTGGCGCGTGGCGACGACCTCTCGCGTCCGGCCCTGGTTCAATCCATGGTCCGAAGCGAGACGGAATGGGAAGCCGTCACCTCCTTCTGCGAAGCAGTCATGCTAGCGAAGGAGGTGGCGGAACGCGAGAGGGAGAGAGCCTCTCGCCCCAGGTGCCGCGGGAGACGCACCGGGCGTCGGGGACCAAGTGGTGGCTACCGGCCACCGTAGACGCGAGCCTGTGGATGGTTTATCTCTGGGCTAGCTAGCCGTCCGTCCATCTAATGACGACAGGCCGTGTCGACGGCGCGTTCGTGTTCCACGCTCGCCTTAAAGGGATGTCAGCATAAAGGAAGGGGCCCGCAAGGGCCGAAGCCTGCGGGACTGTTCGAAAGAGATACCGTGGCCCCGGAACGTAAAGGGCGAGGAAGGAACATGGATGGGCTTTAGTCAGTAAAAGTCTGACACTCCCTCCCGCTCCGCCCAGAGTGGGAGAAGTCATATGAAGATTTCCCATCCGAAAAAAAAAGCCAATCACGATTCCGCTCATTTTCAATCCCCATACAGATTGGTCGATTTGAAAATGAGCGGCAGGGGTGACTACTGACTTGATTTTTTTTTGGATCGTGATGCGAGTCGTCTAATAACGGTTTAATGGTATTGAATTTTGGTAATTTATTTGTCTACGTTTTTTACTCGAGTGGTTTAATTTTAGAAGTATCGTTAACAACTGTACATTCCTGTACTTTGATTTATTTTTTAATAGCTGATATAGCATACGTATTATACAGGTGTAAAAGTAGTCGCGTGCCATAGCTTCAGTATCGATAAAAAGAACCCAGGAAACATACAAAAAATCTGGAAAAAATAAACAAAAAAGATTATTGTAAACTTACTTAAAATAACAATCAAACAACAAACAATACAATAAATTAATTTATTTGTTTAAAGGCTTTAATTATTACCCTATCTGACGCAAGATGTACGACCCTAACGCTACGTCGTTATGTAATTAAAGCGAGTTCGACTCGCACTTGACTAGTTTTTTTATTAAAAGTCTGTACTGTATTTTTACCCTGGAATGCTCCAGGCGGTCATCCAAGTCACCAACAGGTGGTCCAGCCATCATTTCACTTCTGAAAAGGTTAGCTTCTTGTTTGTTACGGGTGTGACAATTGAATAATTCTCCTTTTAATGACACTAACACTCCCTCACACAGTCCTCGAAGGTTAGGCAGAGGGGTACCTTACATTATACGCCCACATTTCGCCAGTTATATTTAAGTTTCATGTTGAACGGGGCGAGTCTATTCGCCGTTTAATTATGTTTTAGTCCCATGTAGGGGTCGAGCCTGGGAGGGGCCCGCAAGGGCCGAAGCCTGCCGGGGCTGCGGGACTGCTCGAAAGAGATACCGTGGCCCCGGAACGTGAGGAAGAAACATGGATGGGTTTTAGTAAGTAAAACTCCCCTCCCGCTCCGCCCAGAGTGGGAGAAGTTATTTGATGATTTAACATCCCAAAAAAAGAAAAAAAAATGGGGTCGAGCCTATTGCCATCAACCGGGCAAAAATCGAGACTCCGAGGCTGCTACTGAGAAATTTCTGATGGAGAACTCAATAAGCACAACCCAATCAGCTCATGCTCAGTGGTTTTGATCGCGGTTTTGATCGGGTGTGTAATATATGCTATAATAACAGATAGTATATTTTCACTTGAAATAACGTTCACATCATATAATTTTCATATGCTATAAAAACAAATAACCTAACTTCATGTGATCTAATGTTACATGTAATATAAACTTCTTTTACTCTAATATCATTTAGTATAACGTTTATAATTATATATAATGATAATTATAATGCTGATTTAATATAACGTTTAGTTGACCTAACTTTCATTTGACCTAATTTTCATATTTACTCATTTTCAGCCAAAGTTCTGTAATGAATAAGTAATGCGCGCTAATGGTCACTGTTCTAACCTAACCTAGATGATTAACCAACAATCGCTCGCCTTCGCGCGCTAATGGTCACTGTTCTAACCTAACGTAACCCAGATGATTCTCCAACAATAGAGGGGATATGGCACTCGGCGGCCGCTGCCGCGGCACGCTCGCTCCGCTGGCTCGCCTTCGCGCTCTGATGGTCACTGTAACCTAACCCAGATGATTAACCAACAATAGAGGGGATATGGCACTCGGCGGCCGCTGCCGCGGCACGCTCACTCCGCTCGCTCGCCTTCGCGCGCTAATGGTCACTGTTCTAACCTATCCTAACCATTTTTTTTTTTTCTCGATGTGGAAATCCTCATTGGATGTCCTCCGCCCTGGGGAGGGCAAACCACACCGGTGTTCCCTCGCAAACTTGCGTCAGGGGGCAGCGGGATCTGATGCGACTTCCGCTGCCCCGGACTAGTGCTGGCCCGCTTGACCTGCGGGCCTCGTCCCGGGGGGAGTGAGGTGTAAAACTCCCCCCGCTACGTCTATGAGAATATGATGAACACAACGCGCCGCCGTCTCGGGTCCAGAGTAATGGGGGGCGACGGATGACGAATCCGCCGCCCCTGGACCAATTTACGGGGACCGGAAGAGGGAACCTATCCTAACCCTGTTCTAACCTGTCCAACAATAGAGTGATCTGGCACTCGAGAGAGTGGGGGGGGGGGGGAACACGAAAGTAGCAGGCGTTTATAGTCCAATCAGTTTTTGCAAAAATATTCAAAATTGTAATTAACGTTACTATAGATTTTGAATATTATACTAATTAATATACTAACTTAACTAGCTTCTGCCCGCGACTTCGTACGCGGATCCTATTGATTTTGCCAGCGACATCGGGTTCGTCAAAATCGAAGATCTGAAACGTCTAATTCTAAGAGCGCGGGGACGGGAAAATAATGGATCTTTCCCACCTGAGCAACACATACCGTTTGTTTCTTTTTGCCATTTAACAGCTTCACAAAAAGTAAAATTTTGAACCATACCTCCGATGGCGGAATATGTGGCGTATTCAATCATAGGAGTATACGTAAATGAACTCCGTTTCTTATCAACCCAAGGAAGTTCATCATGCCCTACGGCTATATCTTGAGACACCCGATTCTTCAGATGTTATCGACATTCTGTTCAGAGAATGTCGAAGTCTTCGCGCTCTTCGTACTCCAGCAATTCTTTCTCTCTCACTTTCTAACAGATTATGAATATTTTGTTGTGCGCGTGTTCGGCGCTCTTCTTCTGTCTCTTCATGCCAAAAACACTCAAATAACATAAGCTCGAAGACATATTTATTCGATAAAATAAAATAATAAATGGGAGTTTTGGCCAGTAGAGTCAAATTTTCAATGATATACCATCGTCATCGAAAATCGAAAATCAGTCCTAAACTTTTACCTCCTTAACCGCGTGGAGGTACTCACAGTTTTTGACATTTTATAATTATACAGTGAAATTAGTGATAGCTTTGCAATAATTTTCACATCAGATGTTTCTGATCTTCGATTTTTATAAGTCAACAGGAAATGCCCATCAGACCGAACAACTTTTGCTAAGACGTCATCATTCCTATGTGTTATGGTGTAGCTGGGCTCTTGTAGTTCCACAACAGGTGTTCCAGATCTTCGATTTTTATAAATTAACAGAGAGTGCTCATCAAATTGAACAACTTTTGCTAAGACGTCATTCCTATATGCGTTTTGGTGTAGCTGGGCTATTGGAGTTCCACGACAGGTGTCCCAGATCTTCGATTTTTATAAGTCAACAGAGAGGGCATAACAGATTGAACAACTTTTGCTAAGACGTCATTCCTATATGTGTTATGGTGTAGCTGGGCTCTTGGAGTTCCACATCAGGTGTTCCAGATCTTCAAATTTATTCTCTCAGCAGAAAATGCTCATCACGTGAAACAATTTTTGCTATGGTGTCATATTTGTATCTCTTATAGTTTAGCTGGTCTATTGCGGTTCTACATCAGGTGTTCAGGTTTCCAAGATAAATTATAGCCTATATGTTGCCCAGACATAATACCTATACAACAACAAAAAAATCATTCAAATCCGTCCAGTACTTCCGAAGATTAGCGTGTACAAACAAACAGACAAACAGACAAACAGATAAACAGACAAACAGACAGACTTTTTTTTTTGGATTCGTGCTCTATTACTGTTTCTAAACCCGCTTCAATTATTATTTTTTAAATATATTCAATGTACAGACACAGCTTTTTTACTCTTTTATTATATGTATATAGATATATAGATATAGTATTATTATACTAAATTAATATTGTGCATTATAGGAAATGTTGATAAAGCCATATAAAATTAGATGAACTGAAATTATATCAATAATTCATTATATCATTTCATCGTTATACTAAACAAATGAAATTAGGTTTAGGAACGTTAGACTTTCTGTTATTGTATCAAATGGCACGCACCCGTTTTGATCGGACCGCTAGACCAATGAGGCAGTAAATAATGAAAACTATCATACGTAAAATATAAAGGGTGTAAAAAGCCTGCTAACGAAGCCGAAAGGCACTTGTTCTTCCCGTCATTGCGATCATTTTTTTACACGACTGCCAACTGTTTTTGTTCCACAGCATACCTTCTAGTTACGGAGATATTGGAGGTGAAAGTTCCAACTTTCTGACAAGACTTTTTTTAGATACCTACGAGTTTTAAATGTATTTTTTGAACACCTCCGCTACAACCGTACTATTCAATCAAACCATCAGCACAATGTTTTGAGGGCGTTACATTGAGTTCTACCACAAAACATGATTTTTCATATAAGTCGATTCTCAGCAATAATTTTTGCGTAAAGTTACTTAATTTGATGTACAGGATGCTTGGTTGACGGCTTCGGTATGAGTCTGTTTACACCCTGTATAGATGCACCATTTTGTTAAATCGATATAAAACTGGAAAAAAGTTGATAAAGTGTATAACGTCATGCTAGTATCAGATTCAATTTGTGTCTATGTCAAGTTAGGATGGGCATAATTGGCAAAGTGATAGAGCGACTGGTATCCGATGAACAGTACGGATTATATCTATTATGTTTTAGGCGTCACGTATCGTTCATTGCTATTTTCAACACCCGACGCAAAAACGACGGGGTGTTATAAATTTGACGTGTCTGTGTGTGTGTCGTGGCATCATAGCTGCCGAACGGATGAACCGATTTTGAATTTGTTTTGTTTGAAAGGTGAATTAGTCGTGAGTGTCCTTAGCTATACGTCAAAGATGGCCGCCACTACAAAATGGCGGTTACATATTTTTCATAACTCCCTCAATAAGGGTATCAAACAAAAGGGATTGACTAGTAGAATAAGTACACTATATAGAAAGGGAATGAGGAAAACCTACTAACTAACGAAATGAGATGAGAAAAGTGGAATGATGACTGGTACCTAGGACCTAACGAATTTAAGTGTCGGGGGTTTTTTAATTTAATTATCCTCGTTTTCTTAAGGTTTATTTTAAAGGTGAACTGACAATTTAAGGAATGTAGGTATACCAGTCTCAAACACAAACCCGTCTACAGCTAGTTAAATAACATTACACCCAGGACAAGACACATAATTTAATTTTAGGAATAGGCAAGTTACCAACAAGGGATTTGTCCCTTATTAACGAGTTACCTGTCTGCTTTGGTATGAGAGGAATATGGTAAACGAAGTTATGAACATTATTTTGGGTTTAAATTATATAATTATCCAGGTAAACTAAGAAGAAAGGTATCGTATGTGACTCTAAGTGTCATCATCATCATCATTTCAGCCGTCCACTGCTGGATATAGGCCTGCCCCAATTGGCGCCACATTGACCAGTCCCGTGCGATTCGCATCCAGCGGATTCCCACAGCTTCACCAGGTCACCTGTCCACACAGACAGACTATAAGAGTGATGAATAAATAAATAAAAATCGCTGGACATTAACACACAGCGCCATCTAGTGCCAAACTAAGCAAGGCTTGTGTCGTGGAAACCAAATAGTACAAACAAATGTTTGGAGACATTAGATTAAGAATACAAATGTTTGGAAACATTAGATTTAGAATACAAATGTTTGGAAACATTCGATTTAGAATACAAATGTTTGGAAACATTAGATTTAGAATACGAATGTTTGGATACAACTGGAGGATGGAGAGGGAGATGAAGACTTTTGAAGTTTTGATTGTGTGAGAAATTAAATGAACGAAAAAGGTGTAAGTAAATGAGTTCATGACGGTTGACTGGGGCGAATGGAAGAAAAAAAGGTGTCTCACCGATCTGATGATGACTAAGAAGGAAGCTATTAAGGAATAACATTACGAGTGACTTGAATAGCCGGGTGAGTCCCGGCTATTCAAGTTTTTATTTTTATTTTAGTTTAGTATTTGTTTCTTCAATCACAAAAATATTTAACTTAGAATAATGAAGCAAGACAGGCTATCACAGTCCACTATTGAACATAGGTCTCCTTCCAAAATGGCTCCACAAGATCATTCTAATTGTGCAAAAACATAACACAACATACAGAATGTTGTGCTATGTTTTTTGTGTGCACTAAATAAATGATCTATAATAATCTACGAGCATCTAACGGCGAGTCTTCTGCGCTTGCTGATATGCGGTCAGAGCTGCAGTAGTCGCTGGCTCCATCAGCTATAGGTCCCCCAATTGCTACCATGACCAGCCCATCGCTACATCAGTTTGCTTTCTCTGCAATATATGTCAGTAACTACGGTTTTTTAAATAACTGGAGTTGCTCATGGCTTGCAGAGGATCATCATCTGCCTAGCCTTTACCCAACTATGTTAGGGTCGGCTTCCAGTCTAACCGGATGCAACTGAATACCAGTACTTTACATGGAGGGACTGCCTATCTGACCTCCACAACCCAGTTAGTATTGGGTAACACGGTACTCCTTGGTAAGACTGGTTGTTACACTTTTTGGGCCTCTGACTGCCTGTCAAATATCTACAAATAACAGCTGGAATCAACTGCTAAAAGTGTTTTCTGAGGCACGGGAGAAATTCTTGGCTTGCAGAGCGAAAAATAAAAATCATCTCAGCAAAAACTCAAACGGTAAACTTTTTAAACAGTGAAATTCCAAATTCTAAAGAAAAAAAATACAAGTCTCTGAAACCCTCTGCAAAACCCGCCTTCCTACAAAAGTAATTTGCCAAAAATGCTCCCATACAAGCCCTAATGTGCTCCGAACAAATTACAGAATACTTGAGTGACATACATCAAGACATTACTCCTGAAATTCAGCGATCATCGCGTGTACTCGCAGCTTTTAAGCAAATTATGTGGGGCGTTGCCAGCTAACGTTTTAGTTCAGTGGCCCAGAAAATATCTTTTGTCAACTCTGTTCGTTCACATCGCTGTTAATCTGGTCTATATTTTTTTGATGTACATACCAGCTCTTTTGATGGGTTTGCGTTTTAGTTCAAATTACTAGATTTGAACTAAATGGACGTTTGATTGATTAGATCATCATCATTTTCCAGCCCTTACCCCACTTCATCATCATCATCATTTCAGCCGAAAGACGTCCACTGCTGGACATATGCCTCCCCCAAGTGTCGCCACATTGACCGGTCCCTTGCGACTCGCATCCAACGGATTCCCGCAACCTTCACCAGGTCATCGGTCCACCTAGTGGGAGGTCTTCCAACGCATCGTCTTCCGGTTCGCGGTCGCCACTCCAAAACTTTTCGGCCCTTCGGCCATCCGTTCTGCGAGCAATGTGACCTGCCCACTGCCATTTAAGTTTGGCAATTCTTCGGGCTACGTCGATGACCTTGGTTCTCTTGCGGATGTCTTCATTTCTGATTCGATCACGCAAGGAAACTCCGAGCATAGCCCTCTCCATTGCCCTTTGAGTGACTTTGAGCGTTCTTCTTCCTTAGTTCTCTATTACTGGTCATTTCAGCAGTCATGTCTTTTCTAGCCAGATTATTATTCTTCACATAGAGGTACGACCTTTAGATACCAGTATAACAGCCACCACTATGACTATATACGCACTGTCAGAAGGCACCAAGCGCGTAGTGCGGCCAGTTGCAAAGATTCAAGAACGTTGGTTTCACTTTGCTACTCGGTGTAAAATATTCTGCGTCACTCTGCCCTCAGCCTCCGCCAGTCAGTTTTTCGATACCTGTATCCAGAGGATTGCCACGACTTAAATATTTTTTCATTGTGTTTTTTAGTATTTGTCGTTATTGTGGCAACAGAAATACACCATCTGTGAAAATTTCGACTGTCTAGCTATCACGGTTCATGGAAAAGGGCCTGGTGACAGACAGTCCCGTTTTTACCCTTTTACGGAACCCTAAAAAAGTAATTGATTACCAAATTAAAATGCGTTTACCGCAATCAATACCAAATTACTCAGGAATTAGTCGCATCACATTAACCGTGGATTGCGATGTGTGCACACCCGACTTCCGACCAATTGTTTGTTGATCAACCGATTTGTTGATGAGACGGGCTGATTGATTTACAGTTAATCGGATAATGGGTTGGTTCAATTATGTTGCACGGGTATTTACACTGATTTTCATCACAATCATTTTATTAATTTACATGCAAACGATAGGTAGGTACACCGTTATGAAGTAGTTCTGTGTAAAATTCTGATATTCAGCTGCATTCGACTATACTAGTAGCACAGTCCAATACAGAGTGTAAACAATTTCATCACGAAGCCGTCAACCAAGAATTTTAATTCTGTACATCAAACTAAGTAACTTTATGCAAAAACTATTGCTCGGAAACGACTTTTTTTTGGGGTTAAAAATCATGTTTTGTGGTGAAACTCAATGTAAAGCACTCAAAATATTGTGCTTATGGATGGATTGAATAGCACGGGGGCCGTAGAAGTATTTAAAGTAAAAAACTTACAATTAAAACTTGTCAAAAAGTTGGAACTTTTGCCCCCATATCTCCTTAACTAAAATGTTCCCAAGTATGGCGTAAAATAAAAGAATGATTGCAATGACGCGAGACCAAGTGCCTTTCGGCTTCGCTAAGAGGTTTTTTGCACCCTATATGGTTGAGAAACGGATGAGCAGATGATGATAATATGCAAAAATAGACAAAGTAAAGCAGTGTTGCTGTGTTCCATCTTGAAGGGTAAGACGGAAGGTCAGAAGGATCTGCAACGCCTTTTATTTTAACCAAGAAGATGTTTATTTACACGAAGAAAATGATTGACAATGAGAGAGAAGATTCTTTTTTTTTTCACTTATCATTAAGGCCTCAAGTCTGCTATTACAATAGTGTCAGAATAGTCAATCACTGATTTCATAATGGTCAAGTTCTCTCAAGTTTTGACAAGTTTGGTAATCTACTAATATAATGGCGTCATTATGACTTCCCAATGGTCAACCACTAACACCTTTGAAAGAACTCATACAATGGTTATCTCGTACATATTATGGTGCTATATAGAACACCCTGTATAATTGTCCGCGACAGCCCGTTTGCGACCGATAGACAACGCGTCAAGACAAAAAAATAATAATTACATAGTCTGCAGTTAGATTATCAACAAATATTGGAACCCGTATTTTTCTTTTGCTACATAAACCAATATTGACGAAAATTTTAGTGAGTTCTGACGTCACGAGCGGACTCCCGAGTTTTGATGCGTTTTATCTTTGACAATAATCATTGATTTACAAAAACAAAAAAATACGTGTCCTTTTTTTGACGGAATAAATAGATTTGTAATGTTTTGATACTGTCGAATCGTCATGCCAATAGTAGTCAGATTTTGGTAGATGCAGACTAATATTGGGACGCAATATTTAAAATGCGGTTATAGCCTTTCAATTAACTTGTAATTTTCTTCGTCAAATAACGTTTTCCTCTGTCTTACTAACCGTATAAATTGTAAGAGACAGCATATTTGCAGAACACGTAACAATAAAAGTACGCAGAACAAAACTGTTTTCTCTTCTGTATATCGTTTGTACTAAATTAAATGTTTCCGCGCTAGACAAGCCTTGACTTGCTATGTGCAAAGTCCTTTGAGCTAACCTAGACTATTTTCTATAAAGAATAAGGAAAAAACATTTGACATCAGTGTCACTCAAGTAATTTTTGTGTCTGCGCGGTTTACATTGGCGTTTTTGTTTTGAATTTGGTAGAACGATGCCAAATCTAATCGAATGCTCAAAATTAACTTTTATAATACATAATTTACTTTTCATAGACCTATGAAATATGGAGGCCAGTTAGCCTCAGCATTTGGTCTTTTTTCAGCGGAGAAGATCCTTTAATAAACTTCACGTTTTAAAAGTGAATTTTGACTATCATCTCATTCTGCTCATGAAGTCAAAATTAATCAATTTAGAGAATCATCTGTGCTTTTTCTCATTTATGTTGGGATGTGCTTCCAGTCTAACCAGATGCAGCTGTGTTTTTCACGAAGCTACCACCTGTCTGACCTCTACAACCCAGCAGCTCAGTAAGACTGGTTGTCAGGATTTCGAACATCATCTGACTGCCGGCAACGACTATGTCTATGCCTGTCGAAGATGATAGCTAGACCATTATGTGAAAGACTGTTACCCATCCCACCTTTGCAAGTGTTGCTTAACCTCGAAGATTAACCCGTGCGGCTGTTATTATTTAGCCACGAGATCCCCTCATTAGTGTGATATTACACACACTAAAGCTAAATACAACGTTATAATGAAGGTGTCAAAGCTCATTGCGTTTTACGATCAGCTTTCTGCGCAGTAATACTGCGATCTCATTCCGTCGTGGATTAAAACAGTATGCTCTGTTCTTAGTGGAGATTATGTGTAAGTAAGAACTTTGTTAAATATAGATTTGATGTTTTGCGTATACATTGTTTGGATCTGGATTGTTAATTGTTTTTGAAACATACATACATACACTGACAATCAGTATTACCAAGGGATGTCGTACAACCTAAAACTAACTGGGTTTTGGAGGCCAGATAAAGTATTGGTATTCATTTGCATCCAGTTACACTGGAACCCGAACCCAACATAGTCGGGTAAAGGTTGGGCAAATGATCATGAAAACATACATACAAGCACGCCATTTCAACACGAAGGTAGGAAAAACTAGAGAACCCCACCAGCAAAGATCCTTGCATATACCTAAATTATCTGTTCATTCCTGACCTCGAAAAAAAAACCTTTGAAATCGGATCTCAGTTAAACGCACCACAGGTAAAGTCCTATTCGCGGGCCTGTGGACGGCGAGCTATGGGCTAGCTCGCCGTCCATCCGTCTTATGACGACAGGACATGTCGACGGCGCGTTCGTGTTCCACGCGCGCCGCAAAGAGATGTCAGTATAAGGAAAAGGTCCGCAAGGGCCGAAGACTGCCGGGGCTGCGGGACTGTTCGAAAGAGAGACCGTGGTCGCGGAACATAAAGGGCGAGGAAGGAAAATGGATGGGTTTGAGTCAGTATAAGTCTGACACTCCCTCCCGCTCCGCCCAGAGTGGGAAAAGTCATTTGATGACTTCCCATCCGAAAAAAAAGGCAAAGCGCTATTCCCAGGTGAGGACATTTTTAACCAAAATTATGATAATGTCTTCCCTTGTCACTGCAAACGCTATTCCTAATTTAAATTATTGCTACATTAATTTATGTTTATTTTCAGTTAAGATTGCCGACAGCGGATAATCCGAGGCAAAAATACCAACAAAATATTCCTCCACAAAGAAACCCAGATATTTCAATAAGTATTCTATATTTCTACTTAATCTGCAAAATGCGGAATCCCGGATACTTGTCATAGTATTTTTATCAACAGAGCTTTGAATAGCCCCGATGTGCCCCAAGATTAACTTGGAATTGCCAGCACAATGAGATTCCTACCGAGAAATTCTTATTGAAGAATTTTAACATCAAAAAGATTATTAGAAACTTTTTGAAGATAATGTTTGTTAAGATCTACCGGATTTGTTTATTGGTCGAGTTGGTTTTAGCTGTTTATTGGGTGAATATCACGAATTATGAGCGCTAATTTTATTCTTTTAAGGTAAGTCAAGATTGACATCCCCTCTCACCTAGGGGTTTCTGTAACCGGTTGCTCATGTTCAAGTCAGAAAGGAAGTCGTTCCATATAAAATACTATTTGCTAATCAGCTGTTGCATCCAGTAAGACTCGAAGATAGATAATGTCGTGTTCTATCGCACTAATGGCAACTTAAGTGCAAACAGGGTGCTTGGTGGGTGGCGAAACATACGCTGACCAAGTAGATTTTATGAATTTGTGAATGAAGACATCTGCCACTTTTTTTTCATAGTTGCGGCCATTCATAAAAACCTATATATTAATCGAAAGGTCGATTAAAACAGATTTCATGGGTATCTGATCAAATAAAAGTCGTGCTCACACGTGCTGAAGATAACATCGGTCTCAACTTCGGACTCATATCTCGGACACGTGACACTTTAAAACATTTTGTTTCTTATAAAAACTTGTAACGAAACGCTGCAACCCCTTTAGAGAAAGAAATAAATATTATCAGCTAGTGTATTTTTGTTATTTAGCAGCTAAAAGAACAGGATGATTGTTTTGTCCTTCAAACTTTAGAATGAACTATCAAACGTCTAAAACAAAATCACCAAAATACGGGTGTGTAATCGTTATACTAAAAAAAAGTATATGACATGAAATTAGGTAATGTGATGGATAGAACTTTTGTTATTATATCAAATGGTTACGCACCCCCAAAATACCGGGATAACTTGAACTCCCAAAATTATTTTTAATTATGGTACCTGCAACATTGTAGTATTAGTAAACAATACAATACAATGTCAACAAGAAAGAAAAAAAAAACGGTTTCATAAAACAATATTTTTTGGAGTGTTTGTGTCGTACTGACTACTGGGTAAACAATTATTTTTTGCTAAGTAAGTACACTGTTTTTAAATAAATATTTTTTATGAACTGCAGACCAAGCGTAGAACGGTAAGGATAGGAAAACATGAGTGGGACATTTCAAAGGGGCAAAATTACAAAACTGAAACCATTTCAAAATTTCAAAGAAATAATTAAACTTTTTAATATCATGTTACGTTGTTGGTCCTCTACTTTTCAGATTTTAATCTAACATACTGTATATTTTCTTCCTTAAACTAAGATTGCATTAGTACACACGCATTTAATAGCGTACATCGTATTTGCTCTAATGATAAGCAACGCGCAAGTTTTCCGTTCAAACTGCCGGCTTTTACCCATTTCCTCTAATTGCATGCAGATTCTACATACTGTTGCAGTGTGTAATGAGTTTTAGGAAGCACTGGGTAGCTAGTATGTGGAATTCATTGAACTGATATGCCTAGGTTTGTTTTAATAGAGCTTAAAAGGCCTATCTCAAAATTTCTGAGAACTGTGGTCGCGTATTTTATAAAAAAACTTGCTTCGTAGTTTTGACTATATATAAATAGATAAGAAAAAATAGAAAACGGTAGAAAACTATACTACTACTAGACTACTAAGTTGAAGTCGAAGTTTTTCAGTTTCACAAAGTTGACATTTAACGCAAAAGTCATGGTCGAAATTATACAGGGTGTAAACCACCTCATCACAAAGCTTGACGGCTTGACGGCTTGAGCATTCTGTACATCAAACTAAGAAACTTTGTGCAAAAATTATTGCTGGGAAACTGACTTTTTTTTTTGGGTGAAAAATCATGTTTGGTGGTAGAACTCAACGTAACGCATTTAAAACATAGTTCTGATGGATGGATTGATTAGTACGGGAGTCGTAGAGGTGGTTAAAGAAAAAATCTTGCAGTTAAAACTTTTATTAAAAAAAAACTTGTCATAAAGTTGAAACTTTGATCCCCAATATCTCCGTAACTAGAAGGTTCCCAGGTATAGTGTAGAACAAAAAAATGATCGCAATGACGGAGAGAACAAGTGCCTTTCGGTTTCGTTAAGAGGTGTTTTACACCCTTTATAGGCCTCTTAAATATTTAAAAAAATCACACACCGTTAGGTAGCGGACTAGCTGTGGACATTGGAGTCTGATGAATACTACATAATAATCTGCCAGAATCTGAGTACTGCTTGACCTGGGAATCGAACCCATTCTTGGCAGTTGCGTTTGCGCCTATTTGTGGTATAGCCATTTCATGAATGCTGTTGTTTGTTGTCAATTTTCTTACCAATTAATTTCCTGACTTTCCGTTGGGCAACAATATTACATGAAAAATTAAAATCACAATAATTTCTACCCCACCCAGGTATCAAACATCAACACCTTCGTATCGACCGCTGGAGTTAAGGCGCCTGTCCCTCCGTTGAGGAAAAAGCGACAAGGTCTTGAATATTTTCTTACTCAAGAAACGTACTAAAGATTGTAATCGATTGGTCCCATGTCCGTAAAAAATATTGTGATTGATTGGTCCCATGTCCGTAAAAGATTGTGATTGATTGGTCCCATGTCCGTAAAATATTGTGATCGATTGGTCCCATGGTCGGAAAAAAAGACACATACAACAACATGAGTGATCCTGTAATCCCCAAATCTCTAGTCAGACGTGTACCTAATACATAATTACCACTTGATAAGGTAAAAGAAAACATCGTGAGGAAACCAGCATATTGGAGATATAGTACTCGACGACATGTAAAGCCAGTCAGCGGCATTAAAACTCGGACACTAACCACACGATAAAGAATGAAGAAGGACTTGATACCCACATTTCGCCAGTTATGTTTGGTTTAAGTCCCATGTAATAAGGGCGAGCCTAATGCCATCAATCGAGCATAGATCCATACTCTGTGGCTGCTACTGAGGAAGGACTTCAAGCCAGCCTCAACGTTGCTGGGAAAAGGCTAGACATATGATGGTCCGCCCCAGTGCTTCCCAACCTTTCTTGGACCCAGAGCCCTCTTTAGTGTTAGCAGGGATTACGATGTCCTAGATAAATGTAGACACCGACAAGATTATATCGAGTAGGGTGAATCTTTAACTCACACAATCCAAACATTGGAACATGTGATGAAGAATTTATTAAGATAGTAAAGAATACAAAAGCGAAGAATATGTTAGTAGATTCTCAAAAAATGTTAATACCCCGCCTCTGATAGGTTCGGTTGAGCTTGCATATTCCATATTCTGTGCGGGTAAAAAATACGAATAGCATTTTAACCCTTTCGCGGGCCATATTCGAGGCTCCGGTGGACCACCGGTCGTCCGCTGATAATTGCATCATCATCGCTGGTTGAGAACCACTGCTCTACTCGCTTCTCGTTTATCGCTGGCTTTGAGACTCGTGTCCTAGGCGTTTACTTAAAACTTATTATTTCTCATAACATTTCTCATAACACAAACAATTTCACATTGAAATGTTATGACATCGAAGTTTATTCAATTATCTCTAATGGCTCCCGTGGGTTAGTTGTTGTGCGTGGATAAATAACCCTTAGGTATAACGCCATAGGGTTTAGAGAATAAACAAGCTGAAGTGGCAATGACCTCGCCAATGTTAAATGAGCATATAATTTTTTTCTTTTCTTTTTCGATGATTTACGCGGCTTGAAATCCTTGGTTATCTGCATCGTGGTTATAGGATTAACTGGGATTATTACATCCTGCTAATCCTACAAATATTATAAATGTGAAAGTTTCTGAGTAGGTATGGATGTATGAATGGATGGATGGATGTTTGTTACTCTTTCACGCAAAAACTACTGAGCGGATTTGGATGAAATTTTGCACACAGATGGTTTACAACCTGGATTAACACATATAATACTTTTTATTCCGGTAGTCAGATCCCATGGGACAATTTTGAAACTTCACGTGGGCGAAGCCGCTGGCAGAAGCTAGTAACATCATAATATCACGCCTTGTAATGTAATCCGTGTAGTTATGTTTTAAGCGCCATGTGTGTGTCCCATGTGTGTGTGTGTGAGAGAGTGGGGCGAGCTCATTGCCTTCAACCGGGCACAAATCCTTCGTGGCTCTTACGAAGAAATTCCTAATGGAAAAATTCAATTAACCATTTGCCCGATCCGGGAGTCGAACCAAGAATCTCGTACCTACTCAGCAGTCGCATTGATACCAACGAGGGCATGAAATGCAATGGTTAATTGGAAATAGTTGTGAATGTTGATATTTAAGGACTGCTGGTCTTACTTACTGCAGCTGCTATATCTTCTCACCCTTTTGTTTCCGGGTGGGAAATCATCAAATGACAGGTCCCGCTCTGGGCGGAGCGGAAGGGAGGGTCAGACTTTTACTGACTAAAACCCATTAATGTTCCTTCTTAGCCATTTGTGTTCTGCGGCCCCGGTATCGCTTTCGAACAGTCCCGCAGCCCCGGCAAGAAGTCCCGAAGCCCCAGTAATTTCTACTCACCCTAA
Organism: Xestia ashworthii; assembly: GCA_950022955.1. NCBI lineage: Eukaryota > Metazoa > Arthropoda > Insecta > Lepidoptera > Noctuidae > Xestia > Xestia ashworthii. Next base: position 19,423,490 of record OX465565.1, on the reverse strand, counting down.
ATTGCATTAGTGTTCACAATTTTATTAATCTATGAATTTTTTTACTGCGTATTGTTTACGTTTTACCTAACATTAATAAATTGGTTTTGTAACACTCAAAAGTTCCATTTTAAAACCATTGGAATGAAAAATGGTGAAAACTTATTTATTGTATTAATAGCGGTTAATATCAAATTAATTTAAAAAAAATAAGCAAAATGACGAAACACTCGTCTTTAATCAATTTAAAACAAATACAATTTTATAAACTTAAAATAAAAATATACTTCCTGATAAAATAACAAAATAACGACTTTTCACAATATTACACAACGATGTTATCACGACGGCTGTTCGAGACGGAGTAAGGGGCGAGTACTGGCTGCGCTCTGTTTTATAGGCACGACCGCACGGTAGTTTAAAAAAATAGGTTTGATGCTAATACGGCCTCTCCTGACGTGTGGTTGTCCTCAGCCACATTGTTCAGATGATGGTCCTTGTTCGTTGCAGTCATGATCTTCGGCAAGTAGACTCGGGCGACACGAAGGGCTCATATCTTCCATGGCTGCATTAGCAATTGATGGACCCCGGTGTGTGTGTCTGCATCTCCACGACTTGAATAATCTTCGCATGTAGTTGCACTGGTAGATGGTGCTGCGAGACTATCCTCTTCAGCTATAAATGAGAGAATAGAGCGTATTAGTGATATCCTCTAAACACATGTCTAGTAGACGGAGGCACCCAGTTAGCTCGTCTTGGCAGAGACATATCTCAATGCCTTTATAATTAAAACTGAGACGGAGGCACCCAGTTAGCACGTCTCTTTAGGCAGAATTACATATAACTCAATGCCCTTATAAACAGACGGAGGCACCCAGTTAGCACGTCTTGGCAGAGCCATTGCTCAATGCCTTCATACTGAGACGGAGGCACACAGTTAGCACGTCTCGGCAGAGCCATTGCTCAATGCCCATATAAACTGAGACGGAGGCACACAGTTAGCACGTCTCGGCAGAGCCATTGCTCAATGCCCACATAAACTGAGACGGAGGCACACAGTTAGCACGTCTCGGCAGAGCCATTGCTCAATGCCCACATAAACTGAGACGGAGGCACACAGTTAGCACGTCTCGGCAGAGCCATTGCTCAATGCCCACATAAACTGAGACGGAGGCACACAGTTAGCACGTCTCGGCAGAGCCATTGCTCAATGCCCACATAAACTGAGACGGAGGCACACAGTTAGCACGTCTCGGCAGAGCCATCGCTCAATGCCCACACAACCACTATGTATGTACAAGCGACTCTTTCAGTCCATGTGATCAATAATACATACATGATCAAGCAGATAGAAAGTAAATAGAAGTAAATAGAAGTCTACTTACTATCAAAAAACGTGGCACATGACTCAGGGGACCACTCTCCTCGCCACGCAACCATATGCTCGGCGGCAGCCTGAGTAACTTTGCCATACGAACCAGTTAGCAGCTGTAGTTCGTATCGATCGTGGGGAAGGATTTTCGCCACACGATACGGCCCTCGCATCCCCGAGTCTAGCTTGCCTGTAATTTGAGAGGTTTTTATTACAAACACGTTATCATTTAGATTAAACGTACGCTTGACCTTCCGGTTTTTATTAACGTATTCGTCTTGTTTACGTCTATTCCGGTCAAGCAGTTCGCTGGCACGCTGTCTTTGTAATTCTCTTAACCCCTCGCGATTCGGTCGCACGTCATCGATAGCGACATCGCGAACCAGTGATCTTATGACTGGTGTGACTGCTTCAACACCAATGAGTAATTGCAAAGGTGAGATCTGAGTGGTTTTGTGTTTAGTGCAGTTGATAACAAGCTGCATTCTCCACAAGGAATCGGACCATTTACTCTCTGGCTTAGACGCCTCTATGCGTAACATATTGAGCAGAGTACGACAATAGCGTTCGACTTGACCGTTTTCACTATGCATCTCGGGTGTAACAAAATGAATTTCGCTACCCATTTCAGTAACCCAGCCCCGAAAACTCGCACTCTCAAACATTCGTCCTCTATCACACACAATAAGTTTGGGAGTACCAAACAGGGAAACGGCATTTGAAAACATTTGCTTTAATTCGTTGGAATCTTGCCTTTTTATCGCATAAAACAAACAATACTTAGAATAAGCATCTACAACTAGCAGTACATACTTCTTATCATTAGAAATAGGTAGGGGACCTAATACGTCCATGTGGACTGTGTTAAATGGAATATCTGGCTTATGCCATGATGAAATCGGGTAATGAGGAGCCCTAGGAACTTTCTTTGACGAAAGACAAATCAAACAGTGACCTACGTATTTCCTTACAAATGCATAGAGCCCTGGGAACCAAAAATGACGCAGAATTAGGTCAATGGTCTTATCTGCACATATATGGTCATGCTGGTCATGGAAAACCCTTAAGAGACTTAATCGGTGCCCTTTGGGAATGAAGCATAGTAGCTTTGGCTCCTGGCCCGTGGGGGTGTACTTGTAATACAACAGATCATTACGGACAACATACCTGGAAGAGTCTAACTCGTTATTGTTGACTTTGTCAATCAGCGTACGAGTTTCCTCATCCGCAGATTGAGCAATCTGTGCCCAGTTTTTTGGTCTAGTTATTTGGAGGACATCAACAGGATTTCGACTTAGATAATCAGCGTGCTGCATCATAACGCCCTTTCTGTATTCTATCGTAAAGTTGAAATCCTGCATGTATATCCACCAACGCGCGACACGTGGTAAAAGATCTTTCTTTCGCTCCGTCAGTTTAAGCGCGTTACAGTCCGTCACAATTTTAAATGAAATACCCAACAAATAGTGGCGAAAGTGTTGTATAGCTTTAATAATCGCAAGCGTCTCAAGCTCATAAGAATGGTATCGCGGTTCGGCACCTTGCGTAGTTTTACTAAAGTACGCCACTACTCGCCGTTTACCATTCTCATGCACCTGAATAAGAACTGCGCCATAACCGATGGAACTCGCGTCCGTATGCAACTCGGTTGGTAATAAAGGATCAAAAATAGCGAGCACAGGTTCACTTGTAAGACAACGGATTAGGTATTTACGAGAGTTTTCTTGTTCCTCGCCCCAGTGAAATTTAACGTTACCCCGTGTTAAACTAGCAATGGGAACTGTCTTAGATGCATAACCAGGTATATAGCGCCGAAAATACCCTGCCAAACCGAGTAGCTGTCGAACCTGTTTCACATTTGTGGGCACAGGAGAGTCAATTAAAACCTTAATTTTTTGTGCGCTCGGTCTAACCTGACCCTCGGAGATAGTTCGACCTAGGTACTCAATCTCTGTAGCCACAAATGTACTTTTCTTTAGGTTTATAGAGAACCCCGCAGAAGTAAGGGTTTTTAATACCTCGCGTACGTTCTCGATTGCTTCATCGATAGAAGACGCCAATATTAACACGTCATCGATAAAAATGAGGACTTTACCAGACTCTATTAGTAATTTAAGCGTATTTGTGATTATTCGTTGATATATGACCGGCGCGTTCGCAAGACCAAACGGCATTTTCAAAAATTCATAATGACCCTCCGGGGTCACGAAAGCGGTCTTCGCTACAGAGTCGTTATCCAGTTTAATTTGGTAGAAGCCTGTCGCCATGTCTAAACAGCTGAAGAACTTGCTCTTACCAAGGCGATCAATATGATCTTCTATCAAGGGTAACGGATAGCGATCTTTCACAGTAACTGCGTTCAACGCGCGGTAATCAACGCACATACGATCTTTTCCGTCTTTTTTCTTAACAAGAATAATCGGACTTGAGTATGGAGAGTTGGACTCGCGGATTATCTTCTTGTCTAGCAAATCTTTTATGATAACGCGCACTTTTAATTTTTCGTCAAATGAAAGTCTGTACGGCCTATAACAAATCGGTGTCTCACTCGTCAACTCAATGCGCATATTACCAGTCGTGACTGTTGTTAAAGCAGTCCCAATAATAAAGAATTCCTTAAACTGATTTACAACTGACATTAGTTTTTCACGATCGCTACCTTCAAGCGGCGTGTTCACCGAAAACTGATCACTTGAGTTGATGAGCAATACATTTTCACTAACTGAACTAGGAATTCGAGTTATACGTTGCTCATTGTTTGCACGAATGTACGTTACTCCCTCGCGGTTCAAAACATCTGTTCCTATTAGTACTGGCACGTTTAGACACTTCGGGGGAACAACAAAAAGATCCACCTCTAAAGAGATTTCGCTAAATTCTATAACTAATGTTACGCGGCTATTACACTCAATATTTTGATCACCTATGCCACGTAATACTTGATATGTGGGTAGTCGAGTACACTTAAAATATTTCAGGACCGATTCTGAAATAAGGGAAACGCGCGATCCGCTGTCTATTAACACGTCTGTAGGTATACCCTGTATTACGGCCGTTGTGACGTCGCTGTCTGTTGACGCGCCTTTCAACTCTAAACAAAAGTTAACATTGTTTTTATTACGCGCTTCAGATCTTTGTTTAGCAAAACAAACAGAGGCGTCATGGCCAGACTTTTTACAGAACGAACACGACACATTCGGTTTCTTATTAGTCGTTTCCGTTGATTCATCGGATTTATCAGTTTTAGATTGTTTAGAGCACTCGCGCTGCACGTGACCCACATTACCGCAAGAAAAACACTTTATTTCGCGATTTTTATTACTACTCGTATATGGACGTTTTCGAGAGTTACGGTCAAACTGTTTACTTTGGGAAGATTTCACAGCGGTTACAGATGGGTTAGGATTCGGTTTGGTGTAAATAGATAAAAATTCAACCAGATCTTTAGTCGATAAGTGAGCGTTAGTCGCAGCGGCACGTACTTGTGCGTCAGTTATACCACGTATGACAATCGCGACCGTTAAATCATCGCTTAACCCTCTAACTATATTTAGTCTCAAGATGGAGCGCCTAGCATATTCTGCGTACGTGGAATATTTGTCGGAATTTGTACTCATGACATCAAACAATATATTTGCAACATCGATTCTTCGTGAGCAAAGTGGTTTAAATTCGATCTTAAAGTTAGACCAGGTGCGGTCGTTGGTGACCCAGTCATTTAACCAACTACGAGCGTCTCCCTTCAGGCAGTTAGCAATCCGGGATAAACACTCGTTGTCATTCCATCTATTAATATCACGTGCCCTTTCAACTTCCTCACACCAAGAATCGATATCGTGTAAGCTGGGATCAAAGTTTGAGATATAATAATGGTTGGATCTGACCTGGGTTAACGCACTCAACGCTCCAATGAGGCGATCTGTAGCGTCCAGTGACGTCGAGGTGCTTGCAAGCGATTCTCCAACAATGCTGGTGTTTGACTCCGGCACTGCTGGTGGTGGCCTCTGCGGCGAAGACTCAATGATCTGCCCAGGCACCACAACAGCACGTGCATCCGGAGTCACAGTCGCCGACACGGTGCCAGTTGCGGGTAGGTTGGTGTTTTCTAGCGCGGTCAGGCGCGCCAGAATAGCTCCAAGAGTTTCTTGGAGTTCGGTTGCATCACTATTTTGATCACGCCTATTTCTACCTCTATTGCGAGTGGTAGCTCGTTCGGACATGATTCAAAAGCTGTTCGCACAACACAGAAAGATAAGATAGGCAATGGAGCCAATCCCACTTCTGATAATAGCGGTTAATATCAAATTAATTTAAAAAAAATAAGCAAAATGACGAAACACTCGTCTTTAATCAATTTAAAACAAATACAATTTTATAAACTTAAAATAAAAATATACTTCCTGATAAAATAACAAAATAACGACTTTTCACAATATTACACAACGATGTTATCACGACGGCTGTTCGAGACGGAGTAAGGGGCGAGTACTGGCTGCGCTCTGTTTTATAGGCACGACCGCACGGTAGTTTAAAAAAATAGGTTTGATGCTAATAGTATTGTATTGTACAACGGGCTGGTGTCCGCAAATCCACGTCATAACTTATTTAATTTAAATTTTGATCAAAACATGTTATTGTTTGAATTTATTTAAATTGCATTTTATGCAGAAATAAAACACTTTATCTACACACAAATACAACAAAAACCAAGGCGTGCTTGCACCATAATTAATTAAAAAGCGTTTAGAGGACGAGACGTGATACCTATTCTAATAAACGTAGCGTGAGCTCCGGGCAGCGTGTGCACGTACCCTTAAAGTAGTTCATCTACTTACTGATAATTTGGTGGTTTTATTCTAAACCCTAACTAGTGTTTCTAGTGAACAACCACATTTAGCAAAAACACCACTACATCCCTATCAAATCATCAAAAAAATTACAGAAACTTTTTAAATTCGGATTGAACCAGGGCCGAACGTAGGACACGGCGGTGTTCCGCCCACGCGGGGCAGACATCCACCGTGTGCTCCACCGTGTGCTCCGGTCGATCCTCGCAGTGGGAACACCCGGAAGTTTCCTCCCGTCCGATTCGATGCAGGAACCTCCCGTGTCCGGTGAGGACCTGCGTCAGGCGGAAGTTGAAGACGCCGGGGCGCCTCTCAAGCCATTCCTCAAAGAGGGGACTAATCGCCACTACCGTGGCGTGCCCTGCACGGGGTTGCGACAGTCGTGCCTAAAGTCTGAATATAATTATAATACATTAAATCCGTACTGTTCATCGGATACCAGTCGCTCTATCACTTTGCCAATTATGCCCATCCTAACTTGACATAGACACAAATTGAATCTGATACTCGTATGAAAGAAAGAAAGAAAGAAAGAAAGAAAAAGCATTTATTGGCCCGTACAGGACAAAACACATAAAAAATAACATTATTTACGAATATTGAAAACTAAACATAGATAAAAATTAAAAAAAAAATAAAAAGAACTGAAAGGTCCTGAACAAGGCCAAAAGGCACCTATCTCAGCATGGTGCTGTAAAATTAAAAAACGCCACAGCGCTGGTATTCTGATAGGGCCCAAAGATAAGATTAAAATAATTAATAAAAAATCTATGACGTAACACATTTTATCAACTTTTTTGCCAGTCTCCGATTTAAGAAAATTATGTATCTGTATTTCATTTATGACAGTTACCATTATTGACTGCCTCGTTGATCTAGTGGTCGCAGTCGCGGCTGATGAGCATGAGGTCCTGGGTTTGATTCCCGGGTTGGGCTAATTTTTCCATCAGAAATTTCTCAATAGCAGCCACCGAGTCTGGATCCGTGTCCGGTTGATGGCAATAGGCTTACGCCCTATTATAATGGGACTTAAACATAACTGGTGAAATGTGGGTGCACTTCTGGCAAAGTCTTTGGGGATTACAGGTATAATGTTTTGAAGTTCGAACCCATGTCTTAAAACTCGATACTGATACCACTGGGTTACGATTGCTCTCCATAGATGCATGCAATTGAAACAAAACTTTCGTGTACTGAAATGACAATCTTTCGAGGGTATCACCGACGTATACCGACGGTTCATCTATTCAGAATTGCTGCCGATTGTCCCAGCTATTATTTGTAGAAGCTGCGGATGCCTAGGTAAGTGCCTGGATGGGTGACCACCTATAACATATCCTGTTTCCTCTGTGCCTCGGAAATTACTTTAAACCGTTGGTCTCGGCTTTGCATTTGTAGATCTTTGACAGTCTTTACAGGTTGTCACTGGCTCGAAAGTCTGACAACCAGTCTTACCAAAGGGTGTCGTGTTACCCAGTAGGTACGAGTATATAGGGTGTAAAACACCTCATCACGAAGCCGAAAGGCACTTATGTTCTCCTAGTCATTGCGATCATTTTTTGATTTTACACCATACCTGAGAGGAACCTTCTAGTTACGGAGATATTAGGGGTCAAAGTTCCAACTTTTTGGCAACTTTTCTTTTAACACGTTTTTATTGTATGATTTTTACTTTAAACACCTCTACGACACCCATACTATCTAACCATCCAACAGCACAATGGTTTAGATGCGTTACATTGAGTTCTACCACAAAATATGATTTTTCGACCCAAAAAAAAATATTGTTTCCCAGCAATATTTTTTTCATAAAGTTACTTAGTCTGATGTACAGAATGCTTGGTTGACGGCTTCGTGATGAGGTGGTTTACACCCTGTATAGTTTGTCCGACAAATGTTTATTTTAAATTCCGTTTCCACGACAAACAAGACGGAACACGGTAGCATTATGATGTTTAATTATTTTTTTGTTCAATAATTTAAAATGACACCAAGAATTACTATGTCCAGTTGTTCAGCCCTGTTTGAATTAAATCTTCATTTACTGTAAACATGTTCACAACATTGTTTTGTGTAACTGACACTTCTTTAAAAATAACCTTTTTAGTAAAGGTGAAAATAAAAAGAAAAAAAAATGTTCACCTTTCAAACGACCATTGAGAACTCTTTGAAGCTGTTACAAAACGTTTTTCATTATATCCTACTGTTCTTGATTTCTGTACTAAAGTCATAATTATGTTGCCATAATATACAGCGTGTATCAGAGTGGTTTTATTTTATGGTGGCGGTGGTGTTTTTTTAATTGTTTTTTTTCTTGTTTATTCTCTGTTTTGGTTTGTTTTTCTATTATAATTTTTTTTTGCATTTGTTTTTTTGTCAATGTAACGACAAATAAATACTTTTTCTTTCTTATTTGGGTCGATTAGGTCTTGAAGTTTTCTACAAGATTACTGGTTTCTTGTACGCAATAACGTTCTTAGTTCCATGGGGAAGAAAACAATGTCTAGTTTGATGGTCTGTATTCATCTGCCTAGCCTTTTCCCAACTATGTTGGGGTCGGCTTTCAGTCTAACCGGATGCAGCTGAATACCAGTATTTTACATGGAGCGACTGCCTATCTGACCGCCACAACCCAGTTAGTTCTGGGTAATACAATACCCCTTGGTAAAATTGGTTGTTCGACTTTTGCGACACTGACTACCTGTAACGACAGTCGAAGATCTACAAATGACTGCCGGGACCAACGGCTTAACGTGCTTTCCGAGGCACGGAGGAAACTTGGTGTATAATGGGCGGTCGACCATCCACGGGCCAACCTAGGCAATATGACGGTCGGTATTACACCCTTAATAATGACCACGGCATTCTGATACACACTGTATACTTTATTTTCGCCTGGCCTACTCTGTCTTACTCCTGGTCTGTGTAGGCCTCCCTCCACTCCTTCTGCTTCTCGCGAACCGTCCTCCTTCCAGTCCTGACATGACTTGTCCAGTTCGTTCCACCATCTCCTTCGTGGTCTTCCGAGACCTCCGCCTCACTGTGTCAGGGCACCAGTTATTTGGTCCACAGTTGGTAGACATGCAGCACACATGATTTGCCCAGTCCTATTTGAGTTGGGCAGCTTTTTGAGTCACGTCAGCTATATTTGTTTACTTCAAACATTTTATGTCAGACTTGAATTCTTGTCGCGCTGATGTTCGGTCACGAACGGTAGGTCGTGACGTCAGCGAGAACAAAATACGACTGTCGGTCGTCGCTGACGTCAGTGTCGCAATATGTAGCTATTTAGAAAACAATGTATACTCGTACGCGAACGATCATGCGCGACCGACCGTCTCAGCGCGACAAGAATTCAGGCCTCACTCACATAAAAAAAAAGTCTCTACGTTTCGAACACAGATCGTCATTACTAATAGTACTCCATATTCCTCAAATTCTCAGTAGAGAATATTCAATAAACATAAAATGTAAGAAAAACATTTTCTAATAAGATTCTGCAGAAGGAAAAGCCGAAGATTCCAGCAATTTATCGGACAGCGGTCTTACAAGCTTTACGCGATATCTGAATATTTTCAGCTGCTTTTACGAAGCTTTACGTGGAGGTTTTTGAAAGCATGTCATCATCTACCATATCCTTTTTCCAACTACTCGTGTGTTGGTCAGCCTCCATTCTAATGGATACAGCTAAATACCAGGATTTTACATGGAGCGACTGCACTGACATCCTCAACCCAGTGAGTACTGGGTAACACGACACCCCTTGGCAAGACTGGTTGTCAGATTTTCGGGCCCCTGACTACCCGTAACGACTGTCAAAGTTCTACAAATGATATCCGGGAACCAAGGGCTTCCCGAGGCACAGAGGAAACTGAATATGTAATGGGTGGGCACCCATCCAGGTACCAACAGAGCAGCTGTTATTATGTAGCCACGAGGTCCTCTTTGGATATAATGTAAAAGCCTGCCGGGGCTGCGGGACTGTTCGGAAGAGATACCATGACCCCGGAACATAAAGGGCGAGGAAGGAAAATGGATGGTCATCACGAGTCACGTGCGAGTATAAGCGTGAGGCGTAGTACCGGATTCCGCATATTTGCTTCCATGTGTATTACAAGCACGTATTTAATTCATCTAAAAATCTAACAAATTAAAATAACATCCTGACTTTGATTTCCGAAGGGTTAGTCAAAGAAGTACATCCGCATGTTGTTATGTAACCAGTTGCGAACCCACTGCCACCAGCCATGCAAAAATCCAAACTCCGGACCGGAACTGAGAAATTCTAGATGGAAAAACCCGAAAACTCTTTATCGGACTTGAAAAGTCCAACCCAAAATTTTTTAGAAAACTTCACTAAAAACCAAATCCGAGCAAAGCTGGTCACCAAGATATTTTTTCAAATAACTCAAAAAAAGCTGCAACATTCCATATCCTTAATTCCCTCTTACAAGACTCGACGTACAGCCTAGTAAAACATACTTTATAGAGTAATATATTACATTGCGTTATCGAGTCATTCGTATTCTGGATGCTTACTCTATCGATCGAGGCGAAACGATTACTTGCTCCATGTTACTGGGCCAAGCAATGTCTTTATATTAGGGTGACGTAGCCTATTACTGTCATAGTATACATGGGCTAAAAATGCAAGGGTGGGTATAGATTACATCACTTTTCATTATTTCACCTTTGGCCAACAAGGTACCTTTTAGATTTTCCATTGTGATGTGACCACCCATTACATTCTGAGTTTCCCTCGTGCCTCGGAAAACACGATAAGTAATTCCGGTCCCGGCTGTCATTTTTAGATCATTGACAGTCGTTACACAGATAGTCAGTGGCCCAGAAAGTCTGACAACCAGTCTTGCCAAGGGATATCGTATTACCCAGTACTGACTGGGTTGTGTAGGTTAGATAGGCAGTCGCTCCATGTAAAGTACTGGTATTCAGCTGTATCAAGTTAGACTGGAAGCCGACTCAAATACAGTTGGGAAAAGGAATGATGATGATGCTAATGAATAATGACATTATTTTTGTACTATTGGCCAAATTAATATCGTAAACCCTACTATTCCATGCTAGCCTTGTGAACCAACTCTACGGATGGTGGCATCACCGTCTTCGTCAGCTTACAGATATCCAATGCTGAGTTGGAGAAGCTAATGACCTCTGCATTCTCCCGCAACTCAACTCGATTCTCGGCAACTCTCATGCTGCTGCTACCAGACACCCTAAGAAAAGCGTCGCTTCACCTTGTCCATATTATGCACGTTTACCAGTTCACGGTCTCCACTCAAGAACACTTCTACCCTAAGGAGGCTAGGAAGCCTCCTAGCTTCCTATTTCTACTGCTAATATGAACTGCCTAATACCACTCCAGCTAGCTAGCTGTGTCGGTAATTTGCGTTCTCCAAACTTCTTTAGCCACGTTGAGCACTTTTTAGTGAACAACAATTTATTATGGAACTAGCGTGACCGTCATCTAAGTCTTCGTAGCACTCGGTAGTCTTTGGGGACTGATCTCAGCTACGATCGTAGCTGAGATCAGTCCCCAAAGACTACCGCATGTTTTTTTGTACAACTGATACAACGGTCGAATATAAAAATATAAGCAACACACATAAAAAATCATAGTACATACCAACTTAATACGAAATCATAAAACAAAACTATCAAACGCATTCTGTTCAATTCACTTAATTTCCTTCATTAGTTGCAGAGTCTTACAGCGGAAAATTGATCTTTTAATAACTCTTAACAGACGTACATAAAAATCTAATTATGGCTGTAAAAAGTAAAAATAGTATTTATTCGAGTTATTTTATATATTTTAGATATATATAAAATATATAAAAGATATAGATATTTTTGGTTCGGGTTGAAAATGGTCAATTTAATTATCAACTTCCTACTCATTTCTATAGTTACTTTTTTGATTGGCGCATCACTATTTACTTTCCATGGCTAGGCGTTGTATTGTTTTATGTATGAGGTATCTTTGGGTGCTTACATACAATATACAATTTCACAAACCTTGGCTATTAAACATTAATAGAAGCAAAGCAGGAGCAAAAATAAAGGTTTTAAAAACCTCTTCACGAAGCCGAAAGGCACTTAGTCTTGTTTTCCCTGTCATTGCGATCTTTTTTTCTGTTCTACACCATACCTGGGAACCTTCTAGTTACGGAGATATTGTGGGTCAAAATTCCAACTTTTTGACGAGGTTTTTCTATATACAAGTTTTAAATGTATGATTACACCCTGTATATTAATAAGTATAAATCAGTAAATAAATCATGCTTGTCTGTTCAAATGAAAGCTTTTTATTTCCCTTTTGTTTTGGTCGGTGACTAGTGGATTACCGGATGAGCAAAATAACTATCGATAATAATGAATGAACCCATGTGTGATCATGGTTGCGCTCCGAGGAATGATTTAGTTGCGCTTAGATGGTTGCGCTCAGAAATGGGTGCGCTCTGAGGAATACCTCGTATGAGGTGCCCACCATCTTCTCATATCTTTATACACACTTATTTGTTTCACTAAGCGATCGTTATTGATAGCTCTACACAATGCACACATGTAGTCAGCCTCAGGAGTTTCTTCTGTATGATGATACGAATAGTGGTTGGTCCATTTGAAGAATTCGTAGTATGTTTCCTTATGTGTGATAGCATTAATCATTTCGAGTACTGTCCCCCTTACACCAAGTTGCGTTACATCCAAATAGGATCTGTCTGGCAAAAATCTGGAAATTTAAGTTACTCTATACTAACATAGTCACTAATATTACCGTTTACAAGTTTATCCGTCATCATGGTGCTTGCAAAAGCGCTGAAATATAGGGGATTCAAACGTGATAGACTCGTAATAATTAAATTACTTTCTAAATATTCACAATAAAGATGTTTTTTCATCAAGAGGAAATGAATAAAAATACAACCAAAATAAAACTTTCTTGGGTACATACTGTTAATTTGTTATTTAGCTACTCGCTATTAAAAAAAATATATATATATTTCAACATCATCATCTGCCTAGCCTTTCCCCAACTATGTTGGGGTCGGCTTCTAGTCTAACCGGATGCAGCTGAATCCCAGGATTTTACTTGGAGTGACTGCCTATCTGACCTGACTGACCTCCACAACCCAAAGTCAACGTATTAATTTTTTTTTATTCCCTGGTCGGGAAAAGTGTTATTGAGTTTTTTCTATTAGGAATTTCTCAGCGCAAAACACAAACAGTTTTTTCAGTAAGTGGGATACACACTGAAAAAAAAGGGCAAAAAGATGACATTAGTGATCTGACCTGGTGTAGTCAGCACCACCATAGACTATAGGCACGGCATAGTGCTGCACCGCATTCAATAACTTCTCTGTGACGTAGTCTTCACTAAGTGAGTTCTCAAACGACAAATAGAAGTAGTAATCCCTCTCTATTTTCCACAAGCACTCGATGGCTGCTCGATTCGTTCGATCCTTGGGACAAGACTTGGTTTTTTTCCAGTTACAAGTTTCGCTGTAAATGTCTAGCACCAGGTGGTATTTGGCCAGTTCTCTCTGTAGTTCTAGTGCGAGTTTTTCTCTTAGGCTCAATGCATAACAATTCGATACAAACCATGCAGCCGCTAGGCGTTTCGTGCTCAATTTACTTTTGAAATCATTGTCTACATCTTTCATATCTTTGAAGTCCAACCAATGCATTTCTTTTTTAGGGCCAATAACCTCACCATGTTTGTTTTTAATGCTAATGAAACCGAAATACACATCGGAATTCAATTTATATGTGTATGTCCAGTTAAATAACCCATCGTATGTTCGTGTCTTAATAGGATAATAAATTGCAGATTCTCTACTTACAAATACATATTTCTGGTGAGGTGATCTCTTCGGTGGAAATGTCACCATTTTTTGAAAAAACTCAGGGCCATGAAACAAGATTGCATCAAAATCTGTCGTATAACTTAACGTAGTCATGTTTGGCGTTATAAAGCAATTATTGACAGGACACCCTCTCGCCAAAAATGTATCACGTCCCTCACCCATAAGATTGAAGGGATCCGCTTTTGGGTTTGACCACTGTAGGATATATTTCAGTTTGTGTTTATCAAGAGCCGGTGGCTTGATTGATGACATTGGTGGACCACGCTCCATGCGTGGAGAATAATCGTAGTGAGTTCTGATCGACATTAATTTAGTTAAAGAATTATAGGAATCATCTTCACGACGAAAAAGAAGCACAATCTGCTTATTGATGATAAATATTACTAAAATGGTAATGAAGATAAAGCTAGCAAACTGGCGAAGTTTTAGCATCGCGTTACCTGTAAGGAAGTAGAACTGCTGGAGTCTGTTTCCCGATAGATGCGTAGTGAATGAAGACGCTATTAGATCGCTCCACAATACTAGTTAGTACTCTGTCCTGACTCGCCAGGCCTTTTTACTATTAATTCAACGGCGGTTTCGTTTTAATAAGTGCTCCCCGACCAGGAATATTTGACTAACGTGACGTAACACAAGCAATATTCGATTTGCACATTACCTTTGCGCATTACGCTTCCAGTCAATGAGCATCTTGCATGTAATGTAGCAATCCGAATCACATACAAACAGGGTGTAAAAAACTTCATCACGAAGCCGTCAACCAAGCATTTTGTACAGCAAACTAAGTAACTTTACGCAAAAATTATTGCTGGGAAACAAGTTTTTTTATTATTGGGGTGTAAAATCATATTTTGTGGTAGAAATCAATTTAACTTTATTATCATCTTGTATTATTACATACACAAATGCTGCGATCAGGGAACGCTTGTCGTTGTTGGGCGTTTTTTTTCTGAGAATACGCGCAAACTCGTCACCCCGAAGAGCGCGTACCTATACAAAAAGTTGGCAACGTCGCAATTAGTTGTCAAATATTTATCTATTTTAATTACTTGGCAAAATTACTGTATAGAAATTAAAAATATGGCTAACTAGTGAACTAGAATATTAATAGTGAATTACAATTAAAACACAGAATTTTACGTTGTATCAGTTTTAGGTGAAGAAAAGGCGTTTGGAAACTTTCCAAATAGTTTTTTCTCATCTGCAACTGATTTTTCGGTGTTACGACATTATTAATTGCATTTCATAATCAATATCTTAGTTCTCTAATTAGCCATATTTCTTATTTCCATACAGCAATATTGCGAAATTAATTAAAGCAGGTAACAGGTGTCAGGCTTATTTGTCAAATATTTGTGAGGTCAGCCACTTTCTGAATGCGCCTTCATAACAGTGTATTAGGGAACATCTAGCAGGAAACACAAACCCTCGTTTACCACTATCTTCGGTTTCTAGTAAGTAGGTTAATATTCTCCAATTTTCCCAGCATCGAGTGACAGTTCCAACGCGAATTAACCAAATCTAATCGTGAATGGAGGAACTCGAGGCTTATACAAGTATTCTCTATCTTCTAAAATAGTGTGCACGTATATCACAACAAAATACACAAACGTACATGTAAGCACGAGCAACAAAATAAATAACACATAATGTATGTATCGATCGTAAAGCATCGTGCAGTCAATTATAAACTGCAGTTTTAGTACTGTTTCATTAATTGCTCATAAGGCTAATTAACCTGAATACAATCGTTGTAGTACAAGAAGCCAAGTGTAGGTTGGAGTAGCGCTACGTGGGTTCCTTACTTGTATTTTCCAGTTTTCAGGCGGCTTATAGGCTTTTTGATTAATTATTCAAAAGAATTACTCGAAAATATTATAAAAAAACATGTTGGGCAGTGTTTGGGGACTGCCGATACAAGTGAAAACGCTACGGTTTGTGTTATGAGGTGCAACGCCGTAGCGAATCGGTTACGAGTGCTATCGTCCAGTTTTCATGATACGTGTTCACCGAAAAAGTGCTCAACGCGCCTAAATAAGTTTTTACTTTGTGGTGTTTAATAAATGAGTTATGCATGCTGTGGTGCGTGTTGGAGCGCGGGACGATGCGCCGCGCTCGGTCTAGTCCGAGCAGCCCTAGCGACAGCACGCCTAACCCAGTAATATTGGAAACAGTGTTTTATTGTAGTAGTGTTCCCTTTAAAAAATGATGACTTAAATCGGTTCTGGAAACAGTGATAAATTATTGATCTAAACCTTAATCACATAATCTTAATTAGCGTAGGAGAAGAGTACCTGGCAGAATATGAGAGAGGCCTTTACCCAGCAGTGGGAAATACCAGTATACTAACAAAAACACAGCGTTTTTTGGAGTTGGTCAAAATTAATGACTGATAAAGTTAATTGACTCTTGTTTCTTTTTTTAATTAATTTTGTATTTCCGGATTTGAATTTAATGTTTTTTTTTGTTTCATTGTGACACAAAACATTAGAATGTTTTGTACATTCTAATGTTTTGTGTCACAATGAAACAAAAAAAAAAAACAATAAGTACAATTATACAAATAAAATTATACGAATAGTAGTTACATATAGGGTGTAAAACACCTCTTCACGAAGCCGAAAAGCACTTGTTCTGCCCATCATTGCGATATTTTTTTTGTTCTACACCATACCTGGGAACCTTCTAGTTACGAAGATATGGGGGGTCAAAGTTACAACTTTTTGACAACTTTTTTTTTAAATACAACTTTTTTTTGTAAGATTTTAACTTTTAACACCTCCACCACCCCCGTACTATTCAATCCATCCATCAGCACAATGTTTTAAGTGCGTTACATTGAGTTCTACCACAAAACATGATTTATGACCTCAAAAAAAAAAGTTGTTTCCCAGCAATATTTTTTGCGTAAAGTTACTTAGTTTGATGTACAGAATGCTTGGTTAACGGCTTCGTGATGAGGTGGTTTACACCCTGTATGTACTTATTAATGTGATAGACATAAAAAGATTTTACACCCAAGATTAGAGACAGCTACTACAATATAAAACCCCCGACACAAAAAAGTCTCAGCATCTGCCTAGCTTTTTCCCAACCCGACACAAAAAATGTGTATAATTATTTATTTTTCGTGTCGGGGGTAATTTTTATTAAATTTTTAAATGCTTTTTTTATTTATTTATTTATTAAGTATGAAAGTCTTACAGCTAAGATAAGCGGTGACCAGTCAGATCACCAAACATTAATTCACAAACTTTTACTTGACAAGCAACATTAGAAAACACATTATTTGTCATTTCATCAGTATACAACAACAAGTTTAACAAATAATTCACTTCGCAAAATAATTATCACATAAACTTTTATTTAATAACGTATTATTTGACAAATTATTCATTATTTTTTCGTTTTATCTCATAAAACAACGTTTGAAATAAAGACGTTACACAAATTGATTGTGCCATTCAAAAAAAATAGAAAATAAATGAATTTGGTTTCCTCTATGCACAAATTTTGTGACAGAAATGAATCGCTGCAGAACCGACTCCACGTAGTCTTTTCTGCCCTACCCCTAGAGTGTAATTTAAGCCCGCGTAGGCGCGGAGGGGCGAGGCGGGCCGCGAGCTGAGGAGCAGGTGGCTTTAACACTCGCCGCTTCGGCTTGCTGGCCGGCTGAAGCCGGCCAGCCTCAGCCGCGGTGGTGAGCGTTAAAACCATCTGCGACGATAAGCTCGCGTGTGACCGCCGGAGCCCCGCAGCACCGGAGCCGTGACAGAAACCATGCCTGCTGCATGTTGCATGCTGCATGTTTGCATACTGCATGCTTGCTGCTTGTTGGTTGTGTTGTGTTGTTGGTGGCTTGCTGCATGCTTGCTGCATGCTTGCTGCGTGCTTGCTGCTTGCTTGCTGCATGCTTGATGCATGCTTGCTGGCGTTGCTGCTTGTTTGCTGCATGTTTGCTGCTCGCTTGCTGCATGCTTTCTAAATGCCTGCTGCTTGCTTGCTGCTTTCTTGCTGCTTGCTTGCTGCATGCATGGAGTATGCCTGTTTGCATGTTATGAAAAAACTATGCATTTCCTTATTTTTTTTTTTAAAAAGAGTAATACAAAAAATACTAGCCTGTAAATTATTTTGTTGAAACGTGATTTGTCCAATGTATCTAAGTAAAAAATGAAAAATTTATAAATGAATAAATATCATCTGATGCATTTGATAAGAGAAGTATTTGCCAAATAAATGTTTGTAAAACGAATATTTTTAAAATAAAACATTTGCGGAATAAGTTGTTTGCGAAATAAATAGTATACGAAACGTTGGTTGTAAAATGAAAATTTGTCAATGGACTTTTGGTAAAACATTAGTGAACCGATCAACACAAATATCACAATACAGCTACAAAAAAAATATACAGGATAACATTCAAATTTAAACTAAGTTCACATTAGTTATGTCACATTCAATACAGTACCTAATAAAAATCTGAACAAATTAAGTCTTAATTAAAAAGTTAGTATAGACCCCCCTTAATCTTTTTACTTTTATTTTCTTCCGTTTTATGATTTAGATAATTTGGTGTTTTATCAGGTTTTAAATAAAAAATAATTCGTTAGGTTCTAGGTACCAGTCATCACTCCACTTTCCTCATCAATCTTGGGCATTAATCAGACATAAAACAATTTTTCAAGTTTTTAGTTTTCATTTCGATATTTAATATTCCTCATTCTCTTTCAATATAGTGTACATTATTCTACTAGCCAAGCCATTTCATTTGATACCCATATTACGGAGTTGTGAAAAAAATGTATTTAACCAATTTTTAGAGGCGGCCATCTTGGATTTAAAATTTATTACAGTGTTTAGTATTCTTTATACTAGTCAAGGCCTTTCATTTGATACCCACATTGTGTGAGTAGTGAAATAATATGTATTAGCCATATGTGGCGGCGGCTATCTTGGAGCGATTTTCATCAAACAACTAAGAACACTTCCGACTGTCCGACTTCCAACTAAGAACACTTCCGAGGTGAATTCACCTTTTTAAACAAAAAAAAAAAACAAAATCCTAATCGGTTTATCCGTTCGGAAGCTACAATGTCAGACAGACACACACACACACTGACACGTCAAACTTATAACAAAACCCGTCGCTTTTGCGTCAGAGGTTGAACGTTAGAGGAGAAGAACAGTACTTTTAATAAGAACAGGAAAATATTCCAAAAATATATCGTTGACCTTTTGAATAAAAGTTTTCTAATTTCTTTCATTAAGTAGGGGAGGGTTACGTTAACTTTGAGGCTTAAAATTATCAATTTTTTCTTTTACATTTTTTGGCTCAGATATCGATACCCACTTAGGTAGAGCTAACGAGTTTAGTTTGACGTTGCGTCCAGAATTTGTCTATACTTACAGGTTAAGGAGTCTGCCCACTATATCGTATCATACCACAACAGTGCTAGGAAAGTGACAGACAAAAAGATATTAAGGTATGACACTTTGCCCATCAGAACGTTCCTTCGCCGATTTCTGCGAGCCATGCACGGCGCGTAGGTATAGATAACGCTTCGGCCCGTTTATTCGGATCTATCCTTCTCTCTTCCGCACATCTGCAGATGAGTGCAAGTGAGAAAGACGGATAGGTAGACCCTCAGTTCCGTTACCGAACTTTTAACATATTACATTTTTCAAGAAACGCAATCCTTTAAACTTTTTTTTTATTTCTTTCAAAAACTTGTTAAACATTCCAATTTCGAATTCGTAGCGTTCGACATGCTTTCTCGAAAGTCTAATACGGAATTTGGATGTGATCCAGAAATCTTGGTGAGACAAAGTTTTGGCCCTGTGTCGTCTGGCTTTTCAGTTTAAATATAAGATTTTGAAGTCTCACTACTGTTGAGACGGCGCTGACAGCAAAATAGGTACACGTTTATGGCGATTTCATTTTTGTCTTCCTATTTTTTTAAAGAAAAAAAAAATGTTTGTATGGTTAACAAAAAACCGACCAACTGCAAGTTAGACTTGCGTATTGGTTCCGATACCATGCCCATTTTTTTTTATGTTAGTCCAGGTTACTATCTGCGGGACTGTTCGATACTGCGGGACTGTTAGAGAGAGATACCGTGGCCCCGGAACATAAAGTGCGAGGAAGGAATATGGATGGGTTTTAGTCAGTAAAAGTCTGACACTCCCTCCCGCTCCGCCCAGAGTGGAAGAAGTTATTTAATGATTTCCCATCCGAAAAAAAAGGTCATAAACTATCTGCGTGCTGCATCCAAATCATTTCAGTAGTTTTTGCGTGAAAGAGTAAATAACATACAAACTTTCGCATTTATAACATTAGTGTGATTTGCAGAAGAATATTTCTATTTGCTGTTTAGGTACCTACTTCGTTTACGAATACATGTAACTTTTCACTGCGTTTACACTGAATCAAGCAAACGCAAATACCAGTTTATTACCACGGCCCAAAAGCCTCCCAAGACTTAAGCTAGGGTAGGTATCCTTAGGGACCCACAAGACGGTCTGAGAATCGCAGCGAATTAATCACAAGAGATTAGACGCGAACATGGTGTACAAGTTATTTGGCACGTGTTTGTCATTCGAGATGTTAAAGCCAAGTGAGAGAATTGTTTATTATGGATCGTCTGGTGGGTGCTTATTGCTGTGACGAATGTAAACCACAAATATACAGTGTACACTTTGAGTCGTCTTACAACGGCAGCCCACTTCATTTTTCCAATGAGCATTATGCACTCATTTAATAAATTATAGGGATTTGTGGGATTTGATAGTAAAAAAATAAAAAGTCATCACCTGCCTGCCTAGCCTTTTCCCAACTATGTTGGGGTCGGCTTCCAGTCTAACCGGATGCAGCTGAATACCAGTATTTTACATGGAGCGACTGACCATCTGACCTCCACAACCCAGTTAATACTAGGCAATACGATACCACTTGGTAAGACTGGTTGTCAGAGTTTCGAGCCAATGACAGCCGGGACCAACGGCTTATCGTGCTTTCCGAAGCACAGAGGAAACACGGTATGTAAGGGTGGTCACCCATCCACAGACCAACCTAGGCAAGCACGGCTTAACCGGCCCGAGAAGCAGTTACTATTTAAACACGTATTATACACCTATTTACACACGTTCCTTCAAAAATAAAAAAAATATTATTCATTATTATGACTCATGACGTAGTTAGAAAAACACCTTGTTGCGAGAGCCATAACTTATCATCACGTCTTTAATACCAAAAGGGTTTTTATTTATTTATTTAGGTTAACCAACAATTGTTTACACTGTGTAAATTTCTGACTTAATGACTAGAGTAACATTTACAAGTGCAACAATTAATTACAGGTTAACATTAACACATTAATTTTATATGTTATTGACATTGGAACTTATACATGCAAAGAATAATTAAAACAATATCCCTTGAAATGTCCAGCGGGCCGCTTTTTTTTGCACCGCATGTGTCGAAAAAAATGCGCTTGCGCATAAGCTAACGACGCGTCTGATTAAAACAATGATATCTGCGAAACTACGTTAGTTAGCTCGCTTCCAGTACTACCACTGGAATCGTTATTAAATTACCTAACAGACTATGTATGGTTTAGTGTAGTTTTGCCTTGTTATGTATTAGTAATTGTAAAGTTTGTTGAGTGTGAGGCCGTTTTACCAGTTTCTTGTGTAAATATCATTGTAATTTAAACAATAAGCCATTATATCCAAAAGTTATAGTTTTATTTCAACAAAAACACATTGTCCCACATATTTCAAACAAAAGAACAGCACTCGCCATACATTTTTTTCATCTCCCAAGCTTTACAAAATCATGACGTCATTTACGAGTGCCGTGTTCTAAAAAAATATTGGGTTTGTTTACGGTTCTATTCTAAGAACGCTAAGTGCCTAGTAGCTTTGTTTACCTTTTAATATGAATGGTTGGTTCACATACTTGACACCGGCTGAGTATCAGCTATCTAAAGTGTTTAGTTAATTAGTATACAATTATCAAAACAAACACTTAAAAACTGGCGTAAAAAACACCCACTCAAACTTTGGATCACTGTTCAAATTCTGTTACCTAAATTTGAAATCTAACTATACATTCTTCATGTTGAAGATATTTACAAAACAATAGGCACATAAAAGAGGTATGCTGCCTAACAAAATATTAATTAAAATCAACAATCAAAATAAACTATTTCACTAACCAAAACAAGTCAATCAGCGGCTCTGATTGGCCAACATTTCGCGGGCAAAAAAATACGGCTCTTTGATTGCGCCGACGCATCAATCGCGTCACTGTCATTGGCTGCAGCTCACGATAATTTTACGTAATACAATTTTTGAATTGATCACAACAAAAATACGATTATATTGAAATTAAACGCCTAATACCTATTATGCGATACATAAAAACATACGTAATAGACATAGTTTCCATTTCTATTAATGTTTACTGCCAAAATAAGGCAAATTAATATGAAAATAGTTCGTCGATGACGCTTGAACCGTTTACCGTTATGCAATGTGGTTGAAATGACAATTTCTGCCCGAAATCTTTGGAAACTATACAGTTTAATCATTAAAATATGTTTATTACTTACCCAGGCATGATGTTAACACAAAATAACACCACACTTCACCTCACAGACCACTAATTCACACACAGAACTAACTTTGTTTAACTGGGGGGCGACTAGTCAGCGCGTGAGCGATTTATGTACTGGGGACCCTGTAAAAGCATCGTTCATTGTTGAACTAAGGCAAAATGTCTGTCTTGCTCATTCTAGTACACTTTGGGACAGCGTGAGCGAGGTAGGAACAACTTTTATCGTCAAATTTATGTCAAAACTAACGGATGGAACACTTAGCCCGCCGGGCCCATTGACACATATGATCAGTGGGCCTGCCGGGCCAATTGACAGATAAAGAAAGCTATCAAATCATTCATTCAATGCTGTATACAATATTGATTAAAATTATAATTGAAATTGATGAAATTGTGATAAATTGATTGCATTATAAAAAAGAATTTACAAAAAAAACGCAGTTGAAAACAGGTTTGAGATAAAACTAAAATTAAATAAAAATCAAAATCAAAATAAATTAATATCAAAATTAAAATCAAAATAGAATAAATTATAATCAAAATTAAAATTAAAACTAAATTAAAATTAAAAACTACATTAAAATAAACATAAAAATGAAAATTAAAATTTTCATTTTGATTTTCATTTTTTTTTCATTGGGTTATGTAGAGGTTCACCTAATAAAACACCTACATTTCGCTAATGTTGTAAGCCACGTCCATGTAATAAGGGCGAGCTTAATACCCCTAACCGGACACAAATTCAGACTCCGTGGCTGCTACTGAGAAATTCCCGGTAGAGAAACCCAATAACACCCTGGTTCAATCCATGGTCCGGAGCGAGGCGGAATGGGAAGCCGTCACCTCATTCTGCGAAGCAGTCATGCTAGCGAAGGAGGTGGCGGAACGCGAGAGGGAGAGAGCCTTTCGCCCCAGCCGCCGCGGGAGAAGCACCGGCGTCGGGGGCCCGTGGTGGCTACCGGCCACCGTAGACGCGGGCCTGTGGACGATTAGCTATGGGCTAGCTCGCCGTCTTATGACGACAGGCCGAATCGACGGCGCGTTCGTGTTCCACGCGCGCCTCAAAGAGATGTCAGCAAAGTGAAGGGCGCAAGGGCCGAAGCCTGCCGGGGCTGTGGGACTGTTCGAAAGAGATACCGTGGCCCCGGAACATAAAGAGCGAGGAAGGAACATGGATGGGTTTTAGTCAGTAAAAGTCTGACACTCCCTCCCGCTCCGCCCAGAATGGGAGAAGTTATTTGATGATTTCCCATCCGAAAAAAAAGGACCTCATGCTCGACAGTCACGCTTGCGACACTAGACCAACGAGGTAATCAACAACAGTTGAGTCAGTCTTTTGATACAATATTTTTCAAAAACGAAATAGCCAAGTGTAAAGAGATTTCTATTGTTTTCCCAAATCTCAACTTCCTTGATCACCGCAAAATACAATCGCGATAAACTAAAATAAAACAGGAAAACGCGGTAAAATTTTACCGTGACCCAATTCTTTTGTTCACTAAAAACATTAATTAGAAATGGAGCTAACGAAGCGATCTTAAAGAACTTGATTTTATGACTTTGATTCCGTAGATATAAAAGTACAAGTCTGATGGCAATGTGGTCGTTCCCTATTACACGGCACTTAAACATAACTTACACACGGAACCGAAACGTGGTCGCTCACAATGGGCCTCATCAAAAGGCTTAAAGTCACCCAAAGAACAATGGAGAGGGCTATGCTCGGCTCCTTGCGTGATCGAATCAGAAATAAAGACATCCGCAAGAGAACCAAGGTTACTGACATAGCCCGAAGAATTGCCAAACTTAAGTGGCACTGGGCAGGGCACATTGCTCGCAGAACGGATAGCCGATGGGGCCAAAAAGTTCTGGAGTGGCGACTGCGATGGAAGGCCTCCCACTAAGTGGAACGATGCCCTGGTGAAAGCTGCGGGAATCCGCTGGATGCGAGTCGCAAGGGACCGGTCAATGTGGCGACACTTGGGGGAGGCCTATATCTAGCAGTGGACGTCTTTCGGCTGAAATGATGATGATGAAACATAACTTGCAAATGTGGGTGTATTATTAGATATATTTCTGCCTAACCCTTCAGGGTTTACAGGCGTGATGTTATTTTATGTTTTCGTCAGATATGTAAACTTCTGCGAGAATCACAGACTTGAAGTCAGGTTGCTTTGGAATAGAGTTAAAGTCATTGATAACACGGACCACGGTGCTATCACTATCATTATTATCAGCCTATTAATGTTCCCACTGGTTCCCACTGGGACATGGACCACCTCTCTATGAGAAGACTATAATCCACCACGTGTGCGGATTGGCAGACGTCACAAATATCTTCGAATTTTGTGGTTCTAGGACATGCAATTCAATTATTGTTGGCTAATTGGCTAAAGTTAATTTGGTTATGCATGTAATTTTAATGGCTGCATTCTCAGTTTTTGAGCGAAAAAAATCTTGTATCAATTAATGCGCACATTGCAATACTTAATGGTTCTCTTTTATTCAAAAACTTGGAAATATCATGTGGTTTTCATTTTATACCTAAATCTTGGCCACTAAATGAAAAATCTGTACGAATCGAAATTTTGCTTTATACTCGTTTTTTAGAAACGCCTCACTGACTGCCACAGAAGTGTTAAACGTCGTTAAAAACTACGCAGTGGCTGTAAAAATTGTAATGCCTACATTTTTATATGCCAAATATGATGATCAAGACATTTTTGGCACTTGTAAGCAACTCTGTTTACCCGTTACGGATCGTAAACGGAGCAAGCCTAGCAATTTGTTTAGATAGATTTTGGATCTACGCCTGATTTTATACTTACTAGTTACCACTTAGCTCTATCTGATCCGGTTACGTGTTAGGTTTTGTAACTTTTGCTTTAATTTTTGTATTTATCTGTGGAAGCTTGTTATACTCGTAGCAATTTAAGTATATATTTTGTTATTATGATGTTATTAGTCTGTAAGCTTCTCTAAAATGTAAAAAATAAAATAAATAAGCAAATAATAAAGTAGATGTAATACTGTAGTACCTACTCCATGTCTGCAGTAACCAAAACGCCTTGGCCGATTTTAATGACATTTTTTGTGTATATTTGGTAGGTCAGAGAACTAGTCGTAGGATATTTTATACCCCTAGATGACACGGGTGGTTAATATAAGTGAATGCAATGTTTGTACGACAATAATTGCTTTCTTACGACACGGTCGTAAGTTAAGCCGCTCGGGTTGAATTTGAGGTTAAGCCTTGCCTAGGTTGGTCTATGGATGGGTGTCACCTCATTACATATTGAATTTCCATCGTGCCTCAGACAGCACGTTTAGGCGTTGGTACCGGCTGACATTTAAAGATCTTTGACTGTCAAGTAACCAGTGTCCTGGGGCCAAATTCTACTATTTTAATAAATTCGTCACTCCAACACGATTCCATTCTCATCCCATTGTCATTTTGCTTAAAGTTCGTAATCTGCTAAATTCACAATGGTCGGTCAATGGTCTCGTAATAAAATTGTGTTTTAATGGCATTGTCGTATTGTCATTATTATAAAACCCTTAGTACAAATGGTTTTCGAAATCTACTACTAAATGCGAACATTTATTCATGCCAGATTTCATGTACGAGATTATTATTCTATGACATTTCTTTCAATGAAGTGTCAGTGGTTGTTCATTGAGAAGTCATAATGGCGCCATTATGATAGTAGAATTAACAAACTTGACAGAACTTGATCATTATGAAATCAATGATCGAATACTCTGACACTATTGTAATAGCAGAATCGAGGCCCTGATAGTCTGACAACCAGTCTTATCAAGCGGTATCGTATTACTCAGAGCTTAACTGGATTGTGGAAGACAGATAGGCAGTAGCTCCATAATGGTATATACTGGTATTTAGGTGCATCTGGTTAGACTGGAAGCCAACCCCAACATAGTTGGGAAAAGGCAAAGATGATGACAAAAGGCTGCTGATGAAAGCTCGTGATATAAATACTACACAGAAAGTAACCTCCGAAAGTTGCAAAAAAATACACGTTCGACTAAAATAAATAATCATTCCGATTTCCGATCATTTATTTAAAACGATTCAATCCTTGAAAACTAGAACTATTCAAAACAGGGAAACTTGTTAGAGTTTGTAGTTGGGGCGCTGGACACCAGCCAGATTTCGGGCCAGATTGAAACTGGGGACATTCAATACAATCCCGACTGACACGCGCACAGTAACTTTGTTTATATTGCCTGTTTATTTCTGGATTCAATAAACGGGGATTCTATAATGTAGATTAACGTGAACAAGATCAAATAATGTAGGTTTGAACCGTTTTGCATTGTACGAGACTACGGGTATCTTCTCCTTAGCGTGTAGATGGCCATCTCAACTGTGTCGAGCCAAAACTGAGCCGCTAGTTTGGCGCTTTCGGTAGCGTCCTTCAGATCCTGCAGTAAACAAACAACAGGATACGCAGGACACTATATGAAGTGCCTCATCGTTTGTTGAACAGCACCACATTCATACTCCTGGGTAGAGTTATTCCGGGGCTGTGGGACTGTTCGAAAGAGATACCGTGGCCCCGGAACATAAAGGGCGAAGAAGGAACATGGATGGGTTTAAGTCAGTAAAAGTCTGACACTCGTTCCCACTCCGCCTAGAGTGGGAGGAGTCATTTGATGAATTCCCACCCGAAAAAAAAATGGATAGATTTATTAATGAATCTCCACTTGAACAGGTTTTCTTTGCTGCGACATGTAGTGCATGCAGTGTAAAACACTTCTTAACGAAGCCTATTTTTTTGGTCTACACCATAATACCTAGGGAACCTTCTAGTTACGGAGTTATTGGGGGTCAATCTTCCAACTTTTTGACAACTTTTTTTCTGTTAGATTTTTGCTTTAAACACCTCGACGACCCCGTACTATTAAACCCACCCATCAGCATAATGTGTTAAACTTGCGTTAAATTGAGTTCTACCACAAAACACGATTTTTCACCACAAAAAAAGTCGTTTTTCAGAAATAATTTTTTGCGTAAAGTTACTTAGTTTGACATACAGAATGCTTGGTTGACAGCTTCGTGATGAGGTTATTTACACCCTGTATTTAAAGACGAGTATAAGTATAATTATTTTTTTTACTTTGGAAAATGTTTCTTTTAAGAATTTCTCAGCTGCAACCCGCCAAACCAAGTGCTCACAAATAATGATGAAAACGTTGATGATGACGTTGGGCCACCATTGCTCTCATCTCTGCTTAACCGTCAATTCGGGAATTACAGTCGAGATAATATGCCTTATTTGGAAAACAACAAAGAAATTAATAAAAGATAGAAAAATAAGCCCAGGTACAAACATACGCAATGTAATCGATGTCAATGTGCACTTTATAGCTGCCCGGGACACTAAACAATGTTTTATTACGACTACCCTCCTTTACGCTCAGATTGTAAGTGGTTTAGCGAGGTATTGTTTGTCTAGTTGCGGACGTGATCGTGGTTTTATAGCTATTGATGAGCTGTGTTACAATAGTCACAAGGTTTTTTTTTTGTGTGAGAAAATCTTCATATTTGGAGACTTGTCCTACAAAAGATTCATCATCGTCATTTCAAGCCCAAAGACGTCCACTGCTGGACATAGGCCTTCCTTAAGTGTTGCCACAATGACCGTTCCCATGCGTCTCGCAAATAAAAAAAAATCAGTCAAAGCATTTATTTCAAGCAGGCCAGTTACAGGCTCTTTTGAATTGTCGAAACAAAGATGAACATTAAATGAATAGATCTACAGTCCCAGTTACAAGACATAAAAACTGTGAAAGTACTCTAGTTGCCCATTCCTTAACCTTCACTAGGTCATTGGTCCTTTTAGTGGGAGGTCTTCTAGCACAACGTCTTCCGGTTCACAGTCACCATTCTAGAACTTATCAGCCCCATCGGCCATCGGTATACGAAAGTTTCAACATTATTTATTTCTATTTACACAAAACCTATAATATAGATTTTTACCCAACTATAATGGAATCGCGTTCCAGTCTAACTGGATAAAGCTGAATTTCAGTATTTTTATTAGCGACGCTCCTCTCTGACCTGCATAGACAAGTCGTCAAGTAAAACCAAAAGCATGTAACTTCGACTGTGTTGCTTCGGGTTATTGTACATTCGCCATAAAGTTAATTGGTCACATTTTGTAAACTCCATACATTGAATCGAATCGCATTTTATCATATGTATGAAATCCAATCCAGAGTTTTAAAAGCTCGGAGCCGATTCTATGGATAATCTGAAAAGCTAATCGAACAAACAAAATCAGTACAAAAGTTACTACATACTTTCGATTTACTCGTGGGTTCATACGTTCATGAATTCATTTAGAGCAAGGTCGCACTAGTTTTATGTGAAAATGTTCCTGTGTGCCGATTTTTACCTATGAAACGGATGTGTCAAAGATACTATAGCTACGTACCCATACAGGCGTAACAATGAAACGCAGTCTGAGCGTCCTTTCAAAAGCATTTTACTGCGAAAAAATCTCACCACACACAGCTTTGACCCCTCCCATTTATTGTATTCGACACAATCGGCTCATACAGGTATATTTTCCATCAAAAATTGGCCTATAACCCTACGACTGCTACCACAAATTTGTATTCATCACGTGTGGGCGACCAGCGGGGCTCGGGCAGCAGATTGGGTCTATTATACCTCACACAATATCCTACGATCTTCGGTAAAATTCAATGTTAGGAGGGTTAAAAAAGGGTTTTGTGAAAGGTATACACTTGAGGTTGAAATGCGGGTTTTATGCCCATATGTTTGATAGTAGACGGTCGTGTGACCTTGCTACTTTATAGTTTTAAGATAGTCATTGATCGGAATCTGAATTTGAGTTCTAATAATCTAAGACCGAAGTCATATGTCTACGGAGCATCGCTTTTACTAGCGCAGCTCGATTAAGTGACAATGATTCTTGAAGTGTAGGTATTACTAGCGGTAACTGTATGGATAGTGACAGGAATGGATATAGTAAAGAATAGGTAGAGTAGGAAGTTTGAAAGTGGCACCTGTTTCAGAAAGAAATGAAAGAAAGTCGTTTATCTTGGTATGGACATGTATGGACAGGAGGAATGCAACGCATGTGATTATAAGAGTGATGGACATGAATGTTGGCGGATGGAGAGGGAGAAAAAGGCCAAAGAAAAGATGGATGGCTTCTGTGTGTGAAGAATGATATGAAAGAAATAAATGATACCATCTGACAGGGGAATATGGAAAAAAAAACGTATTGTGACGACCCGAAATAGTATGGACAAGGGCACAAAGATGTTGAGTGTGGCTATTACAAGATAGACTTAATATTTAGAAAACTGTCACGTGATTGTGCAAAAAAAAGCTACACATACAGTGGGTACGTGTAGCTTTTTTTTTAATAATAATAAAAAATATCTTTGTTTCCCAAAATACACAGAAATTGAACTAAGATGCTTCAGAAAAATGTGCACAATAAATTAAACTCTGTCTCTTAAACTAGGGTATCCTGTATCTTAAGAGACAGTGTCTCGCAATGAGGTTCCAATTGATTGATAAAAGAAGTTATAGGTTCTATCTAGATAGTATCAAGTTTTTGGTGGATTAATTGCCCCACTCCTAGAGGGAGTTCTCTCCCGTTTCACCTATACTCAGGACCACCATGACGCAGCCATTTTAAATTAATAAACTGTAAACCGATCTACAAACAATATCCATCTACAAACAGCTTGTAGCTAAGTGGACCGTCACCGTATTGTGACCGTTGATATAATTAATCTTGTATTTTGAGAAGGGTCTAAACTTGATTGTCTATGACGCTAATTGTTTAGATATCAATTCTTGACCATTTAGTACTCTAACGGGCGGTCATTAATCATGTAGATTGATGGTTTCTCATGCAACTTTGCTAGCAAAATGAAAATATTGAATGTATTTGGATCATTTTCGATGAAACACCACGCTTGTAATCAATTAGAGCCTTATCACACTAGCGAGTTGCGAGCGTTGCGAAGTCGTGACGAGCTTGCTGCGCACTCGCCCCGCTTTCCACTCGCTCGCAACTCGCTAGTGTGATAAGGGCCTTAAGGTTTTGGCTGTTCATTTCGCCAGCTGTATCGATTCCTGTACTAATTTCATGAACCGGTTATTGATCCAGTGTAGAATATTTTTTTTCTAAGTTAATGGAAAAATCCTATAACATTTTTCATAAACTCTTAACTGAGGCAGCAGCTTACCGTATGGGTTTGCGATAATTACTTCAATTATTTTTAAACCATCGAATTAATCCTGTCCCGCATTTTTAATTACTTTTTGTAGAAAATGAAGACAAAAAAGCTGTTTTAAAAGTGAAACGTTAGTCCTGCCAAGTAAGATAGGCGCCGCCAAATAAGGGATACATTCTCAACATTTTTGACACACGCGGGCGTAACTTTCGGCCGCTTCTAGACCCCTACAACACCCTTACATGGCAAAAATTCAGAACAATGATGTCTAACGATGGGACGGTATAACGGTAAGAATTTCATCGTTTTTTTTTGTGCTAGGGTGTGGTAAGAAATGACCTAAAAACGCTGCATAAAGTTGAAAGTTTTTAACAATAACTATTCAAGAAACATTGTTTTCTCTAACATAATAGGGCTAGTTCGACATATTTTTGGAATAGCTTATTTTCTTCTTATGCCAGCTGGTTGTTATTAATTATTACCAGTTAGCATTTAAATTTTTATTAAACTAAGCTTAAAACCTCAGCTCAAAGTAATCCTAGGATATTGCCAGTATATGATCACACCCTTACTTAGCGAGAATTCAGAACACTCATTAAAAAAAACCGGCCAGGTGCGAGTCGGACTCGCCCATGAAGGGTTCCGTAGCAGCAAGTAACATAATGTAAAAGTTCTTGTAGTTCGTTGTAACTCTGGTAGTTTTGTCATTCTCTTATTTTAGAAGTTACAGGGGGGACACACACATTTTATCACTTTGGAAGTGTCTCTCGCGCAAACTATTCAGTTTAGAAAAAAATGAATAATTTGAAAATAGAAAGTGTTCTTATAAATGTGTGTCTTCATTTCTGAAATACTTGGAAATTAATACATGGTATCAATTATTTTCCTCGTTATGTGAGGGATTTAGTTTCAAATGTGATATTCAAAGTTTTTAGAGTCTTAGTATTGCCAGCGGTTGACCATATTTCAAATTGATAAAACCAAAATTTTGATTTAGACTCCCCGTTAGGCATTCCTAAATCAAAAAGTACTGTCACAATTTGACCATTTTCTCCCACTGCGACGCCCCAAAAAGAAATTGTCCAGAAATTTAATCTTCCCGGACGAATATAAAATGATTTATTGCTATGGCAACGTCGCCATTTTTATTCTGAATTCAGATGTCCTAGTTTCTAATGATATTGTTTTTGCCAAGTACTGTCGTCGATTTGATGAATGATGTTAAACTATTACATAGACCTACCAAAGAACTTCCTCATTTGTGTAGTGGCCTCAGCCGCTACTGCTGAGCATGGACTCCCAGGTTTGTTTTCAAGATCAAGATAGTGTTATTAGATTATGTACGAAGGAGGCAACTTTTGTAACAAACTACCTAAAGATATAAAGGAAATCAAATCGTCATAGTTATACAAGAAAACAAAAATAATAATATATTAAAAGATCATTCCCTGCTTTAAAAAAAAGAAAAATGCACTATGCAGTTATAAATATTAAACAAGAATAAAAAAACATACAAACAAATTTGATAAAAAAAACATGTACATTAAAAAAACTTTTGCTATATTATATAAAATGTAAAAATACTATCCAAAAACATTTAAATGAATCGCTCATGTTCTGCATTGTGACATAGGCCTTAGTTAACACGCAACAACTATAAAACATATGAAAACGGG
Organism: Xestia ashworthii; assembly: GCA_950022955.1. Lineage (NCBI taxonomy): Eukaryota > Metazoa > Arthropoda > Insecta > Lepidoptera > Noctuidae > Xestia > Xestia ashworthii. The sequence continues at coordinate 19,390,866 of OX465565.1, read as the reverse complement.
TATTTATCGCGAATTTACCTTTAATTCAAGCCCGACATTTCGACAGGATTGCACCAGCCGTGGTCGCGGGGAGACTGAAGTGTTGGAGGTACCGCGACAGCAAATTGAAGGTGTTTATTCAACTACCCTCACTTGATCTTCATAAATGTTAATTAGGGCCGGTTCACACTAGGACAGCACACTACACTAATCGTGTCCGTATATTGAGGCGATTTCACTTGACGAGTACACTTAGTGATCACTGGATTCCAAGCTGAAGAGAGTTTGAAGCCGTCTTCGCTATTGAAATTAGGGTACTTCTTGATCTCAATCGCTTCCCGAACCATTCTCTTATAGTTGTGCTTCTCATTGGCAACAACTACTAAGTTGCACCCTACCCTCATTGCTCAAACTTTTGTGTCATTTCTTTGTGTCTTATAAGTAACCTACCTTCTTCTGATTTGATAATTTTGTATTTGTTGTTATGCTAAAACGATGTAATGCTGGGTCGAAGTATTATTTTTTGGAATGATAGTTTTAAGATGCGTATTTGTATTTGTTTTTTGTTTTTATCTACGCTTGCACTGGCAGATAACATTGTAAGTAAATCCATTTATGTTTTTCTCTACAAGTGAATTTGAAATTCTTTTGAGAAATAAATATCTTCAACCGTAGATTATTTCACTAGAAATTTCTCAGTAGTAGCGGTCAAGTCTAGATTTATGATCAATTTATGGCATTTATGAGGAGCTTGTGCCTAAATAATAACAGCCACTTGGTCGATCTTTAGGTTAAGCCGAGCATGCCTTGCATGCCCCATGCATGGTTGGTCTGTGGATGGGTGACCACCCACAACATACCAAGTTACCTCTGCCTAGGAAAGCATGTCAAGCAGTCATTTTTAGATCTTTGACAGTCGTTACAGGTGGCCTAAAAATATTGACTTCCAGTCTTAGCAATAGGTATCGTATTACATAATAGACCTATGTATATATATAGACGGCGCATCAAACTACCCGAATCTAACAAATTTACCCAATCAACTTTGAACCTAATGCTTTAGTGATAAAGTTGAAAATTTATTAAAGGAATTTGACAGATTGTATAAGCTTGATGTACTGGCGTATGTACATTAATAGAAAGAAGTGTTTAATTAATTCACTAAAAGACTCATTCATGTAAGTATACCTTCAAAACCCCTTCCATTTCATCAAACAACTTCTGTTTGAACTCCATATTCCAATTAATTAAATCCAAAACTTCGCAATTTCATTAACATAGAAACATATTCACAATATCACGGAAGTTAATATGAGCAGCTTCGACACACCTGTGTCAACTAATACATATACATGGACAAGTACATAATGTATGTTAGTTTGTAACGTTAAACTAGGTTGATTATGCTCAACTTTGACGTTTCTGTTTGTGAGCATTGAGAATTCGTAAAATTTCGTTTCTAAAAAAAGCGCGTCCTGGTTAGATTCATGATGAAAAAATCCAATAACAATTTAGCTTAACGGGAATCGAACATAGCACCTAATCTTCAGCAGCCAGACCGGACACGAAGTCAGCGGGAGCGGGGCAAGGCGACGCGGCGACGGTGGCGGCGGCGGCGCGGGCAGCAAAGCGGCGACTCTATACCCGGTATCGAAGTCACCGGGCAGATTGCGCGGCACTAGAGTGGCGTAGTGTTGTGTTACGAGAAACTAGGATCTTTGTTCGCGAACGAATTGTCTTATCAAAACAGCGACGACAAAATGTTTTTGATACAAATTCCTTCCTAAACTTTGATTTATTGTGGGCAAATAAAGATGTAAATTCCTATGTCAATGCAGACACGCGGGCACCGCGCACCGCCGCGGGGGGCGGTGGCGGTAAAGCGGATTTCATAGCGGTGCCCCGTGCGGTAAGGCGGTTTACGCGCCTGTCCGCGCGGATGGATTTAACACGGTTTTGACCAGTTTGATCACAGACACTGGCAACAATGAACGCTGAAGTGGTGGCAGCAATCTGGCTTTTATGGCGTAGAAAGAAAAAAATAAGAAGATATTGGGTTCATTCATTTTTAAGCAGAACAGGACAGATGCAGGTCAATTTTTAAATTGAAACACGTCGTGTACCCACGATGATCCGCGCGGTTATGCGGCGCCCCGTGTGCGAGGCGCCGCCTTACCGCGCGGTCGTCAGCGCGAAGGGGCGGCGGCGGTGAGAGCACCGCTCGACCGCGCGGTCGAGCGGTGTACGTGTGTTAGGCATCTACGGATTTATTAGCGGCCAATGCGATATGAGATCCGCTTCACCGCCTACCGCGGCGGTACACGGTGCCGTGTGTTAATCGCCTAAATGTATGCATTGAAACGCGTCGCTGACCGGACCGCCACCACCGCCGCGCTGCGCCGCCCCGCTCCCGCTGACTTCGTGTCCGAGGCCTCACGCTTGCGACCACTAGACCAACGAGACAGTCAAATGGTATTCCCCAAAGGAACATAGGAGTATGGTAATGTTCCATGTAACCATAGGACCAAAGAGACATTCAACAAGGCAATTAAGAACTACCTCCATGAATCGCCCACAATCGTTATGAACAAATTAATAAGCACTATATTTTTCTTGTAAGCCCAAACAAGGTTTTTGCTCTATTTGATTTTTCAATTTTAGAATTAGTATTTTCAAATTTTCAATATTCGATACATTTTGCCCCGACCTCTTGAAAACAGCGGTCACAAATACAAAAACGTTTTTTTTTCTAAACTCATAATCCATTCCCGTTTCGTAGGTAAATTGCAAAATCTTCTAAAACAACAAAACTGCCATTGGCCGAGTTATTAAATATTCTGAAAGAGAAAGGATTGCGTCGAAATTCAACACTCGACTCTCGTAATGAAAACTCTTTGTTTTTGTAATTATATATCCGAAATAAGTTTTCTCTGAAGCCGGACTGCGAAATATTATTATCCTTTATAACTCTTAGTTACGGATTGCTCAGACGAGCGACTTGTCACCCAAAATCAAAAATCATTTATTTTAGTTAATCCCGGGTTTCAAATGTAGATCTTTGACCAGTAGTGAGTGGTCCAAAAGTCTGACAATCAGTATTATTACCAAGGAGTATCGTATTACCGAGTACTAACTGGGTTGTGGAAGTCTATAGGCTGTCGCTCCATTTAAAATACTCCTACCTAGCTGCATCCGGTTAGAAGGACTGCTTTTTTTTTTTTTTGGATGGGAAATCATCAAATAACTTCTCCCACTCTGGGCGGAGCGGGAGGGAGTGTCAGACTGTTACTGACTAAAACCCATCCATGTTCCTTCCTCGCCCTTTACGTTCCGGGGCCGCGGTATCTGTTTCGAACAGTCCCGCAGCCCTAGAAGGACTGCTGGACTGAAGGACCGGCTGGAAGCCAACCCCAACATCGATGGGAAAAAGCTGGTAATGAGTCGTTCACAATCGCGATCAACTGACGAACGTGTTCAGCTAAGCCGATTAGTCTCGTAAGTACCCACTTACTGCACACGACTGCTGCCGACCGCGTGAAGTTGATATCGATTGAACGAAGTCGAACGTGCAACTGCATACAGTTGAAAATATCGACAGCGATGAACTCCGTCTGATGGCAGCCTAAGGCACAAAAAGTAGGCTCATCGTGCTCACTTGCTTTTGTTTTCTCTGGCTCTTTTACTCATCTGACTACGGTTGCATTAGAAGTACTTATACACTTCTATTATTTTCTCAATTTGTTATATTGTAATATACTTAACTGAAAAATATCTCAAACTAACCATCGACGCCGTAAGTGCCTAACACAAATTAATTAAGCACATCACCACTGCTACGTTGAAAGCGCTTTCCGAATTTTCCCGCAATTAGACAATTATTCAGTCCAATATTCATATGAAGCACTTCATGAAGTTATAATTGATTTCATTGAAGAACGATCGCTCACGCAGAGTGATGAAGCGATCGAAAGCGCTTTGAGCAATTATTTAGTGTTTGTAGACGGAAGTTCATAAGCTGGAGTGTTATAATTGACTCTACCGAAAATATTTGCACGCCATGAGAAATGGCAGACATGTCGTGAGCAACTCTTATTTAAGATCTTGCATGCATGTATTAATTTATTTTAATTCTGTATGTAAACACATGTTTGAGCTAATAAAATTTCTTATTCTTATTCTTAATCTCGAAAATGTTGCGAAGTCACACCTAATCGTTTATGTATTTGTTTCGCGCTTCCCGTGACCAAAGAGCTCTTTTTTTGTCGGGTGGGAAATCATCTAATGACTTCTCCCACTCTGGGCGGAGCGGGAGGGAGTGTCAGACTTTTACTAACTAAAACCCATCCATATTCCTTCCTCGCCCTTTATGTTTCGGGGCCACGGTATCTCTTTCGAACAGTCCCGCAGGTGACCCAAGGGCTGGTTTTTGCCATATAATGTGACAACGCCTCCAGTCTCTTGTGCAAATTATCAGCTGACAGCATTGAGGAGTTTTTCGATGCCCTTTTATAGTTTTCTGTTAGTTTATTTATTTTAGTTTATTTAATAGATTGTAATTAATTGTTGTAATAAAAATAAAAATTTATTTGTTTTTGCCCTCGGCTTATCCTATGTTCAAAGAAATGGTTTACCTGTTGGTTGGGATTTTCGCTCTCAGGTCGTCGGCGTTGTGGATTTCAATTAGACCCAAATATGCTCGTAATATAATATGTGTATTGACTTTTGAGTTTTTACAATGGTTTTTCGTTCAGATCAAGAAGAAGAAGCGCGTCGATAGTACTCATTCATGTTGACTCGCGAGCGCGGTCACTAAATATCAAACATATGGCGTAATATCCAAGTGTTCACGTACACAACGCACGTGCGGTCTAAGTAGCGGGCAAGCTAGCGACTGGCGCGCGCGGCGGACTTGCGGGAATATCAAACGCGTGAAATGTTTGTGTGTGTTCACGTTGAACTAGCGGCGGAGCGCGCGATTCACTCGCGACGTCAGGTAAGTTCAACCAGTATGAAGTTGTCGCTAGAAACGGACTCGCGCAAACGCCTGGCGGCCAATGTGAACACGAACTAGGCACGTCTCCGCGCCCGCACCCGCTGCCGCGCCCGCGCGTTCCTACGTGAACAAGTACCTCGCGTAGTCCGTGCCCGCCCCTCCCATCCCATCCCTCCATTAAGGGCCAGATGAGTTTTAAATTATGAAGATTTAGTGATCCTCGTTTTAATATTACTGCAGAGTTCACTTTGTGATTAAAAAGTTTATAAACTTCGACACAGTCACTTTCGTATTTTATGATATTTTTAAGGATATAGCATTAATAACAATGCTTGTATATTCGCGCAACACAGAGTTATTTAGTAATGCTAATTCCATGACAAACTAATAAATAATATGTAACTCAAAAGTATGCAGCAACATTAAATAAAATATTAATCACATTAAATAAAGTAAAGCCTTTATTCTGCAACATTCTTTAACCCCAAAATACACTCGAGAGCAATGAATCCGGGTCACTTAAAGAATGTTAAAAATCTCGGAAACTAAAAATGATAGGTTAATGCAATAAATTGTATTTAATAGACAATGTAATACTCCTTAAATGAAAGTAAAAAAAAATATGAGTCACCATACATTTTATTAACACAAAATTACATAAAGAAAAAAACTGCTGATCTCTCCTTAAAACAAAAATAAGAAACATGAAATTTTTGAACTTTATTACGATTTTCTTGAATTTTAATACTTCGTATTGCCTCCTCGTGCTTCCATTACTGCGTTTACGCGGTTTGGCATGCTGTACACCAAGTTCCTTATACGATTTTGGGGAATATTCTCCCATTCCTCTGTGAGAGCAATTTTGAGCTCACGAAGCGTGATTGGGGGAGGGTTTCGTTGTTTTACGCATCTGCCTAGCTCGTCCCAAGCATGCTCGATCGGGTTGATATCCGGGCTGCGCGCTGGCCACTCCATACGAGTAATGTTCATCTCTTGAAGGTAGTCATTCACAATCCTACCTGTATGAGGTCGGGCATTGTCATGCATAAATATAGCATCCTCACCTAAATTGACCATAAATGGACCAACGTGATCATTGAGGATTTCTTCCACATATCTTACGCTAGTTAAAGAGCCGTTTTCTATGATCACCAGCTCTGTGCGACTTTCAGAAGATATTCCGGCCCACACAAGTACAGACCCACCACCGTAGGCTACTTTTTCTTCGATGCATGCTTGCTTGAATCTTTCCCCTGGTCTTCGATACACTCTGTGTCTTCCATCGTGCTTGTAGAGCATACATTTTGATTCGTCGGAGAACATAACTTTTGACCAATCTTCAATACTCCAATTTACGTGGCTCTGGGCATATCTTAGTCTTGAAATACGATGCCCACGCTCCAGTTTAGGGCCGTTTGCAGGTCTAAGGGGTTTTAAGTTAGATTCAGCAAGCCGACGTCTTACTGTCCATGCACTTGGGTTACTTCCTCCGAGGCGTCGAAACTGATTTGTGAGTTCAGTTCCTGTGAGAAAGCGATTTCGAAGCATGGTGTTCACCGAGTATCGGTCTTCTCGTGCTGTGGTACACCTGGTTCTGCCCGTTCCTGGTCTGCGTAGGTTAGAACCAGTTTCTTCGTAACGTCGGAGAACTCTTTGTACTGTTGACAGCGACACACCGACAGTCCTGGCTGTATCGCGCTGACTCCGGCCAGTTTCCAGCATTGTAAGTATTCTGGTGCATTCTTCAGGCGTAAGCGACATAATTTCAGCTTGAATAATGAATATAGAGCACTATCAACATGGTTTATGTACCCACATAAATGACAGATTACAAACAAAAGCAAAACCAAATGCTGTAATTTCGTAGTTCCATCTTCGAAAGTGGCCCTTTTTCAAATTTGATTTTTTTATGATATAACTTTACAATAACTAAGAAGTTTTAATACCTCCATTTAAGGAGTATTACATTGTCTATTAAATACAATTTATTGCATTAACCTAGCATTTTTAGTTTCCGAGATTTTTAGAATTCTTTAAGTGACCCGGATTCATTGCTCTCGAGTGTATTAATAAAAAATATAATTGCGATCGTTTTAAAGAATTCCATTTCCATTCCTTTTATTTAAGGTACGGTAAAAGTTAGCAGTTTTACCTCGTTGTAAAAATAGTGCACAATACCACCATGTATCCACCAGTACCAGTTGCCTACCAGTCATTATCCCTAGAAGTCCACTTCTGGACAAATATCTCTCTAAACGATCTCGATCTTCAGCCGCTCTCATCTAGCTACTATTAAACAATTGGCGAAGATCGCGGGTCAATCAACCTGAGCACATCGCCTCAGTCACTCCCAATTCTACTGATGATCTAATGTGACCTATATGAAAAGTACTCAATCGATCGCACACCCATGTAGACTTGGCGAGTAGGGTAATTAAAGATCCTTTCGAAATTTAGTATGAAGGCGGTGCTCCTGACTAAGACCTGCTGGAATTTCCAAAATGTGTCTTAACCTGCACATGAGATGACTTAGAATACGCTACAGATCCCGCAATTAACGTGACCACCTATCATCATGATCAGCAATATCTTGCCCTTATCCCAATTAATTTGGGGTCGGCGCAGTATGTCTTCTTCTTTCATGCTTCCATACTGCTCGTCATCTCATCTGACACATATTTTCTTGCTATATCATCCTTAAGGTAGGAAGCTCCAGGGTAGCCCGCGAAATTCAAATTTTCTTATTTTTTCATGAAATGGTCATTCAATCGAGTTACATGATCTTGGAGGGTTGTATTGATGATTGTATGATTCTAGTTCTGGAACTAAATACGTCTTACAGTCCCGAATCTTATTTTCATCATTTTACAACATGGCACTTTCCTGCAAATTGCAATAAACGTAAGAGTAGTTTCGCGGGCTACCCTGAACCATCCACCTTAACACAGTCCATCCATCGTTCCATTAACGTGGCCCAAACAAATTGATAAGTCGTACAATTAAAAATAAAGAAGAAGAATAATTCTACTATGACATTCTCCTTTTAAAATCTGATGTGGTTTGTGGACTGTACTTTACCTTTTACTGGCCATAAATCACTCTGTTCCAATTTTGAATATAGAACATGTAAAAAAAGAACTTGGCTACGCATGAAAGCGTAAAGCATAAAAAATCCATTTTCCATTTCAGTTCATTTTAAATCCACTATCTGAAATGCACTAGTGTTAGGGCAAGGTCTGAACTCAAGCTAAACGAGATAAAATGAGCGTAACTTGCTTTGAGAAAATGTAAAGTAAAAATAAAAAATAGGTTTTGATCAGAGTAACTGTTCTAATCGACATTACTACTTAGAAACCCAATAATTGTCTGATCTGAAAAATGATCCCAGGACTTCATGTGTGTGCAGCTGTTCTTGAAACAGTAGCCATATTGGATCTTTATTGTTTTATTAGTCTATTGAAAGAAAATTATTGAAGTATACAATTCCGATCAACGCAGATGTATTTATAAACTTCTGCCTACCCTTCTTACGTATGGCGTTACTTCCCATAATTTGATACTTATCAGTGACATTATCGAATGGTGTAATAATAATGAATTTTATTTTTTGCAAATTAATGATGTTTCTGACCAGGAATGTTAATTTTTCAAAAACGATCACGCAGTTTTAGTTTTTTTTTTTTTTGTAAAATCGGGTTCGAGACTCCTTCGAGTATTTTTCGCTATTCCTCATAGTTTCAGATGTAGGCATCTGCGCCCACTTGAAAAATTTACCCTGTAATACGGAGTTGAACGACACATTTCGCAGTAATACCTCAAAAAACCACTTGTTTTTTAACAGGAACGAATGTAAATGGGTCGTTCAGACCGCATCAAATTATCCGGGCACGGACACGTTATCCGGCTATGTTGACCGATTTCAAATGGAATTTGATGAGAAGTGCTCACGCTTTTTGAATTTAGAATAATTTAACGGTTTGGGACTTTTCCACGAACAAAGGATAGATTTACTTCCACTGTCCCGATTTTTATGTTCCTATACAACGGAATTTTCCTCAAACGAAACTGAGTCGAAGGGCATTAAAAAATTGTCGATTTCACTCATGTTTATGGACAACTCGCACTAGACCAAACAAATAAGTAAGTCAGAATTGTTTCCCTTAAAAATAAGCTAAAGTTTCCAAAGACAGGTGTTCGAGTTAACGCTTGCTCGTTTGGAATGAGCAGAAATCAACGTTGCGTACTCATTAGCTTGTAATTAGATGCTGATGCTGATTTTTGTGTTTGTTTTCATGTTTGCTTGGACTTAGTTTTTGGAGTTTCTTTGAAGAGTCACCTAAAATTCAACCACAACAGGTTTCAGTGTAACATTGCTACTGCTCATATGAACATTTCTGTCGGCGAAATGTCCGTAGATAAGAGTCTGCCGGGGAAACGGAAATATATGAACCATCCTGTCGACGAACAGTCCAATGGCGAATCGGTCTTCGGAGAACAAGTCCAAGTGGTGGAACCATAAGGTTATGTTTCCACCAGAGATTTCAGAGGATGTGCAGAGAAGGATGTCATTATTTCTTACCAAACACTGCTGATTCATACTGTGATAAAAAAAACGAAACAGGCCATGGCATTTCCGCCATCACTAACATCAATAAAAATTGAAAAAGATGAAACGCATCAAAACTCGGAAGTGGGGGGTTGTGACGTCAGAACGCACTATAAATTATACCACGGCGTGTCGTATTCAGTATTTTAAAAGCGTCGTATCTTTGTAAATTTTAGTTTACGGAACAAAAGAAAAAATACGGGTCAAATATTTTTGACTTATTAATTTTTTTCGGACTCTTAGTAAGTTATTTAGTTTCACACTTATCCTTCGTTACGAATCCTTGCATGACTCTTGTGAAGTCATAGTTAATTATGCAAAATTACATTAAGGACATTACAAAGCATCACGCCTGTATATCCCCCTAAGCAGAGTTATATCTAATAGTACTCCCCACATTTTGCCAGATATGTTTAAGTTCCATGTAATATGTTGATGATATTGTTGTAGTTGTTGATGTAGGAGCAGCGGTGGCCCAGTGGTGGAGGCCCCGACTTACGAACAGTAAGTCGTGGGGTCGAACCCAAGCAGGCGCATTACTTTATGTAATTTCTTCATCACCACTGCTCTCAAAACGGCGAAGGAAAACATCGTTAGGAAACCGGCATGTCCTAGAACCAAAAAAATGCGAAGACATGTGACATCTACCAATCCGCACGTATATCATAGAGAGGAGGCCTGTGTCCCAGCAGTGGGAAAATTAATAGGCTGATGATGATGATGATGATGAATATGTTACCATCAACCAAGCACAAGTCCAGACAACATGGCTGCTACTGAGAAATTCCTGATGGAAAAACCCAATAACACTTCAATCGAATCCTCATGTTAAACAGTTGCGGTTGCGACCACTGGACCGAAAAAACAGCTAAATAGGCTGGTTTTGCATAAATAAATTAAGAAACAATAAATAAATATAATAATAATAAAAAATATCACTGGACATTACACACAGCGCCATCTAGTGCACTGAGCAACGAGGCTTGAATCGTGGACACTAGATAGTTGATATACTACATAGATACTTTCTGTTTGTAAATACATACTTATTACACATATATACAGCCATGATTCGGAAACAAAATAACGTCCATGCTCATCACACAAACCTTTGCTCCTACCGGGATTCGAACCCAGGACCCTAAGAACGCAGCCTCACTACCACTGCGCCATTCGGGTCGTCTACCAAAAATGCTTCCTGCAGCATTAGCGTCAGATTTAGGGCTCACTAGCTGATCACGTCTCAACTATAACTCATTATGTTCTCGATATGTACTCGTTACAATTACGTCTGAGGTCACTGAATGATTTACTGCTCTTTTGCTTATGTTCAGCCTCGCGTCCACTTAGTAATATATTAGTGGATTTTACCTAATGGAGTTATAAGTTTTGGGTAACTTTTTGTAAGTACTTAAATATTTTTCTCTTTATCTTATACTAGCGGACGTCCCGCGGTTTCACCCGCATAGTTCCCGTTCCCGTGGGAGTACGGGGATAAAATATATCCTATGTTACTCGTGGATAATGTAGCTTTCGAATGGTGAAAGAATTTTTGAAATCGGTCCAGTAGTTTTTAAGCCTATTCATTACAACCAAACAAACAAACAAACAAAGTTTTCCTCTTTATAATATTAGTGTAGATGTATTGATTGCATTAGTGCATAATAGTGACAGCTGATTCACACATGTATTTATTCTCGCTTTCAGAAAGCATCCTTAATTTTAACAAAATTGCAACGCTAAAATCTTTTAATCTGTGGTTATTTTACGAATAGAGAACCCATGAGGCAAGCTGACTTTACTTCAGCGATAATGATGCTGGAAAAATAATTTTTAATGGAAATCGATCTAAAAATAAAGCGATGACTAATAGCACCAAACGTAAGGAAAAAGTGAGATGCTCTACGTCGTCGATGGGAAATTGGGCCAGTTCCAGTGATCGCCGAATCGACGACGACTGTAAAAGCTACTGGTCCATGAACACGCTAGTGAAGGGAGATTGCCGATATCCCTGAAGTACAAACTCATCGACATGTACCTTTACCCTGCCCGTCCGCCTTAGACTGTGAAAGAAGAATACGGAACACCACGCTGAGCTCCAGAACTGCAATGATTAATACAGGGTGTACACCACCTCATCACAAAGCCATTAACCAAGCATTCTGTACATCAAACTAAGTAACTTTACGCAAAAATTATTGCTGGGAAACACTTTTTTTTGAGGTTATAAATCATGTTTTGTGGTAGAACTCAATGTAACGCACTTAAAACATTGTGCTGATGGATGGATTGAATAGTGCGGGGATCGTGGAGGTGTTAAAATCTCACATAAAAAGCTTGTATTTAAAAAAAAAACTTGTCAAAAAGTTGTAACTTTGACCCCCCCATATCTCCGTAACTAGAAGGTTCCCAGGTATGGTGTAGAACAAAAAAATATCGCAATGATGGGGAAACAAGAGCTTTTCGACTTGGTGAAGAGGTGTTTTACACCCTATAAAGGCAAAAAAGGCTACCAGGGTTAAAAAGGTAAGCCGTGATAGGCTTGTGTACTGAAAAAGTCAAATTAGTCAGTCAGATTTTCGAAAAAGAAAATATTTTGTTACATAAACCGAAATTGACGAAGCAATGACGCTTTTAAAATTCTCAATACGTCACGCCATGGGATAATTTTTAGTGCGTTCTGACGTCATAAGCTCCTTCGAGTTTTGATGCATTTTATCTTTGTCAATATTTATTGACTTACGAAAAAAACTAAAAATACGTGTCCATTATTTTACAATAACTGACCGACTAAGGTCTGATTATCTAATAACAGCTGTTTAAAACACATTTTTGTAGGGGAACATGTCACAGTGACAGCTGTTTTTAGATTATCAGACCGTTATCTTTTTGGTGAACATGGACCTAAATAGATTTATTAATTATTGATGGTGAAAACTAGCCTATTATGCATAACGATTGCTGAGCAAAAGTCTTCATGCAATGAGTGCCTGATGATGGACGTCACTGTCGATGACCACAGATGAACTGGACACGCGAGAGGTGAACCGCAATAAAAGTACCTGGAAGGATATGTGGGGGGGGCATATCCCCAGTAGTGGCCAAAAATTTGTTACTGAGAAACTCGTACTAAGTTGATCCTATGGAAAGCTGTTTTGGACATAGAAGACGCTTTATAAACAATTGACACTAATTCAGATTCGCAGGTGCAGTTTCTGAATGTCTCGCTTTGCGAAATCTCTTTTGTGATTTCCTCGCTTAATCTGTCTCTCTAAAAAAAATCATCGCTTTATTTCCACCCTTACCCAAACGTGCTTCTAAAAAGCTTCACAATAAACGATACTAGCTTATTTTCTCCACCAACAAATCTATCTGTATTTCATCACTTCATCGTGAAACGGGAAAAATAACTTGATACATTATTTTCAATACATCCGCTGATTTCGAGTTCACTCGATGTTTCAAGCCAATGTTACGGAACACCAACTTACTTTACACCCAAACCATGTGAAACTAATCTCTATGTTCTTGGGATAGGAGTTGTATGTATTGAAATGGTAATTTTGTAACAGAATAGACTAGTAAATTCGTGACCTTGGCGGGTAAGTGCGTGGAAAATCGCCGTCTTAGCTTCTTTATACATTTGGCATAGTTTTCGAGTGATTTTGCAGAAAAAAAACTATCTTTGGAAGACTTAATATCTTGTATATAGACATGTTACGGATCGCTGAGTTGAGTAACTTCGGTTGTATCGAAATACGGTACCGTATGCTGAAATGTCTCAATTTTCTATTTTCTTTTGTTTTGTCTTGGTTTAGTAGTCTTACGTAAGTCGTTCTTTAGACTAGATTTTCAATTGTTTCTTGTTAAATTTTGAATTTTTGACAGTTTGAGGGTGACTATAAGTTTGGCGTGAAATGTTTACATATATGAGTTGAGATTGAATCAGTGGTAACGCTAATAAAAAAAAACTATTTCAGTCTATCTAGACATACTCTTCCCTTTTGCACTCCTTTTAATTATTTTTTCCGACCAATCTAGACCGTGTAATACCTACCTAGTGTCAATAATTATATCTAGCTTTGTAACTTCCCTTCATATTCTTATATCCAATGGTTTAGGCTGTCTTATCTGTCAGTCATAAACAGAATTGCTTTACACAGACGCTACTGACAAACTGGGCTATCTTAAGACCAAGATATTCGTAGCTTTATTGAGTAAGAGGTGCTACACACATGTTCGGGCCGGTAATGGCGTAAATGCTTTAGCCTGTCTTTGGTCTGTGGATACACATAGCAGTTTTGTTGTGGTCTTCAATGTAATTAGAACACTCTTCAATGGTATTTATAGGCAAAATCGATTGCGGGGTTTCCGGTAGAGGTTCAAAAAACAACGATGACGTGATATGCGTATTTGACAAACAATAATTTGAATAATTTGTAAAATATTGTTATGTTTAATTTTATATTTTTGTAAAAAAAAAAACTATTTAATGACGGCTTCGACTTAAAAGCTGTAGAAGTGGGTTCGAACTAAGGCAGGTACTTTAATTTGTATAATTAATATCAGTTCCATTGCTTTCGTCCCTCATCGAGGACTATGGCCCTATCCCTATTTATCAGAGAAGAGGCTTGTGTCCCCGTAGTAGGACCTTTATAAGTCCTAAGCTAAGCGAGCCTAACTTAACGCATTATTATAACCTCAAAATAAAAGAAAGCTTCAGAAAAGACTTCTATAAATTATAAATCGAATTTTCTTCTTACCTACAAACTGCACCTCATAAGATATTCACAGAGCTCCATATATTCTGCATCGGAAACTGCGCAGACGCTCAATATTCGCATCCGTTTGGCGCCAAACACATGACCTATGGCCGATTGCCAGATGTCACAGAGCTCTGTGTATTCAACTACGAATATCGTGTGTTAAATATGTCTGAACTTGCAAATACGGACCTGAAATATATTCTGGAACTATTTTGATTTAGAAGTGATAGATTTAATACAATAATAAATGACGAAATTACTGAATACAGGGTGTAAACAACGTCATCACAAAGCCGTCAACCAAGCATTTTGAACATCAAACTAAGTAACTTCACGCAACAATTACTTATTGCTGGGAAACGACTTTTTTTTTTGCTTAATAAAATCATATTTTGTGGTGTAACTCAAAGTTACGCCCTTATAACATTGTTCTGGTGGATGGATTGAATAGTACGGGGGTCGTAGTCTCACAATCTAAACTAGTACTTAAAAAAAAACTTGTGAAAATGTTGTAACTTTGACCCCTAATATCTCTGTAACTAGAAAGTTCCCAGGTATGGTCTAGAACAAAAAAATATCACAAGGATGGCGGGAAGTACCTGTCAGCTTCGTTTAGGGTATTTTTAAACCCTTTTGGTACAATTCGGCCTAACGCTGTGGGGATTACAGGCATGCAGTTACGTTTCTTAAAAAAAAAAAATGCGTAAATGTTTTCTCTTCCGCTAAGAAAGTAGAAGTAGAAGTTTCATTTAATTAGCCTAGATCCCTTCAACAAAACCCACAGATCATTATTATGGAAAAAAACTGAGTTTTTTGTTCACTCAAAAAGTAGTCAACGCGCCTAAATAAGTTTTCACTTCACAAAAATCAGGTCAAATAGTAAAAAAAGTTCCTGTCAAAAAGCAAACATTCACTAGTAAAGTTCTACATAATATCGAGCATTGGCGTACTTCCAGAGATAACGGACTCCTGGACAATGCTCATACATAAATTACAGTTTCTGCGAATGCATGCCGGGAACGCTGCCATATCACATACCTAGTACAAAAATAATGGTGACTTTTCATACATTTCTCTCTTTAAATTCTATTAAAAAAAAATCAGATGGATTTATTATCGTTTTCAAGGTTTTTTTGGGAAGATAAATTATGGTAAAAGTTTGTTTAAAATTATGTATATGTCACCGTAAAATTGTCAAACATGTTATATTACAATATAACGTGTTTCTCTCTAGCGATATTGTAAACTCTCGAATTATTGTCAACTGAACATACGGAAGTATCTCTGCCCCCATAATCGGGACTTGGGGCACCCCCCGTTAGGTTAGTTAGGTTCCTTTAAACCCTGCACTCGGAAATACCCCGCGAAGCGGGGCTCCGTCGACTACGCTTTTTAGGGGAATATAAAGTGTTTTAAGGTTAGGTTATAATAATCGATATTTCTCAGGAATGGTACAATATCTTTTCATGAGAGTTGTACCACTGGGCAAGGGGGACCCCTCCTTCCCTCCACACCGCGTATGTTGACTACCATCGCATGCAAATCACGAAAAATAATGCGTTTTGTTGTAAGCAGTATGTTCATTTGACAATATTTCGAGATTTTACAATATCGCTAGAGATATTACAATATAACGTATTTGACAATTTTACGGTGACTTATACATGGAATTGTACTTGCAATGTGGGTGTCACATTTGTTAATACTAGTAGTGTTCCTGTTAACCCGATGTGGCCCAATAATAAGTTATTCAATATTATTACTACAATGACTTTGAGGTTCCGAGTAATTTCAGTAACACGTTTGTCAGGACACGTTCTTTTAACAAAACTTATTTAATTTTGTATGAAACCTCAAACAAAAGCAGTTTTTGTAACGTTACGTAATCGGTACAATTACTTATTATCTCAATTAAACCAATTATCGATTCCTAGAACCAATACTGAATATGTTCTGTTTCATAAAGGAGCAGTAAACGTATTACATACCTCCAAAACAACACTTATGTACGTATTTACAGAATGGTATACTTTTTCGTGAAATAGTTATTCAGTAGGATTATATAAACATAAAAGGTTTGTATTGTATTGTATTGTACAACGGGCTGGTGTTCGCAACTCTACGTCAAAGCGCGTATGAGCTATAATCCACCACGCGGCCCAGTGCGGTTTAGTAGATGTCACATTTTTTCGAAGTTTTTGGTTCTAGGACATGCCGGTTTCCTTCACCGTTTTGGGAGAAGTGGTGATGAAATAAATTACACAAAGTAATGCGCCTGTCTTGGTTCGAACCCACGACTTAAGCTGTATAAGTCGGGGCCGCCATCACTGGGCCACCGCTGCTCTCGGAAAAAGGTTAAAAGGTCTAATGAGCTAAGCCATATTTGTTGCAGTCGCGAATAATATATACAATAAAATATTTTATCAACATACAACCAAACACTAACTTGCAAACTAACCGCTTTTCATAATCATTTCAGCTGGAAGATGTCCACTGCTGGACTAGGCCTCCCCCAACGGGAGGTTTCACCATAATTGCAACCCATGGTAGGCGACAGCGGCGGCAGGATCACAGTGTGGTTGTTACAATAGCACAGAGAACGCTGCTGGTCACTCTCTAGCAGGTCCCTTAGTCGCCGCTTACGACACTCACGGGAATATATGGGATGGTGCTATTCTTAACGTCCGACACCATACAGCTGCCTGGTGCTTTTATCTAAGAAAAAAGAAATCAAATCTAGTTAAACAACACTTAAAAATATAATGCAAGAAATTATGTAATTTAAGAAAAAATAGACATTATTGACAGTCCTTACTATTTTTAGAAAACCCGGTATTTCAGTTTCAATATCTTTTCTGTTCCAATGCTTTGTATTTTTAAGCATCGGTTTCCTCCAAAGAAAAAATCCAAGGGTTTTTGTTTTGCTTTTTCTCGTTGATTAGAGAATCGCATGACTGCAACCTAAATTGAATAGAACGTCGTTCATTTATTTTTATAGCGGTTCAGCACCATTATGTTCAAGTGAAATAGGCAATGAGTTGTTTTACTAGGTAAATGTATGGTGTAAGTATTTTTATTACGTTGTGAACTTTTATAATACCAATAAACACAATATATTGGAAGGAGCTCGTGGCCAAATAATATCAGCCGCTCGGGTTGATCTTTAGGTTAAGCCAAGCTTGCCTAGATTGGATGGGTGACCACCCTTACATATCGAGTTTTCTCCGTGCCTCGGAAAGCACGTTAAGCTGTTGGTCCCGGCTGTCATTTGTCCATCTTTGACAGTCGTTACAGGTAGTCAGTAGCCCAAACAGTCTGACACCAGTCTTACCAAGTGGTATCGTATTTCCCAATATTAACTGGGTTGTGGAGGTCAGATAGGCAGTCGCTCCATGTAAAATACTGATATTCAGCTGTACCCGGTTAGACTGGAAGCCGACCCCAACATAGTTGGGAAAAGGCTAGGCAGATGATGAAACACAATATTGGGAGTAAGTGTTTCATCATCATTTTTCTGATTTTATTCCAATTTATTTGGGGTCGGCACTGCATGTTTTCTTGTTCCATACTTCTCTACTACCCGCCATCTCATCAGACCCCTCCTTTCTATCCATTTCTTCCTTCACACCACCCATCCATTGTTTCTTTAGTCTTCTTCTACTTTTAAATCCATTCATACTCAAAACTTTTCTCACGACATTTTCTTCGTAAAAAGTGTTTTATTATTATCAAAATAATAATCTTGAACGCTGTTAAGTGCAGCGTAACCACCTCAATACACAAATTAACCTTATTTGGGTTTCTTCTATCTTTGTTTGCTGATTAAATCAGCACTGCTTAGAAAACTCTAAAGCAAGACACCATGAGAAAATCCGTATGTCCTGAAACCACCCGCATTGAGCAAGGGTGATAGGTGGTAGTCCAATTCCCCTCACAGAGTGTGTGTGTTTTGCAGTATTTAACGTAACAAACTCACTAGACATTGTAATTTTGATCAGTCTTAACATTACTACCATTTTCAGCTAACCAGAATGAAAAACAAAACATTATTTTCATCGAAAAATCTTCCACAACACCAAAATCACTTCACACCTAATTCTACCAAAATTAACCTCAAATATGGCGTTTGAATTTTTATCAGCACATTTTCTAAAAACAGGTTCATTCCTTTTGCGACCTGCACCCATTACGGTGACAATTCCTGGCGTTAAAATATGAATACTCATTGATATTCCGGTATCCGCCATCCTCCACTTTAATGCCGTTTATCTCGTTACTATAATATTTCCGGGCGTTAACCTCGCTGGGCGTCGAATAAGGCTAGTCGCATACGAGCGATTATACTAAGGCATAAATAAGAACTACAAAAAAGTCGTTGCACTGAGTGTGACGTTTAATAAATGAGTTATGCGTGCTGTGGTGGGGGATGCGCGTTGGAGGGAGCGCGGGCCGATGCGCCGCGCTCAGTCTAGTACGAGCAGCCCTAACGACAGCACGCCTAACCCAGTAATATTGGAAACTGTGTTTTATTGTACAACCCTAATCAAAGACACCACCCTGATATACGGTGGCTTTACTCCAAACCGTAACTAGCGTCAGAGTGAACACCACACCGAGTTTAAATTGTTGCAACTATCGACGACTTTACAACAAGTTTGGTGGATATAGCTGTTGGGTTATTTCACCAGGAATTTCTCAATACCAGCTCGTATTCTGGATTTACACACTATCATTAGGCCCACGTAAGATTTCGAATAACCTCTTTCTGGACAGAACTCTGCACCACCTGGTCCGATCGGGAAATTGAAGAAAATTTGGTGGCACTACAAAAAGTACTACAACGCATATGAAGATATGCATCAAAATTCTAAATCGTAATGATGAAGTTTTTTGCTATTTAAGACCATACAGATAAACCCAACAATAACTGTCGCGTAGTGCGTCTGGTCTGAAGATTCTCCCTTTTCTATGGAGAATGAACAACTTTAGACTATGTTCTTCATACGCCTATACCAACACAACATCATGTTAGACTAGACCACCGAGACATGCAGAATATGTTTTTACCCGACAACAAAGAAGCCAAAAGGAAGGGATATGATTTTAGCAGTCTATGTTTCTATGTTCGTATGTTCCTCCATAGCACCTAAACTACTCATCCAATTTTGACGAATCGATTCGTTATTGTAACCAGGGTAACATAGGTTATATTTAAATCGACTTCAATATTAGGAGGAGTTGATTTCACCTTGTAAACCCTCGTTTCAGTAGTCGGTTTTTTGTTGAAGTACGAGTATAAAAAACAAATTCTTGTTGTAGTTCCAATTTCGTTTGCAAGTAGTACGTGTGAAAAAAGCCTTATAAACTTTTAAAGGGAAAAAATATCTGCATTTTATAAGTCGCTCTTTCAAACCTTACGTAGCTTTGATAAGGATTTTAAACGCTTTTGAATGGGATTTGCCTTGGGTGGGGATTCCGGTCTTCTGTAAAGGAATATCTTTGTGATTTTATTTGTATATGCTGTAGAGTCTAATCAAACGTGTTGAAAATAATTGGGAAGATATTCTCGAATGTTTCAAAATAGATTTTTTGAGCGTCTTCGCCTGCGTGAAGCTCGGAAAGTACTGCATAGGACTTGTACTACGAAGATAAAAAGAAACCTTAGTGCTAATCTAGGTACCTTTGAAACATTACAATTCGTTAAGCTTATAATGCATAGAATGTTATTAGACAGACAGACACTTCACTAATTTCACGTTTTGTTTACTGTGCTCTTATCGATAGGATACTTACGGATGTTTCAACGTTCTATGTTTAAGATAAAGTAATGTTAACGTTTCATAAAATAACACTACAATCCAAACATCTACACTATAACAACTAAATACGAAGAAGTTCCAAAACATAAATTGGACTTAAAAGAAGACGCACCCTTTGCTGTTACATCATAAACTACGATAAGCCCCACCGATCATATATAAGCAGCAAAACAAACAAACAAACACACACTCACTGACATAATACCAACTTTAGTGGATAAGCACTTATGATGAAAATTTTCAAACATGTTTTACAAGTTCCGCGATTGCTTTCAGCGTAGAAGGGGGGAAAAGAGAGGGGTGAGGGATGAGAAAACTTAGGCTGTTTATATTAACTGCCTATTGTACGACAAATCAAGAAGATACGACGTTTTATATGGCATACTTAGGGATACCAGCTTTCGTAGTCATTTCGTAGCGCTTCGTAGTAATTCGTAGCAATCTCGTAGCTTCGTAGAGACTTCGTAGCAAGAAGTTTAGTGTCTGAAAAGTGCTGACTTTTGTACACAATAAAAGGGGATTATTGTATTTAAAATATTATTTTATTTATGTGCGAATTAAATTCAAACAATGACAACAACAATTCAATCACAACAATCTTACTACTATTATAAATGCGAAAGTTTGGATGTACGGATGTTTGCTACTCAATCACGCCACAGCGGCTGAACGGATCTGAATGAAATTTGGCACAGAGATAGATTATAGTCTGGAATAACACATAGGCTATATATTATCACGCTAATAACTTAGGGGGGTCAGCAAAATTTTTAATTACACTAAAAAAAACCAAAAACAAACTTAAACATAGCGTCAAAAAAGTCCTCAAAGCTGTCAACTGGAAATGTCTCTGAAAGTTTTTTTCAGTGATGCGCACACTGATAGCTTCGTAGCTATCAGACGTAAGCGTGCTGCGTCACTACTGCAGAGGGCTCAAAAATTCTCCTGAATACGGGGAAATTTGATTGCCCTTTTATATGCATTATAATTATGTAAAATCTACATGTTCTACTAACATAGTTTTAAAGGTCATGTTTACTAACAATTTATATGGATGTGAAGTAAACTATCTGAAATAAAATGATTGTTGAACCGTACAAATAAATAGAGATTGAAAGTATAAATACAATTTTCGATTTAAACCTTTAAGACGCCTGCGGAGCAAGCGATTTTCATACAAACGTAATACCAAAATAATTTGTAAATCAAACATATTCTTAAGAAAGTGTGTATTTATTTTGATTGGATTACAGATTATATAGGTTCCCAAACACATATTTTGAATGTACACCGATTTAAACAAGAGTTATGAGAAAAATAAATTTTCTATAGAAATTTTAAATTCCTCATATCTCGTCTTTATATCATTGTCCTTTCAAAATATTTATTTGGGAACATAGATATTCTATAATACAATCGAAATATATACACACTACCTAAAGAATATGTTTCATTTTCATATCATTTTGGTATTACGTTTGTATGAAAAAACGCATGCTCCGCCGGCCCCTTAACTGCTCACATGAAACCCAAGTAACTGACCAAAGCAGAGTGTTACACTAAAACAGTTAGGAGATAATCCGACTCGGGACAGCCTCTGACGTCACTAGTACTAAATTTGACGTTAGAGGCTCTATCTTAAGCTGAAAGCCTCTTAACGTCTGCTTCATAACGTCTTTACTGTTTGATGTTTGATTTTGATCGTCGCTGTGGGTTAATTTTAACGGTTTGGTTTAATAATAGAACGGTACCAACATACTCGTAAAGTAAAATTTAAATGAGGAAATTCGTCGTTTTTACATGTTTCTGTTCCTGGTTACCCCGTTACTGGATCGAGATGGTCATGTGGGCAGCAGCTCGATGTAAAGTCATCATCATCATTATTTCAGCCAAACTTCCACTGCTGGACATAGGCTTCCCCCAAGTATCGCCACATTGACCGTTCCCGGGCGACCAGGTCATCGATCCACCTAGTGGGTGGTCATCCAACGACGCAACGTCTTCCAGTTTGATGTAAAGTACTGGTACCGATTCAGGTGATTCCATAAGGTCAATTAGATGATGACAACTTTTAGTTAAAGAAGTAACTTTATCATTATTTTGAACGCTGAATAGTTATGAAAAATCTACCTGTTTATTTATTGCCCATTCAACAAATATCCTATTTAACAATGATATTTATCCTCTTTAGCACGATCAATTTACTGTTACTGTTACTTAATACCAAACATCTTCTAAAAATACGAGTACAAAAACCATATTCTCTGTAGTAACCTACCATTCACGTAACATCTCACATACAAATTCGTTCTTATAAAATAAGAAAAATCACAAACACTTCCACACGGCTTACGATGTCGAGGCTCATTCGCGTTCGTAATCTGCCACTCGTCAAATACTCCTCTAGATTTGAGGATAAAGAGGCTTATATTTGAACACTTATGTTAAAAATGGATGGGTGAAGATGTTGGAGGCTTGGGGAATTAAATTGAGTATTATTATTACGTTTCATATACTTATATACTTTTGATGTCCTTAAAATGAAGTGACTGCGAAGATGACAAGTAATCGAGAAATATGGATCAAAAAGACATTCTGCGCTGGCTCCAAATTAATTGGTACGAGGTTAGGAAAATTATAAGGTTAAATAGACAGCATTCAATTTTCCCTTTTTCTGTGGAAAAGTCGTTTTTCTACGATATATTTATCTAATAATTTATTTAGTTCTCCAACAAAGGATACACAGATGTACAAACGGTTCTTAGTGTATTCTTTCAAAGGACACTACACCATTAACAATGTAACTAGGAGTAAACACAGAACTTAGAAAAAAAAATAACATAGACCAAAAATAGAGGGTGTAAACACGTTAACCAAGCATTCTGTACATCAAACTAAATAACCCTACGATAAAATTATTGCTGAAAAATGCCTTTTTTTGGGGTGAACGTGTTACGTTTTACAATAAAACTTAAATGTAACACACCCAAAACATTGAGCTGCTGGATGGATTGAAAAGAGTGGAGAAGGATGAGGTGTTTAAAGTAAAAAGTTGTGAAAAAGTTGTAACTTTGACCCCCAATATCTCCGTAATTAGAAGGTTCCTAGATATGGTCTAGGACACAAAAAAATATCGCAATGTTGGGGAGAACAAGGGCCTTTCGGCTTCGTCAAGACTCTTTTTACAGCCTTTATCTGTATATTATAATTATGTAGAACGAGTACTTTCAATTTAAAATCTCTTCTATTTACGTTACGTCTACATCACACGCTTGTGATAGATCCTCTGATCTCTTGAATCACGCCAAACACACATCCCTCTATATCAGACAGCATATTAATTTAGCGGTACGCCCGTACATAAACCAATAGAAACCTCTTTACACAACTTACTTCCTATACTTACCATCTAGCAAATGAAGTACAACACTTATAAAGTACTTACGGGATTAAATCCGTGATTTTCTTTTGTTTCGGGGGTTTTGGTTTTGGGATCGGGGATTCCCGCGATCTTGATGCTTGCAACAGCGTATCGGGTGCTCGTAGAAACAAAAGAAAATCACAGATAAAATCCCGTAAGGAAAAACCGTGAAAGTCTAAAACAGTGCAAACGAAGTACAAAATCTTTAATATCCCACAATATCATAAAGACGCACAAAAGCTTTACACTTAACAAAACTTACAAGTATTGCACCAAACTTACTGGTGCAAGTGCATAGCACGTTGGCGACAAACTTGCAGTAACTTGGGTAATACTCAAGTTAAGTTGTACCAACAACTTGCTGTCGACTCGCTATTGTATAGTTTACAAGTTTGTTAATAAGGCGTTGATTGTTGAGGGCTTTGGAATTGAGTGGTAGTAGCAATAGTTTTGATAAGTACAATCATAACTGAAATCGAGAACCTTCAAAAGACGTCGCGGTAAACGGAATAAACTGAACTAGCACTTCGCTTGCGACTTTGGCCGCAAAAATTGTGATACCTCGGCTAATATGCATGATTTTTTTAATATTATTTATAACTTATAACACCCACGAATAATATGGCTACCTGCCAGTGAAAAAAATGTTGGAATTGAATCATGAGTTTTGGAGATTACACCCTACCTACAAACTTAAAACAAAACCTCTTTATTACAATTGTTATAAAATAGTATTGAGAGAATGACAGAAGAAAGCTGCACGTCTAAACCGTAACATAATATACATATAACGTCATGTTTCTGTTCTTCGAAGATACGACACAGGGAATCCTAGTGTGGAGTCCAGGGAATTTGTACAAACCTATCGCTTAAGGATCATTGTCTTCTGTACTAGCTTTTTATTATTGTACCTTGTTATGCGAACTGAATAAATTTTTAAGATGAAGCTACGTTTTGCCAGTTTTGTTTTCAACTCATATGATGGCTTGACATTGCACTGATGTAAGTGGGAGATAATCCGCCACGTGAGCGTAGCTTGTTGGAGGTTTGTCTTCGTATTTTTCGTTTCAGGATATGCTAGTTTTCTCACGATACCTATTTCCTACATCGTTTTAAGAAAGCAGAACATATTATTTCCGTATTAGGAGGTGAGTATTTTGCTTCGAACCATGAGCTAATCTCGATTCCTCGCAAGAATTATGAAAATACCAATAACACCATTTCATCTAAATCCGTTCAGTAGTTTTAAAACATCCATCCATCCGTACATCCATCCTCACACACTTTCGCACATATTATGTGAATAAGTAAAAAGTAATTAGGTTGAAAAGTGGTCTACCGTCAGTGAACTTGATAGGTGGTATCTTTCATCTCAGACTATTTTGTTACCGCTCCTTTTGCAACTTTACAAACTTATTCGTTGTCAAAATACTTACAATGAGATTCCATGACATCATAAAACTCAGTTGCGAGAAAACAATAGTATTGTATTGCAGCATTGAGTGACAGAATCGCAGTAACCTGGCGTCGAGGGAAATTTACATGCGAATGAATTGATGTATTGTGACTCGATTGAAACTTTGTTATATCTGGATACTATAAGAGTCGCAATGGAATCGAGAATGACGTGTTTTTAGAAAGCTCCATTTTTCACGTTGCGTTTTATGTGAGAATTTATGCACTCTTAAAAATAAACATTTTGTAAGAAAAGTATGGGAAGTTGTGTAGTAATCAGTGGTATGTGCATGTGATTCGAAGGAATGGGGAAGTTACGTGAGGAAAGTTCTGAGTATAAAGTAAAAGAAAGATGATAAGACAAGAAAGAGAGTGTTTGATGAGTTATAGTATGGAAGATGAAGACTGCACCGACCCTTTTGTTTTTTTTTTTAGGATGGGAAATCATCAAATGACTTCTCCCACTCTGGGCGGAGCGGGAGGGAGTGCCAGACTCTTACTGACTAAAACCCATCCATGTTCCTTCCTCGCCCTTTATGTTCCGGGGCCGCGGTATCTCTTTCGAATAGGCCCGCAACCCCGGCAGACTGCACCGACCCCAAATGAATTGGAATAAGGGCAAGAGATTGATGATGGGAACGGGAAGTTCCTCATCCTCTGTAGGACTAGGCGGGTTCTGTGTCTTAGGAGCTCCTGTGCGATATACAATTTGGGTAACGTCAAGTACGTTGTCTAGGTCTTATATGTCGCCATCTTTGCTTGTCATATCTTTACGACCCGAATGGCGCAGCGGTAGTGAGGCTGCCTTACGTTCTTAGGGTCCCGGGTTCGAATCCCGGTTCATTTGTTTCCGAGTCATGGATGTTTATATGCATAATAAGTACGTATTTACAAACAAAAGATATATACATTGTAGTATATCAACTAGCCTATTCCTAACTACATATGTTGGGGAAGATTTTAAGTTTGAACGTGTGCAGCATTTCACTTGGAGCGACTGCCTACCTACAGCCCAGTAACTAGACTAAACATCAACACTGGTGCAAATCAAGAATGTTACCCAGTATGTTGGGGTAGAGTTCCAGTTAAAGAAGTGTAGCTGAAAAACCAGTATTTTACATGAAGCAACAGCTTACCCATAGCACAGCATAGGTCCAATTGTGTAGACAGTTATGAGAACAGCCCTACTTTTGGACTAGCTCAAGACACTATTCTCAAACTACTGCAAGTTCAAAAAGCTAGAATCAACAGTGGAAACCACCAAAAAACTACCGAGGCAATGAACCGTGACGAAGTTCCAGAGAAACAATTTACCTGTCTTGCACTTAATCAGAAAAGAACAGCGGAAAAGTAGGAAAAACACGGACGGCCGATGGGGCCGAAAAGTTATGGAGTGCCGACCGCGAACCGGAAGACGGTGCGTTGGAAGACCACCCACTAGGTGGACCGATGACCTGGTGAAGGTTGTGGGAATCCGTTGGATGCGAGTCGCACGAGACCGGTCTATGTGGCGACACTTGGGGGAGCCCTATGTCCAGCAGTGGACGTTTTTCGGCTGAAATGATGAGATGAGGAAAAACGCCACAATAACCCTGCTTTACTTGACATTTTAACACAATTTTTGATGTACTTGAAAGAAAAAAGAGAAAGAAAACTCACGACCACGCGATAAGTACAACTTTCACCAAAAATTAAAAAAACAACTTCACTAAAAAAACTCAGTATAACAAATCATCGTTAACTTCACCTCATAAACTCATTTACACCTTAATAATGTGGTCAAAGGTGCTAAAATATTTAAGTAGTTCCAAAGAGTTTCATTGCAAAGATTACTGGCACATAAAAAACCTTCTTTTTGTTTATTTAATCAGCCGATGGGCGGAGGCACAGAGCATTGAAACGTCTACAGATGTCAGTATTAATCAAATTCGTGGCATGGAAAGTGTGTGGAGCTCACAACTTCTGTGAGTCAGTCAGTATTTTAATCAAATACGTCGGTGACACGCTTGGTTTGTATAAAAAATTTTGACAACGTAAGATGTAGTGCCTGTTGGACACCCGGCACGTTCAAGCGTTTTGAGACATTAAAAAATTCCATTCAAAATTCATCAGTGGCTACGGAGCCACTAATTATCGTCTTGCCACGTATTTCTATAGACGAGGCGCGGACAAGGCGCAGAGGGGGCGCCCTAGCGACTTTTAACGCACATAGAAAATACGAGGCGCGGGCGCGACGCCGGGCGCCACGAGAGAAAACAAGCGGTGTTCTCGACTGTCCCTCGTCCGCTCGCGCCCAGCAATGCCCGTGCGTCGTCTTAAGTTGTCTTTTCTATGTGCTTTACAACAGGGCGCAGACGGGCAAATGTCGTTTCCGCACCCGTCCGCGCCCTGCCTCTTTGTGTGCTTTGCGACGCGACGCTTCTATACATTTTGTATGAAAAAGACGCGGAAGAGACATATATCTGCGCCCCGTCTGCATCTTACGTCTTTTCTGTGTGTCTTGTGCTTTAGGGACGGCCCATTTAGCACATTCTGTACATCGCGATTCTCTCGTTCGTGGAGACGGTTCCACGAACGAGAGAATCGAGGCGTAGAGAATGTATGGCACGACGATAATTACGCCGCGATTCTCTCGCTCTCGCCCCGAAGAAGTTGAGACTGTGCCATTAAAGTGACCGCGAGTCCATACTCTCGTGAGGGAAACCAGTCACGCATAACGCAAGTTGGATCACCCTAGCAGTGGTCGCCAAGACATGTTTCTTGCTCTGTGGCCAAAAGGTTTTCGGGCACAAAATTAGAAAAGTTTCGTCCTTATTTTTACGCGAACAACCGTGTTTAGTGAGAAGTGTTTAAATATTTCGTTTGTTTAATAAACCATGACCTCGGTCCGCTTCCGAAGTGGCGAAAGATGTCGGAGACTAAATGTCATTACGGAATGTTATTTGAAGATTAATATGGGATGGATTTTATACATTAACGTTATTTAACTTTGGTGATAGAAACTTATTCTCTTTGTCTTGGATCGGTGTAGCTAGTTGTTGTCATCAACATCTTTATTGTTTTGTCTAACTATAAGGTAATTTTTAGCAGTGTGGCATACCTAACCAACAACAACAACGCTTTGCAGGGCTCTATTTCTGGTTGTTGACATTTTTCGGTTAATATGGTAAGTTTTCTTAAATGCTAATTATCTTTATGGCCTTTCCCACTTTGGTAGTTTGCAATGGTGTCTGTCTGACCGCTGTACCCGTTGACAGCGATGCTGATGATTTTTTGACGGTCTGCAATAGTTTTCTCCTATGTGTGTTTATGATTTTAAGTTTGGCTATAGTTTGTATATTATGTAAAATATAGTACGTATTCATAAAAAAAATAACTTTATTCCGTTTTCAAATTACATTTCACAACTTAAAATGCTAATGACCCGTCCGATACTTCCAGCTCAATCGCTCAACTAACAATTTCTTTCATTCACAACAGCGTACAGCCGAACACATCTGCACATAATAACCTATTCAGAACTATTCCAAACGACTACAAGAGCAAGGCAAGCCGATTTCCATACTACTATGAATTGTCTTGTTCGATATGACACGAGTATGTATAAACCGCACCTGGCTGATGTGATAACTGGCTTAGTTTCTGATTGTTATTTTCATTGTTTGTATGTGTGTGTAGCTTTGTAAGTAAGCGGTTTTGACATTACATAATATTAAGTTTGTGTACCCCAATGGGGATTGGTTGGGGTGTATAGGAAGCCTCTTCGCTAGTTACGGTTTTTAAATCCCATAATTTAAGGAGACGAACTCGAGGACATTATAAAACATATGACATACGGGTATTTATCACGAATTTACCTTTAATTTAATCCCGACGTTTCGACCGGATTGCACCAGCCGTGGCCGCGGGGAGACTGAAGTATTGGAGGTACCGCGACAGCAAAGTGAAGGCGTTTATTCAACTACAGTCTTCTAACAGTGTCCGTACATTGAGGCGATTGCACTTGACGAGTACACTTTAGTGATCACTGGATTCCACGCTGAAGAGAGTTTGAAGCCTTCTTCTTAATCTCAATCGGTTCCCGAACCATTGTCTTATAATAGTGCTTCTCATGGGCAAGGATTCGTGACTAAATAATATCAGCTGCTCGGGTCGATCTTTAGGTTAAGCCGTGCTTGCCTAGGTTGGTCTGTGGATGGGTGGCCACCCTTACATACCGAGTTTCCTCCGTGCCTCGGTTAAGCTGTTGGTCCCGGCTGTCATTTGTCCATCTTTGACAGTCGTTACAGGTAGTCAGTTTCCTAAAAAGTCTGACGCCGGTCTTACCAAGTGGTATCGTATTTCCCAGTATTAACTGGGTTGTGGAGGTCAGATTAAAATCATACATCAGACAGTCGCTCCATGTAAAATACTGGTATTCAGCTGCATCCGGCTAGACTGGAGGCTGACCCCAACATAGTTGGGAAAAGGCTTGGCAGATGATGATGAATTTGACGAGACCAACCTAATTGCAGTTGTTAATTTAACCAACCACGTACGAGTAAATAAAGGGTGTAAAAGACTCATAACAAAGCCAAAAAGCACTTGTTCTCCGGTCTTTGCGATCATTTTGTTGTTCTGGACCGTACCTGAGAACCTTATAATCCGACAAGCATTTTTTTAAATACATGTTTTCATTTGAGATTTTTACTTGAAACACCTCCACGACCCCCATACTATTCAATCCATCCACCAACACAATGTTTTAAGTGCAGTACATTGAGTTTTATCGTAAAACGTGATTTACCCCCAAAAAAAGTAGTTTCCCAGTTGATTGTTGAGTAAAGTTACTTAGTTTGATGAACAAAATGCTTGGTGATGAGTCTGTTTACATGTATAAAGAATGGACTCTTCCATTAAAACAAAAAAAGCTAACACACTACATTGCAAACATTTTGTGAATCAACCCTACACGGCACACAGACAGTATTCGCGTCTATACCTACCACTAAAGAAACACGATGTAAATCCTCATTCAGAATTTTAAAAAGATTTCTTTCTTTAGCACCGGGTACCTACATATAAATTGACCGTCGGTTCAAGCCTACTATAACTCTACTGACTTCTCACGGTTGTAAAATAAAATACCAATTTTCTTCGATTAATAGTACTATTATTAATCGAAGCCAATTTTCAAAACGATAGTGTCTATGTAAACCGTTCCCCTATTTTAAGTGCCAAACATGCGACTCCGTGGCGCAACGGTAGCGCGTCTGACTCCAGATCAGAAGGTTGCGTGTTCAAATCACGTCGGGGTCAAAGTTGTCTTTTTGTTATTTCCTTGTCCACGTTTTTTTTCTGTTTAACAAATTTTTTTCATTTGTTGTCTGGAATAAACACAAGAAAGTTAAGGAAAAATATGATTCATGCATTCATGTTTGTTAGGTATCTTCTCGAAAAGTGACATTTACAAAGAAACGGATTATTATTCCAATTTTCCTTGTAATATTTGAGTATCACTCTTAAGTGTTACTCAAACTCATACAAAAACGTTAATATTACGGAATGCCCTTAAACAGGAGGGCTCTGAAGTGCTAAGCAAATATCTTCAGGGGTATCTTATTTAGTTCCAATATACCACCGTAGAGGGGAAAACACACAACTCGTGGACATAATAACGAGAGTAGGGTAGTCAGTGCCATCTTGATAGTTTTGTTTATGAGAATATATCAGATTTTTGTGGACTCAATCAAAATCAAAGCATTTATTTCAAGTAGGCCAGTTACAGGCACTTTTGAATTGTCGAAACAAAAATGAACATTTAAAGTAGCTACAGTCCCAGTCACAAGACATAAAAACTGTGAAAGTACTGTAGTTGCCCATTCCCTAGCGTAGATCTCTATGGAGAAGAACGGGCAAGAAACTCCATGGACACTCTTTTAAATCAAAATATTGTTACAAAATCTTGGTTACATCATTCATGTTGAGATGGTATATTATGTGAGAACAATGTAGCAAGATGTGCACGTTAAAAGTGTCCATAGCAAAACAAAAATAAAATACAACTCAAAAACTAAATAATTCAAATAAACCATGGCGACTAAGAGATGACCAGTCACAACTGACAGCGCCCGTTCACGAACATGACGCATGGATCAGCACCATTCAGCTCAACCATTTTGAAGGGAACTAAATGGTCCGACACACGCGCCACCATCAGCGAGACATTTGAGAGAGCATGACATACTCTCAACCGCCAGGGCACATTCAAGTCAAGAACTGCCGTAGGTTTCCAGTGAATGATAGCTTATTAGTACATAGTACTCACACAATATAGGCTATGCGATTATATAATACTAACATTGAATCTATACAATGCAAAGATAAGTTTGTACAATCTTCAGCAGCTCCACCAATACCATTTAATGCTATCAATTTTTGCGCCCCTGTCCATGTGGAGCAGGACCAGCATTAAGCCAAGCATTTTTATCAGCGATATAATCGCTCAACTTGTAATATGCTTGTTTACATAGTGTGCGTGACTGTCATTAGTATGTAAGTATGTATTTTATTGCTTTGTCATTTCTGATTCTTCTGATTGTTAAAGAAAAACATTGTGCAGTGTGCGCACAGTCGTAGCTTGTGTATGACTATAAATTAATGTAACCAATGAAATAAGTAACTGCCTCCTTGGCCCCGGGTTCGATTCTTGGGTCAGTCAACGTGCTCCATGCTGAGATAGGAGCCTGTTTGTATTGTCTTTGTTTTTTTTTGTGATTTTGTTTTTTTTTCTCACTATGTTTTTTTTATTAGTGTTATAATCACAACTTAACCATTTTTTTTTTATGTTTGGTTTTGTCGGGCTAATAAATGGTTTTTCTTTCTCTTGGGTTTTGCTATCAGGAATTTCTCAATAGCAGCCACGATGTGTGGAATTATTCTCTATTGATGGCAATAGGCTCTCCTCCTATTACATGTGACTTAAAATCATGAAAACTTGTAATATTGTTGTTATTAATTAAACTGTTATGTACTTAAACTGAAAATAATAAAACAAAAAAAAAATAACAGGCGAAATGTGGGTGTACTATTAGGTACACCTCTGTCTAACACTTCAAGCATTACAGGCGTGATGTTATCATCATCTGCCTAGCCTTTTCCCAACTATGTTGGGGTCGGCTTCCAGTCTAACCGGATGCAGCTAAATACCAGTATTTTACATGGAGCGACTGTCTATCTAACCTCCATAACCCAGTTAATACCTGGTAATACGATACCACTTGCTAAGACTGGTTGTCAGACTTTTTGGGCCACTGACTACCTGTAACGACTGCCAAAGATGGACAAATGACAGCCGGGACCAACAGCTCAACGTGCTTTCCGAGGCACGGAGGAAATTCGGTATGTAAGGTTCACCCATTTACAGACCAACCTAGGCAAGCGCGGCTAACCTAGAGATCGGCCCGAGCGGCAGTAGTAGTAATGACGTCCTTATCTTAAATTTTGCGGCCCCGACTTTTGATATTTTGATTAGAACATTAACTACTCCAGTGTTTGTACAAACACATGAAACTTAGCTAGTTTTGAATTCATAAGACTTCAGAGATCTTTGCAGTTTGTACAATTTCTTCCTTTTTATTTTGACTGCGCTTGAAGCAAGAACTAAAATTTCAAAAGTAAACTGCACAAGGATTCATCCAACGAATTGCAATGAGAATTTTGAAGCAAAACTTTTAAAATGCTTTCATCCTCTATGTACACAAAAACTATGAATAAAGTCGTCTGGCAAAACTAGCCGCATTATTCTTAGTAAAATTCCGAGTAATAAAGTTGCCTTTTGGTATAGTGGTCGCAATCGTAAGAAGTCTTGAGTTTTGGATTCCGGAGTTCTAAATGGAATCTGGACCTTTGACCGGTTGACGGCAATTGGTTTTTAAAAAGATCAAAAGTGAACAAAATCGGGGTTCTAATTAAGGTCTAAAAAGTTGGCGATGTAAAATCAGCGGAATTAAAAAAAACACCGAAATTTGTTGCTTTTTTTGTTGCTAATTAGTTGCTAAAAAACTTTTTTGTTGCTCCACCAGATCACGAAAAATCAGCAATAACGCTAACTTTACATTATGATAGCGTGGAAATCAGTGGATGTGGAATGATCGATCAAGCGAATAGGGGTCAATTTGTTGCTAATTTGTTGGTAAAAGATGCTAAAGAAAAAAAAAACATAAAATTGCTTTTTTTTATGTATGCCAAAATAAATAATGTCCACGCCAGCTTAACTCTCGAGTTTTCCGTGGAAAAATTATAATAAAAATTTTTGCTGCTCATACTGCAGCTAGTACAAAGAGTCAGCAATCGCCAGCAAGTAGCCAGCAAGCATG
The DNA here is from genome assembly GCA_950022955.1 of Xestia ashworthii. Taxonomy (NCBI): domain Eukaryota; kingdom Metazoa; phylum Arthropoda; class Insecta; order Lepidoptera; family Noctuidae; genus Xestia; species Xestia ashworthii. The sequence continues at coordinate 19,357,470 of OX465565.1, read as the reverse complement.
GTAAACTGATGTTATTTGCTCAGTCTTTCTTTGCATAGGGCAGATCAGGAATAAACAAACACAATTTTGATTCAAATTTTCCAAACTTCTAAACTAAAATTATAAAGCGGAAAGATTTGATTTTTGTATGTTTGAATGTTTTTTGTTTGTTACGATTTTTTCAAGAAGTACTCAACCGATTTAAAAAGTTCTTTCACCAATAGAAAGCTACATTTTTACCAAGTGTCATAATTTATAAATTATGTTGATATTAAGCAAAATGGCCGAGCTATCACAGCTTTCGCGGACAAAGTCGCGGTCGAAGTGCTAGTTCTGTATGAAATCCCTTCTTAATAGTCCACAGTACTCTCAGTCACACAATACGTAACATTAATAAACAATGTAGCCAACATCACAGACTCCCGGCTGACACAAACGCCGACATAATATCCTAAGTACGCATAACCAATCTTGGGCCGCAGTGAGGAACATGCGGGCCGCAATCCGAATACAAATAGGGTGGACATGGGACGTCGACGTAGTTGGGAGGTGGATGAGGCAAGCAAAGGGGGATAGGAAAGGAAGCATAGGAGAATAGAGAAAGAGGAAGAACATAGACATATTGAAACCACCTGTCAAACTACAGAACGTCGGCTTATAAATTTGCAGCGATGTAAGAGTAATTTTAAAGAGGCGGCCTCTTTGTCGACATCATTGGTAAATCCTCGTGGAAGATAATGTGCGTAATAAACACGGTTTTAGGCTTTCACGGTTTAAAACTAAACTTATATTCTCACTTACGGGATGTCGAGTTCCAATAGTGCGCGTAGCAAAAGACAAAGAAAGATGGTAGACAGATTTGTCTGCTCCTATTAATTTATTTTCCATCAACCCGCATTCTCCAGTCAACCCGTGATCATGGCGCTTGCAACAGCGTCGAAATATCGGGAGCTCAAAATAATAAATATTCATAGAAGATATCCCGTAAGTGACAGTTTAATGTGCGTATCATCCAAAATGTTATGATTGGATGCACCTTTGGATGAATGGATGTTCAGCTTGTGGCAGTATAGACACAGGTTTTTCCTACTCCTCCGCTATTCTATTCTGAATAGTTTCGTTGCGGGATCCAAGATTTTTTTTTTAATTTTTTTTTTTAATTTAAACTGTAAACCATTTATTTGTAAAAATGCTACATACAATTATAAATTAAACTAAACTAACTTAAACTTAAAAAATGGCGTCAAAAAGAAATATAAAAGAAATACAAATATCCAAGAAATTTAATGATCCAACGACATCATTTTCTCGGCGCTTGTCTTGTGGTCGCCACTGTTGGTTCTGGCTTTCAGGAGTTGCAGTGATTTAGTAGGTACAGTGTGGTGGGCTTGCCCAAATAAAAAAAAAGTATAGATACAGGCAATGTTGGAAAAGAAATATACAAGAGTCTGTAAAATATTGTGGGCACACTTAAACCCCGACATAACTTAAGCTGATTGCCTCAACCCACTACTTAGAATAAATTTCTTACTACGCACTTAGAACATGACAAGCACAAAACAGTACACCTTCAAAGATAAATACGGCTCAGTCTATACATAAATAATAGACCCGACGTCCACTACAAAGAAAAAACCTCGCCCAAGCCTTGACAACACATCCAGAAATAGTACATCCATGTCATCGATTCAAGAATTATGACCGCCTCCATGGTCCACTCAATTATTCATGAACTCCATTCTAACAACGATAGAACATCTTTTTTATATCACTATATTATTATATATTTTTTACATATTCCCTTGAGGGAAGTGTAATTCGATAATAGTATAATCTTACTGTTTTGTGAAGTCTTCAGATTTTCTTTGGGTCTTCGTGAGTGCTATACGACCCTTACAGTTTAGGTTATTTCAATTCTTGTTTTGTTTTGTGTGTTTTGTCTTTTGGATGTAAAGCTTAATCCGAATTTGATATTTTGTTTCCTTTTCTGTATTTTTGAGGCAGTAACTAAACTAGAAGATATCTTTCTGGGTTGTTTCCTATAAGTAAGTACCTACATTTCGTGGTCCTACTTTATTATGGAATAAAAAGTGGTGGTCTAACGACAACCTTCAACCAGTGAGCCTTCTTTTGACACAGTTAGCTCAGTGAATAAGGGGTTGGTTACTGCGCTGCGTGTTGCTGGTTCGGTTTCGGCATGGAACAAATTTTGGAATGGCCTACAAATGTGTTCATCTATGTTTGTGAATTTAAATAATTTTAAAGACACCCACAATATATGTGGGGAAAGGTTTAAAAAAAAACCACTGCTGAAAATAAATATGCACAATTACGTGATTTTTCGCAGTTTGTTTCGATCAATTTAAGCCAAGTTACGCATCTAAAGACTCATTTCCTCTCGTGCCCTGGTTCGAGGATACAAGTTTGGGTAGTAATTATGTTAAGTTAACACTAAAGCTACATTTTGGACATTATCCATCGGTAAAGTTTGCTTTCCTAATGCGAAAAGTCGCATCCCCATATTGTGGATTTGCAATAAAATTGAAGATGTGCTACATTTGCTGATGGAGTGCGTTAAGAACAAAAATGAAAGAGAATCGTTGATTATAGAGTTTAAATTTAACATTCTGGACGTTGGGCTAATCCAAATCATTTTAGGAAACCCCACATCAACGATTGCAAAGAGGTTGTGTGGCTTGGTGAAGATAATTAATCAATGATTCCAAACATAGTAAATAAGTATTCCTAATATTTATGTAAATAGGTAATACGCTACGATGGGGTTGGCATATCCATGTGGATAAAAAACCCCCTTTTAAATACAAGAATAAAAAAAAGAAAACAAGAGTCCCAAATTACATTAAAAATCTATAAAAATACCTAAATTCTACTATCCTAATATTCCAAAAATACGGATATTTTATCACAGTAAGTACCCTGATTTATCCCAAGAGACATACCGAATTTTCCTAAGTGTTCTATGATTGGGAAAAAAATATATGGAAATAGTTCCCGTGAGTAATGTCTTAAGTGGTAGCTTTGGACCATGATTACCTTTTATCGTACTCGTTTTGCAATTAATTGAGGTATGGTAAGGGGTGGCTCATCCATTAAGTTGAAAGGAACTTATTATGTGGACTGGATTAAATTTTTCCTGATAATATAAACGTAAGCATGTGAAGAGAATTTGTTTTGAGCAATGTATTCGTTTTGAGAAAGAGATAAAGTGAGGAGTCAGTAGAATCAAATCAAATCATATTTATTTGTGAAACACAGGTTTTAAATAAAGTTCTTATAATCTTAGAAAAGATACTGTGTTTCTTTCCCATTAAAACTCTTTTCAAAACCTATACGATGTTCACATTTTGTCTCTGGACTTCACCAGCAGTAACGAGACGCCATCTTTTGGCTGTCATGCATCGTACGTAAACGTCAAAGCCCAAAGCAAATGACACTTCTTAACGGACACCAATCGGAACGCACGCGCAACTTCACGACCGGCTAATAAGAATTCAAAATTCTAACCACCTCCGCGCGTGATCATAATATCGTCTCATCTATATTTGTGAACCCTAGCCCCATCGCCAGCTCATGTACATTCAAAAGGTCAAAGTTCAACGAGTGTCAGTTTGCAGTCAGAGGTACGTACTTTGCACATACGAGTATCTTTACTATTGGCTGCCTAGATCAAAGTGAACATCTTATTTTTATCGTGTAACTCGTCAGACCTCTCATCCAGGTCTTCCCTGTGTAGCAGAATGCCATCAGGTGCGGATGCTACATACTGTAACCCATATTTTTGTGAATCTTGCCCATGTCTGCATTGCCACCATAGTCAATCTGCTTAGCCATGTAATTGTATAATCAGGTTATAACTTCACCACTAGACTTCTACGCAGGCCTCATAACTGTGAGGGACCATATCTATGAATTTTGGGCTCTAGGAATACGTGTTTCTTCGTAGTAGTGAGGAAGAAATGAACATAAAATAACACGCCTGTCTGGATTCAAACACACAAGCTACACTTCATAGGTCAGGCCGTTACCGCTGGCCCGCCACTGTCAAGTACAGTCCACACCACAAAAAAGTTCAACCCAAAATTTGGTCAATCGGTTAGTGGAAACTGATTTGTGATTCGGTTGCAAGATGTGACCCATTCATACTAACTAACTAACGAACAAGGCAAGTTAAGTAAAAACGTATAAAATACCAAAAGAGAAACAAAACAAAAACATCTATGCCATCACAAAACAACCATCACACATTAGCAGAGGAATCCTTTGAGCTGATTAAACCCATTGCATTTTTAATTTCACATTCCACATTTTAGTCAGTAAAAAATAATTTCATTTGCTTCGTATTTTCATGAGGACCGAAGTCTCGAGGGATGTGTTTTAATAACACTTTAAAGCAGTGAGCTTTCGGTCTAATTGCTGAAAAGTTTTGAGCTGTTATAGAGCCGTATGGTATTTTTAATTTTGAATATTATGCTTCGTATGTATGTGTCACCGTAAAATTGTCAAATTCGTTATATTACAATATAACGTGTATCTCTCTAGCGATATTGTAAAGTCTCGAATTATTGTCAACTGAACATACGGAAGTATCTCTTGCCCCCATAAACGGGACTTGGGGCACCCCCCCGTTAGGTTAGTTAGGTTCCTTTAAACCCTGCACCCGGAAATAGGGGCCCCGCGAAGCGGGGCTCCGTCGACTACGCTTTTTAGGGGAATATGAAGTGTTTTAAGGTTAGGTTATATTAATCGATATTTCTCAGGAATGGTACAGTATCTTTTCATGAGAGTGGTACCACTGGGCAAGGAGGACCCCTCCTTCTCTCCACACCGCGTGAGTTGACTACCATCGCATGCATTACACGAAAAATAATGCGTTTTATTGTAAGCAGTATGTTCATTTGACAATAATTCGAGACTTTACAATATCGCTAGTGATATTACAATATAACGTATTTGACAATTTTACGGTGACATATGCATTTTTTGAGAAAATGGCTGCAATTTGATTTTGTGCGTGTGTTTTTGGGGTACAGTTTTAATTTCTATTTTATTTAGCTAATAATTTTCATTTTTGGTACTTTAGTAGCAATTTTTGACAAGGCAGGCTTTTTTCATATGTTTGGTATTTGAAAAGATTGCGAAATTCGATAGTTTGTCAAGTAGCTCCGCACTAGCACACAAGTTCTACAACAAGCCGTACAGCGGCCGGTTTGAGGATTCTATTAACGGCATAGGCTCTACAGATAAGATCTACAGTAGATGTACAAGCAGCTATAGCGCCGCTGTACCCCCAAAAGAGGCCCACGTAGTACCGCCTGGGTTTACAATGTGTCTACAGTGGTTGTACAGAGGTGTTAGTACGGCGCGCTCTACCGCTCGCACCCTTTGTAGCACCCTTGGATCTACAAAGGTGCTATGCGAGCGGTACAGTGCGCCTCAGGATCTAAAATAAGTTCTTGTAGCGCGACTGTAGAGCTCGATTCGTATTTTAGGTGTTAGTACGGCGCACTCTACCGCTTGCATAGCACCCTTGGATCTACAAAGGTGCTATGCGAGCGGTAGAGTGCGCCTCGGGATCTAAAATAAGTTCTTGTAGCGTGACTGTAGAGCTGGAACCGTATTTGAACGCGACTGTATCTCTGAAATGAACAAAACTAATTGAAATTTTAACTTATGAGTGATTGATGGATGAATTGGAAAATAAACAACAGTAGTGTTGATTTTTCCTTTTATGTATGCAAAATACCAGTGCGGGTGCCACTGTATTGTGAATATATACATTATGTTCTAGCTAAAATTCTCACGCGCCTGCTGTTTATGCAGTTTTTGGATAAAAAGTACATTTGATTAGAAGGTTTGAATTTTTAATTTAGTTTATTTAAGACAGTTTGGTTATCTAGGTAGTTTGTTTAGAATCCTGGGTGAGAAAGAGTGACGTGAATTCGGTTTTTATACATATCTTATGATGTAAATTAAATTATAAAAAATCACAAGAACTGTTTTTATTAAAAACTCTAATGGCGTCTCGGTTACAACAGCCTTCAGAGTTTACTAGAACCATTCTACCGGTTAAGCCGCTAGTATCAACCATTGTAGACCTTTTAGTTCTATGATGGTGGTATTGACTCTCTATTGTACTCTTCTAGGTCTATATCGGTAATTAATACATCTTTTTAAGAGTCTAAGGTGGTACAACGGATTATTGTAACTCCGTTGTACAACCTGTTTCTCTGCTGTAGATATACGGCCGAATACTGAAACGTCACTCAAAATTTAAGTAACACTTATATTTAACAGATACTCAAAAATGACGTTTGGCCATACAAAATTGTAAGTTTAGGAGCTTCTCAAATGTTAAGCAGCTCTTACATTTTGAGTGACGTTTCAGTATTCGGGGGATAGAGTTACAAATATGCTATATACCACCTAAAGCGCTTTAAAGGAAGCTTGTAACTCCATTTAAACACTTTTAACTATTATAGCCCTGTTGTACGGCTATTGTACTACCTGCCTGTTAAAGAGCGATTGAAAACGCTACTGTATCACTTAAGTATTATACTAAACCCCTTGAACGGCTATTATAGAACCTTCAGGTTGTACCGAAGTGATTGAAGCAGCTTGTGTGCTAGTTGGGCTGTTTATTGTAACTACAGAAAAGTCACAATATAACGGTCGAACAAGTTATTTGGGATAGATTTTACAACGTAATTTGTAGGTTAAACTTTAAATCAAATAGCTTGTTTGACCGTACATTCCTTGTTGGCAAAATCTTAGTCTACACTAATATTATAAAGAGGAAAACTTTGTTTGTTTGTTTGTTTGTTTGGTTGTAATGAATAGGCTTAAAAACTACTGGACCGTTTTTAAAAATTCTTTCACCATTCGAAAGCTACATTATCCACGAGTAACATAGGATATATTTTATCCCCGTACTCCCACGGGAACGGGAACTATGCGGGTGAAACCGCGGGACGTCCGCTAGTAGTATATAAAATTAGGATAAATATATAAAATACTGCCAGAAAACTAAACATCACGATATTACGACAGCAAATAGCCTTGAAATGAAACGAAATATAAGAACAAAACACATGATATGTTAACCCATTTCCTGCAACACAAGGCCATCAATACATTGACAGCATTCAAAATTTCGGCTATAAGAAAATATTTCTCGTCCGTTCCACTTAACGTAACGAATCATTAACTTCTAACAACCCGTCAAATAATCCAAGGCCGACAGTTAAGCCAGAACCGTTGACAGACAATAAATATTAAAGGCATTAATGTAGTTTTTCGCGTGACCCGTTAACTGGCAACACCCAAACAAATAATAAAATAGTTAGTGTATTATAAAGTTTGAGTCTTATTGGTTTAATGTTGGAATTTTATGGTATAACGGGCATAATGGGTCTTGAAATGGTGCTAAGCATAACTTGTAAAACACGCTTCACGAAACCACTCGCCTATTCTTTTTAGTTTTTGTTTGTTGAGCATTTCCATAGGACCTTCTTGTTACGAAAATGTAGAAAGAAAATTAATTAGAAATTAACTTTAAACACCCCATGAACCGCATGTTTGCACGTTTGTTTGATGGTTTTAGTTTCCAAAAATAAAATTAATTCAATAATATTTAAATCGTTTGGGTTTCACTCTGGGGCCGTGAGATCCGAGTGCTCACATCCATTTTAAGGAAATTTCCAAACGCCTAGTCGTCGCATCCTGTGCCCCAAGGGCTGGTTTTTACCTTAGCCAGAAGTGTTGCTTGGGCACATTACCAGGTAACAGTCGTTTGTTGTTTGTTTATTTAATAGTTTTCTCAATGATAATTAAATCAGATCAAAGCTATTCGACCCATCACAAAGACATGATCAACGCTTTTATAGACTCAGTCTTTTACACCCCGTATACGTGCAATGTCACATCAAAACATCATAACTTAAAATTCAATAGATGCTTTGGTAACAGCTGTTGGGTATTATGCGGTCGACATCCAAGATTTTAAACCAGTATGCGACTGGCACATTACTCACAGAAACGATGGCTGCTAGCTAGCTGATGGGCTCAAATAGTTAGCGTACGGTAAGGTACAGTGTTCGTAAGAGTTCTATAAGGAGGACTAATGATTTGGTCATTAACAGGAATACGATGTATGCGGGAGGAAAACGATATGTCATGGTGGAAATGCTTGCGGGGTCCAGTAGTGGATGCAATATATCTGAAAGATAGTAACTAGTCAGTTTAGCGTAGAAGAGTGGAATGGAGTATATAAAATGGGAAACAGAAAACTTAAGCAGAAATTTACGTCCCAGACCACCTCCCTGTATACCAGCAGGAGTCGGGATATATCTGGTTTTCGTAACCGTCTGACTGTCTTAGGTCTTGAGTTCGAACCCAAGACATGCACTTCTGATTTTTCGTATTCTTGTGCGATTTGTGGATCACTTGCTTCGGTGAAGGATAACATCGAGAGGAAACCAGCATGCCTGAGAGATATTTCTCGACGGCATGTTTAGCCAAGTTAAAGGGGCCCATACGAACCAAACGATAAACGAAGAAATACCTTCTATTATATGAGTCTTTGACACAAAACATACGGGTGAAATGTGGAAACGGAAATACACATTAGTGGCACGATAGATGCTGGAAAATATTACAGTGAAAAAGTTCTCAGAACTGACTTTTGAATTTTAAAATAAAAAGCGAATTTTAACCATGTCGTTAAAATTTTAATTAAGTTCAACTGATGCATAAACACTGCAAAATGTCGTAATTTGAAAACTCGTTGCGCCAGATGTTTCAAGAATTAACATTTTTCTTTTAACTGTTTGTAGTTTGAGGCAGTTAACTTGTAGTGTACTTGTCTTTCATTAAATAGTAAGCGACAATTTTAAGAGAGTCTAAAATGGGGTAAAACAGAAACGAGGACAGACTATGATAAAAGTTTCTGCTTTTTTTTCTTTATCGTGTGGTTAGTGCCTTTCCTAAACCCATCGATGTTCCTTCCTCGCCCTTTATGTTCCGGGGCCACGGCATCTCTTTCGAACAGTCCCGCAGCCCCGGCAGGCTTCGGCCCTTGCGGGCCCCTTCTTTTATGCTGACATCTCTTTGAGGCGCGCGTGGAACACGAACGCGCCGTTGACACGGCCTGTCGTCATAAGACGGACGGACGGCTAGATAGCCCATAGCTCACCGTCCTCAGGACCCGATGCCCGGTGCGTCTCGTGGAGCACACGGTGGAGGTTTGCCCCGCGTAGGCGGAGCAACGCCGTGTCCTCGAAGCGGCGATCGGTGGCGGTAAACTCTCGCGTCCGGCCCTGGTTCAATCTATGGTCCGGAGCGAGACGGAATGGGAAGCCGTCACCTCCTTCTGCGAAGCAGTCATGTTAGCAAAGGAGGTGGCGGAACGCGAGAGGAAGAGAACCTCTCGCCCCAGCCGTGTCAGAGTTTAGCCACCCATGGGTCTCTTACTTGCTTTACACGCCGTCGAGAAATATCTTCCAGTAATGCTGTTTCCTTCCGATGTTTTCCTTCACCGAAACAAGTGATTATCATAAAATACGAAAAATCGGTTTATTCCGAACCTGACCCTGAAAATTGTTTGGAACGTAACCCTTTTCCTGACCTGACCCAACGTACAGCTCATAATCTGACCCGAATTGCGATATAGATCCGTTTCCATGTATTCTCGTTTTTTCGCTCGCTTGTTGATTCTTCAAACAAATTGATAAGTTACCTTAGAAAGAGTAGTTAGGATTTCGGGTTAGCCCTACAAGTACGTAGGAATCGATAGGACTCGATAAGATAAATTAGACAGTTATTCTCGATAAAATGAGTTTTTATGGAGTCAAAAACTCATTTTATCGAGAATGATGTCAAATTTATCTTATCGAGTCTTATCGATTTCTACGTACTTGTACTGCAGGTTCGGAATAAATCCACAAAACAGAGGTGCTTAAAAGTGTATCATTCTATATTTTCATCATCATCTGACTAGGCTTCTAGTCTAATTGGATGCAGCTGAATACCAGCCACCACCACCAGTGCCGTCACCAGCTGTATTATTTTATATTTTAAGCCCGTTTTTAATAATGCTGTCCATGTACAGTTCTATCTTCTCTCTTTGAGTTGACAAAACACTTTATAATTTTAATTCATTTTACATCAATTACTTTTAGGAAAAAATTAACTCCGTCCGGTCCGTAACAATAATTATCTTCATTATTTTGTATGTTATTCTTCTTCATAAACAAAGAAATACTTTCCCGGAGATTTATACGAAATCATTTTAAATTCTATTAAGTTGAAATCACCCCTAAAATTACAAAACCTGTCTTTACGATGTATAAAACTTCAGATTTCACGTAATGAAACAACGCCTGTACAGCTATGAATAATATTTGGTACAGACGGACTACTTTGGTGAATTACTTTACTGCCTGTTGGCCTTCTATTGCTGAGCATGAGGCCCTTTTTTATTCGGATGGGAAATCATCATTGACCCCTTCCACTTTGAGCGGAGTGGGAGGGAGTGTCAGACTTTTACTGACTAAAAACCATCCAAATTCCTTCCTCGCCCTTTACATTTCGGTGCCGGGGTATCTCTTTCGAAGAGTCCCGCAGCCGAGCATGAGGCCCTGGGTTCGATTCCCAGACCGGAAAAAGTGTTATTGAGTTTTTCGATTAGCAATTTTTTAGTAGCAGCCACGGAGTCTGCATTGGTACCCGGTCAATAGTAATAGGCTCGACCCATATTACTTGGGGCATAAACATAAATGGCAAAATGTGGGTAAACTAAATTAAGTCCATCTCTACCTATTTTAAAACCATACTTCTGATATAAAGAATTTGAATTATGAATTATGCCCTATTCACAAACTCAGGCAAGGCGACATGACGGTTAGCTATGGGCTAGCTGACGGTTAGCTATGGGCTAGCTAGCCGTCCGTCCGTCTAATGACGACAGGCCGTGTCGACGGCGCGTTCGTGTTCCACGCGCGCCTCAAAGAGATGTCAGCATAAGGGGAGGGGCCCGCAAGGGCCGAAGCCTGCCGGGGTTGCGGGCCTGCTCGAAAGAGATACCGCGGCCCCGGAACATAAAGGGCGAGGAAGGAACATGGATGGGTTTTAGTCAGTAAAAGTCTGACACTCCCTCCCGCTCCGCCCAGAGTGGGAGAAGTCATTTGATGATTTCTCATCCTAAAAAAAAAAGGCGACATGCGTCAAGAGCCACGCACTTGCTATGCCCTTTGTGAGCGCGTCGCGAGTCACATCCAGTGGGTCGCGACATTTTTTTTTGACAGGTTTTTTTTTTAAATGTTACATCACCATACTTAGATAGGAGCCTTTTAATTTTGTACAGCACAAATTCTGTTTGTATTTTGTTTTTGTTTTTTAATGATTTTGTTATTTTTTTTTCACTATGTTTAATTTTTTTTTGTTTTATAATCACAATTCAATGTAAGAAAGAAATAAATGCTTTTTCTTTCTTTCTTACATTTTCAACGCAATTTCATTCATGTCCGCAAGTCCGCCCACAGTCAGAGTCGTAAGAACGAGAAGCTTGTGGCCACAGAACATAAAAAACAGTAGAAATCGCATGGCGCTTTATTAGTATCGGAACCACCGTACCCCAAACCAACACATAAACAGGTTAATTGTATTTCGTAACACTGAAAAAAGCGTGGTGTGATTGGTTATTTAATAATGAATGAAAGTAAGTATTAGATTAGTTTACGTTTATTTGAAAATAAACCTTAAGAATATGTGGATAAAGTGGTTTATTATCTAATCTGTTTACGTATTAGATCATAGGAAATAGTTTCACAAGCAAGTTCTGCTACTCACCGCTAGATGTCATGTCACTAAATGCATTTAATAAAACTTTATTCCTTTAGAAATATGATTGATATTTCCGTAACGAGCTCATTACTATTTGTGTGCTATTCGTCCTGTTTTAGGGTTGTAACACTGCCGTTGCCTTATTTATCGACATTGTGATTTATTTTTAAATAAAATACAGGATTCGATAAATATTATTTTAAAATTTCAAAATGAAATAAGTACATAGGTTTGAAATCAAGTGTTATAAATTTATAACAATGCTTATGATATAATATAGAAAGAATAGTTAAGAATTTATTGTTCTGTTAATACTGCCATGTTAAACTACTGATTGATTTCGAAAATAAATTATACTATTTGGTAGAAAGTCGCTTCAATCCATTTTTCTTTTCTGTCTGGATCCTTAGGAAATCTGAAGCCATAAAATAATACGAAACGAAATATTTATAGATTCGAGACTTTGTGAATGACCTAAGGTCGATAAACCTTTTCTCAATTTGAATATTACGAATAGATTCCCCATATATATCTATGTTTTAAACTTATTTCAGACCTGGATAAGGAAAATTAAACAAAAAGGTTAATTTCATGGAAATACTACCTTTTCCTAAAACAGAATCATAAAAAAATCACACGCACGGTAAATTTTTCGCCGATTCGATACATCATAGAACATTGTTAGTTTAAAATATCGATAACTCGTTATCGATAGCGTCAATCTCTAATTGAGTAGCGGACTGTGACATGTGCGTAGTTGGAATCTTCGAGAATAATATGTTTGAGTTTAAAAGAAAGTAGACCCTATGTTCTAAAGAATAAAGTCTATTTGTTCTTGTCTTGTTTACTAAAATTATGTTTTTCAAATTTTAATCGAAATTAAGTAAATTAAGACTTATCGATGATATGATATACCGCCATTTGATACATTTTTGGTTCTGCTATCGTTTTTACACTCCAGCACAGCACAATAAGGCATTTTAGTATTTTTTTTAAAGTTATTGTCACTGTGACGCTTCTATCTAGACTGATATGCGTGGCGTGTGCGCGGGCGAAACACTTTGCGGAACAGCGCAAAGCTCGGGGTACGCGCGCCCCGCCCACATGCGACTTCTACTGTTTTTTATGTTCTGTGCTTGTGGCCGAGCAGTTATGGTAAATAATGGGTTGTGACGTCAGAAACAAGATCTTTTGTAAAATATTCCTTCGTGGATTGGTGACCAGTGAAAATCAATACGTATTCGTACAGTATTACTATAAACGCCTCCTTTGATAGTTAGTGTTCAGTTTGAATTTTATGAATCGACTCCATTTTATACAAGTGATACCTGTTTCGGTAGATTGTTACATTATTTAAGACCACACGAGAGCCTGAAGTGGTTATTCTCAACAATTAAGGACAAATTAAATAAAAGAAAACAAACATGTGAGGCAGTCTTTGGGGACTACAGATAGAAGTGAAAACTTGTAGCCGATCCGCGTTAGGTGACGGTCACGCGAGTTCCATGATTATTCTTTACTGAAAAGTACTCCACGCACCTAAAGAAGTTTTCTCTTCAAAAAATTAAGTGTTGCCCGTCTGTTCTATACCAAAAGAAAGACACACTTAATTTATGCTATCATAAACAATTTATTTATGAATATCTTTTGTCTTGTCTCTTGCCTTCTTTGGAAATTGTCGTAATAAAAATATTATTACATTAATAGGGTTGCCAGAAAATATCCTGAAAAAGAAGTTGCCGGTATTTTGTTGCGGGGTGAATTTAATTTTTGTTCGTAGAACTGGTGGAAAAAATCTGCAGTCTAAGAAGTTTCAATTACATTTTCCTATATATGATTAATCTGCTGCGTAGATGGACATCTTGGATATAACTGTAATAACTATTATGACGTCAGATTTTATTATAAACTTGTAGATATAATTACTATTCCTCTACAAATAAAGGGTGTAAAACACCTCTTCACGAAGCTGAAAGGCACTTGTTCTCCTCATCATTGCGATATTTTTTTTGTTCTACACCATACCTGGGAACCTTCTATTTATGGAGATATGGGGGGTCAAAGTTACAACTTTTTTGACAAGTTTTTTTTGTAAGATATTGACTTTTAACACCTCCACCTCCACCTCCCCCGTACTATTCAATCCATCCATCAGCACAATGTGTTAAGTGCGTTACATTGAGTTCTACCACAAAACCTGATTTATAACCTCAAAAAAAAAAATTGTTTCCTAGCAATAATTTTTGCGTAAAGTTACTTAGTTAGATGTACAGAATGCTTGGTTAACGGCTTTGTGATGAGGTGGTTTACACCCTGTATCAATATCATTGAAACTGGTATGAATGTGACCAAAAGAGTGTTGAATATAAAATGTTGATGGATGGAGAGGAAGAAGAGGACTTTAGAAACGATGGATGAATTTTGTGAGGAATGATATGAAAGAAAAAGGAGTAAATGATTGTGGAACGATAGAAAGAGGACAATGGAAAAAAACGTGTTGTATTGAACACAAATAACATCGGACAATGGCAGGTAGCTAATGATGAGCAATAGGTTGGAAAACCGCGTGATTAGTTGGAATTGACACTCCAAGAAAAAGGTTTAGTTTGTGGTTTTGCTTACGTATAATAGGCTCGTGTCCTAAAAAAAAACTAATTAGTCCGTCAGTAAGATTATAAAAAAATATTTGACACGTATTTTTTCTTTTGTTACGTAAACCAAAATTGACGAAGATACGACGCTTTTAAAATTCGCAATACGTCATGCCGTGCTATAGTTTTTAGTGCGTTGTGACGTCATGAGCCCCCACTCCTGAGTTTTGATACGTTTTATCTTTGTCAGTATTCATTGATTTACAAAAACAAAAAACAGGTGTCCATTACTTTCCAATACTCTAACTGACGCACTAATTAGATTGGTAATTTATCGATGGTGGAAACTAGCCTATTGGATGGAGAGGGCTATTTATTTATTTATTACAACGGTTATACACCAGTAACACTATTTATTTATTTTCTAACATTTAATATAAACTACAGTTTCATTTGGATAGGTACATCATTAATTATAATATATATTAAAAAAAATAAAAAAATAAGAGAATTAGTTTTGTTAGGTTACAAATTATTATGACACAATTATTCACATGCAATGTCTTTCATAAAATCTTGAACACAATAAAATGATTTGGTTTGGTTTGGTGGTTTGCTATGCTCGGAGTTTTCTTGCGTGATCGAATCAGAAATGAAGACATCCGCAAGAGAACCAGCACTGTACAGCATTTAGGTATACATAGGTTTTACAGTCTTTTACGTCGCTACCATTTCGCCAACTAGCGTAACCAGCATTCACAAAAATAAGTGATAAACTTATATTGTCACTCGCTTTTTTTTTCTTTTTTCATGTCTAGACATGAAATGCAATAGTTAAGCTTATGTTTAAAAGTTTACTTACGAGTATCTTACGAAACATAAAACATAGAAAACATACAAAAATAATCATGATGGGCAACCAACCTAGGCAACCCTGACCATTTCTATAGTAAATAGCAAAAACTATGTGGTCATGTATCGTTGAAGGATTTTCAAAGTAATATAAGGCCATTATCGTTAAAATAATGACCATCTCGAATGTACATCATACATCGCTTAACGGTAATTGCGCTGCCGCTCGGCTATTGCCAAGTAAAAGTACATAGGATTTTCGACCTTAAAATAAGTGTCGTAAGAGTGCACCTGTTCATAGAACAATTTTAGGATTCATAATTTTGGAGATGGGCTAAAATGAGTAGTCCAATCAAAAAGTTTTGTAGTAGCCATTATTTTGTCTAACGACTTTTTAATGAAAATTTTACATTTTTGTTAGCTTCCTGATATATTAATGTTTTGAACGGGCGTTTTATTTTATTGTTGACCCTAACATTATGATAAATTACTACAACAAGTTATCAACCTGAAAATTTTTGGAAAAATATTATTCCTGCAACCTTAACCAAGTCATGAGTCCATCTAGTGCGAGGCCGTCCAACGCATCGTCTTCCGGTTCGCGGTCGCCACTCTAGAACTTTTCGGCCCATCGACCATCCGTTCTGCGAGCATTGTGTCCTGCCCACTGCCACTTCTTCATCATCTGACGACCCGAATGGCGCAGCGGTAGTGAGGCTGCCTTACGTTCTTAGGGTCCCGGGTTCGAATCCCGGTAGGAGCAAGTGTTTGTGTGATGAGCATGGACATTTGTTTTCGAGTCATGGATGTTTAAATGTATAATTATTAAGTATGTATTTACAAACGAAAAATATTTATTATTTTTTTTTATTTTTGTAATTATACCTACCTAACATTATAAGTACCTAAAGACTTTTCTTTATATTCTAATATAAACGAAAAATATCTATGTAGAATATAAACTATCTGGTGTCCACGACACAAGCCTTGCTTAGTGTGGCACTAGATGGCGTTGTGTAATGTCCAGCGATATTTATTATTATTACTATTTACTTAAGTTTGGTAATTCTTCGGGCTACGTCGAGTACCTTGATTCTCTTACGGATATCTTCATTGTTTAGGTAATAGCCATTTTTTATTCGGTTATAAATATTATATTTTACGTTGCTTGTAAGTGGGGTCCGTTTAAAGACAACTCAGCGTTGAAATTGGTTCATAAATACGAGATTATTACGTAAAACAGGGAAAGATATATGATATTATTACATAAAATGGCGAAACGAGGCTCAAACGTGGTTAAAACGAAGCACCGAAACAAGCGGATGCAACAAACGTCGATGAACTAAGAAAGGAAGGTGGCATGGGAAAAAACGACCAAGTCACAGAGTTTATAAGCATAAATCTCACCTTTATACGATTTCAAAGATGACAGACATCTTCGAAAGATCCACAATGTTCATGATCATCATCTGCTTAGCGTTTTTCCAACTACATCAGGATCAGCTTTCAGTCTAATCGGATGCAGCTGTATACAAGTATTTACATGGAGCGATTGTTGGACCGTTTGTTTTGACTTGAAATTTTACTAATGTGTACATTATTTAGCACCACAACTGGACTGACTTCTCAAACAGTACATCAAAATCATTTAAAATTTCAAAATACCATATCTACATAAAAAATACACATCTAGACTTTTAAAGCTACAAAGGCTCGAAACAGAAGTGTATGACGTCACATCCTGCTATTATTGCACGGTACCCACAATTTGCCTTTAATAAATAACGGGCTGCCGGCAGTGGCCTACACTCTACTGTTTATGGTTCTTACATAATTAAGGCTATTCGAACGAACTAGACTACCTGTGTTCTAGATTTTGATTGGGTTTGGACTAAGTTTAGCTTATATTTTATTGACCGTCACTTTAAAGACATCGTTTGTGTTATACATCATTTATCACATTATCGATTGCGTTGACAGAAATAATACAGGATGTAAACGTGCAAACTCATCATGAAGCCGTTAACCAAGCATTCTATACATCAAACTAAGTAACTTTACGCAAAAATTATTGCTGGGATATCACTTTTTTTTTGGGGTGAAAAGTCATGTTTTGTGGTAGAACTCAATGTAACGCACTTAAAACATTGTGCTATAACATGGATGGATTAAATAGTACGTAGGTAGTAGTAGTAGGTCATAGAGGTGTTTAAAGTAAGAATCTTATATTAAAAACTTTTATAAAAAACTACTTTTCAAAAAGTTGTAACTTTGATCCCCAATATCTCCGTAACTAGAAGGTTCCCAGGTATGGTGTAGAACAAAAAAAATATCGCAATGACGCGAAGAACAAATGCCTTTCGGCTTCGTTAAGAGGTGTTTTACACCATTTTAAACCTATTTACGATCATGACTGTGTCTTTGTCATCGTCATTGCCCAGGTTACATTCTAACCTGATGCAGCTGAGTACTAATATTGACATGGAGCGACTGTTTACTGCTAAGAGTGCAAAATCATCATCTTCCTACTCTTGTACTATGGGTCATCGTCGTTACTTGGGGTCGGCGCAACCAGTCTTTCTCTTTTTATCTTCTCTTTTTCTTTCATATCATTCCCCATTGTTTTTTTATTTGGTTTACCAACAATTAATTAAAGGTACGAGAAACATTCAATAAAGGCACAGTCATGTGTATCTGTCACCGTAAAATTGTCAAATACGTTATATTACAATATAACGTGTATCTCTCTAGCGATATTGTAAAGTCTCGAATTATTGTCAACTGAACATACGGAAGTATCTCTTGCCCCCATAATCGGGACTTGGGGCACCCCCCGTTAGGTTAGTTAGGTTCCTTTAAACCCTGCACTCGGAAATAGGGGCCCCGCGTAGCGGGGCTCCGTATTACTACGCTTTTTAGGGGAATATGAAGTGTTTTAAGGTTAGGTTATATTAATCGATATTTCTCAGGAATGGTACAGTATCTTTTCATGAGAGTGGTACCACTGGGCAAGGGGGACCCCTCCTTCACTCCACACCGCGTGAGTTGACTACCATCACATGCATTTCACGAAAAATAATGCGTTTTATTGTAAGCAGTATGTTCATTTGACAATATTCGAGACTTTACAATATCGCTAGAGATATTACAATATAACGTATTTGACAATTTTACGGTGACATATCAAACTCATACAGGTACGCACATTATGCGCTACTTTTTGTCGTTGAGAGTCTACTTAAGGCGCTACCCCAAGCAAAAGCCGTTTTTTGTGCAGTTTTTTGGAGCCAACTCCTCTTTATCCAAAAGAAATACCAAGTAATAAAAATACATTAAATTTCTACATATTCTTAGACTGCAAAGTGGTAGTTTTATTTTTTATTTTAAGTCTCATAATGTGTAATAAATCCCCTCACAATGAAACCACAAAAATGAGAAAAAAATATTTATAACATGCTTCTTCTCGTAAAGTTAACATTATTTTGATTTGCTTCTTATACTAATGGATAGACAATTTAATAATGAACATAATGCTAGTTTTTTTTTTTTCAAAAGACGGAAATTTGATTTTATAAAGAATAAAAATCACTATTTTCGCACTATTCGACCCGCAGTGACTGACGTAAAAACCACTTTGTAGTGCAAGCTGATTAGAACTTTATTCTAATAGTATTTCAAACGAAGTTTGAATCACCACAAATAGAGTTGCTAATTTTGCCTGGGGTAGCGCCTTAAAATCAGATGAGTACTTACTCACCGCACTCAGCTTTAGTTTTTAAATACATTATTAAATCAAAAATAAAATCAAAATCTAATTTTATTTGTTCAGTACATTGGGTCGAAATTCCTTTTGCAATGAAAGTCTGCTCAAAAGTTCTAATTTCCTGTAAATCATGTTATCTGGTCGCTACTTTGATTATGGTTATGTTGAGAAAGTAGATTTACTTATTTATTTATTAAAAAATACATTTTTAAGCTAACAGTTCTATACCAAAACGCTTAAAAGCTAACAATTATCATATTACAAATAGCATCTTTTATTTACAATCATTGAGAAAATAAAATAAGAATAACACATTTATATTTATATCAAGTATGTTTAGCGAATCAACTTTACAGGGCCCCGATGTTAATAATCATTAAATATCATTTTTATTAACAAGTAACAGCAAGTTCCATCAATTATCGAATTCATCATATTATATAGAGACCAGTACATTCGATATCAGAGTTAATAGTAAGTCTCGGATTCCAATAATTGCTCAGCCACTGTACCATACAAACCATCTCGTAAACTGTAAATTAATTTCCTGTTTAGACCGCTAGATTTTACGTATTACCTAATTAGAAAAAATACTAAAAACAAATACTATTGGAAACAGACTAATTTAGCCCGCGGGGTATCTGTAATTGAACCTGGATATTGAATGGAACTGGTCTAGCTTAGGATTGAAGTCGTAAAAATAAAATAGACTCCGTAGAGTGAATACGTTCGAATTCAGTGGTTTTAGAGCTCAATATCGAGTAACGTTTAGTATCGAAGTTAAACTTAAATGTTTCACATAATTTACGAGAGATGTATCTATTTATAACCAAGGTTACTTACCAATTCAGTTAAGCTGTAATTTCACTCATTCATTCACAGGTGACATCACATTTTTGAGTTTGAGTCATCGCTGTATCGTGGTAGATTTAAACAAAGCCTACTGGTAGGAAATTAACGGTCCCGGATGACGAGAACCTCATGAAAGCAGAGAAAGATAAACAATTCGAATATCTGGCTCGCGAGGTTGTCGCCATGTGGGACGTGAGTACAGCAGTCATTGTGCGGAGTCGTACCGGCCAATGACTTAATAGCCAAGAACCTCGACCAACATCTTAGGAGGCTCTCGTTTGGCAGCTAGATCAAGGGTTGATTCAGAAAGCAGTACTACTTGACACGGCACGTATTGTTAGGAGTTTTCTCTCTCAAGAGCCCTGACCACTGGCAGCTCAGACCCTGTTCCCAGCGCTGGTGGGGTACTATCTTTTTATACGGTTTATTTGAGTCCATTGACACGCAAACACAACCATATTATTTTCAGGTTTCAGAAACTGTATGGAGCCTTTATAAAAATACATTCTCCAAGGGAAAAACCGAGTTGGGTATGTTTCATAGGTACTTATTACGTCACTAAAACCTTGCCTTGCTAGTCTAGACTCTCAGTACCAAGGATCCTGGTCTTCGTGAGAAACTGGTATAAAAACACCCTGATATAATAAATCCCTGAGGAGAGACTCCCATAACTATTACTAACTACTAACTCTCACTGTGAAAGTAGCACGTGATGCCTATATCGTTCGTAGTCTTCAGACATTTCGCTAATCAATATTTACTCCACAAATTAACAATGTAAGTAAGTGCAGGCAATATAAGGTGTAATGATGCACTTTAATACTCTCCAGAGCTGTTTTCACGTTCCAAAAGAATGTTGCTACTCAAATACAGGTTCGGGTATGTCTGGAAATTGCTTCAAAAAATGTAGGGAAACAAGTTACATTGAATTAAAAATGTAAGAAACCCCCGACACAGTGTTATAATTTCTAGTCTTTTTTTTCTTATGTGTAGTGTTTAATCGTCACGTAACGAAATGCCGTAGGCCAAGCCCTTTCATTCGATACCCATACTGAGGGAGTTGCGCAAAAAAAATGTAATTCACCATTTATGGTGGCGGCCATCTTGCATTTGAAATTTATTATAACGTATAGTATTCTACTAGTCAAGCCCTTTCATTTGAGACCCATATTGAGGGAGTTATTGAGTAAAAATGTAACCCGTCATCTTGTGGCAGCGGCCATCTTGGACTGATTTTTATCAAACATAGCTAAGAACACACCCCACTAATTCACTTTTTGAGACAAATACAAAATCGGTTCATCCGTTCGGGACCTACGATGCCACAGACAGACACACACACATACACACAGACACGTCAAACTTATAACACGCCGTCGTTTTTGCGTCGGGGGTTAAAAGTTAAACCTGAATCAACATACGGGATATGTTTTATTCAGGGAGTACGATCCCATGGGACAATAACCGAACTCAACGCGGGTAAAGCCATGGGCATAAGCTAGTCTTCAATAATTGCATGCAGTCTGCTCATATATTCTGTGTTCGAGAGTCAGAGTCTTTCATAGCTATCATAGAACTGAATGCTCTTGAACGTGACTATAATGTGCTTATCGCATACAGTTTTATTTTTCATCATCTGCCCAACTATGTTGGAATCGACTTCCAGCTAACTATATGCAGCTCAATACCAGTATTTTACATGGAGCGACTGCCTATCTGACCTCCACAACCCAGTTAGTACTGGGTAATACGATACTCCATGGTAAGACTAGTTGTCAGACTTTTAAAGGCACTGACAACCTGTAACGTCTGTCAAAGATCTACAAATGACAGCCGGGACCAACGGAGGCACGGTGGAAACTCAGTATGTAAGGGTGGTCACCCATCCACAGACCAACCTAGGTAAGCACGGCTTAACCTAAAGATCGACCCGAGCGGCTGTTATTATTTAGCCATGAGCTCCTACAAATTCGTTTTATTGTTATTGTTATTGTATGAAAATTCAAAGCAAGAATTTAACAAAACACGTCTTCATATGTCAAAAGATCAGTCTAACTTAATATTAAACTTTAAAATATCGCTGACACGATGCATAAGACCTGACATTACATAATCCTTCGTCGTGGAACAGGTGTTTTAATATTGTCAGATGTAGGAGTCCCGCTGACGTGGCGTCTGACTGATATTGCTGGAGACGGATAGAAAGGTTTATTTATAGCTAGTACCTGAGCAGAAACTTTGAGCAGCTAGAATGTGTATTTATGTCAGTTTTTCGTTCGTAAAGAGGTCGCATTTTGAAACTTTTTTTTTTAAGTGAAAGCTTCTTTAGTTCGTTGAGCACCTATGAGGGAACTAAAATCATGGAACTCACGTGACCGTCACCTAACACTTCGTAGCACTCGTAGCGCTACGTAGTGCTACGAGATTTTTACTTCTATCGGCAGTTCCCAAAAACGGCATGTTTTTTTTTTCTTTACAATAAACTAGGTATTGCCTGTGGCTGCACGCAGCGTTTAGGTTGGATTATCCGATATGAATGTAATACGAAGATATTATATATAGGGTGTAAAACACCTCTTAACGAAGCCGAAAGGCACTTGTTCTCCCCGTCATTGCGATAATTGTTTTGTTCTACACCATACCTGGGAACCTTCTAATTACGATATTGGGGGTCAAACTTACAACTTCTTAACAAGTTTTTTTTTAAATACAAGTTTTTATTGCAAGATTTTTACTTTAAATACCTCCACGAGCCCCGTACTATTCAATCTATCCATCAGCACAATGTTTTGAGTGCGTTACATTGAGTTATACCCCAAAACGTGATTTTTGACCCCAAAAAAATAGTAGTTTCCCAGCAATAATTTTTGGATAAAGTTACTTAGTTTGATACAGAATGCTTGGTTGACGGCTTCGTGATGAGGTGGTTTACACTCTGTATAAGGTGGAATACACGTTAGACATTTCGGCTGAATAGTGATGATGATGATGATGATGAAATTATTGGTCTGTTTTTAAAACCCGTGACACACCTGTCTTTCCTCCTCTATAGACAATGGCCCATCTTCTATCTTGTGCTGCAAGTTCTAACACCTGCGTACTTGACGATCATATTATGAGCATTAGCGAATGAAGTTCGCATAGCTGAATTTTATTCCAAATGTATTTGATGAAAATAGCCTGATACGCTAGGAAAAAGACCTGCCTTTTCTAAGTTGTCTTTTAAGGGGACTACGGGAGCTTAATAAGCAACTCTTTTTGGTGGTAGATCAATTTTTGTTTTAAATACCGTTAAAATAAAGTTCTAATCAGCTTGCACTACAAAGTGGTTGTAACGACAGTCACTGCGGGCCGAACAGTGCGAAATGAGTGGGCGTTAAATTTACAAAAAAATCTATTGATTGGACTAAAAAAATAAAACACTATGACGCTAATATGTCACTTGTAGAATTATTTGCTAAAAAATCAGAATGATCGCATGTATTTTAGTATGGTTTTTACTCGTTACTCGTTTTAGGGATGAGTTCGTGATTTTTTTTATTGAGTAAAATTAATTGTATTAGGTTTTCACAACACTAACATACTAGCATATATCCTGAAGAACATCATATATTTTTCTGTTGTTTTTTACTGCAGTGAGTCATATACTTACAGGCATTATAAAACTCGCGTTTAGCTCCTGCTGTTATTTAGACTACAGCCAATTCCAAGAAAACAGTTGAACAGTTGCTTTAAAAACTTAAGGCTAGGTTCGTCTAGTCTACTGTAATGTTCTTATTTTAGTTTGAAGGTGAACTGTACAACTTGGGCTGACTAATTAGAGCTCACTAATTAATTAGTTACTCGTCTGGACTCTTAAATACTTACTGTATTCAAAATAAGGAGTTCTTGTATTCTTATTCCTCTCTCTCTCCATTTGAAATTTGGAGAGTGTAGCATAAAACACGATAGTTTAGCAATTGGTATAATTCTTACTGTTTAATTTGACAGAAACTAGTGTATACGTTTCAAATCAAATCATTTATTCTTTGCAAACATGGTTAATAGGGTACTTAAATGTTGTTTTATAATAAAGTTAGCAAAGCCGTCACATGCATGCAAATAATTAATTTAAGTACAGTAAAGTTATATTTTTTAGCACGTTAAACTGTTGGTCCCGGCTGTCATTTGTCCATCTATGGCAGTCGTTACAGGTAGACAGTGGCCCAAAAAGTCTGACAACCAGTCTTACCATGTGATATCGTGTTAACCAGTATTAACTGGGTTGTGGAGGTCAGATAGGCAGTCGCTCCATGTAAAATACTGGTATTCAGCTGCATCCAGTTAGACTGGAAGCTGACCCCAACATAGTTGGGAAATGGCTAGGCAGATGATGATGTATTTTTAAATAAGTGGCATGTTATCGAAATTACATACGAAAAATGAATGTCAACATGGTAAAGTAATAAATAGTTTCAACATCATTTTATATCTCATTTAACTTCCTTGTCAACATCAAAATGATCTTTATCTTTATTGCATCTGACAAGTCTGTAAAAATCACAATGGTTCTTATTGCTGTCATAATAAGGTTCCCGTTGGGTAGCTGACTATCATCATTTGGGGCCCACTTTCAGTCTAAACGTCCGCAGCAGAACACAAGTATTTAACATGAAGCGACTGAATATCTGACCTTCACAATGTAGTTAGTACTGGGTAATAACATATCCCTTGGTAAGACTGGTTGTCAGACTGTTGGCACACTGACTACCTATAACGACTGTCAACATATTGAGAAGATGGCGTCAGAGATTAAATGAATTACATCTTTTGCATCTTCTAATATCATGTTTAAATCCAGTTCTAACACTAAAATGCTATCAAACTAAACTACTACACGCTGCGCAAGCATTGCATATAATATTTACTCAGCATTGAGTCGTTTTCCCAGTATTCATGTAAAGCGAGCAAGTACTCGTAAATGAACACTGTAAATGTTGCGAACATAAAATTTTAACAATAAACCTGCAACAACACGCAGTAACTTTTTAAATGCAAACAAAATACTTTTATAAGTTAAAAGAAAATAAAATGAACTTATCACTCCGTAAATGCTGTAAAATCTTACCGCAGTAAGGTGTTACTTTGTATTTCTACTAGATTTTTCTATGTAAAATTTATTTAGGTTACAGTACATGAGACAACGAAACTTTCTATCAGCAATGATTTTGATAGAAAAGTAAAAATGTATTAGAATAATATCTGCACTAAATACGTTGTAATGTCACGTAAATATATAGATTCAATATATCGTTTTTTGGGACAGGAACCTTCGCAGGCCACTCAAAAGAACCCAACAAAGTATCATCACAATCGGATTTCGATCGAATGTGCTCTTCCAGACTACAATCTATCTGTATGCCCCAATTTTCATGCCAGCATTGGCAGCATTTTGTTGTTGGCAGCGTTCTGGTGTGATTGAGAGTAACAAAAATCCATCCATCCAAACGATCGTACTATGTATTATAATAGTAGTAAGAATTAAAGAGATTAAACTTTAGATTACCGAAAATCTTGATTAACATAATATATCAATCCTGTTCAATGTCATTGTAGAAAACGATGGCCACTGGTGTAAACCCTAGAAGTGTAGTTGTCAACTGTCATGGTGTTCAGACCATTATTAGCAAAATTAAATGAGAATTCAGAAAACAGCAGATCAGCCAAGTTAAACTACGATCACCATTTAAAGCCTCTGTCGATCTTCCTTAGCCTGGTTCTAGAAGTCAGATGGCAGTCGCTCTGAGAATTTTAATATTCAACTCGCGTCAGCGTAAAAATCTAGCTGAAACTCGACTCGCATAGTTTACGCTATGCGGATGACAGGTAATAATATAAAGTTTTACACAAATTACACCAGAAAACCTGAAAAATTGTGTCTATCCAAACAAGCACAGGCTGAATTTCAGTGTTAACTTTGCCCCTATAATAACTGCCTCGGATCTTAAGTTACTAATAATAAGCATAGTTTAATGTAACGTGTCCAATGATGGAGCACGATCGTAGTTTTAATTTTATTTTTAATCAAGCAAACAATTAATAAAATGTAAATAAGAGCGCGGACCCCCACGTCTGCGGTAGAAAACTAATTATATAAAAAAACCCTGCATCAGTGGTGTGGTGGTATAAGGAGCTGCTCAAAATCAAAAAATCATCAAAATCAAAACATTTTATTTCACATAGGCCTAGATGGGCACTTATAAAACATTGAAAAAGGTTCGCGTTGGTCGTTTTCATGGAGAAGAACCGCGGGCACGAGCGCGGTTTCTCCATGGTTAGTCTTTTCAAAATTTTAATTTCGTTGCTGATGAACATAATTATGATCCTGATTTCGGGTCCATGGTCAGGTAAAGTGGTACCAGTTTTTTTCCTGGAATCAGGATTTCTGGTCGGCTGTTAGATTTTTGTTCGTCCCTATCCAGTCACAGTTATCGCTCCAGTTGAAAACCAGCGTCGGGGAGTAGTTGCTCTACAGTTTGTTGAACTGGGCCTATTTGGTGCTGCCGTGAGACAATTTTTTCTCTTTTTTTCCTGTGTAGTTTTTACTGTGTAGATTTAAGTTTTATAATTTGGTTTTAATTTATTTTTTTAATTTGTTGTGTGCGCTCATGGCATGTGCCGAATAAATATGTTTTCTTTCTTTCTTTCTATCGTATAAGCGTTAAACATTACTGGCGAAATGTGGTACACGTGGTGTACGTTCACCTCTGCCTAACCTTTGAGCGAAAACAGGCGTCATGTAATATTCAATCTCTAACTATGAATTCTTGGACAAGTTCAGAATCCTTGCAATATTTCTACCACACGATCCCGGCTTTATTCCCGTTTTTATATACCCACAAAACACGTGTTATCTGTCTCTAAACCTGCAGTTTTCTACTACATGCGATTTACTACCACGACTCGTATGTCGTAAGCTAGCGTATACGAGATACAGAAGTAATAGAATCTTATCGGGTTCGATCTTGCAGCGTCCTGCGTCAACAAACATCCGTAATAAGCTCACCATGTTTCATTTTACGTCGGCCATCAAATTGGTGGAGCTATTGTGTAACTTGAGCAGTTGCAGGGTTCGAATGTAGTAAAATGGCTGTCTTTGTTAAGCAACTGCGAAAAACATTGGTTTTTAAAATAAATAATCAAATTGATTCACACTTCACATGTGTGTCACGTAAGTTTATTGCTCCTTCGTGCTCAAGCAGCTTTACTGATTTAGATGAACTTTGGTATCAATATAGCTTATAATATGAATTAACACATAGAATACTTTTTATCCCGGTAATACTACCGGGATAAAAAGTTGCTCCTTCGCGCTCAAGCAGCTTTACTGATTTAGATGAACTTTGGTACCAAAATAGCTTATATTCTGAATTAACACATAGAATACTTTTTATCCCGGTAGTATGATTGCGGGGAACAAAAATAAAGTTTCACGCGGGCGAAGCCGCGGTCATAAGCTAGTATTAGTACAATTTCATCACGAGCTTAGTTCACTGCTGGGCATAGGCCTATCGCGTGGCTAATATGTCGAAAACCTTGGTCCTCTATCGGATCATCTCGTACCAGATTTGGGCAAAGAGCAAACATTTTTGAATAGTAAAGTTACAAATTAAAAAAAAACCACAAACCCATCTAAAGGAAAACGGAGATTTTTCAAGATTACGAGTATGCTAACACAATTTTACTTCTATTTAATCAAAATTTTCAAAGCAAGCCTTCCCGTTAACAAACGCAACACAACTGCAACAAAACAACAGGTTTAATTTCCGTTTACAAGATAAACAACACTTATCTTCGGCAACCCGAACAACTCGTCTTGTTTCATCAAACAACGACAATGCAACCGTCGCACAATCGTCGTTCATTTTATTTACACAATACCTACGCCAAGGTTTTACAAGAAACCCAAAGTAAGTTTAGGGACACGACTGCGGAAAGTACGCGACAGTCTTACGAAATGCTTATGGCTTGCAATGCTTTTAAATTACTAGCTACATGTCAGGTTGAAAGTTCGCCACTCCAGAACTTTTTGGCCCCCTCGGTCATCCGTCCTGTTTGTAATGTGCCCTGCCCATTGCCACTTAAGTTTGGCAATTCTTAGGGTTGCGTCTTTATTTCTGATTTTTTATGGATGTCTTCAATCGATCACGCAATTAAACTCCGAGCATCGCCCTCACTAAACACGCCAAACCTTCCTCGATAAAAATAGGCTATACAACACTTAAAGTATTTTTCAAATCGATCTAGTAGTTCCTGTTCAACCAAACAAACAAATTATTCAGCTTCATAATATTTATTCATAATTTTATTAGCATTTTGCGGACCTAGATAAATTGCAGTCACGGCTCGGTCAGATAATGCACTGAAATGTCTGTCTTGTTTACCAGTTTGACCAACTCTTTACGACTCGGAGCTTTCGACATAATTACGTTACGTTATAGCAACCAAAAACGTCAAAACGTCACTTCAGCGACATAATTTCAGCAGGTGTGTCTGTACACTTAGGAACCCAGACAAGCATGGCGACCGCTCGCACACAACGCTGGTGTTCGGTGCTGGCTTTTTTACGGCGTGACGGAAATAAAGCCACGAAACACTTCCGTGGGAAGTGGTGCAAGCTATGAGGGAGGGAGGGAAATTAATTGAAGATAAAAATATTCAATGACATGCTCTTTTTTTGTTAGCCTTTTCGAGTGTCCCATTATGGCAAAAGCGTACCCTTATGGCAAAAGCGTACCCTTTCTCTTTCCATAATTCTCTGTCCTCACAAACCTCCTGGCAAACGAGATCAGGTCATCTCACTGCCGATCTGAAATGATCTGCGATCTACCTCGATGGCGATTTCCAGTTGCTCTTATCCTGATCTATTCAGGGCCAGTGCAGCATGACTTCTTCTTACATATTTTTCTAATAGTCGTCACTTAGCCATTCCAATGTTTAAATAAAGCTGCTTTGGATTTGAATATGCCTTGTCTATAGTATCTTTTGTTTTGTTAATTCATACGTATTTAATTTAATGTAAATGATTAAATTAATTTCAATCATTGTTTATCTAAATTACTGACTCAGTGATCGTATCAGTTGGATACGATTTTATTAAAATATGTACAACGTGTAACAAAAAGGGTATAGTCAATGAAAGGGTGTGCTATAGACCATCAAACTGAACAACTTTCTCTATGGGACCACCATCGTATTTGTAAAAAAATAGTTTGAGTTGTGCCAAACACTTTAAAGAAATTCTACTACTACTAATAAGGAGGCGGAGGACCAAGATACTGATACAGCAATTTATGTTGTCAACTAAAAAGGATAATTTTCTTATTACCAGCACCACCTTCTTGCTCTTCTGTTCCATGTAACTTGCGGTTGGCGCATTAGTTTTGGAACGAAGTTCCTTATCGCGCGTTGTGAAAGGGGGCTAGACGGAAAAAAATCTTACGAAAAGTTGTCACGACACTTTTTATTTTTTAGAACAGCGCCATCTAATGTGTATGAGTGGTACTAACAATTTTGGTAACTGCGACATCTATCGTTAAAATATGTAAGTACTACTCCGTTGTGTTACTAGATGTCGCTAGTAGTTGGGAATGCACTGAGTAACACCCTCCGGCCGTTTTCGTAATTTTTGCCATTCGCAACGCTGAAAGTTGTTTTAAAAAACCAAAACGGGGAAATAATGTTTTGCTATAGTAAGCTATTGTAAGCTGTGCGGCGTCGCATGTTTCTCTGTCTGTCTCTCTCTCTCTTATAGAAAGCAAGCCAGAACTTCGTTCCATCCGGGTGTCCCTTGACACCTCTCAAGTTTTTTTTTCCTTTTTTCTCCACAGTCAAACGTCACGCTATTCTCTTTTTTCTTTTCTTAACGTTAAATAAATAAATTAAAGATATAACGTTAAAATACGTACGCTTAAGTCTCGGACCACACACCAAGCCGCATCACCATTGTCAGTAGAATCACAAGAGATTTCCGTCGCCCGTATTAGGAGATTGCCGGCGCGACCTAGTTATCTAGACCCGAAAATTATTACTAAACCTAGGTCAAAGAACGCGTTTGACACTTGAAGGTCATTCTAGGTCTTTGTAGGGATCTTTTTTGACATTCAGACATCAGAATTCGTTGTTACTTTCTATACAAAGCGCACAAATTGGGGGCGATGAAATCGTTGTTTCGTTAGGCATACTGCCACAGACTTTGTGCCATATTGAACCATTTCAATAATTTTGTGATTGTTGTTTATAAAGATTCTTTGAATGGTAAACAACAAAGTCGCTTTTTGATTGGAGTGTGTGCACTCCATTCAAAAAGCGACTTGCGAACTCAATGTTTTGAGTTCATCTAAAATTTGAATTTATATGTGGT
Source organism: Xestia ashworthii (assembly GCA_950022955.1). Lineage (NCBI taxonomy): Eukaryota > Metazoa > Arthropoda > Insecta > Lepidoptera > Noctuidae > Xestia > Xestia ashworthii. Next base: position 19,327,172 of record OX465565.1, on the reverse strand, counting down.
TTTACCATTATTTCGTTTTGGAGATTTTATTCCTGTAGGTTAATTTGTGTACGTTCACAGTATTCCAATAATTGACGTTGCGTTTGACGCTTTGGCTGAACGCTGATTATCTGCTGCACTGCGTGTCGAAGTTTCGATTCCCTGACGGAACAAATATTTGTATGGCCTATAGGTAGTTGAGTTAGGTCTTGCTTTTTGTTACTTTAAATTTTTGTAAAAGTACACAGGAGAAATTCCTAGGGTGTAGAAAAAATCTAGATTTTTTTTAGCATGGCGTAAAAACTGTGCCAAGCTAGCTAGCAAGTTTTAAGTCGCTATGAAAATAGAACGGCTATCAAAACTATTGCGCTAAATTTTTGTAAACGTACACAGGCGAAATTCCTAGGGTGTAGAAAAAATCTAGATTTTTTTTTAGCATGGCGTAAAAACTGTGCCAAGCTAGCTAGCAAAACTATTGCGTTAATAAATATTAGTGATGAATTGTTGCTTCTCTGTTATTTTCTTCAAAAGATTATTTAGAAAAGATCTTGACAAAGAACAATATACGTCCATTTTCCCACTTTAGTTATATGCACTAGTTACACAAAGAATAATGGAATAAAGACAAGGCTGCTAACGAAGAAATATCCTTTTTTTCTTTCAAAGAACGAATGTTTTTGCTAATTAATGTAATGTCTTGAAGCCGATCCAGGAATTAAATACAAAAGACGAAACAATAGTAAGGAAACTTTGATAACAATGGGTACAAAAACTGTACTAATATTGATTAAAATGTATTGTTTGTAAAAGGTGATGACAGTTTGACAGCTAAAGGCTCACACAAAAGGATTTAGGCAAATACTTTTTAGACATATAAAGGCTTTGGACAATGTGACGTTTCTACAAAACGACAACGATAGCAGAAAAGTCAAAAATTTTGTTTTGCCATTTATTTCAAGTCCATTGCTTAATTTGAATTGACAATAAATAGCTTCCGCTGATCTTAACAATGTTAAACCTGTCGGAATATATTGTTAAAATACGAAAAGTTCTGAAAACGATTTTCTCGAAGCTCTGAAATGTGTTTGATGTGTTTTATTTGTGTCTAAGCAATGTAAATATCATGCATTCTAAAATTCATTTCAAGACGTAAGTGATATGAATATGTGAATCTTTCTTTTTATTTAGGAACTTTGAGAATAGTAATGTGTCTGTCCTTCCTATAATCCTGAGATTCTTTTTAAATCGTCAGAATAATGTTGGCACTGTCTGTATTTATCCAAAAATTCCGGCCATCCACATCACAAGGATTTTTGTGATGTCCACCCCACTGTCACAGAGGACAGATTGGACCACAGAACACGGGAAACTACTCACAGACTATGTGTATGTCGATTGGACAGTGTTACGTCTGTGGTCAGCTAGACAGAAAATTCTGCAGAGAATATCTGGCTAAATTATTAGAGAAAACAAAATGAAAAACTATTGTCAAAGTTTGCATATTCCATAATACAATAACAATTTATAGTGATAATTAACAAGACATTTTGGTAAGTAGTTAACTGTGGATTCCTTTTTTTTAAAGGAAAACTGTCTAAATTAAGAAGAATAAATATTAAAACAAGAAATACTGTTTTAAACTTTCACGGTTTAAAAAGCCAGAGCCACGTATTTCGTCTAAGGACAAACATTGTTTACCAAGGCTGACAAGAGAAGCAATTGAAATAAAACATAATAATATTAAAAAAAATCAATCGAGAGAATGGCTTCAAATTGTCCAATATGGGGAATCTAATTTTGAGTATGCTCAAAAGTAGCAGCCGGAATCGTATTCAATTCCATCGTAATTATTATTGCCGGTATCGTATTGTCGATTCCACAAAACCTGGTGATACTGTGAGTGTGTTTTGTCGTGACTTAGTGTCGAGTTCCAATAGTGCGCGTAGCAAAAGACAAAGAAAGAGGGTAGACAGATTTGTCTGCTCCTAACAATTTACTTTCCATTCACCCGCATTCTCCAGTCAACCCGCGATCATGGCGCTTACAGCAACGTCGAAATATCAGGAGCTCAAAGCAATGAACATTCACGGAAGATATCCCGTGAGCGACAGTATAAGTTTAAAAAAAGAAATGTCATATAAAATCAGAAACATTTCTAACAATTCACCTTACATTTATCTACAAAAGTAGACATAAAAAAACCTTTGCAAAAGCCTTTGGGACTGTAAATGAAGGCAGTGTCAGAGTTAACCGCGAAAAAAAACAAAGTTACACTGCAGTTTATTTTTGTCACACAAGATAGGAAATACACTAGTTTAGGTGTTTCACATTCGCAAAACATATTTTGGTAATTCAGTACGTGTCGAAGATGTTTGGAAAAGGATAGATGAATACAATTACATGTAGTTGAAAGTGGAACTCTTCGCGTCTTTTGCAAATTTTGTTCCGAATAGAAATAGACAGTGAATTCGATATATTCGCGTTTCAGTTTTCAGGTAGTTGTTTCCAAAATAGTATTACCTTTTTAGACATATTATTGTTCTGCAAATGGCACCAATAAGCTAGCTGTAAGAAATAACAGTTTTATTTTATTTTCTAGTTAAATAGTTTTGTCTATAAGACTTTTTATTAGGTTTAATTACATAATTAAACGAACTTACCTGAAGTGAAGTTCTATTGTAATTATACGAAGGGCTTAGTCCGAGATATCTTCTATATTCACTATGTAGTTCCACAATCCTCGCATTGTGTGTACCGCGAATATTTAGAGGAAGCGAAAAGCTTCGTATCCAAAACGGAAATTAGGTTGTGTGCTGTCAACACTATATCTGTAAGTCATTCTTTTCAGAGCATTAGTATAATTTATAGGATTATGATTTCCAACCTTACTCTAGGGATATTATAATCTATGATTATGAAAAGGGTGGGTGGGAGATTGATATCTCGGACTAAGCCCTTCGTATAATTACAATAGAACTTCACTTCAGGTAAGTTCGTTTAATTATGTAATTATACTCAAGCTTAGTCCGAGATATCTTCTATATTCACTATGTAGATGTTTAGAGCATTGTTGGAAATCATAAAATAATAATGGTATAGTATACAATCAAAAACAGAATTTAATAAGAATCAATTTAATGTGTTATCACATCAATGTCACAACAGGTACCTATCTAGGTAATTTTGAGATATAGGTACTTATGTACTAAATAAAAAATTAAACCTTAACATTACAAACAGCTTTTGCAAAAGTATAGCTAACATTTTCTGTACTTAAAGGTCTATTGTAGTGTTTGGCAAAAACACTAGATCCTGCTGACCAACCAGCAGATTTAAATATGGTATCTAATGTTATACCTTCTCTACACGCCAAGGACGTGGACGCATGGCGCGTAGAGTGAGGGGTGAACTTTTTAACATCAATACCACAGTCAGCCATAACTTGCCTTATCCAGCGACTAATTGTCTGGTTACTGGCACAGTTATATGGTTTTTTATAACATATAAGTAGCTTATCCGTGTTATTTGTGTCTACTTTTCTGAGTGCCCTGGTCTGGTCTATATAATGTCTAAGTACCGATACGGGGCATATTTCCAGATTCGTATCCAAGGAAGGAAGCTTTATTACGACTTGATCTTTACTTGGAGTCGTAGTTTTTAAAAGGTCTGTAATCGTTATTTTTACACCATTATCTGTAAACTCTATGTTACTCAATCGGATAACTGACAATGTTTGAATACGTTGAGCAGTTGTGAGAGCTAACAAAATAACCAATTTCTTGGTTAATTTTTCTAAGCTAAGGTTACTGTTTGGTGACCAACCTTGGATATGATTCAAGACAACAGATGGATCCCATGTGTCATTATACTTAGGCCTAGAGGGTTTTATTTTGAAAACTCCCTTAAAAAATCTCTTAATTTGTAAATCTGTACCTAAACTTGTATCTATGATAAGAGACAGTGCTGAACGGCATGTATTAAGAGTAGCGTACGAAGCGCCTTGTGATAATATTTCTGTGAGAAATTTTAAAACTTTAGGTATTGACAACTCATATATGTTTTCTCCATTGCAAAACGACCACCACTTCCTAAGTGCTGTTGTATATTGTTTAATTGTGTTTTGTGATAAAGAAGCTACCATGACTTCTATTGTTTCGTCAGGAGTTAGTTTTCTCCGGAACGCTTCCCTGATAAGATGCAGGCTCCCAGGGAAAGACTGTTGTACAGGGGATGTAGTGTTCTGAAAGGTGATGTTAACAAATCCTTTGATGGTTTGAACTGTAATACTTCTGAAGTTGCTAACTCAGCTATAAAGGGATACCAGGGTTGTGAGGTCCATAGAGGGAAAACTATTATACCTGTTGCCTTATCAGTAATAATTTTTTGTATACATTTTGGAATTAACGAAAAGGGTGGAAAAGCATAAAATAAGTTGAATGTTGACCAGTCTACAGTAAAAGCATCAATATTCTCTGCATATGGATCTCTATGCCAAGATATATATCTATGGCATTTTTTGTTTGCTCTGGTTGCAAACAAATCTATGTCCGGTTCTCCAAGTGTCCTAGTAATATTTAGAAAAGTGTTGTTAGCCAATTCCCATTCTGAGTCTATATTTTTTATTCTAGATTCTTGGTCAGCTTCTTTATTATCTTTTGACTTGATATAAGAGGCGAACAACCATATTCTACGGACCTCACACCACTGCCATATACTCCTAGCTAAACAATTAAGCTTTGGAAATTGTATACCCCCCATCCTATTTATGTATGCAATTGCGGTGGTATTATCTATTCTCAACAATATCTGACAAGAGTGTAAATCTTTGGCAAAACATTGTAAACCCAGAAAAGCAGCTAAAAGTTCAAGGAAGTTAATATGATTTTCCTTATCTTTTAAAAAATCAATTTGCAAAGTGTTCTCATGTCTTCAATTTTAAAATGATCTGTAGAAATAAATCTATTTAAACATTTTAGATTTAAAATAAATCTAACTTCCCCATTTGATTTGGGTACAGTAAAAATCCTGGACAAATATTGATCTCTTTCTGCTACACATTTTGTAAGTACTCCAAGTTGTAGAAGTCTATGTATTTCTTTCAATATTATAACGCTCTCAGTTGCAGAAAAATTTGAATTTTTTGGAATATAATCTTGCTGAGGAGCCTCCAAAAAAGGAATTTTAAAACCTTTGTTGAGCCATGTTAAGACTACTTTGTCTTGTGTTATTTTGAACCAGCAAGAATTAAAGTACTTAAGTCTACCAGCAAAAGTATTAAATACCTTTAGGATTGTCGGACAGGTGCTTTGGCTGGAGGGCGTTGTGGGAGTCTCGGCTTGTAGTGCTGTGTTTGTTGGTGATATCTGCCCCCCCCTCCCTGTTTGAACTGAGTCATTCTTGCTCATGCAGAGGGCCCCTGAAGTTTCCCTGTTTTTTAGGGTAACTTTGAGACTGGGTTGGTCGATAAGATGTATTTTTCCTATTAACACTGGTATTTTGTTTCAAAATGGTGCCAGCAGATTTTTTAATTGCTGTGGCGGATTTCACATTGTCATTAAATTTTTCTCCAAAGAGGAATTCATCACGGTCTTGATTCTCAACTATCTTTCCTACATTCTTATCAAGGTGTGGAATCACTAGCTTTTTTCGAGTAACCGTGTCTTGGTGATGGAGGTCTGTCAGTAGGCGAGTGACATCACTGATAGTTGCAATTATATTCATTTTATCAACATCACCTTTAATCAATTTGTCTGTAACAGAGAGCAAGGCCGCTGTTGCAACACCAATCTGCTGTTGGCGGTCTTGAACTCGCTTATCTCGGGCTTTCATAGATTCATTTAAAAGTCCCTCCAACTCCTTGTTGAGCCTTGGCGCATCCAACAACTTGATGTTATTAGGTATCAAGTATTTCTTTAAAAGATCATCCTTGAGCTCTAGTTGAAGGCCTTTGGTAATAATACCTTCTACTCTTTTTTTTAGTTCCATATGAATTTCTGGCCCGTATTCTTTTTCGGTGGAGAGAGTTTGGCCAAGGGCTCTTATAATGGAATCATCCAACACTTCTTCTATTAAAGGGTCCTCTGTGTTGTCTACACATTCAACACCTAGAAACAAAAACAAACCATGTTGGATTGTCACACAGCTGCCAGCTGTACCTTATTACATGTACCACAAGTATAATGCCAACAGCTACCAGCTATAGGTAAGTATTAGGTCTCCACAACTATTTAATGCCACCCCATGGCAATTTAGTAAAGAAAACTTTTCTTTACTGAAATTAATTTGAACACACAGCCAGCGGCAGTGAGTCATGCAAGAACAGCGTTCTTTCGTAACAACGATGTGTATGTCGGGGTATCCCCGTAGTGATCTCACTCCACCGGAGTGCCTGTATGACACGTACCACGTATCATAAAAAAGGAACGATCAATAGACAGGTTGAAAAAACTTGCCTGGAAGCTCTGTGACGGGTATTTCAATGTCACCGGCATCAATTTCTGCCTCGCACGACGATATTGGTGATAGCGACGAAAACTCTGGTGATGGTGAACGATTTTCACTCATTTTGCTCTTATTTTTCTTTAATTTCTTTTTCAACTTTTTAATCTTCCTTTGGTATCTTTCTTCTTTACACTCACACTTCCTTTTAGGCATCTTTAACGTTAAAAAACGATGCAAAAACAAAGAATTTACAATTTTTGTAAGGCACACACGGCGCGAAAATAATGAAATGACTTACAGATATAGTGTTGACAGCACACAACCTAATTTCCGTTTTGGATACGAAGCTTTTCGCTTCCTCTAAATATTCGCGGTACACACAATGCGAGGATTGTGGAACTACATAGTGAATATAGAAGATATCTCGGACTAAGCTTGAGTATAATTCAAATATAGTGCTAATTCAAAAGATCATGTCAACGACCCAGATCGGCTTATAAATATCAAAGACTAAATTAAATTCCAGGAATATTTTATAATTAAGTTCTGAAAATGAAATATATTTCACAATATAAATAATTCCAGTGAACTATCAAAAGAATAAACCAACCGAAAATCTTACTAAGGTTAACCTTGCCACAAAAATTATTTCCAATTCTCAAATATTATAATTTGAACTCACATTCTCGTAACCCGACCACCCGACTAGAAAAGCGGTGGCCCAGTGGTGGCGGCCCCGACTTACGTTAAGTCGTGGGTTCGAACCCAGGCAGGCGCATTACTTTGTGTAATTTATTACATCACCGCTGCTCTCAAAAACGGTGAAGGAAAACATCGTGAGGAAACCGGCATGTCCTAGAACCATAAATTCGAAGACATGTGACATCTACCAATCCGCACTGGGCCCGCCTGGTGGATTATATAGCCCATTCCCTCTCATAGAGAGGAGGCCTTTCCCAGCAGTGGGAACATTAATAGGCCGATGATGATGAGGATTCTCGTAACCCACTCATACGTGCCCCAAAACTGAGAAATTATAATATTATAAACGACAGTTCAATTTAATGTACGATCAAAAAAAAATAAAAAAAGGACGGCGCCAATTGTAAGGTTCCGTAGCCAAATAGCAAAAACTGCGCAAACTGAAGGTACAAGTTCCAAACAGAGGATTGAATATAACCAAGACACATCAAGGTATTATTAGACCTTATGATTCAAAAGAAGATGGTGTTGCTTTCACTATCACTACATATTATAAAACGAAGTCTCCCGCCGCGTCAGATCTTTAAAACTACGCAACGGATTTTGATGCAGGCTTTTTTAATAGTGATTCAAGAGGAAGGCGGGTGAAGCCGCGGGCATCGTCTAGTTTATTCATAATTTGCATGTCGCAGGTTTGAGGCTGGCTTTTATTTAACCGAACTATTTTGTGGGTGCCTTGAATTTAGGACTGTAGGGCCATCCAGCCAGGGGCAGATAGTTTCGCTGAGTGACTTTTCTATTTTAAGAAATTTCTTTGTTTCGCATTATTTTAATGTTTTGACGATCTTGTGGCTAAATAATAACAGCCACTCGGGTCGATCTTTAGGTTCGTGCTTGCCTAGGTTTGTCTGTGGATGGGTGACCGACCTTACATACTGAGTTTCCTCCGTGCCTCGGAAAGCACGGTAAGCTGTTGGTCCCAGCTGTCTTTTGACAGTCGTTAGAGGTTAACAACATTTTTTTTTTCTTTTTTTATAATATTATGAAAAAAAAAAGGTTAACAACATAGCTGGGAAAATCCTAGGCAGATGATGATGATGATTTTGTTTCCTACAGATTTTTTAATTTATATAATTAATGCTATTCTTTTTTTATCCCCATAACGGAACCCTTCACAGTGCGTGATACGACACGCAATTGACCGGTTCATAGAATCTAGGAGATATTTCATGCCAAGTTCTAAGCTGTCTACAGTGTCTGTGCCACTTATCATAATTTACTTTTGACGACCCGATTGGCGTAGTGGTAGTGACGCTGCCTTACGTTCTTAGGGTCCTGGGTTCGAATCCCGGTAGGAGAAAATGTTTGTGTGATGTGCACGGACATTTGTTTCCGAGTCATGGATGTTTATATGAAAAAAGTATATATGTAGTATATCAACTATCTAGTGTCCACGACACAAGCTTTGCTTAGTGTGGCACTAGATGGTTAATGTCCAGCGATATTTATTTATTATTTACTTCTTTCGTTTTCACCTTATTTTACACAGTTTTTTACTGACACTGGGACATTACTTGATCCCTTTTTTTCAAATAGTTAGAAAGTCTTGATGGGAGTCCTCCATTTGGGAAATATGAAGGGATATGTCGGAATTCTTCTTCGACTCCGACAACATGGTGTTTTTCTTGCGACTTTGAGTCTGAGTGCAGGATTCATTCGAATAAGCTCTGTGAATAAATTAATAGTAATTTATATACAAAGAAATAAGTCAACAATTTAATAAATTGTCTAACTTTACTCATGTTACTTTGTTCTAATTTAGTCACTGTGATTTTATTTTAACATTATTTTAAAAACTAATAATTATATCGAATGTAATTGGCTTGTAGAATCAAGAGAAATAAATAGAATTGTTGATTTGTGAATCAACAATTCTATTTATTTCTAATAAATATATTATTTCGAATATATATATTTATTTCGAATATATTTAAACACAAGTGAAAATGTAATTGAAGCCTGTGGGCTTCAATTACATTTTCACTTGTGTTTAAATATATTCGAGACGTTGTTTTTAAAACCAGACTTAATATTCCTTAATTGCTACTACTTAACTATTCACTTACTTTTATGATATACACAGAAGCTCTATTATTAATTTCAAGGCTTAATTTTTAGTCGCGATACATTAAATAATGGAACGAAGATTTTACTCCCAATTATTTCAAGATCACGCCATCTAAAGATTTAGTTACTAAGTAATATTTCAATTGAAATGTAAATTAATTTTACAAGTGTGTCATCTGGTTATGATTTCTTATGATAAATTAGCTAATTTATTTTAGTTAATTACTAACTATGTCGTGACTACTTAAGAGTTAGTGGGCAAGGGGCACGTGATATTGTAACAATTTAATATCTTATTTAATCTGAAAATAATTTGCTTTACAAAGCAAGGCAGTTATGGCAGTCAAACGGAATAATTCTGTTTATTTTCTTACACAGAGTAACCAGTCATATGAAGATCTTTGACAGTTGAAAGCTTCACAGTCTGACAACCAGTTTTGCCAAGGGGTATCTCATACCCAGTTACTGGGTTGCACAGGTCAGATGGGGCTGTTGCATCTTATAAAATACTGTTATTTAATTTAATACGTTCAAGCTGGAAGCTGACCCCAACATAGTCGGACAAAGATGCAGATGATGACAGCGAACCCCAGTTTTTGAGCGTCGAATTAAATCATAGGATAATTTGATAAACCTATTTTCAGCAAATTCATTTGTGTGGTGTTGCCTCCCAAACGGTGGGACACTTCGTATCGTCTTCTGCCTGTCCTGTTGTTTACACACGGTCTAAAAAATTACATCACAGGAGCTGATGGACGCTGGTGGAAAGTGCCGAACTCTTCGCCAAATTTAGGGTTGACTCAATTTGAATAGGGTAGATGACAAAAAATAGAAGGTAATTAGTCCGTCAGTTAGATTATCAACAAATATTCGACCCGTATTTTTCTTTTGTTACATAAACCCAAATTGACGAAGATACGACGCTTTTAAAATTCTCAATATTATGTCATGCCTTGGTATAATTTTAAACGAGTTCTGATGTCACAAGCCCCCACTCCCGGGTTTTGACGCGGTTTATCTTTGTCAATATTAATTGATTTACAAAATTTAAAAAAATACTTGTCCGTTATTTATTAATACTCTAACTGACAGACTAAATAGATTTGCAATTTTTTGATACTCTGTCGTTTCTGCTGTGCACAAACTAAACTTAATTTAGGCTATTGCTATCTTTTTCTCTCTAATAAAACGAGAAAGAGACGGACGTAATTTAGAGTTGTCAAATTTTATTCGAAAAAATATTTCCATACATATGAAGGGTGCACGTAAAACGATGTAGACTAAAAACACAGTGAAGCGCAAGGCCTAAACTAGTTTGACATCTCTAACTTAGTTCATAGCTATAGCCGTCCTTTTCTCGGACTGTCTTTTGGTAACAGATAGCAATAGCCTAAATTAAGTTTAGTTTGTGCACAACAGAATCGACACCATTGTTTGTCGTCATGCCTATTATCGACGCGCTAAGAAGAAGCAAATTCATAATTGTGAAACATTACAAACTAACACGATATCTCAATCTCCAGAGTAATTAATTTTCTTGACCATAAATTCACTTTAATATACGGTTATTCTTCCGCCCTCGACCCCACAAAGTAACAAGTAAGTAAACACAAAATTTTAATAACGTTTTCTCTCTTCGGAGGCGGAAAATTCCCCGACACGCTTGCTACAAATTGAGACAAGTCCTTCGGGGTCAGGGCCAGGGTCGACGGTATCAATAAGGTATATACTAATTTTGCTGGCGAAAACAGCTATAATTGAAGATAAGCTCAATGTTGAAGTTGTCTCTGATGATTAATTTGTAAAATGTCGTGAATGATGCTTATTTTGCAAATAGGGTGTTTACAAAAACTTTTACAAATAGTCTTTTTTAAAATGAGATATCCACTTGTCAATTTACACCATTAAATTCGTCAAATTCAAGTGTTTTATGAATTTATTTTTTTCTTACCAATTAAATATTTTATTGTTACAACAAGGTCCATAATTATGGGTGAGTGTGTAAGTACTTATTTAAGAATTATGTAAGTGACAGGTTTGGTGATTCAATTAAATTAAAACAACTTTTCAAAATTATATCATACATAGAGAAAGAAAGAAAAAACAGTAATTGGCCCGACATGACAAAACACACAAAAAATTAAATGGCTAAATTATGATTCATCTTGGTTGCTTCTTCGTTCTGTTTTGGTTCATCTTGTATCATATTGTACAACAGGTTTGTGTCCGCCACTCCACGTCAAAGCGTGTATTTTGCGTATGGGCTATAATAATCCACCACGCGGGCCCAGTGCGGTTTGGTAGATGTCACATGTCTTCGAATTTTTGGTTGTAGGACATGCCGGTTTCCTCACGATGTTTTCCTTCACCGTTTTGGGAGCAGTGGTGATGAAATAAATTACACAAAGTAATGCGCCTGTCTGGGTTCGAACCCACGACTTACTTACTGTTCGTAAGTCGGGGCCGCCACCACTGGGCCACCATTACTTCATCTTATTGTGATGAGAATAAAATAATAAGAAAGCCAACTCTAACGTTGAGTATGAATTGATAGGAGAAACTTATGATTAACGCACCTCGTTTGTTACTAAATAAGACATTCAAGTAAGTTTATGCACTGATAATTATGTTTTCGTAGTTATGCTAAAAGCTGTCATAAATTTTCGGTTATTTTATTACTACTTCATAAATTGTTACCGCGGTAAAATGAGGTTAAGGGGAACGAAAATAAGGGCTACCATAAATAATGGTTCCCGCACCTTAACCATAAACCAGCGATTACTTAATTTTTATTCATTACCATCACTACAATCTAAATTTAATATTGTGAAGAGGACAGGTATGATTTTTTCTTTGATAATGATAAATGATATTTATTCAGCAAGTAGGTTTTCTCAAACACTTTTACACGTCATTTTTTTTAACTAGACGGATCCGGTGTTTTGTACCTGACTACTCTGAGAAGAAACAGCCGAAACAAACTCAGAGGTCATAGTCTCTTTTCAAGTCCAGACAATCTTGCTTAATTCACATGAGGACTACGCAGATTAGTGTCTGAGACCATCTCAGTCACTTTTGAAGAAAGAACCACACAGATTTGAGTGGACCTGTCAAGGAGCTCAACGAAACGACGAACAATACCAAAGAAAGGACATTTGGGTAGGTCGCTTATATTACTCAAACTGCCAGACAGTCGTGGGAAAAAATCAACAAAAAGTGACCCACTGGGTCCTCACATTCACAATAATTAAATAAAATAATTTTATTTTGTTTGTTTCTTACGATTTAACTCAAGAACTACTTAACGGATTTCAAAAATTCTTTCACCATTAGAAAGCTACATCTCTACCTAGTAACATAGGCTATAAATTATAATTATTTATATCATGAAAATTAGCCGAGCTATCACAATTTTCGCGGACGAAGTTGCAGGCGAAGTGCTAGTTCAGTATTAGGAAGCTGTGAGTTATTAAGAAGTTTAATTTTTGACGGGTTTTTTTCCATAGGGAACGACCAACCCGAACCGTGCATTTATCTTTTTATGTTCCTTATGTGTTCTCGTAAGTTTATGCAATTAAATATTTAGGTTTTGATGGTTTTGTTAAGAACTGAGAAAATCAGAAAGTCTAGTTTCTAATATTTTCTTTCATTACAAAATAATCAACTCTCAAAACAATTCACAAATGCAAAATTATTACAAACAATACATCAAATAGGATCAAAACCAAAACCACGGTGGCTATACATACATTAAAAACTCAAGTTTTCCAATAACTGAATGCTATATTCATAGTCTATCCCGAATACTGTTGGCAAGCATTATACCATGTACGTTACTAATCATGTCAAATCCGCAACGTAAATACAAGGAAGTGCAACAAAACGAAGGCCAACAAGATAAGAAATAACAGAAATTCTTGGCAAACGGAATAGTAAGTAAGATGTTTTTTTATTGAAACTTCAGTTGGAACAATGCCTGGCGTTATTAAAATTGTACTTTCGACTGTCCTTGTTGATAGTGGCATAAATATTGTGAATGGAATTTGGCTGCTTGACTATGAATAGATGTTTGAGTTGATGTTACAAGAATTTTTAATATACATTGTTTAAAAAATAGTTTTTTCTCTTTTATCGTAACAGATTTTTCCACAGACATATTAATTCAATCTGTTTTCAGACTGAATAATCTATTTGTCTGGTTTCAACTGCCTTTCATATTTGGTATCAGGCTTTTCATATTTTGTGAATTAGAAAAATATCTGATATTATCTGCAACAATATTTATAACATAACAGTGCGGCAAAAGAAAAACTCCATTCCTCCTAACTGCCCTACTTAACCAAAACAAAAGCGAATACAAAAATAAAAGTAAAAAAAAAATTGGCATACAAAGTGTAAGTTGCTGTTTGTTTTATTGAAACTTAACTTGGAAACATGCCTAATTTTATTAGTTTGTAAGGCCTTCGTTTTGATGTACGGCAACGTTTTGTATAACTCCTTTGGTATTTTCTCGTACATGATATATTTACGTTGATATTCCATTTAATGACTAGGTCAATGGGAATTGCTTTCCGGAAACAGTACCAGTTGCCAGATTATAGCGTTAGTCGCTTCTGTATCGGAAGCGGCATTCCTATATATTTTGTATGCCATATTATTTTATGGGTGAAAGAGGGGTAAATCTTGATGAAGATGTTGTTTTGTTTTTCTAGAATGCCTTGTGTGGTTATTGGTCGTTAGTGGGACTGCCAAGTGAAGTTTTTGGTTCGATAAATTGAGCCGAATTTTTCATGAATAAGATTTCTGTGGTGCCTTGACACAGCTAAAAGGTGACGCAGTAGTAGCCCCGGGAAGTGGCGGATTGATTTGGACAGGACCAACGAACAGTGGTCCACATTGGCCTCGGATTGAAGTATTTGGAAGTCATGGGGTGAGGCCTTTCTCCAGCAGTGAGATGACTCAGGCTAACAGTAACAGTAGTTCTCTGCAGCAGCACATAGTTTCAACATGGGACCCCTAAAATGACTCGCTGAAATGTACTGTCTGTACTGTTCCAGTGTTCGTTAATATCTTTGTACTGTGTTTTTAAACTGAGTACATATGATAAGCTAATTAAAATAACCTCCTTAAATGTCTCCACCCAGGTCACACACAAACACTTTTTTCCTTTTTTTAAAGGCTTCCAGAAGCTCTTTTCCAACCCCAGACCACCCCTCACGGTATGCATCTTCATCCTGGGTCGACCTCGATGGCGCCGACCATCCTCACACCCATGTATGGAGACTTTTGCCAAGCGGTCAACGCGGCTGACATGTCCCGCCTAATTTCTTTTCCGTCTAGCATGCAGACTGCTTCGCAGAAGGAGGTGATGGCTTCCCATTCCGTCTCGCTCCGGACCATGGATTGAACCAGGGCCGGACGCGAGAGGTCGCCGCCGCCGATCGCCGCTACGAGGACACGGCGGTGCTCCGCCCACGCAGGGCAGACCTCCACCGTGTGCTCCACCGTGTCCTCCGGTCGATCCCCGCAGTGGAGACACCCGGGCGTTTCCTCCCGCCCGATTCGGTGCAGGTACCTCCCGAAACATCCGTGTCCGGTGAGGACCTGCGTCAGGCGGAAGGTGAGGACGCCGTGGCGCCTCTCTAGCCACTCCTCAAAGAGGGGACTTACCGCCACTATCGTGGCGTGCCCTGGACGGGGTTGCGACAGTCGCTCTCTCCATGTCGCCATGAGATCGCGCCGGAGGTCTGTCCGCTGAGCGGCAATTTGCCGCGGCAGCGGAGTTTCCCCCCGGCGTAGTGCCTCCGCGCGCCAATCGTGCAGGCTCGCGAGGGCTATCGCCTCCAGATCCCATGGCGGCAATCCGGCAAGCAGGCCCGCCGCCTCGCGGGAGATCGTGCGGTACCCACGGACCATTTTCACGGCTACCACTTTATGGGGCGCGTTCAGGTAATGGGCGGCTCGCCGCCTCAAGGAACGCGCCCACACTGGGGCCCCGTAAAGGGCCATGGACCGCACGACCCCCGTATAGAGCCTGTTGCTTGAACCCTGTCTTGTCTTTTTACGCCCAGAATGTTGCGTTCCATTGTTTTTTGACAAGCTGCTAGGAACTCTTGGGAATCTTTCAGTTGCTAGGCGTATGTTATATATTTTAATTCTACTTTCGTATGTTTAATTCGATGAAATGGCTAAACATGATATAGTACGTGACAAGGACAATATAAAACTAAGTGATGGATGGTTCACTCAGAATTTATTTGACGTCCACGTGCCCAACTCATCGCACTTTTTTAGACACGTGTTTATCCCTGTTGTGCTTTTCATAGACTCACATTTTGTTAGTTATGTTTTCGTCCGGGGCGGGGCGGCTTTTTACCAACAACCGGGCACAAATCCAAACTTTAGATAGCTACTGAGAAATTCTGGACGATAAGGCGACTACATAAGCTAAATTAGCAACTCTATTTGTGGTGGTTCAAACTTCGTCTGAAAAACTGTTAGAATAAAGTTCTAATGTGTGACGTCAGTCACTGCGGGCCGAATAGTGCAAAATGAGTGGTTTCGATCGATTTACAAAAAATCTATGGATTGGATTAAAAAAATAAAACACTATGAATGTCGCATGTATTTAGTATGATTATTACTCGTTAAAAGAAAAATTTAGAGATAATTTCGTGTTTTTTTTATCAAGGAAAATTAATTGTATTAATTGTTCTTAAAACACTATCATACTAGCATATATCATGAAGAACATCATATGTTTTTCTGGTTTTGTTTACTGCAGTGAATCATATACTTTCAGGCATTATAAAACTCGCGTTTAGCTCTTGTAGTCGCCTTAAACCCAATAACAATTTGTTCATCCAAGGAATCAAAACCAAGAAATTCATGCTAAGCATTAACACACGCGACCTCTAGATCAAAGAGTAGTCAATTAATGCTAAACTGTTCAAATTAAAGGTAGCGATTTGTGTGTCATTACTTAAAAGTAAAAAATCAAACTTCAAGCTTCCTGCCACGCTCTGAGATATCACTTATAAACAATTAATTGATAAACATTTATTTTGTCACTGGTCAACAAATGAAACGTTTTCTAACTGATATATTTTTGACTGATAGCGTTCTAATCATTAGTTTCAGCGTTCAGCATGTGTTTTTCTATACTTCTTTCCAAGCATTCTAATATGTATACTTGTGAACTAAATTGAAATGCTTAATTGGTTTTTTTAGTAAAGATACTTAGTAGATACCATTACAATCTTTCTATACATGCAACCTTGAGAGCAGCGGTGGCCCAATGGTGGCGGCCCCGACTTACGTTCAGTAAGTCGTGGGTTCAAACCCAGGCAGGCCCATTACTTTGTGAAATTTATTACATCACCGCTGCTCTCAAAACGGTGAAGGAAAACATCGTGAGGAAACCGGCATGTGCTAGAACCATAAATTCGAAGACATGTGACATCTACCAATCCGCACTGGGCCCGCGTTGTGGATTATATAGCCCATTCCCTCTCATAGAGAGGAGGCCTGTCCCAGCAGTGGGAACATTAATAGGCCGATGATGATGATGATGATGATACATTCAACCTCCTTCTTAGGCCAAAATAATAAGTAGGTCACACTAACAGACGCGTCGTATGTCTTGCTTATGCAGTAATAGCCTTAAGATCCTAATGAATCAGGAAATATTGACATGTTAGTTACGCCTCCGCGGCAATTTATTATTCTAACGATCCTCCTACTAGTTTGACTTTTAGATTTGTGTATCAATGAAATGTTTTTGCATTGCTCTGACTTTATTTATTAAGTTTGTTAATTTTTTTATTTATTCAATTTCGTAACAACTCCAATTTTACTTTTGGGCCCGATTTTAACAATCAGAATCTGCCTAAACTTTTCTCAACCTTATTGAGATCAGCTTCCAGTCAAACTAGATGCAGCTGAATGCTTATTTTAAATGGAACGACAGCCTATCTGACTCACAATTACTGAATAATAAGATAAGCTTTGGCGTAATAGTTCCAGGCTTCTGGCTAAAGTTTACAATACTCTTGACTATTATTGTACTTATCCTAATTCGAAATTCATAAATCTGTGGCCTTCAACAATAAATATCAGAATGACTGATTATTTAAAAAGTACTCTTTTATTGTGATACATTTTCTTTTCATAACAACAAACGAAAGATCGTTCTTTAAAAAACAAAGCTGTAACCAATTGCCACTTGAAAATAAAAACAAACAACTCTGTACACAAAAAAATACTGTTGATACAAACTGTTACCAATCAAAAGTCAGGATTCAGTTGAAACACTCCAAAAATCCATTGTGATGAACATGTTCAGAGAAGTGATCCATCAAGACTTGTGTTTGTTTTTAAATACGGCCCAATTTTATTTGCCTGTATCATATCCGTTGTTTTTTAATTAATATATTTTTTCATTCAGCTTCATTTTACGGTTACGTTTGTACACACTAATCTGTTTAAATCAGGAACCAATTTTGATAACAGTGCTGTGCTAAAAGAGAGGCCGAGTATACAACCTTGGAATGCTCCAACTGTAAACGAAAAGGAGACAATTTTTTTTGGGCCCACCTGGTCGTTGCACATATTATTCATATTACACCAAAAAAGTAACCATTTTACAAAAGTATTTAAACGAATTATGACATAAAAATGAAACCGGAATCTTAAAATCACAATAAATAGCTATGTTATGACATTTTTTTGCGAGTCAAATCATTCCTGTTGTGGTCAATGTCATTTGACAGAAAATACTTACGTGAATAGGGGCGTTTTTTTCCGTTTACTAAAGAAAGTCCGGTACCTACCCATTGGTAATTATATCTACTATAATTATAATAGAATCAGAACAGAATTTAAAAATAAATATTATTAAACTGTAAGCATTTATAATGCTATTTTAAAAGGTTTAAACTAAAATCGCATAGATGGTTTAGACAATCAACGTGGCACGGAACGTTATTAATCTACTTTTTTTTGTGGTTGACAGACAACTATGAAGTTGTCTGTCAACCACAAAAAAAAGATTTTGACGTTCACTTTTTCTGTTTATTTTGGTTTTTATAAGTGTTTTTGCAGATTTTTCGCATTTATTCCGGTTAGACATGGCTTAGCTAATATAAACACTGTAATGTACAGGTTATAAGGAAGAAATCAATGTAAGTTTCATTATTAAATGCTACAATTTATGTGGCTGGTCTAATCTTCGAACAAAAAAAAAATCTCCTTTAAGCAATGTTTTAAAATTTACCTATATCAAATCTTTCCAGACTAATTATGTATCGTTTTAGTAAATGCAAAGTTAAAAAGTTCTCTTACTTCCACAAAGATTTTATTTTTCTATCAATGTTAAACGATGCACCGAATTAAAAGCATTATTACATTTTTTTTCTCAGTTATCTAAAACCAACCATCAAAAGATAGGCAAAGGTGATGAATTAAATTGTGTTCCATCGAATGTGACGCTTTAGTTTAACAGAATGTGTGACACTTTTAGACAATTCACAAGTAATTTACCTTCTCAAAGGGAATAGAAAGTGAAAGATGGCAGGCCAATTATGCCGTAGACTAGATGGAAGGTGAGGGAAGAAAGTCCTGAGGTGGAGACTATGGATAGGACGGAGGAATGTGGGAAGACAACCAATTAGGTGGACAGACGATCTCACTAAAGTGGCCGGAAAAAACTGGTTAGCTATGACACACAACCGCTAAAACTGGAGAGATTTGGAAGAGACCTCACACAGACACTCAGCACTGGGTGGCTATAGGTTGAACAAGAAGAATTCTCAAAGGTGCATACAGACAGCTTTAATGACGAGTTCTTGTTATTGTGATGTATTAGAATGAAGGTAAGTAAATTACTGTTAAGAACTAATATTAAGAATATGCGGGTAGGGGTTTAGGGGTTAAAATGTACCTGAGCGCTAGGGATCGTTGTATGTCTCAGTTGGATTACACTTGTTACCGTGAACAGCTGTTTTATTCCTGGACTCCGTATCCCGACATCCCGCTGTGCTCTAAGCATTTATTATTTAATTTCTTTTTGGATGGGAAGTCATCAAATGTCTTCTCCCACTCACTCTGGGCGGAGCGGGAGGGAGTATCAGACTTTTACTGACTAAAACGCATCCATGTTTCTTTCTTGCCCTTTATGTTCCGGGGCCACGGTATCTCTTTCGAACAGTCCCGCAGCCACGGCAGGAACACTTCAGTTATGCTAGACAAAAAAACTGTTTTCAAACTGAACTCTTCTAATACGCTAAGTCCTAAAGCTACCCTGCTTCAAATGTTAACGTAAACACAAATATATATGTACTGTTTTCAAAAGACTCATCCTACCCAAACAAATTATTTTTAGTTTATACATTTTTTGTCCTAAGTAAATAACGCTGATTTTCATATGGCCGTAATAGAGTGGGTCGCAAAAATGTACCAGATTTGAGCGGATTAATTTGCCTGTTCATATTTAGGTTACACGGCGGGCAGAGGACAATCTGTAAATGTGTAAAAATGAAAATTTATCGTTGAGCACAATATCTGGTAGTCTGCCGTGAAAAAATGAGCACTTTATAAATGTGGACGTTGGTCTGTTTTAATGTTTTTGCTGAAATAACAGTTTATTTATATTATCATGTCTGTGGCCTATAATTTACTTACCAAGCTTACGCATATTTAAATAGAAAACTGG
Source organism: Xestia ashworthii (assembly GCA_950022955.1). Taxonomy (NCBI): domain Eukaryota; kingdom Metazoa; phylum Arthropoda; class Insecta; order Lepidoptera; family Noctuidae; genus Xestia; species Xestia ashworthii. Next base: position 19,307,212 of record OX465565.1, on the reverse strand, counting down.
TCAATGACCTGTCTGTGGAACCTAAAGCGATATTCGAAGTCGAGACCTAAGACTTAGCAGTTTAACAGTCACACCAGTAGGTTATCACTGGTCCCTAAGACACGCATCTCTGATTTTTCGCGTGCGTATTGTGTAATTATCTGATTAATGATCCCGACTGTCATTTTTCCATCTTTGGCAGTCGTTACAGGTAGTCAGTGGCTCAAAAAGTCTGACAACCAGCCTTACCAAGTGGTATCGTATTACCCAATATTAACTGGGTTGTGGAGGTTAGGTAGGCAGTCGGTCCATGTAAAATACTGGTATTCAGCTGCATCCGGTTAGACTGGAAGCCGACCCCAACATAGTTGGGAAAAGGCTAGGCAGATGATGATGGGACAAAAGATCCGAGTATGAGGTAAGCCTGATACAAGTTTTGTTTACAAATACTTGTCCCAGCCTTCAATGGCGCGAAATATGAAGAAAGAAAACAGGAAAAATAAACAACATTCAACCCTTTCCAACTAATGTTCTCAGAATCTTTCAGAATTGACTTCAATTCTCCGTTATACGATTTTACCGATCCTGGCAATGACAAACAAAAACATTGATAGACGATACTTTTTTTTGTGAATGGCATCTCGCAGGACAACCTAATAGGTTGGCGTTTGTTTAACCGGACTATCCTAGGGGTGCCTAGAGTGTAAAGCCTCCAGCCAGGAGTTAGGCGATGCCTTCTTTTATTACTTTAAATATTAAAAAGAATATAAAACAATGCAAGACTATCAATCAATCATGGCCAGACTAATTTATGCACCCAGTATTATTACTTATTCTGAATAGTCATCAGAAACAATTTGTATAAAACAAATCTAACGTGTATACTTACAATTCATATTTTTTCTCAGTTGAAAAATATAAGCAATTTGAATGAAAAAACTCATTGGCTGTAAACGAAATTAACTGACTTCAGTATGAGTATGTAACATACCTTTTCACTATTTCAACAGATTCCGTGGAGGTTGGATGCGGTGGCTCTTGCAATACACCAGCAAAAAAAGGTTGCGAAGTGGTGGTGGTAGTCACAATTTAAAAGGGGTTAAAAATATTGCCATTAAACTTAAACAAAACTGGTCCAGCCGTTTCGGAGATCAGCCGGAACAAACAGACAATCAAAAAATATTAAAGTTTTTTTTTGTTATAAGTACCGTATTATATACGTCCTTAGACGTTTAGTTCAAAGCTATTATTGTGAAATTACACAAAAACACCAATTTTATTTTATTTATTTGTATAACTATACAATTTGTGTGTACTCTAACGTATCTAGAAGTATAGATAAGCAAATCTAACGAATCTATTCGAAAGTGCTAGACAAAAACTGCTCTGATTACAATTCTACGCGGGTTTAGTCCTCTATTTTGTCAACTAACCTTGAACCACCGACCCACAGACCCAGCGTCTGAGCATAAACTATTGGATACATAATTCATGGGACAAAGGGGAGCGCCCAAATAAAAACTATGATATTTACGCAGTTGTGATTATGCGTAAATCGACGAAGTTATGTGTAAGTATTTTGGTACCTAACCTCTTTACGATTGGAAGAATACTTTCAAAAATATCGTAAGAAAGAAAGAAAGAAAAAATTTTTTTTTTGTAACATATCATCACTCCTGTAATAGCCCAAGGGTTGGCAGAGGTGGACCTAGTGTTTAAGCACTGTGTAATGGGGGACAAGCTTATTGGCATCAACTGGGCACAAATTCAAAATCTGTGGCTAGTACTGAGAAATTCTTTATGAAAAACCCAATAACTCTTTGCCCGGCCCGGGAATCACACCCAGGACCTCTTGCTCAACTGTCGCGCTTGGGACCGCTAGATCAACGAGGCAGTTTTAATAGGGTCTACCCTTTACAGCAGAACTCTTTATGTCGTAATATTATTTTGCATACCAGCTGATAGCATTAACTTCACTTCGCAGAAAATCGTTTGGCAGAAACTTATTTCTTATACGTTCAAAACTCATAATTTTGTAAGTAAGAATCATCTTTAGGCATAAATTTTATATGCATAAGAATTAAAAGTAGAAGCATCTTATCGCAGAAAGTTCACAGTCACAATCATCTTTGGCATAAATTTCATATCGATAGTCATCTATAGGCAGAACTATCATATCTCAGAAAGTTCACAGTCACAATCATCTTTGGCATAAATTTCATATCGATAGTCATATAAAGGCAGAACTATCATATCTCAGAAAGTTCACTGTTAGAATGATCTTTTGCCATACATTTCATATATATAATAATGGAAAGACTCATCTATCACATCACAGAAAATTCATAAAAATATGCCTTTAAAATATTCGTTTAAAGAAAATTATGCCAAGGGTTTTATGCCAAATAAATTTCGGAGCATCAACATTCTGCCAGATAGAAGGAACCCGTTTTAATATGGTTAAAATATTTTTCCTTTTTATTCTGAAATCATTAGCATAGTCAACCTACGAGGACCAACGCACATACTGTTACCCCCAAATGTTCCTAATGTTTGGACACAGATTGGCTATATTCCACCACGCGGCCCCAGTACGAGTTGATGAACGTCAAATGTCTCCATTTGTTTTTGGTTCAATCAAATCTTCCCAAGGGGCCCCGACTGTGAGTCGTTCTGTTCTGCATTAGAATTTATGATTTGTTACGGAATTCTAAACTATAGGGCTTATTTCTTTATGCACATTTTATAGTGCCGCTGTAGTCCTCATACGACCAAGATGATGTCTTGAGTTTGAAGACTCTGACTTCAAACTCAAGACATCATGACTCGGTGTCTAAAGTTGGATAGAAAACACCCACAACCGATCTAATGTGTTTTATAACCAATTCATAGAATTAAATTTAATTTATCGTCACTTATATATTCGCGAACACTTCCACCATTCTACTAAGTATTAGAACTACCTGCGTCGGCCTATTCAGGCATTTCAATGGGCTTGTAAATAGCAGCTGGCTTTATGATTGGGAGATAGTGGTGAGATCAATCATATTGATAACATAGTGTACATTACTGAGTATGTTCTTGATTATAACGGCATTCATCAGTTTACTGCTACAGTCTAGTTCAGGACAAAAATATAGGGTGTAAAACACCTCTTAACGAAGCCGAAAGGCACTTGTTCTCCCCGTCATTGCGATCATTTTTTTGTTCTACATCATACCTGGGAACCTTCTAGTTACGGAGAGATATTGGGGGTCAAAGTTACAACTTTTTGACAAGTTTTTTTTTATAAATACAAGTTTTTGTTGCAAGATTTTTACTTTAAATACCTCCACAAACCCGGCACTATTCAATCCATCCATCAACACAATGTTTCGAGTGCGTTACATTGAGTTAAACCCCAAAACGGGTTTTTCGACCCCAAAAAATAAAACTTGTTTCCCAGCAATAATTTTTGCGTAAAGTTACTTGGTTTGATGTACAGAATGCTTGGTTGACGGCTTCGTGTTTAGGTGGTTTACACCCTGTATACCTAAGTTCGCTCGCATCGCTCTAGTGGTCACAAGCATGACTGGTCCTAGGTTCGATTCCCAGCTCGAGCAGTGTTCGGGCAAGTGGTTTTTCAAACAGGAATTTCTCAGTGGCAGCCACGACGCCTGAATTTGCTTTTCATTTAAATTATTTTAAGAAAGTCCAAAGACACTCTTATTGTCCTTGTCATTGCGGTATTTTTTTTTTGTTCTACACCATACCTGGGATCCTTCTAGTTACGGAGATATTGGGGGTCAAAGTTCCAACTTTTTCACAAGACAAGTTTTTATTTAAATAAAAGTTTTAATTTAATATTATAACTTTACTTAAAATAACTCCATGACCCGTTTACAACTCAATGCATCCATTAACAGAATGTGATGAATGCGTTACATTGAGTTTTGCCGTAAAATATGATTTTTAACCCCATAACAAAAAACTAGTTTCCCAGCAATAATTTATGCGCATAGTTACTCAATTTGATGTACGGAATGCTTGGTTAATGGCTTCATGAAGGTTCTATTTATAACCTGTATCTAAGTTAGTAGCGATACCAAAATATAATTTCTCTGGCACAAGAATACTGCGGCTGTTATCTATAACCGATATTATCATAATTGTGAACGTGTTTAGGCAAAGCGTGTCACTGTCGTATAATTGTCATTGAGAACAGTAAAGTATGACTGTAAAGCATGACTGGAATATAACTTAAGGGGCCGGCGGAGCATGCATTTTTCATACAAACGTAATACCAAAATAATATGAAAATCAAACATATTCTTAAAGTTGTGTGTATAAATTTCCATTGTATTATAGAATATCTATGTTCCCAAACATATATTTTAAATGGAAACTGATTTAAACAAGAGTTATGAGAAAAATAAGTTTTAAATTCCTCATACCTTGTCTTTATATCATTGTCCTTTCAAAATATATATTTGGGAACAAAGATATTCTGTAATCCAATCGAAATATATACACCCTACCTTAGGAATATGTTTGATTTACAAATTACTTTTGTATTACGATTGTATGAACGACGCATGCTCCGCCGGTCCCTTAAGATTAAACAAAAAGGGTGAAAGAATTGAAAAATAGGGAGGTATTTGTAAAATGTATTGCTGTCGCGCAGTGACCAAACCAATTAAAATAACACAAAAACAATGTTTCGTAATCTTTCATTACTTCTCCAAAACTTGACCGATTTAAGTACATTTTTCATTAAAAATTGAAGGAAGGTTTTGGCCGTGTTCCTATGTGATACTTTTTTATATAATCGAGTCAAATTGTTTATTGTTGATTGTTAACACAATCTACAGGGTGTAAACCACCTCATCACGAAGCCGTCAACCAGGCATTCTGTACATCCAACTAAATACGCAAAAATTATTGCTGGGAAACGACTTTTTTTTTGGGATGAAATTATTATGTTTTGTGCTAGAACTCAATGTTAAAAGTAATAATCGTAGAGTAAAAACTTGCATTTAAAAAAAACCCTGTCAAAAAGTTGGAACTATGACCCCCAATATCTCCGTAACTAGAAGGTTCCCAGGTATGGTGAAGAACAGAAAAATTACCGCAATGACGGGGAGAGCAAGTGCCTTTCGGTTTCGTTAAGAGGTGTTTTACACCCTTTATACTCGTACACAAGCGACCTTGTGTGATCGACCGTCAGCGTGACGAGAATTCAGGCCTTAAGGTAAAGAACGTGCAAGGTAACGTTTATAGAACTCGGCCTACATAACTATGAAAATCCGCGTTGGAAATACTCATCATCATCATCATATCAGCCGAAAGACGTCCACTGCTGGACATAGGCCTCCCCCAAGTGTCGCCACATTGACCAGTCCCTTGCGACTCGTATCCAACGGATTCCCGCAACCTTCACTAGGTCATCGGTCCACCTAGTGGGAGGTCTTCCAACGCATCGTCTTCCGGTTCGCGGTCGCCATTCCAGAACTTTTCGGCCACATCGGCTATCCGTTGGAAATACTAGCAAGCAATATTTTTAGACCTTTTTCAAAAAGAAAAGACTTCATGTCTATCCTCCTTATGCAATATTAATGAAAAGCAATGTTTTATTCTCAACATTGCCATTAATTAATTCTCTTGTACAAAATTCCATGAAATCCGGAAAGTGTCTAGTTTATGTATTATTTAATCTCATAGCCTTATAGTGACGTAATAATAAAATAATTCTTATAATTGCAATGCCTTTCATTTGACAATTTAACAATAGGTACCGATTATATTATTTCCAATAATGAGAAGACGGGCCGGTACTCCAAACAAATGCAGCAATGGTTTAGGAATTTCCTTCGGATTGTGATTTTAAATGTGTTACGCAATTGAAGGCCTGCTCACTTTTCCATTAGCCATGAAATTTACAGAGGGTTGCTATTATGCTTTTAGTGGAGTTGAAAATTTTTGAACAAAATGTCATAACTTCGCACTCTCAACTCACTGAGAGAATGCGTGATAATTCTCCAACGCCATACTTTACAGATATTTTTTTTGCCATTTATGAGCGTTTTAAATCGTTGAATGTTAGTAGAGTTAAAAAGAGGTGTGATAAGTAAAAAAAAACTGGCGCTAAAGCCCATGAAAAAGCTAAACTTTTAAAATGGTTCTGTTATAAAATTTGATTTGCATTCATAATTGAATATTTAGTAGAGAAAAACTTGTATGCACCGACTTTACCATATAATCACAGATTCGAGTAAGCGTCAGTTCACACCGACATTCGACGCGATGCGACGCGGTGCGACAGTACTGGAAGAAGTCAATGAATTCGCACTGCGTCGCGCGTCGGCGCGATACGCATCGCAATGAAATGTGTATCTTTTCGTGTAGTAAATAAAGTTATATTTTGAGTCGCTCTATTAAAACGCGCCACGTCGCGTCGCGCCTTGGTGTGATTTTGGTGGATTGACCCTAATTATCACTTGCTTTGGTCATGGAAAACACATTGCGAGGAAACCAGCATGCCTGAGAGATGCGGCATAAGAACTCTTTTCACCAGGTTAGGCATTAACCACACGATAAATAAAAGAAGTAGACTGATTCGAGTTTTGATGTAATCCCGCTCTACGTACGGTCGAACAAGCTATTTGGTTTACAGTTTAACCCATAAATTACATTGTAAAATGTAAACCAAATAGCTTGTTGGACCGTACAAACTACAGATTTACTTTTTTTTTCTTCCTAGAATCTTCAGATTTTTTTTTACGTTTTTAGGGTGCAGTACCTCAAAAGGTAAAAATGGAACCCTTATAAGATCAATCTCTTGTCCGTCCATCTGTCCGTGTGTTCGAAAACTTATTGGGTCGTTCCAACGGACGTTCGTGATTACGGTTTTCATTGTTATTTCATTAAAATTTTGATTGTGACATTAATTTTACTTGTAATTTTAAATTTCAATTTTAATTGTATCATTTTTCTGTTTTGTTGTGTCTTCGTTTGTTTTGTTCTATTGAATTTTACTTCTGCTGTTAATGTTAGTTTTATATTCCTACACATAATTTTAACTTACACTTGTTAATTTTAGTTAATTAGACACTAATTTTATAATAGAATACTTGTGGCACTTCTAATAATGTTTATGGGGCATGCGGTGCTAACCTGTAAGAAATTGTTACACTAACCTTAGACAATGGTAGATATTTACTCGAAATATTACAGTGTAAACAATTGTTGGTTGGCCAATAAAGGAAAATAAAAAATAAAATAAAAATTCCCGTAGACCAAATCCAAAGTCCTACAGCACATGTAAAGGAAAAACATCTGAAACCCATGAATATTTGTTTAATAACAAAAAAAAAACAATTTTACTATTACAAACTTATTGTTTGCGGTTGGTGCAATAGCTGTTTCTGGGGATCGAACAGCAAAGTTAAGTTTGTCCTATAAAAAGTTGGAGCGGATGCGCGGTGCGCGAGTCCAACTCGGTCTTGGTCCGTTTTCTTTTGCTTAATAATAATAATAATATATCGTTTATTTCAGGCATTAACCCCTTTAACTCGGTTTACATATTTATCTCATAGAATACATCAAAAAAATTAAATCACATTACATTACAAGAATCAAAAATCATAATCAAAGTTAAAATCCACATCTAAATCAAATTCACCATCTAAATCTAAGAATTAAAATTAAAACAACTGAAAACACTTTCACTTTCTTTTGAACTGTAACTGAAAATACTTTTTTTCATTTAGCTTCTAGAATTAGCCCAACTTTAATTAATTTTTATATCCAGTACATCCACCTACACATGGTGGCATAGTTACACAAAATACGGCAAAAATGTATACATATAAAATTACTAATTTGTAGATTTGGTTACAGACTTGGACAGATACTGAACTGAACTGAACTGAATGATGAGTGTGAAGTCATCAGGAAAGGCAAGTGTATAATGGGGTAGACACCAAAAGAAACCGAATAAGTCCATCATTTAGATAATCAAAAAATATTTGATCCATTTTTTTCCTTTGTTACTTAAATCAAAATTGACGAAGGACGCTTTTAAAATTCTCAATACGTCACGCCTAGGTATAATTTTGTAGAGCGTACTGACGTGACGCCCCCACTCCCGAGTTTTGATGCGTTTTATCTTTGTCAATTTGATTTACAAAAACAGAAAATACGTGCCCATTATTTTCCAATACTCCAACTGACGGACTTAATAGATTTTTAACTTTTTGATACTGTCGCCATCCCTATTAGGTACACTTCTGCTCAACCATTCGGAGATAAAAGGCGTGATGTACTGAACATTCAGTTGGTCCGTACCATCGATTGCGTATAATGACTAAAACCATTTATACTTATCAACATACGTATTTACAAATTCTAACTTAGAATCTATTTAAATGTAAGTTCCATTTAATTTTAACCAGAATTTATAATACTAAACACAGTATTGTACGCAGCAGGGTCTCAGTGTATGGACTAAACGTGTAACATAACAGGGATCCGTTGTTAGCTTAGGATCTCCTCGGCCCTTAACTATGGCAAACATCATAAGATGCCGCGTCAAAATTCATCACAATATATATTTTTAGCATCCAAATTTTTAAAATTTTATATGGTGGTCATTCCAACCCCATATAGATTATATTATTAATGGAATAAAGTAACTTTTTCTTCCTATTTCGAATATTAACTTTTTGTATACTCAGCCTAACTACGGACTTGCGCCGTCGTAGCACCGCGTAGCCGCGTAGCTTCAGTCGAGCTACGCCAGCCGTCGCGATCGCTACGCCGTAGCAAACCATGAAGCGCGCTACGATCTAATCTCAAACGTGGTCAAACTTTTCCTAGGATACATTAAACTAGTTAAGTGAATACTGTGTACGTTATAGGAATATGTAGTGAATTTTATTAGTGTTAAAGTGTATTTTAGAGTTTCAAGTGCGAGTGTACACTTGGGTATAATTATTATGATCGTTGGCCACCGCTGTCCAATTTGCAGAAACAACAAACGATGACCTTTTCATTTTGCAGGTTAGTTGTGTTTTTAATTAATATGAGATGAGAGGGGCAGTTTCCATTGCCAGTTTTAATTTTTTTTCTCGGTATATAAAAACTTATTACCTTTTGCGTCATTACGGTTATTTCGTGAAGTTTTATAGGGCTATAAAAAAATTCGGAATACATTAACCGGAATTGGTTGACTGTATGCGTCATAAAGTTGATTTTTTATATTTTTATGTGTTATAAATCTGTCGGGATTGGCACAAATCCCATGAACATTGGTAGGAGGTATAATAGGAACAAATATTTGAGGCCTCTATTTAAATTTCGTTTTGAACAAAATTCTTAGAAAATGAGAACTTAGTTTTTCGTCTCGCAGCTGTTTTACTTTATGTAAATTGTTTTAATTTAATTTAGTACTCAAACTTAACGGTTTTCGTCCATATTTTTTCATTAAAACTGTAGGCGGCTGCCTAGCCCTAGAGATTACTGGAAATTATGTAAATTTTAATATACTAAGTAGACATTAATGTTACCCAGAGTTTAATTAAAATGAAACCTAAGTTTTTCTGTGAAGACTTTTCGTAATCTTTTCATGGTTTAAATAATATATTTTTGTTAAAATAATCAATAATTATGGTCTTTTTACTATTTAATATTTGAATTTTAAAACATTTACTTGAAATTATGTAATTACATATTAACTTAACTATGTTACTCAAAATGTAATTAAAATGAAACCTAGGTTTATTCTGTGGAGAATTTTCGTAACCTTTCATACCTTAATAACACTTTTTTGGTAAAAATTAACTACGCTTTTTTTAAAAACGATTAACACGGCACTTACTTCGTAATTAATATGCGGAAAAATAATATTAATAAACTCGAAAATTGTTTCACAAAAATCGGAACAGATTTTAACAGGAAAAGGTCATGAAATATCTTTAACGCTGAAATGTGATTTATGTTTTGGCTCATGAATATAAGGCAATCTTTATGAGAAACAAAAAGTATGCGTAATTTTTAAGGTTGGCATGAATTTCTTGGGGATATTTCATAAGGAAGATTTCGTTTTTATAGAGGTCGTTGATAGTGAAGCATCGAGTCGCGACTCGTGGTCCCACTAATTTGACCCACTGGTGGGACAGTGTGTCGATTTAATGGGCTCTTGTAATATATTTTTGGGATTAGACTAGGATAATTTTCAGTATAATGCGATTGGAGAGAGTTAAGCTTAACTGTGAGTTAAATTTACGAAAGTGTAAACCTTTAATTTGGTATTTTGTATGTTTTAATTTCCAGTGATAACTCCTTTCATTCTAGTTTCAGTTACTGTAATTGGTTTTATAACCGTTGTATAAATAAATTAAATTTAATAAATAAATTAACTTTGGTCTACTTAAGGCAGCCCGACTGTGATAAAAGAGTACCCGAAGATCGTTTACAAAACGGGTATTTTTATTAACTACTAGTTTGTTGTAATTTCTTTTCGCAGTTTTTAAAACAACTGAAATAAATTTTCATCAAAACCGGTTCGGTGGTCCAGAATTCTATAGGGTAGCAACAGACGAACAGGTATTTTTTTATACAGAAAGGTCCACATTGTTACTCCAGCTCTTACAAGGCTTTATTGAGGAACAGACAACTGGCACATGAAGGGCCGATTACTCCATTGAACACGATTAGTACATCTAAACCACGATCAAGAGCTGTTAGTATCATTGAAAGAAAGAAAGAAAATACATTAATGACACCAACAGATTTCTAAACCGCTTTTATTATAGCAAATGTTGTGTTAAATTCACCAAAGTAACAATAACCGCTCAAAGCAAATAATTAGTCGTAAAATAATTATCGTATACCGTAATGAAAAAAAAAAACTAATAACCATTTTGATGCCATACTGGTTGCTTATAAGTCAAACTAATAACAGCCAATTAATTATTCATTCAAATTCATTATTCATTTACCCAACTGCAAGACTAGAAGCCGACCCCAACGTAGTTGGTAAAAGGCTAGGCAGGTGATTATGAACAGCAGTCAGTTTACTTTGGTATCACATTTTGTTCAACGTAAGGCCTGAATTCTTGTCGCGCTGACGGTCGGTCGTGACGTCAGCGAGAACAAAATGCAGCTGTCAGTCGCCGCTGACGTTAGCGTCGCAGTACGGTGCTATATAGAACACAATGCACGACCGACCGTCTGCACGATAAGAATTCAGGCCTTTCAGTTCCGACGAATTGCGGATGTACTTAGGACACTTGACTCTAATATATCTAAAGAATCTTTCAGTATCAGGCCACACAGTGGATCCGCAATCTGTCCGTTTCATAGAACCTTAAATTAAAAACCGTCAATCAGAAAAAAACGCTGTTACCATAGTAAAAAAAACCGTCAAAAATAAAATTTATGACAAACAGTTTCCTCTGCAAGCGATGAAAATATCTTCTCCCCAGACGCCATTACTTACCACGGGGTGTAAATATTTTTATCAAGTAAAGTACTGTGACCGAGGAACACTGATGAAAGTCTATTCATATCCTCCTTCTCATCCCTGAGGAGTTATTGTGATACCTATCTGAGGGACAGGATAGGTATACTCTAGAAAATTACAAAGATAGATAATATTGATGGTACTTAAAATTAGAAAGGAAAAAGGAAAAGCAAAAACTACAGTAAAACTTGTTAAAGTGGGACCAGGATAAGTGAAAAACCTCCATAGCTGAAACTCATGCGGAGGGCCCGACATTTATGCCTGGATATCTGGGACACTGGGTAAGTAGAATACCTCTTTAAGTGAAACCAATTTGCAGGTCCCTTGAATGTCCCAGTTATCCAGGTTTCACTGTGTATTCATTATTTTGATTCTCCAGTCAACCCGCTATCATGGCTCTTGTAACAGCGTCGAAATATCGGGGTCTCAAAATAATGAATAATCACGGAAGATATCCCGTAATTGACAATTATAAGTTCAGTTTTAAACCGCGAAAGCTTAAAACAGTGTAAAAAAAGCATTTATAAGTCCGCCAGGACAAAACACACGAAAATGGTTGCTTCTAGTTAAATGGTAACAGCCGTAAGAATAGATTTTCAGGTTTGAGCAATGCGTGCCAAGGTTGCTACGTAGATGGGTGACCATCCATTCACCTACCGAGTTTCTTTCCAAAACACGGAATTTTTAAGATTTCTGACATTTGAAAACTGTCAATCAGCTAAACTTATGTAGCACTATCACGTCACGCGGTTTCACCCGCGGAGTTCCTGTTCCCCTGGAAGCACGCGGATAAAATATAGCCGATGTTACTCGCTCATAATGTAGCTATCTATTGCTGAAAGAATTTTTCAAATCTGTTCAGTAGTTTTTAAGTTTATTCGTTACATTCAAAAATATAAAAATACAAACATACAAATCTTTCTTCATTATAATTATTAGTATAGATATAGATAAGATCACGCTTGTAATCCCAGAAGAGGTAGACAGACGTGTCCTTAATAGTACACCCATATTTTGCCAGTTACGTGATCGAGCATATTCCCATCAACCGGACACAAATTAAAACTCAAAAACATGGAGTGAAGAACCTCGTAACCAAAAATTTTTATTTTCATCAAATCGCGGACTTAACGGGGTTCTTTCTTCAAAAGACCATGTCAGACACTAATCTGCATAGTTCTCATGTGAGTTGAACAAGATTATATCTGGACTTTAATAGAGACTTAAGTCTATGTTCACCGAAAAGATAACAGTCTGATTATCTAAAAACAACTGTCACTGTGACATGTTACTATACAAAAATGTGTTTTAAACAGCTGTTTTTAGATAATCAGAGCGTCATCTTTTTGGTGAACATGGACCTTAGACGTCTGATTTTGTTTCAACTGTTTCTTCTCAGAGGAGTCAGGTACGAAACACCGGCCCTATCTAGTTTAAAAAAGACGACGTGTAAAAGTGATTTTAAAAATTTGAAAGATAAATGTCATTTATCATTTAACGTGTAAGAAGCCGCGGGTAACAGCTAGTACCTCCATAAATCAAGGGTACATACATATTCAAACAGCCGAATTTTCAAGGAATACGATTCATCACTTTCGTTTTTTTTTTGTATTCCGTACTTCTTTCCATCCCTAAGGACTGTATTGACGACAATCCCTTACATAAAACAACATACAGTTTTCTTTGCGATCTTTATAAAAGGAAATCATCCTGTTTTCACAGCAATACTTCGTACCGTCAAACAAAGAATTTGATTTGCAAGCAAAATATTGATCTTTTATATAACATAATAAAGGACTAAAAAAATCTCTTAATGAAGCCGAAAGGCACTTGTTCTCCCTTCATTGCGATCATTTTTTTGTTCCACACCATACCTTCTAGTTACGGAGATATTGGGGGTGAATGAAAGTTCCAACTTTATGACAATTTTTTTTTTAATACAAGTTTTTATTGTAAGTATTTTTTTACTGTTAACACCTTCACGACCCCCGTTTTATTCAATTCAGCCATTAGCACAATGTTCTAAGTGCGTAACATTGAGTTCTAGCCAAAATATCGGGACCTCAAAAGAAACAGTAAACATTTAAATGGTGTCGATTCTGTTGTGCATAAACTGAACTTAATTTAGGCTATTGCTATCTTTTTCTCTCTAGTAAAACGAGAAAGAGGCGGACGTAGTTTAGAGCTGTCAAATTTAATTGGAACTAATATTTCCATACAAATGAAGGGTGCACGTAAAACTATGCCGACTAAAAACACGGTGAAGCGCAAGGCATAAACTAGTTTGACATCCCTAACTTTGTTCATAGCTATAGCCATCCTTTTCGCACACTGCCTCTTAGTAAAAGATAGCAATAGCATAAATTAAGTTTGATTTGTGCACAGGATCGACACCAGTATCTAGTTTTTCGAATATAGGAACTAGAACACGTTGCGTTGGAAGACCTCCCACTAGGTGAACCGATGACTTGGTGAAGGTTGCGGGGATCCGTAGGATGCGAATCGCACGGGACCGGTCAATGTGGCGACACTTGGGGGAGGCCTATGTCCAGATCAAATCAAATCAAATCAAATCAAATCAAGTTTAATTATTATAGTTCTTAGTTGGCTGCTTTATCTGTAGCTACTATTTTCTTGTGTGTTATAAACAATGAAACATGCCTTCTTTATGATATTTTCTGCAGATATTAGTATTCTTTTGCCGTACCATCAAGGTCGAGAATGGAATAGTGTGAGATATCTAGTGTTGCTTGTAAAAGGCTCATGTTCTTGTCTTTATTTGTCTTATTTTGAAGAGTGACAGATACGATGATAAAATAAAAGGGGCACCCTTTTTTGTGCGTGTTGGGTATTTTTGACAGCGAGGCTTGAAATTTGACACTTTTATTTGTTTCTATAGGAGTGTATTTTCTGTGTCGTTTCGTCTCTCGTCCTTTATATAATTTTCATCGTCGTCGTTAATGGTTCCCATATAGTAAAGTATACTTTGACTAGCACTCTATTTTTTTAATTCTCCTTCATATTGGAGTTGGATATATCTTATTGCAAGACAATACCATAGTTAAAGAATCTTATAGAATTTAGAGATTTTTATTCTCTACTAGAGTTTATTTTATTTTCAATCAGTAGTTTTTTATTTTCTACTGCTGAGGGATAAATATAACAATTGGATTTTGTGTTACGTAGTAACTAGAATGTGGAGGGCAAATAGGAAGTCGCTCTATGATAATTAAAAAAAAACTTTGCCAGGCACTACAAATTTCTCCTATAAACTGGGTGCGTTTTACAAACATTACAACTCACAGACACAATCAGCCAGAACCGGAACAACTACCATTAGGCCATACAAATATTTATTCCATGCTGGAATCAAATTTTCGACATGCAGTGCAACAGCCAATTACTTAGCTATTGCACCAATCGTACCGTCAATATATCTGGGGCTGGTAAGGCTAGACAAGTCAACCCTAGCATATGTAGACTAGAAAAAAATACTAATGGACTAAAAAGAAAGGTAGATGATGATGAACAAACACCAGCCATTTTACTAAAACTCAAGTTAAACTTATTAAACACGAGTTTAATAATAATATTAAATTGCTTAATATTTTCGGAGAAAAACAGAATTGGTGTTAAATTTCCCGTGTAGACAATTTTACTCAATTCTGAGAACACCGATTTGATTTCGAGGTCAGTAATTACGGTTTTATTTTTCAAAGTTTCAAAAGATGTGGTTAGAAGTTCGTTTTATCTTGCAATTGTAGCCATTTTTAACCGACTTCAAAAAGGAGGAGGGTTCTCAATTTGTATGAACCTTTTATTTTTTATGTATGTTCCCCGATTACTCGTAGATGGCTGGATCGATTTGAATTTTTATCTTTTTGTTTGAAAGGGTACAGTTCCCAGGTGGATGGATTATATCTGATGATGGGATCCTGGAGAAATACAGAGAACTCTTCAATTTTCATAGAGATACTTGAAGCGATTTGGGTAATTTTTGGAAGAGTACTTTCTCGGAGTGGTAGCATTACAATTTGGTGAAGATCAGATGAAGATTTTCGGAGGTAGGCAACGGAACTCCTCAATAGATGATAGCCAATGGACTAGGATTGCTGAAATCTTATTAACCGCTTCTTTATCAGCCGCTCGGGTCGATCTTTAGGTTAAGCCATGCTTGCGTAGGTTGGTCTGTGGATGGTTGACCCTTACATACCGAGTTTTCTCCGTGCCTCGGAAAGCACGTTAAGCTGTTGGTCCCGGCTATCATTTGTCCATCTTTGACAGTCGTTACAGGTAGTCAGTGGCCCAAAAAAACTAACACCAGTCTTACCAAGTGGTATCGTATTTCCCAGTATTAATTGGGTTGTGGAGGTCAGATAGGCAGTCGCTCCATGTAAAATACTGGTATTCAGCTGCAACCGGTTAGACTGGAAGCCGACTCCAACATAGTTGGAAAAAGGCTAGGCAGATGATGGTTATGATACATCATACGAATCCGCCATTGCATGTCAATTAGCAGACCACAGATTCAGGATCCCGCATAGTTCCGCATTTCTCCAATAAATTCATAGAACACTCAAATTTTCCATCACTGTCATACATCACATACCAAGCCGATTTGAATTTCGAACACTGTTTTAATCGTCCATTGGATCCCAAACTAAAACGAGGAATCCCACAATTGGAAAATTGGCGAAATCTCATTGGATAACGTACTTCACTTGTTTTTTTTAACATTAATTCACCAATCAGTAAACTCGTTCCACTGTCGTTTTAAACGTTTTCACGGCCATTTTTATTGTAAAAATGGTCGGTTTTTTAAATGGAACTTCCAGTTTTTAAAAGGTTTGCATTGGATAACTATTTTGAGCCTGGATTTAGCAACAGATTTTA
Source organism: Xestia ashworthii (assembly GCA_950022955.1). Taxonomy (NCBI): domain Eukaryota; kingdom Metazoa; phylum Arthropoda; class Insecta; order Lepidoptera; family Noctuidae; genus Xestia; species Xestia ashworthii. Next base: position 19,290,837 of record OX465565.1, on the reverse strand, counting down.
GCTGAACGAATGAAATTAGCCAATCACAGTTAGTTTGATCTTGTGTATTTCAGTTTTTAGGACTAGGCACCTTTTCTATTTTTCAGATTAGTATTTTTTTTTAGTAACAGAAATAATATAAAGGGTGTAAAAATACTCTTAATGAAGCCGGAAGCCACTTGTTCTCGCCATCATTGCGATCATACATTGGTTCTAAACCGTACCTGGGAACCTTCTAGTTATGGAGATATTGATTGGGGGTCATCGTTAAACCAAATTTTCGACTAAATTTTTAAACACAAGTTTGTTGTGGAAGAACCCCCGTTCTATTCAATCCGTTCATCAGAACAATATTTTGAGTGCGTCACATTCATTCATACACCACAAAACATGATTTCCCAGCAACAATTTTTACGTAAAGTTACTGGGTTAGATGTACAGAATACTTGGTTGACGACTTCGTGATGAGCTGTGTGACCCTGCGTGGTGTTGTGTGTATGTTACGTTTAGAAGTACATTGATTATATACCGAGTTTCCTCCGTGCCTCAGAAAGCATGTTCTGCTGTACCGGCTGTTATTTATCCATCTTTGGCAATCGTTACAGGTAGTCAGTGGCCCAAAAAGACTGACAACCAGTCTTACCAAGTGGTATCGTATTACCCAGTATTAACTGCGTTGTGGGGGTCAAATAGGCAGTCGCTCCATGTAAAATACTGGTATTCAGCTGCATTCAGTTAGACTAGAAACTGACCCCAACATAGTCAGGAAAAGGCTAGGCAGGCAGCCCGCGTTTGCATCGTCCCCTTACGTTATTATGTCGGGTTCCTTTTGACTTTCAAGTCAAACGGATTTTTAAGTTTTAGTGTTTTCACAAAGGAATTCGCCGTTGCACATAAGCTATATATTTTAATTTTGTGTATATTTTTTAATTTTTTTGTGTGCAATAAAGAATAAGAGAATGTTTTTTGTATAAATTGACGCAACTATTTGTAGACAAACGGTAGACCGTTGACGTACACCAAGAGGTAGAAAGCTGTGATATAGAATAACAGTTCTTAAGTTTACTTGATTTCCTCTCTCTTCCTGCTTGAATCCTACTACAGGCATTATTTGCTTAGATATAGGGAAAACTGGTAACATACTTTGAAGAATAAGAAAATAAGATTCAGGATAAAAGAAATAGCGGATATGCAAAGTGAAACTTGTCACCCGAAAAGGTCAAAGATGACAAGGGAAGAAAAATAGATTTAGGAAATCTCGAATACAATAGGATCTGCACTTACTGTCCCTTTGTCGCCCTCTACGACTCTCAAGGGAACTAATCCGGCAATCCCATCCCACGAAACCAAACGGCCTGTGATTGGGGTTCCGTAACTCCAACAAAAACGTAAGCCAATCTTTGTTTATTATGCCTATAGGGGAAAAATGCCGTCTACGTAAAAAATATCTTGTGAAGGAAATATCTGGAAAATCTAGGCTGGTCTGAAAGTTTTCTTTGATATTTTTGAGGTTGGAGAGTTGCGTCAAAAGTTAAATCCAAGGAAATAGATAACTTCACGCCTGCAATCCTAAAAGGCTAGAAATAGGTGCACCTAATAGTAGGTACACCCACGTTTCAGCAGTTATGCTTAAGTGCTGTGTAATAGGGGCTGACCAAATGCCATCAAACGAATATAAATATACCTTGGCTGCTACTGAGAAATTCGCTATGAAAAAACCCAATAACAATTTGCCCGACCTAGAAATCAAACCAAGAACTTAAGAGGCCTGTGGAGCATGCGTCGTTCATACAAACGTAATACCAAAATAATTTGTAATTCAAACATATTCTTAAGGTAGTGTGTATTTATTTCGATTGCATTACAGAATATCTAGGTTCCCAAACGTATATTTTGAAAGGACACTGATTTAAACAAGAGTTATGAGAAAAATAAGCTTTAAAGAGATTTGAAATTCCTCATATCTCGTCTTTGTGTCATTGTCCTTTCAAAATATATATCTGAGAACATAGATATTCTGTAATCCAAACAAAATAAATACACACTACCTTAAGAATATGTTTGATTTACAAATTATATTGGTAAATGATAAATTATATTTATTTTGCAAATTGGTTTTCACAAACACTTTTACACGTCCTTATTTTTTAAACTAGATGGGGCCGGTGTTTCGTACCTGACTACTCTGAGAAGAAACAGCCGAAACAAACTCAGAGGTCATAAAGGTATTACGTTTGTATGAACTACGCATGCTCCGCCGGCCCCTTAATGCGCATCAGTTGCGCTTGCGACCACAAGACCAACAGTCAGACACAACAGACAGTCAATCAAATTCAAACACAAAATATTCAATTTCTCGTAAGCCTCCATTTAGTAAATGTAGCGTCACGATTGACAGGGGGGGGGGGGGGAGAATGGAATATAAAAACGTGTAGCGTCAACTACAATTATCATGGGACAAGGAAGATGACGATAAATCTCCATAGGCACTTATACCACCTACGTACTACTTACCAACCTTTGATCGTATAACAGCCATGTTTTAACACTTATCGCCTGCTTAACATTTTCCTAACTAAAACTAGTCGGCTTCCAGTCTAACCGAATGCAGCTGAATACCAGTATTTTACATGGAGCGACTGCCTTTTTAACCTGATAAACACAACTCATCCAAAACACATTTCAATTAACAAATTGCATAAAATATTCCCTCTAGAATACATACATCAAATAAAATCTCTAACACGCATATTGAAAGGTATTACGCAAAGGATAACGCATTTTCATCATCTACCTAGCCTTTTCCCAACTCTGTTGGGGTCGGCTTCCAATGCAGCTGAATACCTGTATTTGACATGGAACGACTGCCTATCTGACCTCCACAACTCAGTTAATGCTGGACAGCAACGTTTGATGGATAGGTTGTTGGGTCACGGTTTCTGCAGTGATATTGACAACGGAACAGTATATCACTACGTTGATGACATTATTATTTGTAGTTCTGATTTCCAAACGCATTTAGTGCTTTTAAAAAGAGTGGTTAATATTCGAGCTAGATTCATTATAAGTTACTCAGTAAAATTATTTCGGCAGAGTAAGCTTTGTTTGCTGTGGTATTGGTTAGTTTTAAAAATTAAAATTTGTAAGCGAGTGGTAACCCCAAGCTCTTGACAGGGTGACGTGTAATTATCAGAAACTTCCGTTTGGCCATCTTTTATTTTATTTTGTCATTTGACGACGCTAGTCGAAATTCGTAAATAGTTTTAGTAGTTTTTATTAGTTTATTTTTTTATTACATTGTTATTCGTGTATGTGTAAATTTGGTTTTCTTTTTAATACACAAAACAAAGATACACGAAATACTTGTTTTATTTATTTTCTTTGCCACGTGGCCCTCTAGGGCTTCATTTAGAGAGGACTACGTGACAAATGGTATGGTAAGACTGATTGTCAGACTTTTTGGGCCACTGACTACCTGTAACGACTGCCAAAGATGGACAAATGATAGCCGGGACCAACAGCTTAACGTGCTTCCCGAGGCACGGAGGATACTCGGTATGTAAGGGTGGTCAAATGACGCGTGGCGTGCGATGTTTCGACTGCCTCGGTGGTGCAGCGCGAGCGCTATGTTCGCCGCGGGCCGCGCGCCCGGCTGGCAGGCGCTGCTTAGGAGCCGCTCGGCCGCCGCACGCACCGCCATACATCGATCGGCCAATTCCTTGGTGGCCGCGGTACGAGAATGGTACCACAGCCCCCTACATGTAAGGTGGCAGTCCTACCACACGCCGATCACATAGTTCGCTTCATCTGAGGCGCGTGTCTGTGTATATTTGTCTATGTGTTTTGTTTATTTTATGTGTATGTTTCTTGTATGTGGATTTTATATCTGGTAAATAAAAATTTCATTTCAAATGGTCACCCATCCACAGACCAACTTAGGCAAGCACGACTTAACCTAAAGATCGGCCCGAGCGGCTATAACTATTTAGCCACGAACTCTTCCCTCCATATTCGCTCTAGAATACAACAAATAAACTCTGTAACTATATGTATAATCTGTAATAAACCAAGCTTGCCTATAAAATATATATAATTGCAGTTCTCTGACGTTGAAATCATGAGTAATGCTGTCGAAACGCATCGTGTCGTGATATTATTATATTATGATCGCTAATTCAGTTAGCGAAGCGCTTTGATGCATACGTGCTTGTTATAATGGAGTAGCATACATTAATGGGGAATATGTGCTGTAATTTTACTATTCTGTGTTAAATTTTGTAGTTGCAATTTCTTGTTTAATGCAAGTAACTTGTTATAGCATTTCTCATTTGTTTAACAATACAGATTATGTGTTCGAATAAAATATTGCTTTTGCTTTTGTTATTGTTACGTTTAATCTTTATTTTACTAAACATGGTTTCTTCTTCTTCTTCTTATCCGGTACGCTCTTGACAGAGCGGTCGTGATCGTTAAGTTGCAGTATTGGAAGGGGCAGATATGATGCACTTCACGACATTTCGCCACCGCTGCCTGCTAGAGGTCATTATGCTGCATACGTTAACTGAACCTCCAATGGCAGACTTGATCTGGTCAGTCCAACGCGTGGGTGACCTTCCGCGCGGTCTAGTGCCTTTTACTTTCCCTTGGACCACAATGCGTTCTATGGACTGATTGTCACGCCGGGAAATATGTCCGAAGAATGTCAGGATGCGAGATTGTACTGCTGAAAACAGACGCTGCCTGATACCGAGTTCTTGAAGTAACATGGTTTAGTAATTAACAAATTACGATCTTACTTCTCAAACATTTTATATAGCTCTATACATATCAATTATCTGAATCACTCCTTATTTCATAAGATCTTCTGCACTAAATGTTTTTTTCCTTAAACATAAGAGGTAAATCAAAACTCTCACAATCTTTCTTCTTCAAACTTTTTCCACACAATGCTGAGACTAGGTCTAATCCAAATCTCTCCACTTTTGGTGGATTTGTGTCACAGCTATCAAGTTTCTTCCTAGCTACTTTACTGAGATTGGTGTCTTCCCACATTTTTCCATTAATTAAACTAAAGTATTGCATTCTTCCTATTTTGACCTATGGATCCCTTGTTCTTTAACAAAAATTCAAAAGTCCAAACTAAAGGTCTACCAACGTGCAATGGAGCGCAGCATTCTAGACGTCAAACTAACCGACCATGTACGCAACACCACACTGCGCTCCAAAACAAAAAATTACTGACGTTGCTCAAATAGCCGCTAAGCTGAAGTGGGACTGGACTGGCCACGTCTGCCGCATGGCCAATGAGCTGTGGCCCAAAATAAACACTTTCTGAAGCCCTGATACAGCCAGAAGTCGTCGTGGCAGACCTCGCAGAAGATGGCGGGACGAGTTGGACAAAAACCAATGACCAGTGGCCAACATTAGCCCTCTAGAAATCATGGGTAGAGGCCTTTGCTCAGCAGTGGGATGATGTAGGCTCGCAGTAACAATAATCTGTTTGCAAAAACATTTCATCACATAGATCCGTTGCTGCTTGAAAAAAGAACACATTCAAACATTCTCCCATTTTACAATATCAGATGGATTTCAGTAACGAATATCACATTAGACTGGCCGCAGCTAGTCCCTAATAACAACAAAATTCGCTCTCCACCACACAGAGACACAATTAATTGTGGCATTTCGCTTTCGACTGTGAACTGAACGGAATGAGTATCCTGTTTGATTTGATAGCCAGCATTATAATGATTGCTTTGCTCACTGAAGTGATGTGAACTCCGGAGTTTACGCTTGGCTTATGTTTGCTTGCTGATATTATGTATATTAACAGGATATAAGGGTATGGAATGTTATTGGATATTATTCATGGGAGGGGGTAGTCATGTGATTATATCAATATCATGGTATAACATTATCATATTTTGAGAGTCTCTAAAGTTACCTACTTTAGAGACAATCCTACTACACTATTTCCAATCACTGCAACTGCTAAAAGCAAGAAGATGCCACCGATATCTACTTGTACTTTATTTACCTAACGTAACTTCTAAATCACGTACCTAATTTTAAGCGTCAGCTAAAAAAGGGTTTAAGGTACTAATGCTGGGACCAGTCTACTTCATAGAATATTGAAAGTAAAGTAAAAAATAAAAAATATTACAGGATGTATGACGCAAAAACTACTAAACGGATTTGAATGAAATTTTGCACACAGATAGCTTATAACCTGATGTAACACAAAGGATAACTTTTATCTCTGTAAAATCCCGTGGGACAGTTAATCGAACTCCAAGCGGGTGAAGACGCGGGCATAAGTATGTATATCATATTTCCTTGTTTTTCACAATCAAAGTGTATTTTAATTGCCTAAAATAAATTGTTTGACTATTACACTTTATTTATCGACCCGTGATTATGGAACTCTCATTTAGCAGTCACACTAGCAAGCAATTTGCATTTTACCAATGCGACAATACATTCAAATTTTCATTTCCACTAACATTTTACTGTCACAATAAATAACCACACATTGTGACAGAATTCCGAGCGGAACCCTTCTAAAAGCCAAGAACGCAGAAATACGGAAGAAGACCTTCCTCCAAGCAAGGATCATGACATTACATAACGTATGCGCGCTTAACTATTCAACAAGTTATTTGGAACACGAATTAAATAAATAATTCATAAGTACAAGACGGTTTGGGACGTACGGTCGGGCACAAAAGTGGACTGCCATTTTAAGCAACTAGTTTTTGACCAAGAAAAATGTGCAAACTGACTTACAAATTAAAACTAAATTTTTAAAGACATTGTAACCGCTTTAAGCATAGTTTGATTATACATAGCTAATCTTGTCTTCAAATACTTAATGTATTAGATTTGGACCATAATCTTTTTCTAGGACTAATAGTTTATTCCGAGAACAATGCATATTTACTGGATAAAGTATAATACGTTGTACTTTAACATAATGCTGAGAAGAAGATGCTGATGCTTAGTAGTGACGTCATACACTCCTAGTTTATGCACAAAAACACTGTCATCTTGTTCTTCCAAATCAATTTCGTAGGAATCTTTCACAAATACTTACCAACAATGTGACCATATCAATTTCATTCACGCGCAAAAAAAAATCTTTACAGCATCACAGTTATGGTCATCCACGTCATATGACTGGACTGGCAGTCAAAACTGATAAACCACTTTTGTGGCCGACGCGACATTGTTTGTGATGTGGTCTGAGACTGACCGATCGATAGTGAAGACTGTACATACATGTGTTTTACTTGTTGTTGTACAAGTCATTGGAGTGTCCTACATCGTGGACGTCTTAAGGTTGGATGTAGATGCCAGACGATTGTCACAGTTGCGAGTCGACGTTTCGTTAATTAATAGTATTTTGAACTCTGATTTATTTAAACCATGGACAATACTACTTTTTCAATAAAAACTGATGCTTTCTTAAAATACAAGATTATTTAAATTCAAGTAAGCGTTATTTTGGGACTTAGTAATTAGGGATGAAGTGCCTTATTTATTTGGGTTCTAGAAATCAATGCACTGGATATTGATCGAATATTTGCATGGCAGGGAATGGCAAAAATAATTGTTACTGGGTTGTTCCGCAAGCATCGTTATTGCAAACGAATTTTTTGTGAGTAATTAGCGATCGACCATTTCCTGTCAACATGATCAATATGTATGTATGCATATAAATATAGGATTTTATAGGTATGTATATCTAAGGTGTATTACGTATATTTTATTGTATGTATGTAGTTTTTTAAGTTTAATTAATTAAGGATGTAATGTAAATGCACATACGTAAGTATATCCTCTTTTACAAATCTCGCTTTCAAAATTAGGTTTGCTGTTAGAAAACCCAACTCTAGGTTAAGCTCACCTTTGTACATAAGCTTTATTATTGCAATTCATTTGTATATTTGTTGTTTTTTGTGTGCAATAAAGAATAAGAATAAAGTTTGCGATTGTGTCGTTATCTATGTCAAGACAGCCCAAGACATTCTCAGTATAACCCACGTACTTTGGATTTGTGCCCAGTTAATGCTCCAGTTAAATATAATTACCTATGAAATTTTAAATTACGCTATATTGTGTTGGCAATAAAGGCTTCATAATAATGCTCCAGGCTCGACAACATAACATGGGACTTTCTAACATAACTAGCAAAATGTGGATGTACTATGTACACCAGCTCTGCCCAACCGTTTGGGGATTTCCGGCGTCATGTTGTGTTATGAGTAAGTCGCTAACTAATTTGCTTTGCAATTCTTGACGGTTCCTAGCAGATGTTCTTTGTATCTTCCTAAAATAATCTCGTTACTCCACACTTTTGAGAACCAACAGGTGTAATATCTTCCTAAAACCATATCTCATTCCTAGTACATACAGCTGTGAACTAATTAGGACTGTCGTGAAAAATGGCGTCATTCGTCGCTGTCTTAGAAACTCTTACACAGGTTTAATATTTCATTCCAAGTTTTCTTAAGGAACAATTTATTGTAGGTTTCTGAATAACTGCTGTGTTTTATGTTCTACTTATCTTTCTTTGGAGAAAGAGTAGAATCTTAGTTGAAATCGCTATTTGCAGATGCATTTCTATGATGCTATTTGTAAGAAGACTTGGAAGTTTGTTCAGTGTTACACCGTGTTTGTTAATGTAATTTTATTTTTGCAAAATAAAATCACATTTATAAACACGGTGTAACACTCAAAGAGAAGAAGGAAGGGTTTCTGAGATTTTTATTTAGAGAGATAAACAACCATTCAGAGGCAGAGAGTAGCAAACTGTGTTCTTGTTTTATCGTGATAAAAATGATGCAGAAGTAAATTAGTTTTTGAAATTGAAATACTTATACAGGTGGGCTAGAATAGTTTCTTAAAGAAACCTAGCCTTTTCCCAACTATGTTGGAGTCGTTTTTCAGTATGACAGTATGCAGCTGAATATTGTACATGGGGTGACTGCCTATCTGACCTCCATATTCCAGTTAGTACTGGGTTATACGATACCACCCGGTACGACTGGTTGTCAAACTTTTTACGCCACTGACTACCTGTAACGACTACCAAAGATCTACAAATGACAGCCGGGATCAACAGCTTAACGTGTTTTCCGAGGCACGGAAGAAACTCGGTATGTAAGAGTGGTCACCCACCCACAGACCAAGCTAGGCAAGCATGGCTCAACCTAAAGATCGACCCAAGCAGCCGTTATTATTTAGCCATTTAATATTAGCCAGTTAATATCTTATAAAAACGTATTGTTTTATTATTACACCAGTGTATTGACTAAGGGTGATGTGAGTCCATGGAGTTTTTTGCTCATTATTCTCCATAGAGATCTATGCTTTAGAATGGGTAACTATGTTACTTTTACAAGTTATATTGTCCTGTGACTAAGGCTTCGCTTTCTTTGTTTTTCTGACATCAAAAGTGCCTGTAATGGTCTAATTGAAATAAACGCTTTGAGTTTGATTCCCGTGAGGGAAAGAGACGAAAGAAGAAGTCTTGTATAGCTCCGTCTCTTTCCCACACTCGAGTCACAAGAAAACGATTCTGCTTGGTAACCCCCATAACTAAAATTTGCTTTAGTTTTATTTTCCAGGAAGAAAAAAAGGGAATACCTACTTTTTTGGGCTAAACGCAGCTAACCTTTCCTCCTAATGATCGATCAATAGTCCATTTGCCTAATGTGGCATTGATGATTCTAATTATTTCCTAACGACCCGAATAACATTATCATTACCAGATTTGTTCGTAAATAGGCCTACGTTTTGCTACGATAGTAATTTTTGAACCAAGCAAGACCAAAATTCGATGTTAAATTTTTCCATCTACTTGACGTTATCATAATATCAGTTTTCCTATCTATTTGCATAAAATTTTAAGACCCAATACAGATTGGCATTCTTTGTTACTCTTAATTATATTTTCGCATAATGTTATTAACGCATAACACGCATACGCATATTTTTAAACATTATTTGTTTAATCACAATAATGTTTAAGCATATCATTCTTATGCATACTTACGCATAATGATATTAATGCATGCATGCAGCAAGCATGCAGCATCTAAACAAGTATACACCATGCATGCAGCATGCAAGCAAGCATGCAGTATGCAACATGCAGCAGGCATGAATGTCATAGGGGCCTTTTGCCATCAACCGGACACAGACACAGACTCCATAGTACCCACTGAGAAATTCTTCATGGAAAAACCCAATTTTCCAGACCTGGAAAGCGAACCGAGGACCTCATGCCCCACAGCCACGCTTACGACCACTATACTAAAGAGGCAGACTTATCCCTTTATCACATTATTGTAAAGATGAAGAAATATTTGCTATCAGTTTTAAACTTAGATACCTCAAATAGTCTTAAAAAAACGTCGTAAGATTTACTGAGCCGAAGAAAAAAAATAATAAAAACAAAGTGTTCCCTCCAGATTATTCCGAGAGCCTTCAGAAAATTCGTTTAAGATTCTGAGCTCGCTGATTGGAAGAAAGGATGTCCATAACCCGAGTCTGATATTACAAAGCCAACCTAGGTATTCACGATTTTTCTATTTTTATTTTTTCTATTTTCATTTCTTTGGACATTTGTTGGATAAGGTGACCTAATTATAAAAGAGAAGTAATGGGAAGGTTCTATACACATTGATGATCTATATAAAGCCCCTTACATAATACGTTGTATCGTAAACGACGTATTATATAAGGGACTTTATCCCATGTCGTTTTATATAATAGTATTGTGGAATTTACGCTTTCTGTGCGAAAGACACGATCTCAGATTTTAATTATACTAAATTAGGCTTGCATTTGGCCGCAAGTCTCCCGATGTGAAGCATATGATTCAGCTTAGAGCAGAACACGCTTACCTAAAATAAATGAATAGATAATAACGCTGGACATTATACACAGCGCCATCTAGTGCCACACTAAGCAAGGCTTCTGTCGGGGACACCAGATATTTGACACACTACTTAAATATACTTTTTTGTTTGTAAATACATACTTATTTTACATATAAACATCCATGACTTGGAAACAAATGTCCATGCTCATCACACAAACATTTTGCTCCTATCGGGATGCGAACCCGGGACCTTAAGAACATAAAGCAGCCTTACTATCGCTGCGTCATTCAGGCCGTCTAAAAGAAATCGATTCACTCGAACTTTAAAAGATTATAACGATCAGGCAACAGAGAATCCGGCAGTGAATTCAACAGACAGGCGATTTGCACAATCAATGTGGAACAGTAAATAGGATAGACGACTAAAAAATCTAATTAGTCCGTCACGCGTCAGTTAGATTATCAAAAAATATTTGATCCGATTTTTTTTCTTTTGTTACGTACACGAAAATTGACGAAGATACGACGCTTTTAAAATTCTCAATACGTCACGACTTACTATAATTTTTAGTGAGTTCTGACGTCACGACCCCACTCCCGAGTTTTGATGCGTTTTATCTTTGTAGATATTCATTGATTTACAAAAACAAAAAATACGTTTCCATTATTTTACAATACTTTAGCTGACGGACTAAATGGATTTGTAATTTTTTGATCATGCCTATTTCGTGATCATGCCTATTTCGTGGCATTTTTGTCTAAACAAAATATTTGTCGTGATCTGTATGGGGCGTATCGCGTCGTAGAGGACTCAGTGCAGTCTCTGAGGACCTGTGCAGTGTGCAGTCACAAAGTAGATGTTGTAGGTAAACAAAACAGTTTTGCAAAAGGTCTTTGTGGTCGCTGTGCGTGCTTACATTGTATTCATTGAGTGATAGTCAGAGCAGAGATAGTATTGACTTAAGTTTGTTCACTGCCTTTAGCTAAGTTTACAAAATTCTAGTTTTGAAAGTGTTGTGAGTTTGTGACTAAATAAACAGCCACTTAGCTCGATCTTGCCTAGGTTGCTCTGTGGATGGGTGACCACCCATAACATACCCAGTTTCCTCCGTGCCTCGAAAAGTACGTTAAGCCGTTGGTCCCGGCTGTCATTTCTAGATCTTTAACAGTCGTTACAAGTATTAGTCACTGGCCCGAAAGTCTGGTTGAAAGACTGTTAGTCTTACCAAGGGGTATCGTATTATCCAGTACTAACTAGGTTGTGGAGGTCGTAGACTGGAAGCCGACTCCAACATAATAGGGAAAAGGCTTGGCAGATGATGAGTTTGGAAATTGTGTAGATTTTGCTATATTTGTGGTCTTCTGCTGGGATTAAAAAAAAATACATAAAGTGAAGATATAATGGTACAGATTTATTAAACGTTGTAATTACCGGCAAATAGATTCAAGCTTTTATAAAAACAATATAACTTTTTACTAGAATCGTACAACTAGGAAAATCGAATGCTTGCATCCAAAAACTTTCTATCCATCTATCACGGAACCCCAAAAATAAAACATTTCATCGTAACATAGCAGTTTTTTATAGATGGTTGTCAAACATGAAAGGGTATAAGGCACGATTTTTGGAACTAACATAATATCCAAGTTAGTACTACCAACAGTCACGGTTTGTCAAAATGGTCGGCTTTGTGTCCATGAAATGTAGGTCAAGAACTAGATTTTTTCCTATATGATTCAAAACTGGAGCTTTTATTTCGAGATATAAATCACTGTGATTGAATATGCCAAATTTTAACCCTGGCATCGAACGAGGGTTGTGCTAGCTAGAATGGAATATTCTTGTAACAAACTACGTAGATCAAATTCTTAGTTTATCTGAAATTGATTTTTTTTTAAATTGGCGAGGTTTGAGTCCTACAAGACAAATAATACGCTCATGCGATCAACACCAAATAGACGATTTATGAGCTATTGTATTACAATATTGAACATCATCGTCATCATTTTAGCTGAAAGACGTCCATACACATAGGCCTCCCCCAAGTGTCGCCAACATTGACCGGTCCCGTGCGTCTCGTACGTATTGTATTCGTAATAATTGTCCCATGGGATCTTACTAACGGGATAAAAAGTATCCTATCTGTTAATCCAAGTTATAAACTATCTGTGTGCAAAATTTCATCCAAATCCGTTCAGTAGTTTTTGCTTGAAAGAGTAACAAACATCCATCCATACATACTCACAAACTTTCGCATTCATAATATTAATAGGATATGCACTTACAAAACATCACGCCTGTAATCCCAAAAGTTTCAGGCAGAAGCGTACCTAATAGTACATATACATTTTGGCAGTTATGTCTACTCGTAAGTTCCATGTAATAAGGAACATATTGCCATCAACCAGGCACAGATCAAGACTGCATGGCTGCTACAGAGAAATTCCTGATTGAAAAACCCAATAACACTTAGCCCGATCAGGGAATCGAACCCAGGACCTAATTCTCAGCAGTTGCGCTTGCAACTACTAGACCCATGAGGCAGCAACAATATTGAAGTCATCATCATCTGCCAGCCTTTTCTCAACTATGTTGGGGTCGGCTTCCAGTCTAACCGGATGCAGCTGAATACCAGTATTTTACATGGAGCGACTGCCTATCTGACCTCCACAACCCAGTTAATACTGGGAAATACGATACCACTTACTAAGACTGGTGTTAGACTTTTTGTGCCACTGACTACCTGTAACGACTGTCAAAGCTGGACAAATGACAGCCGGGACCAACGGCTTAACGTGCTTTCCGAGGCACGGAGGAAACTCGGTAAGTAAGGGTGGTCACCCATCCACATATCAACCTAGACAAGCACGGCTTAACCTAAAGATCGACCCGAGCGGCTGATATTACTTAGCCACGAGCTCCTCCAAGCAACAATATTGAAGTGTCATTAAAAAGCATTTTCTTTTGAATCGTAGTTTATAATTCGGTCAAGGCTTTCACAGCCCTGCTGTACATTGAAATATGAACCTAGATATAAACTATTACGTCTTAAAATAGCCTATAATCCTGTACTCGGTACAAAATCATAGCTATAACAAATTCGATACGCGTACGTAACCATTATCTTTATTACTTACCAGTGCTCAGAGTAATAAAATTGTGTTCGAAATCTAGATAGGGAATCTAGACTTTTGAAAAGGAACTTTTGGATAACGTAAATAAGTTACAGAAGTTCCTAATGAAACCTTAATATGACATAATAATCATTAAACAGTTCATATTTATTATGTCAGAACACAGTAATGATACCGTAATTCCTACTAATACTGTAATTCCTGTAAAGGCAAAAATACATGTCTTTTGTTTCTAATGCTTAATGAAACGCCGATTTCAAGACATGAACGTTATAATATTACTTTTTACACAGGTATACTAATTTTCTACAGTTTGATTCGTGTCGTCGTTACGAACATATTATGCAGTGTCACAGCTACGAGTATGAGCAATCGTCTTATGCTAAAGATGGCGGATTACACAGAACATAAATATTATTTAATGCAACAAACTACCGCCCTCTCGCGGCATTTACAGGCGACATTTGAATTATTTAGGATTTTAGAACAATACAATTTCCAATATACAACTCAAAAGGTTAAAAGTTACATAGATAGAGGACGAGTTCTATTGTTTATTATCACGAAGAATCAACCAGTTAACGATCAGATAAGTGACAGATGAACAAAAGAAATCTATAATTTTGTCTATTCTTTTTTCGTAGAAACCCGTTTCTACGGTAGTCATGCTACGCGGGCTATCACTTTAAGGTCATCATCATCTGCTTAGCCTTTTCCCAACTATGTTGGGGTCGGCTTCCAGTCTAACCGAATGCAGCTGAATACCAGTATTTTACATATACTATCAATTTTAGGTACCATAGACAAATACAGTATGTTTTCACAGTTATTTTACCTAAAATACACATGGTCAATGTGATGCAAAAACAAAAGTTCATTATGGGCGCTTTTAATTTAGACGTTACGTGTCGCGCCGACAGCGCTGAAGCAATGCGCTTGTCGTACTGCGTACGGACGTTCGCTTGTTTTCATACAAAGCGCGCGGCGCGGCAACCGTGCGGCGTCGGTATCGCCGCGCATATCGAACATCCGTACGCAGTACGACAAACGCACTGCTTCGGCGCGACACGGAACGTCTAAATTGAAAGCGTCCTTACTGTGACAGTAGGTGATTAAAAGAGAAGTACATTTTTGACCAAAGAATAAGAATCTCTCAAAAATAAATAAAAACGAAAGGCTTCAAATCACAACTAATTTCTCATTACAGATTTTTTCAAACAGGTGGATAAGTCGAGGCAACGAAGTGTTCACAAAATGATGATAAAACCAAAAACCATTGCGTCTCAGATTTATTACAAAAACACGGTGGATCCAAAAACGGATCGCTGGTAACCATTATGGCTTTTGTTTCGGCAATGTTTAGACGCAAAGAAAGCAGAAGGTGCAACATATACATCGATTACTCATTTTTTCACAAAGACACGTAAAATATACAAAATATTTGATAGAAATATTTATTTAAATCTCGGTTAAATATTTCATAATCTCACAATTTCTTTTGAGAGCAAAGCATCTCAAGTAGTTGCAAAACATATTAAAGCCTACCTACCACCACCTCCCGTGGTCGTGGTCCCTCCGTTACCTTCCTTTTTGGAAACATTATGCAAAGTAAATTAGCTTATTTAGTAGCAAGCTGCTCAAGTAGATAGTAGAGGTTCTTGGCTCAATAATAACAGCCAAACTGGTCGAGCTAAAGTTAAGCCAGGCTTGCTGAAGTCGTGGTCCACAGTGGGTTGTGAAGATGACATAGATGATAAGTGCTCCACGTGAATGACTGGTATGGTATTCAACTGCATTCGCTCAGTGTAGAAGCGGACTCCCAAGCTTAGCAAATGATGAATCTGTTAAAATTAAATCAAAAGTCATTTATTTAAAAATAGGCTGAGAAATAATCAACACATTTTAATCGTCAAAGTTTACAAGCGATATTCCTCTGAAACTACCACCCTTCTCCATTTTCTAGTTTTGAATTGGCAGGACAAACTCTCCAGCAATAAATCTGTCAAAAAAGTATCAGGGGGTCTAAACTGGCCACTTTTGCAGAACATAATATGAATCACGTTAAAAAATTAAAATTCTTAAAATGGACTTTAAGATTATGACAATAAAGTGCATTTTTAGAATTCAACATTTTTAACGTGATTCATATTATGTTCTGCTAAAGCGGCCATTTTAGGCCCGTTGAACCATTACCCCATGCATATCGTACGAGAGAACATTTTTCCGAAGCAACTCTTCTTACACTTCCCTGCTCAGTGGTACAGGGCAATAAAACTGTAGTTACGGTATCAATCGCATGAAGGTAGCATGGGTCGTTAGGTAACTTGAGTAATGGCGAAGTTATTATAGCCACGACTGTTATCGTTCTGAAGAAATTCGGGATATTTTATAAATAATAAACGTTCGAAGTTTTTTGTTGGTAACATGAAAGGGGAAATGTAACGGTTTTTGAGGTTATGTTACGCGTGTGATTTATTTTATGGAGGTTTTATGGTTATTTATAGAGAGTTACATTTAAATGAACTCATGGATTTTACACACTCACATATCTTCAAAAGAAGTGGCATATTTTGGCGCTTTCTCTTTGCTCGTTAAAAATATATGACGCATGCTTCATGATTCATTTGAAATACCTAAGATTTCAAAGAATTATGTTAGGTATAACTTATTGTATAAGTCGCACATAAGTCATTGACCTGTTGTAGGTATAGACCCAAAATAAGGCCATAGGGATCTTAAACTTATCAGATGCTTTGAATAAAATATTTTACCAACGGTTTATATTTTGCATTGAAGCAAGCTTTGAGCTTTGTGATAAAAACAAGTAAAACCACCATTTAAAGTACTAAGCAACAAAGACAAATACATTAATTCGTAAGATCCGGTAGACACAAAGTTGTTACAATTATTTGTATTGCATTTAATAATAGCTAGGTTCTAGGTAATATTAAATTAAATTTTTAAACCTTCATTAAATTAGGCAACATTTAAATTTAATATCACTGATCATATACCTAGCTGACTAACACTGTAACGTTAACGTTACGTCATCTAAGGCCTTAATTCTTGTCGCACTGACGATGACGGTCGGTCGCGCACGGTCGGCCGCGTTCAAGTATACATTGTGTTCTATATAGCACTATACTGCGACGCTGACGTCAGCGGCGACCGATAGCCGTATTTTGTTCGCGCTGACGTCACCGACCGTATGCGACCGACCATCAGTCAGCTCGACAAGAATTCACGCCTAAAGCATCTTCTCATACAAACAAATAAAAACATCAGTTACTACAACTGATCGACTGTACCAGTTGCATACCAAAAATGTGCTTAAAAATTGGGACAGAAATTATAATTGACACTTAATATTATTACGGATTGAAGCTCCATATTTTAATTGATCTGCAATGCGATATGTAGCATATTGAAGCCGTGTTTCCGATCACATTACATTCCGTGATGCCATGAATACGATCAATGAACAATTGAACATAATAATGATATGATAATGCCTGTTATTCCAGAAGGGGTAGTCAGAGCTGAGCCTGTGGTGTATCTATATTTTGGCAGTTTTGTTTTGTTTAATCCCCGTATGATAGAGGTTATAGAGAGCAGCGGTGGCCCCGACTTACGAACATAAAGTCGTAGGTTCGAACCCAGACAGGCGCATTAATTTGTGTAATTTATTTCACCACCACTACTCTAAAACGGTGAAGAAAAACATCGTGAAGGGACCGTCGTCCTAGAACCAGAAATTCGAAGACATGTGACATCTACCAATAGTGTGGTGAATTATAGGCCCATTTCGTCTCATTGAGAGGAAGCTGTGTCCCAGCAGTGGGAACATTATAGGCTTATGATGATAGAGGTTAGCTTATTGCTAGCAACCGGAGACAATTAAAAAAATTAAATAAATATCGCTGGACATTAACACACAGCGCCATCTAGTGCCACACTAAGCAAGGTGTCGTGGACACCAGATAGTTGATTTAATAATAATAATGTGATAAGCCTTTTTATTTCCAAAACGGTAACAGAAAAAATTAAGTAAAAACTATTTTAAAATGTTAAGTTTCTGTCACTGCCTCCTCCAACTGCCTCCATTTTTTTCTGGTGTTGATAGTTGATTTACTATAAATATATATATTTTTTTTTGTTTGTAAATACATCCTTGTTATACATATAAACATCCATGACTCGGAAACAAATGTCCATGCTCATCAGTCATCACACAAACTCCGGGCTATTACTAAGACGTTGCTGAAAGACTAACGAAATTAAACCTCTGAATCGACATGGGAATCCAACACAGGACCTTATGCGTAGAAATAGCCCTTGTGACCACTGAACCAGAACATCTAAAAATAACAATGTTATAAAATAAAAACTTGTATAAAATGAATACGGTATGAAATTGATTAAATAGAGTGGTTTTTATTTTCAGCAATATTTTTTATCGAAATGAAATAGAATGAACTTTTCACAGAGGGATAAAATAACAAAATCTAAATTATTTTTAAATTGAATAGCATGTTAGTCTTTTTTTGTTAGTAGCAGGGCAAATGGCAAAAATTG
This sequence comes from Xestia ashworthii, assembly GCA_950022955.1. Lineage (NCBI taxonomy): Eukaryota > Metazoa > Arthropoda > Insecta > Lepidoptera > Noctuidae > Xestia > Xestia ashworthii. Next base: position 19,272,260 of record OX465565.1, on the reverse strand, counting down.
TATTTTGTGTGGATATAAGGCGTTTTATAGGTTTTTTGAAGAGTATCATGAAACACAAACCTTCCAGCGGGCAAAAAACTCGACCGTAACTGTACAGAGGAGTGGTGAAACACGTTCTTGACCGGTTTTTGGGATTTTCACTATCGATTTTTGTTATTTTATTTATTTTATTTTATTTTATTTGGAACAACAAACAATTACATAATAAAGCTTACAGACAGAAAACTTAAATCTAACAATTATGCAATCAGCAACGTTATTCACAGAATACAAATCAAAATATTAAATTTACGCTTCAAAGAGAAGTTAAAAGTAACAAAGATATAGATATGTTGTTTGCTTATCCAATTATTTAAGAAATTGGAGCAGAGAACCCTCTTAGTATTAAAGTTTCGCAAAATCTTACAAAGGGGTTATCATGACCTCTTAGAGCATTATGTTCTAATCTTACTTTAGTGGGGGAATGTGATGAGAAAGAAAGAGTTGGAGACATACCAAATCATTGAACACCTACTTCTCTTTCCCACAATGACGTAACATTAAAGTAAAACTGCTGTACGTAGAAGAATGATACATTCAGGAGTGAGGTTTTTTTTCCCATTAGAAAGCAACATCATTACAGCCGAGCTATCACAGTTTTCGCGGACAAAGTCACAGGCGAAGTGCTAGGTCCGAATAAAGAGTTGTCACAACAATCCTATTAAAGCTGTATTCACACAGCGCTATCATAACACCAGCTGCAGCCGAGCACAAGTACCTCGTTTACCGCGTAGTAATGCATTTCTGACGAGTAAGCCGTTTTGCGCAAATGTACACACAGCCGTAGCCGTGTGTTCTACAAAAAACGGCAACAGAAATACGTGGGCAGAAAATATAAAAAAAATACAAAAGGTAGGCAAGTCACGTACAAAAAGATAAAAGATCACTTAACGAAATTCAAAAGCGATTTTCTTTTGAATCTTTTTTGGAATTGTTGAGTTATTTACTGGAAATAAAATGATTGTTTGCGAATGCCTGATTTGTGTTATGTATCAACTTCACAGAAGTAGCTTAAAGTGGTTTTTTGGTTATTTAAAGACATTGAGATAGTTAATTTGAACATAACACTGAAAAAGGGCAATGGAGAGGGCTAAGCTCGGAGTTTCCTTGCGTGTTCGAATTAGAAATGAAGACATCCGCAATAGAACCAAGGTCACCAACGTAGCCGAAGAATTGCCAAACTTAAGTGGCAGTGGGCAGGGCACATTGCTCGCAGAACTGATGGCCGATGGGGTCGAAAAGTTCTGAAGTGGCGACCACGAACCGGAAGACGATGCGTTGGAAGACCTTCCACTAGTCGGACCGATGACCTGGTGAAGGTGGCGGGAATCCATTGGATGCAAGTCGCATGGGACCGGTCAATGTGGCTACACTTGGGGGAGGCCTATGTCCAGCAGTGGACGTCTTTCGGCTGAAATGATGATGATGATAATGACTACAGAAAGCTTATAAAAATCATCACCCTATATTGCACGGACTTAAAAAATCCTTGCGAAATGAGTGTCTACATCTACTTCTTAGCGTGTCGATGGCTATCTAAATTGTGTCGACACAGAACTGAGCCACTAGTTTGGCGCTTTCGGTTGCATCCATCAGTTCCTGTAGTGAACAAACAACAGGACAACAGGACACAATATTAAGTGCCCCATCGTTTGTGGAACAGCACCACAGCTATGTGTACTGTGGGAAGGGCCGCAAGGGTCGAAGCCTGCCGGGGCTGCGGGACTGTTTGAAAGAGATAACGCGGCCCCGGAACGTAAAGAGCGAGAAAGGGACATGAATGGGTTTAAGTCAGTAACAGTCTGACACTCCCTCCCGCTCCGCCCAGTCATTTAATAATTTCCCACACGAAAAAAAGGTATGAGTACTGTAGTGTAGGTACACTTCTGCTTTTCTCGTCGGGGTTTACAGGCGTGATGTTATGATTCCCATTTCGCCAGTTTCAAGTACCGTTGAATAGGGGAAAGCCTATTGCCATCTACCGGATATAAACCCAATTAACAGTTTGCCCTAATTTTTATTTCACTTATTTCAAAAACAATGTTTACATTGTGTAGAAAACTTATTAAAAACTAACACAACACGGACTTTAACATTTACAATACAAAAATGAAATCATTTCAACAAAAATTAAATTGAAGTCACGAAAAAACAAATCATGTCAATAAAAGATTAACCGTGTAAATAAAATGTAAATCATCATCATCATCATCTCAGCCGAAAGAGGTCCACAGCTGGACATGGCCTCCCCCAAGTGTCGCCACATTGACCGGTCCCTTGCGACTTGCATTCACCGGATTCCCGCAACCTTCACCAGGTCATCGGTCCACCTAGTGGGAGGTCTTCCAACGCATCGTCTTCCGGTTCGCGGTCGCCACTCCAGAACTTTTCGGTCACTAAAAAGATGACACAACAAAATGCTAGGGAATCAAATTCAGGAACCTCAATAATAGAGTTTGCAACCACTACTCAAACAAGTAGTCTTTTAGTATGTCATAATGTGTCAATGTCATACTTAAGTAAATAAGCATCATAACAAACCGGATCAAAACGAAAATGTTCCACTACCATGGCCAATACATCACACACCTGTTATTACTAAGGAATTCACTCAACCGTAAAAGTATTGGGAAAGCGATACAAATCAATAAATGGCGATATACGAAGAGTTTTCCTTGTAAATACTTAACAAATTGTTATATTACTGCCCCGTTGGCTTGCAATCTTGACTGCTAAGTATGGGTCTGGCAAATTGTTTTTGGGTTTTTCCATGAGGGATTTCTCTGTTGTGGTATATTTAGCTTGTTTTGGTTAAGACCCATGTTATAAGGGGTGAGCCTATTGCCATCAACTGGGCATAAATCCAGACTCCGTGGCTGTTACTGAGAAATTCCTGATGAAAAACCCAATAACACTTTGCCTTACCTGGAAATCGAACTCAGGACCTCATTTCCAGCCATTGCTTGCAACCACTACACCAACAAGGCTGTCGATCTTAAGAGGACACAGCACGGCTGTTTTTCCATACAAACGTAGTCCCCTGTTTCCTCCCTAGATAATGCCAGTAGAGAAATATTTTCTGTTTGAAAGAAAGAAAGAAAAAAAAGATATTTATTTGGCTTATGCCGCAAGTGAACACAACATAACAAAAATAGGAATTAAATAAAGTAAAAACTTAAAACTAAACAATAAAAAGTAAATAAAGAAACTTAAAACTGTTCAGAAAACAAAAGAGATAATATTGTGTGTCTCACGGCTGCGCCAAAAAGGCCCAGTTCAGCATATTGCCGAGCAGCTAGTGCCCGACCACAGATAATATAATACTAGCGTAGCCCGACGCTGGTTTTCAATTGGACCTGAGATGGTGATGGTGTTTCAAAACATTATAATGACAAATATTTGGCATGTCCCTATGTTTTCTTTTTTGTCATTAATTATTTATTAAAAGAGATATGAACCTTCATAAACCTATAAAAATGACCAGATTTTCCGCTATTTTCAGACTAAATTATGTAACAAGTAAAATTAAAAAAATTTAAAAACCCCCGACACAATGTACTAAAAGTTGAATAGAAAATAATTCGTTAATTCGCCATTTTGTGGTGGCGGCCATCTTGGATTTTTTAATTAACCGACTTCCAAAAAGGAGGAGGTTCTCTATTCGACTGTATGTATTTTTTTTTTTATGTATGTTCACCGATTACTCGAAGACGCCTGAACCGATTTGAAAAATTCTTTTTTTGTTTGAAAGGGTATACTTCCAAGTTGGTCCCATAGAAATATTGTAATGATCTGATCACGAACTTCGGAGATATCGAACGGAACTCCTCAATAAATGATAGCAAATGGACTGGGATTGCTGAAATCTATTGTCTGTCTATTGTTTACACCAGTTCATAACATAACATCACGCCACCGCACCGGTACGCTGTGAAGGGGTAACCACAAGTGAACCACTAAAAAGTGAAAAATAAAAACTTTTTTGCAAAAAAATTGAACCGACTTCAAAAAAGTGAAAAATAACTTTAGCTTCAGAAGTCGGTGACAAAAAAACTTAATAAATCAATCAAACAATGGTCACCGACTTCTGAAGCTAAAGTTATTTTTCACTTTTTTGAAGTCGGTTCAATTTTTTTGCAAAAAAGTTTTAATTTATATAGTACTAGCCGATGCCCGCGGCTTCGCCCGCGTAATATTATATACTAAAACCTTCCTCTTGAATCACTCTATCTATTAAAAAAACCTGCATCAAAATCCGTTGCGAGTTTTAAAGATCTAAGCATACATAGGGACAGACAGACGTGGCGAGACTTTGTTATATAATATGTAGTGATAGTGATAGTGATTCTACTAGTCAAGCACTTTCATTTGATACCCATTTTGAGGCAGTTGTTGAATAAATATGTAATCCGCCATTTTGTGGAGGCGCGGCGGCCTTTTCGGACTGATTTTTATCAAACATAGCACAACAAACACACTCCCGACTAATTCATCTTTCAAACAGAAAAAAAAACAAAATCAAAATTTATCACACATTCTCATTCACACAGACAGACACACACACACACAGACACTTCAAACTTCTAACACCCCGTCGTTTTTGCGTCGGGGGTTAAAAAATGGACAACGGTCGTTTGGGCACTGCGCGACAGCAATACATTTTTATAAATACCTTTTTTTCCATTCTCTCGTCCGTGCTGTTTCCTCTTAATTTCCCTGTTCAAAATATTTAAGAACACTCATATTATATTTCCTTGGATAAACCCAAGAGCTAAGAACAGCCCGTCATCCTACATGCTATCACCAAGTCGCTAACTTCGTAACCCCGACATAGTTGAGAAGTTTCACTGTGAAACTCGCTACCATCTTTATGTAAAAGCTTTAGCTTCAACACTATCCTGTGTGGCTGAATAGTTTAGTGACAGACAGTTAAGTTTTTGTTTTAATTTTTTGTCTTTGTTCTTTGTTTTTTGCAACACTTGAATTACTCTGTCCGTTGAATGTTCCGACTTCTAATAAAGTTGTTATGTATTGCACCAGCATTTTTTTAAGTGAAAACATCTTTCGGCGCGTTGACCACTTTTTGGGTGGACCTAAATCATAGAACTCGCGTCATCGTCATAGAACGGTTATTCAAAATGAACTTTATACAATTACTAGCGGACGTCCCGCGGTTTCACCCGCATACTTCCCGTTCCCGTGGGAGTACGGGGATAAAATATATCCTATGTTACTCGTGGATAATGTAGCTTTCGAATGGTGAAAGAATTTTTAAAAACGGTCCAGTAGTTTTTAAGCCTATTCATTACAACCAAACAAACAAACAAACAAAGTTTTCCTCTTTATAATATTAGTGTAGATGTAGATGATGAAGTTTATTTTACATTACTTAGTTTTCACTTCTTTTAGCAGCCCGTAAAGGGTATTCGTAAACAAATAATAACAAAAAAAAAAAAAACCCAATAATGAAACTCAACATTATTAATGAAAAAAAAAACAATTAATTCATTAAAATAACAACAAATTTTACCACGTACCAGAACAAACAATTTAGGGTTTGTGGAACCTGTTTTCTTCTTCAATTATCCCCTATCAGATAATAATAATAAATTAATAATAAATATCGCTGAACACTAACACACAGCGCCACCTAGTGCCACACTAAGCAAAGCTTGTGTCGTGGACACCAGATAGTTGATATACTACATTATATATACTTTTTTGTTTGTAAATACATACTTATTATACATATAAACATCCATGACTCGGAAACAAATGTCCATGCATCATCACACAAACATTTGCTCCTACCGGAATTCGAACCCAGGACCCTAAGAACGTAAGGCAGCGTCACTACCACTACGCTATTCGGGTCGTTATATGTCAGGGTGACCTACCTTACTACAACCTTCCTACTGAGCAGCAAGCGCTGGTGTATAAATTATTATTTTCGTTCTTCATCAAAAAATGTAACAAACATTTTAATTCGCGAGAGATGCTCTACTTATAAAACTCCGCCCAATGAGCTCTTAGTTTTTAAAAAACAGTAAAAAATATTTCAGTGGCGCGTCGCCGCAAAAAATACTGTTAAAACTTCTAAAAGATAACTTAGCGGCAGAATTCTCTTTTGTCTTTGAATCATCATAAAACAAAGTGGGTAAACTGTGTTCGGAACGGTTCGCGACAAGTTTTTTTTATATTAAAATTCCTTTTTGTGATATTACTCGTAAAAGAGCGTTTCGAGAACGGGCTCAAAGATATAATGTCAAAGCTAGATATACGCGTCTTTAGTAATACTTTACTTTACTTTTAGAGCAGCCGTGACCCAGTGTTGGCGGCCCCGACTTACGAACAGTAAGTCGTGGGTTCGAACCTAGACAGGCGCATAACTTTGTGAATTTTATTTCATCACCACTGCTCTAAAAACGGTGAAGGAAAACATCGTGAGGAAACCGGCATGTACCAGAACCAAAAGTTCCAAGACATGTGACACCTGCCAATCCGCACTGGGCCCGCGTGCTGGATTGTATCCTATTCCCTCTCATAGAGGAGAGGAGGTCTGTGACCGAGCTGTGGGTACATTTATAGGCTGATGATGATGAGTGGTACTTGAAAGAAGATGTGGTATTTTTTCATGCTAGGCTAGGCTGTAATATCCCACTGCTGGGCAAAGGCTTCCCACAATAGGCTTGTTAACTGAAAAAATCTAATTAGTCCTTCACTTAGATTATCAAAAAATATTTGAGCCATATTTTTTCTTTTGTCACATAAAACAAAATTGACGAAGATACGACGCTTTTAAAATTACCAATACGTCAGTTTTCGGTATGATTCTTAGGTGAGTACTGACGTCACGAGCCCCCACTCCCGAGTTTTGATGCGTTTTATCTTTGTCAATATTCGTTGATTTACAAAAACAAAAAATACGTGTCCATTATTTTCTAATACTCTAACTGACGGACTAAATAGATTTTTAATTTATTGATGGTGGAAACAAGCCTATTCCTTCCATGCCTCCTTGAGACAGCCCTCGCGGTACGCGTCCAAGCTGGCGTCGGCGGCGCCACCCGTCTTCTGGCAACCATCGTATGGAGACTGTGTTAACCGCCCAATCCCATTTTAGTCTAGCAGCCTTCTTGCCAACGTCCACTGTGCCCGTTTTGATACGCAGCGTGGTGTTTCGAACACCTTCTTATGTTTTTTAGATAACTCATATGATTTTTTTTTTATATTCGTTTATGATATACAGTCGCTAAGGTAGTTAGTAGCCTAAAAGTCAGACAACCAGGCTTACAAAAGGGATATCTTGTTACCCAGTACTATTGTATTGTATTGTACAACGGGCTGGTGTCCGCAACTCCACGTCAAAGCGCGTATTTTGCGTATGGGCTATAATCCACCACGCGGGCCCAGTGCGGATTGGTAGATGTCACATGTCTTCGAATTTTTGGTTCTAGGACATGCCGGTTTCCTCACGATGTTTTCCTTCACCGTGTTTGAGAGCAGTGGTGATGAAATAAATTACACAAAGTAATGCGCCTGTCTGGGTTCGAACCCACGACTTACTGTGTGTGGAGATGATATAGGCAGTACAGGTGCTCCATGTGAAATACCAAACTGAAAACTAACACAGTTGGGGCTAGGCAATGATGAGTGATTTGATTAGTAGAGTGTTTGTAAACACAGAGTCACAAATAACAAGGAAGTCTTAAAAGTAAAAAGAACTAACATAATCCTGAGACGTACAAAGATACTTCGACAACTTAACATAATTCTTAAGCCGATGTTAACACAAGAACAAACCAGCAAGAAAAGTAAGACAAAACAATCTCTTCATCATTATTATATTCTTAAAATTCGACACATTTCCCCACGTTCAAGTTGAAACCAGGTTCGTTACAAAACAACTAAGTTAGTCGTGTTTCTGAAAACGGCTTCCATTAAAAGTTATATCCGAAACAAGTATAAAATGTTTTATGGAGCTCTTTTTAATGCAATGTTAAGATAAATTTATATTATGAAATATATTTTGAAGGCGGTGTTGGAAATTAAATGTGTGAATTGATTTTTGAGTTAAAAAACGTGTACCAAATGGGCAATGTATACAGGGTGTTATTGAAGTCATGGGAATTGGGCATTATTTTAAACTATAATAAAGTATATACGAGTACATTATTTAAAAAAGCAAAACACTGATAGCACACGATAGACGTGCATTTATAATATTTTTGATTTGTGTAATTAATGTACTATTAATTACACAAATCAAAAATATTATACACTGATAGCACACGATAGACGTGCATTTATAATATTTTTGATTTGTGTAATTAATGTACTATTAATTACACAAATCAAAAATATTATACACTGATAGCACACGATAGACGTGCATTTATAATATTTTTGATTTGTGTAATTAATAGTACCCTTAGTGGAGAATAGCGGTGGCCCAGAGGTGGTGGCCCCGACTTACGTTCAGTGAGTCGTGGGTTCGAACTCAGGCAGGCGCATTACTTGATGTAATTTATTTCAACACCGCTGCTCTCAAAACGGTGAATCAAAACATCGTGAGGAAACCAGCATGGCCTAGAACCATAAAAACGAAAACATGTGACATCTACCAATACGCACTGGGCCCGCGTGGTGGGTAACCCATTTCCTCTCAAAGAGAGGAGGCATGTCCCAGCAGTGGGAACATTAATAGGCTGATGATGATGACCCCTAATGGATTTAGTATTATCATTAGTGCCTTAGTTTTAAATAATGCCCATGGTTTTAATTCCACCCTGTATAAATTAAATTTGCTTTTCATGTCAGTCTGTGTGAGCGCGTTGTTCTTTTCAACCGACTTCCAAAAAGAGGAGGTTCTCAATTCGTCTGTATTTTTTTTTTTTTTGAGTTTGTTACCTCAGAACTTTCGACTGGGTGAACCGATTTTGATGGTTCTTTTTTTGTTTAAAAGCTGGTGCTTCCCGTGTGGTCCCATTTTAATTTGCTGAAGATCTGATGCTGATCTTCGGAGATATACAATGGAACTCTTCAAAAATACACGGCAAAGCTGCAGTGATTGCTGCAAACGGTTGGTTGTTTATTGTTTATACAATATCACGACGTAACATCACGCCTGTATGCTTTGAGGGGGTAGTCAGAAGTGTATAATACACCCAGATTTCGACAGTTACGTTTGTTAAGTTCCATTTATTGGGGATAAGCCCTATTACCGTGACATGTATTGTTTTTTTTTTTTTAGATAGGATGTACTTCAAGGGTACATTGATGAGAATTCGGAGATATGCAACGGAACTTCTTAATAAATCTGTAAAAAAAGTTTTTTAAATTACAACAGAAAACGGCGTCAAAATCCGTTCTATAATTTAAAAAAAATAAACCGTTCTGGAATAATTAATTTTCTGAATCATGGTACAAACTGGGCCAGCACATATCTGTAATTTTTTATAGATTTGCAACTTTATCTCTAACGAATATTAAATTCAAGATGATTGGGAAAATTTGTCAGTTTTGGGTAGTTTGGCGTCTAATTCATACTTTGACACATCAAGGTACACATTTCATTTTGTTGCTCTTTAACGTAAGAGCTACTGAACTGATTAGAATGAAATTAGGTACACAGATAGTTAATAGCTTAGATTTACATATAGGGTGCTTTGGACGATCTCGTGAAGTAATTATCACAGTTCTGTGCAATTAGCGAAAAGTAGTATTTTTTTTGTTGCCACATTAGGTGGCAATGTAGATTCTTTGGCCGCAAAATAGGCCAGCCGTCTGGTCAAATTTAATTTACCGTAATACATAATTTATTAAATGTAAAAACTTATGTGGGTTTATCCTCTCAAACTTCGTTGGAGACATATTATACCCAGCGCGTAATTGCCAGTTGTCCCCAAGCGTATTTTGAAAATACCGCCATCAAATAAAGCATTATAAATCGACTAACCGTGCTTTGTCTATGAATTGAATAGTTTAAATCCCATCTCTACAATATTTCTGAACTACGTACCAAAGATCGTGGCACTATCAAAACAAATTGAATAGTTCGTCATAGTTGTGAATACACATAGTTGTACTCTAATCCTCTTTCTACATCAAAAAGTCCATTAAAACCTAAAATAAAATAACACACAACATGAATACTAATTCAGGTGTAAATCAAATGCTTCTACGTAGTTATTAAGTAACCTATTACGGCCAGAAAAGTTGAAAAAGTTACGACGAAAAGTGAAATATTTACGAGCATAAATATTTAAAGGCCCATCCGCGGCACGAGTTTGTTCAAATTCATTATTTAAAATCATTTTTAGGGTCCCCTACATAAAGGGTGCCAATGGGACTCTTTTACTAAGGCTCCACTGTCTGTCAATCTGCCCGTCTGTTCCAAAGTTGTATTCTTTGACCCATAACACGAGTTGCCACCAAGAACAACGCGTGTCGCGCTGGCATTGTAGCGGCCCTACAAAAACTACTAAAGGAATATAGTACAAAAAGTGGTACAGTGCCATCTACGACACAAATGAAGAACTTACATCAAAATTCTAAATCGCGTAGTTGAAGGTATCCGCCACTTAAAACTTTATAGAGAAACTCCAGAACAATTACTGTCCGACAGTTAGCGCACCAGACATAACACCCACCTTGTTGAAAAAACCTCCTGTTTCAATCGGGTATTGAGGAACTTTTCACCATATTCTTCATACCTCTAAAACTTCTATCTTTTTCAATACAATAAAATTGTACATATCATAGGCAAGACCTCAAAATTTTCACAGAGTGTGGAATACTATGGCCACTTTAGCAACAAATTAAAGAAATAAAAAATTAAAGGGATATAAGAAACGCGGACGTGGTTACGGAACCCTTCGTGTACAAATACGACTCGCACTTGGGTTTTTTCCGACTCAGTTTCGTGTTTGTTAATTAAGTCGAAAGGCTGAGGTGTTAAATGTAAACAAACTTTGTCAATACATTGAAAGATTAAAAAGGTTTAATATTTAATGCTTACATAAAAGTGTGAGGTGACTTATGAAGTTTATGAAGCTTGTTACTACTATTTTATTTAAATTGTGGTTTTTTTCTAGGTAGGTAAAGTAGGGTTGACAAGAATTAAGGATTTGGGATTTCTTTAGTAATAAAGATAGAAACAGTCGTATAATCTGATTTTAAGTGTTTTGGTAATTTAGTTAAAGTCTTCTGTTGGGGTGACTGTGGAGACTGCAATTGTGTCTACGCACCGCAGTCAGTCAAGTGACGAGGAGGTTCTACAGCCTGACAGTTGTTTTCGGGCCTTTTCTATGTAAAGTCGCAGATAACTTTAACTGTGCGATTTAAAATTTCGATGTTCTTCTTTTGTGTCATAATTATAATGGTGCTGTGGAACTTAATGTACAATGTTGCTGGAGTACTTTTAGTAGTGCCGCTACAGGTCACTGCTAAAGTAAAATAACTGAAAAAACCGTAGTCAGTCAAACTTGGTCCAAAAATGCCCTACAATGTCATAATGACATAACATGTCACAAAAACACGAGTGCTAGAACAAAAGCAAAAAAACCTTAAAGATATTTTCTTCTGCTTGAATGCGAGACTGACTTTTGTTTGTGTCTCGTTCGCTTGAGTGTCCCCTTTCGCTAAACGTCATAAAACTTATGAAGGCACAGTCCACATGTCAAGTTTCAAACATAAACCGTTCGGCCGTAAAAATCTTGTATGTCAGACTTTAGGGTTAACTTGGAGTGTCAATAAAATGTCAATATTTGTTTTTGTTTACGATTTTACTTAAGTTTTCGTTTTAGTAATATGTGACCCTTTTACTGTCTTATAGCATATACCTTTTTAACCGAATTCCAAAAGGAGGAGGTTCTCAATTCGTCAGAACTTTTTTTCTTATTTTTTATGTATGCTCCCCGATTACTCAAAGATGGCTGGACCAATTTGGATTATTTTTATTTTGTTTAAAAGGGTATACTTCACAGTAGCTTATCTTTATGTCAGGATCTGATGACGGAATCCTGGAGAAATAGAGAGAACTCTTCAAACTTTATAGGCACACATGAAGCGATTTGGGTATTTTTCGGAAGAGTACTTTTTCGGAGTGGTCCCACTACAATTTAGTGAAGATCTGATGAAGATTTTCGGAGATAGGCAACGGAACCCCTCAATACATGATAGCAAATGGACTAGGATTGCTGAAATCTCATGTCTGCCTATTGTTTACACCAGTTCATAACATAACATCAAGCTGGTACGCTGTGTAGGGGTAAGCACATGTGAACCACTAAAAAGTGAAAATTAAAAACTTTTTGAAAAAAATAAATTTATAATTGCTTTCTTTTCTTTTTAGTTTTTCACTACATAGGTATGTGCTTTATGCTGCTTGCTATTCGCGATTATTAAGACTATTTTTAATATATTGAACGAACTGACCGTTATTCGGTTAAAAGGAAAAAAATAACACAAGACAAAAAAAACAGAATTTATCTGAGTTCCTAATTTCCGTTTCATTGAAATAGTCCTTGTGAAGCTTTCTTTAGAAGCTCAATTAATTTTTAGCATGTTCTTTATTTTGAAAAAAGTTTCAGATATTCGTAGTTACACTAGTTTCTACAGGTCTACATATCAATCGAGTTATAACTACAGAGTGTAAACCACCTCATCACAAAGCCGTCAATCAAGAATTCTGTACATCATGTATACTAAGTAACTTTACGCAAAAAAAATTGCTGGGAAATTCCTTTTTTTAGGCGAAATGTCATGTTTTGTGGTAGAACTCAATGTAACGCACTCAAAACATTGTGCTGATGGATGGATTGAATATTGCGGGGGTCGTGGAGGTATTTAAAGTAAAAATCTCACACAAAAAACATGTTAAAAAAAAAACAAAAATTGTCAAATAAGTTGGAGGTATGGTGTAGAACAAAAAAATCATCGCAATGATGGGGAGAGCAAGTGCCTTTCAGTTTTGTGAAGAAGTGGTTTACACCCTTTATATCTGCAACATTTTAAGCTAGAAAAATACCAGCATAATACGCCCAGGAAATAAATGAACAAACATACAAACATTTAGTTTAGCATCGCACCCACAGAATTTACTTTGACTTTGTAGTTTCAAAGTTTGCAGACATACAAGCTGTAAATTGTTTTGATATTATTTGAGTTATTTTACATAATTTCATGGCTTGTGTTCGCTTAGACTTTAAACAAATATGGTTAGGAAAATATGATGTCAGATTACGTTTATGTGCCTTTTTTGTCAGTGTAGATAAAACATAGAAGCTTTTATCAAAGTCACATTCTAATTATGAGTATATACCGTGTAGGTAGGGCCTATTTTAAAATTGTCCCAGAGATTTCTACATAACATATTTTGTGCTCTTAAATTATTTTTTAGATAAGGCAGGTTTAAAAATATATAAACCCGGCTTCAGATCTTGTAGTTCGCCTTGTTAGGTATAATTACAGCCCGGAAATAGAATCAAGAAGCCATGACCAGAATGGTCAGCCGGTCTGGGCCAGCCGACAGAATAGCCAGGTTAAGCAAACCATAATCTCCTTGGATGACCAACAAAAGGTCATTAAAATAAAACATCGGGCAGTATACCACCAGACACTACACCATCAGAAGATCCATCCTTCTCATGAGGACTTTACTACGACTAGCCACATTTGCTAGCTCAAAAAGTGCATTTTTTGAGCGAGCAAAAATCATGGAACTCACTATTACTCGCGTGACTGTCACTTTACGCTTTGTAGCACTCGTAGCCGATCTGCTACGGCGTAGCGGTAACGGATCGGCTACGAGTTTTCACTTCTGTTGGCAGTTCCAAAAGATTTTTTTTATATGAAAGAGAGTTCAACCTTGCAACACGAAAGTTGATTTACTTGGTACAGCAACAGCAATACATATGCTAAGAATTTATGTCATCTCAGCCGAAAGACGCCCACTGCTGGACATAGGCCTCCCCCAAGTGTCGCCACATTGACCGGTCCCTTGCGACTCGCATCCACCGGATTCCCGCAACCTTCACCAGGTCATCGGTCTACCTAGTGGGAGGTCTTCCAACGCATCGTCTTCCGGTTCGCGGTCGCCACTCCAGAACTTTTCGGCCCCAACGGCCATCCGTCCTGCGAGCAATGTGCCCTGCCCACTGCCACTTAAGTTTAGCAATTCTTCGGGCTACGTCGGTGACCTTGGTTCTCTTGCGGATGTCTTCATTTCTGATTCGATCACGCAAGGAAACTCCGAGCATAGCCCTCTCCATTGCCCTTTGGGTGACTTTAAGCCTTTTGATAAGGCCCATTGTGAGCGACCATGTTTCGGTCCCGTATGTAATCACTGGCAACACACACTGGTCATAGACTTTCGTCTTGAGACACTGCGGTAAGTTGGACGAGAAGATACCGCGCAGTCTCCCGAACGCTGCCCAGCCGAGTCGGATTCGACGATTGACCTCTTTCTCGAAATTAGACCTACCTAACTGGACCGTTTGTCCTAGGTATACATAATCGTCTACAATTTCGAGTGTAGAGCCTCCGATTTATGTGAAACAAACGAAGAATTTATGTGAAACAATGAAAATAACATAAAAGTGCTGATAAGTTATGCCTAATTCATATTAATTGGTGTATCATCTGTCTTTTCCCAACCCAGTTGGGGTTGGCTTCCAGTCTAACCGGATGCAGCAGAATACCAGTATTTTACTATTAGCGAGTGTAACGCGTCAAAATATGTCCACTATGAAAATACTCCGCAGTTTTATTTTATTGCGACAATCTGGCTTTTTTTGGAATAGCCAAGTAAAGCCGATGCGTACGTTTGATTATTTTGTTGTGTACATATACTTCTAACAAAAATGGTTGTGCAAACCTAACCATCATTATTATTTTTGGGGCAGTTGTTTTTTTCCCGTCGTACCGAATGCACCATTGACTCGCATCATCAATGGCGCAGATGACACTAATTAGTATCGTTTGCACCATTAATAGTGCAAACGAAACCGCGGATTAGGTATGGTCTCATCTGCACCACTCATCATTGTCTTACCTATGTCGAAAGCGGCTCCCCCATTGTAAAGTAATTGTCTATTTTCTAACTATTCTATTTTATAGTTAAAGTCATTTCTTGCAGTTGTGATTATTTTGAAGTAAACGGACCACGAATGTGGCTTGACGATCTGATCATGTTTGCGGGGCTAACATGGCCGGTGATCTCGCAGGATTGAAAGGGTTTGGAAGGAGAAAGGGGAAGTCCCTGCCCAGCAGTGGGACACTCTACGTAAGCGAGTAAAACAAAATACACACTATTACAGTTGGTGGTGAAGTAAGTTTTTCGGACGTCTCTACTGCTAAGATGAATTATAATGGTCAAATACAATTATGTATTTGACCGATTTTTATCATCGTTATCAATATCTTATAGGCTCGTTCCTGATTGATTGCCCAGAGTAGGCAAAATATAGGGAGAGTTGGAAAAGAATGGTGAAGGCCTTAGACCAGCAGTGGGACAGAATATGCTAATAAAAAAACATCAAGGGCAGTCTTTGGGGACTGCCGATAAAAGTGAAAACTCGTAGCCGATCTACGAGTGCTACGACGCGTTAGGTGACGGTCACGCAAGTTCCATAACTTTTGTTCACTCACGTCACTGTGTTCAACGTGCCTTTTTACTTCAAAAATCTTTATTTTGGACTAAATATCATAAAATAGTTTTCAACGATTGTGCGAAGCAGCTTTAACAAAATGTTTTTGATTATAAATAACTATAGCCATTATTAAACTTCTTCACTACAAGACTTACCAAGACTTTGCATCTCAGGCTCTAAGCGTGTACGATCTCAGATGCTCTCACAAGTTAGTTACACAAACATTTTCGTTACAAGCGTAGACACACACACTCTAAACTCGTAAACGAGTTTGTTGATTTTATAAGTTTTGCTAATGAAGAAACCCTGTTTTTAGCAAGTTGTGGCATGTATGTAGTTATGTTGATGTGTACTATTTGCAGTTTAGTGTTACTTTATTACGCTTGCATCAGAAATCCCTTAACACATTTAATGAATATAGAACATCGTTCTTCTGGAACGTGGAACGGTTTGGAACTAGCTTATACCTGCGCTTCGCCCACATCAAGTTCGATAGTAGGGTAGATTATCAGCAAATATTTGACCCATTTTTTTCTTTTGTTACGTAAACCAAAATTGATGAAGATATGACGCTTTTAAAATTCTCAATATGTCACGCCGTGGTATAATTTTTAGTGCGTTCTGACGTGAGGTACGAGTTTTGATGTGTTTTATCTTTGTCAATATTCATTGATTTACAGACACAAAAAATACGTCATTATTTCCCAATACTCTGACTGATGGACTATAGTTATTTGTGTAACAAGAGAGCAAAGTGGGTTTTTGCTGCGAGTGTTGATTTTGAATCCCGAGTAAGCGAAGGAATCCTGAGCGTAGCAAGGGAATTAAAAGACACGAGATGCAATAACTTTGGCCTCGTGTAACACATACAACTTTTCACCTCGGCAGCGAGAACATATAAATAAATAAATAAATATCGCTGGATATTAACACACAGCGCAACTAGTGCCACACTAAGCAAAGCTTGTGTCGTGAACACCAGCTAGTTGATATACTAAATATATTATACTTTTTTGTTTGTAAATACATACTTATTATACATTTAAACATCCATGACTCGGAAACAAATGTCCATGCTCATCACACAAACATTTGCTCCTACCGGGATTCAAACCCAGGACCCTAAGAACGTAAGGCAGCTTCACTACCACTACGCCATTCGGGTCGTCATAATATACCTAAAGGTAGAAAAAAAAACAACATGGCAAAATTAAATCACGACCACCAATATACAACAATAATTTAATTTTCTTGCTGCTTCAATTATTCGGGTGTTAAATAGCGGACTTCGTCACTGGACTCACTCATATTTATTTACAATCGTACATTAACCTAATCATAGCAAGCGTAACAGTGAATAAAACATCGGAAAAAGCTATAAGGATGTCCTAGTAAAGAAAAAATAAAAGGTGGATGAAAAAAATGTACTGGAAATCTTACACGTGTATGATACACGTGTAAGAATAACTGAACGTTTCCTTGAAAATATCCGTGACTTCAGACAACGTCGACATTAAAGAGAATTGGTCAAAAGGACCTCAATCAAAATCAAAGAGAAAACCTCTTTGA
The DNA here is from genome assembly GCA_950022955.1 of Xestia ashworthii. Classification (NCBI taxonomy): domain Eukaryota; kingdom Metazoa; phylum Arthropoda; class Insecta; order Lepidoptera; family Noctuidae; genus Xestia; species Xestia ashworthii. The sequence continues at coordinate 19,254,999 of OX465565.1, read as the reverse complement.
GTTTAGTGAGCCTCACACTAAACTTATCTTTGAATAAAGATGTCTCATTGATACAAAATGTCGATGGTAAAACTTTGGTGGAATAAAATTTCCCATAAAAAAATTGACAGACTTTCACATAACATCACGCTTGTAACCCCCGAAGGATTAGTTAGAGGTGTACTTAATAGTACTTCCACAGTAGTTACTCATGTAATAGGGGGAGCCTATTGCCATCAACCGGACACAAATCCATGCTCCACGACTGTTTTAATGAAACTTGAAATTTTACAAAAAACGAGATCGTCTTTTGTATAATTTAAGTTTCCAGACGCAACTGTTTAAATTTGTACCCATGCGCGTTGTCTATCAGTACAATTTAAGGGGCTACCTCACGCCAACGACCTTGAGCGAGTGGGAGAAGATTAGCAATAGCGTATACCCGTGCGTGAGAGTGGTCAGCGATACACTGCCGCCCGTCGCCCCGAGGAGCCCCGCACCAAGATTATTCGAAAAAACAACCCACCTTGATTTATCAAACACAATACGGATAAAAACCGTATACTAATATAAAGGGCATTAAATTGTCTTTGAGATGATCTAAAATTCATGCAAATACGCCCGATAGTTTTTGCGTGATGATCGTTTTGTGGCCGCGTTAGACATTACTTCACAAATTAATTACACTAAGTTATAAAAATATTTCTTCACATTTTCACTTATCAAATTATGAAAGAAATGGTCTAGTATAACATATATTTTTGAAATTAGACTAGAAGTTAAGACATGATGATCAATTTAAAATCACTAAGGTCCATGTTCACCGAAAATAAAGGGTGTAAAAGACCTCTTAACGAAAACGAAAACCTCATATTCTGCCCATCAATGGGATCATTTTTTACTTCTAGACAATACCTGGGAAATCACAGGTTCCGGAGATATTGAGGGTCAAAGTGTCATTTTTTTTTCTACTTTTTTGCATCATCAAATTCTAAGCGTCATCACAATTTTTTCTTTCAAACAAACATTATCAAAATTTTAAAATTTTCTTAACAAATTATGCGTTTGAAGTTGACGAAATGCAATGTACGCGCAAGCCAAGCGCACACACACATTGACAACGCCGCGGTCATCTCACGCACACAAGCGCGCGGTATCAGCTGTGTCCGCGGGGCGCGTGACCTCGAGTCATTTGAGTTCAACGCATGAATGTGAGCGGCCGTGTTAGGTAGGTAACCTACCCGCGCGGCGTACTCAGCTGATCGATTAAAGGACTTTATTTGTTTGCATTAAACGGTTTTTGATTTCAGATGTTTTTAAAAACCTGGATTTAAGTATGGGTTATTTGCTTTGCGATTTTAAACACAAGTTTACTCTGTGGATTTTTGAGATACCGAATTGCAAATTGCAATATCGAAGAACCCACAACAAAATAATTTAAAAACTGCAGATTCAAGTAGAAATGTTATTAATTTTGTATTTTTAATACTGCTTTTTTCCGTTCGCGCATACAAACCATAAAAACGGTTTAGTTGGGCAACATAACGTTTGAAATGTGAGTGTACTGTTAACCTAAGCCTTCGAGGATTACAGGCGTGATGTTATGTTATCATTGAACCCTGCCAAAAGATAAGTTTTGAAATTCCTTCGAAAATTTGAAAGTAATCTGTCATACATTAAAACGTGTGCGATACGTCTTTTCACAGGTGCTTGGTAGGTAAGCAGGAATGCCTTTCTTCGATCTAACTACCTAAACCAATGACTGAGAATTTATCTGTTTCCTTAATTCGTTAATATCAATAACACTCATACTTTTAAACTTAAGTACTTCAAATTAAATCCTTTTAGAGCAGGTTTTTAAATAAACTGAACAGCATTTACTGAATAATTTACACATTACTGAAAATGTTAAGCAATAAATTAATACTCGGAAAGTATGTTTTTTTTTAGTTAAAGCAAGTACCTTTACTAGCTACTTCATGAAAGCAACAAACTCAGACACTTGGGGAAAAATGTCTAAATTTGCGTCAATCATAAAATTGCAAGGAAGTAGGTACGGAATTCTAGCTACATCAACGATCGATCGATCGATCGATCGATCGATGCTAGCATTAGGTACAGCGGCGCGGGCGCCGGAGACGAGTATAAAATTATTTAATAGATTTTCAACTTTATCGCTACAAGATTAGGTTCGAGGTTCACTGGGAAAATTTTAAACCACAAAATGTTAGTTGTCAAGTTCAAAATGGAATGAGAAAATTTTGCCGAAAATGTTTAAAGATACCGCCTCGGGAGTCGGGACCACGTAAATCAAACTCTAACGACACTCACATCGTCACATCCTATCCTATCTACAAACACTTGACACAGACGGCGGTTAACCAGTTTTGACCCTTAAGCCTTTAGCGTTAAGATTGAAAAGTGGTCAAACGCTAAGTTTGTTAGTTGGTAAAAAATAGCACATTAAAATGAACTCCGTTAGCAGCGCGGCGGCGGCGCACGCGTTTGATATCGGCGTACATCAAAGCATCAAACGACACCGCCGGCCGAGCCGCGCGGCCCGCTACCGTACCTAAAACCTATCCCACAAAGAAATTCAAAATGTTAAGAATAATTATTAGTTCCGTTTCTAGCACCACCGAGTGTGCATGTGTATTTTTATTGCGCAACTTTTTATTTACGTCCATGTTTCTTTTTTTCTGTTTGTTTGTAGACATTTCGCATTGCGCATGGCAGTAAGCACCATAATCGTGCGTGTTTCGTTTTGTGTGATGGTGATTAAGTTAGAGAGGTGATAGGTAGAGGAGTGATGCTACTGTGAGTACATTGTGTTTGTGAGTAATTGTGAGCGAGTGTGTTTTGGCTGATTGCATTGCAGTCTCGTTCTTGAACGTCGGCTGAAACGCCGGCCGAATGCCGGCTATCAGTAATAATCGCAAAAATTCGTAAGTACATGTTTAACTGTTGAGGTATCGTAAGGCTTAAGGAAATACGATGGAGGCCACTCGAGCAGTAGAAGTAGGTAGAAGATTAGAGAATGCGTCTGTTTTCACGTGCAGTGTCCATCGATGCTAGATCAGTTAAGTAGATGACAATAAAGCGATGCACATGTACCTACTTTCAAACAAGTATCTTTTCTTGTGAGTAGTTGAATCGTAAACAAAAACAACAAACAAACTTAACTGGCAGTGGGCACACATTGCTCGTAGAACGGATGGCCGATGGGACTGAAAAGTTCTAGAGTGGCGACCGCGAACCGGAAGACGATGCGGAAGACCGCCACCTCCTGGTGAAGGTTGCGGGAATCCGTTGGATGCGAGTCGCACGGGACCGGTCAAAGTGGCGACTCTTGGGGGAGGCCTATGTCCAGCAGTGGACGTCTTTCGGCTGAAATGATGATGATGAGTTTAATCGAAGTTAATTTACCTATTACTTTTTGCTAGGTAAGTAGGTACCTACGCTGAGTAGCGTCAGTAATGCGCGGTGGGCGGAGCCGCGCCGCCTGGCTGTGTGCAGTGTGGCGTGTAGGCACAACGCACACATTGGAACAGTCGGTAGCGCGCCAACCATTGCGCGCTACAAAAATCTGATTATTTTTTAGGTCCAAAAAAAAATTTCGTTTCCCAGCAATTATTTTTGCGCAGTGTTACTTAGTTTGGTGTACAGAATGCTTGGTTGACGGCTTCGTGATGAGGTCTTTTACACCCTGTATAACAGCCTGATTAGCTAAAACAGATGTTTAAAGCACATTTTTGTATGGTAATATGTCACAGTGACAGCTGTTTTTAGCTAATCAGGCTGTTATCTTTTCGGTGAACATGGACCTAAAAGTCATGTGTCTGCGCCTTAAGACATTTTGTTACGTATCTAGACAGTGCCACAATCATCAAGCTCAAGTCTTTTGCCTCATTATCACCAAACCTCATCACTATAATCAAGCACTTTAACTTTTGCCTAGACACACAACCCTTAAACTAGGCTACCCTACCAAACCACATCTCGGCTAAAAATAGCCCCAGCTAACCTTCTCAGACATTTACAAATACAGTAAGAAAATCTTCTCCAAACCCCGAGACACAAATTAACCCGTCCGTGTTAAACATTTAGATTCGCCGAGTCAGTGTGCCATTATACTAACGAGCAGAGGCTAGAATTTACTGTCTGAGTGATAGTTAGGCTGCTGCCATTTATGCTGAGAGGAGCGAGATGTGCATAGTTACCATTAACAGATGGAAATTCACTAAATATACTGGGTGTAAATCACAAAGCCGTCAACCAGGCATTCTGTACATCAGTCTAAGTAACTTAAAGCAAAAATTATTGCTGTGAAACAACTTTTTTTTGGGGTTAAAAATCACTTTTTGTGGTATAACTCAATGTAACGCACTCAAGACATTGTGCTTATGGGATAGATTGAATAGTACCAGGGTTTGTGGAGGTATTTAAAGTAAAAATCATTTACTAAAAACCTGTATGAACCATAAATTACACACTTACAGGTGGTAAATATTAAATAAAAAATAAAACCGACTTCAAAAAAAAAACTAAAGTGAAAAATAACTAACTTCTGAAGTCGGTGACGTTTGTATGATTGATTTATGTAATATGTATAAAAGTTTTTATTTTTCACTTTTTGGTGGTTCACATGTGCTTTGTACACATGGAAAGTGCATACCGTTACAATTACAACAAGCCCAAACACGACTAGGATACTCGTACATTGTCTCATTATGGAGTTCCGTGACTCTTGGCTTCATCATCAGATCTGATGGTAGAATGGTTCTTATCAAACGCAAATGCTTCACTTGTTGTAGAAAATACCAAAATCGCTGTACGTTATCCTATAAAATTTGAAGATTTCCCTCGGTTTCGCCAAGATTCCATCATCAGATCCCGACTTGGTGACTATGGGACCATTTGGAAAGTATACCCTTTCCAACAAAAAAAGATTTTTTCAAATCGGTTGGCAAGCGACAGCGTTATGCGCAAACAAACACAAAAAAAAAAAATAGAAACATCCGAATTGAGAACCTCCTCCTTTTTTAGAAGTCGGTTAATTAGAAGTCGGTTAAAAATAGAACAAGTACTATAAGTAGAAAAAAGAAGAGTGTTTTATTACTTTTCTACTTAGTTGCACAATTACACTTTGAAAGCGATTGCATTTATTAAGACTCTCTTGTCTATTTTCACCGCTTTCTCGCTCCACGGCAACAGAAACGCGGCTTTAGTGAGGTTACATCCTGATGAATTAAGATTGAGAGCTACAAATGGTTCGCTGATAACTTTAACTCGTAACGAAGGATTGGCAGAGATTGAATTTGTGATAGGTGGTTACTAAAGAGTTTGTTGAAGTGATTGCAACTAAGATCAAATGTGTTGAGTTTTTTTAATTGTGCTGGATTTTTAATGCGAAAGCCGATGCAATGCAAAATATATCAAGTAGAGTAACCTATTTGATGAAACTAAACTTTAAAATCTGTGTTAGCATTTATGCAATTCGGGACTGGGCAGGACATACCTGCCGCATGCCAGACAAACTGGGCCAATATAAGAAGAAACTGGTGTCCTATCACAGGGAGGGAAGGTCGCGTCAAGCCACGAACTAGATGGCGGGACAAACTGGACAGATACCATCAAAACTGCAAGGAGGACGCGGGGTTTTGCGCGAAATAGAATGAGTAGACAGCGGCCATTGCCGTGAAACAAAATATGATGTAAATTAATTACTGTCGTCGTTTTGCCTACATACTGGTTTTCTAATAAGTTAACAACCATTCTTAAAACATGCAATGCAGTCTTTTGGGGATTGCGGATAGAAGTGAAAACTCAATAATCCAAAATAAACTTTATTTTAATTAATGTTTATGTTTGATTTTGACTAACCGTTCCATGAAAGCGTTCGGTGACTATAGTGCGAGTTTCATGATTTTTGTTAACCCAAAAAGTGCTTAACGCGCAAAATAAGTTTTCACTTCATGAAAGTAAATAACAAATAACTCGTATCCTGTAGATACTGATTGTCTATTGTTTTATTTTCCTTTGTTTTTTTTTTCATATATAATAGTGTCTTTTGTGGTATCAATAGTCAAATGTTTTTGGTCAAGCGATGCCCGAAATGTTTGACGAAATGGCTCGATATAAAACGTTTGAATGCGATTGCACGTGCGATCACAAAGCGGTCATCTATGCTAGTCACAAAGAGACGAAATATCGCAAAAATCCTTTTGCTCCGTGCGAAATATTGCTTTGCACATTTTCACGGAAGTTCGACAATACAGTAGACCTCATGTCAGTGGTAACTTTCTGTCTTTCAGCTGGCATGGTGTAATACGAAATTTTAATTTAATGCGAGGTCAGAATAGACTGGTGTTGTTACTACCTACATGAGACCCAAAGCACGGTATATACTGTACTGTGCATATTTTAGCTAATTAATTCTACCGCATTTTTCAGTTTTGGCAAACATTTTTTTCTTTTATTTCGATTTTACATACTTGATCAGCCTGCCAGTTTCCCATTGAAAAGGCAAACCACTTCTCTATGATAGAATTGACAGGGGATGGCTCGTGATACACTACACAGGCCATTGGGGATTCGGTAGATATCATACGAAATCATTTCTTTTGTCAGTTACGTAGAAAATAAAAATTAAACTTTTTTTGCAAAATTAATTATTTCAATTCACCATTTTTGGTTGTTGCTCACTCACAAACTACTCAAGAAAAGTTACATAGGACCATATGTCGGCATAATCATTGAGGAATCGGTGTCCTTTTAAGAAAAAGAAAAGAACAAGATACTAGTGGAATACACAACCTCCTCTTTTTTGAGAAGTCGGTTAAAAATAACACAAAGATCCTCATTTTATCTAACTGACATAGAAGAAACCATTTCCAGCACTTTACGCTGTATCCTCCCGAATACTATTAAAAAAACATGGTTCTTGTATTACTAAGACCCCAGTCTGTAAGTACTTTGGCGTAAGGTTAGTCCCATTATGATACGTACTTTGAAGGGTCAATGTTAATATCAGTCCGCACTCAGCTCTATGAAAGGGATTGAACCCTCCATGATATACCTACGGATACAGGGTGTTGCAATTTGTGTAGTTTCGGGTATCTTCAGGACGTGCCAAAATGTGTGTGGCTAAAATTTTCTTATCCATTGGTAATATGGAATATGAAAAAAGAAAGTAAGAAAGAAAAAGCATTTACTAGCCCGACTGGCCAAAACACACAAAAATGAAATAAAAAAAAAATTGAATTATAAAAGTAAACATAAAGAAAAATAACAAAAAAAAATACAAACAAAATTTGTCTTGTAAGAGGCCAAAAGGCTCCTGTTTCAGCATGGTGCTATAATATTAAAATAAAAGAAATCGAATCAAACAAAAAGAAAATACGGAAAAATTGGAACTAAAAGGTATGTAAAAAATTGGCATTTGATTTATTTTCCAGGGAAAAACTGTGAAATACGTTTGTTCAAACAAACGTATTTCACAGTTTTTAGTGAAGCGCCGTTAGCCGATTTGGCGAAAAAAATCTGTGCTGAGTTACGTCTTGTCAATGTGCCAAAAGTTTCTTGTAAAAACCTTTGTTTCTTACAAATTTACTGTAGAGTTGACAAACCGCGACTCGACGCTACTCGCACATTTTAATAGAGCTATTCCATAAATATAACTTTATTTACTATACGAAAATATTCACATTTAATTGCGATACGCAGCGCGAATTCACTTCCAGTACTATCAGTTCCACTACTGATGCTAAGACAACCTCGGGTACCGTTGCTTTGTAAGTCACTTAATATTAACTTTGTCTTGCATAATAGACTTCAAAGAACCAAATCGTTGAATCTAATTTCGAGTCCGTACTCATTCATTTTAATCATTACCTGCCTAGATTTTTGCCAACTATGTTGGCGTTTGCTTTCATTTTAACCAGATGCAGCTGCGATACCACTTGGTAAGACTAGTGTCAAACTTTTTGAGCCACTGACTACCTGTAACGACTGTCAAAGATGGACAAATGACAACCGGGATCAACAGCTTGACGTGCTTTCAGAGGCACGGAGGAAACTCGGTATGTAAGTGTGGCCACCCATCCACAGACCAACCTAGGCAAGCACGGCTTAACCATAAAAGCCAACCTATGCGGCTGTTATATTTAGCCCTGTGGCTCCTCAGTTTCGAATGACGTGCCTAATCTGAGGCCTCTTATTTATGTATGTATGTTTGTATAACGGGCTGGAGCCCGCAACTCCATGTCAAAGCGTATGTTGCGAATGGGCTAATACTGCACCACCGGGCCCAGTACGGGATGATAGATGTCACATGTATTGTCTTCAAATTTTTGGTTTTAGGACATGCCGATTTCCTCACAAGGTTTTTTTCACCGTTTTTGAGACCAGTAGTGATGAAATAAGTAACACAAAGTAATGCGCACCCAGGGAGGCCTCTTATTTATAATACCTACACCCTATAGATACAATTATGATCCGGAATAAGGTCAAAGTCACGGCGAAGATCTTGGGAAGCTTATCTAAAATGTATGCAGTGGATTAACGGTTTTGGAGTATCATCCCGATTTAGGCCAGTAAGGTGGTCGCTAGATATTGCCTCTCTCAATATGGTAGAAGATAAAAGGAGGATTGCATTAATAAATTTGGCGACCCTCTTTTCTGTTCAATGTCTTTTTATGCGATTGTCTTCATTAGTTGTGTGAGTTCTTTTACAAACAACTCTTTGCCTTTGTGGAAGCTGTTTGAACTTAATGGATGAAGGAAGCATATGATTTGAATCTTTATGCCATTGGTAAAGTCATCGGCTGTTTAAAGACAGTGTCTTTATTTGGTTCTGGTGGTTAAATTTATAAGTAAAGTTATGATTGCAACACGTTCACATAAGGAGGATTTATTTGAAATGAAAACTTTCTAAGAAATCCTCCGTGCCCTGACAACTGGCAATTTCAGTCATTGTTCATTCGTTTTAGGTACTCGTATAAAGAGGGCCATTAACAAAATGTGATTCTGTTAGCAAATACGATGATGATAAAGTCAAAAATGTATTAAGCTGCCAAAAAGTTTATTTAAATCCTGATTAAGGTCGTAACAGAAACACAAACCGTCGTCACTTGTTTAGAACTTCTAGTGGATGGGAAACGACTTCAGTTACACACACATAAGTCTCACATTAATTTCAGGTTGATATGGATAACCAAAACGAGAAATTGAAATAGAATATATTATTGAATCCTTTACAGTCCCACTGCTGAGAAAATGTCCCTCCCCTAAACCTCTTCACTCTGTGCAGTTTTCTATGACCAATCTCTCACAAACGCCTATAATGAAGAAACACAAATCAATAAACGAAAATCGAATAAAGCCAGAAAAACTAGGAAGTAGGATTTGTAACTTTTTATACCTCGCAATTTGTCTCCAGATCACCTACTCAGTTCTTTCTTTTTCGTAAACAATTCGATCTTTGTTTACAAAACAGGCTTACAAGTAATTCGCCTTTGTCTCGAAAAGAACAAAGAAATTCTGGGTTTTATTTCATTCATATGCCTAGCTGATAAAATACAAGCACAAAATTACTAGTGCCTGAAAGGCGAAATTCAAATTTCATCTTAGACGCTGTAATCAATCTTGTCTCCAGCTTCTTTTTATACAATAGTATCTCTAAATAACCTCTCAGAGGTCAGAAAGAAGGCACTTTATTTACCAACGTCTAAAGTACTACCCACAATTCTTGTTCAAATAAAGTAGATACAACACAGCTACACAAAAGTAGGTACATAGACTCTGTAATGTCTCCAAAGAACCTTTTCTGGTGTCGTAGGAAACTTAAATTGACTTAGAGAGAATTTAGAAGAAAAGCAACAAGGTTCCCAAGTTGAGTCTAAGTTGAGTCTAAACTAAGGGACGAAACTAGATAACACACAATGAGTTCAAGACTAAATGTTGTGGCTTCAGAGTTCTTGCTTGACAAGTTAGGTAAACTAGGAATATGCTTGTATCCTGCGACTTTGCTTGCAAAGATTTAGTTTTTGATTTCCCGAAAGCATAAGTACAATGTGCGCGATGAGGCAACGAATCGGCAGCTTTGCTCTTTTCCAGAAATCGTTAACTTGTAAGTTCCACACATTAATGTTCTATGTAGACGCTTATAAGGGATGTATTAAAAATGCCTATCTTAGTTCTCACCTTGATTATTAGAACTCTTTGGTATACTGGACCCAACTGTTTAACTTTAAACCATGCGTTGTCCGTGAATGAATGATTTTAGGATTTTATCAAGTAGACTTCTACATGAGATACGCCCGTCGCGTCGTGCATTGTAACGTTACGTTTTCCTGGTGAGGAAAATGTAAGGTTGCATTGTGTAAAGTTTAAAGAAAAATGTCAAGAGAAAATATGATGATTTAATAATACAAGGGAATAGAATTTACTAAATTAGGGAAGCCGAGGTAACGTGGTCAGGGTCCAGGTCGAGGTAAGGGTCCAAAGCTCGCAGCTGGCAGAAACCGCTCGCCGCAGTGATAGGCTCACTCGCAGTCGCCAATCTCCGATGGTTCGAGTGTCGAGGCTCACCCGCTGTCCGTGTCCAGGTTCAAGTAGGAATAGTAGGAGTAGCAGCAGTTGTAGCAGCCGCAGTAGTAGCAGCAGTAAGTTTTCAAGGCAGACAGCGTCCAGGGGCTCTCAATAGTGGTAATTGCGGTAGTAGTTGTAGCTATTCATGACGCCAGGACTAGATTTCGCCGGCTTAGTGACCACGTCAAATATTTCCGAGTAATTCCCAGCTTGTTGCTGGCTCGAGGACCAAACGCAGACTGAATTTTCAGGCTCGGCTTCCCGTCATGATGGAATTATGAATTTCATAATGTTGGTTCTAGGACATAGAAGAATAAAATGGTTAAATAAAGAAAAGGTCTAACATCAAACGTATACAACCTACAATTCTTAGTTATAGGAATAAATTAAAAAGAAAACTAGGCTTGTCATTGTCATTGTTATTATCTGACATCACAAAAGTAAACAAAGATTTAAAATACTAAAATGTACAGAAATTATATAAATAATACTAATTAAAAGGCGGAAAAGGCATGCTAAGCCTCCGCATAAAGGCCATACAGTTATTCGGAAAGAACGTATGATAAAATTTTGGATTACAGTAGTCAAAAATGTAAGTACAAAAAACACAAACATTGCAACATTTATAATCACTGACACTCTTGAATGCCAAAATCATCAGTTGCAATCACCTGAAAAGCACAAAAGCAATTAAAATCGACGAGTCCTGAAGAAACGTTTTAACTGTCTCGAATCCCGCAGTGAAATTAATGAGAAAAAAACCATGCGGGGCAGTCTTTGGGACGGCCAATAAAACTGCGCCGTAGCGGATCGGCTACGAGTGCTATAAAGGGTTACGTGATAGTCACGCGTGTTCCGTGATTTTTGTTCAATCAAGTGCTCAACGCGCCTAAAGAAGTTTTCACTTCAAAAAACAATATAACGGTGGGTTAACAAAAAATATTTTGAGACTAACTTGATACTCGTATACTCGTAATATGGCTTACTCCAAGCATATGGCAGCTCCAGTAAGGTGGCAGTGAAGCTCACTCCCAGGGGTGCGCCTGCCGGGCGTGCATAAGTATCACCACTTGCGGAGGCTAGTTAGGTTATAAGCATACCAGTACTGGGTCTAAGTATTCTGTAGAGCTCGCTTCGAACCTCAAAAAAGTGACTGTACGTATATTAGCCAGGTCTGCAATTTTAAAGTGAATTCATAACATGATTTGAAATTAGATTTCTCTCACATCACACCATTTTGGATCGGAATGATGTTTGAAGCTTAACAGAACAACCCCAGATAGGAATTTGTCATAGGTATTAAAAAAAAGTTGCAATTTCATAGATAAGACCGTGTATGGGTAGGACTTTTAACCATTTTATTTAATTGTGTTTGGGTGGCTTACAGTTAACAATACAAACATTTATGGTGAGGCAATCAACGAAAAACCATTTTCAAGCCTTCACAGTTAGCAGTAAACTATGAAGCATCAGATTTTTATTTTAAGTAGGTACCGATGACAGAAAATAAAGGGTGTAAAAAACCTATTTTAAGTACCGATGACAGAATATGTAAAATAATAAAGGGTGTAAAAAACCTCTTAACGAAGCTGAAACGTACTTGTTTTCCCTGTCATTGCGATTGTTGTTTTGGTTCTACACCATACCTGCGAACCATCTAGTTTAAGATATTGGGGGTCAAAGTTACAACTTTTTGACATGTTTTTGTTTTGAAATACAAGTTTTTATTGTAAGATTTTTACTATAAACACCTCCACGACCCCCGTACTATGCAATTCATCCATCAGCACAATGTTTTGAAAACGTTACATTGAGTTCTACCACAAAACGTGATTTGTCACCCCAAAAAGTTGTATCATAGCAATAATTATTGCGTTAAGTTAGTTTGATGTACAGAATGCATGGTTGACGGCTTCGTGATGAGGTGGTTTACACCCTGTATTGTAGTGAAAAATTCTAAATAGGGTGTGATACACGGAATACGTGGTAAACTTTAGTGAGTCAGTGCCCCTTCCACTCTGTTTTTTTTTTTTTTTTTTATTGTTAAATCTCATAAAATTACAAGTAATTTTTTATAGTTTTTTACTCGCCAAACTTTACAGTTTGATGGCGAGAAGCGCTCGTTCGTTATACACAACTTATAAATTATTTTAACTTAAAATCAAATTTAAAACTTACAACTTAACTTAAAATCTAATAAAATACTTATTACATAGCTACATCTGAAACACGGAAATACACACACACTGAAACTGTCTATTAAAGGATCTTAATCATAATTATACTCAGAAATAAATAACTCCTATCCTATCTTACGTGAATTTATTTCTCGACAACGTCATCGCGTCAGACTAACACCAACATTTAGATAATGAATTCCAAACCAGAGTGAGCAGCTGGAGCTGGCCACTCTGATCCAGAACTCACCGCCTATCACAGTCCGACGTGTCCGCGTTCTCCAGAAATAAATTCCTTAATTTTGATTTTAACACACCTTTGCTTATGTTACGAGTATCATTTCTTAATAATTCTATTTTATTAAATACTTTTGGCACCAAATATTTAGACGTTCTTTTTCCATAATAGTTGGTTATTTTTGGTTGTACTAGTCTTCTCTCTCTCACACTCCTTGTATTAAACTTATTTTTAACATTCACTTTGAATTTATCAGTATAATAGTGCTCTCTGTATACGTATTTGTAAGTTTTTATAGAAGACAATAAAATACACTAGAGACACTACTATTGGGTAGGTGCCAATTAGAATTAATATCGATTCAACCTAGTTTGATTTGGGTTCTGGGAATGAGTATCCTTGGAAGGAAAAAATATGACACGCAAGTTGATTCACTGGAAATATTGAAAAAAAATTAAGGTTCTATTATGTAGAACCTTTATTTTTACGGTATTATGTTCTAGTTGAGAATTTGCCATATTTAATACAACATTTTAAGTTTGTAACTCCCAATAAGTTAAACGCTTAAAAATCACTAAAAATCTCTTTATCGCATTTCAATAGTCGAAGTAGAACCTTTCTAGTTTTATCGATGACACGTTGATTGACATCGCAAAGCCGAAGTCGACATTTTGAGTTTCGAAATTCTGCGAATAGCCGGTGGCGACCGCAGTCAGCCATATTCCTTTTTATGTGGACAGTGATTGACAACCTAATATTGCTAGGTAGCTGTTTCTAATTCTATGACTTACTTGTTCATTGTTTCTGCCGTCGCCGTCGGTAAACAGATTACTTTTTAAAGAGCTGTGGAAGAATTTTGAGGAACAGTGGAGGACTTTAATTGATGGGCCACTTGCAACTATTCGTATTTTAGCCGTGTAATGCAAATTGTATTAAATATTCGTACTCCTGAATGTATAAAAGTGCAAAATTGGAAAAAAATTAAAGTGGCTTATCAATTGAAGTCCTCTAATCGAGGCTATAATCTATGGCGCGTTCGTGTTCCACGCGCGCCTCAAAGAGATGTCAGCATAAGGGGTGGGGCCCGCAAGGGCCGAAGCCTGCCGGGGTTGCGGGCCTGTTCGAAAGAGATACCGCGGCCCCGGAACATAAAGGGCGAGGAAGGAACATGGATGGGTTTTAGTCAGTAAAAGTCTGACACTCCCTCCCGCTCCGCCCAGAGTGGGAGAAGATAATGAGATGATTTCCCATCCTAAAAAAAAAAAGGCTATAATCTATCACGTGGGTCTAACTCGGGTTGGTAGATGTCACATGTCTTCGAATATTTGGTTCTTAGACATGACGATTGCCTCACGATGTTGTCCTTCACTGAGAGCGGTGGTGATGATATAAATTACACGAAGTAATGCGCCTGTCGTGGTCCAAACTATCACGACTAAGGTCCATGTTCACCAAAAAGATGACGGTCTGATTATCTAAAAACAGCTGTTTAAGACACATTTTTGTATGGGAATATGTCACAGTGACAGCTGTTTTTGGATAACCAGACTGTTATCTTTTTGGTGAACATGGATCTTAGTGCTCGTAAGCCGGGAACGCCACTACTAGGTGACCTTTGGATTTGGATGCAACCTACAGAAATATCTGAAAAAGCATTAAGGCGCCTATACGAGCTAAATTAGCAACTCTATTTGTGGTGGTTCAAACTTCGTTTGAAATGCTGTTAGAATAAAGTTCTAATCAGCTTGCACTACAAAGTGGTTGTTACGTCAGCCACTGCGGGCCAAATAGCGCGAAATGAGTGGTTTCCATCGATTTACAAAAAAACTATTGATTAGATTAAAAAACTAAAACAGTATCATGCTAATATATTGCTTGTAGAATTATTTGCCAAAAAATCAGAATGATCGCATGCATATTAGTATGTTTTCTATTGTTTGAAAGATATTTTTAGAGGTAAGTTCGTGATTTATTTTTATCGAGCCAAATTAATTGTATTATGTTTTCAAAACAGTATCATGCTAGCATATATCCTGAAGAATATCATATATTTTTCTGGTCTTGTTTATAGCAGTGAATCATATACTTTTAGTAATTATAAAACTCGCGTTTAGCTCGTGTAGTCGCCTTAATAATGAAACAAAAGCTAACTTTTATAACTAATTTACATGTATGCCATTGCTACTTTCAACCTAGATTTTATCTAGGCCTAGCTTCAAAATCTACATCACTAAATAGCTATCGCGAGGCAAAAGGTTCTCCACTGATCTGATTCAGGATAAAGTTCAGACCTAAACGATAGGGAACTAGAACAATTCACATTACTGCGGGGGTCAAATTGGCCCCGAACGTGGGGAATGACTTTAATTGCCTGATTCCTGGAGGGGAAGTAAGAATATAGTTTGTAATGACATTTTGATAGTAGGTTGGAGTGTTCATTGTGCTATTTGGGGATGTAAAAGGCTTTTTATTTGTTTTTAGGATGGGAGGTTGTGGTTGATTTTCGTCTATTAGAAAATATTTGTGTTTTTTTTTGTTTTTGAAATAAAACTATAACATCACGATTTTTCTCAACTCAGGATTTTCCACAAAATATAAAGTGAAATGCAAATAGGTATAGAAATTAAAAAAAAGAAATATTTTTTTGTACAAAAAAAATCCTTCACGTAACATAACATCATGCTTGTAATTCCAGACGAGTTTGACAGAACTGTTAATAATCGCACATCCATATTTCGTCAGTTATGTTTAAGTCCCATGTAATATGGGATGAGCCTATTGCCATCAAACGGGCACAGATCCAGGCTCCGAGACTGAGAAATACCTAATGGAAAAAACCAAATTGCTCAGCAGTCGCTTAAGGGGCCGGCGGAGCGTGCGTCGTTCATACAAACGTAATACCAAAATTATTCGTAAACCAAACATTTTCTTAAGGAAGTGTGTATTTATTTCGATTGGATTACATAATATCTAGGTTCCCAAATAAATATTTTGAAAGGACAATGCTACTTAGACGAGATATGAGGAATTAAAAATTCCTATAGAAAACTTATTTTTCTCATAACTCTTGTTTAAATCAATTTCCATTCAAAATATTTATTTAGGAACCTAGATATTATGTAATCCAATCAAAATAAATACACACTACCTTGAGAACATGTTTGATTTACAAATTATTTTGGTATTACGTTTGTATGAAACTCGCATGCTTCGCAGGCCTCTTAATATCTCCCTAAGGAATTATAAAATAGAATTTGTTAACTAAGTTTTAATTCAGAAACCAGGTGATTGTATTTTCTTCTGTATATTTTAGTGATGAAAACAGCCTTCTAGTTACAATTTCACTATGAAATAAATACACGTTCCTTTCCATTTTAATAGTAACCTACTATCGAAAAGACCACAGTCTCTTGTATTAATTTAAACAAAACCTCTTCATTATATTTTAGAACTTCACTCTCAAGCGGTTTTCACATCTCAATGGCTCTCAAAACCACGAATAACAATATCTTTTATGGATCTGGATACGCCTCGATATTATGATTGTATTAGTAATAGTTTCCCGGCCCATCACCCTCGGGTATACCGATTCGTTATACTCTATTGAGAAATCAACTTCGGTGTCGAAGTGTTTTGAAAGTTGATTGCGTATTTTCTGAGAGGGTTAGGAGTCAAGGTTGTTGATTTTTGGGATTTATTGGAGAGTTTTGAAATATTGTAAGGTTTTCTTGACACTTTGAAAGATCGTTCTACTTTTACTTTCCAGAAGCATCATAAGTCAGAGGTCATAAGTCGATAATCATTGCAATTTTTTAAAGGGTAAAAAAAAACATGCGGGGCAGTGTTTGGAGACTGCCGAGAGAAGTGAAAACTCGTAGCCGATCCGCTACAGCTTATTCGTAGTGCTACGAACCGTTACGTGACGGTCACGCGAGTTCCATGATCTTTGTTCACTCAAAAAGTTCTCAACGCGCCTTATGGCGATTACATGAGCTAAACGCGAGTTTTATAATGACTAAAAGTATATGATTTACTACTTTAAACAAAACCAGAAAAATATATGATATTCTTCAGGATATATGCTACTCGTAATATGATAGTGTTTTGAAAACATAATAAGTACAATTAATTTGACTCGATAAAAAAAAATCACGAACTTATCTCTAAAAATTTTTTCCCCAATAAACCCATCTGTTAAACTGAATATAGACCGACAGACCAACAGATAGAGTTACTTTTGCATTAATAATGAAGCTCGTCACTATATAGATCTATCTTGATATTGTTAAGTTAACAAGTATATATAACAGCTATAAAATAAAAATTGTAATAAGACGGACGGTGGCTTGTTTTTAATTCTTACTGACTAAACAATACAATTCAATATCAACAAGAACTGTTTTATTTAAACTAAAGCTTAGAGTTCTATTTCAGATACTCGTGTACCTATCGGCTTGAAATTAGCACATTTTAGCATAAAATACTCCTAAATTACAAGGCATACCTTTGTTAAAGTCTGTCTCTTAGTCTAAGACAAACCACAGCTATCCAACTAGTTTAGGAGTAGATTACAACTTCGTGCTGAAAACGTGCCGTCTGGGACCGAATTGTCTCAAATACAACGAGATAGATACTTCGAAATAAGAATAAACTCTTTAGACAAAACCTTAATTAAAAAGGCTAAGAACTGAGTTTTTAAGATTCGGGTTCGCTTGGCTAAATAATAATAAAGAAAAGATAAAACAACCCATGCCGGTGTCGGTCCGTGTGTGTCCATGTCCGGTGATGATCATTCATTACAAATTTAGGCTTCACTGCAATGTCTCGGAAAGCAAATTGAAGCTCATTTGGCGATCTTTGACAGCCAGTCAGTTCAGTCAGAAGTTCGAAGGTCGGACAATTAAGACCATTCCTACCAAAGGGTATCATTTTACCTATTTTAGTAACACATTATTGGAGGTCAGATGCAGTCAGTTGCTATGACTATATCGTTATCATCATCAGAAGTATGATGATAATGAAAAATGCATCATAGGAAAAAAAATACCGAAAACATTGTCAGTATTACTCATCATCATCAGATCTACCTAGCCTTTTCCCAACTATGTCGGGGTCAGCTTCCAGTCTAACCAGATGCAGCTGAATACCAGTATTTTACATGGAGCGACTGCCTATGTGACCTCCACAACCCAGTTAGTACAGGGTAATACAATACCTCTTTGTAAGACTAGTTGTCAGACTTTTAGGGGCACTGACTACCTGTAACGACTGTCAAAGATGGACAAATGACAACGGGACTAACAGTTTAACGTGCTTTCCGAGGCACGGAGGAAACTCGGTATGTAAGGGTGGTCACCCATCAACGGACCAACCTAGACAAGCACGGCTTAACCTATCGACCCGAGCGGCTGTAATTATTTAGCCACGAGCTTCTTATTATCAGCAATACTATAAGATTAAAATCGTCATAACAAGCTCATTGCATCAAATTGATTGCACATAATGATTCTATAACTAAGTCAGTGAAAAGACTTCGAGTAGCTCAATTTCAGGTCAAACATATCCAAACTTTTTGCCATCGATTCTCTAAGAAGAAGACACATTTTCAAGGTTGAATTCATAGTAAAACTTGTTTGTTTTGATTAGTACGGACATTCACCCCATGTAACTAAGTATACTGGTAGTAGAGGTCACATAGTTTTATTAGTAGGTACTAAGGTCAAAGACAAAAGACGCTAGGATCGATCTTTAGGTTTAGCTGAGCTTGGCTGGGTTGGTCCGTCGATAGGTGACCAACCATTACACGCTTCAGCAAGCACGATAAACCGCTGGTCTTGGCTGTCATTTATAGAACTTTGACAGTCGTTACAGGTTCGGAAGTCCGCTAACCAGTCTTACCAAGAGGTGGCGTATTACCCAGTATAAACTGGATGGTGGAGGGCAGATAGGCAGTCGCTCCGAATAAAATACTGTATTCAGCTGCATCTGGTTGGACTGGAAGCCGACCCAAACATGGTTTGAAAACGGCTAGGCACATGGTGACTAAGGTCGAAGGAATTATTTTCAAATCAGATCAAGAGCCTCGTGGAGCATGTGTAGTTCATACAAACGTAATTGGATGACAGAATATCTAGGTTCCCAAATATACATTTTGAATGGACACTGACTTATCAAGAGTTAGGAGAAAAATAAGTTTTCGATAGAAATGTTAAATTCCTCATCTTCTCGTCTTTATTCATTTAAGGAGCTTAGACGAGCTAA
The DNA here is from genome assembly GCA_950022955.1 of Xestia ashworthii. NCBI lineage: Eukaryota > Metazoa > Arthropoda > Insecta > Lepidoptera > Noctuidae > Xestia > Xestia ashworthii. The sequence goes on along the minus strand of OX465565.1, from coordinate 19,235,754 downwards.
ATTAGCAACTCTATTTGTGGTGGTTCAAACTTCGTTTGAAATGCTGTTAGAATAAAGTTCTAATCAGCTTGCACTACAAAGTGGTTGTTACGTCAGCCACTGCGGGCCAAATAGCGCGAAATGAGTGGTTTCGATCGATTTACAAAAAAACTATTGATTGGATTAAAAAACTAAAACAGTATCATGCTAATATATTGCTTGTAGAATTATTTGCCAAAAAATCAGAATGATCGCATGCATATTAGTATGTTTTCTATTGTTTGAAAGATATTTTTAGAGGTAAGTTCGTGATTTCTTTTTATCGAGCCAAATTAATTGTATTATGTTTTCAAAACAGTATCATGCTAGAATATATCCTGAAGAATATCATATATTTTTCTGGTCTTGTTTATAGCAGTGAATCATATACTTTTAGTAATTATAAAACTCGCGTTTAGCTCGTGTAATCGCCTTAATTTTGTCTTTTTAAAATATATATTTGGGAACATAGATATTCTCATACAACCAAAATAAATACACACTACCTTAAGAATATGTTTGATTTATAAATTATTTTGTAATTACGTTTGTATAAACTACGCATGCTCCGCCGGCCCTTTAACAGAATCTTCTAAAAGGCAAATACTAAGTCTTGGTCCCAAATAATCTATTTGAACATATTCAATCTATCGAGATTTGCATAAAATTAATCAGTAGACCCAAATAGCTAGTCAGACAAACAGATTTAAGACGTTTGTTTACGCAGAAACCGAAATCGCTTACATTGATCACAAATAAAGCTATCCGATTTGATTTGAATGTAAATTGCTTAGATTATCAAAAGTAAATTATTTTAGGATTTAGGGAGGAAGAACAAATAATGTTTTTAAGGGATAATATTTTTGTGTTCACCAAAAATCTTTTCTTCCCCGAAAAATACTGATCGTGCACCAAATATTAAAGTATCTCTGCCCCCATAATCGGGACTTAGGGTATCCTCCCGTTAGGTTAGTTAGGTTCCTTTAAACCCTGCACTCGGAAATAAGGGCCCCGCGAAGCGGGGCTCCGTCGACTACGCTTTAAGGAGAATATACAGTGTTTAATTGTTAAATAGATGCTCGTTATGACATATTTTAACTAATATATTTTGGTGCACATTCAGTATATTTGGTGGAACACAGGCAAAATTAGGTAAATGAAATGGGAATAAATTGAAGTACTTTTAAATACCATCCATTTTTAGGGTTCCGTAGCCAAATGGCAAAAAACGGAACCCTTATAGTTTCGCCATGTCTGTCTGTCTGTCTGTCTGTCTGTCTGTCCGCGGATAATCTCAGTGACCGTTAGCACCAGAAAGCTGAAATTTGGTACCAATATGTATATCAATCATGCCGACAAAGTGCAAAAATAAAAATTTAAAAAAACATTTTTATTAGGGTACCTCCCCCAGACGTAAAGTGGGGAGCGATTTTTTTTTTAATTTTGACCCTGACGTGTGATATATTGTTGGATAGGTATTTAAAAATGAATAGGGGTTTTCTAAAATCATTTTTTGATAATATTAATATTTTAGGAAATAATCGCTCCGAAAGTCAAAAACAATGTGTCCCCCCCCCCTCTAACTTTTGAACCATAAGTTTAAAAAATATGAAAAAAATCACAGAAGTAGACCTTTATATGAACTTTCTAGGAAAATTATTTTCAACTTGATGAGTTGAATAGTTTTTGAGTTATATAGCACTTTTTCAAAAAAACGCAAATGATAACTTTGTTTTTCATACAAATACTATGAAAAACAAAGTTATTTTTGCTGACGAAAAATGTTGGTATTTTTAATGGTCTGGGAAGCTACGGAACCCTACAGTGAGCGTGGCCCGACACGCTCTTGGCCGGTTTTTTAAGTAATAATAGAGCAGCGGTGGTCCAGTGGTGGCGGCCTCGACTTACGAACAGTAAGTCGTGGGTTCGAACCCAGACAGGCGCATTACTTTGTGTAATTTATTTCATCACCACTGCTCTCAAAAACGGTGAAAGAAAACATCGTGAGGAAACCGGCATGTCCTAGAACAAAAAATTGAAGACATGTGACATCTACCAAACCGCACTGGGCCGCGTGGTGGATAGCCATACGCAAAATACGCGCTTTGACGTGGAGTTGCGGACACCAGCCTGTTGTACATTGTACAACAGGCTGGTGTCCGCAACTCCGCAGATTAATTATTAGAACATATTGGATTGTATTGTAGGTATTGACCTACAATACAATCCAATATGTTCTAATAATTAATCTGTGATTAAATATTGCTGACAACTCTGATCTAAGCTGTTTTGTAATTATTAAAATCACATGACATGATTTGATAGCAGAATAAAATGAACACCTAGTAACACGACATAACATCACGCCAGTAATGGCTGTAATCCCCAAAGAATTAGGCAGAGATGTAGCAATAGTACACCCACATTTCACAGTCACAGTTCTCGACCTGAGACGCATAAGGTCGAATATCGAGATCAGACCAAAATAACTTTAATAGCCAGCTGAAACCAGTATCTCGCGCTCTTTCTAAGCATATAACAATCATAATTTTATCTCTTTTTGTTCTGACGTTATACAAATGCATAAGGTCGAATCTGTCTAATTTTTTAATTTATATCGTGGAATAAGGCTTTATAGCAAGTACAGTATTTATGCTTAAAATATGGGTTTAATTAGAAGGTCGAACATTGACTTCAGTTTTTATGCTTGTAAATTATTTTACGCGTAAGGAAGGGACTATTTTGTCATTCGACTTTATGCTACAAAGATTGTTGGTAAAAATAATACGTATTGTCAGATAGAACTTTATGCCTCCTGAAATTAAATAATCAGATATCGGACCTTGAGATATAGTGTTATGCCTCGAAAGTTTTATTTGTTTGGTTAGGGTCTACAAACATAATTCGCCCTTATGCCTTTAAGAAGTGCTATTTTATCGTTGTACAGAAATGCCTATGTGAAGAAGAAGCACTATTCCATTGACTTCGTGACCGCACACCGACGCGATACAATGATATCGGACATTATCGCCGGACACTCAGCCGTTTTTCGGCGCCACGGTGGCTTGACCTATCAGAGCACAGCACCGGGCTTGTGCCACGTGCTTTATGTTTACAAGTTATTTCCTGAAGTTGATTAAAATTAATAATATTTTATTTATTTCTGACTAACTGGAAATCTCCAGGGCTGGAGGGACTGCACAACTTCTGGCTAAAATGGTTCACAAACTCACACGCTCGCCTGGCGACCCTATTCCATTAAAGTCAGGGTCGCCGCCAGAGTTCCTGACAACGGGTATAACTAACCTGCTCTATAAGTCGGGTAGTATAGGACAGTCGATAAAATTCTAAAATCCATTTTGAGAACTAAAATTAGCAAACATATAGATGTCATGTCCGTTTCTCAAAATGGATGTAGAAACGGGCCCGTGGTTCTAAGGACCAACCTACTGATTGATATAGCCATTAGTCAGCAGGTTCGCTGTTCCCGAAAGGATCTGTCGACCCGTTGGATAGACTATAAGAAGGCCTATGACTCGGTGCCACATAAAATGGCTCAAGAGGGTGCTAGAGTTGTATAAAGTTGATGCAACTCTGCGCACCTTCATGTCGTCGTGTATGGGGCAGTGGAATCCTCCATTGCCCCATACACGACGACATGAAGGTCCTTCGCTATCCAGGCTGCGTCAAGTCTTGAATACTCTTAGCACACTGCTGGAGGATTCGGTCTAGGTTTCGCTTGCGGAAAGACGGTTGGGTTATATCTCAGCTCCTTTACATGGATGACTTGAAACTCTTTGCCCGTAACGATTTGCAACTGATGGAGCTACTAAAGGTAACTGAAAATTTCAGTAGCGCTATCACGATAGGATTTGGTGTGGACAAATGTGCGGTCATGCATGATATGCAAGAGGAAATTGTGGAATCTGTGAAAACCCAGCTCTCAGATTTCATAAATCTTAGATCCCTCTCAGCAACAGAAACCCATAAATATTTGGGTACGTCGAAAGCGCTGGGCATCAATGTTGCTGACAACCGCAACCGCAACCGTTGAATGAGCGCTTCTCTGGCCGCCTGAAAAAAGTATATCATAGTCTTTTATCAAGTGGAAATAAGTTGCGTGCCTTCAACGGTTGGGTCATGCCGGATTTGATGTACTCTTTCGGCATACTCAAATGGACTCAAACAGAACTAGACGCATTTAATACGAATGTCCGTAAATTGTTGATGGCATATCAAATGCATCACCCACGTTCTTCGGTTATGAGACTGTATATCCCGCGGAAGTGGGTCGAGGCTTAAACGCTAAGATTCTCCAAAATCACGAGTTATGCAGCCTCAGGGAATATTTCCTAGAAACCGATGTGGAGATGCATCGAAATGTGGTTGCAATGGATAAGGGCTCACTCTCCTTGGCTAAAGAGAACTGACGCAAACCTCCAGTTCTTGCCACTAACGACCGCAGAGTATAGAACTTCACGGACGGTTTTTCTGGGCCCTGCATGGACCCGATGTAGGTAGACTTATCAGCGCCCGTAGCCCGGCTCCGTTCCGGGGACCTATACGGAGAAACCCGAGGGTTTTGTGTGTGCAATAATGGATGAAGTTATGATGACGAATTAGTACCCGAGATTTATTGTGAAGGACGGCATGGTTGATATTATGTCGGGCATGCCACCGTCCAGGCGAATCAATCTGTTACATTGTCTCGTCTAACTAATGGCGACTATTTGCATAGACACTATCTTGTAGCTAGGAATATCCATCAGCAACTTCCTCTAAAATACAACCTTGTGGAATCGGAAGTGCCCTACAATAGGTACGTGCCCAACCCCAACCCAGTTCTCGATAGTGGCAGTGCCACATGGTACTGGGATCAATCCATCATCACTGACAGAACTATTGTAGCCAATAGGTCTGATATACCTAGTGGTGGTGGATTGATCAGACCGGCGCGCAATGATTGTTGACATAACGGTGCCGCATGATGAGAACCTTGTGAAATCCGAGAAAGATAAACAAATCAAGAATGACTGGGCTCGGGAGGTTGTTGACAAGTGGGAAGTAGACTCAGCAATCATTGTGCCAATAATCGTATCAGCCTACGGTCTAATTACCAAGAGCCTCGACCAATACCCGAGGAGGCTCTCGTTAGGCAGCTGGATCAAGGGCTTGATTCAGAAAGCGGTACTTCTGGACACGGCTCCTATTGTTAGGTACTTAATAATAATTAATTTAAATGCCTCATAAATAAATACTTATGTAGCAAGATCGGACGTAACTTAATTTCTATTTTTGGTGAAACATAATGTTACATGTTTTAAAAAAGCTTACAATACGCATTGAATTTACCAAAGAATTGCAGGCATAAAGTTGGATCAGTAAAAAGAATTAAAAGGATTTGTTGTTTAATAAATCTGTACAAGCATAAGGTTGGATGTTACGAAAAAAGTAGTTTTTGATTAATAAATGTTATTATTTTACTGTGAATGGTTTTATTACTGTACTCATACAAGGGCACACGATTTATCTAAAATATAAACCTATTTTTGTTAGCCTATTCGATAATAAACAAAAGTTTTGACTCGATTTTGTCAATATCTTTCTTTTGGCTCTCCTCGAAACTTGACAAATTCTACATCAGACCTAATGCGTCTCAGGTCGAGAGTTATGTTTAAGTCCCATTTAGACAGGGCGAGCCTAATTGCCTTCAAATGGGCCCAAATCCAGCCTTCATGGTTGCTACTGAGAGGAGATCACCCAGTCTTCATACATTTTTGGGCTATTTTCAAAAGTCCAAGCTGGCCAACGTTTATTTTAGTTGGCCGGCAAAAAAAAATTACCCCAACCTGGTTGATCTCAGATAATTTCTGGTTGAATAACTTCTCGGTGAATTGACTTACGATTTTGGTGTTTTAATAAAAAAGGTGTGTTATGTTATGCTCTATCCAAATAATAAGTTTATTTTGATTGGCTTTTGAAAATAGCCCAATATGGGTGATCTCCTTTCTAATGAAGTTGCCTCTACAAATCGAGACCTCGGAAAGCACGTTAAGCCGGTACCTACTGGCTGTCATTTGTCGATATTGGTTAGTCGTTGTAAGTAGTGCGGCCCGAAAGTCTTACAACCCAATGGGTATGGTAGAGCCCAATATTAACTGGGTTCAGGAGGTAAGATAGGCATTCGCTAAATAACTTAATACTGGTATTCAGCCGATTGGCGTAGTGGTAGTGCCACTGCCTTACGTTCTTAGGGTCCTGGGTTCGAATCCCGGTAGGAGCAAATGTTTGTGTGATGAGCACGGACATTTGCTTCCGAGTCATGGATGTAAATATGTATAATAAGTATGTATTTACAAACAAAAAAGTATATATGTAGTATATCAACTATCTAGTGTCCACGACACAAGCTTTACTTAGTGAGGCACTAGGTGGCGCTGTGTGTTAATGTCCAGCGATATTTATTTATTTTATTTTATTTATTTACAATGGAAGCCGACCCCAACACACTTGGGAAAGGCTAGATAGATGAATAAGCATAGCCCAAGCACATGAGCCTATTCCAAGAGAGCCTACGACGAATATCGTGTCGAAGTAAAAGTATAAGACTAGCGAAGAATCATCTAGTCTTTACGACTAAGCACTATTTCTGTGTTCTAATTTGAACTTTTAACTTTGGCTCAATATAATACTTGGCAACAATTCAGAGACACGTAGGGTTTCATTCCGTGGACGTGACTTTTAAAGTATTGCAGGTTTAATACGTTTTGAAAGATGACTTTGGAGATCTTTTAAATTTTCTTTTTAAATTGATTTCTACCAGCAAATTGGATATTTTTTTTCGGTTTTGAATATAACCTTTACTTAAAGTGATATTAACTTAAAATAGTCTAAGTACGTTGCGTTAGAAGAACTCCCACTACGTGGACCGGTGGCCTGGTGAAGGTTGCAGGAATCAGCTGGATGCGAGTCGCACGGAACCGGTCAATGTGGCGACATTTGGGGGTGGCCTATGTCCAGCTGTGGACGTCTTTCGGCTGAAATGATGATGATGATGATAATTATAGGTACCTACCGCTGCATCCTGCTAGACTGGAAACCCAAACCAGCATAGTAGCGAATTGCTTGGCTGATCATGCTTATTTTGGAAATTACGAGTTAAAAATAGTACATCATCATTATCTGCGAAGCCTTTGCGTTGTAGAGAATGACTTGGCTAATTATGCTTATTTTGTAAATTACGTAGCTAAAAATAGTACAACATCATGATCTGCCAAGCATATCCATTTCCATAGAATACATACATACGTTCATACCTACTTACTAGCAATAAATAACTTTTTACTATCGGACGTTGCTAAGTATCACTTGGAAACGTTGCTCAACAAAAAGTAACTGCGATGTGGATGCATCATTACTCATGATTGACTTATAATAGGCTAGTTTCCACCATCAATAAATTGCAAAACTAATTAGTCCGTCAGTTAGAGTATTGGAAAATAATGGACACGTATTTTTTGTTTTTGTAAATCACTGAGTACTGACAAAGATAAAACGCATCAAAACTCGGGAGTGGGGGCTCGTGACGTCACAACGCACTAAAAACTATAGCACGGCGTGACGTATTGCGAATTTTAAAAGCGTCGTATCTTCGTCAATTTTGGTTTATGTAACAAAAGAAAAAATACGGGTCAAATATTTTTTTTATAATCTAACTGACGGACTAATTAGATTTTTTTAGGACACAAGCCTATTATGTGATTTGTTGCGAATCGCCACTGCTTTGTTTTTTTTTTAATCCTAGCCTACTATACTGACAATTGTTGTAACATCACTATTTAGTATGTTATTATTATACACATCACTATGCATTATCTGTCTTGTCTCTGGTTGTCTTCACTTGCCTAATGGCGGTCTGACTGTAAACCCCGTCTGTGATACTCCTCTACCATGTAACCTGTAATAAACCAAGTCTTCCCAACGGTGTCTTTAATTCAATAACCAACGAACACAACATGGTGTCGAAGTGGGTCATTTAAAATGAAAAAGGAAGAACGCACGTAAAAATGCCGAATCCTGGCAGCGCACGCGGTGGCGACGAAGATGGCGCCGACACAACAGGTCTGCGTACGAGTCTGAAACAGCTCCACATCTCGTCGGATCCAGCCAACAATAATGCGGAGGCGTGGAAGAAATGGTGGCAACAATTGGATCTGTATTTGTTAGCCACAGGCCTGGACAAGTCAACCGAAAAACGTAAGATTGCAATTCTTTTGCATTTGATCGGAGAACGTGGTTTAAATATATTTAACACATTCAACCTAAAAATTGAAGCGTGCACGCTCAATGAAGTGAAATCCAAATTTGACAATTTCTTCGAGCCTAGGCGAAATGTGACGATGTGCAGATACATGTTCTTCACACGCAAGCAGGATAAATCGGAAAACATCCACGATTTCCTCACGGATTTAGAAATAAAAAGCAAAGAATGTGAGTTTGGCACGCTCAGGGAATCGCTCATCAAAGATATTTTCATTGCAAACCTCAACATTGATTTGTCACATGTACGTCAGAGGTTACTGCAAGAACCAGATTTGACATATCAGAGAATGCAAGAGCTGGCGATGACACTCATAGTCGCACAGCAGGACGCAGAGAAAATGGTCAAAGCGAGCGGCGTCGCCAGTGAAAACGTCATGCATCTCAGTCGAAGGAGCCGTGGTCGAGGTGAAGGCCGACAGCGAGCTTCCAGTCGCAAGTCAGCTTCGAGCAGTCGTGGTCCAGCTCCAAGCAGCGACCACACCAGCAACTCGAAGACATGCAGCCGCTGTGGACAGTCACATCGCTACAAGTGCCCAGCTAAAGGCATGCAATGCAGGTCATGTAAATCTTTTGGTCATTTTGCTAAATATTGCTTTAAAAATAAAAAAGTCAGTCAGTTGCAATCGTTTAATTCAGATAGTAGTCAAGAATATTTTGTTGGAATGTTGAACAGTCAATTAAAGTCAAGTCAAAAACATAAAAGACACAGTCAATCAAAGTCGAGTCAAAGTCATAACAGTCATATACATAGCAGTCAGTCAAACAGTCACACCACACAGGCACACATAGTAAAGTCACCAGTCAGTCAGTCAGCACAGTCAAAGCAGTCACCGTCACAATGGTCATATTTAGACCAGTCACAGTCACAGTCACCGTATCCCAATGATGAGAACAGTGACAAGTCAAAGAGATCTCACGGAGACTCATATAGTCAAAAGTCTCAAAGTCAACGTCCTCATTCACATTATCTCTGTGAGAGAAATGGTGAAATGTCTGAGAGGTGTGAAAAAGATATTTTACATCTCAATGATGAATACAGTAACAGGTCAGAGAGATTCACTCAATTAAATAGTCAAAATAAAATATGTCAGTGTCCGTGTTTGCATCTCAAAGATGAATATGGTCACAAGTCTGAGGGATCTCACAACAAAATACAGTACTGTCATCATACAAACAGTAATCAGTATTCACAGTCACATACAAACAGTCAGAATCAAAATAAAGTCAACACTTTGGAAAGTAGTCATTCTAAACAGTCTTGGGAAATTAACTTGTCAGTAGGTAATAAACAAATCAAATGCATCATAGACTCAGGTGCAGATGTCAATATTATGTCAAAACAAACATACAATAACATTAAACGTCAAAACAATCTGTCAAAAGTATTGCTTGTCAAATGCCAAATAAATGTCACAGGATTTGGTGGAAAAGCCATTCCAATTTTAGGCAAAGTCAACTTAAATTGTAATTTGAGTATAAACAACAATAATGTTGTTGAATCTATAATGTTTATAGTAGCAAACTTAGATTGTCCAAATGTTCTTGGTCTACCAACTTGTGAAAAGTTAGGTATAATAAAACGTGTATTTTCAGTAACAAAACAAAATTTTTGTAAACAAATTCTTACACAATATAATGATGTTTTTCAGGGTCTTGGGTGTCTACCTCCGGTCTGTCATCTTAAACTCAAGCCTGAAGCAGTACCATGCGTTGATCCGCCCAGGAAAGTTCCATTCGCGTTACAAGGGAAATTACGTGAAGAGTTGGATCGCATGGAGAAGATGAATGTTATTGAGAAGGTCACAAAACCTACTGAGTGGGTTAATTCAGTCGTCGTAACTGTAAAAAGTACAGGTCAGTTAAGAATATGTCTAGATCCTAGGAATCTAAATAAAAATATTATGAGGGAATTCTATCCACTCAAGTCAATTGATGAAATTAGGTCACAGCTTGAAGGTGCTGTATGTTTTTCACATTTAGATGCTTTTTCTGGATTTTGGATGATACGTCTAGATGAATATAGTTCTGAATTGTGTACATTTCAAACACCATTTGGCAGATATAAGTATTTAAGATTACCATATGGAATAAATGCTTCGTCAGAAATTTTTCAAAGAGTCATGATGAACTTATTTGGTGATATTGAAGGAGTTTTAATATTCATTGATGATATATTAGTCTATGGCCCAAATGAATCTGTTCATAATGAAAGATTACATAAAGTCATGCAGAGAGCACGTCAAGTCAATTTAAAATTTAATAAGTCAAAATGTAAATTTTTAGTCTCTGAAGTATGTTTCTTGGGTTATATCTTCAGTAAAGATGGTGCCAGGGCGGACAAAGAGAAAGTCAAAGCCATTGTCAATATGCCCACACCAAAAAATGTCAAAGAGTTACAGAGAATATTAGGTATGATCAATTATTTAGGACCTTTTATAAGTAACCTGTCAGAAAAAACTCAAATATTAAGAAATCTTTTGAAAAAAGATTCAGTCTGGACTTGGGATGAGAATCATAGTCAAAGTCTTAATAAATTAAAAGATGAGATTACTAACTCACCAGTTTTAGCTCATTATAATCCCAAGATTCCATTAGTCTTGTCAGTCGATTCGTCAAAGTCAGCTTTAGGTGCAGTCATTTTACAAGCAAACAAACCTATAGCATATAGTTCAAAAACTTTAACAGAAACCCAGGAAAGATATGCTCAAATAGAAAAAGAGCTGCTAGCTATTCAATTTGGTTGTGAAAAATTCCACCAATATGTATATGGAAATAGAGTCACAGTGCACACTGATCATAAACCTTTAGTCTATTTATTTAAAAAACCTTTACATGATGTCCCCGCTAGATTACAGCGTATGATGTTAACTTTACAAAAATATGATTTGGAAGTTATACATGTCCCAGGTAAAGAAATGTTTATATCAGACACTTTGTCAAGAGCAGCTTTAAAAGACCATTACACACCGGAAAATGAGTCAGAAATGTCATGTCATGTCAACATTATGTATGCTAATTTAGCAATCACAGAAGAATATAGCAAGAAGTTAACACAGGAAACCAAAACTGATGAATCCTTGCAATTATTGATCAAGTATTATTATGAAGGTTGGCCAAAAAACAAAAATAATGTCAGTCCACTGGTAAAACCATTTTGGAACATTCAAGGAGAAATCCATGTCATTAAAGATTTAGTATTCAAAGGTTCAAAATTAATAGTACCACAGTCTATGTATAGTGAAATGTTAGAAAAAATTCACAAAGGTCACCAAGGTATAAATAAATGCTTAACTTTAGCTAAAGAATCTTTGTATTGGCCAAATATGTCTAGTAGTATCAAGAATTTAGTAGAACAATGTTTCATATGTGCAAAGTTCAAGCCATGTAACCAGAAGGAACCACTACAAAACTTTGAAATATGTAAATATCCATGGCAACAAGTCGGTATTGATCTAATGCATTTTGATAATTTAGTTTATTTAATAGTCACAGATTATTACTCAAAATACATAGAGATTGCATTATTAAATAAAAACAGTACATCTCAAAATGTAATTACACATTTGAAATCAATTTTTGCACGTCATGGAATACCATTGTCATTGGTATCCGATGGTGGTCCTCCGTTCCAGTCAATAGAGTTTAAAAACTTTTTACAAGAATGGGACATAGAACATGTAGTTACTAGCCCATATCATTCACAGTCGAACGGACAGGCTGAATCTTCTGTCAAGATAATAAAGAATATGCTAAGGAAATGTAAAGAAAACAAAACCGATCCATATATAGCTTTATTACAGTACAGAAATACGTCAAAAAACAATTTAGCATCACCAGCACAATTGCTAATGTCTAGAAACTTAAGAGATAACATTCCAGTGTCATATAAAAAATTGAAACCAAAAGTTGTAACGTTTCAGGATTACAAAGAGTCAGTCAGGAAAAATAATAGTAACAAATCTAAGTATTATGATAGAAATACAAAGTCTTTGTCAATGTTACATTATAATGACCATGTCTATTTTAAAAGAAATCCCAAAAGTAACTGGGAGCAAGCTATTGTCAAACAAAGAATGATGAACAATAGGTCATATGTTGTTGAGGATGTCCATGGTGTTAGGTATAGGAGAAATAGAATACACTTAAGACATAAGTATTCTAATAACTTCACAAACCCTCCTATGCAATCCAACTCGTCACAGGGGAGAGAGGAAGGTGACAGACAGGAGTCTAGGCCTCAAGAATCCTCTTCTCAAAAATCCTCAGAAGTGACAACAAGGTCAGGTCGTATTGTAAGACCAACAAGAAGGTTAATTGAAGAAATTGATTAACTTAGAATTATGAATAAAGTTAAGGTCAAATGTTAGTCTTAGTATTATTATGAATATTGTCTAGTGTTAACGTAGTTTTAAGTATCACAAAACATGTTGTCATTTATAAGTTAAGTTGTTTAGCATAGTACTTCTTTATAATTGTTTGTCAGGGGTTAAAGTTAAACTCAACAAGGGGGATGTTGTAACATCACTATTTAGTATGTTATTATTATACACATCACTATGCATTATCTGTCTTGTCTCTGGTTGTCTTCACTTGCCTAATGGCGGTCTGACTGTAAACCCCGTCTGTGATACTCCTCTACCATGTAACCTGTAATAAACCAAGTCTTCCCAACGGTGTCTTTAATTCAATAACCAACGAACACAACAACAATAAACACCGAAACCAACTCAGCTTAACCTATGCATAGATTCATTAGGTAAGAAATCTCTTAAATCTGCGAATGCTATAGGCAAGCTGAATTCGAGTTACCTAACTAACTTTACTAATTAAGAGTAGGTTACATACACAACGAATTAGAATTTCTAGGAATGTTTCTCGCTAAAGCTAACGAGTAGACTACTAATTTATGCCTGAGGTTTACTTGACAGTTGACTAGTTTTCTACGACTTTATAAAGTTAACAAACTTCTAACTAGCCTTTTTTTCCAACTATGTTGAGATTGGCTTCCAGTCTAACTGTATGCAGCTGAATACCAGTATTTTACATGGAGCGACTGTCTATCTGACCTCCACAACCCAGTTAATACCGGGTAATACTGTACCTCTTGGCAAGACTGGTTGTCAGACTTTTTGGCCATTGACTACCTGTAACAACTGTCAAAGATCTACAAATGACAGCCGTGACCAACAACTGAACCTATTTTCTGAGGGACAGAGGAAACTCGGCATATATTCGGCGCTCACACATCCAAGGGCCATATATCCTAGCCACGTGCGGCTTAACCTTAAGATCGACTCGGGTGGCTCTTATTATTAAGTCACGAGAATTATTTAGAAAGTTAACGGACTTTGTAAAAAGGTTTTCATATTAGTTCAAATTTATTTTTCTTGAAAGCTCACACTTGCAAAAATTCTCACTAATTTAGTGCTACGGGCCGTACGTCAGTCACAATGCCAAGTATAAGTTGACCTCTTTTATCTTTCCACTTCTCACTAACTTAGCATATGAATACGGGTATTTATCGCGAATTTACCTTTAATTTAATCCCGACGTTTCGTTTCGTTTCGCGATAAATACCCGTATTCATATGTTTTTATAATGTGTTCTGATCTTGAAAGTTTAAAAAACACAATACATAGTATAGTTTTGTTCAAACTGAAGTTGGCTGCAAGTGGCGGTCTACGCGTTGGACAATCAAAACAATGAGATGAAAATGAAGGAAATGTCATGAGGAAAGTTTTGAGTACAAAAATGGACGGCTAAAAGAGCAGAGGAACACCAAAGAAACGATGGATGAACAGTTTGAAGGATGATATGGTTAGAAAGGAGGTGACTGCTGAAATAAAGAGCAATAGAGAAGAATAGAAGAAAAAAACATGGTGTCCAGACCACAAATAAATTAGGCAGGCAGAGAATGACGCATTCAAACATCATCATCATCATCATCTGCCAAGCCTTTCCCAACTACTTTTGGGGTCGTCTTCCAGTCTAACCGGATGCAGCTAAATACCAGTATTTTACAAAGAGCGACTGCTTAGCTGACCTTCACAACCCAGTTTATACTGGGCAATACGATATCATTTGGTAAGACCGGTTGTATGATTTTTTGGGCCACTGATTACCTGTTGCGACTGTCAAAGATGTACAAATGACAGCCGGGACCAACAGCCTAACGTGCTTTCCGTGGCACGGAGGAAACTCGGTATGTAAGGGAGGTCACCCATCCACAGACCAACCTAGGCAAGCATGGCTTAATCCAAAGAGCGGCAGTTATTATTTAGCCATGAGCTCCTCAAAATTGAATTAAAAAATTGAACCAAAAAAAACCATTGTAATTAGCACTATTACTCACGCTCAATAGCCCACAGTAATTACATCACACCGCACTTAATATCCGAACCACAATTCAAATGGAGACATCACAAATAAAATTCACACGCCTATATAAACATCGCCATTAACACCTAAAAATGTCCACAAAATGTACATAAAATTCTACGGAAACCCATTAATCATTCTCCCCCCTCTCCCCCGTGTCCTTCCTCTTCCCCCCTCCTATATATTTATATTCAACGAGGTTACAACACTATTAATCCAATTGACAGTCACTAAAAGCCCGAAGGCGGTTACAATAGCCCTCCTGATGGCTATAACGATTTCCGTTATCGTTAACACCCGTCAAAAACACGCTAACGTTAACGATCTCCGTTAAATTCCGTTATTGCTTATAGAGGGTGTTCAGAATCTTTTGTTGGAGTTGAACACGATAGTTTTATAAAGGGTGTGATTGTCTTTGTGGTAATGGTGGTATTTGGATTAAAATCTTGGTTGTGATAAAGGTGGGTAGTTGGTTTTTTATTTTTCAAAGTAGACAAGTCATCATCATCATCATTAGCCTATAATGATCCCACTGCTGGGACACGGCCTCCTCTCAATGAGAGGGAATGGGCTATAATCTACCACGCGGGCCCAGTGCGGATTGGTAGATGTCACATGTCTTCGAACTTTTGGTTCTAGGACATGCCGGTTTCCTCACGATGTTTTCCTTCACCGTTTTGAGACAAAGTAGACAAGTATCTTGGTGGAATCATTAATTGAGATAGAAGAAACTTCACGTTCAAAAATCATGTCCCGAATTACCTAACTCATTTTTAGTCACACTCCGAAGGAAATTTCCTGGATCCCTGAGCCGGCAGTCTCGACAGAGATAACGACAAAATCGCTAACTTTCGATCGCTGATTACTGACGAAAAAATTCGGTTGCAATAATGATGCTTGCGAATAATTAAAGTCTCTACATCCTAGACGCTTTTCTAGTGAGCATAATTATTGCAACCAAATGTCGAATACATTCGGTTGCAATCGATCAGTAATCGGTTAGTAATCAGCGATTGAAAGTTAGCGATTCTGTCGTTATCTCTGTCAAGACTGCCGGCCCTGGTGATACTGTGGGTGCCGTAACTTAGTAAAAAATTCCAGTAGTGTGCGTAGCAAAAGACAGAAAAGAAAGGAAGAATGAAAGAAAGAAAAAGGGTAGACAGATTTGTCTGTTCCTAACATTTTTTTCCATCCACCCACATTCTCCAGCTAACCCGCGATCATATCGCTTGCAATACGGTCGAAATATCGGGAGCTCAAAATCAATATCAATCTCGGAAGATATCCCGTTACTGACACTTTAAGTTTTTTTAGATCATGTCTGAAAATTTCGTCAGTTTAAATCCTTTAAGGACAAAAAAAATCTAATTACGTGTCCATTACTTTTCAATAATCTAACTGACGGACTAAATAAATTTGTAATTTTTGGATACTGTCGCCATGCCTATTATTTTATTCGAATTTCTCGTTGGTCTGCGTTAGTTATCATGAGGTTCTGAGTTTGATTATCTGGACAGGCAAAGTGATTTTGGGTTATTTCCTTCAGGAATATTTCAGTAACAGCTACGGAGTCTCGATTTATGGATGTTTGATGGCAATTGGCTCGCCCAATATTATCTGAGACTTGAAAACAACTCTTCGGTGATAGAAGGCATGATATTATGTGTGTTTTAATTTTCCTTCAATTTTAAAAACGCCATTTTCCATTTTCGCCATTACTTGAAGGTGCAAATAATCAATTGTTTTTTTCACTGAATCATCATCAGCATCATCTCAGCCGAAAGACGTCCACTGCTGGAATAGGCCTCCCCCAAGTGTCGTCACATTGACCGGTCCCTTGTGACTCGCATCCAACGGATTCCCGAAACCTTCACCAGGTCATCGGTCCACCTAGTAGGAGCTCTTCCAACGCATCGTCTTCCGGTTTGCAGTTGCCACTCCAGAACTTATCGGCCCCATTGGCCATCCGTTCTGCGAGCAATGTGCCCTGCCCACTGCCACATAAGTTTAGCAATTTCACTGAATATCAGCCACTAAACAAAGACACAAATCTGAAAAAGAGGCTGACTTTTCATGGCTCATATACATGTTCCCAGAACGTCCTGTATTATATTTCTCAATAAAAACAAATATCTACCTACTGTATCAGCCATGCATGAGGTTGAGGGTGTCATTCCCACACCCCTTGTTGTTGTCAGTATTTCATTGTTCCAATAAAGATTTTTGTTTATGCTCCTCCAGGCGTGAATTGTTGCAAATTATCTTCGAATTTATCGTATTTTGTGTCACTTTTACACCATTTTCGGGACGTAAATTTTAAGTAGAGTATAAGGGTGGTGTGTAGTTTCAGGGTCAACATTCTTGGTATATAGAAAGTTCTAAAAAAGGTTTAATTTGAAAAGTTGGCACCTTCTTGAAGCTAAAAAAAACCACACATAATCATGTTCTTGCCTATTATGATACACACTAAATTTAGGAAACGACATTGATTAAATCTAAAAAATACTATTTTTTTTAGGGTTCCGTTGCCAAATGGCAAAAAACGGAACCCTTATAGATTCGTCATGTCTGTCTGTCTGTCTCTCCGTCCGTATGTCACAGCTACTTTTTTTCCGAAACTATGAGAACTAGGCTGTTGAAACTTGATAAGTAGATGTTTTCTGTGAACCGCATTAAGATTTTCACACAAGAATAGGAAAAAAACAATAAATTTTGGGGGTCATACTTAGAACTGAAACTCAATTTTTTTTTTTTCATCAAACCCATACGGTATCTATGGATAGGTCTTCAAAAATGATATTGAGGTTTCTAATATCATTTTTTTCTAAACTGAATAGTTTGAGCAAGAGATCCTTCCAAAGTGGAAAAATGTGTGTCCCCCCCTGTAACTTCTAAAATACGAGAACGATAAAATTAAACAAAATATAATGATGTATATTACCATATAGACTCCCACCAAAAATTGGTTTGAACGAGAACTAGTGAGCAGTTTTTTTTTAATACGTCATCTTTTACATTATGTTACTCGCTGCTGCGGAACCCTTCATGTGCGAGTCCGACTCGCACTTGGCCGCTTTTTTTAGATTAAATCAATGCCAAAATATTTTCCAGTGTTTGTAGGCCAAACCTTGTCTTTTCAACTAATCAAGTACTTAACAATATTTTCACGACTTTATTTAATTAGATTTACCGAAGATTATAACCGCCAATCAGCTTTTAATTCTAAATACCATTCCCAAACTAAACCGCGCATTGAAACAAACTAACGTGTAGATAAACTATCAGAATGCGGTCAAATTCCAATTATATCGGTTAACTAACCACGGATTAACGTACAGTTAATTTCCTAACCCACGTCTCAGGGGAGCTGTTAATGTCAAAATAATGGTGTAAACCACCCGTTTTGTTTGTATTTAGGATGCTGAGGTGACGTGTGGGTTTGAGGTCGGTAATCACGTTAGCGGTTTATAGGTAGGTAGACGAAGAAAGTGTGGAGTGAGAGAGATTTCAAGTAGAAAATGATGTGAGGGCTAAATGCTTTTTTAATATACGTTGGATCCGGTCATGAATGAATCGAAAGCGCGCCATTGGTGACATTACGCGACCTGCTTACCAGTCTACCCCCGCCATGGCGTACTTCTACATAGTCCTGGGGGTCTAAAATGGCCGCTTTAGCAGAATCGTAAATGAATCACGTTAAAAAATTTAAATTCTTAAATTGGTCAGTCCATTTTAAGAATTTTAAATTTTGTTCAATAGAATGAATCACGAAAATTCTTAAAATGGTCTTTATGGTACTGGAAACAAAGACCATTTTAAGAATTTAAATTTTTTAACGTGATTCTTTTACGATTCTACTAAAGCGGCCATTTTAGACATCCTGATGTTAACAGCTCGCCGCCGCGCCAGGACAATAGACTGGGTCTGATCGCAGCGGAGTTAAGACGTCTTGAAACTGTATCCGATTCATTGTGCCCAGTGTTATTGTGTGAAAGTGTAATGTCAAGTATTTTTTTAGTTTGCTCAGTGTAGGTATCTGTTTGAAAAGAGCATGGTTACTCTTTTCTTGTGTGTGAGTTTCTTGCTCGGTTCTTCTCCATGGAAATGACCAACCCGAAACGTGCACCTGGACAAATAAACAGTGTATCGCATTCAGTGTGTTTTCATTGCACAAAACCCATCTTCTGCCCAAACCACAGCCAGCCAGTCAGCCAGCCAGTGTCATAGACCCATCTGGCAGTTGTGTAGCAGAAAGGTTTATGTATGAAATATATATTATGACCAAAATTATACTGTCTCTTACTACTATCTTCTAACATCATGATCGCGGAATGACTCATCCTGCGATCAACAAGTGTCAAAATATCGAGAGCTCAAAATAATGCACGATCACGGAAGATATCCCGTAACTACTCCCGTAACTGTTCCGTACTGTCACTTACAGGAAAAGTTTAGTTTTTAGCCGTGAAAGCTTTAAACAGGATATTTTAACCAGTCAGCATAGCGGTAAGTTCTTTAACATTGAAATCTTATTTTTCTGACCTAGCTTCGGTACCAGTTTCAATTTAAATTCTCCGCCTTGTTATTTTCTTAAGTTTTTATTTACACCTTGGTTCAGTCACATTTGCTACTGTGGCGTTGTAATAAATAGTGTTGTTAGGCTTCTTTGTGTGCACAATAGGCAATACAAACCAGCCTTGTGAAAGTCCTTTCTAGGTTCTAACTAAAGGTTTCAAGTAATCGATTGAAATAAAATTAGGTCTTGAATGTATTTTTCTAAAAATGTTGTTGATATTTTTGGAAAAAAATCATGTATAATAAAAATAACTTCACGGCTTTTTACCTCTAAAGAAGAAGGCAGACGTAATCTATCGTAATTAATAAGAAGCGACCCCATTCGCATAATTCGGTACTTATTGGTGGAAACCTGCTGCTAATAGATATGAAATTATTTGTAAAAAACCCCAATATCACATTGCCTGAGCCGGAAATCAAACCCAGGATCCCATATGCAGCAGTAGCGTTTGCGACCAAAGATGGCTGTTAGTCTAGGGACTTTTTTTTTCCGGATTGGAAATCATCAAATAACTTCTCCCGCTCTGGCCGGAGTGGAAGGGAGTGTCAGACTTTTACCGACTAAAACCCATCCATGTTCCTTCCTCGCCGTTTATGTTCCGGGGCCACGGTATCTCTTTCAAACAGTCCCGCAGCCCCGGCAGGTAGTATAGGGACCTACGAGGTACATACTATAATGGCATATGCTTTTGCCTATGTTCTAAAACTTCAAACAAATTATTTCAGTCAACGTACAAAATATAACATTAACTTAGAGTTTGAAAAGAAGAACTTACAAAGTAACGTAAGCTTATGACAATTTTCTTAATTGCGTCACAAATTACGCATGTATGCCATTACATCCTTTAAGTCGTCATCATTAGAGTCGGTTTCTCCACAAAACCGGTTTCAGGTTATGTCTGGCAGAATCAACTGATTAACGTAACGTTCGTGGTTACGTTCTCTTGAAAACGACGTCGAGCGAGACACATTAAATTAATGTAATACAGTTGTTATGGAAATGTTTACGTTAAGGACTTGATATTAATATGTATGGAATGGAAGTTAGATGTTTGTAAGACAGGCATTTCATTAACTGACATTAATGAGTTTCCTTCCATTTGAATTTCTAGAATAAAGTTTTAATGAATTGAGAGGATTTCGTAAGTAATTTATTAGGTGAAATATCGCTGTTTTCGATTGATACTAACTTTTACGACTTGTCTATAGGTCACAAACGCGAATGTTAAGCTTCAGGTCCTGAGTACGATTCCCGGATTGAGCAAACTCTTATTGGGTTTTTTACATAAAGTGCCTTTTTTTACGGATGTGAAACCATCAAATAACTTCTCCCACTCTGGGCGGAGCGGGAGGGAGTGTCAGACTTTTACTGACTAAAACCCATCCATGTTCCTTCCTCGCCCTTTATGTTCCGGGGCCACGGTATCTCTTTCGAACAGTCCCGCAGCCGCGGGAACAGTCCCGCTGCCCCGGGAACAGTCCCGCAGCCCCGGGAACAGTCCCGCAGCCCCGGTACCTAAGGTGCCTGGATTTGTGGCCGATTGATGGCAATAGGCTCGCCCCCAATTACATGGGACTTAAAAGTAACTGGCAGAATGTGAGTATACTAGTATTATTAATTACACCTCTGATTAACTCTTAAAAGAAAACTTTGGCATTTCATTAAATAGCAGTAATGACACCGCTCCCCTTTTGATTTGTGGGATAAAGTTTTAATTAATTCAGAAGATTTTGTAGGTAAATTAGGTGGAATATTGTAAATGCAGTATGAAATCCGACATTGATATAATCTTGTGTTGCATACATTCTGCCCAGGCGATGCAAGGATTGGTCTGCCCTGGTTTATAAGTAGGTACTATCTTCTTAACATAAAACTAGCATTTCGCTAGTTTGTCCACAAAAGTTGTGGCTCGGTTAATATGCATAAAATATATATAATTTAGCTTTAACCACTTCAACCCACGAATAACGTAACTTTCTGCCAATGAAATACGTTTAAGATTTGAAAAAAAAAACACATCTCTATAATGTAACAAAAATTTGCCGGATAAAATAAAAACTTATATTTC
The DNA here is from genome assembly GCA_950022955.1 of Xestia ashworthii. NCBI lineage: Eukaryota > Metazoa > Arthropoda > Insecta > Lepidoptera > Noctuidae > Xestia > Xestia ashworthii. The sequence goes on along the minus strand of OX465565.1, from coordinate 19,214,392 downwards.
AAAAGAAAACCAAAAGAATATTATATTATATCCAACAGATTTATAAGTAAATCCTTCAGCAGCTGTATATTGCTTGTAAAAAAAAACTCCAAACTCAATCCAAGGTCACATCTCAAAGTATTGGCGGCTGGCCAGCAGTAAATTCGATTTAGTGTTTGCTAGAACTTTAGGTGCCTGGTCGTATCACCTGAGAGTTTATATATTCCAGTCAGGAAGAGTATGAAACTTATTTAAACATTACACGTATAATCCCAGAGGAAGTGTGCTGATATGTAGGTACAGTAAACTGTACGCTGATGGTAACATTTTGACCTTGAGTTTCACTAGTATAGTTCGAGAGCTTCACTATAACGTAGGACCAGAGCCCTAGTACGAGGTTTGACTTTTTCTTAAGTTGTGCTCGCAAACAATTTTATTAAAGTGCTAAAAGATAATAAATTGTGTTTTCGATTAAAAACAGACTTATTTACGTTAAGTTTATACCGTGCACACGTGTTGGGCCATTTGTTTTTTTTTAGGATGGGAAATCATCAAATGACTTCTCCCACTCTGGGCGGAGCGGGAGGGAGTGTCAGACTTTACCGACTAAAACCCATCCATGTTCCTTCCTCGCCCTTTATGTTCCGGGGCCGCGGTATCTCTTTCGAACAGGCCCGCAAACCCGGCAGGCTTCGGCCCTTGCGGGTCCCTCCCCTTATGCTGACATCTCTTTGAGGCGCGCGTGGAACACGAACGCGCCGTCGACACGGCCTGTCGTCATTAGACGGAAGGACGGTTAGCTAGCCCATAGCTTAGGTTGAATCACGCTAGTCTAACAGCTAACCTTCTGAACAATAAAAAGCCATTGTATATCAATAAACCCAGTAACTTGTATTTCTTTTTCATGCGATATTACGTACTGTTGAGTGTGTTTTGTAATCAATATTAATTTATTGTTTTTCTCTCTTTTCAGGTATATAATGCTCTTCTAAACACGGTTTCTAAATATACCACTGACAGGAACATCCACAACGAGCTTGGTAAACTGATTGGTGATTTACGTTTTCTTATAAGTTTTTATTAACGTTTAGGCCTAGTCTCTTTGGTCTTCTGTTACAGGTATTTCTATACTTAAAAGAAAACCTCTATAATGTATCTGTTAAAACCTAATTGTCGGTAAATAACATGTATTGAACGGGATTATTGTGAGCACCCTTAACTTAACATACAAAGTTTCTTTCGTGCCTTAGAAAGCACGTTAAGCCGCTGGTCCCAGCTGTCATTTGTAGTTCTCTGACAGTCGTTACAGGTCAGTTGTCCAAAATTCTGACAAACAGTCTTACCAAGGGGTATCGTAATTACCCGGAATGAACAGGGTTGTGGAGGTCAGATGGGCAGTCGCTCCATGTAAAATTGCAAAATACTGGTATTCAGCTGCATCCGGTTAGACTGGAAGCCGACCCCAACATAGTTGGAAAAGGCAGATTCCCGGTACAGAATTCTCAGTTATGTGCATTTTACAAAATCCGCAGCAGGAAACTATGTATTCCCAATCTCCCATTATTATATTTTTCGGATGGGAAATCATCAAATAACTTCTCCCACTCTGGGCGGAGCGGGAGGGAGTGTCAGACTTTTACTAAAAACTCATCCATGTTCCTTCCTCGCCCTTTATGTTCCGGGGCCACGGTATCTCTTTCGAATAGTCCCGCAGCAATTACCAATCTACCATGAGATGGGAAAATAAAAAAAAAATAAAGAAAGTTGAAGAATATATCAGAGTACATTTATCGAAAAAAAAAACATAAAATCCGTTTATTTCAAAGTAATTTCAGTTAGTTGTTCGAATTCAAAAGTCCTTATTAACTTCCTAATCCAGTTTAATGAATATAATATTCATAGGAAAGTGGACTTTTAGTACGATACTTGTTAAAATTTCTTTTCCCTATAATCGCTTTAACAATTTAAAACATTGTTGGAGAACTTTTAAAAAACCAAGTACTGAGGTATGCTTTGAGGAGTTCTCTTTCAAATTCGAGTACCTACGATACTACCTTTTTGTATAATTAGGTCCTTTCTCTGAACTGAACATCAGGTTCATATGAACCTGATGTTCAGTTCAGCTTCAGTTCAGCAGCAGTAGCATCAAATCCTAGTGAATGATGACATCGGACTGCCAAAGCATAGGATCTCAAGTTTAAACCCAAGACATGCACCATAGATTTCTTGGATTCATTTGCGATAATTATCACTTGCTTCGGTGCAGGAAAACATCGTGAGGAAACCAGCATGCCTGAGAGATATTTCTCGATGGCACGTAAAGCACGTGGCCACGCGATAAAGAAAGACTCAATTCTGAGTTGTTAAAGCAGCTACAGACTTAACTCTAGATACTAACAGGCAATGCAAGAATTTTATTACTTAGCTTGCCCATGCGCGTTTTTTCAGGGTTTTGAAGTGGAAATTTCTTTAGGCGTCTTGAGCACTTTTTGGGTTATTAAAAATCATTGAGCTCGCGTGACCGTCGTCTAATGCTTCGTACCAGTCGTCACCGATCCGATACGGCGTAGCACCACTTAGGCGTGTGTGGGGCACAACCCGTTGGAGATATAGATTACTTAGTTTTCACACAGTCTCCAAAGACTGCCCATTTTTTTAGGTATTTTTCGTCATAGCCAGTGATAATAAATTTAAAAAAAAAACTGTGCTCCAACATAAACTTGTAAACATCTTTAAAAGTCACGTTAGTTCTTCCTGCGTATCAAACTCACATTCTCGTACATTCAAAAGAGACCCCAACACCAACAGCATACCATCGTAATTACTTTGACAAAACAACAAACAAAGTTAAACGAACCTTAACAAAAAGAAAAAGTAAAACCATATACTTCTTACTTGTATATTCTTTGTCTCAACGTAACAACATAAGCAAGATAACATTACCAATACATGTAACCTTTAACCTTTGTCCTGAAATTCAATTTTACACGAGCAAGAACATCTCTCGCAAGGGGCAGAATTTAAGCAGTATTACTGTAGTATTAAAGTCGTATTGTTTTTAGTAAAGTTGTAAAAGAAGTGGCGTTTAAGTACTTGTCTTTTTTAATTACGTTTCGAAATTCGAATTCGTTTTCGTCCTATACTCGAGATATAGAACTAAAGCTGGTTTACTCATAAAGGATGACATACGCTAGACCGTGCCGGGTCTGAGCCGAGTGTCGAACGTGCAATTTTGTATGAAGAGACTCACGCTTCCGAGTAGCGGCTTGGAAGCGTGAGTGTCTCTAGCAACGTCCATATAAAATTGCACAGTCAACACTCGGCTCGGACCCGGCACGGTAGTTATCCTATAATATGCAAACTATGATTTCATAAAGGAATTCTTCATTAATTCAGTGTTATTTAACATTAGAAGGGTAAATTGTTAGGTAAGAGCATGACATAAGTGGTAAAAATTAAAATGCTTCAAGCTTGTTGGCTTTTACAGCCCCCTGAGGTGTTTGACAAAGCGACTTTCTATAACGACAATGATGAAGGAGTTCCTCCATTTAAAATTCCGATTAAGATGCATCTGGTTAGACTGGAAGCAGACTCCTCGTTTGAGAAAATTAAAGGCTAGGCAGAACGAGATGTTGTAGAAAAGCTTTAAAAGCCATTGCTACTGGTTTACACTCTAAAAAGAACCTTCCTACTAACAATCATTTGAATAATAACAAGATGGCAAGGACTAGCCTAGACTAGACTAGGTGGACCGATGACCTGGTGAAGGTTGCAGGAATTCGTTGGATGCGAGTGGCGACACTTGGGGGAGGCCTATGTCCAGCAGTGGACGTCTTTCGGCTGAAATGATGATGATGATGAAAGACTAGACTGCTTATGCGACTGCTGGGCATGAAGTCCTGGGTTCGATTCACAGGTCGGGCAAAGTATTATTGGGTTATTTCTACAGGAATTTCTCAGTAGTACGACCACGGAGTCTGGATTCGGCCACGGTGATGGCAATAGGATCGCCCTCTATCTATTACTTGAAACTTAAACATAACTGATGAAATGGAGGTGGACTATTAGGTGCACGTCTGCCTACCATTTCGGGGGTAACAAGTGAGATTTTATGTAAATTATATCAACTTTTTCAACAACCCCATTGTTCTTAACAAAAAAAACAAAATCCTACCCGGATGTCCCAACACTACATGACCTTGAAAGCGCCTCTTCAAAAATACCCGTTGTATACCCACGCGCACCAAACCTTACCTAAAGCCTTAAAATTCAATTTTCCACGGCCATTTTTCCGACGCACCCGGGTAAGTGTTACGCGATAACTTCTCTAAATAAAATATTAAATGAATCCGGCCTGCTATATCGATCGTGGCCGTTGCGTGGAAGTATGCTGCATGTAATATGTATGGGAGCTCTCTTTGAAGTTGTCTTGCTACTTCGTTTTGATTATGTGGGTTTTTAAGATTATTCTGATGTTTGTGTTGTATAGAAAGATGAAGAAACGTGGGATGAACTGTGTGCAACAAATCAGGAGAATAAAAATGTGTTGTATAGACGGAATAATTTTGGAGAATTATCTAAGAAAATGGGTTTGCAGACGATGAGACGACAAAGAGACTTTTGAAACTCGAAATAAAACCATGAGTGGAGAGTAAAATGGGTGTATGAATAATGGGAATGTGTGGGTTCCTTACATGTAGATCTCTTTCTACACCTGTGGAGATTATAGGCATTTCAAGCAGATTTAATGAAAACCGTTTACACGAAAAAAATAAATGGTTTATGAAATAATCAGCCAATAACGCACCCTGTTGGGAAAAAATCCTCCTCTCGCGATAAATACCCGTTTTCATATGTTTTATAAATCCTCCTCTGTTAAAAAATACGTAAACACTCCGTGACATTTCGGAGGCAGAGGGAATTAAAGAGTTAAATAAAGCTTGCTGAATTGATCGTTGCTGTTGCGTAGTAATAATGTATGAGATAATATTATTGAGGGTTATTTTTGAAGCTGTCTTGCTACTTCGTTTTTGATATAAATAATTGGCGGTTAAACCTCTGCTTATGTTTGACAGAGGTTATTTTTGGTATATTCCTGTTGGCCCCACCGCCCGTGTCCCCACTGGTGGGGCCAGTGGAAATTAATTATCATTATTAAAAATGGTCCGATTGGCCTAAAAACACACCAAAAAACATCTGTGTCAAACATACACCAGAGGTTTAACCATCAATTAAGGCAAGTCTATCTCCGGTCTAACATTATCTAAGCTTCAAAGTTTTTTGCTTCGGTTTTTTCTTGTGGGCTTTGCAAAAATCAGCACACCCAATGAATTCCTTGAAACATCCCTCGTACAGCTCCTCTACCCTACAGATAAAAAACACAATCAAGCTTTCCTTCCTCACTACAATCCTCTAAGATAAAACCTCATTTCGCACGCAATCAGCAAGAGAAAAAACAAAACACACTCTTGGACAAACATACGGTCCTTTCATCCCATTAATTCCCCTCACGAAATTAGATAAAAGCTACAACCAAATCAATACGATGAATTAGCGAAATGAAGAAAGAACCTCTTTCACAGGTTTTTACCGAAATTAATCTACCGGGACATTTGGGCATAGTGAATTGAACCGTGTTGCCAGTACCAAGTTATTGGGGTTGCCAAGAAAAAAATAAATGAAAATAAGGCGCATGAAAATGAGGTTGGCTTGCTTTTTGTGTTTGCTCAGGGAATTACTTGTCTTCGGTCTTTTTCAATTATGGCGGGACCAAATTCGAGGGCCAAGGGTAAGTGGATTTGCGATTATAGCCACAAGTAGTTCCCTTTTTTGTTTGGTAGCTTGGTCTACCTACATGGATTGTGTATAAAATTCGTTGCTAAGGACTTATGAGATCGAGCCAATATCAATTTTTCTTCGCTGAATAAATCATTAAGCAATGAATCAAGCCAAATTGCTTTTTTCTCATGGGATTTGATAGTTTTATCGGTGGATTTAGTTATTATTTTTGTGCAAAACACGGAAATAGAATTGATTCTAGTCGCCCATTTGCAAAGATAGTTCCGTATGGAGAAGAATGGGTAAGAAATTTCTATGTCGTTGTTTTTCTCTAAAAACTGCCATCAAATTGTAAGTTATGTGATGTAAAATACATTCAAGTAAGTATATTAAAAGCTGCTACGATTGATGATTCTATAGAGCTAATTTATAACTGCCTGCAAAAATATTTTGATAAGTAAATAATTTGAAATGTAAGTTAGGCGTGAATTAAATCGTCAATTTTACGTTATAATAAGGATTTTTGTAGTCGCCCAATTTTCTACAAAAAGTGAGAGTTATGAATACTTACATTGAAGTATGAAAAGTATCAAAACTTTAGGTACTAATTAATTATTCATCACAGTACCTACACAAAAGATTTCAATATTTTTTTTTCTTTTACAAAAATCGTTATCCTGTATCATAAGATCAAAATACTAATTACGATGATTAGTTCCAAGGTGCTCGTTTTTTCGAAAGAAACTTGAGGAAGTAATTAAAAAGAAACTGTTTAATTATCATCTCTGATGTAATATTATTACTTTCGGGTGTAATGGAACGTTTATTCTTTTTAATCTAAGAATCGCTGGACTTTACATTTCTTATGATTTTTATTCTATAAAAGGATCAGTTTTGTTATTTACTTTTGGTCCTCCTTCTCACGAGGTTTTTGTTTTTGTATTTATTGAAGACTTTCTGAATTCTTGCAAATAACATACCTCTAATTCTATTTACATTTGTGGAGAAAATTGGACTTTGTTCTGCCTAACTAACCCAACCCACAATCCCTTAGTAATTCAGATATTTATGTCTAATTAATCTCACATTTCCAATGAATATTATTTTTCATTAGATAATGTCCCATTAACCTAAGCTTTGGACGTAGTTACGGAAATTTAATCAGTATAAACTATCCAAACTACTACTACTACTACTACTATTACTTCGGAAATAGGGAGAAATTTTAATGAGGTTTGTCAAGTACACTTTCGCAAAACGACGCTCAAATATCTAAAATACTTCTATGACGCTTCCTGACGTAGCTTCCATCAGTAATCTTATTCGGATACCCAAATACAAATCTAAAACTTATAAAATCTTTTCCAGAACCTAAGATTTCCCTCATCCATCATCTAAGTTGACCTGAAAGATCCACAATATCAATAAGACCGCGTGTGCTTAGAGTTTCCACGGAGGACCATTTATCTCCTGCAAGTTCCAAGTCACTCAAGAATGACAGATTTATTGGCCGGCAAATAGCTGCTTGTGTTAACGTATCGAATCGACCTCAATACATCCCAGATATGTTAAAACTTAGTTGAAAACAGAATGATAACCTCATGTCCAGAAATTGGACTTAACATTAGGACCAACTTTGGGAAAATTTCATTGAAACTGAAAGCGATGATCAAATCTATACCTTATAAGAGACTGTCGGAGTCTAAATTGCTTTGAATAATATCACTGAAAATATCAATATTCGATAGGCATCAATTTATCATAATCTTGAACGTCGTTTATATGCACTGATTACTTGATGAAAACTGAACGTTTAGACGTGAAATTAAAAATCTTCGTCCAAAAATTGGGCCATTTTGAGACCAAAAAAGAAGTATCGGTCAAGCCGGCCAATATTTGAGCAAACATTGGCCATGTTTCGGCCAGTCTGATCTATTTCAGTGTCCAAGTATTTTAGTGGAGTTTCAAATTACGTAGATACAAGATGTATATTTAGGATAGAGGTCAGAGATAGGAAAGTTCTGACGAAGCGACGAAATATATTTGAATTTTCGTTATGTCAGTGAACCTCTGTTGCATGGAAATAGTGTAGCATTTTTAGTTTTACGCAAAGTTTGAATTTCCTTTTTCAGAATAATTACATTTACAAAACGAAATGAAATAAATAAAAATGTTTTTAATTTTTGATAATTCGAGACGCGAAAACGAGATAGAAATATTACCTACCTCGTAGTAGTCTCTGAGGGTAGAAATATTTATTAAGTACATTAGTGTATTTGGATTTTCGTCAACATAATACCTATCAATATTCATATATTTTTTACTAGCTTCTGCCCGCGACTTCGTACGCGGATCCTGTTGCTTTTGCCAGCGACACCGGGTTCGTCAAAATCGAAGATCTGAAACGTCTAATTCTAAGAGCCCGGGGACGGGAAAATAGTAATAATCTTTCCCACCTGAGCAACACATACCGTTTGTTTCTTTTTGCTATTTAACAGCTTCACAAAAAGTAAAATTTTGAACCATACCTCCGATGGTGGAATATGTGGCGTACTCAACCATAGGAGTATACGTAAATGAACTCCGTTTCTTATCAACCCAAGGAAGGTCGTCATGCCCTACGGCTCTATCTTGAGACACCCGATTCTTCAGATGTTATCGACATTCTGTTCAGAGAATGTCGAAGTCTTCGCGCTCTTCTTCTGTCTCTTCATGCCGTACTCCAGCAATTCTTTCTCTCTCACTTTCTAACAGATTATGAATATTTTGTTGTGTGCGTGTTCGGCGCTCTTCTTCTGGCTCTTCATGCCAAAAACACTCAAATAAAATAAGCTCGAATTCATATTTATTCGATAAAATAAAAATAATAAATGGGAGTTTTGGCCAGTAGAGTCAAATTTTAAATGATATACCATCGTCATCGAAAATCGAAAATCAGTCCTAAACTGTTACCGCCTTAACCACGTGGAGGTACTCCCAGTTTTTGTTATTGTATAATTACACAGTGAAATTAGTGATAGCTTTGCAATAATTTTCACATCAGATGTTTCTGATCTTCGATTTTTATAAGTAAACAGGAAATGCACATCGGACCGAACAACTTTTGCTAAGACGACATCATTCCTATGTGTTATGGTGTAGCTGGGCTCTTAGAGTTCCACAACAGGTGTTCCAGATCTTCGATTTTCATAAATCAACAGAGAGTGCTCATCAAATTGAACAACTTTTGCTAAGACGTCATTCCTATATGTGTTACGGTGTAGCTGGCCTATTGGAGTTCCACGACAGGTGTCCCAGATCTTCGATTTTTATAAGTCAACAGAGAGTGCTCATCAGTATGAACAACTTTTGCTAAGACGTCATTCCTATATGTGTTATGGTGTAGCTGGGCTATTGGAGTTCCACGACAGGTGTCCCAGATCTTCGATTTTTATAAATCAACAGAGAGTGCTCATCAGATTGAACAACTTTTGCTAAGACGTCATTCCTATATGTGTTATGGTATAACTGGGCTCTTGGAGTTCCACATCAGGTGTTCCAGATCTTCAAATTTATTCTCTCAGCAGAAAATGCTCATCACGTGAAACATTTTTTGCTATGGTGTCATATTTGTATCTCTTATAGTTTAGCTGGTCTATTGCGGTTCTACATCAGGTGTTCAGTTTTCCAAGAAAAATTATAGCCTATATGTTGCCCAGACATAATATCTATACAACACAAAAAAAATCATTCCAATCCGTCCAGTACTTCCGAAGATTAGCGTGTACAAACAAACAGACAAACAGACAAACAGATAAACAGACAAACAGACAGACTTTTTTTTTTGGATTCGTGCTCTATTACTGTTTCTAAATCCCCTTCAATCATTATTTTTTAAATATATTCAATGTACAGACACAGCTTTTTTACTCTTTTATTATATGTATAGATTAATGTCAGAAGAATGAATGTTTATTTAACGATTAACGCATAAAAACTTTCAGATGTGGCTTTAACGGTTTACTTAATGTACCAATCAATAATATTTCATTTAAAAATACAGGTATGGTATAAATTCTTTCTACACTTCGATAATTACAATTTAAAACCCCTAAAGACTTGAGACGAGCCTATCGCTCCATCGGGACCAATTCCGATCCTGGTTTGTAACTGAGAATTTTCCTAACAGAAAAATCCAATTATTCTAAATTGGCTCAATAACTCTCTTCAACATTGAAACCTTTCTTTTTTTACCAATTTTCGCTTCACGACACTAATCAATTGCATCACCTTTTGACGTATTTTACTTTCTTACCTTTTCTCATAAGCAAGTTCTCAGCATTAAGTCCAATAGAATATTCAGTAAGAAAATATTACCATTTCTTAAGAGATTTCACGACAAATCGTCAAAACATGAAAAAGCTTTTATTTTGTTTAAAATTGATAGGCATTCCCTTATGAGATTTCGCAAAGAAAATGTATTTTTGTTTATTAAGTTACTGAATTTAGGCCGTTGATATGGGAGCACAATGTGAAAAGTCAAGCGTTAAAATGGCGTCGGTGCCTACGTTCCTTTTTTAAAATTCTTTTTTTTTTATTGGGTTATTTTCGGGGTGAAGCCATATTAAAGAGGTAAACACAAATATGATTGTGTTAAAACCCCGGATACCATCTATTTGTTGGGACAGAATTATTTAACTTAGTATATAATATTTAAGGTTTTTAATTGCAAAATGGGCCTGCTCTTGACCTCGATGGCGCCTGATGGAAAGCGATGGATGATGTCTATGATGGAACGTGCGTACCCAGAAGATGCCTGTTCAGTCTTGGTTAGATTCGCATAAACGCTTTTTATAGTCCCAATAGGTGGACCGATGACCTGGTGAAGGTTGCGGGAATCCGGTGGATGCGAGTCGCAAGGGACCGGTCAATGTGGCGACACTTGGGGGAGGCCTATGTCCAGCAGTGGACGTCTTTCGGCTGAGATGATGATTATGATTTAACGCTTTTTATCGGTTTAATTAAATTGAGTTAATGATGGGCTGTTAATTATGATAGCACCTGACTTCTGCCAGCAGTTTCAGTGAAGATTGATAATGGTCCTGTGGGATCTTAATGAATAAAAAAAAAATATCTTTATATTTGTAACTAATTAAAACAAAAATAAACTTATTTCTAATTATCTACTAGTATTTATTTTTAAACTTCTGCCTTATATTTAAGAGGCCTGCGGAGCATGCGTAGTTCATACAAACGTAATACCAAAATAATTTGTAAATCAAACATATTCCTAAGGTAGTGTGTAATTACTCCGATTGGATTACAGATTATCTAGGTTCCCAAATATATATTTTGATTGGACACTGATTTAAACAAAAGTTATGAGAAAAATAAGTTTTCTATTGACATTTTAAATTCCTCATATCTCGTCTTTCTATCATTGTCCTTTCAAAATATACATTTGGGAACATAGATATTCTGTAATCCAATCGAAATAAATACACACTACCATAAGAATATGTTTGATTTATAAATTATTTTGGTATTACGTTTGTATGAAATACGCATGCTCCGCCGGCCCCTTAAAGATTTAAATAATTTACTATTTATGGAAGAACCCGTTGTTCTCGAAGGTCTCCTCTAGAGATTTCCAAGTATTCTTCGCTGTCTCCATCCACTGATGATCTTACTACTGGATAAAAAATTTCCCAATATTTTCCATGTTTTAATCCAGGTTATAAACTATCTGCACGCTAAATTTCATCCAAATCCGTTTTGTAGTTTTTGCGTGAAAGAGTAACAAACATCCATACAGCCACACACAAACTTTCGCATTTTTATATTAGTTGGATGTGACTAGTTGGATTTGACGTGACCTACATTCCTGCAGCATACTTATCTGCCTTTTTACAGTGAAACCACTCGTTGGTATAAAACATTGTGACTCGGATAAAGTAATTAAAGGAAGAGCTCTTCTTTCCGAAATGTAATAAAAATACTAAAACAAATTGTCGTTCACTCGCCGTACCTTAATTGAAAGGGAAGCGTTTCTGTGGGCGCAGAGAAAACTAGAGAACTTTAATTTTTTTTATGTTCTAGTTCTTTTTTTTATGTCTACGTATGATTGGAGAGGGTTTTACTTTTAAAAGATATTTACAATACATACATGAACTGCTTCGTTGGTCAAGTAGTCGCAAGCGCATCTGGTGAGCTGGGTTTTCCACCAGGAATTTCTCATTGGCAGCCATGGAGTTGGATTCGCACCCAGTTGATGGCAATAGACTGTCCCCTAATTACATGGGGCTGGCGCAATTATTGTGTACTAGATACACCTTCCCTTTGGAGACTACAGGCGTGATGTTTATAGGATAAAAGAAACGAGGCGACAATAACTTGTTGTAAATATATTCAAATCAAATCAAATCATTTATTTTTGCAGAAAACATTGTTACAATGGTGTTAAAAAAAGATTTACATGTTTCAAGTGATTCTACCGTAAGGCATGCAAAATATATACAATCATAAAATACAATCAATAATTTAAAGGACTGGTAAATTAATTTAAAAGTAAATAAAAATAAATAAAAAGAAACAAAATATTAAGATATTAAATTAATTCAATGTCATACGTATTCATTATTATTATTATTTATTTAAATAACAATTATAATAAATAACAATAAACAAATAACAATAATATTATAAATGCGAAAGTTTGTGAGTACGTATTGATGAATGGATGGATGGATGTTTGTTACTCTTTCACGCAAAAACCACTTAACGGATTTGGATGAAATTTTGCACACAGATAGTTTATAACCTGGATTAACACACAGAATTAACATTAGAATTAACATCAGAACTTTTTATCCCAGTAGTAAGATCCCATGGGACAATTATCAGCCGCTGGCAGAAGGTAGTTTTATATGAGAAAGCAGACACAACAGTGAAAAGGAATCACACCTGATGAAAGTACTTCTACTGAACATACATTTCTTAAATTCAATTTTACACCATAGACACATATACATAAAGTTTGTACTTATATCCAACAATGTTGTGGTATGTGTGTTTAACACAAATTTAATTTTGTGAAAAAAAAAAGCAAAAAAATTATAGCTAAAATAAAATTGACTAGGCTGAAGGTACACATGGATAAGTACATAAGTATTTGTGTGTGACACTTGAAAACCAAGATACTTATGTTACGCTGGAAATAGACGAGCTAGATTTAGATTAGATTACGATTTTATCACGTTATTCCGCATATATCAGGCTACTGGAGTTCCGCATACAGGAGCTCGTATTAACAGGCTCTTCAAGGTAAAGCCGCGCTTGCCAAGGTCGGAGTGTATTGGTGACCATCACTTACATACCGAGTTTCCTCTTTACCTGATTTCGTGTCGCGGAAAGCCGTTGGGAACCGGCTCTAATTTGTAGATCTTTTACAATCATTAAAGGTTATAGTAGCCTGAATTTCTGGTTTTCAGATTTTCAGGCCACAAGTCCAACCAAAGTGTATCGCATTACCCAGTACTAACCAGGTTGTAGATGGCAGATAGGCAGAGTCGCTCCATATGAAATACTGGTTATCATTTGCATCAAACAAAGTCGCCAGTAGCAGTCGTGAAGCCGAAAAATTGTTGGGGAAAGGCTAAGCAGGTAAAGATTCTGCATTATTAATAGATAGTATTATTTAATTGATAACATTATTCTACACATTCACATCAAAACCTTATAATATGTGTATTACTATAGGCTCATGACAGAGACGCGAAACGACTTTATTAAGTAGAATTATTGAACCTTTGCACTAAAAAAAGTTGTATGGCTCATTTGAGAACGCGATTAAGGGACATTGAGACCGAACTTTAAATTGGAAATAGGACGTATGTAATGATGTGAGACTACTTTAATATGCCTATTTGAGACAAAGTGGCTATTATGAATATTTGCTTCGCCTGCGACTACGCTCGCGAAAATTGTGATAACTCGGCAAATTTACATGATATCAATATAATTTCTATCCTATGTTACTTGTGACGAAAGACGTTATTTGTAGCTTTCTAACGGTGAAAGATTTTTGAATATTAGTTGAGTAGTTCTTGATTTAAATCGAGACAAACATACAAACAAAAAATCGATTCTTTCCTCTTTATAATATTATTATAGACTAGCTTCTGCCAGCGGCTTCGCCCGCGTGAAGTTTGATTATTGTCCCATGAGATCTTACTACCGCGATAAAAAGTATCCTATATTTTAATCCAGGTTATAAACTATCTGTGTGCAAAATTTCACTAAAATCCGTTCAGTAGTTTTCGCGTGAAAGCGTAAGAAACAATAACTTAGATTCACATTTATAATATTAGTAGGGATTACGAAAGACGTTTAGTCTGTTTTAGAAATCATCATCATGCCATAATCCAAACCTATTTGGGGTCTTTGTAACATGTTTTATTCCATACATACTTTTCTATTGCTCGTCATGTCATCAGCGAACGAGCTGTCTGATGAGAGTCTTGCCATAATATATCATTCTTCACAAAGTCCATCCATTATGGAATCATCATCATCAGTTACAGAACTTTATCGTCCACATAAAACCAAAATCGGAATATGAAATATCTATTAAAACACTAGCTGACCCACGCAACTTCGTCTGCGTCACTTAAGATGGAAAATGCTGCCTACTACTACCTACTACTACTACCTACCTACTACTACCTACCTACTACTACCTACCTACTACTACCTACCTACTACTACCTACCTACTACTACCTACCTACTACTACCTACCTACTACTACCTACCTACTACTACCTACCTGCTACTACCTACCTACTACTACCTACCTACTACTACCTACCTAGTACTACCTACCTACTACTACCTACCTACTACTACATTTTTTTCCTTCTCCTGACAATAACAAACACAACAAAAAAAGAATTAGTGAAATCGGTCCAGGCGTTGTTGAGTTATGCGCTTACGGACACATTTTGAAGAAGATATTATATATCAACCTACTCGTAAAATAATATAGTACCATTTGCGTACTCACTTATCCATAAAAATTAACATTCAACTACCGAAGTGTTCATCAAAATAAAGTAAAAAAGGTGAGAAAAGATAGATAAAACGCTTGAAGCTCGAGTGACGAGAGTTGCAGCGTTTTTTTTAACTTCAACGCTTTTTTCCGCAACTAGGTGAGTCGCTCCGGCAATTTTACGCAAAGGTAAGCATCCAATATAGCTTTTTTCTTTACTTTCTCATATGATTTTATAGCCAACGACATCTAGTACAGAAATGAAAAATACCTTTTATACCATACCTACTCTAAAAAGCTTATTTTATTCACGCAAAACAGTGAATAAAAATGCCTTTTATTCACTGTTTTGTTTTTATTCACTATTTTGGTGTTTGAATTTGGAACACAAAAATATATCCGGTCTCTATTTCAATGCTTACACAAACTCCCTAAGATTCGAAATTCAAAACTCTTTGGTGCAAATAAATTCTCGAGATTTGATTGGTCGATATTTGCGACAAGGAGTTTGGCATTAGATTAATAAATATTGTTTCACAAGTCGTTCAGGATTCTAACAGTTGAATCACTCGCTGCGCTCGTGATTCAATCATTAGAATCCTTCACTTGCTCGTGACTCATTTACGGCCCTCGCTTTAAATCCGTCCTTTATTCACTAGTTGCATAATATACTATTAATTTTAAGGTCACTCTAAAATCAAAACTTGAGCCTTCTACTTAAACAAATGAAACACGATTTCATAATCAGAAGTAATTATTCATTAATTGAAATAAACAATCAAATAAGTACGCGATAGTTTTCCAAATAATTTGATCACTATGGCAAAGGGTTAGACCGAGGTGACCTAAAGGGTGTAAAACACCTCTTAACGAAGCCGAAAGGCACTTGTTCTCCTCGTCATTGCAATATTTTTTTTGTTCTACACCGTACCTGGGAACTTGCTAGTTACGAAGATATTGGGGGTCAAAGTTTCAACTTTTTGACCACTTTCTTTTTTTAAATACAGGTTTTTGTTGAAAGATTTTTTACTGTAAGAGGCCTGCGGAGCATGCGAATTTCATACAAACGTAATACCAAAATAATTTGTAAATCAAACGTATTCTCAAGGTAGTGTGTATTTATTTTGATTGGATTACAGAATATGAAGGTTTCCAAATACATATTTTGAATGTACACTGATTCAAACAAGAGTTATGAGAAAAAATAATTTTCTATAGAAATTTTATATTCCTCATATCTCGTCTTTATATCATTGTCCTTTCAAAATATTTATTTGGGAACATAGATATTCTATAATACAATCGAAATATATACACACTACCTTCAGAATATGTTTGATTTTCATATTATTTTGGTATTACGTTTGTATGAAAAACGCATGCTCCGCCGGCCCCTTAAACATCACTACGACCCCCGTACTATTCCATTCATCCATCAGCACAGTGTTTTAAGTGCGTTACATTGAGTTCTACCAAAAAATATGATTTTTCACCTAAAAAAAATTAGTTTCCCAGCAATCATTTTTGCACAAAGTTGCTTAGTTTGATGTTCAGAATGCATGGTTGACGACTTCGTGATGGATGAGGTGGTTTACACTCTGTATAAATACACCCATTTTTGGCCAGTTATGTTCAAGTACTTACCATGTAATGGGGAGTGGCCCTTTTTTCCGTTACATTTGCCCCGCCCAGGAACCGAACTTAAGATGTCATGGTCAGCATCAGCGCTTGCGACCACTAGATCATTGAGGAAACCGGAAACGAAGTAAAATACTTAACTCACTTCACAAATAAATCCATTTACTGCATTTTACGTAACGCTTTACAATATTACTCAAAAGAAAAGGAAAAGGATTCAATTGCTTTTGTGAGTATTAAGTCGTTATTAACGTTTTTACTTAATTTAATTTAATTTGTAAACACATACATTAAAATTAACGGGTGAGTGATTTACGAGAATAATTTATTATTTACGAGATCCTTTGTTATTTATTTATTACATTTGGTGGATACCGTGTCGTATGTTTTTATTCACGTCGCAATATTTTATTGGGTTATTGACAGGCATTTAATTAGTAAGCAGTAAAAGCGAAAAACGGGCGTAAAATGCTTTGATTTCGAACAACATTTATTTTATCCTATTAATTTCGTCACTGGCCTATTTGAGCCGTCTTTATTTCGGGTACTTCTAAGACATAATGTACAAGTAAAAGCGTATTAATTAACAAGTGTTATTATACTTCAAGGCTAAGATTAATGCCGTGTCGACGGCGCGTTCGTGTTCCACGCGCGCCTCAAAGAGATGTCAGCATAAGGGGAGGGGCCCGCAAGGGCCGAAGCCTGCCGGGGTTGCGGGCCTATTCGAAAGAGATACCGCGGCCCCGGAACATAAAGGGCGAGGAAGGAACATGGATGGGTTTTAGTCAGTAAAAGTCTGACACTCCCTCCCGCTCTGCCCAGAGTGGGAGAAGTCATTAATTGATGATTTCCCATCCTAAAAAAAAAAAATAGAGGCTAAGATTAATGAGCGTCGCTTTACTTGTCGCCGTCGTTACAAATCAAAACTAGCACGTCTTTTGATCCAAGTCAATCACATGAAATTTAAAGTTAGTAGATATAAAAGTTAGTGTCAGTGTCGGTCTCCGGTTAAAAGTCGACAAGGTATATAACACTATTGACAAATAAAACGATACTTACTAAAAAAAAACATGCTTTTATTACAGAGAAAAGAAGAAAATGACGCACGCCATACCGCACCGGGTCCGAGCCGAGTGTCAGCCGCAGCACAATTCATTGTCCGTTACTCGGTAGCGGCTCGGAAGCGTGAGTGTGTCCATACAAAATTGCACGGTCGACACTCGGACCCAGCACGGTCTAGCGTGAGTCAATATAGAGCGGTATACAAAGTTTTGAGTACATATGCTATTAATCGTTAAGGAGTTTTCTCGTGGGGAGTCGATTCTGGCTGCAAACCAGCTCAAAGCTAATAGGGGGGAGGGACTGGTTTGAAAGATTTTACCAAATTAAACCAATACGTGAAAGATGTCTAAATTAAACTAACTTGTAACAACCTCGATCATAGCCTAAAATTCACCAAGTTAAGAATGTTTACAGACATCACCATCATAATCTGCCTAGCCTTTTCCTAACTGTTAGGGCGGCTTCCAGTTTATCCGGATGCAGCTGAATATTAGTTTTTTACATGACGCGATTACCTATCTGATCTCCACAACCCAGTTAGTACTGGGAAATACGGTATTCCTTGGTAAGACTGGTTGTCATACTTTTTGGGCCACTATCTGAAACCAGCAATTTCTACCAAGCAAAATCTAAGCCTTAGTATTTTCGAGCTGGCACTACTAGAGGAGGGCGAGACAGGGAGATTCGAGTAGGTACTCAAGTATTGACTACGAAAATACAATATTCGAAGTAAAAAGAAAAAGAAAGAAAAAGCATGTAATAGCCCGACAGGACAAAATATAAAAAAAAAAATACCAAAATGAAAAAAATGACTGAATTCGAGACAACTATAAATCAATGGGTTTATTATTTACACTTAGCCCGAATTCGTCCGCGAAAATTGTGATAGCTCGGCTAATTTGCACGATATGAATATAATTTATAGCCTATGTTACTCGGTAAAGATGTAGCTTTTGGTGAAAGAATTTAAAAAATCGGTCGAGTAGTTCTTGAGTTAAATTGTAACAAAAAAAAAAAACAATAAATCAAATCTTTCTTCTTTATAACATTAGATTAGATTTAACAATAAATTATAGTGAGTATGAAAATAGTGAACTATTCAAAATGCGATAGCCGAAGAAGCCGCTACGTTTGTAAGCAATAAGAAACTACCTACATTGATGTTAGTCTTTTCGCTGTAGTTCACAGATGAGCTCCAGATGCAATGTTGCCAACACAAGTAATCAAATAGAGAAGAACAATCCAGTCTAATCAGTACTGTAAAACTGGTACCTATTACTACTTGACTAGCATAGTGAGCCTCTAAACTCGAGTACTGACTCGTTTTAAGGGTTCCGCACCTCAAAAGGTAAAAAGGGAACCCTTTTAAGATCACTCCCTAGTCCGTCGGTCCGTCTGACTTTCAGACTTTTTTATTTTTCGGATTTTTCCCTTTACGTACTTGTGCTATAAGACCTTGCTTTGAACCAAAATTGACAATTCTGGGTCAACTGGAAGTATCCTGTCGGTTTTGGGTCGAAAAATACGGAACCCTCAGTGTGCGATTCCAATTCACACTTGACCGGTTTTTTAATTTTAGCATAAAATCAACATTCACCAAGTACTGTTTTAAGCTATTACAGTTCACAACTAAGCTTAAAATGTCGCTTAGGGATATCTTCCGTGATTTTTATTAATATTGAGCTCCAAGTAAGAAACACATCACAAAAAACATATCATTTGAAATGCCTCCTATCACCCTGAAACCAGCAACTTCTTACCCACGCAAAAACAAAGCCTAAGTATTTCGAAGTCAGCACTAGAACGAACTAATCTGACTAACCGTTACACGTCGGATTAACTAACGAACTCTAACTGCAGCTGTAAGATAGGCTAATGCGTCCGCCTCATTACCTTCCTAGCCTTTTTAGTTTAAGTGGAGCGAGTAAGCGGTTTGTGTGATTGGTAAAGTAGTTTATTTTTTGCCGTCTACGTTTTATAGAATATAAGAAGAATGGTATTTATCTTTATTCGAGTAACCATGACTCAAAAACTGTTAGTAAAACCTTTAAAAAAATCATTAGTTCTCGGCTCAAAACACCCTCCCCTACGGCTCAGGTTTTAACTCCGCCTCGAATGCAATTATTATTATAAAGCATTATTAGCCCGAACGTTGCTCCTAAATTACAATTTTCTTTTATTACTGCTCCCAACGCTCATACTAATTCCAGTCCAAAAATAATCTTGTAATTGGCTTTCTGAAAATTGAATTAAAAAGTTCAGACAAAAACAAAAGACCAATGACTTTTCGCATAAACTAAAACAAAGTATCTGACGTTAAATAGCTCTGAGTACTGAAGAAATTTAATCGCCAATTAATAGTTAGAGAAAGAGAACTTACGCTAAATTGTTGACAATTCTAAGTATATTGTTATAGAACTTCGGCAAGGTGAAATGTCTGTAGTTTCTTATATACATTCTGGGAATCGCTAATGACTAGCGAATAAATTCGGTGGCAATAACGATGCTTGCGAGTAATGAACGTCTCCATCCTAGATGAACCAAATTGATTCGTTAGTAATCAGCGATCAAAAGTAAGCGATTTTGTCGTTATCTATGTCGAGAATGGAATGGAAAGTAACAAATTATTCAGTACACAGGACCTACATTATTTACAAACAACAAATAAATACAAAGTATGTACAATAATATCTGAAATGAGAAAAGAATTACAGGATGTAACAATTCGTCCACATCGCTGTCAATTCTAACTAATTAGGATGTTTTACATTCCACACCTACTTACAGTAAAATGTTCAATTTCTTTCATATATTCGATAGTAGGTTTTATCAAACCTCAAACTACTTGGACCGGGTGGTAGGAAGCTACTTAAATTAGATAGACTTTAGATATTATAGACTTTAACAAAAGTTTTTCTTTGTTGAATTATATTGCATTAAAAATAAATTTTAGTTAACATCATAAAATCACCTACATTATGCCAGAAGGGTTAGCCTACCTTTTTTTTTGTTTTTTTTTTCGCTTTGGAAATCAACAAATGACTCCTCCCGCTCTGGGTGGAGTGGGAGGGAGTGTCAGACTTATTACTGACAAAAACCCATCCACGTTCCTTCCTCGCCCTTTATTTTCCGGGGTCACGGTATCTCTTTCGAACAGTCCCGCAGCCCCGGCAGGAGGTAGTAGCCTATCTAAGTAATACACCTAAATTGTTTCACCATAAGCTTTCAGTTACATGTAATGGTGGGTAAAAAACATACTAATATGCATGCGATCATTCTGATTTTTTTGGCAAATAATTCTACAAGCAATATATTAGCATGATACTGTTTTAGTTTTTTAATCCAATCAATAGTTTTTTTGTAAATCGATCGAACCCACTCATTTGGCGCTATTTGGCCCGCAGTGGCTGACGTAACAACCACTTTGTAGTGCAAGCTGAAGAACTTTATTCTAACAGCATTTCAAACGAAGTTTGAACCACCACAAATAGAGTTGCTAATTTAGCTCGTCTAAGCCTAAGCGCCTTAAGCCGTGATTGCCTAGGTTGTTCTGTTGATGGTACCCTTACATACCGAGTTTCCTCCGTGCCTCGGAAAACACGTTAAGCTGTTGGTCCCGGCTGTCATTTGTCCATCTTTGGCAGTCGCTACAGGTAGTCAGTGGCCCAAAAAATCTGACAACCTGTTTTACTAAGTTGTATCGTATTACCCAGTATACGTAGGTAATGTTGAGTGTGTTTTGTAATCAATATTAATTTGATTTTTTCTCTCTTTTCAGGTACATTTTTCACAGCTAAACATTGTTTCTTGATTGAGAACTTCCACAATCAGAAGCTCGGTAAACTGATTGACGTATGCTTTTGGGTTTTTTTCTGCCGTTCTAGCGTAGTGTTTAAACAAAATGTATTGATAGACTTTATTCTGTACACCCATAATATAATGAGTTTCCTCCGTGCCTCGGAAAGTGAAATTCGTGATTTTTTTTTGCGCGTAATTAGGTACCTATCTTCTACTTATCCTAACAACACTATCCTAAAAAGATGATGTGTAGTCAACTGAAAGTTACTATGGTTAAATACACAGTGATATTAATTAGCAGAACTGACTGTGTACCTACATACGAGAACGCGCCCATAATGGATGTGTTTATTCTAGAGTGCCAGCTATTTATTATTTCAGGTCAAAATTAAATCACTTTAATCAGTGTTTTTTGCTGTGTTGTTTTTTGATGCTGTGTCAAAAGAGCTTGGAACATTTTTGTATGAAGCGTGGCCAGATTTGGTTCCGCCAATTTGGTTTTTTTTTTTTCAAAGTAGCGGCCACGCATGAGACCTATACAAATCGATAGCTGGTACAAACAAGTTTTGTAAGAGTCAAAATGTTCTAAAGTGTCACGTTTCCGAGATGTGAGCTATCAAAGTTAAAGTCCATTCACTGATGAAATCATCAGCACAACTTTGATTTGATCAGACACGCATAAAACGTGTATCAATCGATAGCTGACTTCAATATAAACAAGTTTTGTACGACACAAAACGGTCTAAAGTGTCACATTTCCGAGATATGAGCTATCAAAGTTTAAGTAAATTCATTGAGCATCTTCAGCACAACTTTGATTTAAAAATGATGCCAGCTATCAATTGATACACTTCGTATGCGTGTCTCTTCAAATTAAAGTTGTGGTGAAATCTGTCTGTGCTATCTGTGATTGGATTTTAACTTTGATAGCTCATGTCTTGGAAACGTGACACTTTAGAACGTTTGGTTTCGTACAAAACTTGTTTGTATTTATTATACCCTTTCAAACACAAAAAAAAAAAACAAAATCAGTCCAGCCATCTTCGAGTAATCGGGGAACATGAAATTGAGAACCTTCTCCTTTTTGAAGTCGGTTAATAACAACGTTATGAAAAGTGACTCAAATATACGGATAGCTTAAAAAAGATTCGGTCGAGTATCGCGTATCGTTAATTTGCTCCTAAGAATTTAATTTGATCCCATAATCAGAACCTAACCCAACTCTCATCAAACTACCCTTGAAGTACATCCTTTCCAATAAAATAAAAAACAATACATGTAATATGCACGGTAATATGCTTATCCCCAATAAATGGAACTTAACACACCTAACTGTCGAAATCTGGGTGTTTGTACACATCTGCCTACCCCCTCAGAGTATACAGGTGTGATGTTACGTCATAATGTTGTTTAAACATTAAACATCCAAGCGATTGTAGCAATCACTGCAGATTTGCCGTATATTTTTGAAGAGTTCCATTAATATCTCCGAAGATCCGCATCAGATCTTAACCAAATTGAAATGGGACCACACGGGAAGCACCAGCTTTCAAATAAAAAAAACATCAAAATCGGTTCACCCAGTCGAAAATTAAGAGGTAACAAACACAAAAGAAAAACAGTCGAATTGGGAATCTCCTCTTTTTGGAAGTCGGTTGAAAACAAAACTGATTTGGCGATCACAAAAAAATCAACTGTACCTAACATAATAATATGGATTAATTTTGATCTACCACGTTCTTATATAAATCCTCTAAAATCAAACGCTTCGCTCAAAAACCATACACATAATAATATTTTATGTCCTAAGGATTATAATATTATAATAACATACCCCCAAACGAGCGCGAGAATATAACCTATAATATTATGAGCCCGTTACTATAGCTCCTTCACGTGTAAGGGATTCAATTCTGACCTTTAATTTTCACACGCTTATTATTAATTATTACTATTGGGATTTCATGTATTTTCTACCTGTAACGTAGATAATAATATCGGCCGTGTCGACGCCGACGGCGCGTTTGTGTTCCACACGCGCCTCAAAGAGATGTCAACACTTTGGCATGCGGGACTGTTCGAAAGAGATACCGCGGCCCCGGAACATAAAGGGCGAGGAAGGAACACGGATGGGTTTTAGTCAGTAAAAGTCTGACACTCCCTCCCGCTGCGACCAGAGTGGGAGAAGTAATTTGTTGATTCTCCATCTGAAAAAAAAAGATAATAATATCAAAGCAAGAATAGGCTCAGATTAAAGATTGAGCTTTTTAAAGTATTTGTTATCTTTAAAGTTTATGCAGAGGTGTACTTAATAGTACACCCACATTTCGCCAGTAATGTTTTAAGTCTCTTAAAATACAGGGTGAGACTATAGCCCAACTGGGCACAAATCCAGACTTCGCGGCTGATACTGAGAAAGTCTTGATGGAAAAACCAAAAATACTTTTGCCCGACCCGGGAATCGAACTCAGGATGTTTGGCTCAAGATTCCATTATCCATCTCTATATATAAAAATGAATCCCTATTTCCCTTGGTCACGGCATCACGCGTGATCGGCTGGACCGATTTCACTAATTCTTTTTTTGTTGTGTCTGTTATTGTCAGGAGAAGGTTCTTATGCAAAAAAAAATATGATATTTAAAAAAAAAACACGAAATTAACCCAGTATGTCCAAAGTCTTCAATTGTTTCACCGCATGCATGTCAATAGCTATTTTAGGCAAACTGTCAGTGGAACAGATATCCTAATAGATTCAAGGCCGCCTATGACGCACTGATCGAAGGTTCAAACCCCGGCCCCTTTAGATTACTTTTTGTGATTTATTTCGATTTTTTATTGGTCTAAGATTTTATTCGATCCCCAACCACTTTTTACTTTTAGTGTTTGTAACCATATATTTTTTTGATAGCTGTAAGATTTTAAACATTTTTAAATACATAATTTTCATTTATATAGTTTGCTTATGCACATTTTGTTGACGTTGAACGAAGTTGCCATTATTTATGGTAGCTGGCGAGAATTTAGAGTCTTGCGATAATTTGATTCTGCGTGTCAGGGAAACTCATCGTGCGTATGATGCATTACTACCTGCTGATATTTTGATAAACGAAATAGTCTAAATGATAATAGCTTTCGTCACGACATTGCAGTACGAGTATTCAAGCAGAAACTCAATGCACTCAAGAACTTCATTGTAATGTACGATTTCGGAGACGTGTGATGTCCATACCAATATTATAAATGCGAAAGTAACTCTGTTTGTCTGACTGTTTGCTACCTTTTCACAACAAAATGGCTGATCGGATCGCAAAGAAAGGCAAGGAGATGTATTTCAACCTAGGGAAGGACATAGGCTATATATTATCACGCTAATTACTTACGGGGGTGAGCAATATTGCATTTCGTCTATATTTTTCAACTGTTTAACAACTGTCATAACATGCTTTGTTATAGAATAACTATTTTAAACCTATTGTCATTAGAACAGATAGCCCGTCGGTGACAGCTACCGCCTTTCGAACATTGTGTCGCAAGTTCAAGCCTCAGTAAAAAGACAATGAATTCTTTTTGATTTTGTTGAATTCTGTAAGATTGCCGATAGTAACTTTGGTTCGCACGTTAAAAACCCACCCGGTTTTCACTTTTTGTAACAAAGTATTTTTGTTTTGTTTTTTAAGATTTCCAAATCATTGTTTTAAACATATTTTTTTTTAACACTTAAACGACAGTTTGGGAATCATTTATTTGAAATAAAACATGGCGCTTAAGCTGTTAAAGAATTTCTTAAATTTTCATCTGTTTCTACGTAGCCCTTTTGTTATAGCATCACGTGTAAATTATAAAACCAATGTGGTTTGATTCAATGCTCAAATTAATATTGTGCATAAAATTAAAAACTTAGAGAAGGTTTTGTTTCTTTGTAATCGGTGCTCTCCATCAAAAGACTTTAAAGTTTTTAAGGAGAACTTATCATCATGATTTAAGGATTCATGCAATGACATCTATTGAACCAAAATGGTACTAATGAATAAAAATCACACGATAGAGAAGAAGAGAATAGTCAACATGACCCTGCTTTAAAAATCTACATAGCCGGTAGAGTCTCTGTTCGACCGCTTTCCATGCATATGTTTTAGCAGTTTAACTTCGTGCTCTATAAATGGCGTTGTTCATTTGACTCCATTTTCTGAATCGCAGTGTTATGATTTTCCGTGAAAGAATGATACTGACATTCGCCCGTGTCAGATGGCTCATGTTTGGTTTTTTGGAAGAGGTTCGCAATTCCACGCCTGTTTTCTTTATGTAGGTGAGCAATACTCAAATGACCTGATGAAACTTGCAAGAATCCGTTGGATGCGAGTCCCACGAGACCGGTCAATGTGGCGACACTTGATGGGCCTATGTCCAGCAGTGGACGTCTTTCGGCTGAAATAATGATGAATGATGATAATTCAAATGGAGTAGGGCAGGACACCTAGCAAGGCGCGGTGCTGTCAGGTGGAGTAAAGCTGTGACCAAGTGGCGTTCTAGAAATCGAAACAAGTTTTGGTCGTCCAGCGGTGAGATAAGCAGACGATATTGTTGCCATTGCTGGAATATCCTGGATGAGACTGGCACAAGAGCGTAGAGCTTGGCACAAACAAAGAGAGGCCTGTACCCAGCAGTGGGTGAAGTCGGACTATGGATGATGATGATGATGACGCATAACTTTTTCCAGAGAAGTCCGATTTTCATGATTATTTTTTATTGAAAACCGTGTATCGCAAAGTTTGTCCCATTTTATGTTGAAAATAGTCGTGTTCGAATGAAAGTCACGCTCTTCTGATTTTTCGGATTCATGTGCGTATTGTATAATCATCGCTTGCTGAAACATCGTGAGGAAATCAGCATGCCTGAGATATATTTTCTAAGAGGCCCATGGGCGGCATAAAAACTCTGACACCAAGTTAGGCAACTAACCACACGATAAGGAAGGAAGGATCGCTTGCTTCGGTGAAGAAAGACCTCGTAAGAAAACCACAGCATGCCTGAGAGTTATTTCTCGACGGCATGTAAAGCCAAGACGGAGGACCTTGGGCGGCATAAGAACTCTGACACCAGGTTAGGCACTAACCACACGATAAAGAAGAAAATTGTGTTGGGGCTTATTTCATAAACCTTTTTGACAACTTCAGACCTGGCTGTAGTTTGACTGTGATCGAAGGTCTGTCTTTGGAGAAGGAAGGCAGATGCGAGAGGTCCACAACAGTTTGAAGCAGCTTTAACGTGTCGCCGCTCGGTCATGCCACTTGATGAGAACTTTCGACCTAGCTGGAGTATGATATCGTCGAGTACCCAAGGATAGAAACGTAAAGCAGTCGAGGGAAGAGCCCTTATTTGGAAAAACATACGTAGAATATTTAGCGATTAATGTAAACCTATTCGAGAAAAAATAAATTGTTATTTACTTGAATCTGTACTAATATTATAAAGCTGCAGAGTATGTTTGTTTGGTTGGTTGAACGCGCTAATTATAGGAACTGTTGGTTCGTCTTACGCAGACGAAGTTGCGCGGGTCAGCTAGTGGATTTATAAAAAAGATTAGTAATCAGTAAATATTTACCTTATTTAACCGATAAACATGGAGTTTTTTCCCCGTTC
The DNA here is from genome assembly GCA_950022955.1 of Xestia ashworthii. Lineage (NCBI taxonomy): Eukaryota > Metazoa > Arthropoda > Insecta > Lepidoptera > Noctuidae > Xestia > Xestia ashworthii. The sequence goes on along the minus strand of OX465565.1, from coordinate 19,187,469 downwards.
TTCTCAATAAGAATCTACGCTTTAGTAAAGGCAACACGCCGCAGGTGGGCAGTGAGTTCGCGGTGTGCGATCCGCGTTTTGTACAATCATTAATTTTGTGTTTCTTCGCGGCGTGTTCACCGCGCACACGTAGTAAACTCGGGGAGAGCTTGCTGCGCACTCGCCCCGCTTTCCACTCGCTCGCAACTCACTAGTGTGATAGGGCTCTATGAATTTGTTTTTTTTTTTTTATCACCGGATACTTACTTATCATTGGGACATAGACAATTTTTTTTTGTATACGGTCGAACGGCCCGTGGTCCAATCGTTTTGGGTCATTCAGACTAAACTCCCGACAATGCTACAACTCATAAAAAACAAAAACGTAGTCTATTTTGCACAGTGACTAAATACTGCTGACATCATAGTAGGTAGTCAAAAATGGTACGCTAGGTTTTTAGACGGATCGTGATACAATTAACAAAGTCTTTTACACGTATTCACGTATTCTATTAAATCAGCCAACCAACCTGTTACACTATTAATCTTTTTAACTAGATTATTAATTGTAGAACTTTGGTCCTTAGGATTAAGTTTGGAACTAACTTCAAAGTTATAGGGCCTACAGTTAACTAGAGACGACCTATTGTTAGTTTACGTTTTACATTAAGCGATTGGATTACTTATTCATCTTTTAAAGACAAGATAACTGTTTTAGTTGTTTTAAATGCATTAAGTTAGTTCGCTAATTGCATTTTTATTAGAGCTTGAAATTACTTTTCTATTAATAAGTTTGGCTGATTTTATTAAATACGATTGGTTCAAAATACATTTCATTTAAATTTGGCAGCTGTACATCCTTTTCGTTTTGTCTTCTGAGCCTCAATTTATGAGTAAATTCTATACCTATATTTACTTAAGATTACCAAAAATATTTTCACCCACCTACACATTGAAGGCTTTAGCAAAATTATCATCCTCAACATTCCGTATCACACAAAATTAAATGTCTTACCACCCTTACCTTTACATAACTAAACATACACAAAATACAAAATATAATTTACGACACCAATTGCCGCTTGGCTCACGATAACAGTAATAATCGTATGTGTGCGTCACTTAATGACGTAACACAAAATTTTACATTCAACCGTGACGCACAGGTAATGCCTGCTACCAACGATGACGTATGAAGCTCAAACTGTATTCAGAGGCATTCGCCGACTCATAGCAGATAAGCGAATGGGGACGTTTAGGTGGCGCAAGTCTAAAGCGAATGCGATTAAATGTTTGGTCCTAATGTTCTGGAAGATAGGCTTGTCCTTTGAGGGTTGATTGATGAAAGGGTAAGCATTGATATGCTAAGTCCTGAATTTCTGGTCGGGTTTGGACCTTGAATAGATTAAGGGCAGGTATTTGAATGGAAATTTCGGTAATTGACATTTAGATACACATGACACCTGGTTGATGGAGAAATTGATGGAATTCTTCGCTGATTGATACTCAAACCCACGTTGCTTTAAGGTGCCAGAAAACATTCAACAAACGCCGTTTTACTCACTAACAAAACCAGTCTGTAGTGTTCCTTTTGTTAGGACATAGGCATCTTCTTTGTGTAATAGAGCGGGCTGTTAGTGCGCGAGACCATGTGCGGTTTGGTAGATGTCACAAGACTTCGAATTTGGGGTCCTAGAACATGACGATTATCCCACTACATTTTCCTTCATAAGGGAAGTGGTGATGAAATACACCATTTTCGGCACTGTTGGCGCAAAAGCTGAACGATAGGCTGCTGCGCTGCGTGACACGGGTTCGTTTACCGCACGGAACAAATATTTACATGGCCTACCGATAGACGTTCCGAGTCTGGCTGTTTTTTTTGTAGTTAAAATGTTTGTTAATGCACCCAGGATATAGGAGAAATTAGTGGTAGCACCATAGTTGAAGCTGTATACCCGCTGTTCGCTCACACCTCATCCACAAAAGTAACATTACAAAGTAAAGCGGAACAGTGAATGCAAACGACTATAGAAGGCGTGTAATTGCGTCCGCCATTGTATGTTCAACGTTTTTTTCCGTTCTGCTACGAGTTTCAATGGTAGATAACGTATATTTATCGATGAGTCGATGAGTTTCGGATCACAAGGGTCGGAGTTCGAAAGTAACTTTTTTTTACAAGAGCTCTGCGGTGTTTGGATCAAAAAATATGGCTTCGGTTTGAATTTGAAATTCGAAACTTTTTCGGCTGTTTTATATTAGGTACTTAGGTTTTATTATCCGTATGTTTTATTTGGAGCCGCTATTGAATGAGTCAAATGATACCAGCTTTATCCCACTTCAGCTCATAGGTCTATTTTAACACATAAAAGGCACGAGCATTAATCACGAAGTTTGCTCAAGACGAATTGGCCATGTCAAACTCAAGTTCATTATAAGTCCTGATTTCGTGACGATTTTTTCCTTCATCGAAGTTAATAATGTCCACGACAGTTAAAAAGTACATGTATAGCATTGTTTCTTTCCCGAATTTTAAATCCCTCCTCATGCGTGAGAAATTTTGAATCATCACGACTTGAATGTGTCCAAATTGTAAATTAAATGATTATGTTTTTGAATTGAACTCATGGCAGGTTTATTTATGACGAAAACAAAATTATACAGCATAAAAGTTTTAGGTAAAATTTGGATAAAAAAGAAGTGAAAGAATGTGAAAATTGTCCAAAAATCCATCTACAAGATCCTTATTTGAATTTCGCTTTTTCAGAAGTCTATAACTTTATAGCCTGACTTGATTATATCGAAAGCCTTAGAACAGAGACTCATTAATTACGGCCTTTACTTACTTCGTTTGACATTGTCATGGCATGATGCGCGACGTTAATTTTATCTTCATAAATTTTTGGGAAGTCGTAGAAATTAATTATTTTACAAGGTGTTTTCTTAATTAGTACTGAATAGAACATTCTATACCTAGTCATGATTACTTTTTGTCTAGTATCTGCTATGTTGGTGTAGTGGTTGCAAGCGCTAATGGTGGGCATGAGGTCCCGGGTTCGATTTCCGGGTATGTCAAAGTGTTATTGAGTTTTCCCTTCAGGACTTTTTCAGAAGCGGCCCTTTATCAGACTTGCTCCCTATAAAATAAGACTTATAAACAACTGACGCAATATGGATGTGCTATCTGCACGTACACTTCTGCTGTACTTTTCTAGGATAACAGATGTGAAGTTACGGTTATGCAGCAAAAAATAATGATATTTACACGTTGTTCCAAAATGATTTGTTGGGAGAAAATAGAAAGGAAGAAAAAGTCATGACGTGGTCGCAAAGTCATGACTAATACAATGTTATTAAAGTAAACATACAACGCATTAACACAAACACAAACATTTAGACTGCAACAGAAAAATAACACAACAACATTATAAAAATACAGGTATAATTACTTTTTGGAACGGCTTGTTTCCAGACTATTCCAAATTGATGAACTACCTCGTTTGTGTATGTTACGAGTATGTTTAGGTCATAAGTTTGAGCTTGAGAAATTATGCTCACTAGTTAGCCCAAGATTCAGATGGTCCATAAAACTAACATTACCTGGCGTTCATAATTATACCTGTAAGTCTATGTTTGCGTTTGTATTCTGTTCAAACCATGTAACTAATTTAAGTTAAGGTAAGAAATACAAAAACTGCTGAGGTTTTGACAAATCACAGTAGTTTTTATATTTCTCTTGTTTCTGATATTATTTTTGCTGTGGTACTGTTAATTTTGTACTCAGAGTATGCATTTTTTTAAAACGGTATTTGGCCCACTGCTGACCATAGGCCTCCCCCATGAATGAACGATGAATGACACATTTATTTGCAAGAATATAAGTAGTTTACATAAGCTCTTAATATCTATGGGTTTCAAAACTGGGAACTTCTTAAAACTCGATTTTACATATTATGTATGTATGGCTGAATACTTTACTGTCAAGCCTGTACTTTTGCTACAGCACTCTTGAAACCTTGTCGTTCTCGACTGCTCAACTCTCAACTTTACTAAATGGCGCTCAAGTGAAGTGACTCAAACAGGCCAATTTCGGTTTCGCTTCTTTTTCCCCTACAACTAATTTCATTCAGTCCATCATTTAAAAATGCACCAAAAATGTGTGTCCTCTATTTTTCATGTTTTTTAAATTTAAATGTTTTTAATACTACTACTGCAATAAAAAATTGGATACAGTAGGTAGAGTGTCCAACACTTAAGTTTTTGATTTGTAAATTAAATTTGAATGAATGGAGCTTTAGTTATACAAGACCTCATAATTAAGGCACACCCAAAAAAATGCGAAACCAAAATCCCAAGCACTCTAATTTTACTAAACCATTACCGAAGAAATATTCCCCATACTTACACCAATTGATTACACTATCATCTTCAACCCCCATATTATCAAAAACATTGCGTGCTTCAAATAATCAGGGTTACCTCAAGGGTCCATAATAGGACCAGCACTACTTCAGAACCTAATTGCAAATAAATGGGACCTATCAACTAGACTTATGTTCCGCCGTTAAGTTAAATAGTAATACATTTAAAAAGGTACATTACAGTCACTATCAATCTCGGGAAACGGGTCTAATCAAGTGGAGAGCCTTGGATGCGTGATTAAGTCGGGTCTTTCTCAACTCATCCTTGCATGTGATTAAAAGTCGGGGTTCTCGGAAACGGAGTACGGATCGGTTCTTTTTTAATTTAATTGTATTGGAATTGTTTGATGGCTGTGTTCTTCGAAATTAAAAAAAGAAAAGGAAGAATAAAATGCTTGAGATGTAAGCACTGCGAAGTTCTAATATGATTACTGGCTTTGTGATTTTTGTGTGGTTTTGTTTGATTGTTAGCTGAGACAACAAAGAATAATTAATGAATTATTTTAACTACTGAACTGAAAAAGTTTAACGGACCTATAAGGTGGAGTTCTCGTACAAATTGTTAAGAAAGTATCCTGCATGATTTGATCCGATTTTATATTTTGCCATCATTTCTGCCGCAATAATTTTTTATCGTAATTGTAGCTGTGATGAGAAACTGACCATAATACAAAATACAAAACAATTTTTTATCAGCCTTGTAAATTTCAAATATTTTTAAACAAAGGAATTATTGGCTTTCTGGTGTTTAAAAAAATAGTCTTCGAAGCTTTCAAATTTCAGGATAAACAATACTCACGTTCCAACCAACAATAGACCAACTTCAAAGCGTGAATCAAAACAATAGCTTCCAATCCACTAATGTATGAACTAAGTGATTAGCTGGAAGATCAAATGGACGGTACGCTAAGCTGATGAATGTTGGTGGCTCTGCCGCTTCCCAATCGTTAAGTTAACGATCCGATTCCTTCTCGACGTTAGTTAAGTTTATTGATAGGTTAAAATGGTTCGTTAGTGCAGGAAAATACTATTTTAGTTTCAGTGGAAAAAAACGACTTTATTTAAACAAAGTGTTTGCTTATTTATTATTAACATTTTCTAGATTAGTATCTACACGTGATAATGTTAGTTTCGAAGATCATGAAAGTAAAGACAACGCTATTTTTATATTTATAGATAAAATTTCATAAAATATATGTTTACTACTGCTAAAACATTGGAACGGTTGAAATTAATTGAATAATACCTATTTTAGCTTTTATTCAATAAGACGCCAACAGTAGGTCCTACCAATGTTCTAGTTAAAATGGCGACAAATTCAAAGAATTTCTATTAAAACTTGAATTAATTATTTACATTTAGGTACTTCAGCCATTCATTACCTTCTCCGAAATTGTTTAGTGGTACTAATTGACAGCTTATCACTTCTCTATGCCGATTTCCTAGAAATTGTGTTCAGAACGCTTTTAGTCTAAGATTAAATGGAATGAACCTTCTATTATATTCACGCGTCATTTATGTTAGGAAAGCCTTCTACAAGGTGTACTGATGACCTGGCGAAGGTCTTTTGAATCCACTCAATACGGCAAGCTACGAGCAACTAAGGTTAACAGCTCGAACTTAAGGCCCTCAGTACAGATCTTTTTTAAATGAAGTTTTAATATGGGTATTGATTTTTATTACGCTGGTAACCCTATTATTGACATCTGTATGTTGTTATAATTTGAATGATTTGTTTTCTGTTTGTGTAAAGCAAAGAGATTACATACCTTCTTTTCATCGGTGATTTTATTGTTACAAATGAATCTATAGACTGTCTCATTTTGAAGAAAAATTGTCTAAAAGTGTGTGTTTAGTGTTTTTTAACCAATAAACTGTGCTTATTAAATGCCTGGGACAGATATATACATAAATTACACTAGAATATTGTTAAAAGTACTTTAGACGTAGTGACAAAAACAACTTCTTTAAACCTTTTCTTTTGTCCAAAACTGCTGAGCAATACGTACCTTTTTATTTTTGTTATAGTAGATTTTTATTATTATATGACATAGATTTTATATTTGTTCATGCTGGGGTACAGGCTCATATAATTTTTGGGCAAGTTCTTTCTTTAATAGATTTTCCACTTTATAGCTAAAGCTATAGGATCAAGTTTGATTCTTCAAGGCATCCACAAGACTTGCCCGGTTAAGCAGAAGCCAGTCTTCATAGACTGAACTGCGAGATGACCTACACAAAAAAAAAAGAAAACAAGTTTGATTAATAATGAAACTAAATAAAAGCTTTAAAAATTATGACAGTTTCGGGAGGCTTGATGTGCTCGTGTCTGTACAAAACTTACGTCACTACGGTGCAGTATAGTATGACCACTTTAAGTTTGCAGTTCAAAGTGGCGCTGCTTGTCAAAAAGCATCGACATGTCAAACTTGGTAAGTACCTACATTTACAATTCTTTCTTAAGCCGCTTGACCTTGTCGCTTTAATCTCTCTTTAAGGGGTGGTGTGGAGAGCAGCGGTGGCCCAGTGGTGGCGGCCCCGACTTACGAACAGTAAGTCGTGGGTTCGAACCCAGACAGGCGCATTACTTTGTGTAATTTATTTCATCACCACTGCTCTCAAAACGGTGAAGGAAAACATCGTGAGGAAACCGGCATGTCCTAGAACCAAAAATTCGATTATTATTATTATTATAATACGCGCTTTGACGTGGAGTTGCGGACACTAGCCCGTTGTACAATACAATACAATACAAGGGGTATTGTATTGTATTGTAAGCCCGTGTGGGGCCCTTTACGGGGCCCCAGTGTGGGCGCGTTCCTTGAGGCGGCGAGCCGCCCATTACCTGAACGCGCCCCAGAAAGTGGTGGCCGTAAAAATGGTCCGTGGGTACCGCACGATCTCCCGCGAGGCGGCGGGCCTGCTTGCCGGATTGCCGCCATGGGATCTGGAGGCGATAGTCCTCGCGCGCCTGCACGACTGGCGCGCGGAGGCACTACGCCGGGGGGAAACTCCGCTGCCGCGGCAAATTGCCGCTCAGCGGACAGACCTCCGGCGCGATCTCATGGCGACATGGAGAGAGCGACTGTCGCAACCCCGTGCAGGGCACTCCACGATAGTGGCGGTAAGTCCCCTCTTTGAGGAGTGGCTGGAGAGGCGCCACGGCGTCCTCACCTTCCGCCTGACGCAGGTCCTCACCGGACACGGATGTTTCGGGAGGTACCTGCACCGAATCGGGCGGGAGGAAACGCCCGGGTGCCTCCACTGCGAGGATCGACCGGAGGACACGGTGGAGCACACGGTGGAAGTCTGCCCTGCGTGGGCGGAGCACCGCCGTGTCCTCGTAGCGGCGATCGGCGGCGGCGACCTCTCGCGTCCGGCCCTGGTTCAATCCATGGTCCGGAGCGAGACGGAATGGGAAGCCGTCACCTCCTTCTGCGAAGCAGTCATGCTAGCGAAGGAGGTGGCGGAACGAGAGAGGGAGAGAGCCTCTCTTCCCGGCCGCCGCGGGAGACGCACCGGGCGTCGGGGGCCACGTGGTGGCTACCGGCCACCGTAGATGCGGGCCTGTGGACGGTAGCCACCACGGCCTGTGGGCCGAAGCCTGCCGGGGTTGCGGGACTGTTCGACTGTTCGAAAGAGATACCGCGGCCCCGGAACGTAAAGGGCGAGGAAGGAACATGGATGGGTTTTAGTCAGTAAGAGTCTGACACTCCCTCCCGCTCCGCCCAGAGTGGGAGAAGTCATTTGATGATTTCTCATCCTAAAAAAAAAAAAAAAAAAAGGGGTGGTGTGTGACCAACAGTGACACATTGCGACTAATATGACGATGATGGTTGACATTCCAAAAATTTCCATCTTTAAATAACAACAAAATACCCGCACGTGTATATATTGAAAACATATTCGTATCTGTAATTACAAAATTATTCTGCACATTAAATTTCAAAACACAAAACTGAAAATCCTAACATCAAACTCGAAAATCAAAAGTAACTTCAGTACTAATAAAAACAATACCTGACATAACAAAAATGAACAACATTTTCCGAAAATACAACACGTAACGGAATAACTTTGTATAAACACAGTTCACAGTACAAGTTGGCAAATAAACGTCATTGTACTGAAACTGGAACTGAGTTCAGAAACTCACTTATGACCTTAGTCTGAACTGTTGGATGGCTGGGGAAATAGGCTGAAATGTGCTGAAATTGGTTATAAGTTTAGTTGGTATGATATTGAAAGCTAGTGACTTTTCTGAGTTTTAATACATACTGGGCCGGTAACGGATTTTCGTATTACTTTTAGGCCCTATTTCATAGGCTTATGGAATTTTGTGAAATCCTATCCAACTAAAATTATATTTGCGAAAATAGAGATGTATGAATGATTGTTATTCTTTCACGCAAAAACTACTGAACAGATTTAGATGACAACTTGGCACACAAATAATTTAAAACCAAGATTAGCATTGTAGATACTTTTTATTTCGGTGTAATACTATCCCGTGGGACAATTATCGAACTCCACGGGAGCGAAGCTGCTTGCAAAAGATACCCATATACAGGGTGTAAACAGACTCAGACTCACGAAGCCGTTAACCAAGCATTCTGTACATCAAACTAAGTAACTTTACTTAAACAATATTGCTGGGAAACGACTTTTTATGGGTTCAAAAATCAATCAAAAAATGTAACGTACTCAAAACATTGTGCAGATGGATGAATTGAATAGTATGGGGGTCGTGGAGGGGTTAAAGTAAAATGTAACATAACAAACTTATATTAATCAAACTTGTCAAAAAGTTGGAAATTTGACCCCCAATATCTCAGTAACTAGAAGGTTCAGGTATGGGAAGAACATTTTTCATTTTTTTTTTTTTTCTTTAATATCCTGTTTTTAATTCTAATGTTTGTGTTAGTGACCATGTCAGTCTAAAAACTCATATTTTTTACACCTTTTAAAACCCTTGTCGCCAAAAGCACTACAGTGACATTACTATCCAGAATACAAACCTAAAGTATTTCATAAACGTGGACTAACACCAAAACCTTTTACACTAAGACATAGCTACTCTACAAACTTAAAGTAATTGTCACGTAGTTCGCATCCACCTCTACAAAGCCATTATCAGCGTACTCAAGAATAATGATAATAGGTGTACCACAGTAGTTGCTGCGCTCAGTCTTATCTTTATCGTACAATTTTGAGTCTATTACAGGTAAAACTAAATGTCTGGTAGACGTGTTATTAACCAATTTTCAACCTTACTGATACCTTATCCTGAACTTAGGTCCTAGTAAATGTCTTCTTGTTTGTATCTTGTCTTGTAGATATTGAGTGACTTCACGTGTGATATAAATCAAAGGATACTATAATAAAACTACCAGCTGACAACCTTTTTGGTCATCTTTTTGTATCTCTAGATAATGGGAATTAAGAGATAAAAAAACCATTTTTAAAATTTTGCCTTTTATACAACTCCTGAAAAATATCTAGTTTCATCACTAAGACTTGGTAATATACTACTCAAACTTAAAGTTTTGGTTGCATTCATAATGTACATATACATGTATGTATAAGTAAGTACCAACATGTAGCCCGCTTTGGGCACGGCGTCATAAATGTAGGAAAGATGTGAAATTATTGACTGCCAAGTCATCATCATAATTATGACTAACCTTTTCCCAAATATGTTGAGGTCGGCGTCCAGTGTAAGGCGCGGGACAAGTAGAAGAGGCGTCGGGCGATGGCACGGCGCGGGCGAAATGATGGTGTGGCGCCGGCGTAGCGCAGAACAGGCGCACTAACGGTGTCGGAAAGACGAGGCGCGAGCGCATTCTATTCTTCAAAGTCTATTTTGTCACGCTTTTTCGCCGTCTTGTTCCCGCCCTGTGCGTGACACTGCTAACTGCGGGTGCGCTGAGGGCGAGGAAGCGGCGCCATCGCCACGCCGTCTCAGTATGTCTCGCGCCACACGTCATCAAAACATTTTGTATGAAATATCAAAGAAGTGGCGCCACGACCGCGCCGTGTTCGCGCCACAGCACCGCCCGACGCTTCTAGTAATTTGTCTCGCACCTAAATGGATGCTATCTACTGCTGGGCAAAGGCCTTTCCTATCTCCTTCCATATCTCTCTAGCCTTTGCAATCTCTGGCCAGATTTACCCCACAAAGACATGATCAGATTGTCACACCACCTTCGCCGCCGTCGACGTCGAAGACGATGTCCTCCCTCAGGCATACAGTGAGATGACGATTTTGGGCTCGTTTCTTGTCAAATGAAATCTGATCTGAGATGGATGGATTCTGTGATGGAGTAAATCTGAATTAAAAAAATCTTTTTACAGCTGGTTCAGGCACAGAAACTTGTTTTATTTTATGCTTAAAATATTTTGCTGAAAAGTTGAATCTGTGAAAATTATCGAGTCTTCTAAAGAAAAGTTTCGGTGTAGGGCATTAAGAATAAAAATAAAAAAATAGGTATAGTCGATTTATTCTTAGACCCTTAAAGAGCTTTCTTTTGGAACTCCAAAATAATTATTTTAGTAACTACTAAAATAATATGATTCTCCATAAAACTGTACCTAAGCTTTTTATTTAATTTTAAGGGTTTCAGAAGGACTGACATCCAGCCTAACCAAGTATACTACCCAGTAACTGAGAGGTCATACAGACAGTCGATTCATGTAAAATACTGGTATTCAACTGCATCCGGCTAGACCTGAAACCGTCCTCAACATATTTACATAATGGGCAAAGGCTGGGTCGATAAAATACTTATTAATTTTCATGTAAAATGTCAATTAGTCAGAAAGTTGAAAACAGTGGTCTTATCTTAAACATTCTTAATGATATTGAAGGAGAATCGAGCAAAACGTACGTTATCCGATAACTAATATCAGCTATACGCAAATATTCAAAATAAAAGACACATTTGTTTTATCTTATCATGTACTTTACAAAACTGATCGAATACATTATCAAAATTGTTCAAATATCATATATTTACAGAAGAAAAAAATGTACAATGTTCATTTTATCTACACTAGGCGACACCTAATGGGATGCCTAAGTAAATCACAGATGTTTTATTTTCAACTCTAGACATATCGTCTAAGGTTTGAACTCCGTTAAATTAGTTTCAGCCTAGTGTTAGTGAAAACGAGTAATAATGTTATAGTCCATATAAATCCGAATGACAGTATTATTACATACGACATAAATATATAAAAGCACCTGAACCACTTAATGATTTCTTCCTAACTAAAATTACCATCCTTCGTAAAAAGTAGCCATTATCATTTGTATCATCTAAAAATATAGCTTATTCAAAACAATACAAACAGGCAATTATATTGCTCACTGTCTTGGTACACCGAGCAATTCAGGGCAAAAAAAGTAAATTTTTTTGCGCGTTAGTTCCCCCACACACTCGTGTGGTGTGGTTGTGTCATACATTTGATGTGACGTTCATGGTACAAGAGAATAGTGAATCTGTGCAATACAAAATCAATGAAGATTATTGCTGATGGAATTACAACGTTAGACTCGGCGTCGATAGTTGAAAATCCAATTACAACCTCAATGTCGCTTACAGCATTTAAAATTTTCACCGGCAAAAAAAAAAAATATTGGATAACCAACAAATGACGTCACGAGACGCCGAGACATACTTAAATTTGACTGAAATAAAACATTAAGAAAATAAACGAAATTTGACAAATGGGCCAAAATATTGTTAGTAGCAATTACAAAAACTCACACGAAAAAATATACCTTTAATTTTATTAATTACATCAATGGATTAATAACAAAATGGCGGATATAGTACACTATTTTAGTGTATATAGATACATTTCTCACGTGACAGTCTCGGGTAGGTACTTGTAGAACAAAGAAACTTCTTTTCACACAAAAAATCACTTTCACATTGTATAGAAAATATTACGAGTTACCACCTACTAGTTGAAGTAAACTCTTTGTATCTGGCACTTGGTCGGCTAATTGATTAGCTGGTACAGGGGCAGCAGGCGCTGGTGTAGTGGTTGTAGTAACAGGAGGAACAGTTGTAGGGTTCCTACATTCCTCCAGCTCCCAGTATAGGGTGTTCTTCCGACCAGCCAAAGCCAACGTAGACACGAACAGTGCGAACGATAGAAGGGACAGTAAAACGATGACCTTGTTGTTCAACATCCATCCCAAAGTCACCTCCATATAATACTTGCAACTTCCCATTTTTTTTTTCTGTAATTTTTACTTCGTTTCGCACAAGTATCACTATCCGTTCTGTTGCGACGAATACTTCAAACTCGTTATTATCTTTTATCGATATTATTTGACGATATCTTATTTTATCAATTGCTGATAAAGCATGTCCTCTAACTTTGTCATTTTTGAATTGAACTTTGTTACATAAGCGATTAAGTTGTATTTACATTGAAACTTTTCACGTTATTGATCTTAGGCTAAATGAGATAGTATGTCATAGATTACTGGTATAATATAGAAATTTGGGCAGTGTAATCGTCAACGAAAACGTTGAATCATCAAGTTTAGGCTTACGAAACACCTATTATGACTCAACTACTAACAAAGAATTTGAATTTAAAGACTACAAAGAAGAAAAGGCCTCACTAAACCTTATCAAATAAAAACTAAAGAGGTTGTACATAATTAGTACTTACTGTAACTGTGCACGTAGCACAGTTGCTACGCAAACTGCGAACAGTTTTGTTTCGTAGACGAATAATTCAAGACACATTATGGCTACTTGTCAGCTCCGGTAAAATTAATAAATAAATATCACTGGACATTAACATACAGCGCCATCTAGTGCCACACTAAGCAAGGCTTGTGTCGTGGACACCAGATATTTGATATCTACATATTATTAATATATACCTTTTTGTTTGTAAATACATACTTATTATACATATAAACATCCATGACTCGGAAATAAATGTTCATCACACAAACATTTGCTCCTACCGGATTCGAACCCAGGACCCTAACAACGTATGGCAGTCTCACTAACACAATTATACTACATTATGCTTTCTGTTTGCGATGGTAAGGATGTAAAACTTCTTAGCGAAGCCGATAAGCACTTGTTCTCCCCGTCATTGCGATATTTTTTTTAGTTCTACGCCATACCTGGGAACATTTTACCGAAGATATTAGGAGCTCAAAGTTCCAAGTTTTTCACAAGTTTTTTTAAATAAATTTTTTAATGATAACATTTTTACTTTTGATGTACATAATGCTTGTTTGACGGCTTCGTGATGAGTCTACTGACACCCTGTATAAATAAAAGAGGTCCAATTAAACAGAAAAAAGTGCAGGTTTTCTGGCAACAACTAGCATATTTTCTTCGCGTATCGGATTATGCGCGCCACATATTCATCATCATCATCATCATTTCAGCCGAAAGCTGCCCGCCTACTGAACGTAGGCCTCCCCAAAGTGTTGCCAAATTGACCGGGCTCGTGCGACTCGCATCCAGTAGATTCCCGCAGCCTTCACCAAGGTCTACTTAGTGGGAGGCCTTCCAACGCAACGTCTTCCGGTTCGTGGTCGCCACTCAAGAACTTTTCGGGCCCATCGGCCATCCGTTCTGCGAGCAATGTGCCTTGCACGCTGCCACTTAAGTTTGGCAATTCTTCGGGCTACGACGGTAACTGCGTATTGCGTTTCTAAAATTCGAACGCGCGTACACGCGTTCAGGCAATAACAGTGTCTTCCGCGGGCTTGCGCTTACACGAGCTTATAAGCGCGTCAACGCTCGTGTAAGTTACGCGTGTGGCAAAAACGCGCCGACAGTACGCCTACCAGAACCCACCCTTAGTGAATGGAGCGTCACTTTTTTCGCAGACTGCAAATGAAAGGATGACACACAAATAAAGGACAGACCGTATTGTTATCGGTCATCCGAGATTTATTTATACCGTTTATCGAACCGTTTATCCTACGTGGGATGAACAACAGCTGACTTGTCAGTTGCAGTCAGCCTTGGTATTTTCTTAATCCATTCATTGGAAAGATACAACCGGTATTGACTGGCATTGTGTTATTGGACGTTTTCTTCTTAATGGAATTATAACTGGGTGGAATAAAGATGAGAAGCTGTGAAAAATCGAATAGTAAATATTATTAGTTATTGGTAGCGTGTATGTACTTTCGTTTTATTAGGAAGGTAGAGGTACATATATTTTTTATCAGGTGTTGATAATAATTTGTTTGAAATCAATTCTTGTATTTGTTCATCCTTTTCAACGAATACTGAATGGTGAGTGATGTGTCATTTCGCAAGTCACGAGCCCATGTGACTGACTGAATCATTGAATCAAAAAAAATAAAAAATTAAACGTAGCAACCTGTTGACTAGAACCGGCTTTCTAATGAGCGCCAAATAGCAAGTAACTCAGATTTAAAACATAACGTGTTGCTTACTGATGGAGATGTTTACGGAATATTTTTTCATGTACCTAAATTTTTTACTTATTTGTTAGTTATTAAATGGTTTAGTAGCGATTAAGCAGTGCTGTTTTAGCGAATGTGAGTACCAATACAAACCATGTCTGGTTCAATGGTACAAAATAAACGTAACAAATATTGAAAAAAAAAATTAAAATTAATAATTGCATTCATTAGGTCCAAAGAAATTAAAAAATCGATGAATAATTAACTGTTTTTTAGACATTTTAAGTTAATTTAATGTTTTGGTGCACAATAAAATATGATATTAGAATTTGACAATTTGATATACCTGACAACGTATGTGCAAAATTTCAGAATAATCGGTTGAGTGGTTTAGGCGTGAAAAAGTGACAAAGAAACTTAAAACTAAAATGTATTACAAATGCAATCTTATTTAGGAAGGACTGGTTAGGATACCCAACAACAAGTGAAATAAAACCGACTTCAAAAAAAACCTAAAACGTGAAAAATAACTTTAGCTTCTGAAGTCGGTGACGTTTGTTTGATTGATTTAATTTTTTTGTCACCGACTTCAGAAGCTAAAGTTATTTTTCACGTTTTAGGTTTTTTTTTAAGTCGGTTTTATTTTTTGCAAAAAAGTTTTTATTTTTCACTTTTTAGTGGTTCACATATGTGCTTGGTACACATGGAAAGTGCATACCGTTACAATTACAACAAGCCCAAACACGACTAGGATACATTGTCTCATTATGGAGTTCCGTGACTCTTGGCTTCATCATCAGATCTGATGGTAGAATGGTTCTTATCAAATGCAAATGCTTCACTTGTTATAGAAAATACCAAAATTGCTGTACGTTATCCTATATAACATACCTAACTGTCGAAATATGTGTATACTGTACACATCTGCGTACCCCCTCAGAGCATACAGGCGTGATGTTATGTTATGATGTTGTGTAAACAATAAACATCCAAGCGATTGCAGCAATCACGACAGATTTGCTGTCTATTTTTGAAGAGTTCCGTTCCATATCTCCGAAGTTCGTGATCAGATCATGACAATATTTCTATGGGACCAACTTGGAAGTATACCCTTTCAAACAAAAAAAGAATTTTTCAAATCGGTTCAGGCGTCTTCGAGTAATCGGTGAACATACATAAAAAAAAAAAAAAAAAAAAAAAAATACATACAGTCGAATAGAGAACCTCCTCCTTTTTGGAGGAAGTCGGTTAAAAATAGAACGAATGGTGGCTTTTGCATAGCACCAAGACAGTTAAGGCTACCAGAAATGAGAATACTACATATCATGGTGAAAAATCATGTTTTGTCATAGAACTCAATAACACACTCAAAACATTACGCTGTTGGATGGATTGAATAGTACGGGAATCGTGGAGGTGTTTGAAGTGAAATATTACATAAAAAAAATGTATTTAAGGCGACTACAGGAGCTAAACGCGAGTTTTATAATGCCTGAAAATAAATGATTCACTGAAATAAACAAAACTAGAAACATATTATATGATATTCTTCAGGATATATGCTAGTATGATAGTGTTTTGAAAACATAACACAATTGATTTTACTCGATAAAAATTACAAACTTTTCTCTTAAAAAAATCTTTTAACGAGTAAATACCATACTAAACTACATGCGATCATTCTGATTTCTTGGAAAATAATTATACAAGCAACATATTAGCATCATAGTGTTTTATTTTTTTAGTACAATCAATAGATTTTTTGTAAATCGATCGAAACCACTCATTTTGCACTATTTGGCCAGCAGAGACTGACGTAGCAACCACTTTATAGTGCAAGTTGATTAGAACTTTATTCTTACAGTATTTCAAGCGAAGTTTGAACCACCACAAATAGAGTTGCTAATAGGCTTGTTTCCACCATCAATAAATTGCAAATCTATTTAGTCCGTCAGTTAGAGTATCAGAAAATAATGGACACGTATTTTTTGTTTTTGTAAATCAACGAATATTGACAAAGATAAAACGCATCAAAACTCGGGAGTGGGCGCTCGTGACGTCAGTACTCACTAAGAATCATACCGAACAGTGACGTATTGGGAATTTCGAAAGCGTCGTATCTTCGTCAATTTTGTTTCATGTGACAAAAGAAAAAATACGGGTCAAATATTTTTTGATAATCTAAGTGACGGACTAATTACATTTTTTCAGTTAACAAGCCTATTCCGCTGCTGTAGTCCCCTTAAAAAAAAACTTGTCAAAAAGTTAGAACTTTGACCCCCACTATCTCCGTAACTAGAATGTTTCCAGGTATGGTGTAGAACGAAAAATGATTGCAATGACGGGAAGAACAAGTACCTTTTGGCTTGGTTAAGAAGTTTCTTACACCCTTTATACGATACCCATGCGAGGTACACGGGTCACGCATTATAAAATAATGTAAAATTACATTTGCATGCCTTAAAAAGTCAAAATAATGGTACTTATGTGCCTAAACCACCGAGTTACACCGTATTTTAGGCAAATAAATTATTCTTATTTCTACTGAACTATAATTTAACAAGATCTAATAAGTAAGTGTATCAACCAACCATAATATCTTTATTATTATGCCCGTAAGGTAAAGGTCGTCAATCAAAGGACTACCCGGTCATCATTGGGCCCAAATTATGATGGCCGACTGGTAAACGACTAGTCATTGACTAACCGAGTGTCTTGACCCATTTAAACATTGAGTTTGGGATACACCGGTCGTAAGATTAAGTTTTTGTGAGACTTACATTTAGAATATAAAATGATGCCCAGGGCCGGATTTAAAGGTGTGTGCAATGGAGTTCTGGAGCAACCAAGAAGTGGACGCGGAAAGGTTTTATGAATAAACAAAACAAATATGTATACAAGGTAGGAAGGAGTTAACCTCTCGGCGAAATATGAACCTAGTCATGAACACAAAGAATGTATTTTTTTCTAATGTATTATTAAAAAAACAGGTTTTGGAGGCCTCTTCGTTGTGGAGGACCGGGGCAATGCCACTGTTGTCAATGCGCTGCCCTAAATCTGGCGCTGATAACGCCTGTTACCCCATAGCGTTAGGCAAAGGTGTAATGTTTAAGTCCTATTTGTAAAAAGAGGCGAGCCTATTAGGGTACAAGTCCAAACTCCGTGGCTACTACTGAGAAATTCCTAATAGAAAAATCCAATAACACTTTGCTCTACCCGGGAATCAAACCCAGAACCTCATCAGATCATTCAGAAGTCGCGCTGGCAATTACTAAACCAACGAAGCAGTTCAGTCGTGTCAAAATTCAGCAAGATTAAAAATTCTTGTGCTATTTCTTGGTAAAAACACAAAAACCTTAATATTATCGTTTTCTTTCATACTAGCTGATGCCCGCATACAAATTACACACTTAAACCTTCCTCAAGAACCACTCTATCCATTGGTGAAAACAACATGAAAATCGGTGCAGTAGTTTTTGAGTTTATCGCGAACAGACAGACAGACAGCGCGGCGGAGAGCTTTGTTTTTAACCGACTTCCAAAAAGGAGGAGGTTCTCTATTCGACTGTATGTATTTTTTTTTTTTTTTTTTTTTTTTTATGTATGTTACCCGATTACTCGAAGACGCCTAAACCGATTTGAAAAATTCTTTTTATGTTTGAAAGGGTATACTTCCAAGTTGGTCCCATAGTCGCCAAGTCGGGATCTGATGATGGAATCTTGGCGAAATCGAGGGAACTCTTCAAATTTTATAGGATAACGTACAGCAATTTTTATATTTTCTACAACAAGTGAAGCATTTGCGTTTGATAAGAACCATTCTACCATCAGATCTGATGATGAAGCCAAGAGTCACGGAACTCCATAATGAGACAATGTATCCTAGTCGTGTTTGGGCTTGTTGTAATTGTAACGGTATGCACTTTCCATGTGAACCACTAAAAAGTGAAAAATAAAAACTTTTTTGCAAAAAATAAAACCGACTTCAAAAAGAAAAAGTGAAAAATAACTTTAGCTTCTGAAGTCGGTGACAAAAAAATTAAATCAATCATACAAACGTCACCGACTTCAGAAGCTAAAGTTATTTTTCACTTTTTCTTTTTGAAGTCGGTTTTATTTTTTGCAAAAAAGTTTTTGTAATATGTAGTGATGTTTTGAGAAGACGTGTCTTACTTTCTCAGACAAGACGTCTTGACGGTATTCTATATATGTTAAACACGTGGTGTCACTTTGTCTCACAAAACCAGAACTATAATGACAATGAAGTTTCCTCAAAGGGAAGGCCACATCAAACGAAGTAGCATGAAGGGAAGTCATACTTTGATTAAAGTTTCGCACAAGTCAGTATGTAAGCCAACTTTAACTATTGTTATAATTTCTCATAATTTTACTAGATTCGATGAATAAGTATGAATAAGATAATCAGTTCTGCCAATAATTGTTTCCGACTGAAGAACGTTGCAAAAGAATGTGTTAGAATTAACAAATAAATAAGTTAAAAAGGTCTGTTTGTAATTTCAAAATAATAGCTTCTGACTAAACTAATGCATGTGATAGTATTAACGGTACATAGGATGATATACTATTTAAAAAAAAAATGTCTGTCCGTCTATCTTCGAGACAGCCGGACCTAACGTTACATCAAAATCAAAATCAAAGCATTTATTTCAAGTAGGCCAGTTACAGGCGCTTTTGAACTGTCAAAACAAAGATGAAAATTAATTGTAACTACAGTCCCAGTCACAAGACATAAAACTGTGAAAGTACTGTAGTTGCCCGTTCCCTAACGTAGATCTCTATGGAGAAGGACGGGCAAGAAACTTCATGGACACTCTTTTAAATCATAATGTTGTTACAAAATCTTGGTTACATCATTCATTGAAATGGTGCATTATGTGAGAACAATGTAGCAAGATGTGCACGATAAAAGTGGCCATAGTAAAAACAAACAAAAATAAAATAATTAATTTAAAAAAAAAGCCATGGCAATCATCGAACAAACAAACGTCGAAGAAACAAGGGTTCGATGTAAGGTAACAGCGAACTAAAAAGGCGTAGAATCATAACGTCGCATTATCAAGGCTTCGATGCAAAGTCATCGATGTAACAAGTTTCGCAGAATAGTGTTTCGATCTGACATAGGGAACCCGATTTTGACAGAACTTTTACTGGTAGATAGCTGATATTATATAGAGTATCTTAGGATTTTATTTAAAAGAAAAAAGACGGTTCCGTTCAAAAAAATAAAACCCATGAAATTGACAGCCGTATTTTTTTTTTTATTTAGAAAACGAAGTCGCGGGCACCAGCTATTTAGTATATTCACTGTGTGTATAATCACTGTGACATGCCGATATTGAGTGTTTTTATTTATACTTTTAATTAACAGAAAAAAAAGAGAGCAAAGAACGTTTTTGTTAAACGTTTTAATAATTAAATTTTATGTTATTGTTTTGTCAATAACGTTAATGAACGATTTTGAAACAAATACTCTGTGTAGCAATATCATGAAATGTGTAATTATTGGAATATTTTCCAAAGACTTGTTTCATGCCTCATA
Source organism: Xestia ashworthii (assembly GCA_950022955.1). NCBI lineage: Eukaryota > Metazoa > Arthropoda > Insecta > Lepidoptera > Noctuidae > Xestia > Xestia ashworthii. The sequence goes on along the minus strand of OX465565.1, from coordinate 19,167,083 downwards.
AAACGATCGATATTTTCTTCTAAAAATAGCAGTATTTCATTAGAAATACTCGCGGCTATTACTGGCTGTCTATTGTGGGTCATTACGTTATATTTTATGTATGGATTCATATTAAGAGATGTATTTAAAAATATATACGTAAGTGCTTTCATCCTCGCTTATTACTGTTCCCCTAAACGTGCCTACGCTGCTATTGTCCCTAGCGGTAAATCTGATGCGTCGCTGCCTAAGTGACAAACCAGAAAAGGGGGAAAATTGAAAATGGGTGCTTCACCTGCCCTGGCTGCGGTCCATAGCTCCGTGCCAAGAACGAGCCAAGTTGATGAGGAGGGCTTCACGAAAGTGCAAAGGAGGAGGAAGAAAAAGCCCTGTTCAACCGCCGACAACGTTACGTGTTTAGTTATAGATTAATAAGGTTTCAAATATGTATTAGTATATTTGATATTGTTGTTATATGTTATTTTGTGTATTTTTTCTATAAAATGACGATTATTATTATTAAAAATGTATTTGATCGAGGTATTTTCGCCAACCCAAGAATTTTAGTACATGATTTGTCAGCAAGATCCGAACTCAAACCTACGTTAATGATGACTATGATGCCATTTCTTTGGTTTCTAGGGTAGTCGAAGAGAGTTTTGGTGCTGCTCCATAGACATAAGTTCTACACCTACATAGTCCTTACTCATAAAGAGATCGGCCGATAAGATTAGAGCAAAATTCTACGATAATAACAACTACAACAACAACAAAACAACAAAAACGTTGATGTGTGTTGTGTTTTACAAAACACATTAACACATACAACATTACATTGCCACACAAAAGTTATAATTACTTCAAGCCTGAAATAATTCACAAAATATTTTAATTCAGATCAACAAAATAGACTCCAAAATCACGTCAACCGAAAAACAAAATGGCCGCTTCAGAGATCCATCAATTACGAATATGTACAAACCGTCAGTTAACTACTAACAACAAGTGTCCCTTTCATCTGAAACAGCATAAATATTTCAAACAATATTTCAACTCAGTGCTGGCCAGTACCAAAATTCCAATCGTACCCACAACCGTAATACACCCGTTTGTATCTCAGTGTACCTCCTACATTACTCGCTCGCTTTGTAATAGAGCGGGCACTTTGCGTAGATGGCCGTCATTAGAACCAACAGCGGTTTAGGATAGTGTAACACTCGCTGTGGTACTAATCAGAAAATTGCCTTCAATTATTCAGCTGCGTGTTCCGAATTGAGGGTCGGTTTATATTAATATATATGGACATTATTTCTGGGTAGGTAGTCTGGAATAAAAATGAGCTGAAGTATGGAAGAAAAAATGTAAAAGGTGCGTCATGGCAGGTAATTTAGAATGGAGGATGAAAGTGACTTTTGCGTTTAATCAAAATGATTTCAAAGAAGGCTTGGGGGATATTATACCTTTGTAGATTACGCAAGGGTTGGAATCACGACAATCCTTATATAATTACCACCTTTCCTTTTGTTTTTACTAACGGACAGTTTGTGTGCTATATTTACTTTTTAAAAATACCTCTTTGTGTAGTTTTGAGCTGAGCTAAGTATCTAAAGACTAAAAAGTTGATATTCACATTAGTTTATTACAAAAAAAACAAAGAATTTGAGCTCCTACATTAATATATAAAACCGACAGTAATTTATTAACTATTAGCGAAGTAAACAATCGCGTCATACCGATTCGGTCTGGGTTCACAGATGAAGGAATAAGAAACTTAGTTGACTAAGTTCTCCTCCGCATATCTATCATCCGGGAAACCCAGTTATTACTAAATCATTGCACAAAATCGACCAGAAGTCAGACTAACAGATATGAATGATTGAAATCCTGAAAAACAATGTATCAAGTAATGTTGTGTCAATTTAGATGATGTGTAAAAGTTTCTCAAACAATCGTTTGCAAAACAAACAAACAGATATAAATAAATGTGGCAAGCCTCAAGACAGAAGTCGGGTCTACACAATCATCCCATCCCCAAACACATTACGCCATTACGCGTGACTTCATCCGCCATTTTTCCTCCAAAAAGGAAAATGGACGAAGGAATAAATAAGTCAAAGCACATCCGAATGGATAGATTACTTGGCCATCACCTGTGCCTCGACGGCCCATTTCCACAGTGGCCCAACTAAGATAGATAGAGTGGGCCGTTGTTTTAAGGTTTCCGTATACAAAAGGAAAATGAAAAACCTTTATATGACCTCTTTGGTTATAAGGTGCAGTTTTGTGTGAATCTGTGAATGTATTTTTCGCGTAGTAGGAGGATCTTTGTCATGATCTTTAGGTTAGACAAAGCCAAGTGGTATTAAGTTCTAACATATTTAGGAAGTACTCACTGAAAACCTAATGTTTGATAGTAAGGCATTGACCATCGCTGCAATAAAGAACATGCACGGAGAGGTTTGCCACCTCAGTAACAACGTTCATTTGTTTTCCAGTAATGCATTTGTGCGTACTGCGATCTGCGTAGGCCTACGTCGCAGTGGATGATCCTGACAATATATTCATGACTAGCGGACGTGACACGGTTTCACCTGAGTATTTCTCGTTCCCGTGGCGTACGGGAAAAAATATTAGCATATGTTACTCGCTGATCATGTAGCTATCCATTACTGAAAGAATTTTTCAAATCGGTCCTGTAGTTTTTAAGTTTATACGTTACTTAAAAAAATACAAATCCTTACTCTTTAGAAAATTAGTAAAGAAAAGAGAAGGAAATTACATGGTCACCATAATGCTTACCTGAGATCAATTTAAAAAAAAATGTAAAGAAAAGTAAAAGGTAAAATAAAATGTATAGTTTAAAGTTATTTTTAACTCTAATGGGCGAAATCGAAAGGTACTTGTTCTACCCGTCATTTTATTTTTAAGTGACTGACTTCTGTCCCTCTGCTGGGCAAAAACCTCCCCCATGGCTTTCCGATCCTGTTTACAATTTGCCCTTTCCGACCAAATTCGCGTTCTACCCGTCATTACTATAATTTACATAACCCTAGGAACGTTCTAGTTATGGAAATACTGGAGATCAAAGTTTCAACGTTTTCCCAAGTTTTTTTTTAATTTTAAACTAGTAGGTATTTAAGGTTATAACATTTTTTTTGCGTAAAGTTACTAAATTTGATGTACAGAATCCTTTGTTGACCGGTACGTAAAGGTTCCGGTTACACCTCATATACTGAAAATAACTAGCGAAGTATCATCTACTTTTGTTCTACGACTGTTGAAATACTGGGCCGTCTTATGAAATTCAGAAATCGATTTAATGTTACATCGTGTTCATAATTATATTATCTGTTATCTCCTTAAAACCAATGTACATAAGCGTCTCTGTTTATTCAGAGGTGAACTGAAAACTCAATTTGAAGTCGGTAATTACTTGAATATGTATATTAACAGTTAATACGATCACTGGTATTCAGCGCGCTTAACATGCTTGAAATATATGTTTGTGCTTAACGTGAATTATTGAATTTACTTTTGGTGTATTACGTTTCTGTAAGCTTCACTACATATTATAAAACAAAGTTTTCAGCTGCGTCTGTCTGTCTGTTCGCGAATAAACTCAAAAACTACTAGACCGACTTTCAAGCCGCGGGCATCAGCTTGTATATGAACGGATTTGGGTGAAATTTTGCACACAGATAGATTATGACCTGGATTAAAACATAGAATACTTCATATAGTGGTGTGATTTTTAGTACATTTTACATGAGATCTTAATAAGAAATAATTTGTTCCTCAAAAATCTACTTTAAAGGTGCACACTATTTCACATAATATTTAGTCATAACAATTACAATAAAACACAAAATCAACTTAACACAGAAAAAGCAAAACATTAACAATTAAGTATATGTGGATATTAATGAATGGAAATAAAGATAAAAATTCAATGTCAATAATGAAATAAAATTTACAATGAGCTCCAGAACAATTTTGAGCTCCAGACATCCATACCATAATATAAATGCGAAAGTAACTCTGTTTGTCTGTCTGTCTGCTACCTTTTCACGACAAAACGGCTGATCGGATCGTAATGAAAATTGGCAAGGAGATGTATTTCAACCTAGGGAAGGACATAGGCTATATATTATCACGCTTATTACTTACGGGGGTAAGCAATATGCATTTCGTCTATATTTGTCAACTGTTTGACAACTGACAACCGTCTTATCATGCATTGTAATAGAATAACTATTTTTAATCAATTGTCATTAGAGCAAATAGCCCATCGGTGACGGTTACCGCCTTTCGAACAATGAGTCGCAAGTTCAAGCCTCAGTAAAGACATGCAATACATTTTGATTTTGTTTAATGCTGTAAGATTTCCGATAGTAACTTTGGTTCGCACGTTCAAAACCCACACGGTTTTCACTATTTGTAACAAAGTATTTTTATTGAATTTTTTTGTTGAAAAGCGTGTATCGCAAAGTTTGTCTCATTTTACATTGAAAATAGACGTGTTCAAATCAAAGTCATGCACTTCTGATTTTTCAGATTCATGTGCGTATTGTATAATCATCGCATGCTGAAACATCGTGAGGAAACCTGCATGGCTTTTTTTTAGGGTTCCGTAGCCAAATGGCAAAAAACGGAACCCTTATAGTTTCGCCATGTCTGTCTGTCTGTCTGTCTGTCCGCGGATAATCTCAGTGACCGTTAGCACCAGAAAGCTGAAATTTGGTACCAATATGTATATCAATCATGCCGACAAAGTGCAAAAATAAAAATTTAAAAAAACATTTTTATTAGGGTACCTCCCCCAGACGTAAAGTGGGGAGCGATTTTTTTTTTAATTTTGACCCTGACGTGTGATATATTGTTGGATAGGTATTTAAAAATGAATAGGGGTTTTCTAAAATCATTTTTTGATAATATTAATATTTTAGGAAATAATCGCTCCGAAAGTCAAAAACAATGTGTCCCCCCCCCTCTAACTTTTGAACCATAAGTTTAAAAAATATGAAAAAAATCACAGAAGTAGACCTTTTTATGAACTTTCTAGGAAAATTATTTTCAACTTGATGAGTTGAATAGTTTTTGAGTTATATAGCACTTTTTCAAAAAAACGCAAATGATAACTTTGTTTTTCATACAAATACTATGAAAAACAAAGTTATTTTTGCTGACGAAAAATGTTGGTATTTTTAATGGTCTGGGAAGCTACGGAACCCTACAGTGAGCGTGGCCCGACACGCTCTTGGCCGGTTTTTTTTTTTTTGGATGGGATATCATCAAATGACTTCTCCCACTCGGGCGGAGCGGGAGGGAGTGTCAGACTTTTACTGACTAAAACCCATCCATGTTCCTTCCTCGCCCTTTATGTTCCGGGGCCGCGGTATCTCTTTCGAACAGGCCCGCAACCCCGGCAGGCTTCGGCCCTTGCGGGCCCCTCCCCTTATGCTGACATCTCTTTGAGGCACGCGTGGAACACGAACGCGCCGTCGACACAGCCTGTCGTCATTAGACGGACGGACGGCTAGCTAGCCCATAGCTAACCGTCCACAGGCCCGCATCTACGGTGGCCGGTAGCCACCACGTGGCCGCCGACGCTCGGTGCGTCTCCCGCGGCGGCTGGGAAGAGAGGCTCTCTCCCTCTCTCGTTCCGCCACCTCTTTCGCTAGCATGACTGCTTCGCAGAAGGAGGTGAGGGCTTCCCATTCCGTCTCGCTCCGGACCATGGATTGAACCAGGGCCGGACGCGAGAGGTCGCCGCCGCCGATCGCCGCTACGAGGACACGGCGGTGCTCCGCCCACGCAAGGCAGACTTCCACCGTGTGCTCCACCGTGTCCTCCGGTCGATCCTTGCAGTGGAAGCACCCGGGCGTTTCCTCCCGCCCAATTCGGTGCAGGTACCTCCCGAAACATCCGTGTCCGGTGAGGACCTGCGTCAGGCGGAAGGTGAGGATGCCGTGGCGCCTCTCCAGCCACTCCTCAAAGAGGGGACTTACCGCTACTATCGTGGCGTGCCCTGCACGGGGTTGCAACAGTCGCTCTCTCCATGTCGCCATGAGATCGCGCCGGGCCGGAGGTCTGTCGGCTGAAAACCATCATGCCTGAGAGATATTTGATCGACGGCATGTCAAGCCAAGACTGAGGACCTTGGGCGGCATAAAAACTCTCACACCAGGTTAGGCACTAACCACACGATAAAGAAGAAGATCGTGTTGGGGCTTATTTCATAACCTTTTTGACATTTTTAGACCTGGCTGAAGTTTAATTGTGACAAGAGGTCCGAATCCGAAACAGTTTACAGCAGCTATATCGTGTGTCGGCTCATTTCATGCACCCTGATATAAACTTGAGACCTAGCTGGAGTATGAGTGTCATCGATGGTCTAACGATGGAGACTGAAGGCAATTGTAAGAGATCCTCAACAGTTTACAGCAGCTACTTATATCATTGGGCTCACTTTACGCACCTTGATGAGAACTTTAGTAATAGCTGGAGTATAACTGTCATCGAAGGTCTCATCGGCTCGGCTCGGCTAGGAAACGAAAACATTTGCAAAAGGTTTTCAAGAGTTTACAGCATCTACATCTACGTGTTGTGTAGACCTGCTTGGAGTATGACTAGCATCAAAGGTCTGACTTTGGAGAAGGAAGGCAGATGCGAAAGGTCCGCAACAGTTTGAAGCAGCTTTAACGTGTCGCAGATCATGTCATGCCAGTTGATGAAGACTTTCGGCCTAGCTGGAGTATGAAATCGTCGAGTGCCCAAGGATAGAAACGTAAGGCAGTCGAAGGAAGAGCCCATAATTGAATAAACAAAAGTAGAATATTTTGGCGATAAATGTAAACCTATTCGAGCAAAAATAAATTGTTACTGACTTGAATCTGTACTAATATTATAAAGCTGCAGAGTTTGTTTGTTTGGTTGGTTGAACGCGCTAATTTTAGGAACTGTTGGTTCGTCTTACGCAGACGAAGTTGCGCGGGTCAGCTAGTTAGTTAATAAATTTTAAGGCGCAGACAAATCTGCATTCTCACAGGAGCTAAACACGAGTTTTATAATGCCTGAAAGTATATGATTCACTGCAATAAACAAAACCAGAAAAGTATGTGATATTTTTCAGGATATATGCTAGTAAGATAGTGTTTTAAAAACATAATAAGTACAGTTAATTTTACTCGATAAAAAAACACGAACTTATATCAAAAAAAATATTTTATCTAGTAAAAACCATACTTAAATACATGCGATAATTCTGATTTTTTGGCAAATAATTCTACAATCAACATAATATTAGCATCATAGTGTTTTATTTTCTTAGTCCAATCAAGATCCAATCGTATTTTTTAATATATATCTGTGGAAGCTTGTTATTAGCAACTTAATTATTTACATTTTTACCTATTATTCTGTTATTAGTCTGTAAGCTTTCTTAAAATAAATAAAATAAAATAAAATAAAATAATAAGAATTTTTGTAAATCGACCAATACCACTAATTTCGCACTATTCGGCCCGCAGTGACTGACGTAACAACCACTTTGTAGTGCAAGCTGATTAGAACTTTGTTCTAACAGTATAACGAAGTTTGAACCACCACAAATAGAGTTGTTAATTTAGCTCCTGTAGTCCCCTTATCTGGTTGACCCTTCGGGGAATACAGGCATGATGTTATGTCCGAAGATATCGATGTCCGAAGATATCCATGTCCAGAGATATCCATGTGCGAAGTCGCATCTGCAAGTTTTTGTTTTAGTCTGACTATATAAAAACCATTTTAGTTACTGTATGCGCCCTTGTACTTTAATGTTTTGGTAGCAGTTTTGAAACTTTGTTTTTACTGTTGATTGCTCGCCTAGACTTGCAAATGAGGCTCTCAATGACACTTGATTTATATTATGTTGAATTTGTGCTCTAAACTGTTCTCTATTTGAAACCAAACCTCCATCTATGCCCTAGTAGCACATTATTATCTACACTGATTTTTTTGTCAGTTATTGTAATTCTTCTGTTTCGTACAAAAGTGAACCTATGCGAGCAAAACAAGACAGCTATTCCATTGCTGTCTTTTCAATGATTTCTATGCGTTGAGATTTTAGAATAATTTTCTGAATTCTCTGAAATACACCCTTTTTAAAGCAGTTTAATCTTCTTGAATGATCAAATAATTAGGCACAAGATTCATACATCAAACCGTTGATGTATTTCTTCACACAAACGCCTCCAATTTTCTATATCAAAATGGAACACATAATTCCCCAAAAGAAGGTACAACAGGCGGAAATAACAATTTCCTGTTTAGAAACGGTATTAAAATAACATGAAAAGAGTAACATATTACCTCGTAACATTTTACCAAAGGATTAAGAGGAATTTGTTATGTAAATCTTTTGAAAGTACGTAAGACCGCAGATTACCATTTTGTGAAGAAAAATGTATGGTACCCGAGGGTGGCAGAAAATCTGTTCCAAACGAGCGCAGCCCCAGGAATTACGTAGCGTGTAGCTGCTATTTATTAATAGCATGGCTAGTTTTTTTGCCAGCTTGTATTTGAAGTAATTTATGTTTACAAAATACTACATAATCAATTTCAATGGTGACGTTTATTTTTCGGTAGATACTTTTATAACTTAACTTAGGCCCCATTCCTTTCCAACTCTCACGTTGTTTTGACATCTCAGACCAATCAGGAACAAGTCCAAATTGTCAAGCCAGCGTGTCTTGGGCCTACCTCGGTGACAATGACTGTCTTCAGGCACCCAGTACCTATTAACTAGTAGAATAGGGCTAAAATGAGTCTTAAGTCACTTCTTGAATCTACAGGGTGATTTCTCTTGTCTTTAGTTCTCTTGTCTCTTGTCTTGAGTCTACAGGATGATTTCTGGGATGCGACTTCTGGGATGCGACTTCTGGGATGTGACTTCTAGGATGCGACTTCTGGGCAAAATTGTGAACAAAGGTCTTTTCCTTTGATGACCGTCTTCAGGCATCCGGTACCACTTAACTAGTAGAAAAGAGCAAAAATTAGTATTAAGTCTGTTCTTGAATCTAAAGGGTGATTTCTCTTGACTTGAGTCTACAGGGTAATTTCTGGGATGCGACTTCTGGGTAAAATTATGGATAAAGGATAAGGATTGAAGCAAAAGTAGAAAATCCTGCTTAGATTTACTTGGATACTAAATACTTAGATCATCTTATTTTATTCTCTTAATTTAATGTACTTTGCTCTTTTATAGATTTATCTCGCAATCTATCCAGTCAGCACAAATTATCTACAATGTTTTATCAACAAAGGTTGTAATGTAATATGACAATAAATTTTGAAATTATGCTGATATTATAATAGTGTTTAGTTTATTACTCATTAAGATAGTTCAACCATGCCTAATTTGTTAATTTTACAGATATATTACTGTTATTGTTTAAAATAAGCCATTCCATACCGCATCGTTTCAAGTTGTGAATGACATACATACATAGGTAATGGTTGCCCCGGTTTTATTTTAATGTAAGTTATTATATATATATATAGATAGGTTTATTACTGATGGTTTAAGCGATTCATAATCATACGATAAATTTAATATTTTACTGGGACTGTTTCGTTTAGTTGCAAACACAAAGTTATGGTAGGTAATTAGTTTAACTAGTTTTTGCTGTCAGCTGTTATTTGTTTCTGCCGGGGTTGCGGGCCTGTTCGAAAGAGATACCGCGGCCCCGGAACATAAAGGGCGAGGAAGGAATATTGATGGGTCAGTAAAAGTCTGACACTCCCTCCCGCTCCGCCCAGAGCGGGAAAAGTTATTTGATGATTTCCCATCCTAAAAAAAAAACAAAAGCTGTCATTTATTTATGTCCAGCTAATAAATAAGTACTTACTAGAAAAATTGGGACAACACATAAAAATATAAAACTACATTTAAGTTAAAAATTAACCATCACCGAAGCAAAATAAGATGAAATTACGCAATTTTGAATCATCGATATCATCCAACTTAAATCAATTTTGTTTAAGAATGATTAAAACCATTTCGTCATAAAAATCCAATACCCAAACAAAGTATTTTGTTATACTTTCAAGGAATTTAAAGCCAATTCTGGAAAGTCGATTCATTCTTACGTCTAGCCGGCTGACATTGTCTGCGATGGATGGCTTTAAGCAACGGATGGTTCATCCTTACGAGGAGATTGCTGGAAAATCTCACTTATTTCATCCTCATTTGTTTTACGAGGGAGTCGAAAAGAGCCGTCAAAGCTAACGCGGGAATAATAGGTACTCGTATGTCTGCTAGTCTAACAACTCGGAGAAAAATGCAATGCACGGGTTCACCCTATTCATCGTATTTTTTACAAGGATCAAAAAAAATATTTTGTTGATAATGTCTTCTTCATTTAAGTCTTCACACACCTGGCAGAGTGATAGACATCATATCAGGGGTGATGGTAAGCTTTACAATAAAAAAGAAAAGAAAGTAAGAAACATATTCATTGGACGTGATATAAAAGATTGACGTGATTATAAAAGCACACTTAATAATATAAATAAATAAAAACAAAATAAGAAAAAAAACATAGCATGTGCTGTGTGCCTTTCGGCTGCGCCAAAGAGGTTCAGTCAGTCGCCATTCCCATTTGGTCCCATAGTGACAGTTGTTTGTTATCATGAGCACAATAACGTGTTTAAGTATTATAAACTAATTGCCAGTCACCCCATCCTAAAAAAAAATCACCCTATACATATAGCTTTTATTGTACATTGGAGTGGATATTGATATTGTATACCAGAAGATTAAGCGACATTCCTCAATCCACTTTTAAACATGACAGAACTACTTATAAATTTACAATAATGTGAGAGTAAACACGAGTCGCACGGGACCGGTCAATGTGGCGACACTTGGGGGAGGCCTATGTCCAGCAGTGGACGTCTTTCGGCTGAAATGATGATGATGATGAAACACCTGGAAAGAAAGCCATAAAAGGAAGTAATTTTTTTTTGACGTGATCTCAGAAAAAGCAAAATTGAAGTATCGTAACACGTGATACCTACTGGAAAAAACGATGTTATGTAGGTATATGTCACCGTAAAATTCTCAAATACGTTAGATTGTAAAATAACTAGAGAGATTGTAAACTCTAAAATATTGTCAAACGAACATACTGCTTGCAATAAAACGCATTATTTTTCGTGAAATGCATGCGATGGTAGTCAACTCACGCGGTGTGGAGGGAAGGATGCCAATGGTACCACTCTCATGAAAAGATAATGTACCATTCCTGAGAAATACCGATTAATAATATAACCTAACCTTAAAACACTTTATATTCCCCTAAAAAGCGTAGTCGACGGAGCGTATTTCCGAGTGCAGGGTTTAAAGGAACCTAACTAATCTAACGGGGGGGTGCCCCAAGTCCCGATTATGGGGGCAGAGATACTTCCGTCTGTTCAGTTGACAATATTTCGAGATTTTACAATATCGCTAGAGAGATTACAATCTAACGTGTTTGACAATTTTACGGTGACATATATAAATTATGTACAATATACAGCTATAGATTTTATACACAACACTAAATTAGAGCTTGTTGTTGGTACCAATTAGAAGCATCTTTAGATAATCATAAAAATAAAATACGTGTTGAGTTGTAAATATGATAATTGAAAGATTTCAATGATAAAATAATTCTTTGTTGAACAATCTAATTAATACGTCATTGAGGTTATTGAAAGATTACTTACTTATAAATGTAAATGAAAGAATGAGTCAACAACCTGATGCAATATCTTTAGGTTGTTGACTCATTGCATGCCTCCATTTTATTTAAGGCGACTACATGAGCTAAACGCGAGTTTTAAAATGACTGAAAGTATGTGATTCACTGCAATAAACAAACCCAGAAAAATAAATGATATTCTTCAGGATATATTATGTTAGTATGATAGCGTTTTGAAAACATACCTAATACAATTAATTTTACTCCATAGAAAAAAAATCATGAACTTATCTCGAATTAAGCTTTGTCACGTTTATGTGACGCAGACGAAGTTGCGTTGGTCAGCTAGTGCTTAATAATAATTCAATCCGTTCGTTATAAAACGCCATAAAACTATTCAAGTTGGTTTCCACCTTGAAGAGTTTGGTTGGTAATCGCTTAAGTCGATTACAAAGAATCGTCGGTTATTAAAAAAAGCAGTGGTTTTCTACAAAAGTGCAATACCCACACGATCAAAATGTATGGAACAGCAGATTTTACTATATAACTGACAAAAAAAATCTATGTCTCGGGTTCAGAATAATGTATTGAAAACGTGGTAATCGCTAGCCGGGTCCAGACATGTGTAACGCTTAATGTAATTTATCGAGAAATGTAACACGAATTCTGTGCGCGGACGGCACTATGAGCGTTATAAGTAATACTCATAGTGACGTCCACACACAGAGTTCGTGATACATTTCATGATACATTACATTGCGCACTACACACGTTTGGACCCTGCTTTAGAGTCGGTGCCCATCCACTCGGTATACTGCAACGCAAACTCACACATAATCACCATAACAGCCTCATCCTGAATCGGGCTAAGCTAGCAAAAATTGAGATGTAGTCAGGTCATGTGATTCAGATGCAGTAATTATAAGTAAAGAAAACAGGATACTAAGTTCTTCGATGCAAGACGGAACGGGCAGTAACCCACGACGTGGGCCCAGTGAGCCTTTTTGAGTAATAAATAAATCAAACAATCATCTTTGTAACAAAAGAAAGTGATTAAAAATTGTGTGAAGTCCCTGCCTTCTGTGCTAGGTGATAGATCTGTGTTACAAGAGCCAGTGACCTCTCCCAAGAAGAGATATATTACGGAATCTTATATGCAATAAGAATAACGAAAAATAAAACGAATAAATCAGAAAAAAAGCGGTTATAAGCTTATATGCTTATAAAAGTCACAAACTCAATAATGCTGCCTATAACGTTCTATCTGCTGAGACACAAGCCATTTCTCTATGAGAGGGAATAGGCTATAATTTACCACGCGGACCCTGAGTAGTTTAGAAGATGCCACAAGACTTCGATTTTTTTTTGGTTCTGTCACGCCTGATTCCTCACAATGCCTTCGAACCCACGACTTACTGTAAGCTGGGCCACCGCTGCTTGATGTCTCAAGCATAGCATATGTTTTTGTGACTGTGTGTGAAGGTATTATGTCGATTCTTTTATCGCCGGTTCATGGCATTTAGAAACAATAATTGTTACGTAAATATTTTATCAATGATCATTAATTTATTCGCCTCGCATTTTAACGAGGCCATTTGATTTCTGAACTCATATAAATGTTAAATTTTGCCAAGCAATTAAAATCTGATATTGTAATGACAAGTTAAATAACGCGAAACGAAATTGTGAAATAAAATCGCTCTAACTGACTGTTTTTTCAATTATCTCTGAAATCGTTTATCGGTCCTACGCCATTTGGTAGGTTAAATAAAATCGTTGTTACTTTTTATTTGGAATGACTTTTGATGTTATTAGAACAGTTTGAGCGGCAATATGTATATTATAATTGCGAATTTTAATTGTGTTTAATGGAGGTATAGAAAAGTGCCCCCGGTTATAAAAAAAATCAAAACAGCGTATGGCTTGGTAGGTAAATAAATGTAATTACATAATATAGAATAGGATTCAAAAAGGCACTAAGGAACTAAGGATTTCATTTTCACAGTCCCGAATCTATATTGATGGAATTTATATTATTTATACTGATGGACGGAAAGTTAGAGGAAGACTTAAGAACAGATGGAGAAAAAGATACAACGACGTCTGACGGGGAAGCGTAACATAAGACCGCCAGGAAAGTGATGATGACATACATACGTGCGTATATGAACCCTGAAAACATAACACTCCTTTTTTTGGGCAGTCGTGTAAACAAAGCGTCAAATAAGAACCACAATATTATTAATACTTGTCTTATTGATTTATACATCACTGTCTTATTTTTAATCAGCCACGGACTTTATAACTCACCAATATTTTACAGCTTCAACATAATATTATGATCCTTTAAAATAAATATAAATTCATACCGTAGTTTCTCTCAAAGAAATCTTTGACTGCAAAGGCAAAATAACAAGGAAATTCATTACTTTATTTAAAGCAACACTTTTAAATTAACTTAAATAACATTGTAACTGTATAGTGCCTTTTGCAGCCATATGAAGCACATCGAAATTTGTTAATGAAAATAAATGATGAAGTTTTAAATTAAAATAATTATTTGTAATGTAAATTCTATTTGCAACAAGTACGTCGGTAGAGTACTGGTTTCGACATAATACTGTGGTGGTAAGTTTAATGTAATTAAAACAGATGATATTATAATACCAGAATTTTGGATTGGAAATCCGTTAATTATAACCCACTAGCGGACGTCACGCCAGTTTCACCCGCGTAGTTCCGGTTCCCGTGGGAGTACGGACATAAAATGTAGCCTATGTTACTCAGGGTGAATGTAGCTTTCCAATGGTGAAAGAATTTTTTAAATCGGCACAGTAGGTTTTGAGTTTATTCATTACAAACATACACACCCAAAAACATATTTTTTTTCCTCTTTATAATATTAGTGTAGATTTGGAAACAGTGCTGAAAATGGCAGTCGCTCAGTGAAAAACAGTTGCATACTTTTAAGATGAAAGCTAAATAAGGTGCGGTGTGCGTCTCAAGGTTACACCAAATGGGAGTCCAGCTCAGCATGTGTCAGGCATGCACCTGACGCTGATATTCTGCTGGATCCCTGTAGTGACGTACGGACGTCGAGCAGACGAGATAAATTCGTGTTGTGATAAAGTGTTTCATGCGCGGAGTTAAATTACGTAAGTATATCCTCATCTTAAATAAAGTATTTTACCAAAAGTTAACTGTGTTGGAAATGTTCTTGTTCGTTGACGTGTGTTTTAATACTTATTAGGTTATTTCATATATGTAGGTATAGTGCTTAAATGAATAATCTTATTATACTAATATTGTAGTTGTGTAGGTGTGAATAAGAATAAACGATTTGACTTGATTATATTAGATTTACAATAGATAAATATAGGTTAATATCATGAGAAGGTATTATAATTATAATTATCGGCCAGCTAAACAATGCAATCATCAACTGCCCCCTTGTTCACAGGTTTGCGACCACGCGCTACAGATAGACAGATTGTCTCGGGAAGAATAGGTACCACAATCAGTTATATAATGGACGTATTCGAAACAGTGATACCCAGTTTTTTCTAACACATTTGATGTTTTGCCCTAAAAAAAAAGTCGTTTCCCAGCAATAATTTTTGCGTAAAGTTACTTAGTTTGATGTGCTTGGTTCACGGCTTCGTGATGAAGTTGTTTACACCCTATATTTGGGTCCGATTTCAGTCTAAGAGGATGCAGCTGAATACCAGTATTTTTCATGGAGCGACTGCTTATCTGACTTCCACAATCCAGTAAAAACTTGGTAATACGATACTCTTTGTAGAGTGGTTGTGAAACTTTCGGGCCACTGACTGAAGAGATCTGAATAAAAATCTACAAATGGCCATCGGGACCAATGGCTTAATGTACTTTCCGAGGCACGTCGGAAACTCTGCATGTAATTGGTGGTCACCCATCAATGGAGCAAACTAGGCAAGATGAGTTTGATCAGAAGATCGACCCAAGTAGCTGTTATTGTTTTGCTACAGCGCAACAAAATGCAAAATTATGAACGTAAATTATTCTACACTGAGCGCTACTGAAGTTCAGAAATTCCGAAAGTGTTTTATTTATAATTTGTTCGTTTAGCATAGGACTATCAGTATACACTTTCCCAAATTTAAAAGCAACTTTCGAGAAAATTAACGATTGAAACATGGAGATAGGATCTTTTCCAGAAAAATATGAGTTCCAGAATTATATGTTCGTAAAGACATGACATTTTTAATCAAAACAGCAGGAGAAAAACACTTTAATCAAATCAAATCATTTATTCTTTGCAAACATGGGTACATAGATGTTCTGTTTTATAAAAGTTCTCCACATTTTGCCGTCATTTGGGCATGCAAATATTTATTGGTTAACAATATAAAATTATAAATTCAAGATAAGTGGCATGTCAATGGAAAAATGAATGTAACATACAATAAAAAATGTCAAGAATGGCCAGTCATTAAAAAAATAAAAAATAATAATAATTAATACAAATGTCAACCTGTTCAAAGTAATGAAAAAAATATATATATATATGAAATTAAATTAAATCAAAACACTTAAAATCTATAAATATAAATTAAATCAAAACAAAACAATTAAAATCAATAAATACAAATTCAATCACAACTATTAAAATCAATAAATACCAATACAGAAATCACGAAATAACAATTTACTAATTTACATTATTCAATTGCAATAGAAAAGTTCTTTTCATTTAGAAAATCTACAACATTATAATACCCTTTATTAACTAAAAAAATTCTCAGGGTTTTTTTGAACAGTGTCAAGGGCAGTTCTCTCCAACTTTTAGGTAAGTTATTAAATATGGTAGGAGCCATACAAAAAACACTTTTGCGCATGAGGCTTGTTCTCGCAGTATGGGAGCATACCCTGCTGTTGTCGCGCCTATTACGTGGGACTACTTCATCTTGTCGTTTAAATCTGTCAGGATTTGTTTTGACAAAAACAGCTACTTCTAAAATGTACAAACATGGCAAAGTAAGAATTTTATATTTTTTAAAGTAAGGCACGCAACTATCAGTAGGTTTGATTTTAAATATTGACCGAACGCATCTCTTTTGAGCCTTGAACACCGTGTCCTTTTCTGTTGAGTTGCCCCAGAAAATGACACCATAGCGTAGATGAGCTTCTACTAAGCCATAGTAGGCTGTAAGTAATGCCTCCACGCTTATTATAAACGACAAAGTGTGCAGGGCATAGGCTGATTTACTCACTTTCTTGCACAAGATTTCAATATGTGTTTTCCAATTCAGTTTTTTGTCAATGTGGAGCCCTAAAAATTTTGTTGTTTCTACCTCTTCTATAGGCTGATCATCGTAATATATATTTAAATTACTCTTACTGTTGATCCGTTGACTAAAATGAATTAATTTAGTTTTAGTCAGGTTAATTTTTAAATTATTGTCATCTAGCCACTTTACCATTAGATTTATAGACTCATTTATGTCACTTTCATAAGTATCAACACTTTTACACGGTATCGTTATGGTGCTATCATCGGCAAATAGCGTCAGAGGTTGCGGGATGCCTTTCGGTAGATCATTAATATATAATAGAAATAAAGGAGGCCCTAGAACACTCCCCTGTGGCACACCAAAAGTAACTATACGTTCTGAGGATTGAAATACAATTTCATGTTTTCTTTTCATATTAATTTGGTTTATATTTGTTATTTGAGTTCTGTTAAGTAAATAAGATTTAATTAGATTATTGACATTTCCTCTAATACCATATGCCTCAAGTTTATGTAACAGTGTACCATAATGCACATAGTCAAAGGCTTGCGTCATGTCACAAAATACGCCACAGACCGGATTCCTCTTATCCACGTTAAATGTTACATTATATAAAAAATCATAGATGGCCATATTAATTGTTTTACGTATTCTAAATCCTTTCTGTTCCTCGCATATAATATTATGTCTCTCTATAAATGAATTTAGTTCCTTGTAAATAAATTTCTCAAATATCTTAGATATTATAGGAATTAGTGATAATGGCCGATAGTTCTCCATTAAATCCCTATCTCCTTTTTTAAATAGTGGTTTGACGATCGAAACTTTTAGAGCATCAGGGTAAACGCCTGCACTAATGCTGAGATTGATGACATGACTCAAGTGACCGCAGATTTCATCCGCAACCTGTTTTAGTATATACGTAGCAATCCCGTCATATCCTACACTGCTCGTATTATTTAAGGACATTATTATCTTTTTAATGTCGTCTGGTGTGCTAGGGGCCATAAACATAGTTTTGTTATTGAATTCTAATGTACACGGGCCAGGTCTGCTGTCGACATCCAGTTTTGGCTGTATTTTATCAATAAAAAAATCATTAAATGCTTCTGCAATAGCCTTGTGATGAGATATGACGCAGCCACCCTTTTTAATTTTATTTATGTTAGATTTAGGTACATTAAACTTAGCACGATTGATAATTTGCCACGCAGTTTTCGATTTGTTTTTAGATGTTTTTATATTGTAGTTGTTTTTTGCTTTTTGTGTCAAGTGGATAATTTTTTTGTACTTTTTAGAATAATTATGTAATATCGTTTTATTAATACTGTTGCGATTAAGTCGAAACTGCCATAGGAGTTTCCTTTTCTTTTTACTGCATAGTTTAATCCCTTTTGACAACCACTTAGTTCTTCTTATTGTATTTATTTTAACCTTTTTTAATGGAAAACACAGATCGTATAATAGCTTGAAAATCTCAATGAAATGATTATAAGCAACATTTGGGTCATCCGTGTTATATAGTTCTGAAAATGTAAGATTCATTAGATGGTTTTTAAATTTTACTATATTTTCCGTACTGTAGTCTCTTCTAGTTGCGTACCAATACTTAATACAACAAATTTTTTGTACTGGACACTGAAGCAGCTGTGCTGTATGATCGGATAATGCCCACTCTAGTACTTCAGTCTTACATGCGTTAAAGTTATGTGCAAAGTTGTCAATGCACGATGAACTGGCCATGCGAGTTGGTTGTTTCAAAGCAAGTTTCAGATTGTAACTCATTAAAAGACATTCAAAGTCATTAGTTGCACTATTTTGCTTGAGTACATCAATGTTGAAATCTCCGCAGATGACAAATTTCTTACAGCATTTACGTAAAATTTCCTGCAAGAGCAGTTCAAGTTTGTCGAAGCAGTAATTTAAATTATTTGAGTTCGGAACTCTATATATACACACAATTATTATCTTATAACTAGTCAGTTCCACGCCACAGCACTCAAATACGCCTGGAGTTGATAACTTAGCTACTTTTGGCAATTCTTTCCATTGTAGACCATTTTTAACAAGGATACATGCACCACCTCTTTTTTGTTCTATTCTACAATAATGCGCAGCCAAATTATAGTTAGGTAGAAATATTAAATTTTGATACCCTTCCATGATAAAATGCTCCGTAATACATAAGACATCAACATTTGTCTTTTTATTCGATAGCTCGTCTAGACATACCAACAGATCATCTGCTTTATTTATCAAACCTGCTATATTTTGATGCAATATGTTAATGTATCTATTAGAGAAAAAACAGTTCATTTTCATCCGAAACATTGCTTGGTACAGTGTGAGACAAATCTGTCACTTTGTCAGAAAAATTACACGTATTTAAGTCATTATACAGAGTCAATTCGTTAATCATTAAACTTAAATTATGCAATATATTGGCCAAACCGCGATTATTTACAGAGCTACTACTCTTATTAAACATACTAAAATCATAATCAAGATAATAATTAGAGTCAAACAAGTATGCATAATTATATGAACAGGCATCCAAATACATTAAACTGTTAAAGGTTTCAATTCTCGAATTTATCATTATAGAGTAGTCATTTAGTTTGAACGTAGGGGAACATAATATGATATTTGTGTGCTGCAATTTTGACAGAGTTTCACGAATACTGATAGTTAGTTCGACATAGTTATTTGTCCGACGAAAGTCTTCTTCCCCGACAAATATTAAGCAGTAGTCATTCATATTGTAGTCCTTTAATTTGAGATACAAGTCAGAGATAAGGTACTTAACACCACAGTTAGGTGTCAGGTAGTGACAAATTCTATAGTTAGGGAATATATCTTCTGCAATTTCCAACATTTTATTATTTTTATTACTACTTAAAATACATAATTTACTCCTTCTAGTTTCGTTAGGTTTACTGTTATAGTTTAATTGTGTAAGTTGTACTTCAGTTTTTCTTTCATTATTGCCAGCACTAGGGACAACGCCATCTGTGATCGACTTATCCAACTGTTGATGAATTTGAAAACTGGTTGGCGATGTAAATCCTTCACATTCGCTAAGATTTTCTTTGGTTTTTGTAACACACTGGTTGATTTTTGCAGACTTTTTCTTACTTTTTGGTGTTTGTAGCTTTAACTTAGCCGGGGAGCATGCCACTGTTTTATAAAGTGCATTCTGCTTCTGAAGCTCCTGGTTGAGGTGGTTGAGGTTTGTATTTGCTAGAGTTAAGGATTCTATTTCGTTATGAGCACTATTGAGTTCCAGAGTTAATTGTTCTAATTGCTGTTTTAATTTGGTAATTTGGTCATCTTCGTCATCAGAAATATCCGGTAAGCTGGTTGCGGTGCCATCTATCGGTGAGTTCGTTAATGAAGTGTCCTCAGCTGTCTCATTAGTATTTGTTTCAGACTTTGAACGGTTACGTCTAAACGTGATGTTATCTAAGAAATTCATTCTACAGTGATGTTGAAGTGTGAAAAAGGACTTATAGACCTCGACTTGTAGTTGTAAGGTCGCCTGATTAATCGCTTGTCTGCTTGCCGCTAGATGCTGTTAGCACAAATCAAGAAAGCAATGTCGATAAAGCAGAGTATATTGGTATCACCTTAGAATAATAACTAACCAATCAATCGATCAGAGTTCATCAGCGTCACTTTTTACGCTACTCGCCACTAGATGGCGTTGTTTATAATTTCATGCAATGATTTTAATTTTTCCCATCTGCAACCCCAGAATGAATGTCATTTAATTTGCCTTTCCACCGCTAGATGGTGTTGTTTACAGTTTTAGTTATATTTTGTTTATTTTTCACATCTGCAACCCCAGTATTAATGTCAATAAAATTTAATTTAATTGATCTATTCGCCACTGGAGGCGTTAGTAAGGGTCCAGAGGTCACTTTTCAAATAACATATTTCCTTGCAACGGTTTCACAATCATTTATCATTGCTTAATTTCACTGTTTGGTCCACTTTTATCACACTGAGTTTTTGATTTTAGTTTTGAATAAAGTTTCCATACATTTCATTGCTAAGATAAGTCACTTATTGTTCAATTTCACCATTTCGAGGAGAGAGGCACTGCTTTTACTTAACACTAATTTATATGAGTTATTACTTAGTTTTAAAAGCCACTAACACTGTCACTTATGTAGTCCTATAGTTGCAAGTTAGTTTAGCATAATATTCACCATAAAAACTTCTGGTTCTTTATTTATTTATTTTAAATTACGCAGGCGATGTCTACTGTGCTAGTGTTGCCATACATATTTAAAAGTGGTTAAGTGTTTATATATTATTATTCGTGATTGTACAACATTTAAACGGAACCTCCACGAAGCCGTCAACCAAACATTTTTTGTCTAGGTTTTAGAACTTACTTGAACTCATATTATGTCACATAAAAAATAACCAGTGACGATAAAAATAAATCAAGTTGACAAAAACTATGTCCCACACAGCTAATCCCAAAAATAACCTACCCAATACGCCTATAATTTTCAATACTTCGCCCAAACCATTTTACTGCCGCATTACCAAATCTTCTGATAGCATAACCTTAGGTTTTTTGCGTCAATAAACGCAGAAATAGTTGGAAACTATATGATTTACGATCGTCGTAAAGAAATGTTGGGACGTGCCAACCGGGGATGGTTACGGGTGTTATAGATACGTGTAGACGATACGCGGATCGGGGGATTCGATTCCGGTTGTGCACTTTATGATCGGTTAAAAAAATAAAGTATTGAATCTTAAAGTTACATAAAGTTGTGTGGATTAAGGTCAAGCATATTACAGTGAATCATAATAATATCGTATTTTTTTTTACTCTCATTTAATATTAATTTCCGCTTGATACCTCTACGTGTTCCTGAGAAAAAGTGTCCTGACAGACGGAGAGACGGGCAGCGAAGTGATCCTACAGGTTTCAGTTTTTGCCGACTGAGGTACAAAATCCTAAAAAATTACGTGCACTTCGGTAAACTTATCTGTGCAGGCGGAAAAACTCAGAACTAAAAAAAAAAACGTACCAAGTTTGACATATCGATGCATTATTTCTTGATAAGCAGCGCCACCTTGAACTGCACACTTAAAGTGGTCGTACTGTTATTGCTAAGTTTGACACTTATACCGTTAGCGTTAGTCGGCACTTCACACACTTCAAGCACAAAGAACAGAGAGGTGGAATTAAAGCAAAAAGCATTTTTGAAGTGAAAACTTCTTAAGGCGCGTTGAGTATTTTTGAGTGAACAAAAATCATGGAACTAGAGTCACAGTCACGAATGCTTTTTGTAGCACTCGTAGCCGATCCGCTACGGCGTAGCACCACATAAGTATGCGCAGTGCACAACCCGTAGCAGTGCTACGACTGGGTGGCTGGCAGAGGGAAAATAGAAATTGAACACATAAATTTAAAAAAAAATTGTACTTACAGCTCGACAATACAATTCACAAGTTTTCACTTCTATAGCGTCAGTCCCCAAAGACCATGTTTTATTTTTAACCAGTCAGCCTTTGGGTGATGAAGAGACAAACAGTTAGGGTTGTAAATCTGGAAATAATGCTCTAGAAATCATACATATCGCGTTGTCCCGTTTCTCATATAACAAACGCCTTTGATTGTAACAAAGCTTCAACAAAATTAGTCTTGATTCCAAACCTTATTTAAGACGATTTCTATCAAAAGAGACTTGATTTTCAAGCAAGTTGTTATACCATTGACTTTAGATCACTGTCATAAATCATTATGATCTTTAACCCGTAAACGAAAGGTTTATTTTCGACTGCTGCTGGCAGGAGTAAAATAACATTGTTAAAGTATTGTAAGCAACCGCCAAGGCACGAACTCGCGGTCATGCAACTTCAAAATTTCAATAGTTTTTATTCAAAACATAAGTGATTATTCAAGTTGATTGTGTAGGTACAGCTCTTCAACAATACTTGATAGTGATATTTAATGTCATATTAATGAGGTTGCTTTTAAGTTGCACTGCCACATCGGTCAAAACCATAGTGATCTTAACTACTCTTGCAATAAGGTTGATTTTTGGTAGGTAAAATGTAAAAGGACTAAAAGTAGTTAGTAAAACTATAAAATGAACAAATAATGAAACAAAAAGGTCTTGACTTTGATGTATTTTCAAACAAGATTTGATTTACAGGCAGGGTTTGACGTAATAAACTAGTAAAAGTGGATTGTATTTTAGAGCTAGCAATTCTATTTGAGATTTTGGGTCTAAAATAATAAATGAATGGTTGAGACTGTGATAGACGATTTCATAGTTGGGTTTCTTCATAAACGTGGATTTCAATTTCAAAATAATTGTATTAATATAAAAACTTCTAGAGATCGCCTAGGTGAACACGTGCACGTTTTTTTCATGATCACTCGAACGAGTCAACCGAAAGGAACATGTGGTTTACTGGTAGAACGTCTTCGTCAAACAAGACGTGTAAAAAGTGTGTTAAAAAAGTTTTGAAATTGAAATTTATTAAAATAATTCAGGAAATTGTTTAATTTGTTTTTCCGAATACCTTATACATGATGCTCGGCTTCCTGTACTAAATCAAAAATGATTTTCATAATGTAGTCCATGACTTTTCAATAAGTTTTATACCATTTTAAATAGCTGATAAGACAAGAATTTTTTCTAGCATTTTGTACATGTATCTGGCGTAGTATATTTTTTTTTCAACACAAATTTTTATAATGAAGGAATGGCAAAAATAACAAAAAAAAATGGTTTCATTAGTGATTTTTGCTAAAAGTTTAGGATTTTTTTAACGTTTAATTATTTAAAAAAAGTCTGCTTAAAGTTATTATCATAGCTGATGACGCCATCAGCTATGATGATAAATAAATTAAATTTCAGTAAAATTTTGCCGTAAATCGTTTTAAAATTGGCTTTAAATGATTTAATCTGGGATTTTTCATAAAAAACTAAAAATCGACCTAACTCAAAAGCCATTGAATTTCGGCAGAACATTTGGTGGCTTAATTTCTTGCATTATAACCCTACTATAACGCCGTGCAAGGTATACGTCGAATGACCAGTAACCCGGGCCCTGTGTGTTACCAGTAGTCCCTGTTATAGGGTGGAAAATTTTATTTTTACGATTTTAATTTTTCGTTTTTGACAAATATGTTCACAAATAGATTCTCGTTTATAGTAAGTAAGATTTATTAGATTACATCTACCCCTATCTTTATTAGAACCACAGACTCAATTCCCAAATCAGTACCCAATGTATATCCACCGACCCAACAAACAAAGTTATACATAAATACTACCACAAAGCCACCTTTAATCACAACGGCTATAAAGCATAGTTTATCTTCCTTAACGTTACCTGGTTTACGTCGTAAATCCTGGTTACCATCACATGTGACAACGTTATGAAACTATCGCGTTATTTCCAGTTACGTTATAACGTTTTCATGAGTTTAGATGGGTGGTTATTTTTTCACTATCTTGATAGGAAGTGACAGTTTATGGTTAAGTGAAATTGACCGTTTGAAAGCTAGACTATTACGATCTATGGAAGCTTAGTGGCTGACATTTATATAGTAACATCCATAAAATAGAACACTACCTACTCCTGTTTTTTTTTTTTTTAAGGTGAACGCACACTTGTCTTATCAGAGCCGCAGGAAGCGAGAGTGCCGCAAAAATCGCATTTGAAAATAAATTGTCTGAAATCATAAAAAACCTCGTCCACTTATCCCTGCAAATTTGACGAATAGGTTACGTTATACGGATAAGAATTGCCAAACTTAAGTGGCAGTGGGCAGGGCATATTGCTCGCAGAACGGATGGCCGATTGGGCCGTAAGTTCTGAAGTGGCGACCGTGAACCGGAAGACGTTGCGTTGGAAGGCCTCCCAATAAGTGGACCGATGACCTGGTAAAGGCTGCTGGAATCCGCTGGATGCGAATCCCACGGAACCAGTCAATGTGGCGACACTTGTAGGAGGCATTTATCCAGGAGTGGACGTCTTCCGGCTGAAATGATGCTGAAGACACGGATGAGCAAATGGTTCTTCCGGCGCGGTTGGTTCTTTCGGCGCAGATAAGCGTGCGTTCATCATATCAACATTTAAGCCGAAAGTCCGCTGCTGGGCATTGACCTCCCCTTAGGCTTCCCTCAACAAGAGTTAGCCAGATGCCAACCCTTTAGGACACATTTCATCAGTTATGTTTAAGCAAGAGTAGTTGGAGCCAAGCCAAATGTATCATCAACATTACTACGTTCTACTGGAGATCCCGAGGACCAATATATTTTTTTGACTTTTGTTTCCACCATCGTTATCGCTTAAGGGGAAGGCGTCAGGATATCTCCTTAAGCAATGTCTGACACTTTGTCTATTAGAACTACTATTGGCATTCTTAAAACATGGCATAAGCTGTCAGTGGTGTGCAATGTTTCGAATGCCTCGGTGATGCAGCACGAACGCCATGTTCGCTGCGGGCTGCGCGCCCATTGCTGGCAGACGCTGCTTAGAAGCCGATACGTCCCTTGCGGCGCCGGTAAGAGAATGGTACCACAGTCCCCCCCACATACAAGGTGGCAACGCCGATTACCTAATTCGCTGTAAAAAAAAAAACATTTGTTTCCATTCTCAACTGTCCCTGACTTTCGTCAAGGTCTGCTGGGCAGCCATGATAAACCCCCACAAAAAAGTGCCCCGATCACTTAGGTACCTAAATTACCCAGTCGTACCTAGTTTTATTACTTACGTAAGTTAACATAGATACCTACATAACCACCTAACATAATGTCTCAAGCTCGAGATGAACATTATAATGTTTAACTGCCTACATCCATCGCTATTACTCTGTAACAATAAACTGAACCCTAGATACTACTCTTCAGGATTACGACGCACCTTATGTACAGTGTGGATTTTTGAAGTGAAAACTTCATTAGGCGCGTTGAGCCCTTTTTGAGTTAACAAAAATCATGGAACTCGCGAGACCGTCAACTAACGCTTCGTAGTACTCGTAGACGATCCGCTACGGCGTAGCACCACTTCGGCGTGGGCAGGGCACAACCCGTAGCCGAATCCCCGAATCTAGAAGACATTTGGAAACTATATGTTTTATTTTCCGTATAAGTAATTTTGATACCTAGGTACTGATTATTATATTAAAATTTTTTAGTTATACATAATAATGAGTAAAATTTACTATTTTTTTATTGCTGTTCGACTATGTTGCGTGTAAAGATAATTTCACTGTATCAGAAGAAAAATGAAGTCAACTCCAAATACATTTGTTTGGCCTAAGTTACTAATTTTTTTGGGTTTTAGTTTGACCAAAATCATGAAAAAGGAGTTACAATTTCCCAAAAAAGTATCCTAGTATCTCTAGATTTCCCCATTTCGGCCCAGTTAAAATAATCACACTGTAGATGTATAGCGGCGCACGTAAAATCTTAGGACATGAATATACGGGCGAATACTAAGCCTAGCTCAAGGTCATACAAGGATTTAGTCCTAGTTTAGTATGCAATGTAGACTTAGGCTTATATTATGTGTTGTGAATAAAGATTCATTTCAATATGAGAGCGTAAAATTTGAAGATTAAAAGGGGTGGTGCAGGATTTAGTTAAGGTTTAGTGAAATATTGAGATTTGTTCCGCGGTTGATGGTAACATTTATGGCTATAACATGGAAACTGTAACATAACTGGCAAAATGTACTGTATATCTACATTCGTCTAACTTTTAAAACGCCGTTTTGTGGTGGCGGCCATCTTGGACTGATCTCAAACATAGCTAAGAACACTCCCGACTAATTCACCTTTCAAACAAAAAAACAAAATAAAATTCGGTTCTACGGAGCTACGATGCCACAGACAGACACACACACAGGCACATCAAACTTATAACACACCGTCGTTTTTTCCGTGGGAGGTTACCAACATAAATTATAATGAAAACTCATTTTTAACACAAGACTACATTTCAGAGCTACATCGTCACTTCAGTACAAATGGGACCAAACTTACGAACAAGATAAAAGTCCGGAAAACTCGGGAACACCGACACCCACGTGTGTACCTTACAGTCCATTCACTGTAAACCTCTGTCAGCTGCAATCGAACAACAACCTTAAAGCAACAAGAATATAGATTACTGTCATCTTGACAAAGCTGTCAGTGGAAACAACCTAACATCAACTTTAATTATACCACAGTACGAATTATTGTGATCTTTACAGTGTCAATCTTATGACAGGGGTTGGTTTTATAGGTTAGCTTTGTTTAGGTCTGTGGATGGGTGACCTGCATTCATAACATATCTAGTTGCCTTCGTGCCTCGGACAGCACGTTAAGCTGTTGGGTCTCGGCTCTCATTTGTAGATCTTTGACAGTCGTTGCAGGTAGTCAGTTGGCTCGAAAATCTGACAACCAGTCTTTCCATGGGGTATCGCATTACTATCTCTGTCTTGTGGCGGTTAGATAGGCAGTTGCTCCATGTAAACAACTGCATCATATGAGACTGGAAGTCGACCCCAACGTTATGTTGATGATGGTGCTAACCAGCCGATTTCGGCACAACGAATGCATTCGATAGCTTTCTTTCTTTTGACTCCTAAATAGTTAAGAAAAGGGTAGACGGATCATGATGTCAATTGAGTAAAATAACATTGGAAGGACTGTACTTTATAACCTTGAGTGAATATTTAGATTAGGGCACGCTCGTACTGAAAACGTTGGGGATAAAGTTAGGGGTCTGTTTGAGATGGGTACACTCTTAATATTGCGTAGCCTGATAATTGTTGTGACTTCATTGAATATCGGGTTTTGATAAACATGCGACTCCACTCAAAATATGTTACGGAACTAGTGCTAAAATGTAAATTGTAATCGCAAGATAACGTTTCAATGCTGGTCAACTTTCAGTCTTTAGAAACTGAGAAACTGTCAGATGTGTCATATACAATCAAGCAAGTAACGAAAAAAAAGGTCAAGTAATTTTATAATCTTTTGCAAATCGTTACTAGACAATAACCGCCACTCAAGTCGATTGTTAGGTTAAAAAAAAAGGTTAAGCCATGCTTGCCTAGGTTGGTCTGTTGATGGGTGACCACACCAACATACCGAGTTTCCTCCGTGCCTCGGAAAGCACGCTAAGCTGTTAGTCACGGCTGTCATTTGATCTTTGACAGTCATTACAGTTAGTAATTGGCCCAAAAAGTCTGACAACCAGTCTTACCAAGTGGTATCGTATTACCCAGTAGTACTAACTGGGTTGTAGAGATCAGATAAGCAGTCGCTCCATGTAAAATAATGATATTCAGCTGCATCCGGTTAGGCCGGAAGCCGACCGAAAAGGATACGCAGATGATGAAACCGTTTCTAACAGCACGTGACATAATACTCAACCAACTTATCTGTGCAGGCGGGAAAACACAGAACTAAAGTAGACCACCTAGTTTGACATACCGGTAACAATTTTCATCTCAAGCAAAACCATCTTGAACGGCACTCTTAAAGTGTCACCACATGTCATGTGCCATGTGCCATTTCGAAATGTCATATTAATCATGGCTCCCAGCTGCAAACACAAAATTAGTCAACTTTTCACCTAGCTGCTACACAAGAAGATATTCATTGTTAAATGAATACTCCTAGAACTGAATCTGATTCAACAGACGGGAATGTATTTTAGATAAGAATACGCACGCACTGAATGAGTTGAGTCTGTTGTAGATAAACTTCAGGGGCTGTCAGTGGTTTGAGTTGGGTAAGTTATGCCCCTCCTGTGTGATAAAAACGTAGTTTTTTAAGAGTTTCTGGTTTTCTTATTAAATTGTTTATATCATCATTAATTTAGATGAAAGTCAGACCTTTTTGACGTTAAAAACAAACAGAGAAGCCCAATACAGCCTTTCAGCCTGTTTTGTTTTACCTAATTAATTTTAAAGAAGAAATAAGTTGTTCTTTCTTTACAGTAACTTGATTGTATAGTAACTAATTAAATTAGTGCTTATGTCATCATAGTAGGTAGTCAAAAAATGGCTTGTATTCGTCTTCATACGGATACATGCGTTATCTAGGTTTATCTATACGAGTATCTGTGAATAGCACCCAGTTTCTACAAGAAACAACATAATAAGGTAAATGACACCTTAAGACAATAATTACAAGACACCAATCTCTAAAAAAAACGATTTTTTGGGCCTGAAAACCTGTTTTATTTTCTTGACAAATTAGATTTTTAGTTGCTTTGAAATCAATAAATAGTTGAGTCATCGAGTTGACCAAGCAGGGACGTCACAGCGAGATATTGCCATACAAAATCTATGAAAGAACTGCGTTTTGACGGCTCTTAAAAAGTATTTCAATTGATTGGTGTGTCATCTGTCTATTATTTTCCAAATTATAAGTCCCTCAAAATCTGTTACCCAGTATCTCGGTTGTGGAGGTAAAATATGCAGTCGCTCCATTTCAAAATACAAGATATGGATTTGGTTAAAGCCTACCCCGAATAAATATAACTAGGAAAAGACAAGATTAACACAGTATTATACGTAGGTAAATTTGTTATCCACGAAGTGAAATAAATACACAGAGTGAAAATCAAGCATGTTGGAAGTTGACGTGTAGTGGTAACGTATTTAGATTAGGACACGCACGGGATAAGTTTAGGGTCTGACTGTTTGAGATGGGTGTAGCACTTCCAAAATTAAGCCTAACCAGATAAAACAGGGTGTAATAATTGAAGTGACTTCAAATTGGATTTCGCTGTATCACCTTATACGGAGTAAGATTTATATTCCCTTTGTCTGTGATGCGTAACCGAATTGGTCTGACGCCATTAGTTAACTATATAATTATAGAAGAAAAATAATCTTCAACTGCTTTTTTAGTTTAGTGGTAACAATTGGTAATTGGTGCTACTTGAGCATGAAGTGTTGGGTACGTGTCCCAACGCAGGCAAAGTGCCTTCAGAATGTCTCAGTAGCAGAGGAGTTTGACCGGGAAGTGCCCAGA
Organism: Xestia ashworthii; assembly: GCA_950022955.1. NCBI lineage: Eukaryota > Metazoa > Arthropoda > Insecta > Lepidoptera > Noctuidae > Xestia > Xestia ashworthii. Next base: position 19,137,087 of record OX465565.1, on the reverse strand, counting down.
AATACCTAATTCTTGGCGTCCTACCCTTTACTTGACCAAAGATCAAACTGGGGCCAAAGCCTCTCCATTCTCCGTTCAGCATTCCAATAACTAGATCTCACTGCTAAATCAAATTGCAGACCATTTTGAGTTACCACTTCGAACTAATATTCTCACTATTCTGGCGGCGGTGGCGATACGTAACGTATTTAGATAAGGGTGTCGACTAACTGAGCAATGAACAGCTGTGTGGCGATAAAGTTAAGGGACAGGATGTTTGAGTTCGGAACACATCCGACCATGCCGCGTCGTCAGATGTTTAGGTGTTGTCGTGTTAGGGAATAATCGGAGCCATTTTGGGACTTATACTGTTACGGGAATGTAGCCTTTGCTTCAGGAATATTTTTGGGACAGCACTCCACAGCTTTTTTTGTTCTATATGTAGAAAATTCACCCAATCAGTCTGCGGAGGGCAAAAAAGCTGGGCATATGGATGACGTGGGTTCTCTATCGTGTCACCTAACTTTTTAATCCATAATCTAAAATGACATTTTTTTTTGTCCTAATCATCATTTGTCCGAATGATAATTTACCCAAACTTTATATCACATAATATCATAATATGCCATAAAGTTGAAATCCCTAAATACAATATGCCCTAAATCCGTTAGTCATAAGTATTACAATCAATAATATACAAAAGACATAAAACCGTTTTCAATAAAAGTCATAAGTTGTAAGTCTTAGAACTAATTTGTATTACAAAGTTTTTGCTATGAACTTCTGTCAGGCGGTACATAGATAAGAGCACGCAATATTTTTTCTTCTACCTCTCTCTCTCTCTCCTCTTTTAGGCTTATTTATTGTACGGGGCCAATTTATGTGCCCTACGCAAGAGGGATGGCGGCATTCGTCCCATTGCCGTGGGTACCACTTACCGTCGTATGGCAGCCAAAATTTGTTGTAAATTTTATGGTGAGGCTGTTTCGGAAAAATTTCAGCCCCTGCAGCTAGGTTTTGGTTCCAAAGGGGGCTGTGAGGCTGCCGTACACGCTTTGTCGACCTACCTAAATTCTGGAAAAAGTGAGGTCATCCTGAAGGTTGATATTAAGAATGCCTTCAATTCTGTTAATAGAGACACCTTGTTGACGGAAATTAAAAAAGAATTACCTCAAATTTATAGTTTTCTTTGGCAGTGTTACAGACACCCATCTAAATTACTTTATCGGGACAACCTTCTGGAATCTGCTGTTGGCTGTCAACAAGGTGACCCCCTCGGGCCAGTGATATTTAGTTTAGCTATTCACCCTATTATTCAACAGCTAAATTCGAAATTTAACGTTTGGTATCTGGATGATGGAACCTTGGGTGACGATGTGGATACAGTTTTAAATGATTTAATCTTCTTAAAAAATAAATTTCACTCCATTGGCCTTGACTTAAACCTAGCAAAATGCGAACTATATTTAACGGACTCTACCAACAGACTATTGACAATTCCTAAATTTAATGCAATAGCCCCTAACATCAAAATTATTGAAAAAGAATCTCTTCGCCTCCTTGGGTCTCCAATCTTCGAAATTTCCTTTCCCGATTTCATCGAGGAAAAAATTCAAAATTTCAGTGATTTTTCGGAAAGGTTGCTCCAAATTAACATGCATTCGGCGATCACCATAATCCGTTATTGCTGTTTCGGCCCTAAATTAATTTATTTCCTACGTGCTTCACCTTTATGGAAGCACACTCATCTTTTGGACAAAATGGATACAATTATCAGAAACACTTTATCATCCATTTTAAATGTGGCCTTGGACGACCGAGCTTGGACACAAGCTACTCTTCCCATTCGTATGGGAGGGCTCGGCGTCCGCAAAATTTCTAGTATTAGTTTACCGGCTTATATATCCTCGGTCCTCGGCACTGAGAAATTAATCAGGAAAATCCTGGCTTCCACACTGATTGATTTTGATGTGCCGTGCTTCTCCGAGGCTATCAACGCCTGGAAAATCGCTTGCCCGAATTCTGAGGAACCCGACTATCCATTTTCCCAGAGACGGTGGGACGAGCCGCTCTGCAGAGTAGCTCAGATCAATCTACTGAACACGTCTGCTACTTCTGCTGAGCGTGCGCGCCTGCTGGCTGTTGGTGAGTGGGAGTCGGGTCTTTGGCTTCACGCTCTACCGTCGTCGAACACAGGCACGTTGCTCGATGACACCACTTTCCGCCTCGCTGTTGCTCTACGCCTAGGCGCCCCTTGTTGTTCTCCTCATCGCTGTCATTGTGGTGAAGTTGTCAACAGCCTCGGACACCACGGCCTGTCATGCAGCCGAAGTGCGGGCCGTTTTGCACGGCACGCGAACTTGAATGACATCATCCGTCGATCTCTTGTCACCGTCGGCGTTCCAGCTTTATTAGAACCCAATGGTTTGGCACGCGACGATGGCAAGAGACCAGACGGCATGTCTTTGTTTCCATGGAAGATGGGTAGGCCTCTAGTGTGGGACGCAACTTGTGTCGATACTCTTGCGCCTTCCCATCTTCCTAGCTCATCGTGCTGTGCAGGGGCTGCCGCTGCGGCTGCTGAGAACCTCAAGCGGCGTAAATATAGTAACCTTATTGGTAACTATATTTTCGAGCCGTTTGGGGTTGAAACTCTTGGCCCGTGGGGTCCGAGTGCTCACAGCCTTTTTAAAGAAATTTCTAAACGCTTAATTGACACTTCCCGTGACCCTAGGGCTGGCTTTTACCTTGGCCAAAGGCTTAGCGTTGCCATACAGCGCGGTAACGCCGCCAGTCTCCTGGGGACTTTACCAGTTGACAGCGTTGAGGAGGAGTTTTTTGACGCCATTTTTTAAGTTTATAGTTTAAGTTAGTTTAGTTTATTTTAATTTATAATTATATGTGTTTTAAGTTTTTAAAATAAATGATGACTACTTTATTCTATTACAACAAGCTTCTGCACAATTTTGATTAATTCTCTTGTGCTCCAAATGTTTGATCGTATGTAGGCGTTGACCTGCAATGCAAGCAAGCATGCAACAAGCATGCGGCACGCATTCAGCAAGCATGCGGCAAGAAAACAGCAAGCATGCAGCAAGCAAGCATGCAACAAGCAAGCATGCAGCAAGCAAGCATGCAAACAAGCGTACACCATGCAAGCAAGCATACAATATGCAAGCAAGCATGCAGCATGCAAACGAGCAAGCATCATGCAGCAGGCATGGTTTCTGTCACGGCTCCGGCGCTGCGGGGCTCCAGCGGCCTCACGCGAGCTTATCGTCGCAGATGGGTTTAACGCTCACCACCTGCTCCTCAACTCGCGGCCCGCCTCGACCCTCCGCGCCTACACGATTTTAAATTACACTCTTGAGGTAGGACAGACAAGACTGCGTGGAGTCGGATTTACAGCGATTCGTTTCTGTCACTAAAACCTAACTTTTAGAGATTTGCGACTAACAATTTATAAATGACCATTCGGAATCATACACATTATGTGATACAATACTTAGGACATACGACTTTATGTCATGTAAAATTAGGAGATTCAATTATTATAGTATTCGATATTATGACAAAATAGTATTAGAAGTAAAGTTAGTGATGTAAAACAAAATTTCGGTATTTTGAACATTATGATAACTGAAGTTTATAGCAAACGTGTTATGGATAATGATTTTCGGACAAAAAAAATTAGGACAAGCAAGGGAGTACCAGATGGCGTGCCCCGCCTTATCCCATTTTAGCCTAGCAGCCTTGTTGCTAACGTCCACTATGCCCGTTTTGAAACGCAGCGTGCTGATTTGAACCCAGTCTTGTCTTTTCACACCCAGAATGCTGCGTTCTATTGCCCTTTGTCAAACTCCAAGGCGGATCTTCTGAACCTCAGTGAGTGACAAGGTCTGAGCACCATAGTTTAAAATGTATATCAAAGTCTAGTTAGGACAGTAAGACACATCTGCCCTGGCACTGATCCTTATTATCCATTGGCAAAAGTAATTTCGTATGAAGAAGATCACGTGAAAAACATGATGCCTGTAATCACTGACGGCAAAACTGTATTAATAGTATTTCTTTTAAGGCTGAAGTTATAGTTTGCGACCTTAAGGGGCCGGCGGAGCATGCGTTTTTCATACAAACGTAATACCAAAATAATATGAAAATCAAACATATTCTTAAGGTAGTGTGTATAGGTATCCTGCCGGGGTTGAGGGCCTGTTCGAAAGAGATACCGCGGCTCCGGAACATAAAGGGCTAGGAAGGAACATGGATGGGTTTTAGTCAGTAAAAGTCTGACACTCCCTCCCGTTCCGCCCAGAGCGGGAGAAGTCATTTGATGATTTCCCATCCGAAAAAAAAAAAGAAAAAAGGTAGTGTGTATATATTTCGATTCTATTATAGAATATCTACGTTCCCAAATAAATACAAAGGAAGGACAATGATATAAAGACGAGATATGAGGAATGTAAAATTTTCTATAAAATAAATATTTTTCTCATAACTCTTGTTTAAATCGGTGTACATTCAAAATATGTGTTTGGGGACCTATATATTCTGTAATCCAATCAAAACAAATATACACTACCTTAAGAATATGTTTGACTTACAAATTATTTTCATATGACGTTTGTATGAAATTCGCATGCTCCGCAGGCCTCTTAATGCTGTCAATTGGGCATAAATCTACATTCGAAATACCACAACATGCTGTGTGTTGTTGTATTTCGAAGGTAGATTTATGATTTATTGTTTTTAAAACCTCTTCATCATCATCTGCCAAGCCTTTTCCCAACTAGGTTGGGGTCGGCTTCCAGTCTAACAGGATGCAGCTGAATGCCAGTATTTTACATGGAGCGACTGCCTATCTGACCTCCACAACCCAGTTAGTACCGGGTAATACGATACCACTTGGTAAAGACTGGTTGTCAGACTTTTTGGGCCACTGAACACCGATAACGACTGCCAAAGATGGACAAATGGCAGGACAAACGGCTTAACGTGCTTTCCGAGGCACGGAGGAAACTCGGTATGTAAGGGTGGTCACCCATCCACAGACCAACCTAGGCAAGCACGGCTTAACCTAAAGATCGGCCCGAGCGGCTGTTAATATTTAGCCACGAGCTCCTCAAATAAAACCTCTTAGGTCCATGTTCACCGAAAAGATAACAGTCTGATTAGCTAAAAAACAGCTGTCACTGTGACATATTACCATACAAAAATGTGTTTTTAACAGCTGTTTTAGATAATCAGACTGTCATCTTTTTGGTGAACATGGACCTAATTATACAAAATTAATAATCATAGTTTAATTTTGTTTTCCTAGTTCTCTCAGTTTACAATTTTAATATTCTTATCCGTTATCTTTATAAACATGTATTTTAAACAAATGTAAACAGTCATCAATATAAATCTTCGTAACAAAAAACAAAATCACATTTGATCTTGGAAAGCATCAATAAAACAAATACATAGTACTACAATGGGATCGGTTGATAAAGATATTTCCCTGTAGATGCTTCCGTGGTATTAATGATTCGCGACCTGGGAAATCAACGCAGATAATATTATAGTGACACCGTGCCTTCGAGGTTCGACAGAATGGGAGGATGATACAATCTCTACTATACAAATAAATTAAATCGAACTGTCTGTTTGTATTTTCAACGTAGGTAACAGCTTTTTGTTGAATGCATATTAATTACTAGCGGACGTCCCGCGGTTTCACCCGCATAGTTCCCGTTCCCGTGGGAGTACGGGGATAAAATATATCCTATGTTACTCGTGGATAATGTAGCTTTCGAATGGTGAAAGAATTTTTAAAAACGGTCCAGTAGTTTTTAAGCCTATTCATTACAACCAAACAAACAAACAAACAAAGTTTTCCTCTTTATAATATTAGTGTAGATGTAGATGAAACTCAATACAGTACCTATAACAAAACTAAATCTTTATTTTTACTAGTTTGTAAGTACTTTGAGTGTAGTGAAAAACCGTGAGTCGAAAACAGTGTTGTAAGAAAAATTTCGGCATTAACAAAACAATTAACAAAAATACTTCAGTCTTCCCGCGACCACGGCTGGTGCAATCCGGTCGAAACGTCGGGCTTAAATTAAAGGTAAAGTTCGCGATAAATACCCGTTTCCATGCATAAGTTTTATAATGCAAACATTTTTTTTTTTTTAATTAACTAGAAAAATAAAAATAAGGCACAATAACAAAAAAAAATAAAAAGAGACCTAATTTTTACAAAGTGAGTTTGAGGTCAAACATTAATTTAAAAAAAAAAATCTTACTGTTTTACCATTTTCATCGTTCTTTTATATGTACCAGCCAGTTTTAAACCAACATCGGTTATTTGAGTTCAAACAATGGTTAGCTACAAAGGCTAGCTTTAAACTACACCACCCGCCGCCTCGTTTGATTTGTAGCGTACACCTTTATTGTTGAAAAATATTTGAATTCAAACAGAACTTGATATTTTTTTTTTTTGTTTTCGTTTCTGTTTGTCCCAGTGTTTTTTTCTGTTTAACCCAGTTTGGTTTTCCTTTGATTTATTTTTTTGTGTTGTTGTAAATAAGTTTCAATGTTTTTTGTTTTGATATTGATTGTGGTGTATACGAATTTGATAAACCATATTTATGTTTATTTCTGTAATTAGCTACCCACCAAGAACATTTTCATGCAAAATGTTGCCAAGATGGGAGTACCGTATGACTCGCACAGTCAAAAGTTATCAGATCTTATGTAGAGCCAAGCTTCTAACTCTACACGCCCTATCTCTACAAGCCTAGGACTTCACAAACTCTATACCTGAATCAAAATATGTGGCTTGGCCGTTTCGTTACTACAAGAACGATTATATTATAACAGATTCGCCTGCGACTTTGTCCGCAAACATTGTAATAGCTCGGTTAATTTGCATAATATAAATTATAACTTATATTATTTGTAAGTCATGAAGTTCCTTATGGTGAAAGAATTTTAAAAATCGGTTGAGAAGTTCATGAGTTAAATCGTAAGAAACAAACAAATAAACAAAAAGTCAAATAAAATCTGTTAAATCTTTTCCTTTTCACCCTCAGTTAAAATAAATTACCTACGGCAAATGTTTTTATGTAAACCGGATTATTTATCAATTCTTATCATGTCTGATGACGTCACCCGGGTGTTTTTACTCGACGCTTCAGTGAGTTTTGGGATGAGTTTGACTGCCATGAATTTTGAATACATACAAATTGTATGAGATGAATTAATAATGATAATGAAAGTGTATTGAGTCGATGGTAAAAGTTTGACTTTGAGTTGGCCTAGTGTAACACGAAGTTTCCGAATAAGGGGCGAGTTCTCAAGTGGCAACCGCGAACCGAAAGACGTTGCGTTGGAAGGCCTCCCACTAGGTGGACTGTCAATAGTGTGTCGGTAGTGTGTCAGTAGTGTCTCAATAGGCCAATCATTGACATTCGGTATTCTACATTTTTTTATGGTCATTGACTTACGACTGTAGTGCCATTGAAACGCCATAGAAAGACTATTGTAATAATTGGTATTCTGCTCCACTATAATCTGTCAATGTCATCATGATGGCCAAAGTTGTAGTCTGTAAATATTTTAAGTGTATTTGGCAGTTGTGTCTATCGAACTGCCACACTATCGACACACTACTGAGACACCGCTGAAACGCCATTGAAGTTTTTGCAGAATACCAAAGCAACAGTGCTGCAGTGGCAACATAATGTCTGTAGTGTGTCGATAGAATGTCAATGGCATGTTGCTTAACGTTAGGTTACAGAATTGGCACCCTGGTGAAGGTTGCGGGGATCCGCTGGATACGAGTCGCATGGGACCGATCAATGTGGCGACACTTTGGGGAGGCCGATGTTCAGCAGTGGACGTCTTTCGGCTGAAATGATGAAGAGGCCAGTTTATACTGGTTTTCTTGCCACGGACGTACAGCTACCGTAAATTTTGAAGTGAAAACTTCTTAAGACGCGTTGAGCACTTTTTGAGTGAACAAAAATTATGGAGCTCGCGTGACCGTCACCTAACGCTGCGTCGCTTTGTTTTCACTTCTATCGGTAGTCCCCGAAGACTGCCCTGCATGGTTTTTTTTAACTTTATTGACTCACTGCTGAGCGAAGGTCACTCCTATACCTTTTCACTTCTACCTGTGTGTCTTCTATTTTCTTCTCCTATCTATTTTTCTTCAATCTTCTGCCAGTCTACCACACATGCATCTACGTCATCACAACAGTGTCTAATAGCTGTTTCACGGCGACAACGCTCGTCTTCTGGCACCCATTAAGTGTAAATCGTTTACCTACACGTACAAAAAATATTTAAAATGTATTGTATACGATGTTTGTGTATTGTATAATGTATTTAATTTTTCTGTAAAAATATTTTAACCGTATTTTTATGTATTCATATGAATTATTTTTTAAATGTCTTAAATCTTACAACGGTAAAAATATTTTAAAATGCTAAAAATATTTCTTAAGGGGCCGGCGGAGCATGCGTATTTCATACAAACGTAATACCAAAATAATTTGTAAATCAAACATATTCTTAAGGTAGTGTGTATTTATTTCGATTGGATTACAGAATATCTGTAATCATTGATACAAAGACGAGATATGAGGAATTTAAAATTTCTATAGAAAACTTATTTTTCTCATAACTCTTGTTTAAATTAGTGTCCAATCAAAATAAATATTTGGGAACCTAGGTATTCTGTAATCCAATCGAAATAAATACACACTACCTTAGGAATATGTTGGATTTAAAAATTATTTTGGTATTACGTTTCACAGTGTTATTATTGCCTCGAAAAACGGACATCCCTTTTTTATTAACTTATTCGATAGAACAGGTTATTTTAAAAGTAAGAGTAAAATACCCGTGTGCCAATTATACCCCAAACACGAGTAAAAAAAAAATTTTGTTTTTTTTCAACGTTTTCTAAATTAATTAATTACAAAAAATACGCATTATTTTACCCTTTCCTTTATTACGTATAATAAAACTACATTAAAGATACTTGAAAAAAAAATACAAAAGAGTACTAACTAGTACAGATGTAATATGCTTTTTTTGTGTTTTAAGATTTTGAATTTTCATGGTTGTATCTTTGCTTAGTTGGATTCAATATTTATTGTCAGTCATGTTTAGACCCCAACTAATCACTCAAAAATAAACCACATCCGAATCTCGCGGCGTCTAAGAGTTATTCATTTCTAAAGTTTTTTCTGATAATTTTGATTTTAGGGTCATCACTTCACAAAAAATAATATTATTTGTTTATAGGTTTGAATTTTATGTTGAATTTTATTTTATCATAGATAATTACCGGTATAGATATTTACACCCACTCTCATACATTTTACAAATAATATTCTTATATCTTTTATTATTTTTACATCGGACTAAACATACAACTAAAGTTAATCACATCTGGTAAAATTTTTTCATGCTTTATTGCATGTCAAGCCAAGATCAGAGATAAACAGGGTGAAGCACACCTCACACGAACCATTTCGAGCTACTTTCTTTTATTAAAATTACGAAGTTCGTTAAAGCAAAACTCTCAAACAAATATTTGAGTTTGAAAACTTGCCAAGTTGCATAATCAGCAAGGAACATCATAAACTCAATTTTTTATCGTGTACTTTGTACAGAACTTGACCCCTATTTTATATTTATGGTTTTGGTGGGACACAGCCTGAAAATACTTGGTCGAAGAACTTGAAATTTTTTAAAATAAAATGTAAAATATTTACAGACTTCACTTGATTAATCCCAATATTCTTCACTGGAATGACGATAAGACGTAATTTTTGGTTATTTAGGAACATGATTACAGGACACTCTTAGTATCGCGAAGTAAGTGGGGTTGTTTGTTAATGCGATACGCGGAAACGCAATATTAGACATGCGATAATAGCGGCGCCCGCGCATACACAGAGTTGTACAACTATAATTATACAACTATACTAGTATGATTAGTAGCATTATAATTCCGTTAACTCTCATTTTAATTTTATTCACTTTTTATTTATTAAAAAAAAAGTGAAAATCAATGATATCATATCTTCTTTCAGGTAACCACGGCCACGTTATTATGTCCTTGATTTATGTTTACACATATTTTACATTTAATATTCAATACAAAAAAAAAACATTGAAAAATACGATATCTGCCAACCCTAACACCTAAATTTCAGAATTCTGTAACTTCTAAACGCTATAAGATTTGGACATGATATTTTGAATCAGTACTTCTTAGTGCCAAAGCAACATATGGTTTCGATATTGAATCCAAATAACATAAAATAAGCCCATAAAAAATAAAATCGAAATTGTGTAAAATTCGATGTTACACTACACCGGTTAACGATAAAAATTGAGCGTTTGCTTGATAATTTACTTAATGAAAGGCATCAAGTAATTGCAATCAAAGACATAACAAAAACGCATTGGATCTAAAGTTATTGCGATTTCTATGGTTTTTATGGAAATCATAGAAAATAATGAAAAAAAATTATATCTCCAGATTAGGACAAAATTGCTACACGGGTGTTTTACTCTTACTTTTAAAATAACTTGATCTATCGGATACATTAATAAAAAGGGGATGTCCGTTTTTCGGGGCAATAATAACACTGTGCGTTTGTATGAACTACGCATGCTTCGCAGGCCTCTAAAAAGGAGTGGACGATAATATTTTCAGGAAAACATAAATCTTAAAAAAAATAGCAAGCATCTGATTGATTGCCTTTCGACGCTTCTCAATGATTAATCAATCAAAAATCACTTCAACATTTCAGAAAATATATTGTTAATCGTAACCGTTCCTCTGAAGCGTCTCCATAACTCAAAATTCTTAATGGATTACAATTAGTATGAGATGAAAAACAGCTGCGTTCTGTTATGTTTAGAAAGGCAGTGAAATAATGAGAAGTGTTTCCACTTCTCGTTATTATTGCCACTCTAAGCGATGGTGACAACAATATTGAACGCGCAAAATTATTGTGATGTAAATTCGTAAATGACTTTTTAATCATAACATAACATTACGCCGGTTCTCCCAAGTGGTAAGGCAGACGACGTGTACCTATATACACATTTCGGCAGTTAGATTGACGTGCCATGTAATAATGGGTGACCCTATTGACTGGATTTACCTCCCGTAGATGGGGGCGCAACTCCAGTCTCCGTGGTTGTTACTGAGAAATTCCTGATGGAAAAACTTATTTGTTTTATTAAAGAATATGAATAACGTAGAATTTTAGTTATATTTTTTTTTGTGCCAGTGTCGACCATTCGCGTGAAATTATAAAAAAAAACTTCTCAATTCGAATCAGATTTTGTTAACAATTTCGTAAGGGATGTAACTTTTTCCTGAAACCTTAATCCTTTCTTCTAAATGAAAGTATCTCAAGTTAGCTAAGCTAAGCAATGTCATATGCTAAGGTCTCGTCAAAATTAGTATAGGTAGTCATTTTGACGATTAGCCGGAACAAACAGATTAATATCAAGTCAAACGATTAATGTAAAGTCTAAACGGTACTTACGGACTTTCATAATCTGCATTAAGTAAAAAGTTGTTATTTTAAAATCACAAAAATACACTTTAAATTCATAGTCTAGTTGAACAACTCATAGATATGAATGAAAGTCTTAAAACAAAGCAAAAATTTTGTGGAAAACGAGTATTTTCAATATTGTTCGAATTAAACTTACGTTACGTCTCGCGATCTTGGGGTTGCGGGTCTCTGTTGTGTTTACAGAGGCAAGTAAAATAATGAAAAGTGGCGTAAGAAAATTTCAATTTGCCATGATGTTGACAGTTTGTATTGCAATGAACGTTTTCATTAATACCATTTTGATGGTAAGAAAATACTGTTTTGTGGAAAAAACCACGTGTTTTATGACGTTAAGTTTTTATTAAAACGAGCGGACTAGATAGTGAACTTTGACAGCTAATGCGCATCAAGTCGGCAGTATCATACTGCCGAATTAATGGGGTCAAACGAATGTTGTATGACAACTTGAACGTTAATAAGTCTTATACACTGAAAATTAAAGAGTAACTGTACGGTCACTCTCTCAGTACAAGAATGTATAGAAGCGCTGTGAAACGGTGCGATGGCTTCCACCAGAGATGTGCGAGGTGCAAAGATGGGAAACGAATCTGTGTGTGCGAGTGTTGCGAGGATGTTTAGCGAACTCTTTTCAGCTATAGCTCCCTACACTGTTTTGCACACATCGCTAGCACATATTTTTTCGATCTCGTGTCTCTCGAACACATCTTTCGCTTTCTTGCGTCTTGTACCAAAATCTAGCCCCTGTTAGCCTTCTTGCACCAAAGACGCAAAAACCGAGACCAGCTAAGACCAGGAATAACTGCTATGGTGAATTATTTCCATGCGTACCGCGTGACTAACTCACACATAAACACGAAACCAAATCGTTTTCAATTTCCAATCGATTCCCAGCTCAGCACATTTTGACCGTGTCATTACACCAAGCTCCTTGTGGGCCGTACCCAAATGAATACGAAACACTGTGCCGTGGTGACGTCAGAGATTGATGACGTCGACGATTGAAATCTTGGACGATGAAATTGTAATGGAGAGAGATTTCGGGAGGGGTGGGTAAGATTGTGGTTGGTCTGAATGCTGTGAAGCTGTGATTGCTAGAGATTGTTTGAAATGATTGACCTGAATTGTATAGTTTAATCCATGATACTCTTTCAAGTGCCAAAGATATTATGGCAGTGTGTCTATAAGGTTATGATGAATAGGGTGTTAAATTCTTTAATACCCCGTAAAAATGGTAGGATCCTCCGACCAGACGGTTGTTGTGTCTATTGGACTACACGCCCGATAGTGGTTATCAGATTTTTTCTAGGACAACTTTAGTTTAGTTAGTCTTTCATTTAGTCCTTCGCTTGTGTCGTAGATAGCGTTGTAGTAATTTTTAACCCCCGACGCAAAAGCGACGGGGTGTTATAAGTTTGACGTGTCTGCGTGTGTGTGTGTGTGTGTGTCTGCCTGTGGCATCGTAGTGCCCGAACGGATGAACCGATTTGGATTTTGTTTTTATTGTATGAAAGGTAAATTAGTCGGGAGTGTTATTAGCTATGTTTGATAAAAATCAGTCCAAGATGGCCGCCGCCACAAAATGGCCGATTACAAATTTATTCAACAACTCCCTCAATATGGGTATCAAATGAAAGAACTCAACTAGTAAACTACTATACGCTATGATAAATTTCTAATCCAAGATGGCAGCCACCACAAAATTTTAAATAACATTTTTTTCCCAAATTCCTCAATATAGGTAATTGGGTATCAAATGAAAGGGCTTCACTAGTAGAATAATGTACACTTTTGAAGAAAGACCCTATGTGTTGGGTTTTTTTTAATTTTTAATTTAATGTCATTTCATTTCCGCGACCGCTGTTTCTTTAGGCTGAACGTATCGATAGCCTGTGTTAGAGACAACGAGACATTTTGACGTCCTCGTGGGATAATTAGAGATCTCCAAGAGGGCCATTATGCAATCAAGCTTCCATGATACTTATGACGATGTGTGTCGGTTTTTCATCAAATGTTGTGAGTCATAGAAATTAATTGTTTTAAAATAGTTTCGCGTCGTATTTGCTGTATTATAGCCAAATCATCGTCAAAGAATGTAATTATGATTCAAACATGAGCAACTTAAATTGTTGATAAATAATTCATTACCCTGAATTAACCTGGTGAATACAATCAAACACCTACAGTTTCTCGTGACAGAATATTGAATCTATCACTTAATTTATTTATGAAAGTAAGTAAGTATAAACTATTCAAGAAGACCAGTCAGTCAAAGGTCAGTTATGAAAGAAGTTTGACAGACACGAAGTAAAGGGAATATAATATCTAAATCAGTATAATTTTATTTCACTCCAATCATGACAGGTCTTCCTTAATTACCGACCCGAAATGTTACAGAAATCAGTCACGAAACAGTAATTTCAACGCAGTAATGACTTAAATATCATCTCGCCTGAATTCGCCGTAGACTAAAACAAACAGAAGGTGAAGAAGGAGAGGTGTACAAAAATAAACCACATTTCGGTAATTATGTTTATGTTCCTTGTAAAACTCCCGTATTACGCTTTACATGGGTACCAAGCTTCATCAGTGCCTCGGAAAGCACGTTAAACCGTTGTGGTACCGGCTGTTTTTAAGGTGGATGCACATTTATCCGCGCCGCAAGAATCAACCGCCCCGAAAGATTTTTTTCTTATCCGTAAGACGTCATCTATTCGTCCGATTCGACGCGGATAAGTGTGCGACTGCGAGGTTTTATAGGATTTCATACAAGTTATTCTAAACTTCGAGTCTTTCGGCTCTTTCGCTCCTTTTGGCTCTGATAGGTGTGCGTTCACTTTTAAAGATCATTGACAGTCGTGACCAAGTAGTCAATGGCCCAAGGGCTGACAGCAATCAGTCTTACCGAGGGGTATCGTATTACCCAGTACTAACTGGGTTTTGAAGATCAGAAAAGCACACACTCTATAGTTGGGATAAGAATAAGCAGATGATGTAATGGGGCAAGCCTTTTACTATCAACTGGGCACAAATTTAGACTCCGGCTGACTGCTACTCAAAAATTCCTGATAGAAGAACTCAATAACAATTTTCCTGAAAATCCAAAACTGAATGGTCCAACTACAATTAAACAACGGCATACTTTAACAACACAATGTGCACTTGAATTCATGTCGTTCAATAAAAGACATACACCTACCCTTTCCGGAAAATCTTTTACTAAACCTTCGAGCTCACAGTTCAACAAAAAACCCGTAACTTGGGGTTGCTCTAAGTAAAAACTGACAAGGTCAGCTTTCCCTGATTTCCTTAACTTTTGCGTCAAAGCCTAAGCGATTTTTACGGAAAAGTCCATGGAAATAAATAAAACACAATTGCTAGGTCGTTAAAAAGTACTTAGGTTTGCCAGTTTTTTCTTTTAGTTTTACATAAGAACTGGGCAGGTCTCCAAGGCACGTCAGAAACACGTATGAACGTTTTCTGGGCTAAGTGAGACATGAGTACTGATTTCCTATTTCTTTATTTAGGTCACATTTAGTGTAGGATTCATTTTTGCTAAGAGTGAGAAAAATATCTTATAACTCCGTGAAAAGGGCTTTCCATTAATCATTTATTTCGAGATATTCCAGCCTCCTTTTTGGACCCCTAATCTGTCAATTTCGTAAGATCAAAATGTTAATATGCTTTGAAGGTTTATTCAGGATCGAGAATTTAAGCGGGTAAAGATCAGAGAATCTTAAGCTAACATTTATCACATAAAATGATGTACAGCTGCTGCCGCCATCTTGTGTTTTCAGTACAAAATTATAGCACCTTGAACCGTTGGACTCAGCTGTCTTTTCTATATCTTTGATAGACTATATAGGTAGTCCGTGTAGTGGCCAGAAAGTCTGGCAACTAGTCTTACCAAAAAATGGTATCGTTTTCCCTGGTACTAACTGTACTGTACTGCGTTGTGGAGGTCAGATAAGCAGTCGCTCAATGTTAAATTCTAGTATTCAGCTGCATCCCGTTAAACACGAAGCCGACCCCAACATGGTTAGGAAAAGGTTAAGCAGGCGATGTTGACAAAATGAAATGAAATGCCCACTAACAACGTCCCTCAACGTTGTCCAACAAGAGCCTTGCACAACCGTTTCCAGTATAGAGGGTGTAAAACACCTCTTCACGAAGCCAAAAGACACTTGTTCTCCCCATCATTGCGATCATGTTTTTGTCCTACACTACACCTGGAAACCTTCTAGTTACGGAGATCGGGGGTCAAAGTTACAACTTTTTGACAAGTTTTTTTTTTAATACAAGTTTTTTTGTAAGAATTTAACTTTTAACACCTCCACGACCCCCGTACTATTCAATCCATCCATCAGCATAATGTTTTAAGTGCGTTTCATTGAGTTCTACCACAAAACATGATTACTAACCTCAAAAATAAAAATTGTTTCCCAGCAATATTTTTTCCGTAAAGTTACTTAGTTTGATGTACAGAATGCTTGGTTAGCGGCTTTGTGATGAGGTGGTTTACACCCTGTATGTATACTGTGTGTCATATCGCTTATCGCTTGGGCTTATGCCCACATAGCTACCAAGTCTAACATATAACATAGATTCTAAAACCCCTACCACTTGTATCACTTTTTATAAGTCCTCTAACCCTAACATATCCACGATTTAGAGCCACCAACCTACGGCCAACGCAACCCTACCCACCGATCTATAAAATTCGTGTCGTATCTGCCATCGCGACAGCATTGTCCCAACCCGTCAACTTTTTAGGGTTCCGCGTATCAGATAAAAGCCGTGACCTTGTTCAATGTCAGTTGAAGTTAAACGGAGTGGAATGACGTCAATTCTTCGAAAAAATTGTGCTGTCACATGAAATGGAGGCTGTAGAATTTTGTTTTAGTCGAGTGATTTCAGTGGCAGTTTTGTTTGACTGGTTGCCTTAGGTACTGACAATTTTGATTACAATTTATGATATTGGGTGTAAAATGCGGCTGTTTATCCATAAAATCAAAAAACACCGGATACTTTATTTCTTAAGAGGCCTGCGGAGCATGCGTTTTTCATACAAACGTAATACCAAAATCATTTGTAAATCAAACATATTCTTAAGGTAGTGTGTATTTATTTCGATTGGATTACGGAATATATAGGTTCCCAAACACATATTTTGAACGCACACTGATTTAAACAAGAGTTATGAGAAAAATAAATTTTCTATAGAAATTTTAAATTCCTCATATCTCGCCTTTATATCATTGTCCTTCCAAAATATTTATTTGGGAACATAGATATTGTTTCATCCAATCAAAATATATACACATTACCTTAAGAATATGTTTTATTTTCATATTATTTTGGTATTACGTTTGTATGAAAAACGCATGCTCCGCCGGCCCCTTAACACAAAATATTCTTGCATTTGGCCTCAACTCGCTCGTGAAACGATGATGTGGTCTAAGGTGGAGCTCGCTTGCCTAGAAGAAACAAATTCAATCAAACTTTGAACAAATCCAAATTAGAATGATTGGGGAACAGATGGCAGTGAATTCCAACGAATGGCTGTTTTCACATTAAATGTGGAAGCATAGTACTTTGTTCGGAATCGTGGAACTTTAACCACATAAGGGATATACATTGTTTTATGTAGCTACCTCCTAGTTATAGTTAAAACGCTCAATAGTAACATAATAAAATGTGAAGGAAGCTAGAAAACCATAAGCCCCTTTCCACTAAACGAAACGTCACCAAAAACCGGTACCGAGAAATATAACACCAAAAAAATCATACACCCACTAAACTTTTACTCAACCATTGTGCGAAGTCATCACAAAGAGGCGTGAAAATAAGTAACTCAATCCATATCAACGTCAGAAAAATTAAGCACGGAACCCATTTTGTGAAAGTTTGCGTCGGACGTCGACCTTTTTAAGGTCATTTCAGACGTAACAGCGCGTGAACGTGCCTGTTGTACTAGATACGGGTATGTTAGAAGTATGATGTTGTAATTTTGTTTTTTCATTGGTGGTTAAGCCGCGGAATATGTCGCTTGTAATCTGAAAAGTAAGCGTTGTGTAAGTAAAGTGTGAATTCACTCAGGACACCAGCCTATTGTACAATACAACACAATACAAATACCTATGTTTTGTATCTGACGTGAGAGAGCACTGCCAGCCCAGTAGTGTTGGCACTGATTTTCGTGTTGAAAACCGTCCAAACCTAAGCTGCAACTTCAATTTATGTACAAAGTAAAGTAAAAAATGAAAGGTTATGGTCTTTCATTATTGCTACCGGTAAAGGAAAACATTTTGATGAAACCGGCATGCCACAGAACCAAAAATTTCGAAGACATTATGAGACGTCCAAAGGTGGCACGTGGGATGAATGGCGGACTCCTTCTTACAGGAAGCAGTTCAATGTCCTAGTTGTGAGAACATCATAGGCTGTTTATAGTACCTCATACTCTGAACATCATTATCGTCAGCCTATTAATGTTCCCACAGCTGGAATACAGGCCTCCTCTCTATGAGAAGGAATGGGCTATAATCCACCACGCGAGTCCAGTGCGTGTTGGTAGATGTCACATGTCTTCAAAGGTTTTGGTTCTACGATATGCCAGTTTCTTCACGACGTTTTCCTTCACCGTTTTGAGAGCAGTGGTGATGAAACGAACGATTTGTTCGCGTATGAATGGAAGGAGATTTTATAAGCATGTCAGAAGCACTGGGATTTTTTTAAAATAAAAGCATTGTCCAGTAACGTTTTTCGTGTTTTATGTTTTTTAATGTTACTGAGTCCTTGTTGTGGAGGGCAGATAGGCAGTCGCTCCATGTAAAATATATATATAATAGACTGGAAGCCGACCTCAACATAGTTGGGAAACGGCTAGGCAGATGATGATCGACGAATTCTACTGCTGTACGACTCCTGTCAGTGCCACATTAGATACGTCGTGGAGCAATGCGAGTGCAACATGTGCGACGCGCGTGACAATCCTTCAATACAGCATTTAAAACACTTTGAACCTTAATCCTGGTACAAATATCGCAACTTACATTAACTCGTGTTATTTTCTGTATCAAATCCGGACCGCTTGGTCAGACCGCAGTCCAGTAGCGATAAGGGGACAGGCCGGGAGTTTTATCGGACCGACCGCACCCTCTGGCGACGGGCGACGTTTCTGTCAGACAGAAAATCTTGTTTCACAGAATGTCGATAAATTCAGAAAAAGACCAATGCCTTCGGGTTGCCAGTACTGTATCCTTGCGGAAAATGTATCAAACGAGATTGTATCAATATCATATTGTAAATGAGGACATTTATATTACCAAAAGTTATTTTGTACGCCATTAATGGCAAAACATGCAGATCTACCTGTTATTTAAGACCTTGCACATATTATTTGATGTATACTCATGTTTTTACAATAAATATATTCTATTCTATTCTATTCTATTCTATTGAATGTGTTTTTTTTTGTTTGTTTCAGGTAAACTGAGTTACAACGTTGTTAGCAACATTTTGGGGTTATTAGGTATGTTTTATGAGTAACTATTTAAGTAAATAATCATACACTTATATTACAAACAGATAGTTTGTAAGTTTGAATATACTAGGAGGAGGAAATCTTTGAAACTACTCATTCGATTTCGAAAACTATTTGGCTTACGGAAAGCTTCATTACTGCCGAATACCATACATTGAAATATTTTTTACGCTTGCGAAGTCACAAGTAGAAGTTAGTTATATTTTTCTTAATTTATGAATAAAAAAAATAGAGGTTTGAAGGAATGAAGTAAAAAAGATACAAATATAACAAATTGTTCTCGGAATATATTACCAACCACCACACCTATTTCTATCACTAAGCAACTGTGTATGTAGTGTTAGTGCTTGAAGTACCGATAACATTACAGCAACTAAATAATGCAACTCTTGAATCAAAAGGATCGGTGATATCGGTACGGCCAATATGCGGACAGGGACCCGGACACATCTAGGGGTGTAAAAACCTCTTAACGAAGCCGAAAGGCACTTGTTCACCCCGTCATTGCGATCATTTTTTGTTCTACACCATACCTGGGAACCTTCTAGTTACGGATATATTGGTGATCATGATCAAAGCTCCAACTTTATTTACTTACAAGTTTTTTTTAAATTGCTAGTTTTTATTTTTCAAGATTTTTACTTTAGACACCTCCACGACGTGACCCCCGTACCATTTAATGTTTTGAGTGTGTTACATTGAGCAATAATTTTTGCGTACAGTTACGTAGTTTGATGTACAGAATGCTTGGTTGATGACTTCGTGATGAGGTTGGCTAGGACATCTGTTGAGGAGGAATAAGTAATATGTCGAGAGTAAAGTTTTGAGTATGAATGTGGATGGTGATCAGATTATGGATGGACTGTGAGAAGAAATAAAGTAAGAAAGGTGTCCGATATAATGACGAGAGGGGCAACTAACAGAAAACTGGTGCCCTGACACAGTAAGGCGGGGTTGCGGCAAGTACGAAGGAGATGGCGGAAGAAACTGGACAGGTTCCGTCCGAACTGGAAAGAAGACGCGTGGGCTCGTGAGAAGTAGAAGAAGGCCTTTGCCCAGGAGTGAGAGAGAACAGGCTAGAACAAAAAAGAAGATTAGTACAGAATAAGAAGAGATGCCATTCCGACCGCAAATAAATTGGGATAAGAGCAGGAGCCAAATATACCCATATTTAAAAACAGAAATAAATCTGAAAACTCTTAGCTTCTGGAGAACTTTAAGACTGTTTGCCAAAATAAAAATCAACTTTACAGAAATAGCTTTTCCTGGAACCACTTCAAAATTTGAGAAACACTTAATATCTGCGAGAATTCATAATAAAATTCATGAATGAATTCATTACAACATCGCTCAATGTCGCCTAAAGAGGAAGGAGGAGGTCGACGGAATTTAAAAAATGCCATGCATCCATAAGATTTGTTAAAGAACCAGTGTATAATAGACTCGGTTGGCACGCCACATCGGGTGGCTTGCCAACCAGGCTGGCTTTGAAACGTCTACGTGTGAATTTGCAATTTTTGGAATTCCGTGCTACTTGGCTTGGCATATCTATGAGGTATTTAAAGGGGTAGTTGGCTGAATTGAGTAATGTGTTATGGTTTAAAATGTAGCCTCTTTTTAATGCTTTAATGGTTTTGAACCGACTTCTAAAAAAGGAGGAGGTTCTCAATTCGGATGTTTCTATTTTTTTTTTTTTTTTTTTTATGTTTGTTCGGGCATAACTCCGTCGCTTGCCAACCGATTTGGAAAATTCTTTTTTTGTTGGAAAGGGTATTCTTTCCAAATGGTCCCATAGCCACCAAGTCGGGATCTGATGATGGAATCTTGGCGAAATCGAGGGAACTCTTCAAATTTTATATGAAAACGTGTTGCGATTTTGGAGTTTTCTACAACAAGTGAAGCATTTGCGTTTGATAAGAACCATTCTACCATCAGATCTGATGATGAAGCCAAGAGTCACGGAACTCCATAATGAGACAATGTACCGTAGTCGTGTTTGGGCTTGATGTAATTGTAACGGTATGCACTTTCCATGTATATCAAGCACATGAAAACCACTAAAAAGTGAAAAATAAAAACCTTTTTGCAAAAAATAAAACCGACTTCAAAAAAAAAAACAAAAAAGTGAAAAATAACTTTAGCTTCTGAAGTCGGTGACCTTTGTTTGATTGATTTAGTTTTTTTGTCACCGACTTCAGAAGCTAAAGTTATTTTTCACTATTTTGTTTTTTATTTTTTGAAGTCGGTTTTATTTTTTGCAAAAAAGTTTTATAATCTCATTTTTCGTGTCGCATTTTTTTATGTACCCGAGTTATTCGAGGATACCGAAGCTGTTTTGAAAATAATGTCATGGCTTTGTTTGTAACTGTAAGTTAACAAGTGTTAGGACACGATATAAATTTAATGATCACACCTGCATATCTCCAAAGGGGTCTGTAGAGACGTACATAAACAATTTTAAATTCTTAAAATAGACTTTACAGTCATAACTATAAAGACCATTTTAAGAATTTTGATTTTTTAACGTGATTCATATTATCATTCTGCTAACGCGGCCATTTTAGACCCCTATACTCCTTGGTTTCGGCACTGAGGTTTAAGTCCCATTTAATAGGCAGCTAATTGTATCATCTCAAACCTGGAATTATTATGATTTGTCATAATAAGATGTTTTACAAGTGTTGGATATGGTATTGCCCTTTCCTCTTTCCAATAACCTTTGAAAATGTATTCTGTTTGACAAAAATACAGACTGAATTTGTTCGTCTTTGAAACAAAAGATACAAAGGAATCCGATTCTCTATGTTAATTCTGAACAAAATAAAAAGTACGAGTACCCTTTATTTAGTGAATTAAAAAAAAAGTAGTTTTATAGATTCCGTAAAACCATCGCAAAAGTTCTTTGAAATAAGAATCTAACAGAGTAATCGAAACACAGTTTTTTGAAGTGAAAACTTCTTTTTGGGTTATCAAAAATCATGGAACTCGCGTCATCGTCACCGAACACTTTCATAGAATAGTTAGTCAAAATCAACCTTACAATATTAACATAAACTCATAAAGTTTAGTTTTTCACTTCTAACGGTAGCCCCAAAGACTGCCGCAAGCAATTGCTACGGCAATCCAAAGATCAAAATCAATGTCACCAAAAACTAAGATCATTTTCCAAAACATCAGAACTGTGGCGTCTTTCGCACGATCAGTCCATTTATATCCTGATCTTGGATAACGACAGTTCGTCCGCACGTACCGCGGACAAGTTGGTCGTCTTATAGTCTTTAATACGTTTCCTATCTGTTCGAACCGTTGTTGATGGGGTAAAGATGGCGTATTGTTTTTGAGATTTTTCGTGGAAATACAGAGTCAAATACTTCAAGTGGAATCAATCAAAGGCACTGGTAAAGCCTTCCGGTTACTTTTTCCTGTGACAGTGATGCGGAAGAGTTTTTGATGACCATTTGATTTCTTCCTTTGATTCATGTATGTACATTAAGCAATGATATACATAGAATGTCATTATGTCGGCAGCAAAAGGGCAAAAGAAAACACATGGTAAACAGTTTTGAAACATCCTATGACTTAAGTTCGGTTTGTTTGGTAGTAAAACACGAGAATATACACTTTAGATTGCAACACAGAACCAAAACTGTCATTTTGGTAAGCTGTCATGTTGATTATTTGTATGCATACATTTTGAAATATCCTTTAAATCAAGCCCTTTAAGGTGGAAACGCCAGAGTACCCCACGCAATTCAAGTTTTCATACGTTTTTTGCAATTTGCAGGCCAGTACTAGGTTGTATCTTGATGAAACTATAATTCGCGGCCATAAGACGTATTTAGTTACAGAATTATAACCATCAAAATCACCAATACAACCCTCCAAGCTCATGTAACTCGATTGAACGACTATTTCATTGAAATAACGCGCTACAATCAATCAATCGATTTACTTATTTCAGGCTACAATGGCCCATAGATACATACCTTATAAACTAACATATATAAACTAAATACAAAAAAAACTGACACGAAAAATCATAATGCTGATATGTTACAATAAGAAAACTTATAAGATTTTATATGTATTTATGACTAATACGACGCGAAGACTACTTCACCGCTACGACGAAGTAACAGACGACGGTTCTTCACCATCGCGGTGATTCGACAGCTGCAGTGAAGATTTTATAACGCACAGCCACATAACAATATAATCATAATACGAAATTTTCTAACCCTATAATAAGTTTTAAAAACAACCACGGATAAACTATTCATCTCCCTAGATAAATGGATCTTCTTAAACCTCAGAAGAAACTACATTACGCCGCATATCTTAAACCTTGTCAGACACTTAGGTAGAAGTTTTTTATCGGATGTTTTAAATCGGCCTTCATCCTGAAACGGATTTGTTATTCATAGAAGTAGCTCCGCAAAGTAAGGAACACTTTAACTTATTGACTTAGATAACAGGGAACGGAATCAAGAATTTAAAGAGTTTTTAAAGTTTGATTAGGTTTCTTGGTTTTAATGAAGTGACGTGTTTTAGGAAATGAATCAATTAAGTGTGATGAATGTTAATGTAACCAAGATTTTGTAACAATGTTTTGATTTCCAATTTTTTGTCCAAAGAGTTTCTTGCCGATCTTCTCCATAGAGATCTACGCTAGGGAACGGGCAACTACAGTACTTTCTCAAGTTATTATTCCTTATGACTGTGACTGTTTGCTTTTGCTTTTTTCTTGTATTTTTGAAATTCAAAAATACAAGAATTTAAATGCTATTCTCACCTTATAAAATCCTACGATACTATCTCAATGAAATATAACAATTGCGATGTCTGCCAGGTTGAAACTTTACTAACAGTCGGGCTGATAGCAGATTAGGACCGCAACTTTTGTTGGGGACGACCTAGATATCAAAGGGTTTTTACGAAATCGTTTTATCTTTTCGTTCTTAAAAAAATATAATAGGTAAAGGTCACGAAATAAATATACGAAGGTGAACCTACACGTGTTATTGTAAACTCGCTTTCTTTTTGATGTTTTTCTGATTTGCCTTCATGATTACTTGTGAGAAACATAATGTCGTATGGTTGTTTAGAAAGAAAAAAGGTACACGTAAACTGTTACAACTCCTTATCCATACCATAATATAAATGCGAAAGTAACTCTGTTTGTCTGTCTGTCTGCTACCTTTTCAAGACAAAACGGCTGATCGGATGGTAATGAAAATTGGCAAGGAGATATATTTCAACCTAGGGAAGGACATAGGCTATATATTATCACGCTAATTAGTTACGGGGGTGAGCAATATGCATTTCGTCTATATTTGTCAACTGTTTGACTACTGACAACCGTCATAACATGCAATGTAATAGAATAACTATTTTTAATAAATTGTCATTAGAAAAAATAGCCCATCGGTGACGGCTGCCGCCTTTCGAACAATGGGTCGCAAGTTCAAGCCTCAGTAATGACATGCAATACAATACATTCATTTTGATTTTGTTTAATGCTGTAAGATTTCCGATAGTAACTTTGGTTTGCACGTTCAAAACCCACACGGTTTTCACTTTTTGTAACAAAGTACGTACGTAGTAAGTTTTTTTTTTTTTTAAGCTTTAAGATTTCCAAATCATTGTTTAAACAAATACTTTTTTAACACTTAAACGACAGTTTGGGAATCACTTATTTCAAATAATAAATCTGTAAATATGGCAATTAAGCTGTTAAAGGATCACACACAGAACCCTTTCTCTACTATTTCATAAATTTTCGTCTCTATCTGTGTGTCTCTACGAAGCCCTTTTGTTATAGCATCATTCGTAAATTATAAAACCAATGTGGTTCGATTCAATGCACAAATTAATATTGTGCATAACTTAGAGAAGGTTTTCATTTTTGTTTCTTTGTAATCGGTGCTTTCATTCAAAAGATATATTATGACTTTAAAGTTTTTAAGGAGAACAAGATAGAGAAGAAGAGAATAGTCAACATGACCCCGCTTTAAAAATCTGCATAGCCGGTAGAGTATCTGTTCGACCGCTTTCCATGCATATGTTCTAGCAGTTTAACTTCGTGCTCTATAGTAAATGGCGTTGTTCATTTGACTCCATTTTCTGAATCTGATTTTCCGTGAAAGAATGATACTGACATTCGCCCGTTTCAGATGTCTCAAGTTTGGTTTTTTTAAGAGGTTTTCAATCCAACGCCTGTTTTTCTTTATGTTTAGGTACCTATATTATGGCTGAGCAATACATATATGACGTGATGAAAGTTGTAAGAACCCGCTGGATGTGAGTCGCACGAGACCGGTCAATGTGGCGACACATTAGACGTCTTTCGGCTGAAATAACGATGAATGATGATAATTCAAATGGAGTAGGGCAGGTCATCTAGCAGGATGCGGTGATGTCAGGTGGAGTAAAGCTGTGACCAAGTGGCGTTCTAGAAATTGAAACAGAAGTTTTGGTCGTCCAGAGGTGAGATAAGCAGACGATATTGTTGCCATTACGGGGATATCCTGGATGAGACTGGCACACGAGCGTGGAGCTTGGCACAAACAAAGAGAGGCCTGTACCCAGCAGTGGGTGAAGTCGGACTATGGATGGTGATGATTATGATGCATAACTTTTTCCAGAGAAGTCCGATTTTCATGATTATTTTTTATTGAAAAGCGTGTATCGCAAAGTTTGTCTCACTTCTGATTTTTCAGATTCATGTGCATATTGTATAATCATCGCATGCTGAAACATCGTGAGGAAACCAGTGTGCCTTTTTTTTTTTGGATGGGAAATCATCACATGACTTCTCCCACTCTGGGCAGAGCGGGAGGGAGTGTCAGACTTTTACTGACTAAAACCCATCCACGTTCCTACCTCGCCCTTTATGTTCCGGGGCCGCGGTGTCTCTTTCGAACAGGCCCGCAACCCCTTCCAGATTCGGTCCTTGCGGGCCCCTCCCCTTATGCTGACATCTCTTTGAGGCGCGCGTGGAACACGAACGCCGACGACACGGCCTGTCGTCATTAGACGGACGGACGGCTAGCTAGCCCATAGCTAACCGTCCCCAGGCCCGCATCTACGGTGGCCGGTAGCCACCACGTGGCCCCCGACGCCCGGTGCGTCTCCCGCGGCGGCTGGGAAGAGAGGCTCTCTCCCTCTCTCGTTCCGCCACCTCCTTCGCTAGCATGACTGCTTCGCAGAAGGAGGTGACGGCTTCCCATTCCGTCTCGCTCCGGACCATGGATTGAACCAGGGCCGGACGCCTGAGGTCGCCGCCGCTGATCGCCGCTACGAGGACACGGCGGTGCTCCGCCCACGCAGGGCAGACTTCCACCGTGTGCTCCACCGTGTCGTCCGGTCGATCCTCGCAGTGGAAGCACCCGGGCGTTTCCTCCCGCCCGATTCGGTGCAGGTACCTCCCGAAAAATCCGTGTCCGGTGAGGACCTGCGTCAGGCGGAAGGTGAGGACGCCGTGGCGCCTCTCCAGCCACTCCTCAAAGAGGGGACTTACCGCTACTATCGTGGCGTGCCCTGCACGGGGTTGCAACAGTCGCTCTCTCCATGTCGCCATGAGATCGCGCCGGAGGTCTGTCCGCTGAAAACCAGCATGCCTGAGAGATATTTGATCGACGGCATGTAAAGCCAAGACTGAGGACCTTGGGCGGCATTAAAACTCTCACACCAGGTTAGGCACTAACCACACGATAAAGAAGAAGATCGTGTTGGGGCTTATTTCATAACCTTTTTGACAACTTTAGATCTGGCTGAAATTTAACTGTGATCGAAGGTCTAGCGATGGAGACTTAAGACAGTCACAAGAGGTCCGAAACAGTTTACAGAAGCTATATCGTGTGTCGGTTCATTTCATGCACCTTGATATAAACTTGGCTTGAGACCTAGCTGGAGTATGAGTATCATCGAAGGTCTAACGATGGACACGAAAGGCAGTCACAAGAGGTCCGCAACACTTCAAATCTGCTCTATCGTGTTTAAGGTTCATTTCGTACACCTTGATGAGAACTTTTAAACCTAGCTGGAGTATGACTGTCATCGATGGTCTAACGATGGAGATTGAAGGCAGTTGCAAGAGATCCTCAACAGTTTACAGCAGCTATATCGTCATTGAGCTCACTTAACGCACCTTGATGAGAACTTTAGTAATAGCTGGAGTATTACTGTCATCGAAGGTCTCATCGGCTCGGCTCGGCTAGGAGACGAAAACATTTGCAAAAGGTTTTCAAGAGTTTACAGCATCTACATCTACGGGGTGGACCGATGACCTGGTGAAGGTTGCGGGAATCCGGTGGATGCAAGTCGCAAGGGACCGGTCAATGTGGCGACACTTGCGGGAGGCCTATGTCCAGCAGCGGGCGTCTTTCGGCTGAGATGATGATGATGATGATGACATCTACGTGTTGTGTTGACCTGCTTGGAGTATGACTAACATCAAAGGTCTGACTTTGGAGAAGGAAGGCAGATGCGAGAGGTCCGCAACAGTTTGAAGCAGCTGCTAGCTGGAGTATGAAATCGTCGAGTGCCCAAGGATAGAAACGCAAGGCAGTCGAAGGAAGAGCCCATAATTGAAAAAACAAAAGTAGAATATTTTATTAATGTAAACCTATTCGAGCAAAAATAAATTTTTACTTACTTGAATCTGTACTAATATCAGGAACTGTTGGTTCGCCTTACGCAGACGAAGTTGCGCGGGTCAGCTAGTATATTTCATAAGTCATGAAACCTGTAAACCATTCAGTAACACTTGATCCAATTGGATACGATCGCTTTGCATCAGTCATATCAGACGGAAATCACCCACGAATGAACACTGAACATGATTCTCCTATCGATTGAATCGGTAAGCAATAGGGTAGCAGTCGTAAGCATCAATGCTCAATTGATTACGTCAATGCCTTTCTGCTTATGATTCGTAACGTCGACGTGGCTTGGTTGAGATTGATTTGAATGTACTTTATGTATTCTATTTCTGTAAGTTTGAACCTTACCTTCAATCTTATTTGAGGCTTTACTCCGTTTACAAAGTATTTAAGTGACAGTTAACGCATAATTATGGTTCAAAATCGCTTGTGACGTCAAACAGTGATAGTGAGGACCTAGATATATTCCATCAGTACTCAGTAGTAACGATGAAAAAAAGAAAACAAAACAAGTAAAAAGATCGGACACATACCACAAAAAAGCTTAAAAATCCTGTTGTAACATGTTATAATAAATGTGAGACCTTTTCCACTTGTCTATCTTTTCAGTCTATTTTAGATTTCCGTTTTATCTTATATCTAAGTACTTAAAGTTTACTAATTAAAACTTTTATCAATAAGGGCATTCTATAATATCTTGTTAATATAAAATTTTGATGTGTCATGTGTGAGACTGCCTCGTATTAAGTACTTGGCTCTTTATGGTTTTCCGAAATAACATTTATTCAACCTATTTTTTTCATTTCATATCTTAAAACTCTAGAATTGAATTAGCGACATGTACTTTTTCATAATTTAACCATTTTAGGGTTCTTGAACCCAATCTAATAATTTAATTCTGTACTAATCTTAACTCAAAACTCTTAAAACTTGCGAAATTGGAAACCGTAATCCAATAAACGCTCCAAATTAATTACTATGCCATCGAAAAATCCCTTTAATCATTACGAAATCTGAAGTTTTAATTGAATGAAAAATTCGTCCCTGAAAAAAGTAAAACAGGATGGTTTAACAATTTAAAAACGTCCACAAAATAAAAGGGTTTACAATAAAGTGTCGTGATTCGTGAAATTGTTTGAAAAACAAAGTCGTTTCGAGATTCAGGATGCGGTCGGAACCATCCTGTATAGTCGATAGGGTGACCATGGTGTTGTACTTAAGAACAGATTCCTTACCTTTGATTTATCAGCCACTTGATGCTTATGTATAGTACCTTCAAAAACTTTTTACCGCAATCATCTTTTTAAATACACTACAAACTGATGAAAAACTACTTTCAATTGGGAACTTTGGTTACTAATAATTTTAAACACGTGACAGCAATTTTGTCTTTCTTTCACACAAATAATGCTTTTTAAACTCAACTCTCGTCAGGAATATTTTAATTATGGTTTTGTTTGCTGTGCAGACTCAATTTTTATATAATCATAATGGTTTATTCTGAACAAAAAAATATGTTATTTTGCACGCCAAACATGCAGTTCTATAATTTTGTTATTTTAAAACCTTGCACATATTATTTGATGTATACTCATGTTTTTACAATAAACTATATTCTATTACATTATATTCAACAACCAATATCAAACTAGACAAGTAGATACGTATAGTTTTCAAAGCATGTGTCGACATAGTACGAAAGTGTAAGATGCTTCCCAGCTAACTGATTAAACTCATTTGTCACTTTTAACGACACCCCCGAGCAAGGAGGTAGTAGTGACCTCCTTAGCTTGAATAATGGTTTTAAGAAATCAATTTCTTCTAGTTTTAGTACCTAAGGAGCTAAAATAGAAGATTACAAAATCTATGTGCTTGTTGCCAATAACTGATTGGTAGTCCCAGTTGTCAACTGTTAAAAATACTGCTTTAAAGTCAAGGTGAGACTCCTTTGGCCAGTTGTGGGTAGTTGCAGACTGAGATATAGATTTCTTGAAGCGTGCCACTCTGTAATACAAACAGATGAGTTTATCTATGTATGCCAGTGCTGAGTGAGAAAGAGCGAGAGCATGTAAGAGAGAAAGAGGCAAAAGAAAAATATCGGTGTTAATGTTGCTTAGTTAATACGATATTAAACGATTTAAGATGAAATTGAACGAGCTATTTCTGCCATTGATTTCCCAAACCCACATCTTCATTACAAAAATGATGACGGAATTAAACAATTCGCTATCTCACGCTTTTTACCAAAAAGAAATCCTCGTGTTTCCCCGAATCATGGCCGCAATACCCAGTGATGAGTACCTCGAGTT
The DNA here is from genome assembly GCA_950022955.1 of Xestia ashworthii. Taxonomy (NCBI): domain Eukaryota; kingdom Metazoa; phylum Arthropoda; class Insecta; order Lepidoptera; family Noctuidae; genus Xestia; species Xestia ashworthii. The sequence continues at coordinate 19,106,993 of OX465565.1, read as the reverse complement.
TATACAGCGTGTCATCCGTAGAATAATGACGTCACCATTTCAGTGACTCGGCGACGGTCGTAAAGTTTGTATTCAGTACGATACGCGTTAAACGCGTAGAAAGCGGTTAAAGTTTTGACTGTTCCATGAAAGTGGTGTCTCCGGAATAATCGTGGTTCTGCTCCTAAGGTGTTTTATGAAGACAATGGTTATGATGGATTCATTTGAGTGTGTGACTTATGGTAACTAAAAGACCCATACCACATAATCATCTGCCTGGCCTTTTCCCAACTATTTTGGGGTCGGCTTCAGTCTAACCGGATGCAGCTGATAACCAGTATTTTACAGGGAGCGACTGCCTATCTGACCTCCACAACCCAGTTAGCACTGGGTAATACGATACCCCTTGGTAACACTGTTTGTTAGACTTTTTGGGCCACTGACTACCTGTAACGACTGTCAGAGATTTACAAATGGCAGCCGGGACCAACAGCTTAACGTGCTTTTCAAGGCACGGAGGAAAGTCGGTATGTAAGGGTGGTCCCATCCACAGACCAACCTAGGTAAGCACGGCTTAACCTAAAAATCGACCAGGTGGTCTGTTATTATTTAGCCACGAGCTCCTCGTGATCGTGGTTGTGTTTCTAAGATGTTTGTTAAAAAGAGAAAAGATACCTTTAGACCGCGCCCGAGAAAAAGTTTTATAAACAAAGAATTTCTACCAAGATATGTAGCGACAATTATTATTCAACCAACATTTAATACACCTCTGTTGAATTTGATTAAGTATGAAATTCATAGTTAATATCGTTCTATAACACGATCCTAAGATAATAATCCAAAATCAAGAGCAGTTATTTTTATAAAATCAATTTAATTGTAAACAAAAAGGTTTTTCCGAGGTCTTTTGAGTCAATTTCTAAGTCCACGTCTAAAATTAGAACTTTTCTCTTCGTTAGAAAATAAACGTGCTCCTCCACTTCACCGAATTATTAGTTTTTAAATGAAGCTTTCTCTAATTAAAAAACCGGAACATAATATTATCGTCTAAGTTACCAGTCCCGAAGGCACCGAGAAGATAACAGTCTGGTTATCTAAAAACAGCTGTCACTGTGACATTTTTCCATACAAAAATGTGTTTTAAACAGCTATTTTTAGATAATCAGACTGTTATCATCCGTCATCTTTTTGGTGAACATGGACCTAAGTTACACCAAAAACAATAGGGGTAGTCTTTGAGGACTGAGGCTGATAGAAGTGAAAACTAAGTACTCTATATCTCATACAGGTTGTGCCCCGCGTACGTCTAAGTGGTGCTACGCCGTAGCGGATCGGCTACGAGTGCTAGGACGTAATAAGAGACGGTCACGCATCTTTTATGAATTTTGTTCACCCTAAACGTGCTCAACGCGCCTAAAGAAGTTTTCATTTAAAACGTAATGTCTTAAAAATATAACGTTACATTGTCACTAACATTAGAAAAAAAAAGACTCAAAGATTATCCCACTTGATGGACATGTAGATATAATGTTGATGACAGTTTTTGTCACAAAGGTTTTTTGCATCTAAAATGGACCATTCTTGCTAATAATGGTCAAAAAAGTCGCAATTTAAGTGGGATGACAACGATCTTTTTTCGGTTTTAGAGCTGGAAGGAAAAAGTTTAGAGGTACTTAGGGACATTAGGTAATAAAACCATTTTCTTTTTTGTACGCTTAATTATTTCTGGTAGGCCATAGTTTAAGTAAACTGTTCGTAAAGTAATGGACATAAGGTTTGGTTTGCGCTACAGCTGAATTTGTCAGACTTTTCCAATTCGCAAAAACATCAACTCAACACAAATACAAAGGTGAAATGGCATCAATTAAATTATTAAATAGAAATGGCAACAATTGGTAAAATGGATTTGAATTTATAGACTTTGCATCTCTGTTTGTATTTCCCGATACTTAGTTATAATTTGGCCATAATTATTCTAGACCCAACAAGTAATTGTGTGGTCACATCATTACTTAGAAGAATCAGAAATACGTGATCGTAATAACGAATTCTCAACCTTTTATATTTTATTCACTAAAGTATAATTTATACTTTGAATTCCACACATAATCATAATCTATTATTTACTGTGATACAATACGACTATAACCTAAAATAATAATAAAAATAATGTACAGGTATCAAAACCAGAAAAGGTCTTCAAAACATTTGTCCCTATTTAAAATCTAAAACATAGCTAACTAAGGTCTTTTAATACAGATAGAAGATCTTCTTGCGTTGTTCGTACAAATTAAATATTAGTTCTGCTAACTCAAACGAGCAGGTACAATTCCTACCTGCGAGCAGTATTGCTGTGTTCTATTTTCAGCGGTAATAGGTCGGGGTAAAATTACTGGCACATGAGAATTTTCAACTTTACGAACAGGTGCTAGATGTTCACTTAGTAGTCTATATCAGTCGTTCCCGATAAATTGCAGACCTTAGAGAAAAGTTGAGCAAAGTTGAAAATTCTCATGTGCCAGTAATTTCACCCCGACCTATTACCGCTGCTAGGTGAGAACGAGGAAAAAAAGATCGTCTATCTTGCAAGAAAACCCTGGTTTTGACAGATCGACTATCAAATCCAATGCTTAGGTGCTTAGATTGGTTCACCAGATAAGCGTTGGATCTCATAGTCGATCTGTGACAAAATTAATATTTGTCACCTTTTCGATCAAAACCAGGGTTTTATTGCAAGATAGACGATCTTTTGTTCCTCGTTTTCACGTAAGGAGGTGATTATCGAATAATCTGACAGGAATCTCGGAAGAGCTTGTAGCAAATTTTCGTAATTAATTTACAGAAACTTTCCCGGGCAAAGTTTTTTGAAGTAAAAACTTCTTTTTGAGCGAACAAAAATCATGGAACTCGCGTGACCGTCACGTACGCTTTTCGTAGCACTCGATCTGCTACGAGTGCTACGAACTGGTCGCTGATCCGCTACGGCCTTCTAGTTTTCACTACTATCAGCAGTCCCCAAAGACTGCCTCGCATGTTTTTTTTTTTTTATAATACCCTGTCGGTAGCGGAGGCACAGCTTATCTATTATCTATTAACAAGTAAAATTAAATTAAAATTATAAAGAAACCCCGACACAATGTACTAAAACTTAAACAGAAAATAATTAGTTAATTCGCCATTTTGTGGTAGCGGCCATCTTGGATTTTTAATTTATCATAGTGTATTGTATCAATTACTAGTCAAGCCCTTTCATTTGATACCTTTAATGAGGCAGTGGTTGAATAATCAGTTCATACTTTCGGGCGCTACGGTGCCACACACACACACACACACACACACACAGACACGTCAAACTGATAACACCCCGTCGTTTTTGCGTCGGGGGTTAAAAAAATCAAAGACTTCCTAATCCGTTCATACTCAAGTTTAAAAAGACCTTGTCTCCAAAAAAGGATCTAAAAATATCCCAAGTACCTAACAAAACATTTTTCATTATTCTCCATATCAAAGTTTCATAAAGCGACCGACGATGGTAAGTAGCAGTCTCCAAGTGCGGGGCTCTTAAGTTAAAAGCTTTCTAGAGCTGTTCTGAACACCTGCTCCTCTTAACAGCTACTTACAATGTTGCGTGCGTGTTAGTTACTGTGTCCCTTTTGCGAAGATATTAGTTGTCGTAAATGTTTTTGCTGTCGGTTCTAGGGGGGGTTATAATGGTTTTATTTTGGTTAAATGTTTCCCGGTATGGATTTGTGATGAAAGGCTTTTTATTTGCGTTGTTCAAAAGAGGGATAGATGAAAGAATAATCTTTGTTATGTACCATGAGGAGCGGTTCCTGTGTCGAAAAAACTGGCCCAATTCATATGAATGTATTTTTCTGCGATTACCACGTTTCATTTTCCCTCTCCCCGTTTGCCACTGTAATAAAAATGAGATAACGTGCCTCGTTTTCAAAGATAATGCTAGTCTTATTTTACTACAAGTATAGTTTCGTCGTCATCATTATCATCAACCTATTAATAATCCCATTGCTGGGACACAGGACTCCTCTCTATGAGAGGGAATAGGATATAACCCACCACACGGGTCCAGTGCGGATTGGTAGATGTCAAGTATAGTTTGTTTAGAGCCTACCATTACCTTTAAATCAATTGTTAAAATGCCGAAGCCATGAGTTATAGTTACAACAATATCTTCTCAAGACCGGTGTTTATTAACCTCCACTCCCTGAAGTATACTACGTTCTATGGCGGGCACCTACAGCCATCTTTAGCGCTTGAAAAATTTGTGTTTACTTGGACATCCAAGTTTTGTGCAGTAACGTTCAGGTAAACTTTCCTGTTTTAATATTTCCCAGATGCACTACAAGACGGAAAGTTTTGGAGGGTCAAACTTGGTTTGGTGTATCCGTTTATCATATTATTATGTATAACATCTTACCCGTATTCCACAAAGAAGCTCACTTTGGAGGTTTTAGGCTTATCTAAAGTAGTTTCTGGAATGTCGATCTTCAAAAAATTAACCATACTAAGTTCTTAGTATGGTTACACAGCGTGATAGTCTATCAGCGGAGACAATGACACGAAAATAAAAAAATACAGGCTTTTTCAGTACTTTTTGTCAATTCGAGTTGATGTAGAAATATTGGCTTGAAAGCGAATGCTGTTTGTGTAACCTCCGATATTAACTTACGAAACGACTATAATTAGATTTTTTTCAAATACAATTTAGAGATGTCAACGAACGAGTTTTAATGTGACATTTTCAATCAATTCATTGAATTTTGTACGGGCCTTTTTTGAATGATATTTTGACTTCCTAATTTGATTGTAATCTTTTAGACTGTGTTTTTGATGGTAATTGATAGTTTGACATTGAATAATACTTTGACATTAACCTAGATAATATCTTTAACTGACAAGCCTCATATTGTCAGATTAATTCGTACATAAATTCGATAGTATCAAATACTAACCCACTATTTTTTATTTTTGTGTGGCACAATATGATGATACCATTTATAAATCTGAATAATATTCCTTTATTTATTAAACACAGACTAATTATTTATAATATTTACACAATAACTCTATAATGGAAATAAAAATATGTACATGTATCAAAACGGGTTACAGGGCATCGAAAAATTCTTACTCATCGCTGCCAACAGGAAAAGTGCACAGAAGGGTGGCAGCATTGCCATCCAACGTGCAACGGACAATGCTGATTCTTTGGCCAAAAAGTTGGGCACGGTGAGCACAACTTTTTGGACACGTGAAGAGGCGACCAACCGTTTGGTGATTTCCCGAAATACTAGGTGGGCAGTCAGATCCCATGGCCCTAGTGTACCATTTATTAATTAAAGAGTCTGTTGGTTCTATGATCTGAGGTACAAATAAATAAATTTGTCCGAAAGTGGTCATAAAATTGTACACAATTGGTCTTTCGTAAGGTACAGCCACATTTTGTCAGACACGGTAGTAATTTTCAGAGAATACTACTTTTGTCACGAATCATGCATAAATCCAAACTCCGAAACTGAGAACCGCACGTATAATATATCTTGTGTTATATACGAGAATTCTACATTTGCTTAAGCAGCTCATGTCTCTCTAAATTCTAAATTTTCTTCTAGTGTGAGTAGCGTGAAATTAATACCGGCAGGACCAACAGATTGTCGCAATTTATTTTCTGCTGCTGTCTGAATGTGGCTTTATAATTCCAGAATTCCAAACTATCCAGTATCGTGTTCCATGTGATAATGTTTCAGTGCAATGTTGCCGTTCCGATGTTTATTTTGTTCCCACTACTTACTTCCTCGTAGCTGCACATAATTAATGCTTTGTCGTCGTATTCAAGGGTAATTAAACACATGTTGCCGCTTTGCTTCATTAGAATTGTGGAAGTCAATCGATTTCTTTCAGGTTTATTTTTAGAAGTTATGCTGTTTTCACTAACGTTAAATTTAGCAGCGCCTAAAATGAAATTCACATGTTATGTCAGTTGAATTTTGTAAAAATTAAAAAAAAAACGTCACTTGCAATTCTATTTCTATCAGCACACTCTTTCATTTGATACCCATTTCATGGGCATGCATAAAAATAACTGGTCTGCCATCTTTGGGAGTCCGCCATATTGAATTTAGAATGATTTTACTTAGTTTACCATGCATTGTCATCTAAATTTAACATGCACGCATAATTTCAACTCAATCGGAGACCGGAAAGTGGGTCAAATTTATCTTCTAAGATTTTTTACGTTAGTACAGCAGGGCGAAGTTAATAAAAGTGTTTTAAAATAGTTGCCCAGCAACCAGGCGAATCATCTGCTTAATACCTACGCATTACATTTAGATCTTGCTTAGTGTAATTGTAAACGGGTTTACAGGCATTTGGTTTCTCTAACGCCTACGATTAGAATTTAGGCCAGTCTGCCAACAAAACTCAATCGTGCAAGCACGACGTCCCAATTAATCTCAAATACCAAGCCATTCCCACTTTCTTAATTAGCCTCATTGAATGCGACCTTCAAAGAGAAACTGACCTAGTAACTGAAGAAAAGTAGCAAGAAGGAATTGTTTTATACGAACCCAATGGAGTGGGTCAAATACGTGATCCCAATACTAAACGTAAGGTCGTTTTATCGAGCAATAGACCTCTATTTTCTAATAATAAATTGGTTGTATCAGTAGTAGATCTGAGTTTAAGTTACCATAATATAGAAGGGATGGGTCTTAGTGGATGTGGCTTACATTTTTAAATAAATTGCTTCTATTTGTCCCTAGGGTAGTATTTTAGGTGATAGATGGGGTGCTTGTGGAAAGTAGGCAGCTGTTTTCGCTTGGCTGTTAATATTAATCATAATCACATTATTAACATTTTACTGCGGTCTAGCGGTGGCACAGGCTACTGCTGAGAAATGGGGTCCTAGAATTTAGACAAGCAGCAAAATTTTGTTTTGCATTTCTGTGACCACTTTTATTTATAGATTGTCAATAAGCTTATCGACAGGTGATGTTGACGTTCTTCTCCATAGAGATCTACGCTAGGGAATGGGCAACTACAGTACTTTCACAGTTTTTATGTCTTGTGACTGGGACTGTAGCTACTTTAAATGTTCATTTTTGTTTCGACAATTCAAAAGTGCCTGTAACTGGCCTACTTGAAATAAATGCTTTGATTTTGAAATTATCGGTGACTTTAAAAAGTCTTTGAAAAGTCACCGATAGATTGAAACTTTGTCTAAGACCTCTGCATTCGATACTAGAAGACAAACAGTTCTTCTCTTAGCCAAACTACTTCTCTTCTTCGTAGTACTCGTCTATTTATCTTATTTTCTTTGTTGCTTGTCTATGGTATTATTTCCTTTATTCATTACAATACATGTTTAATACATTTCTAAATATTTATTTATAAAACTAAATTTTAAAAAACATTTAAAAATATAAAAAACAGTAGCCCACTAGCGCTGGGGACAGGGCCCGAGCTGCCGGTGGTCAGGGCTCTTGAGAGAGGAACCTCCTAACAATACGTGCCGTGTCAAGAAGTACTGCTTTCTGAATCAAGCCCTTGATCCAGCTGCCAAGCGAGAGCCTCCTAAGATTTTGGTCGAGGCTCTTGGCTATTAAGCCATTGGCCGACACGACTATCGGCACAATTACTGCTGTACTCACATCCCACATGTCGACAACCTCGCGAGCCAGATCTAGATATTTGTTTTTTTTATCTTGCTCTGCTTTCACGAGGTTCTCGTCATGCGGGACCGTTATATCAACAATAATTGTGCGACGCTCCAATCGATCTATCACCACAATGTCAGGCCTATTGGCAACAACAGTCCTGTCGGTGGTGATAGGTCGATCCCAATACAACGTGATATTACCATTAACGAGAACTGGGTCGGGCGCATACTTATAGTATGGCACTTCTGATTCCACAAGGTTGTACTTCAAAGCAAGTTGCTGGTGGATAATCCTGGCAACAAGGTTGTGTCTATGCAAGTACTCTCCGTTAGCCAGACTAGAACACCCAGAAATAATGTGTCATTATTATTATCATTGTTATTATTACATTATTATTATTGTACTAAAAATTAAATGACAGAAAGTAGCTTATTTTACGTGTCTGCCACCCGAGCGCATGCATGCTATTTAATATTGCTAAGTAAATGAAATCGCGACGTCCTTTCAATTTTAACCCATCAAATGAACATTTTACGACATAAATTCGAAATCAGTACCAATTTAAATTTCAAATGAACTTATATTATTGAACCTGCATAATATCTAATGAATGCCTTTGTTTAGAAATTCACGGTACTGTTATATGAGTAACCTTAATTAAACCACGTCATTTTGATAGTTCACTGAAACATGCGGAACATAATTTCGGTATCGTATTGAAATTAATTGGCCCATTTGATTATTATGTAAAAACATCATGAAATCAGTCATCAGTCTCCTCAAAATAAGCAAGGGTGGAAATATTGCAGGTTTCAGAAAAATGTCAAATGAAGAAAAATTGTTTAGTATTAGGGTCCGGACAAAACCTTCACAGTAAGTAACAAATTAAGCAAGAGAGGTAGTAATTTTTTTGAAAGAAAGAAAGAAAAGTCATTTTTGGCACACGCCACAAGTGCTCACGGTATAAAAATAATAATAAAAGGCAACCAAATAAAAAAAACCTTAAATATTTAAAACTTTACTTGTAAAAAACTTAAATGTAAACAAAAAAATAAGTTAAAATAATGTGAAACTGTGACTGGCCTATTTGGCGCAGCCTGAGGCGCGCCAAATAGGCCCAGTTCTACAAAATACAACTAGTGCCCGACGTTGTTTTCAAAACTAAACTGACCATCGCCTACACTCTCCAATATCCCTCTTTCTATTAAACCCTCTCAGTTGTAGTGGATCCAATTAACGGATATGTTATTCTTTCATCAACCGTGGCAATTGTACGTTAAACAATTCTTTCCTTTTTCAACGAGAAATTGAATCCAAATGTTTTTTGTACGTACCAATACTACTAACGTTGTCGAGGATAGGGTAATTATCAAAAATCGTTCTCCCATCCATCATTTAAACTAAGAAGCTTAAAAAAAGAATCGCCCTCTCAATAAAATGTTAATAGATTCTCCTTTGATTAAGGTTCACGCACTTAATATTACCGGTATAAACTGGTAAATGCCAGTTTCGGCCGGTATTTTCCGGGTAATTGTAAATGCTGTCTCCTTCAAATCGAGTGTGTCTGAGGGAGACAATGATACGGGGAAAAGGCACTCGACCGATAAGTGACGTATTAATTGCGGGCGATATAGAATTACTGATATTTTGAAAGGTTCGACCGTGTATTTATTTACTGGTTTCGCTTTGGGGTTGGTGATAAAGTGGACCCATGTATTAAATGGGGAATTATATTATGGTGTTTGCACAAAGCTGTTATTTATTGTCCCACGTTTTCATAATTATATTAATGTTATACCTACACTATTTGTTTCGGGGTTACAGGTGATTTTGGAATGTAAGGAACCCACTGCCGACTATTAGTAAGTTGAGGTAGCCACTAAGATCTAGTGTTCTCTTTGATAGAATTTTTGCGGAACTATTTATTTATGTGTCTTTTGGGAAATATGATCAAGAATGTTTTGTCCGTGCACTCGGTGTCAGTAGCTAGTTTCCTCCACGTCAGCTGTGGGACGTCAACTGGCGATTTAGTTGTGGCAGCAAGGTACACTTCTGAACTAATAGTATCGTAATTCCTCATGAATATTCCTCCTATTACAGCTTCCTCGTACATCGTAAAATAGAATATATTGTGTCCGGAGAACGTGCAGTGGTATTATCTTGTGCAGAGCAAGTAAACGGCGGTAATATTCTCCTAGGACTAATTTGTAGCGTTCATAGGCAAATACTAAGGTGAAAAGAGGCATTGTTAAATAGAATTTTTAATGGACAAGTTTGTATTTTTATTTAAAACTAGCTTCTGCCCGCGACTTCGTACGCGGATCCTGTTGCTTATGCCAGCGACAACGGGGTCGTCGAAGATCTGAAACGTCTGATGTCGAATTCTAAGAACCCGGGGACGGGAAAATAACGGATCTTTCCCACCTGAGCAACACATACCATTTGTTTCTTTTTGCCATTTAACAGCTTCACAAAAAGTACAATTTTTAGCCATACCTCCGATGGCGGAATATGTGGCGTATTCAATCATAGGAGACGTAAATGCACTCCGTGCCTTATCAACCCAAGGAAGGTCGCCATGCCCTTTTTTTCGGTTGGGAAATAATCAAATAACTTCTTCAACTCTGGGCGGAGCGGGAGGGAGTGTCAGATTTTTACTGACTAAAACCCATCCATGTTCCTTCCTCGCCCTTTACGTTCCAGGGCCACGGTATCTCTTTCGAACAGACCCGCAGCCCCGGCAGGCTTCGACCTTTGCGGGCCCCTCCCTTTATGCTGACATCTCTTTGAGGCGCACGTGGAACACGAACGCGCCGTCGAGACGGCAGGTCGCCATGCCCTACGGCTATATCTTGAGACACATCCGGTTTTTCAGATGATATCTACATTCTGTTCAGAGAATGTCGACGTCGATCAGAATTCAAACGTTCGTTCAATGAACGTGCATCGCGCATCACGCATCACGTTCATCACTCGTTTCAAAAGACCTGTTAGTAGATGTGCGAATACGCTGAAAACTCAAGCCTGATTCTGTATCGGTAAAAATTTCGGATTCGCTCACGATCAGCGGACAGTCGCGCATCACGTTCCGCACTTGTCTCTAAAGACCTAGAAGAAGCTGAGAACTCAAGCGCAATTCTCTATCCGTGAACGTCTCCGACTCGCGAGACAATGCGTGACGTTCACGATCAGCGGTCAGTCGCGCATCTATTCTTCACTGGTCTCTAGAGACCTGGATGTAGAAATACGCTGAGAACGCAGGCGTGCTTCGCGATCCTAAGAGGTTTCCACGGAGCAAGTTGCAGCCTGATGTTCTCGAACAGCATCAAGTCTCTCCTGACGCTCTTCGATAGATTCTTGGGATCTTATGATCCTCAATTTTTTAGCTCCTTTGGAACATTGGGAAAGATTTGACCTCTTTCTAGGCATGGTTATAGTTTTGTTGTGAAGATACCTGATCAATGGAAATCTAAGTAACTGCTCCCCTGCGTTACCGGGTAGGCTACAGAGTCACGAAGATAACTGGAAAAGGAAATTAATTCTACAACAGGTGTCCGAGATCTTCGATTTTTATAAGTCAACAGAGAGTGCTCATCAGATTGAACAACTTTTGCTAAGACGTCATTCCTATATGTGTTATGGTGTAGCTGGGCTCTTGGAGTTCCACAACAGGTGTTCCAGATCTTCGATTTTTATAAACCAACAGAGAGTGCTCATAAAATTGAACAACTTTTGCTAAGACGTCATTCCTATATGTGTTATGGTGTAGCTGGGCTCTTGGAGTTCCACATCAGATGTTCCAGATCTTCAAACTTATACTCTCAGCAGAAAATGCTCATCATGTAGAACAATTTTTGCTATGGTGGCATTTTTGTATCTCTTATAGTTTAGCTGGTCTGTTGCGGTTCTGCATCAGGTGTTCAAGTTTCCAAGATAAATTATAGCCTCATAGCTTCTGCCCGCGACTTCGTTCGTGTGAAGTTTTGATATCGCAACGCATCGCCTACTCAACGGAAGTTTAAACTGCTTTGTTCCCCCTTGCAACATTTCTTATTGCTGCTCCGCTCCTATTGGTCATAGCGTGATGTTATATAGCCTATAGCCTTCCTCGATACATGGACTATCCAACGCAAAAAGAATTTTTCAATTCGAGCCCGTAGTTCCGGAGATTAGCGCGTTCAACCAAACAAACAAACAAACAAACAAACAAACTCTTCTGCTTTATAATATTATATAGTATATATAGTATAGATTTGTTTCGTTCTGTTCTACTTTGGATTTGGACTCATATCCCGCCTATGTTCCTTTCTATTAATGGTTTAATGGGCTCCTCTCCATGATAAAGAGTGAGCTATACCCACCACGCGCCGCCGGCCCATTACGGAATGATAGATGTCACATTTCTCCTAATCAGTTTGGACACGATTTCGATAAAATCTAAAGTTCAAAAGTTATGAACAGAACTTTACAAACAACTTAGTCTATTTCCTAAAAACCAAAGTCCATTTTTAGTATCATTGAAAAACTTTGTTGAATCCATTTCACTGAAATTCAGTACTACGTTGTGCTGTTGTACTTTGCACTGAAGATGGTTTTAGTCCAATAACATTTGAATTCAAAGTTTTCGAACTCCATGATCGAGGCACTGTTTTCAATGAAACATTAATTTTGTTTCTGTGTTATTCGAAATGGCATAGAATCTTGGCTAAATTGTTTGTAAGTGATACTCTGTAACTTGTTACTGAGATTTTCCATTAATTTTAATCGTGTTGCTCGGTTTGGGTCGAGTAGTTCTTTTTATTAATATTAGTATTTATCGTTACCTTTTCTAATTCTATTTTAGCTCGTTGCAATTAATTAATGATTTAAATTAAATCATTTTGTAGATACTGTTTAGGCTTAATTTTGTTATTTTCGGTTGGTTTAATTTTTTGGTTTGAATAGTAAGCGAATAGATTTAATGTTAACTGTATCTAATGTTAAGAAACCGGGTATCTTTGCAAAACAGACATAATTATTATACATTCGACAGCAACGACCGATTTAAAAAAAAACCTTGAGCAAAAAGTTTTCAACTAAAAACTGATAAATCTCTCTAGTATATAAAAACCGAAGCTGAGTTAAAAAGTTGATATTATTAGAGTAATGGATCGAGTTTAGAAGGAAATTAGAGTGTATGTCAGGAACGAGGATCGATCTCAATTAATATTATGTGGAAGATCGATGGATCCACTCGTGGGAAATAAACTAGGGAAAAAGTATGTGAGGTGATACACTAGATTCAACCATTCACCCCTTTTAATTATGTGAATAAGAACGACGTAAAGATTAACTTCATCGTCGTCAAGTCGTCGTTTTTAACTCCAACGCAAAAACGACGAGGATTTATAAGTTTGACGTGTCTGTGTCTGTGGCATCGTAGCTCCTAAACGGATAAACTGATTTAGTTTTTTTTTTTGTTGTTTGAACGGTTAATGAGTCGGGAGTGTTCTTAGCTATGTTTGATAAACATCAGTCCAAGATGGCCGCCGCCACAAAGTGGCGGATTACATATTTGTTCAACAACTCCCACAATATGTGTATCAATTGATAGGGCTTAACTGGTAGAATAGTAATAGTACTACTAGTAGAATACTGTACGCTATAATTTTCAAATCCAAGATGGCCGCCACCACAAAATGGTGAATTACTTACATTTTTTTTTTCAGAACTCCCTCAAAATGGGTATCAAATGAAAGGGTTTGGCTAGTAGAAAAATTATGACCCTATGTGTCGGGGGTTTTTAATTTTTTTAATTTAATGTAACTGGTTGTGAAATGAGTGAAATAAAATCATGTTCCGAAAATAGAACTCGAGCAGCTTCGACATCATCCTCTTCAGTCGTCAAAGTGGCCGATGACAATGATACCCCATCATCAGCCTATTAATGTTCCCACTGCTGGGACACAGGCCTCCTCACTATGAGAGAGAATGGGCTATAAGCCACCACGCGGGCCCAGTGCGTGTGGTGATAGCAGTGGTGATGAAATAAATTACACAATTTAATGTGCCTGCCTGGGTTCGAACCCACGACTTACTGTTCGCAAGTCGGGGCCGCCACCACCGCTGTTCTCAAAAACAATATGACGCTATAATTTACGAGTTATGTTCCTAGTGAGATTGGCCACTGGATTATTTGTCATTCTAAGGTATGAGCTTCCAATTACTACATAGATTCAAGTAACTTTTGCTTTAAATGAACACTATATTAATTATTTGGAGGTTGGTGATGCAATTTCTGATGTATTTCTTTATTTACCCTCGCTACAACGCTCGTTTTATTTCATCCGTGAATTTATCCGCTTACAACCATCTTTTTTTACGCAACAACAAAAAAACTAGTGGTGTGCCTAGTCAATATTAGTTTTGTGCCAACATGTAAATGTTAGGCGGTGGAAATATTCGGCTCTCCAAATTCAAGGGCCGTTCGTCCGTTGTTGATTTTCAAATGTTTGGTTGATTTTTTTTGAAGTAGAAATAGTTCAAACCACACTTGATGGCGTCAAGTGTACAACGCTGTAGTTTTTACAAGCGAATGTGGAAAATATTTGAGCGGATTTTTTTGGTCGAGTGGTCAACCAAATACCTAGAACCTGGAAATATGCATGAGTTTTAGAATTTTGTCATGTGGAAGTTGGAATATAATATATGACGGAGTTTAGACAAGAAAGACAAAATAATGAATGTAAATAAACATTACTAACATGGACAATGTGGCACGGAAAAGTTCACCAGAAGAGTGTCATAATCTAGTGAAAAATAAAGAGATAAATTTATTAGTAAGTATTAAAAATGTATGAAAGCAAAAATAACATCCTTATAAGCTAGAGCATTACAACCAACCATAAAATTAAAAACAAACAGCAAAACTTTTAAACCGTGTCGCATGAACACTATTCTTTGGAAACTCCACTTTTAACCATTGTAACGTGTTCCAAGAAGAACTCAAAGTCAGCTGCTAATTTCCACAGTCGTTTTAGTTTCCAGCCAAAGGAAGTCGCGTTGTCGCCGACCTGACATCGTCTAATGCGCTTAAGGAAAGTCATTCAACTAATGACTGCACAAGTGTTCCAATCTTACACTGTGTTGCATTTGAATTAGTTGTGGGCGGTGCCTTTGATAGGTGTTCATTATTATTGATTATAAAATATTTAAACGGACCATTCTCGACTTCAACCAAGTATACCGTAAATCCCACTAAATAACTCTACCGAAAAAAGCAGCATCTTGCTAGAAAACCACATTTTATTGAGGTTGAACTTTTTACTTTAGAACTCAATGTGACGCACTCAACACCATGTGCTGATGGATGCATTGAAATAATAAGCGAGCTTGGAAGTATTCATAGTCAAATTATAATGTTAAAAACTTAAATAAAGTCGACTTTGACCCATAATATCTTCGCAACTAGAAGGTTCCCAGTTATTATGGTCTAGAACAAAATATGGAAACCTTATGACGGGGAAAACAAGTGCTTTATGGTTTCGGTAAGGGTACTATCACACTCATTAGATGTGAACTTTAGCATCATCATTAGTTTCCTTTTTTTCTTTTTTTAAGTTGGCTGTCAGTCAGCATATTTTTGAAATCAACTCATACCAGCATAATATCTTTGAGCAGAATTTTTCTTCGGGAAAAAAAATAATTTATAATTTTCTTTCTTTCATGACAAAGCGTCTTATAAATTAGGATTACCCTCCTAAGATATGAACCAGCCTATAGCTACTTGTTCAACCGCCATGGGGATCAACAATTAATTAATCAACAACATGATGGAAAATTAATAGGTGCACAGTATCATAACATAATCAACGCATAAAGGATTCACAAATTCACCTTCCTTAGACCCCGAAATTTTAATCCCGACATCTTAATTAATTAATTTTAATCTCTTCTGACATGGCTGCTTACGACACCCAGGGGATTTGGACAATCTTCTCCGTGGAAGCACCGTTCCCCAAACAACCAACTAAGCTTAAAATATTTAGAGCATCTTATTCACTTTACCAAACGTATTTTTTTCTATTGCAACAATATCAAGTTGTTTTTTCTGATGGAAAATCATCAAATGACTTCTCCCACTCTGGGCGGAGCGGGAGGGAGTGTCAGACTTTTACTGACTAAAACCCATCCATGTTCCTTTCTCGCCCTTTATGTTCCGGGGCACGGTATCCCTTTTGAACAGTCCCGCACCCCCGGCAGTCTTCGGCCCTTGCGGGCCCCTCCATTATGCTGACATCTCTTTGAGGCGCACGTGGAACACGAACGCGCCGTCGACACGGCCTGCCGTAATAAGACAGACGGACGGTGAACTAGCCCATAGCTTACCGCCCACAGACTCAACTACCACGGCCTCAAGTCTGCTATTAAAATAGTGTCAGAATAGTCTATCATTGACATCATAATTGTTGATTTTGCAAGTGTGGTAATCTACTAACACAATGGCGTAAGTATGACTTTCCAATGGTCAACCACTGACACTCCATTGAAATAGCATCGAATGGTAATCAAGTACACAATGACAAATGAATAACTGGTGCTATTTACGAAATTCTTACCACTTCAGATCGCATAAAACACGAATAAATAAAATATAAAAATATTTATAATTCTATTACAAGACCATTGACCGTTCAATGATCGACCATTATGAATTTGGCAGATTACGAACTTTAAGCAAAATGACAATGATGAGATGAGAGTTCGTAATCTGCCAAATTCATAATGAGAATGGGATCGTGTTGGAATGACGAATTTATAAAAATACCAGACTAAGGCCCCAAGACTGTAGTAAAACTGAAACCTTCCTTGCTTTTAAATTTATTTTCAAGAATAAATTCGGTTGCGAGTTCCGGAGTGCATATGACATCATAAACATTTAACTTGACGTGCACTCTCTTGGAATGACGAATGTACTGCATACAAAGCTTTTGAAGGAGCTTTGAAGTTAGCGATTCTGTGTGCAGAAACGGGAGTGCAATATTTTTATTCTTGCTATCAAGTTTTGATTATTCTAAAACCAACTAAGATATTCTCTATACTTAAATGTTTTATTTACATAACATCACACCTAATCAAATATAACTGCTCACAATTTAGGATCCATTAATGTTAAAAATCCGTGGTGCTAGGCTAACTATCCCACTTGTAAACGTCACTTTGTCACTATTGGCCTTTGTCTCCTGCTGATATGGAGAGAAGTAGAAATTACGGTTTTTTCCTACTGCTCCGCTAAACTTTCTGATTAATTTCGTTGCGGCATCCAAGACAGTTAAATTCATTCCCTGGGACTTCGTCGAGCTTCATTGTCTCGGCGCTTTTCTGGTGGTCGCCACTGTTGATTCTGGCTTTCAGGAGTTACAGTGGCTTGGGAATAGTGTGGTGGGCTTCCCAAATAAAAAAAGAACATCACACCTGTCCCCGAATGGTCAGAGGTTCACCTAGTAGCTGTAGGTACACTACACTCGTGTTTTGCCAGCTATATTTAAGTCCTATGTAAGACCCCCAAGACGAGCCTCTTGCTATCAAATGGTCACAAATTCAGATTCCCTGGCTGCTACTGTTAAATTGGAATGGAAGATTGGAGAAACCCAAAAATGGAAATCTAATTCAGTACCTTCAAAGGTTATTCAAAGTTCAATTATTCATTACTGCTTGGAAACGTGTAAATAAAATACATTAACCCCGACTAACAAAAAGAAACCACGAAAGTTAGCTCCGAGTATTAAGCACTATTATTATAAAGGCTACTAATATGCCCCGACTAAGTAATAGGTTTTTAACCATGATTAGTTGCGTCGTTTTCGGATGACTGTGATCCAAATATTGCAGAAAAAAAATAAAGATAGAACAAAAAGTAACTATCATAATAGTGCCATATTCTATCTCCAATTGCTATTTGAAAGTAATACTACATTTTCATTCATAGCCATCTGTTTGTCGTCTTCACCAACATTTGGTTCGTCGAGTTCACTAGCAAGATACATGGCGCACTATATAACGTAATAAACATCTTATTTGACGAGCACTCGCTTGGAATGACAGAAACATGCCCTTGGGTAGCTTGTGACGAAACTCGTGAAATAGCTATGTCTAGAATCTCGGTGAATTCAGAAATAGGTTTGAATAAACATTTAAATGTCAAGCAAATGTGTAACATACCCTTGAGGTATAAGATAAAAATTAGGCTAACCAAGAATACACGGAATTTAACCAATCAACGCCTAATGAACAAAATCAGACATTTACATCTAGTATATAAAATATGTAGCACATAAGACGAAGATTAGACTACCAAATCAATATAAAAAACTCTATAGATTCACCAAAGTAATTTGAACCAATAAGCGCCTAAAGATCGACGTTCTTTACAATTCAATTCTCAAAGTAAAAAAATCACTCTCCTTCAATAAAAGTCGAAATAAATTAAGCTAAGGTAATGCAAACAACAATGGAGGGTAACCAAAACGTCTAGATTGGTTTCCAGGGCAGTAATTGATGGCATTTGTTTGTGGGACCCTTAAAACGTCTATTCAATTTCGTTACGGACCGATTACCGCTATTGTATCGGTTTAGGAAAGAAAAATGGTGGGACGCGCGAACTCAATGCTATCAATCCGTCTGACCATAAATAGTTGAGGAAAAGTAAACAGGGTGTGTATTTTTTTCTTTTCAAGAGAAGTCATTCAAACTGGTTTGGAGGATTTCTTTGGACCTGAAGGTTCAGGCAAGGGTTCTTTCTACAAATGATTTGTTGGGTCATGACTGAGAAAAAATATAAATCTTTCACTTTATGTCTGAGATTTGACTATTTTTTATCTACAAGAGAAATATAAAGTAGGAATAGTGACACACACTAGACAATTAATAGACATGTAAAATAAAACTCCAAACAGTTTGGGAGTTTTGTTTGTTTTAGAGATTGTATGCAAAGGCTTTAGGCT
Source organism: Xestia ashworthii (assembly GCA_950022955.1). Lineage (NCBI taxonomy): Eukaryota > Metazoa > Arthropoda > Insecta > Lepidoptera > Noctuidae > Xestia > Xestia ashworthii. The sequence continues at coordinate 19,088,353 of OX465565.1, read as the reverse complement.
AAGTGTATTGGAACTGCGTGCTGGCGCCATTAGATTGAAACCAATCTTTGCCAGTTATTCCAAATGTCTCCAAATAAAAACCTCTTAAAATAGAAACGGGAAAATCTTACACTTAACACAATTTATCAAGATGCTGTTGTTCGTCTCCAAATCTACGGTCTTAACAAATTCAGTTAAGTTAATAAATTGCTGGCTTTGTTGCCCATGGTAATCAGAACCTGAAGAATATCTTCCTCACAATTTACTCAATAATGTACTTTAACTAAATGAACTGTAAGTTGGTTTTCAAATATCAGTAAACATTTGTAAAACTATTTTAAACGGCAATGGAAGTTAAACCGTGGACTATGAAGTTATGGTTTGTAATCGGAAAACTCGGTCATTTTAAATTCAAATTGGCTGATGTTTGAAGTCTAGCTTTGCAGTATTATTATCATGCAACAGGTTTATTTTCTTATGCCTTCGTTATTGCTATTTTCTTGCATACTTACAAATTAAAACCTTGGCTAATTTTACTTTAGTCAAATTATTTTTGCCATCTTGTTTTCCGGTGTTCTAAATTAAAACCTCTGGTAGCGTTCTTACCGTGACAAAGAAAATTGGTAACAATTAGCCCTGTGGCTCTTTAATTTTCATTATTCTGCTTATTTTCTTTTCTTTTGTTTACTGTTTGTGTTTTTGGACCAACTCGCCTTTTTTTTTGCTCCTAAACACTGTAAAATGGCGAGGCAATGAAACTCGACCAGTCCTGCTAAAATGTTTAATTGATGTAAGTTTTTAATCTCACATAGTCACAAACATTATCATTAGCACTAAAAACGAGATCTTTATCTTAATTAAATACTAAATAAGCGCTGTTGCAAGCACCATGATCTCTGAAAAACTGAAGTTTTTGTAGTTGGGTTTGGAATTGTTATGAGCAGACAACGGCCTTTCTCTGATTACAAAGAACTCCAAAAAGGAGAATTACTGACATCTCGCTCTTCCCTCTTTCTTGTTTGTTTTTAAATAGTAAACATGGTAAATAACCCGTTTTCAGTATTAATGATAATGTCTCAAATGTCTTCGATTCCGCAACGGAAAAAGCAGAGACGTAAGAGAAACATCACAACACTTCATTAATATTGGTTATAGTAATAGTTTATTTTCCATAGTTTCTTTGACTTTGTAGCAAGTTAATACTTCCTATGTAGTCCCTACAAAAGTCTCTGCAGAGGCAAGTGGATGGCACTACAACAAAACATTAACCTACTTCCATAGGCGAGTAGGCACTGCATTTGCCATGCGGTACCAGATCAGCATAGAAAGTGCTAACGGCAACATTTGTATACTCTGTGTACATTGCGTGTCCAGAGTTTCTCAACATTATAAATCGCCCCTCTTGTGGCTCGGGTTTAAACTTGGTCTCACGTGCGGAGAATGGACTTTCGTGCATGCTGCTATTACGTTGATGACGTGGTACTTTAAAAATGTCTGTCTTAAAGTGGTGGCGAAAGCTAGCGAAGGATTTAGTTTTTCGATTGTAATTTTGAAAACATTTTCTTTTGAATAAATACAGTTAAGTAATGTGTGTTTTATCGGGTGTATGTGACACTTAATGAAACTGACATACGTTTCCCGCTTATCTTTTTGTTAAAAAAATCCGGACTATGTTCCGATTCGTATTCATATCATACGAGTATTATACGGAAACGTTATGAGTACATTTACACTGTTTTCAAAATAGTTATCAAGAATATAGCAACATTTTTGGACCAGCAATACATTGCTTGTTCTACTTGCAATCGTTTTTGCTTCGGAAGTGAACTGTCTTACACTAAAAAATGCTTTCAAAAATGTCGATACAGAGCCTCGAACATTAGGGCTGATACACACAATGTTCAAGTCGCTATGAGCAAAAACGGGCAGCAAAAGTGAATACAAACTTATACTTTAAATTTTGGCAAACCAACCTCAAAGAAGGTAAGATATTGAAAGCCATGAGGACAAGCCTTAGATATTAACAGTATTTCCTTCAGGACGACTTTCGTATTCAAGAAATACTGCCCAATAGGGTAGACGAAAAAAACATAATTATTAGTCCGTCAGATAGATTATCAACAAATATTTGACCCGCATTTTTTATTTTGTTGCATAAACCAAAATTAGACGAACTTAAACCAAAATTAGACGAAGATAAGACGCTTTTAAAATTCTCAATACGTCACGCCTTGGTATAATTTCAGTGATTTTCGACGTCACGAGCCAGTCAGCCAGTCATTATTCATTGATTTACAAAAATAAAAAAATACGTGTCCATTAGTTTCCAATACTCCTAACTGACGGACTAAATAGATTTGCAATTTGTTGATACTGTCGTCATGCCTATTGAACTAGTGAGTAGCAGTCTTATATCCAAGTCCAGCGTATGTCAAAGTTATGAATCACCCCTTTTCTAGTGTCCTTCGTAAAGGACATTCACGGTCCGTGTGTAACGGAATGGACTTCCGTCCATGTCCGCACAGTAATGGAGATTGGTTCGCCTTTTAAAACGTCAACCCGTCCGAATAGCCGGCGTAAAAGCAGAAGTTTGTTATTTTTGGTTTTATATTCTAAAGTTAAATTCAGGATATAATACTTTTAGGTATTCCAAATATTTTCGAACATATGGCAAGTTTTCCCTTTGGTTGTATTTTTTCAATCATAAATACACATTTACTTAATACGAGTAAAAACTGTTTTTATGAAACTGATTGCTAAATACCCTACCGTAGTATATGTGTATGATGTAAAGTAAAATCGTGAAACAATTTATTTGCGTTATTGTATTTTTAACTTAGTATAGGATTTTCATCAGGAATTTCACTGTACTCGTAGCAAACACAGAGTCTAGATTTGTGCGCGGTCGAAGTCAGTAGGCTCACTCGGATGGGACTTAAGGCGACTACATGAGCTAAACACGTTTTTTATAATGCCTAAAAGTATATGATTCAAGTCAATAAACAAAACCAGAAAAAGATATGATATTCTTCAGGATATATGCTAGTATGATAGTGTTTTGAAAACATAATACAATTAATTTGACTCGATAAAAAAATCACGAACTTATCTTTAAAAAATTCTGTCAACCAAAAAAAAACATATTAAAATTCATGCGATCATTCTGATTTTTTGGCAAATTAGTCTACAAGCAATATATTAGCATTATAGTGTTTTAGTTTTTTAGTCCAATCAATAGATTTTTGTAAATCGATCGAAACCACTCATTTCGCACTATTTGGACCGTAGTGACTGACGTAACAACCACTTTGTAGTGCAAGCTGATTTGAACTTTATTCTCAGGCACTTTTGAATTGTCGAAACAAAGATGACATTTAAATTTAGCTACAGTCCCAGTCACAAGACATAATAACTGTGAAAGTACTGTAGTTGTCCATTCCCTAGCGTAGATCTCTATGCAGAAGAACGGGCAGGAAACTCCATGGACACTCTTTTAAATCAAATTATTGTTACAAAATCTTGGTAACATCATTCATGTTGAGATGGTAAATTATGTGAGAACAATGTAGCAAGATGTGCACGTTAAAAGTGTCCATAGTAAAAACAAAATAATTCATTCAAATAAGCCGTGGCAACTAAGAGATGACCAGTCACAACTGACAGCGCCCGTTCACGAACATGACGAATGGATCAGCACCATTCAGCTCAACCATTTTAAAGGGAACAAAATGGTCCGACAATTTAGCTCATCTAGTCGCCTCAAACATAAATGGCGAAATATGGGTGTACTATTAGGTACACCAAGGGTGTTAACCCTTTTGCGAATACAACTAATTCAACTTATGAGTATTTCTCACGAAAAAAAAAATCCAAAAGTTCATAAGTTCAATGTTCAAATCAGAATCATACTCGTATGTGTTTACAACACATTGGTTTGCTTTGGTCGTTGCATTGCTTTACACGATTTCCCTTGTGAGAAACAGCAAAAAGTAATTGAAGTTGTGGAAGGAAGGTGTGAAAACCACTGTTTTACAACGTAATAATATTGTTCTGCTCGTATACTCAGTAAGATGATAACTTTAGCCGAGTTAAAATTAATGTTTCTGAGTATATATATTTGGGTGTTGTGGTTTGAAAACAATCTCGCGTATCAGTCAATCCGCTTACCACAGGCGGTTTTAATAATATTCCTAACCATTGAAAGCTCCTAAAACCATCGAGACTGGTTGTACTAAGTCAGATTAAGGTCCCAGAGCTGGAAAGTTAAGATCATTGTTTTACCATAAAGGAATTAGCGCCTCCTAACTAAACTCACTTAAATTGGTAGATTTCACTATCCTAAAAAAATCCATCTGGATCTTGGCAAACTGGAATGCCTTTCACAATAGGCACAACTTCAAACAAATGACGACAGCCACAGAGAGGCAGAATAATAAAACAAATGCCACTCGAAATATAAATCGCACACAACATCCCGATGCCAGAATCTAGACCGTACAACCAGACGTAGAATACAATGCAGATTGTCCCACTCCATCAAACGAAAATCCTTCTTCCGTAGAACCATTTTAAATGCAAAAACTTCTATTGTATGCCGCAGTGATAAAACATAGCCATTACCGAAAGCTGTAACTATCGTAAAAACCCCTTTCTCTTTTACAAGTCTTCTCTACCTACTGCTGAAATAACCTTCGGTTTTTACATCGGAACAGTTCGGAAACCGTTCGGTTTACTTTTTAACGTGTGACGTCTAAGCGTCCATAAAAGAGACTGGTTTTATTGCTACCCTCTTTAGGTTCAATTTACGGACTCGATCGAATGGAGCTGACATTTTTAAGTGGACTTTTTAAAGAATCGAATGTCAATGTTAATCGTTTGGTAACTGGGGCGTTCTGTATCGACCGATGGGCAATGGACCAAAGGAGTACTGAGGACCAGGACCAAAAAGGTTTCTATCAGCCAATCCGCGTGGTCGGTGGTGGTGGTGGAGTTGACGAAGATTTGTATGGTGGTGCACCGCGCGTATAAGCGGTGAGCGAAGCTCGTCTGCGCGGTCTCGTGGTGTACGTGTGTAAGGCATCAACAAATCTCATACAAGAGATCGCCACGTGGAATCCGCTTCAACGTCCGACTGCGTGGGCAAGCGGGTTCCGTCAAAAATATAATTAGGTATGTGGGATCACCGCCAAAAATGAAATCATACCTACTTGACTACCTGGAACGACTGTCAAAGATCTACAAATGACAGTCGAGACCAACGGCTAAAAGGTGATGCACGCTAGACCGTGCCGGGTCCGAGCCGAGACAATCCATTGTTCGTGTATTTATAAAACGTTATTATATCAAAAAAGCAGAAAAAAATCACAGGATTGTTGTGATTTGTATGTTAAGGTTTGATCTTTTAATGGTCAATAAACTTTTAAACTGTTTTATTTATTTTAAATCCTGAGAGCGGAAGACAATAATGACAGATTCGCTGGTCAAGTGTTTCCAGATCAGGCATCAGGTATTTCAATTTTAAACTTGCTACCCATTACATGTACCTTAAAGATTACTGGCGAAATTTGGGAGCATTATAGAGATCTACACCTGTGAAGAAACCGTTGAGATTTTACAGGCATGACGTAATGCTAGATGACGGGGTTACAACCCATAGCATTACCACTTGCGTCGTTTTAATGCCACATAATATTTTACCGCCGACTTCTAGTTGAGTGCCTTTCACAACATAATAGTAAAAGCACGAAAGGTGCACAAAGACTAAAAGGCCATTAAGCCCATCAGAATACGTAAAATTTTGCGGCGTACTTCTCTAGAGAAAGCATGACCAAGTTTGGCTTTAATAGCGTTTGTCCATAAAGATATAATTATCTTCATTTATTAGTGCACTGTTAGTTCTGACCTCATATCTTACAAATAAAGGGTGTAAATCGAAGCCGAAAGGTACTTGTTCTCTCCATCATTGCGTTCAGTTTTGTGTTCTACACTATACCTGGGAACCTTCTAGTTAAGGAGATATTGGGGGTCAAAGTTCCAACTTTTTGACAAGTTTATTTTTCAAACACAAGTTTTCAAAGTTAGATTTTTACTTTAAATATCTCCACAAGCCCCTGTACTATTCAATCCATCTATCAGCATAATCTTTTGGGTGCGATACATTGAGTTCTACCACAAAACATGATTGTGCACCCCAAAAAAATAAATCGTTTGCCAGCAATAAGTTTTGCGTAAAGTTACTTAGTTTGATAAACAGCATGCTTGGTTGACGGCTTCCTGATGAGTCTGTTTACACCCTTTACCGTGCGCCTTTTTGCCATGAGACTAAGCAGGAATATAGAACACCATCAGCTACAATCTTAACATACTGTTGAAGTCTGGTCTGGTCATAAACACACGCCAGTAGCGAGCACTATCCGCCAGACCTTTCTGAAGAACACCACTGAAAGGCCTTGTTAAAAATTTGATTCCTCGGTTGTCTAGAGGTCGCGATTGCGACTGCTGAAAATAAGGTTCTGTGTTCCATTTCCGGGTCGGACAAACTGTTATTGGGTTTTCTATCAGGATTTTCTTAGTTGGTCACCTGTTCGATGCCAATACGCTCGCCTCCTACTACTTGGGGGGTAAATATAACAGGTGACATGTAGGTGTACTACGAGGTACCCACAGGTCCTTTTATTCGGATGGGCAATTATCAAATGTCTCCTGCCGCCACTGGGTGGAGCGGAAGGGAGTGTCAGTCTTTTTTTCTTCTTTAATGGATTTTCAACTTTATCGCTAATAAGGTGTTTTCAGGGCCAGCTTTCACAGAAAAACGATAGATGGCGCTGTGCAAGATACGACGTAAAACTTTTTTGGCTCTATGGAGCTGGCGTTCAATGCCTTCTAAAAAAAAGTGACCAGTGTCTTTGGGTGCATTACTTTATTTGTTCCTTTCTTGCTTGCCTAGTAGCAGTATTGTATTTTTAGAAGGCAATGAATGGCAGCTCCATATACCCAGTCTTGCACAGTGCCATCTACCGTTGTTCAGTTGAAGTTGGCCCTGAAAACACGTCATTAAGTTAAAGGTTGATTAAGAAAATGAAACTGTTTCGGATAGTTTATTGCTGGCGTTTGTTTCTCATAATTATCGCCTTTCAAAGAGCCTCCCAACATTACCAAACTACATCAAACCTATTTATTCTTCTCCATTCTTATCTATTCTTCTAAATTATCAGCATACTTCCTAAAATCATAACCGAGTTTGCCCTTAATAGCGTTTGTCCAATAAAGATATATCTTCATGTATTAGTCATATATGACCTCATAACTTGTTCGTCGTAAATAAAGGCCTCTAAATAAACAAGAGTTATATGCAATATCTTTCATAGTTTTATGTGCGTATGTATAGGCCAGCCTACATAAGGAAATGAAGAATATTTTATGAATGATAAATAGGGGAGATTTAGGTTAAATCTATGGCGTGTAGTTCCGTTTTTCCTTGAGGAAAATAAAATGAACTATAAGGAAATCAGATATTATATGAGGAGGCTTACTTCAACTACTTTTACATCCTCTGACACCTTTCCTTCTTTAGTAATTTGAAGTAATAGAAGTAAAGCCGTACGCAAAATACGCGCTTTGATGTGGAGTTGCGGACACCAGCCTGTTACACAATACAATAGAAGTAAAGTATTTTTTTTCTATAAAATTAACACAATTGAAGTGTCTGTTTATAATTTCAAAATAACACTTTTTTGCAGAATGCTTAAGAAAATAACAAAAAAATAAGTTATAGGTCGCAGTGAATGAATTGTGTGCTCGGCTGTACAAATAAAACATGGCCGCTATAAATACAAGAACTACAAACTAGGTTCTGTTTCTTAAAGTCTTATATTCTTTTGTAAAGTTATAAAGAGCGGACTTTGCCATTTTTTCAATTGTAGGTACTATTGCGTAAACTTAAACTGCTTATTTATGGAAGGAAAAAGTCAAAAGGAATTGTTTTATCTTTAATATATGTCGTCATCATCCTCATTATTATTCCCAAACCATTGCAACTCCTGAAAACCAGAATCAACAGTGTCAACCACTAGAAAAGCGCGACAGTGAAGCTCGACGAAGTTCAAAAGAAACAATTTAAATGTCTTGCATGCCCCGACGAAAGTAATAAGAAGAGTACCTATAATGAAGCAGTAGGAAATGCGTAATTCCCACTTCACATAAGCAAAGTCCATCTATCGTTTCTTTATCTAAACTGATTAATTATATCTAAAGTAATATTATAAATTATTATTTAAATCATGCAAATTAGCTGTGCTATCCCCATTTATAATAACAATATAGCATTTAATTCGGGTAACAAAAGACCCATATCACATATACCTTACAGACTAACATACATATTTATTAAAACCACAAAAACATAAATAGAACTACTGCACACGAAGAGACGGTGCCATGCTACGCTGCGTGGTGTCGCGTAGCCTTCCTCGGAATCGCCGATACACGACTCCTTTCAGCCAAAACTCTTCCTTGAGGAAGGTCTCAATATGATAGGTCGGAACTCGCACCACGAAGACAAAGCGAAATAATGAATGAATTTATGCGGACAAAGTCGCGGGTGAAGTGCTAGTAAGGTATTTTTTAACGAAAAATAAACGCAATATTTTCCTGCAGCCAATTTACGACTTTCATCAACACTCAACCTGATTTTACCAATCCCTTCACGACTTATTTAACTTTTTTTTTAGTCTCCCGTACATTTGCAAAGCACTGCAATTTCCAGTCCCCCCACAAGTGCACCGCAGAGCTCAAACTCAAAGTGAGTTAAATTAACCATGAAACTAGTTTCAATCCAATGTAAAAAGTTTCGTATGAAACCCTTTACGTTGGTTTACCTTATTTTCAAGAGAATTTTCATACGATACGTCGTAAGGTAAAGTCGCTTAAGTAAATTTAAGTTTTGAATGTCCATTTGTTCGACTGTTTCGCGGTTGCAGATTGTTGTATTTGAGATCGGTATGGACAATGAGTTTTTAAGTGAAAACTTCTTTCGGCGCATTGAGCACTTTTAGGTAAACAAAAATCATGAAAATTTAGTGATCGTCACCCAATGTTTCGTAGCACTCGTAACCAATCCGCTACGGCGTAGCACTACTAGGTCTACTAGACGTGCGTGGAGCACAACCCGTAGCAGATATATATTACTGTCGTGAAAAAAGTTATGAATATGAATGTGGATGGGTATTTGAGTAGAGGAAGAGCAAAGAAACGATGGATGGACTGTGTTAAGAAGGATATGGTAAGAAAAGAAGTGTCTGATGAGATGGCGAAAAATAGAGGAGCATGGAAGAAGAAGACATGCTGCGCCGACCACAAATAAATTGGGATAAGGGCAAGAGAATGATAGAGTTTTCACTTCTATCGATAGTCCCCAAAAACTACCCCGTGTTTTTTTTAGTCTTTTGATGATTTTGAAAAATAATAATAGTCGCTGGGTCGATCTTCAAATAAAGCCGCACAGTTTGCGTAATTTGGTCCGTGGATTGTACTTACACCCATACATTTTGCCAGTTATATTAAGGTCACATGTCGTAGATGGCGAGCCTAATGCCATCAACCGGGCACAGATCCAGACTCCGTGGCTGCTACTGCGAAATGCCTAATGAAAAAACCCAATAACATTCCCAACCCGGGAATCAAGCCCAGGACCTTTTGCTCAGCAGTTGCGCTTGCCACCACTAGACCAACGAGGCAGTATTTTGATCCCAATGCCAACAAATCGTGCCTATTGAAAATAGAAACGTATTTAGGTAACAATTGTATTGGTAGTTGTTTCAATCAGCCTTGTTTTGTATCTACATATATTGGGATTATATCGGGTCAAATAAATTACAAATGTGAAAGGTTATAATCCCATATCCTTTATTGATATTTCGTCTATTGTCTGAACAAAATGGAAACAAACCCGGAGCTATTGATTTTATAATACGAGAAGGTCTTTTGTAGGCTTACCCGGGACACGCGTCCATCAGACCTTTTTACTACCCTAAGTAGCCCCTTTGTTACTTTTATATTATTATAGTAAATCGTAACATCAAACAATATTCTCCCTAGCAACAGTGATGGGTATACCATAATCTGATATTACCGAAGTAGCAACAGAGTTAATAGTTTTAAATAATATCTGACTAATAAGTGGAACACCGTGGATTATACAGGGTGTCAGGTTGTTGGTGTTTTTCAAATAACCCTGTATAAAGGGTGTAAAACACCTCTTCACGAAGCCGAAAGGCACTTGTTCTCCCCATCATTGCGATCATTTTTTTGTTCTACACCATACCTGAGAACCTTCTAGTTACGGAGATATGGGGGGTCAAAGTTACAACTTTTTGTATTTTTTTTTTTATATACAATTTTTTTTGTAAGATTTTGACTTTTAACACCTCCATGACCCCCGTGCTATTAAATCCATTCATCAGCACAATGTTTTAAGTGCGTTACATTGAGTTCTACAACAAAACATGAATTATAACCTCAAAAAAAAAAGTTGTTTCCCAGCAATAATTTTTGCGTAAAGTTAAGTTAACCAAGCATTCTGTACATCAAACTAAGTAGTTTGATGTACAGAATGCTTGGTTAACGGCTATGTGATGAGGTGGTTTACACCCTGTATGTATAATAAAAACAAAAACAACTAAACACAACAACAACTGAGCTGATGTACTTTAAACATTAGTAGCTTTAGGGTTCCCCACCCACGGGCCTGTGGACGGTGAGTTATGGGCTAGCTCGCCGTCCGTCCGTCTAATGACGACAGGCCGTGTCGACGGCGCGTTCGTGTTCGACGCGCGCCTCAAAGAGATGTCAGCATTTAGGGAGGGGCCCGCAAGAGCCGAAGCCTGCCGGGGCTGCGGGAGTGTTCGAAAGAGAAAAGGTAAAGGGCGAGGAAGGAACATGGATGGTTTTTAGTCAGTAAAAGTCTGACACTCCCTACCGCTCCGCCCAGAGTGGGAGAAGTCATTTGATGAATTCCCGTCCGAAAAAAAAAAGCGTTCCCCACCTAAACGGTAATCAAAGGGACCCCTATTGCTAAGCCTCCGCTGTTTGTCCGTCCATCTGTCTGTCAGCGAGCTGTATCTCATGATCCATAATAGGTAGACAGTTGAAATTTTCACAAATCTGTATTTCTGTTGCCGCTATTACGACAAATTATAATAATAATAAGTTAAAAAAAAATAAAAGAGGGTCATTACGATAGTACGCAACCCTTCATGCGCAAGTCCAACTCGCAATTGACCGGTTTTGTTTTGCTGGTCAACCACTGAGGTCGACATCCTATAAACGTTTGTTAGCACGTGAATTGGGTTCACTTTTAGTTTAACAATTGTGCGATAATGATAAGAACTGCTTCGTCAAGGATCGTGCTAAAGTAAGTTATCGTTTGATCAAGATAATATTATCTCAAGAACATTTGAACTAATATTGGCTTGCTCATTGCATGTAGCAATCTACATGCAATGAGCAAGCGTCTGAATCAGTGCTTAATCCCTTTCTGCATATGAAGAGAACTTTGCCTTGCAATGAGCAGGAATAGTTCAAAAGCTATCAGTTTAGTTGGAGAGATTAATTGAAATAGTCTGCGAAACTAACATTATTTTAGTTCGTTTTTTTTTTCTAGTTCTAGTAAGTATGAAAAGGATCTTGGTCTTTTCTTATATAAAGGGAACACCATACTTGTTCAGTGCGACTTGGTGATTTCAGACCATTGTCCAGGGTTTCCTCCCAATTTTTTTCCTTTTGATTGCCTCGTTGGACTTGTAGTCGCAACCGCGACTGCTAAGCAAGAGGTCCTGGGTTCCATTCGGGCAAAGTTTTATTGGATTACTAGCTTCTGCCCGCGACCTCGTCCGCGTGGAGTTTTGATATCGCAACGCATCGCCTGCTCAACAGAAGCTTTTTTCCCGCTTGCAACATTTCTTATTGCTGCTCCGCTCCTATTGGTCATAGCGTAATGTTATAGCCTTCCTCGATAAATGGACAATCCAACGCAAAAAGATTTTTCAATTCGAGCCGGTAGTTCCTGAGATTAGCGCGTTCAACCAAACAAACAAACTCTTCTGCTTTATAATATTATAAGTATAGATTCCATCAGTATTTTACATGGAGCAATTGCTTATCTGACCTCTACAACCCAGATAGTACTGGGTAGTACGATACCTCTTGGCAAGACTGGCTGTCACTTTCGTCCTACTGACTACCTGTAACGACTGTCGAGAATCTAAAATGACAGCCGGGACCAACGGTTTAACATGCTTACCAAGGCACAGAGGAAACTCGGTATGTAATGGATGATTACCCATCGACAGACTAAGCTATGCAAGCACTGCTTAACCTGAAGATTGATCCGACCGGTTGTTATTATTTAGCTCTTCTGCTAGTGCAGTAGGAAGATATTCAGCAAAAATATCTGACTGACCAACGCAAAATAAGGTAAAGTTATTTGCAGTCAAGTTTCTATTAATCTATTCTATGGGGCAGGCCACAATTAATTGCATCCTTTTCTTGGCGGCTGGTCCTAAGTGCACCCTTCCCCTTAGTGACACCATAACGGCCATCTGCCACTTACAACCGTTCTTGTCAGATATTCTTCGATAACTTGTTGCGGTTACTGTCTCGTTATCTAGATTGATTAAATGAGAAAAATGGAGATATCAAGTCTGTCCGTATTTCTATAACGACTTACAGCAGGTTTGAAATAATGTTATTGGTAGCTAGCTAGCTCATGTCAATCTATTACAAGAATGGCTTAAGCCAAAGACTCGTGGAAATAAAATATGTTTGTTATTGGTGAAAATTACTAACAATAAACTTAAAATTTCACTTAGTAATATCTTCCGTGATTTTATTTATATTGAGCTCCCGATATTTCGACGCTAGTGCAAGTGCGATGATCGCGGGTTAACTGAAGAATGCGGGTGGATGGATAAACTTGTTAGTAGCAGACAAATCTGTCTACCCTCTTTCTTTGTCTTTTGCTACGCGCACTACTGGTACTCGACACTATTCACGGCAAAATACACTCACAGTATCACCAGGTTTTTTAGAGTCCTTATTATGTTTCCGACTGCTACTTTTGAGCTCAATATAAAAAAAATCCATTTCTCCAAATCCAAATCTCTTTCTTTCATCTCAAGATAAAGTGACATTTGCAGCCTTATTACAAAAACCGGTTTAACTAAAAAACCTGGTTTAAACTTCTATAAACTATGGTCTAAACAAAAATGATATTACAAATCGTGATTTTGCGATAAACCTTATACTACATCATGGTCTAACGCTAAACTTTGGCGACCCCTAGTTTAAAGAAGGTCTAAACCACAAAATCGGATCTGTCAAAGTTTCCCTTCTAGGTTATATCATCTTTCTCATTATGTTTTCTTCTTTAAACTCGAAAATCGATTTAATTGATATTATGGATATAGAAGACACACACACAGCAGAAATTTAATCGTGTTTTCAGATCGTTTTCTTTTTGTTAATCCATTTCACATTAAATTATTAAAATTACCTAAGATGGTAAACAATAAGGCAAATGTTCTATTATAGGCCTAAATTGTAAAGCTAAATGAACTTTGTTCAACCAACCGATTTGTTTAATGTTATGGAGTGTTTCATTTAACGCGCAAGAATGTTACGTTTCGATCTACGCACATAAAAATTTTAGAAAATAAATATGATATTAAGGAATATTTTTAAACTTAAACAAAACTACAATCGACGAAATAACTAAATAATGATTAAATAACCATCAGGTTTCAATATTTTTAACATTCCTAAACATCATCTAATCATTAACGTATAACGTTGCAATTGAATGATATCATGGTGAACGAATGATTTTTCTGTTAATCGTTCTAGGTTCAAATGACAGTACTAAGAAGACCGAGGTTTTTTTAAGTTTTGTAATACGAATTAATTTAGACCATCGTTCTGCAAATAAGCCTGGACTTGATAGTACAGGTTTAAAACAAGGTTTATTTAGTTTTTTGTAATAAGACTGTTTAAGTTTAGTTGTGAACCGTGAAGGCTTAAAACAGTGTTAACAACTAACTTTAATAAAATTCCCTATTGCTATGAGCTATAAATAATTTTAACATAGTGATGAATTAAATTCGTTTTAATAGTCACTGAATGGAGAAATACTTTCTAAGTACTTTAATCCAAAAAATCCAAAAGTTAGTCTCAAACCATTTGAGAAGGTGTCAAAGCGTTCCCTAAACAGAGTCAGAACACTGTCCTTTAATTCAAAACTGTAATCTGAACTAGGGCGCTAAGGCGTTACAAAGTTGAAGCCAAACTAATAATCAACTTAACTGTTATTAGACCCAGAACTATCTCTTGATCCCTTAGTAAACAGTGAACGTTGATTGATTAACCGATTTAAGTTTATCATAATGTTGGCCGAATTAATATTTGCTTAGCACTTTGAACCGACATTTATTATAATCAAATAGGTTTAAGATACTAGAATGATAGGCTGTCAGGAGAAATAAGTTGCTTTGGCTAATCTGCAAGTCAGTAACTAGACTTACTCTTTAGATCCACGTTGGCTAAAACTTCTTAACAGCACCCCAGAGACTGGCATTTCATGCCTATTTCATCATCCCTCCCTCCCGGCCTCCTTCCTATAAGGGAATGAGCTATGATGATCCACCACGCGAGCCCAGTGCGAATTGGTAGATGTCACATGTCTTCGACTTTTCTGGCTCTACGATATGCCGGTTTCCTCACGATGGTTTCTTTCACCGTTTTTGAGAGCAGCGGTGATTGCGCGTGCCTGGGTTCGAACTCACGGCTTACTACTGTTCGTAAGTCAGGACCGCCACCACTGAGCCACCGCTGCTCCATGCCTAGTTCATGGTAGTCTATTTTGTGGCAATCTAGCTCGAACCATCTCCTCTATCAAGGCGCTTTTGGAGAGCAACCCTGGATTGGACTCGTTTGCTGATGAATGGATGACGAGAATATTAGAATGTTTGTGGTTCTGTGAGAAGACCGAGTAAAAGGATTTCTTTATGTGATTATAGTTTTAATAGGTTGTGCTGTACAAAATGTTATAAATAAAACGGCGATAAGATAACTTTCTTTCACATAGGACTGTAAGAAATCTTTGTTTGGGACATTTGTTAAAATATCAGATTTCGCGAAACAGTCAAGTAATTAATTTCCTTCTAAAAAATTGCGCAAGTATTAAATTAAATGGAAGATTCAACATTCAGTATTTTCCGGGAAAACATAACCAAGGTAATTGGTTTCCCTGGAATAACGCTTAGTGACCCACGTAATTATTTGGGGACGACGTTAGTTTCTAAATGGAATTAAGATTATTAATTTGTTCTTAATCCTGGTTTGTTTATGAAATAAAGTTGGTTTAATGTTAACCTTATTTTATCATCATCAGCCTATTAATGTTCCCACTGCTGGAACAGGCCTCCTCGCTATGAGAGGGAATGGGCTATATAATAATCCTCCACGCGGGCCCAGTGCGGATTGGTAGATGTCACATGTCTTCGAATTTATGGTTCTAGGCCATGCCGGTTTGCTTACGATGTTTTTCTTCACCGTTTTAAGAGCAGCGGTGATGAAATAAATTGAATAAAACACAAAGTAATGCGCCTGGCTGGGTACGAAACCACGACTCACTAAACGTAAGTCGGGGCCGCCACCACTGGGCCACCGCTCCTCTAACCTTATTTACTTCCTCTATAGAAGCCTTGTTGGTCTAGCGCGACCACTGAGCACCAGACCCTAAGTTTGATTTCCTGGTTGGGCAAAGTGCAATTTTTTTCCCAGATCTTTATTTATGCTTGGATAATGACAATAGGCTCACCACCTAATACATAAGAATTGAACTAAACTGGCGAAATGTGGGTGCACTGCTACACCTCTATCTAACCCTTCATTGATTACTGGTGTGATGATGTTCGACTGATTAGACTTTAGGAAATTAATAAGACGTCATGCACTTTCTTTCGGTTCAGACGACGTGACTCAAACTGAGCTGCTGTGCCAACCTAAATGAGACAGTGACTGAAACCGATTTTACGGCGATGTGTGGGTGGCCTTTTTTTTTTTCTCGGAAGGGAAATCCTCAAATTACACCTCCCGCTCTGGGCGGAGTGGAAGGGAGAGTCAGACTTTTACTGACTAAAACCCATCTATATTCCTTCTCAGCCCGTGTTCAGGAACGCGCCGTCATCATAAAACGGACGGACGGTGAACTAGCCCATTGCTCACCGTCCAGAGGCCCGCGCCTACGTTGGCCGGGGGGCACTGATGGTAGCCCCCGACACCCGGTGTCCTGTGCGTCTCCCGCGGCGGCTGGGACGTGAGGTTCATTCCCTCTCACGTTCCGCCACCTCCTTCGCTAGCATGACTCTGTGGTTACTCCCTTATGCGCAGTTTCCTTAAATTCGTTGTAGATTTTAAAACTTCATCGCATAACACTGAAAATTGAGACCCATTTTTGAACTTAAGATAAACAACGCGTTGCCATTTCACAGTTTCCAGACATTAGTTGTAAAAGTCCTGATGTAACAAAAACTTCTCTGTTCTCGCCTACCTCAAAACTTTGAGAGCCATTGCCCATTCTCCACGGCTACATTTGTAACGTACACTGCGTTTGAATTATTCAAAAGACCTTCGCATTTTGCACGGCACAGGTTAAAATTAAGGCTCCCAAGGATTTTCATTTATTAAAGGAGTAATTTTAGTATAATTGGGCAACGCGATAGCAGGAGCGAACCGCAGTGTAGTTACATTTTCATACTTAATTCTTTGTGTTAAGATTTAAACTGATTAAAACAGATCTGCTACACCAATGAGAGTGAAAGATCATCATCTGCCTAACCTTTTACCAACAGTGTTGGGATCGGCTTCCAGTCTAACCAGATTCACCAGTATTTTACATGGAGCGACTGCCTATCTGACCTCCACAACCCAATTAGTACTGGGTAATACGATACCCTTGATAAGACTGGTTGTCAGATTTTTTGGGCCACTGACTAATTGTAACGAATGTCAAAGGTCTACACATGACAGCCGGGACCATACAGCTTAACGTGCTTTCCTAAGTACTGAAGAAACTCGGTATGTTAGGGTGGTCGTCCATCCAGAGACTTATTATTTAGCCATGTGCTCCTCCAATGAGACTGAAAAATGAGCACATCTAAATAACTTTCACCATCATATGTGGATCAGCAGCAGTAATGGCCTCGTGGTTTGTCCGTCGAACTGTCAAGTGATAGATCTTGAGTTCAGTTATGATGCCTGTATCTTCATTTTCCTGTCCTTATCCCATTCTATTTGGGGTCGGCGCAAAACGTTTTCCTCTTCCATTCTCCACTGTCAGACGTCACGGCATCACCTTCTCCTTTCTCCTTCATATCATTCCTCACACCATACATCCATCTTTCGTCACGTGCCACATCGTTTCATCCCTCCTCAATTTTTCTGTAACAAGTGCCAATTTCAAACTTCTTCTAATATACTAATTCCTTACTTTATCCATTCTTGCCACTCCACACATCCATCTAAACATCTCATTAAGGTCAAATCCCTACAACTTCAACTAATAACGGTTTCTGAATTATCATCGCAATGATATTTTGGGTGTCCTCCCAAAGTGCCCTTCAACCTCCCCTTATAGCCACCCCGAGGCACGTAGCTGGTTTATGATCAATCTGAAGACAAACACAATAAACATGCACTGAATAATACCAAGTTTGCTCACCCGTGTACTGCTAGCAGGCCCAATAGCCACGGTGCGCGCCGTCCACCGCTGTGCGCTATCCCCTCTTTCTCTCATCTCACGCCACGTTTTAACCAATTAATATTTGTAGATACATATTCCTTCGCTTTCGCGACACGTGCATCATTCATTATGCTTCTAAGAAGAATTCATAACAGTCTTAAGCAGAAACACCCTATGCGATAATAATAAACTGCGATAAGGAATCAGTAAGTATCATCATGATCATCACTATGCATTAATGAGTTCTCTACCGTGAGCTTTGCGCAATGACGTCTCTTCATACGTCTGTTAGAACCCTAATTTTTGAAAATCACGATAATACTTTACTTAGTATGGTTTGGCGTTCATCGTTGTGTAGATGTAATACTTTCATTACGTTTCATGTCTCAGTTAGAAACTTTCCCTGTAGGAACTTAAAGAGTTTTCCAACTAAAAAACTTGTGCCCGTTTTCAACAATAATTTTATAGAGAGGTAAAAGTTTTAGATGTACATTTTTTCGGAATTACTGATATGATTCCGAAATTTATTTTACTAACGGTAAGCTACTTTATCCCCTGTTGTCAAAGGCTACATTTAAAACGTTCCCGTGGGCGAATTTCCGTACATAACAGTAGCGAAACCTAAATTAATGTAAAAATAAAGGCACACAACAATCCGCTAAGCACTTAAAGTTAACAAAAAAAAAATCTAAATCGGTTCATCGAATCGGGAGCTCCAATGCCACAGACAGACACACACACACAGACAAGTCAAACTTATATTAAACACCCCGTCGTTTTTGGCGTGTTAAAAATAAAAGCATGCAAATGATTTTAGACAGTCAATTCGATAACAGCAGTGAAAATGGTCATTAATGTGTTTAATTGACGCCTAAATAAGGCTTAGCCATTATAAGGACATAACCTTCGTAACGGGGACGACTAACAGTATTAGCTAATTGACAAATCCTAATTAACTTAGACCAAATTAGGTTAAATTGCTACTAACTGAATCAAACCGAATTAGTCTTCAGCATATCTGCTCAGTTAGATTAACACATAATGTTAGTAAAGCCACTGAAACTATTACCGTTAAAACCATACTCGGCTCTACTAACACTAAATTAGGTCAAGTTACAAACTTTGTTTAATCCCTAGGTTTCACTTATTAAATCTATGTTAGGTCTTATGCACACTGGGTTTTCAATTGTGGTACTCAATTTGCGACCCTATACCTTTTGAGTTTAGTTCAATTTTCTGTAGTCTCTTTCTTTGTGCCTATAATGTTGTCAGAGTTTTTTTGTCGCCCGTAGGCCTCTGTCTCATCACATGCCATCGAGAAATATCTCTCAGATATGCTGGTTTTCGCACGATGTGTTTCTTCACCGAAGCAAGTGATAAAATGCAATACGCACATCGATACCTTTGGGTAGAAAGGTCGTATAAACCAAAACCCGACTTTTCAGGAGAGCAGAAAAACTATTTTTTTTTACATAAAAATTCATAACTTTTTTGCTCTTGAAGTTATAAAAAAATGATCTATGAGAAAGGTTCTTACAGTTTGCAAATGAAAAAGGTTAAATCATCAAAACCTATCTATCTTCTTTAGTTTTAAAGTTAGCTTGGATTTACGTCTAAGAAAAAATCAATTCTTGGTTATTACACCCCATGAAAATGTACTTTAAAAAACCTGTATAGGTCGTATATCCAATTTTGGTAAGCTTATGGTCACATTTACTGTCGTAAAAACCCATATATGTAGTTTTTTTGTTGTATTAAAAGCCATTTATAATCATACATCAATTGAATTCTGACTAATAAACAATCCTGTTACTCTCAGAATTAGTAGAAACTCAATTATTATTATTCTAATACTCAATAATGGTCGATTCAAATAAAATAAAACTACCTGAAATACGAAATCATCATTATAATACCTTCTAATCAACATTTACTATTATTTCAATAATGGTACAACATACCTAACAGATTTAACATTTTTAAATTGAAAAAATAATTATAGCAACTTAAACTGAAAAGTGAAATAAAAAAATCTACTTAGTCATACAAAAAAACAAATATTATTCAAACTTCTTCTAAATTAAACTAATCAGGCATTTTAATCATTTATAAAATTATGACTTGATCGTTTTTTAAATTTATGTACTTACACATTTAATTAATGTACTTAATTCAATAAATTATTGAATTAAGCCTTTACATACTAAGGCTTACTTACTAAATAATTTATTGAATTGCAACTAAATATAAAAATTACAAAACGATCAAGCACTAAACGTAAATAACTTATGTACTAAAAAGTAACTTATTTATGATCTAAAGGAGATCACCCAGCCTCCATTCATTTTTGGGCTATTTTTAAGAGCCAACCTAAATATCTTACGAATTAAGTAGGCGTAATAATGAAAATTGTTTCTTTTCATAAGCTCTATTTAATTATTGCGTTTATTTTACATGGCCGGGAAAAAAAAATATAAGTAACCCCAATCTGGGTGTCCATATTTGGTGGTTGAATAACTTCTCGGTGAATTGAGATAAGACATAGGCGTCGGAATAAAAAATGTTTATTATGTTATGCTCTATCCAAATAAAAAGTTTATTTTGGTTGGCACTTTTGAAAATAGCCCAAAAATGTATGGAGGCTGGGTGACCTCCTTTATATCATAAATAAGTTTTTTTCTAGTACCTACATAAGTTAGTTACGTTTAGTACTTGATCGTTTTTTTTTTATTTATTTAGTTGCAATTCAATAAATTACATAGTGAGTAAGCCTTAGTACAAAGGCTTAATTCAATAATTTATTGAAATAAGTACATTTAAATATGTAAGTACATAAATTAAAAAGACGATGAAGTCATAATTTTATAAATGATTAAAATGCCTGATTACTTTAATTTAGAAGAAGTTAAAATAATTTTCGTTTTTTTATGAGTAGATTTTTTTATTTCACTTTTCAGTTTAAGTTGTTATAATTATTTTTTCAATTTAAAAATGTTAAACCGGTAAGGTATGTCGTACCATTATTGAAATAATAGTAAATGTTGATTAGAAGGTATTATAATACTTAATAAATGTGGATTTCGTATTTCAGGTAGTTATATTTTATTTGAATCGACCATTATTGGGTATTAGAATAATAATAATTGAGTTCCTACTAATTCTGCGAGTAACAGGATTGTTTATTAGTCAGAATTCAATTGATCTATGATTATAAATAGCTTTTAATACGAAAAAAACTACTTATATGGGTTTTTACGACAGTAAATTTGACCATTATGCTTACCAAAAATGGATATACGACCTATACAGTTTTTTTAAGTACATTTTCATGGGGTGTATTAACCAAGAACTGATTTTTTCTTAGCCGTAAATCCAAGCTAACTTTAAAACTAAAGAAGATAGATAGGTTTTGATGATTTAACCTTTTTCATTTGCAAACTGTAAGAAGCTTTCTCATAGATCATTTTTTATAACTTCAAAAACAAAAAAGTTATGAATTTTTATGTAAAAAAAAAAATTGTTTTTCTGCTCTCCTGAAAAGTCGGGTTTTGGTTTATACGACCTTTCTACCCAAAGGTATCGTGTCTATCCCGCTCGCTCTTCTGCTTGTCGCTGCGCGCCAAATGCGAGCCTTGTGTGTTGGTCGTAAAGTGCTTCTTGCAATGAACATGGTTTATACACCAACATCGCGAACTGCCTTTGGATATACGACGTCGAATTTAAACTATGTTTAGGTAATTCATTTAACACGTCAGGGCGTATAAACCATTTATAATTAACGACTATTTTTACGCCCTGAGTTTATATAAAGTATGGTCATTACATCATAACAAAACTAAAAAAAAGAAACATTCGGCTTTTACATTGAAAATTAACCGTTTTTAAGAGGCTATGGCCGAAAATTTCTGGGTCGTATTAACCATTTTTGTGCGAATTTCTGCATTTCGTATATACAGATCGATAGAGAAAAAAAATCTGAGAAAAATGGTATATATAACTCAATTTGGCCAAAATGGTTTATACGACCTTTCTACCCAAAGATATCGACATGAATCCAAAAAACTCATGGTTCGAACTCAAAACCAATGACTGCGATACCTACACGAGTCTCAATCGAAATAAATACACACTACCTTAAGAATATGTCTGATTTACAAATTATTTTGGTATTACGTTTGTATTAACGTCGCATGCTTCGCCGGCCCTATGTGTAATTTATTTCACCACCACTGCTCTCAAAACGGTCAAGGAAAACATCGTGAAGAAACCGGCATGTCCTAGAACCAAAAATTCGAAGACATGTGCCGTCTACTAATCCGCACCGGGAACGCGTGGTGGATTATAGCCCATGCCTTCTCATAGGCACGCCTGTGCCCAGCAGTGGGAAAATTAAAAAGACTGTGATGATGTGATCCAGGACCATCAGCTTACATGCTTTCCGAGGCTCGGAGGAAACTCAGTGTGTTAAAGATTAATGATCGCCCATCCACAGACTGACTTCGGTATGCGTTGCTTAACCTTGAAGGTCGACGCCCTTCCAGCTGTTCATCATAGCCCTTCCATCATATAGCCGTGGAAAAACTCAGTGCAATATAAACGCACTCGATGTATGCATCTCCTAACACCGCACTTTGTCTTAAACACGTACACACCCTTTGTTCGACCAATTTCAGACAAAACTTTTAAAAATTCCACTGAACTAAATTCTATTAGTTCGGACAAATACAGGGCATGTTAGTAGTTTATTGGAAAAGTTTTCGTTACATAAATAAGAACTGTCTAACATTGATGAAGTTTCAAAACATTAGTTAACTTTAATAGTCCAGTTAGGTCTTGTGGATGTCAGGAGTAATTTTGGGTGAATTTTGGGATGTGTAAAATAAATTATTTATTCTTTCACTACGGTGAAGTTGACTTCGTAAATCTTTTGACAATTCCCAATATTACCTTTAGAGGCCTGTTGAGCATGCGTAGTTTATACAAATGTAATCCCAAAATAATTGGTAAATCAAGCATATTCCTAAGGTACTGTGTATTTATTTCGATTGGATTACATAATATCTAGGTTCCCAAATATATATTTTGATTGGATACTGATTTAAACAAGAGTTATGAGAAAAATAAGTTTTCTATAGAAATTCCTCAATCTCGTCTTTGTATCATTGTCCTTTCAAAATATACATTTGGGAACATAGATATTCTGTAATCCAAACGAAATAAATACACACTAACTTAAGAAATGTTACATTTACAATTTATTTTGGTATTACGTTTGTATGAAATACGCATGCTTCGCCGGCCCCTTAAGTCGAAAGGCTTCTCATCATCATTGTTGTCCTGCTCTTATACAATTTATTGGGGGGTCGGCACAGCTTCTTCTTCAACATTCTCCATTACTCCTATCGTACCATATCATTCTTCACACAGTCCATCCATCGTGTTTCTTTGGACTTCTTCTACTTTTATAGACATCCACATTGTACAATGTCCCAAAAATATCTCGTAGAAAATAAAACTAAGCTTTCCTGAGTAAGACAAAACTTTAATATATAGCGGCGGAGGTCGTTCCTTGTGTGAAATTGAGAAAATTACGTCATTGCACAACGCCATCTGTTATCAAAAAATAATACTAAACAAATGACAAGGTGTTGGTTTTGACATAAACAGATTAGACACACATTGATACTCAAAACTTTCCTCACAATATTTTCCTCATTCCTCCGCATCACATGCGTTTATCTCGATAATCGATTTCCAGTGGAAAGGTTTCTAACTATCAAAATATACAAAAAGAAGATATTGTTGATCATGTAAGCGGGATTCGGTAACTAAGAGTGTTGAGTTAGAATCCTTGAATGTGTGCAGTAGTTCAACATTACGTATGCATGTGTGTGTGTGCCCTCATGTCAATAAGAAATAGTACTTTGAAACTAGTCACAAATAAACACGTTTTTCTGTCTAATCAAAATTCCCACAGTCAAAAGTGAACCTTAACCATACCCACGTATACGTGTACCTACTTAATTTTTGTCCTTCCACTCGTTATTCTCTTTTTCCATGGATGTATATCATCTTTTTGTGAAACAAGGATCTCTCTGTATCAACTGATGTTTTAAGAGATTCTATCTCCTTTGCGAATTATCTACGTTTTGTAAATCTCAAAACAACATAGCGAGCTCATCTCATCACAAAAGTACCGTCGAATAATATCAAGAATATCATTCCTCATTCATCTTTACAGTCAGACTTTATCTCTTGTAAGATCATTAGCGCAAAATTGAGATATAAAGCGAGTTATGATGAAAAGAAAATTTAGGAAAGGCTTGACCGCACGCACTTGGCTACAAAATGTAAATCAACTACCCTTGTAACCGAAAAAAAGCTACCCGCAAAAATGTCCTTCTGATTTACATAATTATACTTTTAGCATAGGTACCTAAATCACGATTCATTTTCCTTATTTCTTTGGCAGAGAGGAGTATAATTAGCTAAGCGAAAAGTACGAAACATTTTCAGACATTTTCGTACTTTTATTTTACCTCGGTTTGAGGATTGTAGAATAGCTAACTGGTAGTTATTCTGCAGGCGTCCCGTTTTGCACTAACCAAAAAAAAAAAATTATACATTTTGTTTTTCAACTCACATATTGTACTAACATTCCCTTCTCCCACCCGTGATTAATGAGGTGATGAATATAAATGTTGATGGATGGAGAGGAAGTGGAAGACCAATTCCAATATTCGTCAAGATAATTCTGCGTCGAATTTAGTCACTATTGTGAAGGTGTTTTGTTGAAGCAAACTCCTTTGTCGTATAGGTACAAACATAAGTTTATTACGCCAACAAATCAACAACAGTAGATACTTTTTACAGTAGGTATTTTCTAGTAGATAACTTATTTTAATAATAGTTTTAGTCTAGAGCGTTACAAGTTTTCAGTCTCAACCACAACGGCGATTTTCCCTCCGACCATTTCCCGCCGCTTCAACTGACGTTTTTTTTCTGACAGTTTATTTTGACAAACGTTAAAATCAGAAACTAGTGACTACGGGTCACACCAACAAAATGTTGCCAATTACAAAACTATAAAGACAATTGTGACGACAAACATTAATAAAATCTCTTGTTTGATTCATAAATATTTGCATATTTAAATAGGTCTTTGGTAATATTTAATAAATACAAAACATAATAGTTAATAAATTGAATATGTTAAATAAAATCTAGATTAACCTTTAACTAAATTGAAAATATTGCTAACTAGGATCACATTGAACACTATTCGTTACGTTTTTAATAGCTAATTTGTACTGTTTAATAACCTAATTAAACCTTTTAGTCTAACACTGTAGTCCAACACTCCAGTCGCGTTTTAAAGGTCTTAACATAATATCGAACTCATATCTTCAACTACACTTTGATTATCAGCCCCGGTGCTTTGAAAATAAAAAATAAATAAACTCTTTTACTATGCCAGTAATACTAACGACCCGTTCTACGACACAAACTACAAGCATTTAATAAAATGTCAAAAACCTCCTTTATCTTTAAAAAGAATAGCCGGTACGGTCCCCCTACCACAAACTTTACTGGACCATTATATCATACTCCCCTACCAGCCCGTATTGTACCGTTTTCTAGGAAATTCCGACAGTCTTGAACGGCGTTGAAAGTTTCCAAAGATTTACGAGTTATCTTTTCTATGGGGGCATGTGCTCCTTTTAAACTTTGGCGCCTTACAAAAGAAGCCCTGGGGAATATTAATTGTGTCGTCTTTTGTTTTTAGGTGATGACGCGGTGAAATTTTAATTTTGGAATGTTAGTTTTTTTAAAAGAGGTCCTTGAAAATAGTTCATTATGTGAAGAACAAACTTTTGTATGATGCCAGTGACACAATAATCGGAATCTAGGTTGACGTTTTACCTCAGAATAGTTTAAAAAGTTCATGAAGTTTTTTTTTGGGATGCCAAAGATACATTTGGCTGCTTTGGAGCGTCATTTTGCACTTCGAATATAATATTTATTAATTCCGAAGCGATATAAAACTTTAAACATAGTATTATGCATAATTTAGTTGACACAATCGGTGCGATCGTCCCGAGTACCGCGAGATATTTGTTTCATTTTGACCAGAGCTTAAATATTTCTTTTTTTTTCATTCCTTAACTACCTCACAAATCCAACAGTGATGTTAGGGTACTGAAGCCTGAGGCAGAAGGGACAAAAACAGAATATCCGGGAACACCCACGTAAAGAGGAAATCTATTTCATCTTAATCAAAAACACGAAAATAAGGTCCTCTTGACGACAGTCATCATTCATTATTTTTTCTAACTAGAAAATCGTAAAAAAATATTCAGTATAGAAATTCGTATTTTGGTTAACAAAATATGTATTAAAAATGCTTTGATTTATGATGAAGCCATTTTAGTCATACATTTCTTTTAAACATTTTGATGACATATCCTTCTGTAAGAAGTTTTTAAACAAAACATATTCATGATTTTCTTAACTGATCACTGTATAAAACTTTTTCTGTCCATTACTATTTCCAACCAATATATCGTTAAATGTAAATGTCACAAACACATCTAAAAAAGGCCAACACGTAAAATTCAAATACAAAAAGGGCCCTCGGCCTGTTTGCGGAATTTCACATTCAGATTTGGTCCGCAGGCATTTCCTCAAACATTCACAGAATTAAACTTTCGACTTCCTGAAGAAATTAAATGCTAACATAATTAGCACTTTGTCACAAGTTTTGAGAGATTCGAGGAAGGAGCAGATGATTTATTAGATGACATTTGACATTTTAATCTGGTACAATTCTGAGTGATTTATTGCTGAAAAGAAAATCTTTAACAATGTTCTCGGATTAAGGAATTAAATAAAACAGCTCAAACTACGACTGAATAAATTTTTAAACAGCTGTTGTTTAGTGAAAACCACCTAATAAAATCTTCCAAGTTAAGATTTAAATCTTGATTGACTTCAGAGTTTATCTGTAATTGAATCAGGCCATTAAAGGTAAATTTAAATAAACCTAAAAAGAAAAAAATATGTATTAAAAAAAAGAAACCAAACTTGTACTGATTTTGACGAAAATTCTTTGGGGCCAGTCGTAAAGTATTTCCTTGCACATAAAACTATTTAAAAAGGTCTTTTATGACAGAGTTATAGGGTTACAAAAAATAAAAAAAATACAACCTTATTGAAAATTTTCTTCCTTTTTTTGAGGTCGGTTAAAAAGAAATCCATACCAGGAAGGTCTGTTGAGACATAACTTTTTGAACGCCTGAGCACAAACGCACTCCCTTGCCCTCTTGACCTGTATTTTTTCTTTTGTTACGTAAACCAAAATTGACGAAGATACGATGCTTTTAAAATTTTCAATACGTCACGCTGTGATATAATTTTTAGTGCGGTCTGACGTCACGCTCACTCCTGAGTTTTGATGTCATTGATTTGCAAAATAAAAAAATACGTGTCCATTGTTTTTCAATACTCTAACTGATGGACTAAATAGATTTTCAATTTATTGATGGGGGAAACTAGCCTATTTCACCTACCATTTTGTCACTTATTTCTGTAGTTGAGGTAACGCGTTTGCTTTTCACGTTTATGTGGGAATGGCGGTCAAAAAGTTAGCCACAAGTGACTAGTTTTAAACCCCGATGCAAAAACGACGGGGTGTTATAAGTTTGACGTGTCTGTGTCTATGTGTGTGTGTGTGTGTGTGTGTTTGTGTCTGTGGCATCGTAGCTCCCGAACGGATGAACTGATTTTGATTTTTTTTTTTTTTTTTTTGTTTGAATGGTGAATCTGTCGGGAGTTTTCTTAGCTATGTTTGACCACAAATTGGCGGATTACTTATTTATTCAATAACTCCCCAATATGGGTATCAAATGAAAGGGCTTGACTAGTAGAACACTATACGCTATAATAAATATAAAATCCAACATGGCTACCACCACAAAATGGCGACAAAATGATGACTTTTATTTACACGACTAAGTGTATCAAATGAAACAAAAACCTTGAAATTATGACATTGGGTCATAATTTCAAGGTTTTGTCGAGGGTTTTTAAGTTTTTAGATTTGATGTAACTTGTTCATAATCAGTGTGCACCGCTACCTCTCATGACTTCCCCCTACCACCTTGCGGGCTCTAAAGAGTTAGAACAAAGGACGCCTAGAGGTTAACGACTGGAACGAGTCGCAATTACAAATGAAACCTTGTACGGTTGTATTACTGTTGATAATGCACCCTCACTCTTAATGAGGACTTGCAAATTTTACCGTACATTTTTTGCGAGTCAAATTTTGAGCTAAGCTTCTCCACAATTTAAAGGACTGACCAACTTTAATTGAAGTTGGTGCTACATTGGACTTTGGTGGCAAAGTTGGAGCAAATATCTTCATTAAAAGCTGGTATCTCACGTAATGTTTGCTTAGGTGTAGATCTTATTTGGAATCTAATCAAGTTTTCTGGTTGAATATGGAAACTGAGTTTGCATGTCTAGATATCCTTTGACTACGCTAAAGAAGATGATATTGAGGACAGACGGTACATTAGAGATCTACATAAGTAATCTAGCAATTTTGACTTTCAAGTCGTGGTAGAATGATAAAATTTCGATAGGATAGTGGACCTGTTTTTTTGGTCCACATTGCTATCAAAAACTTTACTTGCAATATTTTATTAAATTATACTCACATTGACATGAGTGTAGACTGTAGGTATTCGAGAAGACTTCATGTCGTTAAAATAAAGTCTACTAATATCTTATGAAAAGTATCTTCTATCTTAATATTTCCTAAATGGTCTAACTAAGTGACCTGGGTTTACCCAAACACTTCAAGCTAATTCTACAGATCTAACAATGTCGCAATGTTTTCACATGTCCGCATTGCGCTCGGAGTTTTTCGGCCAAAGTTGGATATGCTATAGCCACTTGAGAGCACAATGAGCAGCTCACCAAAGTTCTCAACTACCAGCATAGAAAGTCATCAAATGCCATGTGGCCAAAATCTGCTAGATCATTCAAGTCAATTCTAAAATCTAACGCTAGGACTGAAAAATTAACTAGAGGATTTGGTTTTTTGACCTTGTTTATTTTCAGTTTCATCCAACCTAAATTATTCGAGCAATACTTTTCTCGCCACGATTTTCCCGAGGAACAGTGAAAAGTGAAAAAAAGGCGATATAAAAATACGGCGACTGCTTTTTCAAACTTTTAATTGCATAAGCTATGACCAAAGACAGTAACTAAGTTACTTTCTGAAATAAAAAAAAACAGTCGTTATTTTTTATGGCAGGTCTTATTCCTTTAGAATGATTGATGCTTAACCTAGCAACGAAATTATTTTCAACGCTCTCTTTCATAATTAAGCTTTGTCAAAAAATGGGGACCACGTGGAGAAAAACTGTTGTTCAAATTCTGGTGGAGCCTTGAGTTATATTTATGTTTACTTCTTATACTAAAGTCACTGGTGACAACGATTTATAGACGAGATTATGAGGAATTTAAAATTTCTATACAAAACTTATTTTGCTCATAACTTTTGTTTAAATCAGTGTCCAATCAAAATATAAATTTGGAACCTAGATATTCCGAAATTTAATCGAAATAAATACACACTACCTCAGGAAAATGTTTGATTTACAAATTATTTTGGTACTACGTTTGTATGAAATACGCATGCTCCGCCGGCCCCGTTATTACTTATATGAAATCCTATAAAACCTCGCACACCGCGTCGAATCGGACGAAATAAATGATAACGTTAACGGATGAGAAAATGTTTCTTTCGGCAAAGTCGCGCGTCGGTTCTTTAAGCGCGGATAAGTCCGTAGACTTATCTCACCTTAATAATGACGAAAATGTCGTGAGGGCAGTTTTGAGTATGAGTGAATGAATGAATGGAATGAATGTGAATGGCTATGAGTAGGAAGAAAAAAAAGCGATGGCTGGACTGCGTTAAGGATGATAAGCCTATAAAGGAGGTTATTGCTCAGGTAACGAGTAACAGAGAAGTATGAAATAAAAAGAAATGCTGCGCTGCCCAAAATAAATTGAGATGTCATATTACGGCCTTTTTGTTCCTTACGTTTAACTGTTAGTTAGTACGCCTACGTCTTGTAGCTATATTTCTATAAACAAAGTAAGCTTGGAATATCCTATCTGTGTCATCTACCTTCCCACTCGGAAGACGGCGATTCTTGGAGACAACAGAAAAGTTTTTTTGAGACGTTATGTTTCTAACGGTCCGTAAGCTAAATAAATAATAATAATAACGCACAGCGCCATCTAGTGCCACACTAAGCAAGGCTTGTATCGTGGACACTAGATAGTTGATATACTACATATACATTTTTGTTTGTAAATACATACTTATTATACATATATTATAAACATCCATAACTCGGAAACAACAACAACAACAATACAACCAACAACAATAGTCAGATATAGCAACCGAGAAACACTAATCAACATTTTATTTTTTTAAGTTTAGCGTCGTAGTTATAATATTACCCATTCACCATAATAGGCTTGTTTCCACCATCAATAAATTGTAAATCTATTTAGTCCGTCAGTTGGAGTATTAGAAAATAATGGACACGTATTTTTTGTTTTTGTAAATCAACGAATATTGACAAAGATAAAACGCATCAAAACTCGGGAGTGGTGGCTGGTGACGTCAGTACTCACTAAGAATGATACCGAACAGTGACGTATTGGGAATTTTAAAAGCATCGTATCTTCGTCAATTTTGGTTTATGTGACAAAAGAAATAATACGGGTCAAATATGTTTTGATAATCTAGGTGACGGACTAATTAGATTTTTATTTCAGTTAACAAGCCTATTGTGATCGCATTTTCTGATCCCAAACATTATAATATTATATTTTAAGCATCTAAGAATAGTATTTGTAAGGAAAATATTCAACATGAATTTTAAGGGGGCGGCTACAAGAGAGATAAGGCAATTACGCTAATTGGCGATGTTTTGTTACAGAGTACACCTTAAATGTAATCTCAAAGTAAAATACAAGAACAAAGGTTTTACTTGCTTATCATAGCTTGTAAGCCGTTAACTCGATTGGAGGATAAAGGGGTCCTTTTTTGTTATATTTAGAAAAGAACAGAGTGAAAATAATCACATTTATTTTAAAAGTCACTCCGCGGGCGGACCTTTCGCCGTTGTCTATACA
This sequence comes from Xestia ashworthii, assembly GCA_950022955.1. Taxonomy (NCBI): domain Eukaryota; kingdom Metazoa; phylum Arthropoda; class Insecta; order Lepidoptera; family Noctuidae; genus Xestia; species Xestia ashworthii. Next base: position 19,057,359 of record OX465565.1, on the reverse strand, counting down.
CTTTGTATTAACAAAATCTAAAACAAACCTAATATAAGTTTGGAAAATACTCGTATGTACTTATGTGCTACCGTAACATTGTAAAACAGGGGGCAAGGGCGACCCCCCCCCCTCTCTCACCCCTTCCAAAGCGCACGAGGTGAGTTCCGTCGTTCAATACGGTTTCACTTCGAAAGATTTTAATCTACCGAAAAATAATGCGTTAAATTGTAACCAGTACGTTCGCCTTTCGAGAGTTTACAATCTCGCTAGATAGATTACAATCTAACGGGTTTTACAATTTTACGGTGACATATGCGCCACAATAACATCTTTAGAATAGGTTGATTTTTCTTATATGACTATCGATCGGTTTCTGGAACGGATATCATCCAATAATCAAGCGTGTGTCTACATCTGACCATAGCCTTTTTCCATCTATTTTGGGATCGATCTAAATACCAATATTTTACATGGAGCATCTGCCTATCTGACGTCCACTACCCATAAAGGACTGGGTAATATACTTTACTACTTTTGTAGGCATGCGCGGCTTAACCTAAAATTCGACTCGAGCCGGCTGTTATTATATATGTGCTATACATATGATTCCACCCTGTATGGCCACAAACTCCTCTTGATAATAAAATTGTCAAAGTTTTTAAGCGTGTATAACCTGCTGTAATTGCATGATTGAATTATCAACAATGTATTGTCATCATTGAGCGTGCGTTTAATTTTGACACGTCAATAATGTTCTCATGAGGATCCCGGGGTTTTTCTCCCGTTCATGTCCTCCGTTACCTAAATTAAATCACTGCTAGCATCCGATACCCAACTTGGCAACACCTGTCGGTAGCCATGTTGGCTAAAGGGACTAAGGCCCGGTTACTATCCAAGCGAAGACAAAAAAAGCAGAGAGGAGAACGATTGAAATCACATGATCTGTCAACCCTGTCTACTGTGATTGGTCAAATCTTGCTTGACTCGTCTTCATTTTAGTGGAAACCGGGATTGTTTGTTTCAAATCTGCCTGTTCGACGTTCGAATCGCGTCAAAGATGCCGCTTTAATTATTACGTGGATTTTAATGGGTACTTTTTCTCTTTGTTTTTCAGATTATGAAGCCCTGCGGGGGGCAGAGCCTCGTCCAGGCGCTATGTGGAGTGCGAGCGTGTTCTTCCTTACACAGATAGTTGTTTGTCAATTTACTACAGGTTAGTACTTACACTTTTGTTTTCAATTCTGTATACATCTACTACGGACCTAAACGAAATACCTACGGATATGGGCCAGACCAATGCCCTGGCGAAGACTGCGGGAATCCGCTAGATGCGAGACGCAATGTGGCGACACTTGGGGGAGGCTTATGTCCAGCAGTGGTCGTCTTTCGGCTGAAATGATGGTGAGTAGGTGCCAGTATAAGTTAGAAGGAACGTTATGGTCTTAAAATTAGAGTTTGTTTTATATTCACTGCAAAATAATTAATGTTTATATGACCCTCACAAACAGCGTAGCCTTGAACTGCAAAGATGCTGTACACAGTCGTGTAAAACGTGCTAAGCGACTACATTATTTCAGCAGTCCCATTATGAGCAAAACTCGCTCATACGTACCTACACCGTAGCTCATTTCTTTTTAGTAATGTCTATTTGCCTCACAACTCAAATTAAATAGGTATACAAGACGGAAGGAACACCTCGTTGCTAAATTTTCTATGCGAGGGAGGGGGGGGGGGACACATAGACAATTTTCATCAGTTTAAAAAAAACACCCGTTACCTACGAAATTGCAATACCTACACGGTCAAAAGGTATGGACCAACAGATTTTTTTTTAATTTACTGATGGTCCATGTTTTTCTGGCGGTTTCCCTTCCAATTTGTATACTGTAAATTTTTATTCTAATCCAAGTTTTGAAAAAGGGCCGTCTTTAAAATCATTACATATGTTTTTCTGAAGTGAAAACTTGTCTAAGCGCGTTGAGCGTTTTTTGAGTGAATAAAAATCATAGAACTCGCGTGACTGTCACGTACGCTTTTCGTAACATATACGTTATAAGGCTACGCCGTAGCGCATCGGCTACGAGTCTTCATTTTCAGTACCCAAAGAAAAAAGGGCAGCCCTTTTTTAATGTTTCAACCGCGATCTCAGACAACCTTTAAATGGACAAGACAACATAAATTCACCAACCACTATCCGTCTTCCCCAGAAACCCCCACAACAACGGCAACAGAAGAAACCCAAACGGTGACAACATTCTACGCGCTCAGCACAGGCATAGTTCCTGCCCCAGTGATGCTAAGACTTGGCAACTCCACCATCGACAGCACCAAGTCTTTCAAAGTACCACAACCTTCCCAAGACCCTGCGACCTCTAAACCTTTGAAAGTAGACATGGTACCGCATGTGGTGCTAAAGAACACGTATTTTGACCATGATAGGAAGTATGGGCCGAGTTTCGAAGATGCTCCTGATGGAAATATAACTAAGATTACTGTACAGTTGGGAGAAGATGCGCATTTGAACTGCAGGATAAGTTTGCTGCAGGATAAAACGGTGAGTAGAGAATGTTTTTATTTATTACTAGCTTCTGCCAGCGGCTTCGCCCGCGTGAAGTTTGATTATTGTCCCATGGAATCTTACTGCCGGGATAAAAAGTATCCTATGTTTTAATCCAGGTTATAAACTATCTGTGTGCAAAATTTCATCCAAATCCGTTCAGTAGTTGTCGCGTGAAAGCGCAACAAACAAACTTACATTCACATTTATTCTCCGAACTGCTAAGCTATCGGGAGTTACACGTGTTATTGTGAGTCAACTATAAAAGATAGACATATGCTGTCGTGGGATATTTTTTACATAATTTTATGTGGAATATTTCCGTTATACATGATTTCTATGTAGCTTTAACCATTAAGGCTGCACACGCGACGGAAGCTAAAAAAACCAAGTAACTTCTCCCGTTTTCCCAACATTTCCTATCACTGCTCTGCTCCTATTAATGGTAGCGTGATGAAAAGTATACTATTACCTGCTCAGGAGTATGTAGAATAATTGTACCAAGTTTCGTTAAAATCCGTCGAGTAGTTTTTTTTTTCTATAAATAACATACAGACAGACAGACAGACAGACAGACAAAAATTTTACCTCTCTACAGATTTATTATAAGTATATATATAGATATAGATAGAAGATAGATAGATTATAATGACGATTATATTGATATATATCTTTTACTGTTCTGGTAACTTTGGTTACATACGAGTAGTCAACCCACTCTTATTTACATGGACCTCTCATGTTAAGTGTCCAATACGATTTGACAAATAAAGGAACCCAAAATGGTTTAAATCATAAACAAATAGTTTTAAACCGACTTCCGAAAGGTGGAGAATCTGTTGTTTTGTTGTGTGTTCAACGATATATACGACGTCGTCGGCCAATTTCGATGACGCTGTTTATCAGAAAAAGTGGGATTCCGGGGTGGTCCCATGGACGGTGAGCAATGGGCTAGCTCACCGTCCGTCCGTCTTATGACGACAGGCCGTGTTCGTGTTTCCGCGCGCCTCAAAGAGATGTCAGCATAAGGAAGGGGTCCGCTAGGGCCGATGCCTGCCGGGGCTGCGGGACTGTTCGAAAGAGATACCACGGCCCTGGTACACAAAGGGCTGATGGTTTTTTAATCGGTAAAAGTCTGACACTCCTTTCCGCTCCGCTCAGAGCGAGAATAGTCATTTGATGATTTCCCATCCAAAAATCCTGCGTATGGAATCTACGTCGTCTATGTTGATGACGTTAAGACACCATTCGTTGTGTAGTACAATAAAGCCATAAGAAAAATTCTGTATTATTATTGTTTGGAAAAGTACTCTTCCTCTCCTCATTCAAGTTTTGTGTAGGTCTGATGAAGATTTTTGAAGACAGACAATGGAATGTTAGTAAACATTCATTATTGTTGCAACCACATTGTAACACAATTTGAAAATGGAAAAAAATAAAGTAAATTTTACAAACGCCTCCTAAAAATATTTAAAAGTGCAAAATAAGTTTTATTTCGGAAGTCGGTAGCATAAAAACAACAGTCACCGACTTCCAGGCGATGCCGATTCCAAAACAGGCATCGTTTACTTTTTCAACCGACGTTATAGTTTAAAAACATAATTTCAAGTACCTTTCTCCTCGATTATATCATTTCATAACTCTCTTCCGGGTCTAAACTAAAGAAAGCAACAACGAGCGTATTGCGTGGGATAGCACGGTTTTAGCCACTTAAGCTAGCATGTGTTTCTCCTTATCCAAGACTTATCTTGGATAAGGAAGCCTTAGCATTAGCTAACTCCTTTTTCAAAACGGACACCATTTAGATTGTGCCACCATATAATTTGGTAACTAATCTACTTAAAACTGTTGGCGTAATAACAGCCGTTTTGTTAAACCAAGCACCTATTATTCACTTTGGAAAAACCACTTGATTCACTTGGCTTTGTGGAAAATTAATTGGGTTAGTTTTCGTGGTATGGTTACATAAATACAGTGTTTTGGTCTACATTTGGGATAAGCTAGACTTAAAGTCTTGGTAAGCAAATTACTTTAAGCTTATACTAAACCATTTCGTGAATTTAAAAAAGCCTCCTGGGTGTTCTTGCCGTACAGTACGTTGCCACTCATATTTTGTGCAGGCAACGTCTCGTTTTCAATCTTTTTAACCCCCGACGCAAAAACGACGGGGTGTTATAAGTTTGACGCGTCTGTGTGTGTGTCTGTTGTGGCATCGTAGCTCCCGAATGGTTGAACCGATTTTGATTTTCTTATTTTTATTTAAAAGGTAAATTAGTCGGGAGTGTTCTTAGTTATATTTGATAAAAATCAGTCCAAGATGGCCGCCTTCACGAAATGGCGGATTACATATATGTTAACAACTCCCTTAATATGGGTATCAATGAAAGGGCTTGACTAGTAAAATACTATACGCTATGATAAATTTTAAATCCAAGATGGATGCCACCACAAAATGGTAAGTTAATTTTTTTTCACAACTCCCTCAATATGCGTAATTGGGTAACAAATGTAAGAGGTTGACTAGTACAATAATGTACACTATTGGGCTATGACCCTATGTGGCCAGGGTTTTTTAAATTTTTAATTTAATTTAACTTGTTAAAATCTATTTGGCTTGACAAACGCTATTCTTTTCTCATCATGTGGTTAGTGCATAACCTGGTGTCAGAGTTTTTATGCCACCTGTGGGCTACTGGCTTGGTTTAACATACCGACTAAAAATATCTCCTATGCATGCTGGTTGCCTCTCGATGTTTTCCTTCAGCGAAGAAAGTGAAAATCATTCAATATGCACATCAGAGGTGCGTGTCTTGGGTTTGAAGTACAGGCTATTATATTTAAAGACTATCTAGTCTATAGTATAGTAATGTTAGTCTTTTAAAAGAGGCGGATGCTCAGATTAAAAAAAAAATGTTGGTCTGAAATTAGTACGGGAACTCTTCGTTTCCTGCCTTTCTCTTTTATTTTCTACTTCTCATAAATGTAAAAATAAACCCCTTTGCACTCAACATGTTTCAAATAATCGTTATATTATAATCATATTATGAAGGAAGGATAAAAGCATGCTCATGAATTTTTATCACACCATAAACTTAAATATTTTTATGTTGAGGAGCGGTTAGGTAAAAATGTTATATCCGAAAATAACTTAGACCTATTTTCTTCTACCTAGTTTACAAGTTATGAGATTTTGTTCTAGTTATACAGGGTGTTTCTCATTTTCTGTTTGTTATTTTTCAAACATGTGGAATACTTACTACAATACAATAAAAATACCTAGGAGCCAAAGTAAAATGACAAAAAAAAAGAATCGGCAATAAAGTGTCGTCGACTAATTTGCCGTGACATATAGGGTGTAATGATTGATTAACGATCATTTTTTTGTTCTACACCATACCTGGGAACCTTCTTGTTACGGAGATATTGGGGGTCAAAGTTACAACTTTTTGACAAGTTTTTTTTATTGCAAGATTTTTACTTTAAATACCTCCACGAACCCCGTACTATTCAACCCATCCATCAGCACCATGTTTTGAGTGCGTTACATTGAGTTATACCCCAAAATGTGATTTTTGACCCCAAAAAAAAAGTTTTTTCCCAGCAATAATTTTTGCGTAAAGTTACTTACTTTGATGTACAGAATGCTTGGTTGACGGCTTCGTGATGAGGTGGTTTACACCTTGTATTACCTCCACTACTTGAATTCATTATTGTTTTAGTAATTCATTCATTCAGCTGCTCGGGTCGATCTTTAGGTTAAGCCATGCTTGCCTAGGTTGGTCTGAGGATGGGTGACCACCCTTACATACCGTGTTTCCTCCGTGCCTCGGAAAGCATGTTAAGCTGTTGGTCCCGGCTGTCATTTGTCCATCTTTGACAGTCGTTACAAGTAGTCAGTGCCCCAAAAAGTCTGACACCAGTCTTACCAAGTGGTATCGTATATCCCAGTACTAACTGGGTTGTGGAGGTCAGATAGGCAGTCGCTCCATGTAAAATACTGGTATTCAGCTGCATCCGGTTAGACTGGAAGCCGACCCGAACATAGTTGAGAAAAGGCTAGGCACATGATTAAGTACCTGTTAAAGCTTGGTTGGCCGTTTGGTCTAGTGGTTGTAAACGCGACTGGTGGGTATGAGGTTCTGAGATCAATTCCCAGGTCGGGCAAAGTGTTACTTGTCGTTTTCCACCGGGAATTTCTCAGTAGCAACCCTGAATTCCGGATTTGTGTGTGGTTGATGGCAATAGGCTCGCCTCAATTACATGGTCATTAGACATAGCTAGCGAGATGTGTATTAGGTACCTACACCTCTGCTTAACTTTTCGGGTTACAGGTGTGGTGTTACTGTACCTGTACTTTTCACGACGTATTTTCGGCAATTTACCTTTACAGTTTTTGATGGAGCTTGTAAACGGAAATAAGATCCTCTTTTAATTTATAAGGTTTCTTATTCGTATGCTTGAGCCTAATTTTTTTTAGAAATTTGTGTATTTTGATATTATAATAGCGACTACATTTCTGTTGTTTGGCTATTGTGTGAATTTTTTTTTTTTTTTTTTGGATAGTGAGTGTATTATTTTAGCAAGCCGATATTTTGTTGGTTTGATGTAAAATATCTATTTTTGTTTAAAGCTACAAATAGCATTAGTTAGTAGTTCTTCTTGTTATTGAATTTCACTTGCAAATGTCATACACCGTGGTCTCAACTCAAAGTTACTTACAGGTAACTGAAAGATTGTGTCAAAAGTAGTAGAGCAACAACGAGGTCAACCTCAGAATATGTTAACTACTTAAATTAGAGGAGGACAAACTAAATAATATTTATACGCAGGTTAAGCCATACTTGCCTAGGTTAGACCGTGGGTTGGTGACCACCTATAACAAACCGAGTTTCTTTTGTGCCTCGCAAAGCAACCGTTGGGTGCCGGCTATCATATGTAGATCTTTGACAGTCATTACAGGTAGTCAGTCATTAGACCGAAATTCTGATAACCAGTCTTATCAAAGGTAATCGAATTACCTAGTACTTACTAGGTTGTGGAGGTCAAATAGGCAGTAGATGCATGTTAAATACTGCATGTTGAATATTCAGCTGCATTCGTTTAGATTGGAAGCCGACCCCAAACATAGTTGGAAAAGGCTAGGCAGAACACACAGATTCTGCACCAACCCTGCGCAATCTTCCAATTTTCAACTATTTAGAAGTAAAATCTTTGATTGTTGGTCGTGTACAGCTTTCTAATATTCATTAATTACTGACTAAGATGAGGTACATTCAGTAATGATCTATCCATCTAAAAATAACAAAACTGGCCTAGTTTATAATTTATAACGCTAGAAAACATGTTGAAATCCGACCTTTTCGAAAATTACGACCCGCATAACAGGATAAGCGGGACGCCATCTTTTTTCTTTGGCTCCCAAATCTGCTTGAACGAAATGTAATTAATTATGTACCAGAATACGACCATTATTTATTTAGATACCAGCCTTACACCACAGAATGAAAATGTACAGTAGGTGTGGTCTGTACAATAATCTTAAACTAGCTCTAGCGTCATACGTGCGACGGGCGATCTAAGATCTACAAATGTTAAGTAGATGTTGTCCGCGACTTCGCTCGAAATTTTGAAGTTTAAGCATGAGAAAAAAAGCTTTTGTGGCATTCCAGACTATATTCTATTTCTGCTCCAAATTTTATTCGGATCCGTTCAGCCGTTCTAGTGTGATTTAAGAAGAAACATCCATCCAAACTTTAACCTCTAAGAAATAAGATTAGCACATGTTTATATTATCCCAAAGTACATAAGTCGTACTTCAAATAATCTCGTCTAATTAACCTGCAATTTTCTCACATATCGGACAGAGCTTCTCACTGCATTCTTACAGACGTTTTACCTTTCGAACGGTTTCCTCACAAAGTTTTTATGTACCGTTTTAAGAGCAGTGGTGATTGCACAATTTACATAAATTAAACGGCCTCCTTGGATTCAGTTTGATAACAGTTAGTAAGTTGCGACCGTTTCTACTGGGACTTCAGAATGAGCTATCCGAGATCGCCAGTCACGAGTGCGTTTGCACTCGCTGTATGTGAAACGTGTTTATGTGTGCGTAAACTCACTGTATAAACTAACCTTCTGTTTACGCTTTATACGGAGATAGCCGAAGAGATCCGGAGTTAGCCGAGCACCCTAGACTATTACTTTTACACACTTCGTTAGTCGCCTCCATTAAACAACATGACGTTTTACGAAATCTCATTCCAAGGCCTTCAGTTTACGACACTTCTAAACTTGCAAACTAAGTAGTTGCAGAAATTTTCACTATAAATTAAAGTGCTTACTTAAATTTGGGATGATGTTGCTGAATTTTGGGAACAATTTATAAGCTTGTCAATCTGTTGTTCAACAATCTTCGCCCGCGGCGCCGGCGTACGGGTCCACGTGTACGCTTCTCACAGAAAAGAAGCCTGTATCCCCCACCAGTGAGAATATTATAGGCTAATTGTGTTTTTTTTTTCTAAAATATTTGGCTTTTTATGGTTATTCTTCAAAAATATCCTAGGAAAGTTGAACGGTGAGCTGAGGGCTTGCTCGCCGTCCGTCCGTCTTATGACGACAGGCCATGTCAACGGCGCGTTCGTGTTCCACGCGCGCCTCAAAGAGATGCCAGCATAATGGAGGGGCTCGCAAGGGCCGTAGCCTGCCGAAGCTGCGGGACTGTTCGAAAGAGATACCGTGGCCCCGGAACATAAAGGGCGAGGAAGGAACATGGATGGGTTTTAGTCAGTAAAAGTATGACACTCCCTCTCGCTCCGCCCATAGTGGGAGAAGTCATTTGATGATTTCCCATCCGAAAATAAAAAATGAGCCTTCAAAATACGAGTAACAAGAATCCATAAAAACAAAAGAAACAAAAAGTATTTATTAGACTCGCACAGGTCAAAGCAAAATTAAATTAAAAAAAAAAAAAAACAAAAAAAAAGACAACTAAATTGGTCCTGTACGAGGCTAAAAGGCCGGGAAGAATAAACAACAAAATCAAAAGGAACTCACCATTACTCAAGTTCCAGTCCCTACAAAATCCATTCACTCAATCAGCGCACAGAAGTAACCATTCACCCACACTGAAAGGAGCGATCAGCACAAGAACGACATAAAATTCGTTAATGGCGGCAAGAGCGGCCATTGTTAAGACAGTGGCGCCACCTAGTCTCATTACTGGAATTGTAACAGCCATTGTCTACAAAGTGGTCGTCCAGGGAGCTATTAGAAAGGATTATTAATCGGCAGCTAAAATTTATAGGAGCAAAATTATCCGCACTTTAAATATTGGCTGGATTAAGTCTCGAAGGGTTGTGTGTATTAATATTTTAGAGTCAATCTCTGGGAAGTTAAGGTAGGTATCGTTATTTAGTAAAGTTTCTGAGCATTAACGCGAATAGTTGTAAAATATTTATCGTTCTTGATTGATTCGAGATGTGAAGGTCAGTTAGGCAGTCGCTCTATGTAAAATACTTTTATTTAGCTGCAACAACATCGTTGAGAAAAAGGTGGAACTGCAAATGATTTTATTTTTCACTGAAAAATTGATCATTAATTGCAATAACACTAACACTTTTATAAAGTTTTTTCAATAATTTAATGAAACCAGTGAAAAAATATTTGACACGACAAGACGTGCCAACTTTCTGAATGAACTATGAAATATAAGTTGGGACGATGTTTTTAGTATTCACCTAACTACAACACTGAGTGGAGTGGAGTACCTCATCTCATCACCCCTCATCTCAAGCCAGCATCTGCAACAACCATCATTATTCTTTAACCCTTACCCCAATTCATTTCGGGTAAGGGTTGAAGAATGGCGCAGCATGTCTACTTCTTCGATACTTCTCTATTACTCGTCATCTCATAATTATTCTTTAACCCTTACCCCAATTCATTTTGGGTAAGGGTTGAAGAATGGCGCAGCATGTCTACTTCTTCGATACTTCTCTATTACTCGTCATCTCATAATTATTCTTTAACCCTTACCCCAATTCATTTGGGGTAAGGGTTGAAGAATGGCGCAGCATGTCTTCTTCTTCGATACTTGTCCATTACTCGTCATCTCATCAACACCGTTTGTGCCATATCATCCTTTACACAGTACGTCCATCGTATCTTTGGTCTTCCTCTAATCTTATAATCCACATTCCTCATTCCTCCACATCACAATACCCATAACACGACAACCGATTACCAAACAACTTATCAGCATCTGCAACAATAACAAATGTAAATTAAACCTAATACTTGCACAAAGACATGATTCAAAGACATCTGACATCTACCAATCCGCACTGGGACCGCGTGGTGGATTATAGCCCAATCCCTCTCATAGAGAAGAGGCCTGTCCCAGCAGTGGGAACATTGAAGGCTGGTGATGATGATGATGATGACTTGCACAAATGCACACATTACTGCCCTAAAACTCGTAGATCTAAGCCCAGGAACCATAAAAAATGCCCTTCAAACATACAAGTATTGTTTTCCCAGGACTTCAAGTACGCGTATACTTGAAGATTAAAACAATGCACCCATTAACAAGATTCTGTGCACTGTTATTACTATATTTTACCGCCAACTAACCGCTTCGTTTTGTTTAGTCAAGTATCTCGCTAGAATATTTAATTTATACCGTGCAATTTGCAAAATACGTGACCTAGATAATATTAATATGTATGAGACTACGAGAATAGTAATATTACTAGTTTCTGTAAACTTATTAAAAGACACATTCAATTTTAATCGTGTTTTGTAATTTTTGATGTAAGAATGCTTATAGATTGTAAAAAGTATTCATTAGTAAATAGCATTCGTTTAGGAAGAAAGTGCCACTCTCTTAAAGCAAATAAATAGAAAAAAGGACGTACAAAACTGACTTTATTTTAGCTCCAACTATTATAATAAATAATAGATAATAGATAATATAAGAGTGATTAAGTGATTGCACTTGTAAAATTTTACAAGAGCAAATGGTAGATAAGTAAAAATAACATCAATTAATGTCTTTCTTTTCGCTATAATAATGAAACACTGTTTTAAGCTTCACGATTTTAAACAATGATCCACAAACGATACCTTTTGTAATGACTTGTTTTAATACTAGCTTTTACTAGCTCAAGTAGAGTCCGGTAATATCCGGTTATAAAAACGGTGAAGGAAAACATCGTGAGGAAACCGGCATGTCCAAAAATTCGCAGACGTGTGACATCTACCAAAGCGAACTGGGCCCGCGTGGTGGATTATAGCCCATACGCAAAATACGCGATTTGACGTGGAGTTGCGGACACCAGCCCGTTGTACAATACAATACAATATTCGGTTATAATCTATTTATGTGCCAAATTCTGTACACATCAGTACAGCAGTTTTTGCATGAACGAGTAAAAAACACCCATTCATCCATCCTCAGAAACTTTCACATTAGTAAAATAAGATTTTGAAAACTTGAATACTAGTAATACGTAACCTAAAAACCGGCCCAGTGCGAGTCAGACTCAGGGTTCCGTACGATTAATCTTCTGCATAAAATAGGTTTGTTGTATGAAAGCCCCCCGGAAAGTGAGTCTAGTATTTTAAAAAAGAGTGTAATAGTTATTTGCTATACAAGAGTGCAAAGTTGCTTTTTAACCGCGTGCTCAATTTTGATGACCGAGCAACCGAAAGATTCTAAAATTTAATCACGATTATTTATTTTATTATATTTTTATTATTTGTTGATAGAGCAGCGTAATGAATACACATCTGTGACAATTTCAACTGTCTACCTATCACGGATCATGAGATACATCTCGGTGACAGACAGACGGACGGACAGCGGACTCTTAATAACAGGGTCCCGTTGCTTACGGAACCCTAAAAACAAACCCAGTCAGAATACTGTACCAAAACTGTAACTTTCTGTTAACAAAAAATGTAATTACGGTTGCTACAGAACTCGCCCGCGGCCGTTATGGGTCGTTATGTTTCTTCCGGGGAACTAACTTGATTCGTTGGGGGTTAACTCATTAAATAGAACAGTATTATGTATTACGAAATGCGTAGAGAGATGGTTGGTTGAAGGTCAAAACTAATTGAGTGATTGAGGGAGGAAAACATTGCGAGGAGACATAGATCCGAAAACTCGAAGACATGTGACATCTACTATCTCAAACTGGGCTCGAGTGGTTGATTATGTTCCATTTTTTCTTATGGAGAGAAGACCTGTAACCAGTAGAGAGAACATAATAACTATAGGCCACACCTTGGTTAGACTGGTTGTCAGGCTTTTGGACCACTGATTACCTGTAACGACTGTCAAAGATCTACTAATGACAACCGGGACTTACGGTTTTTTTTTTATTGGGACGGCGGGCTTGCCACACTATTCCCAAACCACTGTAACTCCTGAAAGCCAGAATCAACAGTGGCGACCACCAGAAAAGCCCCGAGACAATAAGCTCGACGAACTCCCAGAGAATGACTAACGGTTTAACGTGCTTTTCGAGGCACGCATAAAACTTCGTATGTAATGGGTGGTCACATCCACGGACCAAACTAGACAAGCGCAGTTAAACCTGAAGTTTGACCCAAGTGGCTGTTATTCTTAAGCCACGAGCATTAAGACAAAACGGCTAAGGAAAACATCGTGAGGAAATCGGCATGTCCTAGAACCATAAAAATTCGAAGACATGTGACATCTACCAATCCGCACTGGGCCCGTTTGGTGGATAATAGCTCATTCCCTTTCTAGGGAGGCCTCTGTCCAAGCAGTGGGCACATTACTGATGATGATGAAGAACAGAAAGTTACTCACGTATCTTCTGGTGATTACCCGTTCAATTCGGCTAAAGCTGTGGTGTAAATATAAAATCATTTTACAAAATGAGTTAATAGGTACTTAGTCCCACAAGCAAAAGCCCAAATGTTTTTAACAGCTCTATTTTATTACTCAATTTAGTACCAAATTCAGAACTATGCCGCAGAACAGCTGATAAAGACGCAAAAGGGTCCTAATCACTTAACTTTTCAGGGAGTATTTCATTTCAGAAATTCTGAAATGTCATGGTTGGCGATTAAGGGAGGATTTAGCGAGCGAACAACAATTGATGCCTCGTTTGGTTGATGGGTTAATCACCTGGGGAGTAAACACCACAAACGTAGTGATTTTCATATAAATGTTAATGGGTGAATCGTTTTCCTGGTAAAAGCATTATTGGGATTTATTTTGTTAATGGTAATATGTTTATCGGTTGTTGATTGTTTCATAAACATAGTTCTAGCAGTATTTATAGTAAATCCCAGTTCATTGTTATGCCATCGATTGGCTATGTAACTTCTTTTACCAACCTTTGTTATTTTAATTTTTCTTCTTCCAATCTCCACTGTTAGCCAACACGTTGTTATTCACACGAACAATCCATTATCAATAAGCTGATTAGCATATCTTCGAACAAAATTCCAACGGTGTCAGAATGTTGTATATCTTGTTTTTAATCAATAAATTATCTTCCCAAATCTTAATTACAATCACGTTGGTACTTACCTGCAGGATTATAGGCAGCTGTATACCACAAACCCTTTTGCCAGTTATGTTAAATACACGCTGAAATTTTAGTGGTTTTTCCCGAAGCGAATTGAGTTTGTATCGGTAATACAATCGATTAATATACTAAAAAAGTTAGACTCGATAAATGGCTGATTAACAACGGTGATAAACAAAACTCGAAAGCGACTCGGAAGCGAACCAACAGTAATACCTACGCGGAACGCGGGCCGGGCGCGGGGGTGTCCAGAACAGCCGCGCGGTCGTTGCACTTCGCGTATAAATCAGCTGATCACTACTCCTGACCTAATAAAACACAAAACCCAATAAGTTATTTTAATAATAATTTGAAACAAAAAAACATTTTTTTTAAGTTTAACTTTGCATTTCGATAGTGCTACTGATGGGTAATCGTCCTGCCGCAGGAAAACAACCATGAAAATGTCACGCTGTATATTCCTCATTTTTCCTTTTTCGTTTTGCGTGCCGAAAGACTCAAATAATACCCGACCAGTATGTTGCAACCTGCACAGATCTGTCGTTGGCTTCGTTTAAATCCTGGAAGTTGCAGGTGGCTGCGCAGGATAGGTGAAAGAAAGGAGGAAGGAGGTAGAAAGGAGGTGGGCTATGTCCTGCAGGGGGCTCCACACTGACTGAAACTCGATAACTCAAACTCTTTTCTTCTAATCTTAAAATTGTTGTCTCAGGTGTCCTGGGTACGTCGCAGAGGCAAGGATGAAATGCCCGAGCTCCTCACAGTGGGAGCTGTGACCTACGCCGCTGACAACCGGGTGACAGTAGCCCGAAGATACCCTGGGAACTGGAGACTACTCATCAGGGAAGTGAAACCTGATGACGAAGGAGTATACGAGTGCCAGATATCGACTCATCCGCCTAGAGTTAGCAGGACCTATTTGCATATTAATAGTAAGTGGTTTTGTATTTTTATACATTTGTAGATCTTGAATTTAGGCTTCACAGCAACCGGGGGCTGTGCTGCGAATGTGTAACCTTAGTTAGGATAAAAATGCAGATGGGATCGTCCAGTGTACGGTCCTCTGAAAACTACGGCCATGCTATGCACAAATGAACTCACCCGCCTTTAAATATAACCACATCCGGTATTGCCTGAATTGTCAGTTTGTCGAATAACTCTTGCCGAACAGACTTTTAGATTTTCAAGACTTACATAGAAAAATGTTGGTCCCTAACATTTCATCGCCTTGGCCCTAGTTACTTTAGTGTAATAGTTCCGAAACTTTCAGCTTGTCTGCCTTTGTATAACAGTTAGTAACACATTTTCTTTTTAAGCTAAGTGGAACCCAGTAATTATTTCTTACGAAAATGGCTTATTTCCGTTTTCACTCGTACTAGGCCACACATAAATGTATGCCTAAACAAACGCGATTTTCAACGCTCGTTTCAGCATGGAGAGCTGAAATTCCGACAAAGTAATCATATTAAGAGGGGACAGGGGCTGTGAGGTAGATTTGAAGAAAGTATTTCCGTTGTACTTCGTCAAGCCTGCTCCCGCAGAGTGCGATGTCAGCTACCGTTCAGACTGATTATAATTTAAAAAAATTGACAGGTTCAACGTTTCGTTTTCCCCTTTTTTCTCCTCTAAAACTGAGCCAATTTAATTACTTTCAAAATATATTTTATTTAAAAGAGTATTTCTAGGTTTCAATCAATTTATTTTATGTTAAAAACTTTTCTAATTTGTCTGGTAGTCTTCTTATCACATTATTAACTGTGTTGTGGAAGTCAGATAGGCAGTCGCTCCATGTAAAATACTGGTATTCAGCTGCATCCGGTTAGACTGGAAGCCGACCCCAACATAGTTTGAAAAAGGCTAGGCAGATGATGGTGACTATTCAAATCTTATCCTAAGAGAATTAAAATGCATTTTACAAATGTATAAAATTAGTATTTTGATCAATCGATGCGACGTTTTAATTTATGGGCTGTCACTACCATACAGTCTGTACCATACAGTTGAGAAAAGGTTAGGTTGGTGATAAATCGATGGCTGAATTTTCTGGCAAACTTTGATAGAGTCAGAAACAGAAATAACTGAAAAAACTGTACTGTCATAACTTTTGGATCGAATCAATCACTGCACGTCTTCAACATGTATGTTGCCTCGCGATTGAAATTTATAAGGTTTTTTATTTAATCCAACTATTTGCCAAACGAACGTAATAAATAAGAGAGTAAAAAGACTTCAGCACAGAGCATCTACTCGTATATATACGGAAATTAAAATAGCAATTTTCAACAACTAGTAGGTCGAAGTAGATTTGTAGAGAAATCAAGTGCGTCATATGTGAATTGAAGTAAAAAAGTTCGCATTACAAACTTTTGATGACGTACGTGAAGGCAAGTTTCCCCCCCCCCTGGACTTCAGCCATCTTTATGAAGGACATGTTCAATAAAATTGTTCATCAGAAGGGACGTTGTCCTGTCATCATCCGTCATCATCAAATCAAGTTCCTTACACAGACCATTTACTCCTTATTTATCATATCATTCTTAACACAGTCTCTCCATTTTTAGGGTTCTGTAGCAGCAAAAACGGAACCCTTATAGATTCGTCATGTCTGTCTGTCTGTCCGTATGTCACAGCCACTTTTTTTCCGAAACTATAAGAACTATGCTGTTGAAACTTGGTACGTGGATGTATTCTGTGAACCGCATTAATATTTTGACACAAAAATAGAAAAAAAGCAATACATTTTGGGGGTCCCCATACTTATAACTGAAACTCAAAAACTTTTTTTTCATCAAACCCATACGTGTGGGATATCTATAGATAGGTCCTCAAAAATGATATTGAGGTTTCTAACATCATTTTTTACTAAACTGAATAGTTTAAGCGAGAGCCCCTTCCAAAGTGGAAAGATGTGGGTGGATCTACTAAGTAGTTTTTTTTTAATACGTCATAAATCGAAAACAGCTATTTACCTTTCATTCGATCTGCTACGGAACCCTTCATGGGCGAGTCCGACTCGCACTTGGCCC
This sequence comes from Xestia ashworthii, assembly GCA_950022955.1. Classification (NCBI taxonomy): domain Eukaryota; kingdom Metazoa; phylum Arthropoda; class Insecta; order Lepidoptera; family Noctuidae; genus Xestia; species Xestia ashworthii. The sequence goes on along the minus strand of OX465565.1, from coordinate 19,040,230 downwards.
CTTTTTTTAGCTGTCTTCTCCCTGTCCATCCATCAAAATGTAATATCTTTATACTTGACTTTGGACTACCTCCGAATAATACCTACAGGTAAATCCTATTTTCGTCGTTGAAATAACAAAATATCACCTTTTCAAGGATCACTTTCGTTAATCCCTAGCCACTGAAAATATTCCACTCACGATCCAAATGTGACGATATAATATGAGAATAGACGATTTAAAATTCAACTCAGCTTTAATCCCAGAGGCATGACATAAGTATTACATAGAAAAGCAATTATAAAGCTAATCACGTACCTATTGCTGCCTCCATCATCTGTAGGACATACTCATAAATAATGTACGCTGTACGTCCCCAGACGGTCTTTTTGCCGGAATACGGCCGTATCCGACGTAAAGGTCAACTATGAACCTTTTTAGAGGTCCTTAGGGTAATGCAAAATCTCACGGATGCTTGAGGATTGTTGGGTCGAAGTTTATACAGACGTTTATTGAGATTGTGTGAATTTTACTGTTTGTTAGCTATATTGATTGGCGCAAAAATAAAAATAATAGATATAGCTTTTGACAACCTTTACTCGAGTGAATGTTTCACTCGAATTAATGTTTTTTAGCAACCATAGCCGATAGCAGTTATTGCTTAGTAATATATCATTTAATTCAGGTAACAAAAGGCCCATATATACCTTCTTTTTATAATACATACATATTTATAAGAACTACAAAAACATAATTATTAATCGTGTGACCATTGGACTGCCTAGTTCAAGAGTTCGAACCCGAGACACTCATGTCTGATTTTCCGACCATGTTTTCAGGGGCCTAAAATAGCTGCTTTTGCAGAGTCATAAAAAGATAACAATCCCTCCGGCCGTTTTGGCAACTGCGATTCGCAACCAGTTGCGAATTTACTTTAAAATTCTTTAAATGGTCTTAAAGTGACAATTCATAATAAGGTGTAAACAAACTCATCACGAAGCCGTCAACCAAGCATTCTGTACATAAAATTAGGTAACTTTACGCATAAATTATTTCTGGGAAACGACCGGTGTTCTGTAGTATTCAAAGCATTGCATTGTGCTGATGGATAGAAGGAATAGTACGGAGGCCGTGGAGGTGTCTAAAGAAAAAATCTTACATCAAACACTTGTATTTAAAAAAAAAAAACTTGTCAAAGAGTTGGATTTTTGACCCGTAATATCTCCGTAACTAGAAGGTACCATACCTTCTAGTAGAACAAAAAAAAGGCTGCAATGACGGGGAGAACAAGTGCCTTTCGGCTTCGTTAAAAGGTTTTTTTAACCCTTAATTAACTGTGACCATATTTAGAATTTTAACGTGATTCATGTTACTATCGTATCATGGTCATTTTGCCTTTAGCACAAAACATTTTAAAAATAACAACGATGCCTGGTTTAAGCCTATTTCAATGAGATCTAATATCAGCGCACGAAATAGCACCCATGAAATTGCCCGAAGCATTACCTTTGATGTTACTGAGAAACAAGATCACGTATTACTGTGAGCACCCTAAAACAAATTAACTTTCATGCTCTTATGAAGGTTAAACCAGTAATGTTTTGCTAGGTAATAGTTTGTGTTGTGTTTTTAACCCCCGACGCAAAAACGACGAGGTGTTATAAGTTTGACGTGTCTGTGTGTGTGTGTGTGTGTGTGTCTGTCTTGTCCATGGCATCGTAGCTTTCGAACGGATGAGCCGATTTTGATTTAGACTTTTTTGTTTGAAAGGTGAATTAGTCGGGAGTGTTCTTAGCTATGTTTGATAAAAATCAGTCCAAGATGGCTGCCACCACAAAATGGCGGATTACGTATTTATTTAACAACTCCCTCAATACGGGTATGAAATGAAAGGGCTTGATTAGTAAAATACGCTATAATAAATTTCAAATCCAAAATGCCGCCACCACAAAATGGTGATTTACATTTTTTTTTTTTCGCAACTCACTGAACATGGGTATCAAATGAAAGGGTTTGACTAGTAGAATCATGTACCCAAAATTATTACCGTATGTGTAGGGGGTTTTTTAAATTTGAAATTTAATGTAACTTGTTTAGTTAACAATTCATAAAAAAACAGGACATTTTGCTGGTGCTATAATTACCCTGAACAAACAGTACTTCCCTGAAGGTGTGGTCACACAGAGTGGACTAAACTCCGGAACGTCCTACGGTCAGTGGACTTTAGTAGATATAATCATGTAATGAAGCATCTGTCATGACCATATAAAGTCTGCCATTGGAGGTTCAGTCAACGAATGCGGCAGGGTGACTTCTAGCAGGCAGCGGTGGCAAAATGTCGTGAAGACAAACAAGAACACATCTGCCCCTTCAAATACTGCTACGAGTACCTACTTAACGATCACGACCGCTCTGTCAAGAGCGTACCGGATAAGGAAGAAGGAGCATCTGTCAAAGTCCAAAGTATGACCGCAGAGATATTCAGAGTCACACTACAACGACAATAGAACACTTACGTGCCCAGAAGGCAGCATTGGCACGTTGATTGGCAATGCTAATTATTTTGCCAAAGAAAGAGCCAGCCCTCTGGTCACGCGAAGTGTGGACCAGTCGGCGACAGATTTCCGTAAAAAGGAGACGCGCACTGGTGCCCCATGATCAGAGCGTTTTGATCCTAAAAGTAGAATAAGAATACAGTATTTGCACCGCTTGAGGATCCCTAACTATATTTAAATTAAAATAATGTATTCAAATACTTCAACTAATGATTAGTGAAACGATAAATCTTTTCAAGATCGGCTTCGGGAAGGATTTAGATTCGGTCTAGTGGGCTTATTTGCATAAAAATGTATTTCAAATTATAATAATATGCTTTGAATGTTTAGTTAAATCATATAATATTTTTTGGCCAGTAATTAATGGTTAAGCTTTAGTTGATGTAGGAGTCTTAAATGTCTTCGAAAGTTGTTCCTCGAGTTCGAATTACGACACAAAACAATTTAATTGAATACGAGTGAACAATCTTATTTTTTGTTTGTGTATTATAAAATTTTACCACGTAGTTTTGTGTTGTATAAAACTAAAAAAGGTGAGGCTTTTTCATATTATTAGACTAGGAATTACGTGGAACACCTACACCTTTTTATAAAAATAACATAATATGATTCTGAAAACTAGATGTTGGAAAAAAGTTGGGTGGATAAATATGTATATTTTTGGTGGATATTCCAGACGAGGTACAAAAAAACACATTTTAAAACAATCCTACATTTTCCCCACTCGAAATTCAAGTACATGAAAGATATCTAAGCCCATTTATTACAGTCTATCCCAAAAATAAAGGCCTACCGCTAAAGTATACACTCGATTGATCGCCCCTATCTATCCTGACTATGCCGAAATCTAGGCAACCTTTTCATCGAAATTGTCTCTTCCACATTTAGGTCTAAATCCTAACATTGAAGATATTATCTAGATATGCCACACGGAATTCAGAAGGTCAGCTCTGACGCAAATACTATGAACTTAGGTTTTTTTTTTCGGATGCGATATCATCAAATGACTTCTCCCGCTCTCGGCGGAGCGGGAGGGAGTGTCAGACTTTTACTGACTAAAACCCATCCATGTTCCTTGCTCGCCCTTTATGTTCCGGGGCCACGGTATCTCTTTCGAACAGTCCCGCAGCCCATGAATTTCGCACCTACATAATTCTTGATCGCTGTTCATTGTCGAATATTAAAGAGAAGTCAATACTTTTACCGTTTAAGCATTGTAATTTTGGATAAACCAACCTTTATTTTTCTTTCTACAACGTGTAACAGAAAGGGTATAGTCATATAAAAGGGTGTTCCACAGACCATAAAACTGAACAACTTTCTCCATGGAACCACCATCATAATCGCGAAAAAATAATCAACGGTCCCATACTAAATTCCAATACCTACTCGACCGAATGTATGAGACAGCTGCTTAGTTTTTTGCGGTTACGATGGTGGTTTCATGGAGAAAGTTGTTCAGTTTGATGGTCTGTAACACACCCTTTCATATGACTATACCCTTATTGTTACACGTTGTATAACTGATTAAGTGCCTGAAGCCAAACTGCGCCGCGGAAAGCCTAAAAAGAGATCGCGAGACGATCTAGACGTGCATCGCGAAAGCTGGACCGAGGAGGATATGAGGGAGGCCTGTCCCAGCACTGGGATGGCTGGCTGGCTAAAATCATGTGCAGAAATCTTAGTAACATTTTGTCTGACGATGTTCTACTGTTAGTAATACCCGCGAACATCTGTCTCAAATAAAGCCAGTCGCGAATCGTGAGACACCAGACTTCGCGTACAGTGATTGCAAATCACAATTCGTGTAGCCTGTCTGTGTGCTTTTCTACTTTTGTATGAAATCGATCTTCTGTATTTATTCTCTAAAGTCGACTTTCGGCCAGACACGCCGGCTTCCGAAAGATTCTCGGTTGTAATCGATATTTCGGCATTATTAATGTCCAGGATTTTACGGTATCCAGTGCCGGATATTCGGTGGAAGTTTCAGTTATGCTGGTAGGAGTAATGAGAAATTCTGTGCAATATTAATTACAAGGAGTTTGACGTCATTTTAGTATTGGCATAAATATAGGGTGCTGAGGCGGTACTGATATCATATCAAAACATTTCTTCTGTGGGATGTACGGATCTTCCAACGATAGTAAATCAGCTTATGAAAAACCCAATGCTGGAGCACCGGTCCACAGGCTTATCTTCCAGCAATCTGTGTGAGAGGGAGTGGGCCACGTGGGGGGCCACGTGGGCCCAATATGGGGTGTAGGCATATTTTTATTTTAAAACGTGGCAGTGGGACTTTGAAAAAAACCGCGCCTTTGTTTATTGAGGCACCACTTCCCTTAATTATTGAAGTTAAAAACGTAGTGGACATCGCACGACTAAAATAAAAATTAAAAAATAAAGTAATCAACCTAAGAGCTTGCTTCTCCCATAGTCTGCATTTTTCGCAAAAAACAGGGAGGTGATTATTTTGAGTTTCCACTGTATTTCATAGGGAGTTTTTTAGTCATAAAATATGGTTCACTTCAAATTCAAATAAATCAAGCAAAGGGACCCATACTACATATAATGCATGAATTGTGTTTTTTTAACCGACTTCCAAAAAGGAGGAGGTTCTCTATTCGACTGTATTTTTTTTTTTTTTTTTTTTTTTTTATGTATGTTACCCGATTACTCGAAGACGCCTAAACCGATTTGAAAAATTCTTTTTTTGTTTGAAAGGGTATACTTCCAAGTTGGTCCCATAGTCGCCAAGTCGGGATCTGATGATGGAATCTTGGCGAAATCGAGGGAACTCTTCAAATTTTATAGGATAACGTACAGCAATTTTTATATTTTCTACAACAAGTGAAGCATTTGCGTTTGATAAGAACCATTCTACCAACAGATCTGATGATGAAGCCAAGAGTCACGGAACTCCATAATGAGACACTGTATCCTAGTCGTGTTTGGGCTTGTTGTAATTGTAACGGTATGCACTTTCCATGTGAACCACTAAAAAGTGAAAAATAAAAACTTTTTTGCAAAAAATAAAACCGACTTCAAAAAGAAAAAGTGAAAAATAACTTTAGCTTCTGAAGTCGGTGACAAAAAAATTAAATCAATCATACAAACGTCACCGACTTCAGAAGCTAAAGTTATTTTTCACTTTTTCTTTTTGAAGTCGGTTTTATTTTTTGCAAAAAAGTTTTTATAATTACAAATCATCTAGTGATCGCAAGTGCGACTGCTGTGTCCTAGGTTCGATTCCCGTATTGGGCAATTTTTTTTTTGGTGTCTGCGTTTGTGTCTGGTTGAGGGCATTATGCTCGCCAGCTATGACACGAAATGTGATTGTAGGTACTTTTAGGTACACTTCTGCTAACTTCGGGGATTATAAAGGGTGTAAAACACCTCTTCACGAAGCCGAACCGAAGAGAATCTTCTACTTACGGAGATATGGGGGGTCAAAGTTACAACTTTTTGACAAGTTTTTTTTAAATACAAGTTTTTTTGTAAGATTTTGACTTTTAACACCTCCACGACCCTTGTACTGTTCAATCCATCCATCAGCACAATGTTTCAAGTGCGTTACATTGAGTTCTACCACAAAACATGATTTATAACCCCAAAAAAAAAAGTTGTTTCCCAGCAATAATTTTTGCGTAAACTTACTTAGTTTGATGTACAGAATGCTTCGGCTTTGTGATGAGGTGGTTTATACCCTGTATATGTATGTATAAAAATCGTTTGCCAAATAATTATGTCAGACAATGTCATAATTAGATTCAACAGGAGCTTTCTACATCACTCTCAAATAACACAAACTCGATTATAATCTTCCTCGCATCGTTATTAATTGGTGCCTTTTACTCAAAGAACAAGTAATCCGTACTTAATGTAATACGGAACTCCTGAGTTTCAATAAATAGGTAACATCGAAGTTTTAATGAGTTCCCTCAGCGAAGTGTGATGGAGTTATGAGTGTTACTCGAATGAGGATTCATTGGGAGGTGTCGCTACGAAGTTGAGTGTCATTATTTTGTTTTCCTTTAAAGAGGAAGCGAGCATTTGCTGCGTTGGCCAAAAGTTTACGTTACAGAATTTGGTTTTGCTCTTCGGGTTGTGCGAGATATTTTGTGTTGTGAATCGTGATCTTTTGTTTTTATTTTTTTTTAATACGAGTAGGAAATGTCAAAGTCAAAAGACTCGTCAACTCGTTCGGGCATAACTCAGAGTGCATGGTCAGTTTTGTCAAACATGTTCGGGCAAGCATTTTATTTTGTATGTTTGTTTGTTTGCTGTTTTTGTTGTCGTTTTATATGGTCTGACGGCTACTGACTGGCTTTGTACGCCTGTTTAGGGGATCGTTGGGTGATACAGTACGATTAGATGATTATTGATTGATTGATTAGATTAGCAGTCATATATTGATATGGCTATTTTGTAGTAAACATATTAACCAACATTAAGCAAACTTCTTCTAACTGTGGTCTTTACACCTCAAAAAAACCGGCCAAGTGCGAGTCAGACTCGCGCACCGAGGGTTCCGTACAAACCTGTAGGTATATAAGTAAAAGTTATGGTAATTTAAGATTTTCGGAATTTTTCCTATATGTGTACTTTATAACGTTGCTTCATGCCAAATTTCAAGATTCCAAGTCGTCTGGAAGTATCCTTTAGGTTTTGATTCCCTTGCGAGTAGTTGCGAGTTTCAAAATATGCGGCTTTAATTGCTGTATCTTTTGATTGCGTTGACGTAGAAGTTTGGTTTTGTTACAGCTTAAAGATATTATAGACTTGAGTATTTGTTAAGAATTTCAATATAATACCACTACGCGTTCATGAGTAAAGGGGTAATAAGTTTAAAATTATTAAAAATATTTTTATTATATGATGTAACTAAAAATTTATGCTTTTCGCAATTTTTCCTTTATCTGTGTTATAAGACGTTGCTTCGTACCAAATTTCAAGATTCTGAGTTCACGGGAAGTACCCTGTAGGTTTTGATTCCCTTGCGAGTGTCGAAAATTTGCGGCATAAACGGGAGTATCTTTTGATCGCGTTGACTTAGAAGTTTGATTTTTTCACAGCTCCAAGAGACCATAGACTTGAGTATTTGATATGAATTTCAGCTTGATACCTCCACGCGTTCCTGAGAAAAAAGGTCTTGACAGACAGACAGACAGACGGACAACAAAGTGATCCTATAAGGGTTCCGTTTTTACCTTTTGAGGTACGGAACCCTAAAAATGATACGAAACACAAAAAAAACACTTAAAATTTTATTCAATCAAATTAACAACAGATTTTTTTTCTCTCCAGCGCCTCAGGTGTGGGTAGTCGATGAGGCTGGTGCCCCACTGCTGGAGAAGTACTACGAAGCTGAGTCGACACTGGCGCTACTCTGCAGAGCGCGGCACGTGGATACTCCTACGCTGTTGACGTGGCTGCACGAAGGCAGGGCTCTGAATGCTGACACCACTCGCGGAGGAATCAGGTGAGCTATCTTGCTATTAGTTCAGAATCTAAAAGATAAAAAGTGATATGTTTATTTGACGTCAGTTGATTAAGCACACGCACAAAAATATAAAAAAAAGATACAAAATAAGGAATAAACACATATTATGTGCTGTGTGCCTCACGGCTGTGCCAAAAAGGTCCATTTCAGCATTCATGGTAGACAAATGATGCTTTCTGAAGCAGGTCTTCCAATGAACCTTGGGGGATAAGTGCCGGAAAAACCGTTTCAAACAAATATAAATAAAAGGTTGCAAAATAAATAGACTTTAAGTAAATTCATAACGCTAAACGCTAAGCGAATTTGAAAAAAAATTGCTGCATTTTTTTTTCAAATTTACAATTTACGAGTTTGGATAAAGAAAAATGTAATTAGTAAGTATTTTATTGTATTAGAGAGTTTAAATTACCTGTGCATAAACTAGATTTTACTCAACTTTGGAATGATGAACTATAAGCTCTGAAAACGCTACAATCTTTGAACAAATCCAATGTATATTGTCATACAGTTATTTTAATCGATTTCGCTTGTGGCGTCCAATCTCAGAGGAGTCTGCCATCAAAGCAGGAAATTATTATAAAGCACTATTGTTCGCAAATACTGGAACGTTCTCTTCTAATCAAGTTGAATGGCAATCTGGGCAAATATCAACGAAAATTGCAAGCCTCTAAGCTACAATATCGCTTGTTGTTGCAAGACTGTCTGAACTAAGATTCCCCCTCACCATCATCATCTGCCGAGCCATTTCCCAACTATGTTGGGGTCGGCTTCCAGTATTTTCGGATGCATTTGAATCCCAGTATTCTACATAAAGCGACTGCCTATCTGACCTCCACAACCCAGTTAGTACCGGGTAATACGATACCACTTGGTAAAACTGGTTGTCAGACTTTTTGGGCCACTGCCTACCTGTAACGACTGTCAAAGATGGACAAATGACAGCCGGGACCAACAGCTTAACGTGCTTTCCGAGGCATGGAGGAAACTCAATATGTAATAAGTGGTCACCCATCCACAGACCAACTTAGGCAGGCACGGCTTAACCTAAAGATCGACCCTAGTGGCTGTTATTATTAAGTCACGAGGTCCTCTAATACACGATGATTCCCCGACG